>CM062807.1:1024406867-1025849075 GCA_031772625.1 Pinus tabuliformis
CCATCCTATCCATCTGTTTTAAGGATTCCACCATCCAACCTTTAATACAAATCACAACCCCCCTGAACTTTAAGAACTAGCATAAGATCCTATCAAACAAAGCTAAATCATATAGAGAGAGCCCTCTCTGAGCCATAGGTTGGCTAGAGCCTATGCTTAAAAGTAGGTTTGTGGTTACCTCAGTCTTTTCCTTCTTCTGATAACTTCTAAGGAAAATTTTGAGTGATAACATAGTGGCGACTCTGCTGGGGACATCAAACACTCAGTCCTAATAAAGCTTTAAGAAATTTATATATCTATATTTTGAGCCTCTTAAAGTAATTTATTAGAAGTTATTTTTATCTCACAAAACAATTAAAAATTTTGAAATTTTGAATTCCAGGAAGACTCGTTTTACTAGGGCTAATCCAGACCCAAACCCTGCCCTAGTAGTTGATAATCCCAACCTAATTTCAAGAAAATATAAAAAATAAGAAAGTTCAGCTAGTCAAATACCATTAGTTAAAGCTAATTCATGTCCTGATGAGTGGTTGTTTTTAGAAGAATTTCCCTTTGATGTGCTTTTTGATCTGTCATTGTTTAGAATGAAATATGAAAGTGCAATCGATGAAACTGTTCTAGATCTTGAGTTTATTGCAGACCTAGAAGTTTAATAGGCCAACAAATCAATTGATGAGTACATTCTGAAATCCCCACAATCATCCATTAATATTGCCACAACCCCTGAGCTTTCTGAACAATTGTCCATTTCTTTGGGTTCACCACTGTTCCCTTTAACTTCATCAATAATACCTTCTAAAGTCCATTCTTCACCACCATTTATACCTACTCTCCCTCACCAACCTATCATTACTCATTCATTGCATACCAGTCCTAGTTATTCATCCACTACTACGTCATATTCAATTACTTCAACTCCACATCTTAGCCCCTCCCAAGTTAGAGCAATGGCAAATAGATATGCTACTCTCATTTTGCCTGCCCAGCTTGGTGCTATGCCAGCAGACTACCAAAGTAAAATTGTTCAATTTGATGGTACAAGACATTACACTACACAAAAACATGTCAACAAGATAACAGATTACTTTGAGTTACACGAAATTGACACAGATAATGTTCAGATGAGACTCTTTGCCCAATCTTTAGCTGGTGATGTAGGAAATGGTTTAGAGCATTGACTGCTAATAGATTTGATAGTTTAGATACATTTCACCAACAATTTTTGAACAAAAGGGAAAAGAAAAAGAATCCCCTACAAATCCTTTCAGAATATGAGAACATTAGAAGGGGACCTAATGACTATTCAAGGTTACTACACCATATTCAACAGTATATATAGCGCAATCCCAGTTAACCTTAGATCTCCACTTGATTTAACGTTAATAAAGTTCCCTAATGGTTTTGACACAAATATGGCCTTCCAACTCAGGGAAAGAAACCCCCCAAAATTAGAAGAAATGAAAAGTGTGGTAGTTAGTGTAGAGGCTAATTTGTTAGCTAAAACAGCTAGAGTTAGAAATGGAAAAAGAGGAAATGCAGAAGATGAGGCTTCATCATCTGACATTAAGATAGATAGTCTAGCCAAAAGTATGGAAAAACTAATGGATAGAATAGAAAACATAGAGAGGAAACGTCAACGGGATAACCAACAAGCTAATCCAGTTAGAAATCCTAATTTCAGAAAAATCCAAAACCAAAACACTGGGAAAAATGGACCGGAACAGAACATTAGGCCTCCTTTTCAAGAAAATTATGCAGAAACATCCCTTCGAGAATATCCTGAACAAGATAGACAAATCAACTTAATGAGAGTAAATGATGAAGACTTTGTTTTTCCAACCCAAGATGATCAGGAACTATATATGCTGCAGCACTTATAGCTACAGTCTGGGGAATCATTTGATTATAAACAGGGATATGACTCTACCATTTTTGAAGTACATAAACAGTATAACCTAAGGAGCAGAAAGAATACTGATGTCCTTGACTAAACTAAGAAAGCAGTGCAAAATCAACCTAAGAAAATAAAAGAAGCCTTGTTTCAAAGATCCTCCAAATTATTCCTAGGAAGAATCCAAATCTTTCTGGTCATAAAATTGTAGATATAACATCTAATCAACTTTCTATCGATCAATCATCCACTGTGATCCCTCCTGAAGAACCAGTGGGGAAAGCTCAAAACACTAGAGTTGAAAATCCACACAAGGAGATACCCAATAATGGAAAAGAATATAAGTCTACTTAAATCCCTGCTGCTAAAGTTCAAAACCCTCAAACAGAAAAAGTATCTTTTCCATTCAATTTGGTAGCAGAGATAGCAAAGCTAAAGATTTCAGTTCCTTTAACATAACTAATCAAGAATGAAACTTACAAATCGCAAATAAACTAGACCTTAAACATTGTTGAAAAAGCGGATTCTGTCAATTTGTTTGATGACCAACTAGAACTCATATTTGGTCCAGATGTTAATGGAAAACCATTAGAAGGAGGAGTTCCACCCTTTCATATTAGCCTTAGTATCCATGACAAAATTATTCACAATGAAATGTTTGACTCTGGGGCCTATCACAACTTAATGCCCAAATCAGTGATGGAGAAATTGAACCTAGACATTACAAGGCCTTATAAAGACTTATTCTCATTTGACTCCAGTCGGGTACAGTGTCTAGGATTGAATAAGGACTTGTGTGTCACTTTAGTCCAATATCCTGCCAATAGCATCCTCATGGATATTGTGGTTGCTGACATCCTACCAAAATATGGAATGTTGTTATTCAGATCACGGGGAGCCAAACTTCAGGGATCCTTACAACTAGATATGTCCTATGTAATAATTTCTGTTTTTGGACAACCCAAGAAACTATACCGAGAAACCTTAATGAAATATATGGTAAGTAGCCAGGATCAGCCTCAAAATTTTCCTATCTACTCCATACACTCAAATATTGATTCTTTTATCCTGTATAATGTTGATCAAACACAAGAATAAATTTCAAACAGTATTAATACAAAACCAAAAGAAATTGCAGTTTCTTCACAAAATGAAACTAACAAAACTACTGAACTTTTCAATGAATTAGATGGTCAAATTGCTACAAGTGATGAACATATTGTTTCATCATATGGGGAAAATTATGAGCATGAGATATTATGGCATTTAGAATTTGATGGATCGGTCAATAAGTTAGGAGCAGGAGTGTGGATATACAATTTGGAAAATGATTACTCAAAAGGTCATGCATATATATTGAATTTTAAATGTACTAATAATATTGCAAAGTATGAAGCCTTAATTTTAGGCCTTAAATTAGTTAGGAATTTAGGAGCTAAAAGAGTTTCTATCATGGGAGACTCCGAGTTAATTGTAAAACAGATTAATGATGTATATATGACAAAGGACCCTAGATTAAGTTGTTATAGGGGAACTATTGTAGAAATACTTAACACTTTCCTATAAACAAACCTTGCGGTAATTCCTAGAAAACATAACATGCAAGACCATAGTTTAGCAATGTTTGTCAGCACTTGCAAATTTCCCTTCCAGCCCAACCATAAATACACTGCTGAAGTTAGGCATAGACCTACAATTCCATACAATTTGAAGAATTTGGCAAATATTTTCTGATGATAAATAGATAAATAACTTTCTACTTTTAGAAGAAGAGTTTGTAAATTCCAATATAGACACTAATACATCAATAGATCCTGACACTAAGGATAAGATAGAAATAAAGGAGATAGAAGGTGATGAACTAGATAGATTTAACCCAACTAAATTTACCAAATCGGATGTAAATAACTTAGAACAGGTTGAAATTGATGAAATAATCAGTGAAGACACCGAAGTAATTAATCTCAAAGATAATTTCTTACCAAAGGGATTAACCCCTTTGGAAGATTTATTTGATTCAAATGATGTTCTTAGGAAACCTAAAATGGAACCTTTAAGGTCTAACATAGAGGAATGTAATATAGGCACCGATGAAAATCCTAAACTGATCAAACTTTCAAAATCACTACCTCCAACTGAAAAAGTAAAATACATTGAGTTGTTGAAAGAATTTCAGGATGTATTTGCTTGGAGTTATGAGGACCTAAAATCCTATGACACCAACATCATCTAGCACACAATTCCTATTAAAGAAAATCAAAAACCTTTCAAACAAAAACTTAGAAGGATTAATATTGTCTTATTACTCTAAATTGAAAAAGAAATTTAGAGGATGTATGATGCCAAAATAATTGCACCAATCAGATTTTCTAGCTGGGTCTCAAACTTGGTTCCAACTATAAAGAAAACTGGTGAGATTTGACTGTGTGGATCTCAGAAACCTTAACAAAGTGTCACTAAAAGACAATTACCCTTTGCCCAAAATGGATCATATTTTACAGAGAGTAGTTGGAGCAACCAGAATCTCATTGTTGGATGGATTTTCTGGTAACAATCAAATCTTGGTTCATCTAGATGACCAACCCAAAACTGCCTTTACTACTCCTTGGGGCACATTTATGTATGTGAAAATGCCTTTTGGACTAATGAATGCAAGAGCCACTTTCCAGAGGGCTATGGATATAGCCTTTTCAAAAGAAATTCATGATTTCCTTGTAATATATCTAGATGACATTACTGTATTTTCAAAATCTGACAATCAACATTTAGATCATCTAAGGCAGGTTTTTATTAAATGCAGGAAATATGGAATTTCCTTGAATCCCAAGAAGTCTTTGTTTGGATTAGAAGAATGAAAGTTATTAGGTCATATAATTTCACAAGATGGTATATGAATAAACCTTGCTAGAATAGAAGCCATCTTGCATATACAACACCCTAGGAACATTAGAAAATTATAGGTTTTCTTAGGGAAAATTAACTTTCTTAGTAGATTTATATCTAATCTAGCAGAACTAATTAGATCACTAAAAAATATGCTGAAAAAATATTCGACTATAAAATGGACTGTTGAGGCTAACAAATCCTTTGAAGACATTAAATTAGCCTTAACTAAAACACCAGCGTTAATCAGTCCTAAATTTGACAAATATTTCATCTTATTTTCCTTTGCTTATGAACACACAAGTGTTGTAGTTCTACTGTAGAAAAATGACCAGCGCTATGAACAACCCATTCCTTTCTTTAGCAAAGCCCTAAGAGATGCCCCCTTGAAATACAATATAATGGAAAAACAAGCCTTGGCTTTAGTCAAATCCATTAAGGACTTTAGGGTATACATTTTATACTCTCATATAGTGGCCTACGTTCCCAATTCAGTAGTTAAAGACATCCTCACTCAGGGTGGTCCTGATGGAAAGAGGGGAAACTGGATTGCTACCATTCTAGAGTATGATATAGAAATCAAACCAACTAAGTTAATCAAATGTCAAGGTTTAGCAAGCTCATGGCTGAATCAAACTGTCAGGCCTTGGATATAAACTTTATTGCAGCAATAGATAATGGAGAGGAGATGGCAACTCCACTAATCAACCAGGCCTTTATTGAATCACCTTGGTATGCTAATATCATTTCTATTTTACTGAATTTACAAGCTCCTCTAGAATTATCTAGGACTAAAAGCATATTTTTGAAGATAAAATCCTTAAATTTTGTATATTAGACAATGCTTTGTTTTTGAGAAATCATGAAGGTATTCTTCTCAATTTCTTATTAAAAGATGAATCTAACAAAGTGTTACAAGAGTTTCATGCAGGTGACTATGGAGGACACCTTTACTGGAAAACCATTGCAGATAAAATTATTAGAGTTGGTTTCTACTTGCCTACCTTGTTTTCTGATGTCAAGAGATATGTGACCTCATGTCACAAATGTCAAATTTTTTAGGGAAAGAAAAAGCTTTTACCTTTACCCCTCAAGCCAATCTCTTCTGAAATACCTTTTCAACAATGGGGTTTAGACTTCATTGGTGAAATTCATCCACCATCCTCTACCCAACACAAATGGATCTTCACAGCCACAGACTACTTCACAAAATGGATAGAGGCCATACCTTCAAGGCAAGCCACAGACACTGTTATCATAACCTTCCTTGAAACCAATATTCTATCAAGATTTGGATGTCCAACTAAGCTCATAACTAATAATGCAACAACCTTTGAATCCAAAAGAATGATAGATTTCTGCAATAAGTATCTTATAACCCTGGGCCATTCCACAACCTATTACCCTCAAGGAAATGGACTGGCAGAATCCTCAAACAAAAGCCTGGTAAACATCATCAAGAAGTTACTAGAGGATAATAAGAAAACTTGGAATGAGAAGCTGGTCAGTGCCTTCTGGGCAAACAAATTGACTACAAAGAAAACAATTGGTACTTTTCCTTATCAACTAGTTTATGGGATGGAAGTTGTCTTTCCATACTCTTTGGGAGTACCAGTAATGAAGTTACTTCAATAATTGCAAGTTGAACCAAATAGTATCCAAAGAAGAATCAACCAAACTATTCATCTACAACAAACCAGAGAAGAGGTATATATCAAATCTCAAGTTGTGCAGGAAAGGATTAAAAAGATTTTTGATAAGAGAACTAAGGCTGAAGGTTTCTACCTTGGTGACAAAATCCTAAAATGGGATTCAAGAAGGGAAGATAAAGGTAAACATGGGAAATTTGATTTCCAATGGAAAGGCCCTTATGTTATTTATGCTTATAGAGGAAATAATGCTTTCCTTCTTAGAGAACTAGATCGTACAGAAGCAGAAGGTGGGCCAGTGAATGGTCGAATGTTAAAACACTAATTTGCACCTATTTATTAGTTTTAATTTCCCATTTGTACATACTTTATTTTATAAAGTCTAATTTTGTTTGGATGGTGATCTTTGAAGCTGAAGCCCGAAGAGAAGGCCCTAAGCTTTGAAAAATTCACTGTCATAAGTATCAATAATTCAGAGGCATAGAGGAACATTTTGCAAGGTAACATTAGCAATAGGATAAGGCTACTGATCTCTAGAGTTCTTGACATTTCACTGGAAAATTCTATCCCCAAGTGGAGCCACTATTAGGTTCCTATACCAATAGGGGTCATAATTTTGAATGGCTAAGATTAAGCCTTGTAGTGTTGTACATACCTTTGCTTTCTGCAAATATTTTACATATTTAAAAATTAAAAAAATGTAAATAGGGTACATCCTAAAAGAAAAATCAAAGGACAAAAGAATAAAAAGAGATCCAAAAAATGAAGATATATGAACCCTAAAAGACAAAAAGATACCAAAAAAGTGAGCAAGCTTAAATGCCTCTACCATTTGTTTTTTATGCATAATAATGATTGTGTGCAACTTGTAATTCATGCCACAATCCATGATAGTCAAACAGTTTAATCTTGGCTATTCATTCTTTCAATTTTAATATCCATATTTAGAGAATAAAATCTGACCAAACAGTTCAATCTTGGCAGATAATTAGATAGGTAGAGATAATAAAAGGAGATCAATAGTTTAATCTGAGCCCTTGTATGATATAAGGTTAGAATTAGATAGTTTGAATTGTAAAAGAAAAATGAGTAATAAGGGTTTGCTAGCCTAAACGCACCCAGATAAAAGAAGAAAAATTGTGGGGTAGGTGAATGGGTAAGTAGTAGAAAGGTTGCATAATTACAAAGATCACTTGATGAAAGCACACATTTTATGCTTAAATGATATATTTCAAATGTACATGAACAATTTACAAAGCATAAGCATAGCTTTACAACGTTCAAAATGATTAATTCCCCATCATTCCTTTTCACCCCCAGAAAACTTATTAATTTCCCCTCCATAACAAAAATTCTGATACCTAGAATCCTTTAAGTAAAAAAGGCTCAGAGCATTTCTCTGACTTTTGGTGGGACCGGACCCTCGGCTTGATGACTTAAGGATATGAGGTGTTGAAATCCCCTGCAATTAATTCATCCCCCTTCAAAAATCCCTTTTCCTAAGGTTAAACTACATTTACCTAGGAAAAGTTGAAAACCCCATGACAAAACATATTTCATACAAAAACCCACCAAATGTATTTTATCCTAAGTGCTAAAGCGCATAAGATTTCATATACTTAGGTTCCATAACCTTTCTGCTCATTTATCTCGTATTAAATTTCTAATTTAAAATATGTAAAAATTATAAAAAACCCACTATCTCGTATAAAGTTTAACTCCTTTATATAAATAATCCCACCCCTTAGTTTAATTATAAGCTATATAATCACCCCCATATCCCAAAAAATATATTAAAACCCCACTCCATTTCCTAATCATATATTAAGGAGCCCCTGATCAGTTAGGACTGAGGTTAAATCTTAATCTAATCTCATACTACTGTTGATTACACCCATGCCCCCCCCGAATTTTTTTTTGATAATCTCTATGCAACTCCATCACCCGATTCCCGTATGATCTCCTTTCCCCTCATCCTACGACTCACAGCCATATCGGCTAAACTCGATGACCATCCTTTACCCGTCCGATAAAGCGGTTTTCCCAGACCCCCTCGATGCTATGTGTCACGCGCTCGAGTAGATCGGGCAAGGCCCCCTAAAAACCACTTCCCCCTCAAAAGTGGTGCAACAAGCTCATAAAACCACTTCCCCGTGTAACTGAAAAAATTACCCACTGTTCATCAGTTAATGAACTCGCCAAAAAATTAACATTTTTCTATAAAATTCTGTTTACCACTCTTTTTGCTCATTTTCTCTTGAGAAATCAGAAATCCGTTGCGACCTCTGCAAACAAACGAATTGCTCACAGACTTCCGCCATCGCTCTAGAAATGTTGTAGACAGCCTAGCTCACTCCTAGTCCGTACCAAAACTGTACCAATCTCTGTAGCTGCCATCAACCACCATTTTCAACCAATTTCACCCATTTCTAGGTATTCCACCATAAAATACCAGTCCTCTTGTTGAATTCCAAATAATTGCAACCTCAATACTCTGTTAATTAAGTAAAATTCATCAATTTTACTTTAATTACAACATTGTGAACCTAAACCCTATGAAAAACCTCTTATTGCCCAGAAAAAGAACCCAAATACCAACCAAACTCAAATCCACAAGAACTAATTATGGCAGCCCCAATTGCAATGGATGTAAGACCCACCTCTACACCTCACTTAGACCTGGACCACCTTCCCTTGGCTGATAAGGATTTCCAAATCAAAGATACTAGTGTAACAGAGCTCCTCCTCAAAATCCATTGTTTCAGCAAAGATAGACACATGAACCACATAGATGACATTGGCCATTGGGAATCCAAGTTACCCAAATACCAGTTCCCCAAAGTCCATATCTTTCCAGAAATTGTTCATATGTGCTATACATGCTATGTCCCCAGCCATAGAACAGTAATGTCTCATGACCAGAAGGTTCTATTCACCATCACAACAGAGTCTATAAATGAAATGTTGAACTTCCAACGAGGACCAAACCTAACCCCACTCTCAATTGGAGACCTGTTGGACCAGTATCCCAAGCTAAGCCCATCAAGATTGGCCCAATTGTTCCAAACCTTCATTGTAGAGGAAAGACACATCCCTAAGGACCCCCCTCCATATATGTCAGTTATTTTCTCTAAATGGGGCCAAAACATTGTAACCATGATATCTTGTGTTTTTTATTACTCTACTAGTGAATACATTGATGAAATTATTCTTGCTTCCATGTCCATTTATATTCCAGGGCAGCCTCCTACAACCATATATGACTTTTTCAGTTTCATAGCTAATAGAATCCATGAGCAGTTCACAAGAATTGGTAATGAAAGAGTGTTCAAATACTCCTCTGTATTGTACCATCTATTTTTGTATTATCAGTGAGAGAAGTTTCCTTTTCCTCTCCAAGATCTTGACACCAAGGGTCAGCCCATATCTGTTTTTTTTTGGACCCCAATTTTCTATGGGTTTCGATCTCCATATACACACTCTGACTTCATAGATTCTTTTGTGTATCCAATCATGACTATGCTCACTTGAAATCCTCTGCCTAGGATAAGTCCATAGATAAAAAGAGTCCTCCAACTTTCCAAGAAAACCAAAGTGGGAGAGTGGTACCTTTACCAAAACCACAATGAAATCATAATATATGGTTTCTTGCTTGCACCATACAAGTTTCCAAGATACCTCCCCATGAGGTTGTTTGCCTTAGAATATTACAGACAGATAATCAATGCAGATAAGGTTAACTTTGTCAATGCCAAGAAGAAGGCCAATTTCAAATTCAAAGACCAGTTAGGCCCCTTCATATGCAATTCCAAAGAGGCAGGGAAAGAGGCAGACCTAATCTTGAAAAGAATGAAATTCCAAAGGAGATTTGTATGGAGATATGGCCCTTTGGAATTCATTACCAAGAAAAGGAAAAAGGTCAAGCTAGGACCTTTCATCCACCACCCCATACCAGAGATATAGGCATATGAAAATCAAACAGAATGGGTGGAAAATACCTTAGTAGATAGTAACATCACAAGGGTAGTTGTATAAAATTCTCTGATTGATTTGGAAATGCAGCTTGATGAGAGCTCTTTTCTGTAGGTACCAGAAGAGCAAGAAAGAGCCATGATCACCCCTCCAGTCACACGGACTCCTCAAAATGAAGAAAAAAATCCAAAGAGAAACAGAGAGGGAGTTTCCACTTCAGGAATGGACACCTCTAATTTGCAGCAGGAAACAAGTCAAAGTAAGAGGTAAAGGCTCAATCCAACCTCTGACCAGGAATATACAGAAGGATCATCACAGGTAACCAACACAGAGGTAGACAGAAGCAGGCCCACAACTCCATCTGAAGAGATACAAGAGCCTTCCACATCACAGACTCAGATGTTGGAAAGGAAGCATATTGTGGAAGTATCTTCCTTCAATAGGCCTGCTGACAAAGACTAAGACATAAGGGACAGGTATAAAGAAATTAAAATGAGGAGTGAGAAGCTTAAAGCCCAAACATATGCTCAATACCTAAAGCTCACTCCCACAAATCAAACAAGGCTAATGTCAGCCTTTGACATTAGAGAGGGAAAGTTGCAGATGTCCTTTATCAAGCCTACGACTCAGCAGCCCAAAACATCATCAGATTACAAGAGGGTTGACTTTGAAGTGTTGGTGAGGGATATTCATCCCATAGACAAAATAGAACTACATAAACAAGCTGGAGAAATGATATACTCCACCCTTACAGGTAAATCCATAACTTCTCATCAGCTACAAAACTCAGTAAAAAACATCTCAGCATAGTTTCAATTGGAAAAGGCCTCCCCACAGGCCAAGGATACGAGGATTAAGTCTTTGGAGGACTTAATTATTGAATTGGGACATGATCCCAAGGATATAAAAGCTACTAAGTAGTTGATAAAGAAGAAGAATGATGATATTGTTGCACTGAAGAAGCAATTGAAAATTCCCCAACTGCAACATCCTAAAACATTTGAAGTCATAGAGAACCAAGCCAAACATGAAGAGTTGATGGACTTGGTCTTGAAACTCAATGACTAGCTAAAGGAAATCGAGAATGAATTGGATAATTTAATCCAATTAAAACAAACTGACATTGCATCAACTTCTGCAAATGTCATCCCCACAGTGTCTACAACAGTCCCTTCTACACTGGCAGCTTCACTTGCACCAACAGCTCCACCTGCCACATCATTGCCAGTTACAGCAGAATATACAACAACAGGTACATCAGGAGAGGATGCAGACAAACTAGTGAAGGCCATGAATGAAATGTCCAACCAAGAAACTGAAATAAATAAATTAAGAGAAAATGTGGCAAGTTTAGAGACTGATTACAAACTTGCCCAGATCAGGCAGAAAGAAGAAGCTCAGAAGGCCAACAGGATGAATCAAAGAGTCAAAGCAATGGAAAAGGACCTTACACTACAAGAACCCCTTGGACATACCAAGGAATTGTTATGGGCCAATAGCATTGACTCTGTCAATGATATTTGGCCATCAATTCAAGTTATTTTTGAACAAACATAACTAATAAAGGTAGCTACAGAAGTTATCCAAAAAGTGAAGGAGGAATTGGGAGACAAGCCTGAGGATGCCAATGGACTCATCCATTTCCTCAACAGCAAGAATAGATATGAACTCCATGAGCTAGACATAGAAGACAGAATTGAAACCATTTTAGAAATAAGAAAGGTTTTTTCCAAGAGGAACCTAATGCTAAACATGGAGGAAAAGTGCAAGAACATGCAAGTGGTTGTTGATAGATTCATGGCCAAATTCCAAATTTTGAGGGAGAAAGGATCACCTAGTCCATTAGTCATCAATGATCAGCTTATGACTCAATAGGACTATGACAATAGACTTAGGTACTTGGATAAAGAACAAGTTAACACTTCAGCAGTTAAAGCCCTACCAACAGGCAAAGTTTTATATAACACATTTGTAAACATGTTTTTCCTCCAACATGAGATAAAACACTTGTTCATCACCAAGCCCAATTTTGCCAAGTATACTGAAGTTGATGAGATATACCAAAGGATGATAACTGTCAAATTACCTAATGCAGAATGGTGGGAAAAGATGACTGATTTACTGTGAGAAATTTACAGTAAAAGTTACTGCACAGTGAAAATAGAGCAGCTAGGTAAATATATGGAAACAACATAGCAGGGTCAAAGAGTATCAGGGTCAAAGGGTATCAGGTGAAAAATAAAAATTGAAGAAGATATCAGCGTAAAAGACCACAATTGCAAGCTAGCATAAAGGGTTACAAATCCAACCATAAAACCCAGCACTACCACAATAAAAGGGACAACATGAAACAATTCAATAGTTGTCTCTATCTTCTGGCAAGAAGATATTTTATTTCCTAGAATAAATCTCAAGTTTGTTTTGAGATATTTGGTAATAATTTATGTATAAGTACTTCATAATTCGAAGTATGTAGGGTGGATTCTTGGACATTTCTATAGACTTCTTGATCAAAATACTGTAAGCTATTGTATCACTGTTTGGACTAGCAAGCTGGATTAATGAATAAAGACAAGACATTTCACAAGATTCAAGTGTAGGGCGAAGTACATATAAGTATTTTCTCTTGTTTTGTTATTTTCTTTAAAATATTTTCAACAATCGTTAATGTGTCTAAAATCTAAATGCTATAATATGGAATTATATTTCAGAATTTTCTTCATTGCACTTTGTTATAACTATTATGCATCTTAATGTTTTCTGCTAATTACTCAAGTTAAGGAATTCTTGATTGCCCCTTAGTTTAAGTAGTTCCCTGTAATCTATAGAAAAGGATTCTTGATTTCCCTTTGCTCATGATTATCCTCTGTTCTTCATTTTAATCCCGGTCTGAGAATTCTTAAGTGCTCTCTCACCCTGGTTAAGATCATTTCACCCATCTGGCCCAAAGACCTAAACTTTACTCTGCTAGCTTGCCCTTTGAACACTCCCTTTAATGAATTAATTCTAGTTTTTCTACCCTTCTTTGACTCCATATCCCAATGGTCCAGAGACATCATCCTATCCATCTGTTTTAAGGATTCCACCATCCAACCTTCAATACAAATCACACCCCCCCTGAACTTTAAGAACTAGCCTAAGATCCCAGCAAACAAAGCTAAATCATATAGAGAGAGCCCTCTCTGAGCCATAGGTTGGCTAGAACCTATGCTTGAAAGTAGGTTTGTGGTTACCTCAGTTTTTTCCTTCTTCTGATAACTTCTAAGGAAAATTCTGAGTGATAACACCGCGAATGCATGCTGACTCATTATCGTTATTCAAGGAAACCACACCACCTAGAATAATTCGTTGGTGGTCCGTAAGCGGGCAAGCTTTCACTCCTGTCAAATGCCTCTAGGTCTTGGGTTGTTAAGTTGTTTCCTTACGTCCGAGGAAGACGAGATCTTAGCCAGGAAGAAGTAGTTTTAGGGCATACTCCAGGCACAATTTCGAAGGTTATGTTATCCCTTTAATCTAGACAAGTAATTATAGGGTTTATAGGTTTTGTGTGAAAAAAATAGAGTTATAATAAAAAATTATGAGTGGGAATACTTATTATAATTTAGTGGTTAATTTAGTAGTGATGATAGTTATATTTGGTCACTATTCATGAATGCAAATTAACTCATCACTATTATGTAAGAATAACCACACCACTTGAAAATACTTGCTAGTAATCTATAAAGAGGCAGGTTTTCACTCTTGCCAAATACCTCTAAATCTTGAGTTGTTAATTTTTTCCCTTATATCCAAAAAAAAGAACTCTTAATTATTTATTCCCAATATTAATTTATACAATATATTAAAAATAATAAAATAAAATAAATCACAATATAATAATATTTATTTTATTATTATATAGTTATTTTATAAAATATTATATATAGTGTTATTTTGTTGTCATTTTGGATTCATAGGTAACTATTAAAAATATTAATAATAATGTTTGGATTACCATGTGCATGTTGTAGTAATAATATACGAACGTGAGCATAAGAGAATGGAGATGTAATAGTAAATTTATATGGCATATAAAAAAACACTTCAAAGATAACAATATGAACAAGTATATGAGAGAGAGGGGACGAGGTAAAGGATGTTGCTATGGTGTGTTTTTTTTTATTATTGTGTTAGATACATGGTATGCATTAAATTTAACCGTATTTGTATTAATATGTAAATGAGAGCATAAGAGAGTTGAGTTGAGGGTATAGGGTATTTTTTATAGGATATTCTACCTTAGTTAGTTACAAAAAGACTACAAAATACACTTTAAAACAAGGGATGCTGCGAGGTAGCAAGTCCCTGCATTAAGTTCAGCCTGAGAATGCATCTGCACCTGCATTGAACACTTTTGCACAGAACACGTGAATACTGTTTGCAAACGAGTTAAAGGAAGAGTGATGGTTTAGGCTTAGCTTTGGATTCGACAGTTGGTATAGGAATGAAGCCAATGATGTCCCCAAACGAGAAGGCTGATCTTGTATTTCGGGATTACCCCAGAGCAGAAATGCGGGATTACTGGAGCTGCTAAAGCAACTGCAAAATTTGTTGATTTCACAGGACAGACAGATATTGAATTAACGGAAAGGAACTGAACCTAAACTGCCTTAATGGACAGGGATAATAGTCTAAGAAGATGCCATAGAAGCAGAACTGGTCTTAGATGGTTGACGAATAGGTTTTTGCTTTTTGCCTGGCTGGGCATAGTCAGAGCTAGCAATAACTGTCATACTACTTCCCTCAGACTCAGAATGACTTTTTCGGCTTCTCGGATTCTCTTGTTCCAGCAATGTCCAATTCTGCTTTCAAACCTGAAAGTCCTTATTACAGCGCTAGTCTATTCCAAAAGTTAGGTCAGTGCCACAGGTTCTTCTCAAGCATCAACATCAAAGAGCTCCAATGCCCTTACTTGAATCTAATCTAAGGAGGTCGATGTCCATTCAAAAGGGGTATGTAACTTGTATGAGAAAAATACTGAGAAGTCAAATGCTTCGGCGTCATTGCAGTGCTGAAGAATATCTCCTCTCTTTCTTACGACGAACACCAACAACGAGAAAGGTGAGAAATTTCAGATGAAGACACTCGTTATTGTTATAGCAATGTTATGTGGGTGTACACGAATATATAGCAAGTCTAGTATTGCCGTGTGGGTCCGCTGTTTCATTATTAATGGATAGGTAAAGCTGGAATCTTGTGTCATACTAAATAAGTTATGGGTTGATTGTTTTTCATAAACTCTATTTTTATTTGATTATCGAGTTCCAAATTATAGCGATCCAAATTCGTTTGATATTTTATTGATTCTCCCTCTTGTAATTGTTGTAATGTTATGGGAGTAACCACAAATGTCAATCCAGAGCTGATATGTTGGCAGTTTCGAAACTTTATTGTTTGCGACTTATGTTTGTCATGATCTCACGCTTCCAAACTTCAAACCGTTTCCATTTTGGCCATTAATCTCAGGGCCATGTGCACGTTGTTCGTTTTGATTGATAAGATTATGAGGAACATAAAGTCCAAACTATCTCAGGGCCATGTGCACTTTGTTTGTTTCGATTAATAATATTATGAGGAACATAAAGTCCAAACTACTGTTGAAATCGATGGCCGTAAAAACATATCATGTCTTCTTCTATACGTCACATATGGCAGCTTTAATATATTTGTTTTGGAGTGGCATGCAAATTGCAACGTAGTAACCCATTCAACATTTTTTTGTCTTTCTCAAACGTCTAATTTTTAAATAAAATATTTTGTAAATTTGGCCGTCGTCATCTTTAAGAGTTTTTATTTGTCTGTTCTGCGTATGCCTACATTAGGCGATACAACTTTTATGGGCCATTGTTTTCACTGATACACCTGTTTTATAAAAAAGCCTCAACACAGCCACGTATCTCTCATGCATATCAAATGGCTTCTTCCGGATCTGGGGTGCATGCATACCAAATGTCCAGGTTGGGAGGCTTTTCTGTCACGTTCGATGAAGGCCAACCTGCATGTATACCGAATAATGTGACAACCAGATCAGTGTGAAGGCAGAAAACATGAAATTTTGCAGAGAGTGGCCCGCTTCCCTCGGATTTGTGCAGTGGAGGCAAGCTTCAGAGTATTCTTGTTCTTGATAACGAATTTCTTCCTCCGTAGCAGCGCCCTTCTTCGGTATCAGATTCTCAGTACGATGCACTATGGTTCTATGGGTTCTATGTCTGGTCCATTAGACATGAAAGTGACTGACGATTCGCTAATATAGCTCTAGGCCCATGTAGCTCAGCACCACAGCAAAGGAGGGAGGAGAGGCAGATATAGATGCACTGGGAATAGAGTCAGTTTATGCACCAGTGCCATAAGTAGATCAGTAGACCCAACAACAACATCCCTTCGCTTAGAGCCCGCAGCATTCCTTCCAGTTACAGATCGATACCCAGCCCTATTAGATTATAGACATGGAGAGCCAGTTACGGACCTTCATGAGTAAGATCCATATACAGTAGCTTCTTCCCTTCGCTCAGTTCCATACGTAGATCCTCCAGCATCAGTAACATACCTAGAAGCGTAGATAGAGACAAAGGCAGGGACAAGGGAAACTCCTGCTTCTGGGTCATCAAATGAATCAATGGATCATGGGTCATCAACTGAATCTCGAATAGGAAGGGGTGCCGGGTGAAGTGATGGCTCTTTAATAGGCTATTGAACGGGGATGTCGGCTTTGCCTTTGCTTAAACCGCTTATTCCGCTGATTATGTAGCTGGATCTTTAGACGGTGCTGCTTCACCGACTGGAACTGTAAGATCCCTGAACCGCATGGGAACTGTAAGAGTATGCCTTCGCTCAGCGAGAGCTGGGAGCGCCAAATCATCTCCACTGGTCTGCATTTTGTGTTGTAAACTCTCTGGAACCCCATTTGCAGAAAAGTTGAATAACTCTAGACAATGTGTTTCCTGTAGTTTAAATCAGTGTGAATAATGGTCAGTGTTATCATTTCTTAGAAATTTGAAAAATGTCCATGACGTAATTGTACTTACTGCTATGTAAATGTACAGAGATCTTGCTTAAAATTTAGATTTCAGTGAAAATTTTGAAAAACAAAGTAAATACAACAAGTTTGATTTAACTCATTGTAATATTTTGAGAATGGTATCCAAAACTAGGCTCGCTGTAATTAAAATCTGCTGTCACGAAGCCTTTCATTTTTATCTATTTTTTGTCATTACATCACTGAATGATATGCCAAATAATAGACTTAATAGTAGTCCTCAGAAGATGATGATGAATGATACCTTGATTAACTGGAAAGGTCTCAATATAGAGTTGTTGTTACGTGCCACATGCAATCCGCAAGTTATCTTCAATAAATAGTTCAAGCAGTTCTTTTGGAAAAGTTGATAATTCTATGAGTTCTGTGCAGTGCTGCAGGTAAAGTTTATTTAATCGAGGAAGACTGCTAAAACTTGCAGGAAAAATCTCCAATATCCTATGGAAGGAGACACCCACCTAATTTTAGATGCTCCAATGAAGTAAGTCTAGAAAAACTAGGTGGAAGCACTGATAAACTATAGTTTTCTTCCATTTCTAGAATTCTTAGCTTTGAAAGATTTCCAATGCTCTGAGGAAGTTCACACAGATTGTAGCATCTATTCAGAAATAACTCTTGTAAACAAACCAGATTTCCAATTATGTTCACTGCCTTAACAACCAGGTACTGTGGTGGGTTTAAGACCTTACCATGAAGAAGCTATTACCATAAGCAGACGATGGGGTGGTCCAGGAGATCAGCTTGCTCGCCAGCCCCATCGTTTAAGTTGGTGGCGGGGTTTTTCCCCCGCCCGATGAAGAAGCGTCGCGAGATCCTGCAATTACTAATGGGGAAATCCTCTGATTGCTAATGGGCCGATCCATTACGATGCTAATGTGGGAGACTCGGTACCAAGCCCAGCCAGAGCTGTTATCTCTCTCAGACGAATTGAAGAAATAGCATTCGCACTCTATGAATACCAGAGCATCCAGGAGATGCTCAGATAGCTCAGACAGTTTTAGGAAGAGGCATAGATCTTCCATCCACCTGTAACACATGCTCACATACCTGTAACACATGCTCACATACATTGTAATCTCTCACATACATTTGTAACTACCTGCCAGCGACTCCGAGCAACTAACTGCAAGCAAGCAACTCAAACTAATGTCAAACTAATGTCAAACTAATGTTAGCATTAGTTATGTAGGCTAAAACATTTTAAAAAAATGAACAGTGTGAAACCAAAATAACATATAGTCTAGCCTCTTCCGCCTTGGGAAGAGGCAAAATAAGAAGGAAAATAAATCTATATCGAAAAACTTTGGAGGGCGAATCGGGGCGAATCGGTCTTCGTCGAGAAAATTTGGTTATAGCGTGATTAGTCAAATTAACAAACCGCCGAACTAATGCTAAGAGGGCCATTATCGATTACTATAGTCCCTGGCCATTGCCAGATGGTAGGGACTAATAAGGAGAAGGTTAAGTAAGACGTTGATTTTCAAATTAATCAACTATTATAATTTTTTATAGGAAATCTCTCACTTCTTTGTTATTGCTTCATAGTACACAAAACTTATGGTAAAGAGTATGATGAATGGTTTGATCTTCTGTATTTTTATTATCTATATATATATATATATATATCTATATCTATATCTATATATATATATATATATATATATATATATATATATATATATATATATATATATATATATATATATATATATATATATATATAGTTATATAATGAAGATTTAATATTTAAAAGAATTTTGATTTTATTAGTTCATGATATGAATTAGATCATTATATTGTTTGTCATTTATCTCGATGTTTTTAGAGTTTAAAAATAGAGGAATCAACTTTCGGGACCATTTTTATTGGTGAGGCCTAGTTTGGAAAATTAGGGTTTGAAACCTTTCAGGAGCATTTTGAGGTATCAAATGATGTTTTGGGGGGGGTAAAACTTTGTTATTATAGCATCACACATTTCTTTCCTATTCTACACACAGAGACCTTTCCGATGGCCCGGGAATCATACCAATCAGAATTTGTATGCGAAAGTTATGCCACTCAGAAGTTGACCTTCTTGTTTTCAACACCATAATTCAACAGGATGTTACATCAACCCCCATTATGCATGAAAAAGGGGCTAGCCAAGTGATTATGATGTAGAAGACTCTAGAAGAGCATATATTGTAACTCTAGATAAGATTTGAGGTAGTCAAACCTAAGCACTAATAGGCTATCGGATTGCGTTATAATCAAGCCACCAGGAGGAAAAGGGGATTCCATTCTTTCGAGTGCATTTGTTCCATAGTTGAGAAAATATTGTCGAGAGGGATAGGAGATAGAGCACATAGAGAATATTTTTCCATTGAACCCATCAGCCACATGCCATACTTCTATGTACTCACTGCCATATTTCCAATCAGAGAAAGAGAGCAAAGCGACCTCACCTTCAAGTTGGGTTTTTCTCCTGAAAGGGTTCCCAATTCACATATTCTGTTAGATGTGTGTGTGAGATTTTATTTCATTTTTATATATTTTATACATAATTTTAAATTTGCATGCATGCACTATTCACAGTAAATCTACAAATCTGGAAATCTAATAAAACTGTAATAGTGTGGAATTTCATATTTTAAATATATTTTTATTAGATTTGTCGTAACGAATTGTCTAGTGGAATATCCACGAAAGTGTATAGATCATATTGGTATTGGAGCCAGGTTTCTTTGGGTGTATTGTATATATTTTCATTGGATCTAGATCGATTGGGCCATAAGTCGTGAAACCCTAATCATGATCGACGAATCTGTGAATAACCCTCGTGATCCTGCAGAAGAGAGGTTTTTGTGACTGGAACAAAATGTTGTTGATATAAATATCCTCATGGCGGATTTGAGAAATAAGCTTGGTATATTTGGAGAATATGGGGGTTCAAATGCATTGGAAAAAATAGAACGGGGATCAGCAGATCGGGAAGAAACGAAGAACTAAACAAAGAAAGAACTCAAAAAAGATCAACCTAGTTCAATGTTGGCATTATGGCACAGGTTTGGAGCTATGGCACAGGTGTTGTCCTTGATGGCAACTCTCTTTGATAACAGATCTCAGTTCAGGCTTTCAGAATGAAGGAAAAGACATATACGCAGGTTCATCTAGACGAAGATGCGTATACACGCGGGTTAGACGTTACAAAGGCGCGTATGTGTATACATGCACTTTCACGCAAGGAAAAGCGTGTATATATTGGAAAACTTACCTTTGGTCCATGGTAGTTAGTCCTTGGTACTTGAACCTATGGTATTGGACCATGGTATCTCATCAGAAGTGTTGATCCCAAGTATTGGGCCCGTGATATTGTGTTATTATCATTTTGGACCGTGGTATTGAGAAAGGCCTAAGACTATAAAAGAGGAAGGAGATCATTTGGCAAAGCATCTTTGGAATCAATTGAATATCTAACATGTGCTAGATCTGAAACTTTTGTGATTGGGGTTATGGTGCAGATCTGGATCTGAATGAAGGAGGAACCTAAGCGCATAAAGAAGGATAAGATCTATTGATGGGTCATAATCTTTAAAGCTTGAATGATAGTATCTTTGTATGATTTTGATCTATTCTGTGAGGCGCACACTTGATCTATAAATCTGATAATCTGGGTTATTTAGCATTTGACTGTTTGAAAGAGTAAATTCTCCTTTATAGATCTGTACGCAGGTTCAGTGAAGCAAAGGCGCATATACACGCAGGTTCAGTAAAGGAAAACTACGTATATGCAGGTTGCTCCACACACAAGAGCGTATGCACGCAGGTTTCAGGTTGTTTAAGTAGTGTATACATATTTTATTGTGATCTAGCTGCCTCTGTTTGTTGCTGCAGTGTTCTGGGTTCAGAATTTGGTATATGGTTACTGTTGTTGTGTTCTGGGTACAGCTGTCAGAGAAGTGTTTATTGTGAATCAGTTTTGTTCGGTGGAAAGGAGATTGGTTGAAGCAGAGATCTTGATGATTGATTGATGTTCATGGATCTAGTCTGAAAATTTATGAAACGTGGTCCCTAGAAGAAAGAGAAGGTGGTAGCCTTCTGTAGGCCAGCACCTACGTACTAGTATCTTGGCTAGTGCAAGAGCTAAGGGGGTTGTAGCTCCCTTCCAGGAGAAGCTGGAGAACAAGAGAGGGTTGTAGCTCTCTACAGGTTGCAGCCTGCGTACTGGTAAAGGACTGCACCAATACATTGTAAAAGAAGTTTCTAATTTAAAAGGAAGATAGAGACGAATTGCAGCAGGTGGTTTTCACCCACATTGGGTTTCCACCTTATATCTTGTGTTCTTGTGTGAGATTTTCTTTCTGCTCTGTTTTACTGTTTCTGGTTACTGGTTATTTGATTCTGAAACATAGATTAACAATCAACATCAGAAAGATAAAGTAAATTAAAATTTTTCTCTGTATAAGCAGGTTTCCTTATGCAAAGTTGCGTATATACGCGGGTTTAATACTGATTCACCCCCCCCCTCAGTATTATTTCCAACAATTGGTATCAGAGCAGGTCCTTCAGAAGAAGCTTGATCGCTTGAAGGAAGATCTTTCATCATGAGCAACTACGAGAGGGAAGCATCAATCAGGCCACCAATTTTTGATGGGACAAACTTCGTATATTGGAAGGTAAGAGTTACTGCCTATCTTCAATCTCTTGGTACAGAATTCTGGGATATCATAGATATAGGGTATACTTTTCCATCAGCAACTCCTACAAATCCGGCTGAGAAAAAGAAATATGAAACAAATGCAAAGGCGGTCAATACTCTATTAGGATGTCTATCTCAATCAGAATTTGTCAAGGTTATGCAGTATAAATCCGCAAAAGAAATATGGGACAAGATTGTACTGAGCTATGAAGGATATAATCAGGTAAAATGAGAAAAACTTCAAACCCTCAGAATTCAGTATGAAAATCTCAGAATGCATAATGATGAAAGTGTGGCTAACTATTTCCTTCGTGTAGATGAGATTGTTAATTGTATGAAAAAATTGGGAGAAGAAATAAAAGAGGCTATTGTGGTTGAAAAAGTTCTAAGATCTTTGTCCCCTAGATTTGAATCTAAAGTTTCTACAATAGAAGAAAAAGAGAATCTACGAAATCTTACAATGTCATAGCTGCACGGAATTCTAACTGCTTATGAAATGAGGAAAGGAGGGCCATCAAACAGGAGAGAAGCTGCTTTCAAGGTTTCAGGCAAAGGAGACTACTATGAATCAGGACACGTGTTAGAAGAAGAAGAAGAATCAAATTTTTTTAAAAACCTTCAACGGGGTGCTGGAAGATTCCAAGGTAAGTTACCTTTCAAATGCTTTGCTTGTGGAAGAGTAGGTCACTATGCTGCCAAATGTCATCATAAGGATAAGGGGAAGGAACCTGTTAGATGGAACAAGAAACATAATGCAAATAAGAAAAGCTAATATGCCCATGAAGATAGTGATGGACTATCAAATAGTGATGAAGATGAACAAGGTAATAATTTTAAACTTTTAATGGCATTTGAAGATGATGATTACATGGATGCTATAGATGAAGAAGGTTTTTATGAAGAAATCTCTAAACTCAAAGTCTATTTAGAAGAGAAAAATATGATTATTGATTCTCTACAATGTCAAATGGATGAAAGGGAAAAACATCATGAAAAATTGGAATGTGAAATTGTTGGTCTTAGAAAAGAGATTGAGAAAGCAAAAGCTCTTAATCTTAAATTCGTTAAAGGATCTGAAACTTTGGATGAGATTATCAATGTGCAGCGTTCTCCACTAATCAAGACAGGTCTAGGATACAATGGAGAAGCATCACAAGCATCCACTTCCAAAAGTTATCTTGATGCAGCAAGGAGGAGTTAGCAAAGGCCTAATAGAAATCATCAAGTAAATCAGGGACAGTTTTCCTCAAGAATGAACAAAGACTATCAGGAAAATCGAGGACAATCTACATTAAGGACAAACAGAAGCTACAACCAGCCATAGGTAAAACCTTCTCAATTTGCCTCAAGAATGGATGCCAATAGGAACTACAATCATTTGGCTGGTAGATTTGACAATCACAAGAGTTTCTTCAATGGCCAATGTTTCTCATGCCATAACTTTGGCCACAAAGCTGCTCAATGTGTTGCCTATAAGACAATCATGACTAGAGAAGCTCAAAAACAAAGAAGTATGACTGGAATCATGAAAAGGACCTACAACAACTTCTCGGCCCTTGAAAATGAAATTGAATGTTCTATTTGTAATAAATTTGGTCATGAAGATTCTAAATGCAGGAGCAGGTTTGGGAAGACAACTCAGAAGGAACAAATCTCAAGTACCAGAACATGGAGAATGAAGGAACCACAACGAGAAAGATGTGGGATAGCTTTATACGCAGAAGGACAGGAAAATAAATGGTACATCGACAGTGGATGTTCGAAGCATATGACAGGTGATAAAGAAAAACTTGAATCATATAGTGTTTTAGAAAAGGGAAAGAAAGTTTCATTTGGAAATGATACCCCTGCAGTCATAAAAGGAAAAGGCATTGCTCAGTTGAAAGAAAAGGTCAAAGCTAGAAATGTTTTGTATGTTGATGGTTTGAAGCATAATCTTCTGAGTGTTAGTCAGATGTGCGATCAAGGAACCGAGGTAATATTTCGATCAAATGGATGTAGTGTTCGTGATCTTGATACAGCAAAAATAGTGATCAAAGGTAGAAGAACTCTAAATAACTTATACATATTTGATGAAGGACAACAACAATGCTATTTGAGCAAGGATGATGAACACTGGTTATGGCACCGGAGGTTGGGGCATCTAAGCTTTTCACAAATAAGGAAAGAATTCAAATACTAGGCAGTTCGTGGTCTTCCAGATATCAAAATTCCAGACAACACCATATGCAAATCATGTCAGTTTGGTAAGCAAACCAGAACCAACTTCCTTGAGAACGAGGGATCAGCCAGCAGGCCTCTTGAATTAGTCCATACAGATGTATGTGGTCCATTTAGGACAAGGTCACCTCGAGGAGAAGAATACTTTATATTATTCATTGACGACTTCTCCAGGATGGTTTGGTTAGGTCTTATGAAACACAAGGATGAAGCATTCGAAAAATTCAAATCCTTCAAAGCCTTGGCTGAAAACGAATCAGATCACAAAATTACGTGCCTCAAATTTGACAAAGGTGGGGAGTTTACCTCAAATGAATTTTTCGATTTCTATGAAGATCATGGAATAATAAGGAAATTTTCTACAACTAGGACTCCTCAGCAAAATGGAGTGGTGGAAAGGATGAATAGAACGGTTCAAAAAATGGCTCGTGCTATGCTTGATGAGTCTGGAACTCCCGCAACCTTATGGGGTGAAGCTGCATTTGTTGCGGTTGTTATTCTCAACAAAACAAATGTCCAAGTGAACAGCACTCAAACTCCTCATGAGCTCTGGTATGGTGAGACTCCTTCGGTAAAGCATTTCAAAAATTTTGGAAGCAAATGCTATATTAAGAATAATGATGAATAGCTTGGCAAACTTGAACCTAGAGCGGATGAAGGCATTCTCCTTGGTTATTCTCCCCACAGCAAAGCATATAAGTGTTACAATAAAAGACTTGGAAGAATTGTTGACAGCATTGATGTAGTGGTTGATGAAAAAGGATACATTCCTAGGCAAGTAAATTATGAAAATATCGAAGAGGATGAAGACTACTCTCCAAATCAGACTGATGATGAAGAAGAACCTCAAGAGGCACCAGAGGAACAGATAAGGATAGAAGAGAAGACTCCATCCAAGTATGTTCAGAAGAATCATCCAGAATCTCAGATTTTGGGGCAGAAAGAGGCAGGTGTACAAACAAGAAGAACAATTGCAGAAGCCTCAAGCTATTTGGCATTGCTCTCCTCCACTGAACCTCAAAATGTAAAAGAGGCATGCAAAGATGAATGCTGGGTCAAGGCAATGGATGAAGAACTTGAGCAGATCGAAAAGAATAACACTTGGGAGTTGGTTCCTAGAACAAAAGATAAGAATTTCATAGGGACAAAATGGATCTTTAAAAATAAGATGAATGAAAATGGAGAAGTGATTAGAAACAAGGCCAGACTTGTTTGTAAAGGGTATGCTCAACAAGAAGGAATAGACTTTGAAGAAACTTTTGCTCCTGTTGCTAGACTTGAGGCCATCCGAATGTTCCTTGCTCTCTCAAGTTTTCAGAAGTTCAAAGTATTTCAAATGGACGTGAAATCAACCTTTCTGAATGGAGACTTAGAAGAAGAAGTGTACATTGAGCAACCAGATGGTTTCATTCTTGGGAATGATCCAAATCTTGTATGCAAACTAAAGAAGGCTCTCTATGGTCTTAAACAGGCTCTAAGGGCTTGGTACTACCGTTTGGACAAATATCTTCATCAACAAGGCTTTTCAAAAGGATCATCAGATAGCAATCTTTATATAAAAATTGAAAATGACAAATTACTAATACTTGTTGTGTATGTAGATGATATTATCTTTGGGAGTAATGAAGAAGCTATGAGTCAAAGCTTTGCCTTGGTGATGCAGAAAGAATTCGAAATGTCTTTGCTTGGAGCAGTGACATATTTTCTTGGATTGCAAATCCAACAAAATGAAGGCGGTATATTTTTTTCTCAAACCAAGTATCTCAAGTAGATCTTGAAGAAATATGGCATGGAAGATGCAAAACCAGTATGTACCCCCATGGTTACAGGATGCAGCCTCAGTGCAAATGATGAATCAGCAGCAGTGCATCAACCAACCTATAGATCTATGATTGGAAGTCTACTTTATTTGACAGGTACCCGACCAGACATCATTCATGCAGTGGGAATAGTTGGAAGATTTCAAGAAAATCCTAAGGAAACTCATCTTCAGGCAGTTAAGAGAATCTTCAAGTACCTTCAAGGAACTCAAAACTATGGCTTATGGTATCCTAGAGATACAGATCTCACACTTCATGCTTATACAGATGCAGATTGGGATGGAAGCGTGGATGACAGGAAGAGCCCAAGTGGTGGTGCATTCTTCATGGGTTCCAGATTAGTATCTTGGTTCAGCAAGAAACAGAGTTCGATTGCTTTATCTACAGCTGAAGCAGAATATGTGGCTGCTGCATCTTGCTGCACTCAACTCCTTTGGATGATGCAGATCTTGCAGGATTTTCAAGTCACTTGTACACCACCTATATCCATCTTATGTGATAATACAAGTGCAATCAACATTTCAAAGAACCAAGTCATGCATTCAAAGACTAAGCACATACTAATCAAGTATCACTTTCTCCGGGAACAAGTGTTGGAACAAAAGGTCAAATTGGAGTATGTTCCTTCTCAGGAACAAGTTGTTGATATTCTCACCAAACCACTACCCAGGGAAACTTTTGAATACCTCAGACAGAAGCTAGGGGTAGTTGATGCATCATCTTGCTGTTAAATCTTGTCTGGTTCAGAGAAAAATGGGTGTACGCGAGTTGTTTGAGGAGGATCCGCATACATCCGTCGGTTTGTGCAGAGACAGTCGTGTATATAGAGGTTTGATGGATATCAGTAGGGACAGGCTCTGGTTGAAGATATTCTGATATGGGTTGGCATTATCTTAGAAGATTTTAGTTCTAAGTTGTTGTTGAGTTCAGGTGGAACAAAGGCAGAGGGAGAACAGAAGGAAATATTGGTTGCTGATCTGAATGATGATTGACAGATGTTGCTGCTATCAGTTATTGGTGACTTTCATAAGTATTTCGTCTCTATGTCATGTATATCTTTTGTGGTATCTCTTTTATGGTGTCAACGTCATGCAACGGCCTATTTTGGTTTCCCCACTATGCCTGGGATGAACATCTAATGAACTTGGTTGTCATATGTAAATTTCTTATGTATCCCCACTTGGTTGGGTGATGGATGTATGTATTGAGTCTTTTGGTGATAGGAAGGTGTTTTATGATGTATAATTCATGGTTCTTCTTGAAGAACATCTTTTTGCAGATCTTGCCTACAGTTAGGGGGAGCATGGTCAGCACAGCAAGGCAGATATTTCAACATGTTCTCAGGGGGAGCACAACCCTTTGCCCTTGATGACAAAGGGGGAGAATGACTTTGAGGATCTTGGGGTTGCTATCAAGTCCAAAGGGGGAGATTGTTGGCATTATGGCACAGGTTTGGAGCTATGGCACAGGTGTTGTCCTTGATGGCAACTCTCTTTGATAACAGATCTCAGTCCAGGCTTTCAGAATGAAGGAAAATACATATACGCAGGTTCATATAGACGAAGATGCGTATACACGCAGGTTAGATGTTACAAAGGCGCGTATGTGTATACACGCACTTTCACGCAAGGAAAAGCGCGTATATATTGGAAAACTTACCTTTGGTTCATGGTAGTTAGTCCTTGGTACTTGAACCTATGGTTTTGGACCATGGTATCTTGTCAGAAGTGTTGATCCCAAGTATTGGGCCCATGGTATTGTGTTATTATGGTTTTGGACCGTGGTATTGAGAAAGGCCTAAGACTATAAAAGAGGAAGGAGATCATTTGGCAAAGCATCTTTGGAATCAATTGAATATATAACATGTGCTAGATCTGAAACTTTTTTGATTGGGGTTATGGTGTAGATCTCGATCTGAATGAAGGAGAAACTTAAGCGCATAAAGAAGGATAAGATCTATTGATGTGTCATAATCTTTAAAGCTTGAATGATAGTATCTTCGTACGATTTTGATCTGTTCTGTGAGGCGCACACTTGATCTATAAATATGATAATCTGGGTTATTTATCATTTGAAAGAGTAAATTCTCCTTTATAGATCTGTATGCAGGTTCAGTGAAGCAAAGGTGCGTATACACGCAGGTTCCGTAAAGGAAAACTGCGTATACGCAGGTTGCTCCACACACAGGAGCGTATGCACGCAGGTTTCAAGTTGTTTAAGTAGCGTATACATATTTTATTGTGATCTAGCTGCCTCTGTTTGTTGCTACAGTGTTCTGGGTTCAGAATTTGGTATATGGTTACTGTCGCTGTGTTCTGGGTACAGCTGTCAGAGAAGTGTTTATTGTGAATCAGTTTTGTTCGGTGGAAAGGAGATTGGTTGTAGCAGAGATATTGATGATTGATTGATGTTCATGGATCCAGTCTGAAAATTTATGAAACGTGGTCCCTAAAAGAAGGAGAAGGTGGTAGCCTTCTGAAGGCCAGCACCTACATACTAGTATCTTGGCTAGTGCAAGAGCTAAGGGGGTTGTAGCTCCCTTCCAGGAGAAGCTGGAGAATGAGAGAGGGTTGTAGCTCTCTGTAGGTTGCATCATGCATACTGGTAAAGGACTGCACCAGTACATTGTAAAAGAAGTTTCTAATTTAAAAGGAAGATAGAGACGAATTGCAACAGGTGGTTTTCACCCACATTTGGTTTCCACCTTATATCTTGTGTTCTTCTGTGCGATTGTCTTTCTGCTCTGTTTTACTGTTTCTGGTTACTGGTTATTTGATTCTGAAACACAGATTAACAATCAACATCAGAAAGATAAAGTAAATTAAAAGTTTTCTCTATATACGCGGGTTTCCTTATGCAGAGTTGCGTATATACGCGGGTTTAATTAACTGAAGTAGCGTATATCATTTGATTTTTGAAAAAGGAATATTTGACCTAATAATACTGATTCACCCCCCCCCCCCTCTCAGTATTATTTCCAACATTCAAGTGTCGTGAATCAATCATAACCTCTATTTAAAATGGAAGAAAAGGTCAATATCAATATGTACCATGGTGATATTGATGCTCTAAAGCTAAATCATTGGTTGCAACAAATGCAAATGTATTCCAGTGTCCATAAAATTGACGAAGAATAGAATATCTCATTTGCTTAACTAAAATTAGAGGGCCATGCCTTAACTTGGTGGGAAATCCATATGAAGACCCTAAGCTTGGAGGGAGAGACTCTAGTGACTAAGCGGGAGGACTTCAAAACCCTCATTAAGTCACATTTTTATCATATTGGGTATGTAGAGGACTAGTGGATCCGATGGCACTACTTCAAGAAAAATCCTGGGAAATCATGCAGGAGTACACCACAGAGTTTAGAAAGATGGCCATAATGTTGGGTATCTCCCCAAAGAACCCATATATACTCCTCAAGTATTTGGGGGGTCTACATCTCCATATGCAGGAGCAAGTGATTTTGTTCAAGCCCAAATTAGTGGACGAGGCTTGTGTACATGCAGAATACCTAGAGAACATATGCCTAAAGAAAGCATAATAAAGTGGATTGAAGCAAAACAGGCAATAGGATGCTTCTAAGGAGATGAAGAAGAAGTATAAAGGGGGAAAAGATAAAAACATGATAACCACATCACACTAGTGCAAAGATCACATCAACCACTGCAACATTAACGACCATACAAAGGAGAAGTGTTGGAAGTTGCATCCAGAGCTTAACCCAAAGAACCAAAAGAAAGACAATAAGAAGAGGAATATCATGGCCATTGATTCGAGCAACCAAGCTGAAATTAGCTCGGACGTCGATGAGAATATCGTATGTATATCAATGCAGAAGGAGGTGAACCTAAGTGGTCTTCAGTAATGGGAAGAGAAATAAATGAATAAACTCTTCTATATAAAGATATAGGTCAAAAAGACAAAGATTGATATTATGCTTTACTCAGGATCATAAGCGAATCTCATTGTAGTAGAGGTGGTCAAGAAGTTGGGGATGAAAGTTTGTGTTCATCCAATCCCATATCCATTAGGATGGTGTTGACAGGGCTAGAACCGCAAACAAAGGGGATCTCCCTGGTATGAAGTCCCAACTAGACCTCACATCGTTTGGTGTAGGAGTCCCATCCGGTATGATGGACCGGTTGCCATTATCTTACATATTTTCCTTAACTCTTGTTGTTCAACACATGAGAGTGTTATGCTTGTAAATTCAAGAAAGTGAGGTGAATATGCCTGGTGAGTGATTAATGTAACTTTTTGTCCGGGTTCTCTTACCATCAAAATGGGGAGGTAAAGTGATCCTCTTGATGAGAGGGAATAGTCCCAACCTAGGAAGAAACTCACGCAAACGATAAGGGTCTATCCAACATCTAGCAGAATAGTCCACAGTAGATGCAGCAGTCGTGAAAACCAAAGTTCAAGGGAAAACACATACATTGTCCAATGAAATATTCCACACGGGGGTGACATACATTAAAACCAAAAAAACACAAAGATGGTTTGTCTAATGCCTGGCAGAGTAGTCCACATGAATGAGAACACAATGATAAACAATACAACACATCTTCAACAATATGAGTACTAAAATAACTGAAGTAGTTCAACTATCTTAGTACAGGTTAAGCAAACATGCATTACAAATGTTTAAATAATAGTCTTACAAAGGAAAACAAAACATGCGTGAAAACGTGTTAGCCTGAGACAACCTTCTGAATTAAGCAAAAGATCCAAGACACATATGTACACCATACAACACTAGTCCCTGTGGTACATTGGAGCCACTCCTCGCTCCTCAAAGAACATACTATAGACTCTCAAGGCTATGTGGGAGGATCCAAGGTGAAAATTCCTTTGCTCATACAATGAGGGGGTATATATAGCCAAAGGGGTATAACTGACCCTTGTGACTCTTCGAATTCCCTCATGACTATTTGACTTCCTATGACTTTTCGAATTTACATGACTTTTCGACTTCATATGTGGATCTCTTGGACTTCCACTTTACATTACATTGATTACAACAAGTATGGCCCATAGTAGTGATGTGGTCAAGACAACTCATGACATAACTCGACATGACACTGCTGACATGTATTGGCTGACTGTGGTGTCCGTGTCGAGCTGCTGTGCTGCTGAGTGATGATATTCTCTTGGTGTAACATGTCTTCACCTCCACATGGAAAAGTGTGTGGGGTCTTCGATGGTCTTGGTCTTTTCTTGATGGTGCATGTGAATGTGTCCCTTTCGCTTGCTTTCTCGATGTGCTTCATGTGTTCGTTCAACCACGAGAAATTCTTCTAGCATGCACCTCTTTTCCATCCCATTCGTCGTCACACCATGTTTCATCGATGTACCTATTCCTGCAATCACTCATGACGAGATGACATCAAATCCAAAAATCTCCTAGTCTACCATGATGCATTGTTTTCCATTTCAGTGCAGGTGACTGGGAGAGGGACAAGGCACTGAGACTGTGGAGAGCACAACACAGGCTGGGATGCGAGGCTCCGGAGCACTGTTGGGAAAAACTACGTAGATGTCACTAGGAGATAAATTCACAATCCGAGAACACAGTGATAGTTGCGGAGAAAAACCTAGCTGGGAGGCAAAACTGTGCAATTTCTGGGAGGAAGGTCAAGTGGGGTGTCAGGAGCTATTGGGCCAAAACTGTGCTATTTTCTAAGGGAGAACTGGGTAGGTCATCTAGTTGAGATCTACGCAAATTCTCCGGGGAGGACAATGTGGGCAGCAAGAGGCATTGGTAGAAAAATCTGTGTAGCTTTCCAGAGGAGCATAAGGTCGATTGCGCGAGTTGCTGGTAAAAACTACGCAATCCTGAGAGATAGTCTGGGCCTGGACAATTATGCACAGTTTCTGAGCTGGTTGCAGAGCAGGGAATAAGGGTTGGACATGAAAACTCTACGCAATTCCTGAGTTGGTTGCAGAGCGGGGAAGAAAGGTTGGCGAGACAGGACAACTCTGTGCAATTGTTGGGCTGGTTGTAGAGCGGGAAGGAAGGGCAGGACATGACAACTCTACGTAGTTTTTGAGCTGGTTGCAAAGGAGGTAGGATGGGTAGGGAAAGATAACTCCACGCAATTTTGGATCTCAGTACAACCTAGGGACACAACTCAAGTTCTTTCTCCGATTGACCAACGAGAGGCTTGATGGGACATCTTCTAGGAATTTTAAAGTGGATCAGCTTCTAAGACAACTCCTACACACTTCTTGGAGTCAGTCAGTTGGCTCATTTCAAGAATTGTGTAGAGAAATATTCCCAGAGGAAAACCTCAAGCTATGCGCAATTTTGGGAAGCAGTGCAAGGTCACTGAGATCAGGTCCGGTTGACGAAGGGTTGTCTGGTCAAAAACAATTTCAGGAAAATTGATTAAGTGTGAAAGCAAGTGTACTTGTGTAAACATGACAATTTGATCACACACTTAACACGACTCGATGACAAGACACCTCAAACGAACAAGACAACATGTGTTTAGTGAGATTGACTCGAAGGTTGAGAGCGACAAGTGCGATAGTTGAAATATGTCTTCGAACAATCGTGACGACACTTGTGAGACAGTGTTTACAACTTAGTGTGTGAGTGCAACTGATGTCGACAGAGCGAAAAAAACTCATAAACACAAAGACAAACCTTCAAAATGCCAGAACAAACTCGCAAGTATGACATAGCGATCAACATACCAAAAGACGATCGATATTCGATCAAGCAAAGAGGGTGTGAAAACTCAACAAGAGTTCATGGGATGAGCCCAAGTGTTTGCGACCATCAAGGTAAAAACCAAGGAAGGCTCCGAAATTTGGATGCAGGCAAAAATTTTGGAGGGTGTTGCAGCCGCTACAGCAAATGGATAAATAAGGATATAGAGTTGAAGGTAACAAAACAATGGAAAATTAGATTTGCCATCATAGCTAATTTTATTAATGAAGTATAACTAGATGTGATTCCCTTTAATGTATGTCGAGTTTTGTTTAGGAGTCCCTACATGTACATGCAAGATGCAATATTCATGCAAAGATCCAATCAATACCGACCTATCAAGGATGGAAAATCATTCACTATCAGTGCACACAGAGGCAAGTCGAAAATATCATCGGTAAGTTCCAACCAAGCCGTGAAATTGATCAATTCCAGTAAGAAGTATGTTGTTAGACTTTAGGCTTCTGTGGTAGTTTTTTGAAGTAGCATTATCCGGATTCTCCACAGTATTATGCTTCTTATGTTGACGTTTCGAACCCCAAAGGGGGTCCATCCTCAGGACCAAATTTGATAAGATATGAATGACAGTTATTTTTGAGAGAAGAATCTTCCGACCAGAGTATAAATACAAAACCTAAATTTTTTTATATATATAAGCTGACCTATGAATTTTTATTTTAATTATCATTATTATTATTAATTTATTTTAATTTATTATTAATTTAATTATCTTCACTCTGCTGACATCACAATGGATGTAAATTTCCACAGCGAAAGAAATGGATTCCACAATATTTATAAACTTGTCCCCAATGTTTGCAATTACGACTGTCACTATGTGATATTTGAACATCTGAATGACGGCTTATGTTTCAAAGCTCTACCAATTAGTGTTGCAACCATCCCCTTCAATTTGTATGCACCGTTGAACTCTAAAAATTGTGTTATTTACACATTTAATTTATAGTGCCAAATCATAATTAAGAGCAAAGCTTAAGCAAGTTCGAGAAACAAATCTAAATGCAGAGTGCGAATAGTACTCTGGGATGGAAAACTTTCTGAGATTGACGAAACGTAGGACAAGTCCGAGCTAGGTAGCCATAACATGTGCACATAACAAGATAGCTAGAGTTAGTTTCTGTATGTAGGTTTGGTGACAAAGAAATTGGTGAGAAGAGAAGGAATGTAACTCACTAGCTGTGGAGAAGGAAAATGGGTCAGGTTTCAAACTTAACAGAAAAGAGAATTTCAACGCGTGAAGAGGAGGAAGAGAAAATATTAAGTAGAAAATAAATGGTTTATCAAAGGAGTGCCCATGTGCAACAGAGTAATGTTATAGAATATTTCTATAGCTCACAGGCCAAACAGAGAAATGACAAACAATCATCATTCAAACCAATGCAAGGCTGAAAGAATCTGAAAATGCTTAGGGCTGGCCTATGCTCTGATACCATGTTAAACACAACCATGGCAAGGATAGAAGATATGAAAGATAAGCATTAGATGAATATATTATTCACCTAGTATACATTTATAGTACATTGGAGTGACTCTTAGATTCATCTTCCAAGGTATCTTGGACTCCCTTTGACTATTCAAATTCCTCACCATATCCTTAGTGGATTAGGTGTCCAACAAAGAGAGATCAAATTCCTTGAGATGCAAACCTCTTTTAGAGTGAAAATAGATTTAATCTCTTTCAACACTTGGTAAGTCCAAAATTAAAATGTGGTTAAACTAATTTATCTATTCTATTCTATTCTATAATATAATATAATATAATATAATAATAATATCAAATTCATTTCCAAAGCTCAAACAAACAACACAGTCACAAAATGCTCATAATAAACACCTAGATATATTGAAATAAGGTTGAGATACTAGATTTAAATGAGACATTGTATTGAACATTATGGAGGTTGTTTCACAAGAAGGTTTTAATTGCATAACTATTGACATAAGTAGTGGGCATTTATTTTCTATATATATATATATATATATATATATAGATATAGATATTGTAATTTTTTTTTTTGTTAATTAATTTTATATTTGATAGTTTAAAGTATTTGTTGCCATTTTTAAAATATAAGTTTAATTTTTATAAATGATAGGTTGTTGAGTGATTTTGAATTTTAAAAAATATCTTATTACTATGATAACATATGGTTTATAGAAGAAAGATATGTTAATGATCCTGGTGGCTCCAGAGACACACAGGATAAAGAGGGCTTATGAACGCTCAAAAATCAAAGTGCTCAGAATGACTTCGACCCAGGACCAGAGCATAGATCTCATCGTCCTAATCGCGAAGGTGCGAACGGTTCGTCAATCCGAGCTCGTATGAGGGAGAACGAGCCAGTAAAAGTTTTGGTCAAAGCTGGGCGGTGGGCCAGGTTTAAGTGTCCTACAATTTGACCGACCCCGAGGCATGAAACCTAGCTCCTGAAATCGGTCGAAATTGTGGCCTCATTAATTTGCCCAATATCCCTTATTTTCTAAAGATTTGGAAAACCACCCCTATTTCTAATAATATATATATATATATATATATATATATATATATATATATATATATATATATATATATGGTGGCGGGCCACCACCACTGCCACCCACAAAACTCCATAACAAAAATAAATTATTTAAATGTTGACGGGCCATGACCCCCGTCGGCCCAACCGCAACACACCATTCAAATGTAAAATTTTGGGTTGAATGTAAAATTTTGGGTTGGCGGCCATGACCCCGCCACACCCTCCTCCTACACACTAACCATATGAAAACATAACGTAACGGGGGTGGGCAGGCCGGTCCACACCCCAACACATATTTATTATGCAGTTGTCATATTAATAAGAGGCTAGTAGGTATCGAGCCCGCGCCAACCATGTGAGCTGGCCCGCCACCGTGCGACAGCCCCATGTATCACACAAAAGAAGCAGAGAAGCAACAGAGTTTCTCACTCCGGAAGGGAGTGTGAATAACTGCGTAGAGGAGAAGAGGAGGAATTCGACATTTTTTTTTAGAGATGACATCAGAAGGGTTGAGAGATCAAGATCGGTTGGAGGGAACCTCCACCTATGTGATCTGGAAAGCTAGAATTTCCTGCCACCCAGATGAACATGATCTCAAGACTTACATCGATAGTATAGAAATTATACCCACAGATGCAGATCTGCTTAAGAATTACAAGAAGGAGATGGTGAAAGAAAAGAGGTTGAGTCTCAATGGGGTTCGAGATCACGTGGTGTCTCACATAGCTGGTAAGATACTGCCCGACAAATGTGGGAAGTACTTGCTACGTTATACGAGGTATCTTCTAAGCAGTGGAAGATGTATCTTGAGGAGAAGCTGAGATGCATGAGGATGTAGAAAGGGGAGCGTATATAGCCCCTCCTTACTAGGCTTCAGGATGTCCGGGACCAGCTATCTTCAGTAGGGTCAGCGCCCCGGCCTACATAATTGGTGTGGTTAGCTCTAAACAGTGTTTCCAAAGAATGGAAATTTTTCATCTAGAGTATATTGGGCGGAGAAAAACTGCCAGATTGGGATCATATGTGGGTTGATTTGCAGCAGGACGAGATGAGGCGAGATTTGGTGAAGAGCACCATCAATGGTACCAGCAGTAATAGTGGGACGAAGCAAGAAAAGGAAGAGGAATACGTGACCCTCACATCAAAGGGGCAGCAAGAGCAGTGCAGGAGGAAGAAGGACATTTCCAAGATCAAGTGCTTCAGGTGTGGTGAGCTTGATCACTACAAAACAATGTCCTCTCATAAAGAAGGACAAGGAGGAGAAGTTGGATTAGTAGGTTGCATTCGCAGAGATTGAAATGTTGTCCTCCAGATTGGAGGAAGAGTTTTCCATGATCATCGAGATACCTCCAGGAGTGAGGTGGGGTGATTTAGTTTTTGTAGCTCCAGAGAGCTACAAGATGGGCAGGATTCTTGAGGAGGTCCACCGCATGAATAAATACCTTGCTACGAGAGCCAAAAACATGCAGTAGCAAGATGGATCAGTTGCAGTTGATGTAGTCAGGTGCCAGAGTGACAGATGCAGTGGCTAGCAGCAATCGGATGCTGGGAAATGCAAAGTAGAGTTGGCAGCAGTGCATTTGGCACATAGCAGAGTTAGCAGCAATGCAGAGGCTTCAGTGGTAGCGCATATTCTAGCAATAGTCAGGACTCAGGTGACAGATGCATCAAACTGACCACAGTTGGCAAAGAAAATTTTAGGGGCGAATGTTTGCCCTTTGGCGAAATTAAGGGGTTTTAAATTTTTAGTGGGCGAATGTTTTGTATCATAGTACATTTTTACAAATCACCTCAAATAGCCCACCTTATTTTAAGGGAGAGGGTAAAAAAGGTAAATTTAGCCCTTGAAATTAGGAGTTACAACCTTCCATTCGTCCAGTTTCAAGAATAGGTTTTATTTAAGTGAATCCTATGGGCCAAAGGCCCAAATACCATATTTATAAAAGAGGTATGGTAAATTAATAAAAATATAAATAAATGAGAGGTATGGTAAATAAATAAAACATTTTTTATATTTACTCCATAAGTCACCTTATATACATGCAAGGGTGTAAACAAATAAAAATATCAGTAAAGTGGAGGTATGGTAAATTAATAAAATGTCTTTTTATACTTACTCAAAAGGTATGGTAAATAAATAAAAATATAAATAAACTAGACGCATGGTAAATAAATAAAACCTCTTTTTATATTTAGTCCATAACCCTCGTTCTATTTATGAAGGCTCAAGAAAGAGGTTTTATTTAAGTGAATCCTATGGGCCAAATACCATATTTGTAAAAGAAGTATGGTAAATTAATAAAAATATAAATAAATGAGAGGTAGGGTAAACAAATAAAACATTTTTTTATATTTACTCCATAAGTCACCTTATATTTACAAACACTCAAAAAATGCGTTATATTTAGGTGAAACCTATGGGCAAAATACTATGGGACAAATACCATGGACTAGATTGTTATTAATACCATGCAAAAAAACATTATTAAAAATGGCACATGGTATTGACCCATGGTATTCACCTGGAATGTAGCCTATTTAAATGGGGGAATTAAACCAGCATATATCCATCTTTACTCTGGATCTACTAACCCCTGAGAGGTATCAAATATCGTGATATGCAAACTAGCATAGAGTGAAAAAATATTTGATCCGATCAAGAGTAAAAATGGATGTTGTAATTTAATGTATGTTAAACATTTTAGCTTGGTTAAAATAAAAAATAAAATAAAAATCAACCATTAATTTTATTAATTTTTATAAATTACTAATAGTAATTTTTAAGCTCCAAGTTTATGATAACCCATGGTATTGACCCATGGTAATACCATGGTATTCATGTGAGCATAGACTATTTAAAGGGGAAATTCTATCATCTTAGATCCATCTTAATTCTGGGTCTACCAACTGCTCAGAGGGATAAATAGATTTCATCCCCCTAAGAGTGGTAGATGTGGAGTTAAGATGGATATAGGTTCGTTTTTATGATAATGAAGATATTAAATAGACTTAGGAAATTATATTGTAAAAACATCTTAAGGTGAATGGTTAAAGCATAGACATTGGACAAGTATATTTGTATACTTCTGTTTTAAATTGAAACAAATCCAGGGCTAAAAGGAATGGATTGATTGCACTAGCCATCCTTCGATAACTTTCCAACATATGCTGGAGTAAACAGATTGTAATTTGGGTAATTTTTCTAATTGCAAACAGGAACATATTTGTGTATTGACAGGGTGGTTACGAGGTCCCTAGAAGTGATGAATTTGAATTTTTCTTGGTTTTATATATAGTATTAGGTTTTTTCTCATGCTTTCTGTGAATGGCATAGGTGAATTTTATCCTACACCCACTAGGTTATCGATATGTAATTTCGGTAATTTTGATTTCAAAATATATTTTAAAGAAATGCAATGATTTCATTTGTGTATTCAATAAACACAAGATTTTATAATTGAGTAAAATATTCGCCATGCCTGCTGAGAGATTCGCCAAAAAATTATATATACATATCATATTATTGATAAAATTGCCTTCCATTTTTCCTATATACCATGGAGATTCTCCCATTTATTATACATGTAAATTTAGAGGGGGTTCTTAAAATTTTCAGTTGGTTCAGTATTTTGGATGTTTTTCCATTGCAGTTGTTGCAATTGCAATAGTAGCAGATGGAAAGGAAGTTGCAGTGCAGAAGCAGGTAAAAATTTGTTAATGTAATGAGACACTTCTTTTTCCTATTCTACACATAGAAAATTTTCCAACAATGTAAGAATCGCCTCAATTGGAGTTTGTATGCAAAAGTTATACCACTTAAAAGTTGACCTTCCTATTTTTTCCACCATAATTCGAAAGGGTGCCACATCAGCCCCCATTACTCATGGAAAAGTGGCTAACCACATGGTCATGATGAAGAAGACTTTAGAATAGTCAATAATGTAACTCTAGTTAAGAGTTGAAGGAGTCCAACCTAACCACTAATAGGCTATCTAGTTAGGTTATAACTGAGCCACTAGGAAGAAAATGAGTTCAGTTCTTTTCAAGTGTATTTGTTCCATAAACAAGCATAGTAGTTGAGAGGGATAGGGAGAGAGCACATAGAGCGAATTTGTGCAATGTAGTAGCCCACGAGCCATAGGCCTTAACTCTTTGTACTCACTACCATTTTCTATCGAGAGAGAGACAGCGCATAGTGGTCTTACCTTCCAATTGGGTCTTCTCCTGAAAAGGTTTCCATAGTTATATCTTCTGTGAATCGTCATTTCTGATTTTTATTTCGTTGATCTCTATTTTATGCATAATTATAATTTGCATGCATACACAATAAATAACAATTTATATATCTAGAAATCTAAAGAGAAATAAACCCTCATAGTATAGATTTCGTATTTTTAAGTATAATTTTATCAGATATGTTGTGACGGACTATCCAGTGGAATATCCACAACAATTTATGGATTAGAATACCTAGTGATAAATGACTATTATGAAAATAATTAAATAAAGGATTGTAGCGAGAAAAAGTTTAATATATTTATTAGGGATATATGATGGTGGTTTGCACATAATAACGAATATCATGCATTTTTGTGAATGAATCAATTTGGAATTTTGTATGGCATTGAATGAAATAGTATAATAATTTGGGACAACTCAATAGATAAAGTGGTACTTGGGCCAAGAATGCTCAAATAAATGTAAGTAAAATATTTCAAAATTAGACAATTTGAAACCATCTCAAATGCTCAACTTGTACCTGTTTCCATAACTACCATTCAACTTCACATTGTTTAAAGTGACTCAACTTGCGGTTTAACACTCGAGAGATTAAGACATTCGAATATGAAAGGGTGGTCAAACGTGTATGAAGCACCCTTTACGTGGATGGAATAAGCGCTTTAGTTTAGGTGTATCGTTGACTGAATGTTAGTGAAGCGTGTTGATGTGAAAGTATAATTATAATATATTTACGTAGATTAGGTTATCCACGACAAGTAATTTTATTTATAAAATATAAAATAAATTATAATATATTTACAAAGGTTAGGTTTATTTTACAAGTGGAAAAATCTAACATAACTAAGTTGTCAAATCAATAGCGAAGACAATTATTTCTAACTGTTATCTGTGTGTTAGGTTCCTATATCAATAGGGGTCATAATTTTAAATGACTAAAATTAAACCTTGTAATATTGTACATACCTTTGCTTTCTGCAAATGTTTTCCATATTAAAAAATTAAAAAATGTAAAGAGGGTACATCCTAAAAAAAAATCAAAAGACAAACGAATAAGAAAAAAGTCCAAAAAAATGAAGATATATGAACCCCAAAAGACAAAAAGAGACCAATAAAGTGAGCAAGCTTAAATGCCACTACCATTTGTTTTTTATGCATAATAATGATTGTGTACAGCTTGTAATTCATGCCACAATCCATGATAGTCAAACAGTTTAATCTTGGCTATTTATTCTTTCAATTTTAAAGTCCATAATTAGAAAATAAAATCTGACCAAAAGTTTAATCTTGACCGATCATTAGATAGGTAGAGATAATAAAAGGAGCTCAATAGTTTAATCTGAACCCTTGGATGATATAAGGTTAGAATTAGATAGTTTGATTTGTAAAAGAAAAATGAGTAATAAGGGTTTGCTAACCTAAACGCACCCAAATAAAAGAAGAAAAATGGTAGGGTAGGTGAATCGGTAAGTAGTAGAAAGGTTGCATAATTACAAAAATCACTTGATGAAAGCACACATTTTATGCTGAAATGATATATGTCAAATGTACATGAACACTTTACAAAGCATAAGCACAGGTTTACAAAGTTCAAAATGATTAATTCCCCATCATTCATTTTCACCCCTAGAAAACTTACTAATTTCCCCTTCATAACAAGAATTCTGATACCTAGAATCCTTTAAGTAAAAAAGGCTCAGAGAATTTCTCTAACTTTTGGTGGGACTCGACCCTCAGCTTGATGACTTAAGGATATGAGGTGTTGAAATCCCCTGCAATTAATTCATCCCCCTTCAAAATTCGCTTTTTCTAAGGTTAAACTGCATTTACCTTGGAAAAGTTGAAAACCCCATGACAAAACATATTTCATACAAAAATCCACCAAATGTATTTTATCCTAAGTGTTAAAGCGCATAAGATTCATATACTTAGGCGCTATAACCTTTCTGCTCATTTATCTCGTATTAACTTTCTCATTTAAAATATATAAAAATTCTCAAAAACCCATTATCCCATATAAAGTTTAACTCTTTTATATAACTAACCCCACCCCTTAGTTTAATTATAAACTATATAATCACCCCCATATACCAAAAAATATATTAAAACCCCGCCTTATTTCCTAATCATATATTAAGGCGCCCCCGATCAGTTAAGACTGAGGTTAAGTCTTAATCTAATCTCATACCACTGATGATTAGACCCATGGGCCCCCTGAAAAAACTTTTTGATGATCTCTATGAAACTTCGTCACCCGACTCCCGTACGATCTCCTTTCCCCCCATCCTACGGCTCACAGCCATATCGAACGAACCAGATGATCGTCCTTTACCCACCCGATAAAGTATTTTTCCTAGACCCCCTCGATGCTACGTGTCATGTGCTCGAGTAGATTGGACGAGGCCCCCTAAAAACCACTTTCCCCTCAAAAGCAGTGTGACGAGCTCATAAAACCACTTCCCCATGTAACTGAAAAAACTGCCCACTGTTCATCAGTTAATGAACCCGCCAAAAAATTAACATTTTTCTATAAAAGTCAATTTACCACTCTTTTTTCTCTTTTCGTTCATTTGCTCTTGAGAACTCAGAAATCCGTTGCAACCTTTGCAAACAAACGAATTGCTCACAAACCTCCGCCATCGCTCCAGAAACACCGCAAACATCCCAGCTCACTCCCAATCCGTACCAGAACCGTACCAATCTCTGCAGCCGCCATCAACCACCATTCTCAACCAATTTCGCTAATTTTCAGGTATTCCACCATAAAATACCAGTCCTCTTGTCAAATTCCAAATAATTGGAACCTCAATACTTTGTTAATTAAGTAAAATTACAACATTGTGAACCTGAACCCTTTGCAAAACCTCCTGTTGCCCAGAAAAAGAATCCAAATACCAACCAAACTAAAATCCACATGAACTGAGTATGGCAGCCCCAACTGTAATGGATGTAAGGCCCATCTTTACACCTCACTTAGACCTGGACCACCTTCCCCTGGCTGACAGGGATTTCCAAATTAAAGATACGAGTGTAACAAAGCTCCTCCTCAAAATCCATTGTTTCAACAAAGACAGAAACCTGAACCACACATATGACATTGGCCTTTGGGAATCAAATTTACCCAGATACCAATTCCCCCAAGTCCATATCTTTCCATAAATTGTTCATATGTGCTATACATGCTATGTCCCCTACCATAGAATAGTAACGTCTCATGACTAGAAGACTATATTCACCATCATAGCAGAGTCTATAAATGAAATGTTGAACTTCCAACGATTACCAACCTAACCCCACTCTCAATTCGAGACCTGTTGGACCAGTATCCCAAGCTAAGCCCATCAAAATTGGCCCAATTGTTCCAAACCTTCATTGTAGAGGAGAGAAACATCCCTAAGGACCCCCCTCCATATATGTCAATTATTTTCTCTAAATGGGGCAAGAACATTGTAACCATGATATCCCGTGTTTTGGGTTACTCTACGAGTGAATACATTGATGAAATTATTCTTGCTCTCATGTCCATTTATACCCTAGTGTAGCCTCCTGCAACCATATATGACTTTGCCAGTTTCATAGATAATAGAATCCATGAGCAGTTCACAAGAATGGGCAATGAAAGAGTGTTCAAACACTCCTCTGTATTGTACCATCTATTTTTATATTATCAGTCAGAGAAGTTTCCTTTCCCTCTCCAAAAGCTTGACAACAAGGGTCAGCCCAGATCTGTTATTTTTTGGACCCAAATTTTCCATGAGTTTCGATCTCCATATACATACTCTGACTTCATAGATTCTTTTGTGTATCCAATCATGACTATGCTCACTGGAAATCCTCCACCTAGGATAAGTCCGTAAAGAAAAAGAGTCCTCCATCTTCCAAGTAAACCAAAGTGGGAGATTGGTACCTTTACCAAAACCACATTGAAATCAGAATATATGGTTGCCTTCTTGCACCATATAAGTTGCCAAGATACCTCCCCATGAGATTGTTTTCCTTAGAATATTATAGACAGATCATCAATGCAGATGAGGTTAATTTTGTCAATTCCAAGAAGAAGGCCAATTTCAAAATCAAAGACCAATTAGACCCCTTCATATGCAATTCCAGAGAGGCAGGGAAAGAGGCAGGCCTAATCCTGCAAAGAATGAAATTCCAAAGGAGATTTGTGTGAAGATATGACCCTTTGGAATTCATTACCAAGAAAAGGAAAAAGGTCAAGCTAGGACCTTTCATCCACCACCCGATACCAGAGATAGAGGCATATGCAAATCAAACGGAATGGGTGGAAAATACCTTAGTAGACAGTGACAGCACAAGGGTAGATGTAGAAAATGCTCTGATTGATTTGGAAAAGCAGCTTGATGAGAGCTCTTTTCTATAGGTACCAAAAGAGAAAGAAAGGGCCATGAGCACCCCTCCAGTCACGCAAACTCCCCAAAATGAGGAGAAAAATCCAAAGAGAAACAGAGAGGGAGCTTCCACTTCAAGAATGGAAACCTCTAATTTGCAGCAGGAAACAAGTCACAGTAAGAGGCAAAGGCTCAATCCGACCTCCGAACAAGAATATACAGAAGGATGAGCATAGGTAACCAACACAGAAGTAGAAAGAAGCAGGCCCACAACTCCATCTGAAGACATACAAGAGCCTTCCACATCACAAACTCAGATGTTGGAAAGGCAACTTAGTGTGGAAGTATCTTCCTTCAGTAGGCCTGCTAACAGAGATCAAGACATAAAGGACAGGTATAAAGAAACTAAAATGAGTGATAATATTAAAGCCCAAACATATGCTCAATACCTAAAGCTCACTCCCACAAATCAAACAAAGCTAATGTCAAACTTTAACATTAAAGAGGGCAAGTTGCAAATGTCCTTTATCAAGCCTACATCTCAGTAGCACAAAACATCATCAGATTACAAGAGGGTTGACTTTGAAGTTTTGGCGAGGGATATTCATCCTGTAGACCAAATAGAACTGCACAAAAATACTGGAGAAATGATATACTCCACCCTTACAGGTAAAGCCATAGCTACTCATCAACTAAAAAACTCAGTAAACAACATCTCAGCACAGTTTTAGTTGGAGAAGGCCTCCTCATAGGCCAAGGTTACGAGGATTAAGTCTTTCGAAGACTTAATTATTGAATTAGGACACGATCCCAAGGATATAAAAGCTACTGAGCAACTGATAAAGAAGAAGAATGATGATATTGTCGCACTGAAGAAGCAATTGAAAATTCCCCAGCTGTAACATCCTAAAACATTTGAAGTCATAGAGAACCAAGCCAAACATGAAGAGTTGATGGACGTGGTCCTGAAACTCAATGACCAACTAAAGGAAACCGAGAAGGAATTGGATAATTTAATCCATTAAAACAAATTAGCATTGCATCAACTTCTGCAAATGTCATCCCCACAATGTCTACAACAGTCCCTTCTACACTGGCAGCTTCACTTGCACCAATAGCTCCACCTGCCAGATCATTGTCATTTACAGCAGAATCTATAGCAACAGGTACATTAGGAGAGGATGAAAACAAACTAGTCAAGGCCATGAATGAAATGTCCATCCAAGCCACCGAAATAAATAAATTAAGAGAAAAGGTGGCAATTTTAGAGACTGATTACAAACTTGCCCAGATTAGGCAGAAAGAAGAAGCTCATAAGGCCAACAGGATGAATCAAAGAGTCAAAGCTTTGGAAAAGGACCTTACACTACAAGAACCCCTTGGATATACCAAGGAACTGTTATGGGCCAATATCATTGACTATGTCAATGATATTTTGCCATCAATTCAAGTTATTTTTGAACAAACAGAACTAATAAACGTAGCTACAGAAGCTATCCAGAAAGTGAAGGAGGAATTGGGAGACAAGTCTGAGGATGCCAGTGGACTCATCCATTTCCTCAACAACAAGAACAGATATGAACTCCATGAGCTGGACATAGAAGATAGAACTGAAACCATTTTAGAAATAAGAAAGGTTTTGTCCAAGAGGAACCTAATGCTAAACATGGAGGAAATGTGCAAGAACATGCAGGTGGTTGTTGATAGATTCATGGCCAAACTCCAAATTTTGAGGGAGAAAGGGATTACCCAGTCCATTGGTCATAAATGACAAGCTTATGACTCAAAAAGTCTATGACAATAGACTCAGGTAGTTGGCTAAAGAACAAGCTAGCACTTCAACAGTTAAAACCCTGCCAACAAGAAAAGGTCTATATAACACATTTGAAAACCTGTTTTTCCTCCAACACGAGATAAAACACTTGTTCATCACCAAGCCCAATTTTTCCAGGTATCCTGAAGCTGATGAGATATACCGAAGGATGATAAATGTCAAATTACCTGATGCAGAATGGTGGGAAAAGATGACTGATTTACTGTGAGAAATTTACAGTAAAAGTTACTGCACAGTGAAAATAGAGCGGGCAGGTAAATAGATGGAAACAACACAGTATGTTCAAAGAGTATCAGGGTCAAAGGGTATCAGGTGAAACATAAAAATTGACTAATATTTCAGCATAAAAGACCACAACTGCAAGGTAGCATAAAAAGTTACAAATCCAACCATAAAAGATAGCACTGCCACAATAAAAGCGACAACGTGAAAAATTCAATAGTTGTCTCTATCTTCTGGCAAGAAGATATTTTTATTTCCTAAAATAAATCTCAAGTTTGTTTTGAGATATTTTGTAATAATTTTTGTATAAGTAATTCATAATTCGAAGTATGCAGGGTGGATTCTCAAACATTTCTATAGACTTCTTGATTAAAAGACTATAAGCTATTGTATCACTGTTTTGACTAGCAAGCTGGATTACTGAATAAAGACAAGACATTTCACAGGATTCATGTGTAGAGCGAAGTACAAACAAGTATTTTCTCTTGTGTTGTTATTTTCTTTAAAAGTTTTTCCACAATTGTTAATGTGTCTATAATCTAAATGGTATAATATGGAATGATATTTCAGAATTTGTTCATTGCACTTTGTTATAACTATTATGCATCTTAATGTTTTCTGCTAATTACTCAAGTTAAGGAATTCTTGATTTCTCCTTAGTTTAAGTAGTTCATGTTGGAGAGGTAAATCCCCTCTGCGGACAGAGGCGATCCCCAGTAGCCCCAAAATGGGTCTAGCAACAATCAAACAATGCTATCAAGCAAGTTCCTAATTGTAAATTAAAGGTGGATTATGAGAGCCTACTTGGATTCCAACGCTAGTGTTGTAGACGAGTTGACACTCCCGTTCCTTTGCTCCGGCCGGTCACGATCCTCACGATCTCCATGAATGGACACCTGCACATGCAAAGAATGACACGAATACAAGCATAAAATCCAATAGATTCAATTATATATCGGTCAGAAAAGATATAACTCAAACATCATCACAATGAACAACAAGAATGGAACCATAATGATAGTCATCTATTATTGATAATCAACAAAGGAGTATACAACCATAGTTCTGACGTCAAATCCTCCTTTGGCTGGGTGATCAGCTACATATGTCTTGCAAAGCTTGTCGGGATTGGGAACAAGCCTCTCTCTCTTTGATTATGAATGCAAAGAAGACTCTTACAACAATCTCTTAGACTTCTGACAGTATAATTCTCCCTATGTTCCAAAACTAGCTTGTCATATGCAACAGAACAAGCTTTTATAGATGGAGAGGAAAGAGATACAATGAATCCAGACATCCATGGGATTGGCATTATCCTCGAAAAGCTATTATGGATAGAATCAGCAGCAGTGCATCAACCAACCTATAGATCTATGATTGGAAGTCTACTTTATTTGACAGGTACCCGACCAGACATCATGCATGCAGTGGGAATAGTTGGAAGATTTCAAGAAAATCCTAAGGAAACTCATCTTCAGGCAGTTAAGAGAATCTTCAAGTACCTTCAAGGAACTCAAAACTATGGCTTATGGTATCCTAGAGATACAGATCTCACACTTCATGCTTATACAGATGCAGATTGGGATGGAAGCGTGGATGACAGGAAGAGCACAAGTGGTGGTGCATTCTTCATGGGTTCCAGATTAGTATCTTGGTTCAGCAAGAAACAGAGTTCGATTGCTTTATCTACAGCTGAAGCAGAATATGTGGCTGCTGCATCTTGCTGCACTCAACTCCTTTGGATGATGCAGATCTTGCAGGATTTTCAAGTCACTTGTACACCACCTATATCCATCTTATGTGATAATACAAGTGCAATCAACATTTCAAAGAACCAAGTCATGCATTCAAAGACTAAGCACATACTAATCAAGTATCACTTTCTCCGGGAACAAGTGTTGGAACAAAAGGTCAAATTGGAGTATGTTCCTTCTCAGGAACAAGTTGTTGATATTCTCACCAAACCACTACCCAGGGAAACTTTTGAATACCTCAGACAGAAGCTAGGGGTAGTTGATGCATCATCTTGCTGTTAAATCTTGTCTGGTTCAGAGAAAAATGGGTGTACGCGAGTTGTTTGAGGAGGATCCGCATACATCCGTCGGTTTGTGCAGAGACAGTCGTGTATATAGAGGTTTGATGGATATCAGTAGGGACAGGCTCTGGTTGAAGATATTCTGATATGGGTTGGCATTATCTTAGAAGATTTTAGTTCTAAGTTGTTGTTGAGTTCAGGTGGAACAAAGGCAGAGGGAGAACAGAAGGAAATATTGGTTGCTGATCTGAATGATGATTGACAGATGTTGCTGCTATCAGTTATTGGTGACTTTCATAAGTATTTCGTCTCTATGTCATGTATATCTTTTGTGGTATCTCTTTTATGGTGTCAACGTCATGCAACGGCCTATTTTGGTTTCCCCACTATGCCTGGGATGAACATCTAATGAACTTGGTTGTCATATGTAAATTTCTTATGTATCCCCACTTGGTTGGGTGATGGATGTATGTATTGAGTCTTTTGGTGATAGGAAGGTGTTTTATGATGTATAATTCATGGTTCTTCTTGAAGAACATCTTTTTGCAGATCTTGCCTACAGTTAGGGGGAGCATGGTCAGCACAGCAAGGCAGATATTTCAACATGTTCTCAGGGGGAGCACAACCCTTTGCCCTTGATGACAAAGGGGGAGAATGACTTTGAGGATCTTGGGGTTGCTATCAAGTCCAAAGGGGGAGATTGTTGGCATTATGGCACAGGTTTGGAGCTATGGCACAGGTGTTGTCCTTGATGGCAACTCTCTTTGATAACAGATCTCAGTCCAGGCTTTCAGAATGAAGGAAAATACATATACGCAGGTTCATATAGACGAAGATGCGTATACACGCAGGTTAGATGTTACAAAGGCGACGTATGTGTATACACGCACTTTCACGCAAGGAAAAGCGCGTATATATTGGAAAACTTACCTTTGGTTCATGGTAGTTAGTCCTTGGTACTTGAACCTATGGTTTTGGACCATGGTATCTTGTCAGAAGTGTTGATCCCAAGTATTGGGCCCATGGTATTGTGTTATTATGGTTTTGGACCGTGGTATTGAGAAAGGCCTAAGACTATAAAAGAGGAAGGAGATCATTTGGCAAAGCATCTTTGGAATCAATTGAATATATAACATGTGCTAGATCTGAAACTTTTTTGATTGGGGTTATGGTGTAGATCTCGATCTGAATGAAGGAGGAACTTAAGCGCATAAAGAAGGATAAGATCTATTGATGTGTCATAATCTTTAAAGCTTGAATGATAGTATCTTCGTACGATTTTGATCTGTTCTGTGAGGCGCACACTTGATCTATAAATATGATAATCTGGGTTATTTATCATTTGAAAGAGTAAATTCTCCTTTATAGATCTGTATGCAGGTTCAGTGAAGCAAAGGTGCGTATACACGCAGGTTCCGTAAAGGAAAACTGCGTATACGCAGGTTGCTCCACACACAGGAGCGTATGCACGCAGGTTTCAAGTTGTTTAAGTAGCGTATACATATTTTATTGTGATCTAGCTGCCTCTGTTTGTTGCTACAGTGTTCTGGGTTCAGAATTTGGTATATGGTTACTGTCGCTGTGTTCTGGGTACAGCTGTCAGAGAAGTGTTTATTGTGAATCAGTTTTGTTCGGTGGAAAGGAGATTGGTTGTAGCAGAGATATTGATGATTGATTGATGTTCATGGATCCAGTCTGAAAATTTATGAAACGTGGTCCCTAAAAGAAGGAGAAGGTGGTAGCCTTCTGAAGGCCAGCACCTACATACTAGTATCTTGGCTAGTGCAAGAGCTAAGGGGGTTGTAGCTCCCTTCCAGGAGAAGCTGGAGAATGAGAGAGGGTTGTAGCTCTCTGTAGGTTGCATCATGCATACTGGTAAAGGACTGCACCAGTACATTGTAAAAGAAGTTTCTAATTTAAAAGGAAGATAGAGACGAATTGCAACAGGTGGTTTTCACCCACATTTGGTTTCCACCTTATATCTTGTGTTCTTCTGTGCGATTGTCTTTCTGCTCTGTTTTACTGTTTCTGGTTACTGGTTATTTGATTCTGAAACACAGATTAACAATCAACATCAGAAAGATAAAGTAAATTAAAAGTTTTCTCTATATACGTGGGTTTCCTTATGCAGAGTTGCGTATATACGCGGGTTTAATTAACTGAAGTAGCGTATATCATTTGATTTTTGAAAAAGGAATATTTGACCTAATAATACTGATTCACCCCCCCCCCCTCTCAGTATTATTTCCAACATTCAAGTGTCGTGAATCAATCATAACCTCTATTTAAAATGGAAGAAAAGGTCAATATCAATATGTACCATGGTGATATTGATGCTCTAAAGCTAAATCATTGGTTGCAACAAATGCAAATGTATTCCAGTGTCCATAAAATTGACAAAGAATAGAATATCTCATTTGCTTAACTAAAATTAGAGGGCCATGCCTTAACTTGGTGGGAAATCCATATGAAGACCCTAAGCTTGGAGGGAGAGACTCTAGTGACTAAGCGGGAGGACTTCAAAACCCTCATTAAGTCACATTTTTATCATATTGGGTATGTAGAGGACTAGTGGATCCGATGGCACTACTTCAAGAAAAATCCTGGGAAATCATGCAGGAGTACACCACAGAGTTTAGAAAGATGGCCATAATGTTGGGTATCTCCCCAAAGAACCCATATATACTCCTCAAGTATTTGGGGGGTCTACATCTCCATATGCAGGAGCAAGTGATTTTGTTCAAGCCCAAATTAGTGGACGAGGCTTGTGTACATGCAGAATACCTAGAGAACATATGCCTAAAGAAAGCATAATAAAGTGGATTGAAGCAAAACAGGCAATAGGATGCTTCTAAGGAGATGAAGAAGAAGTATAAAGGGGGAAAAGATAAAAACATGATAACCACATCACACTAGTGCAAAGATCACATCAACCACTGCAACATTAACGACCATACAAAGGAGAAGTGTTGGAAGTTGCATCCAGAGCTTAACCCAAAGAACCAAAAGAAAGACAATAAGAAGAGGAATATCATGGCCATTGATTCGAGCAACCAAGCTGAAATTAGCTCGGACGTCGATGAGAATATCGTATGTATATCAATGCAGAAGGAGGTGAACCTAAGTGGTCTTCAGTAATGGGAAGAGAAATAAATGAATAAACTCTTCTATATAAAGATATAGGTCAAAAAGACAAAGATTGATATTATGCTTTACTCAGGATCATAAGCGAATCTCATTGTAGTAGAGGTGGTCAAGAAGTTGGGGATGAAAGTTTGTGTTCATCCAATCCCATATCCATTAGGATGGTGTTGACAGGGCTAGAACCGCAAACAAAGGGGATCTCCCTGGTATGAAGTCCCAACTAGACCTCACATCGTTTGGTGTAGGAGTCCCATCCGGTATGATGGACCGGTTGCCATTATCTTACATATTTTCCTTAACTCTTGTTGTTCAACACATGAGAGTGTTATGCTTGTAAATTCAAGAAAGTGAGGTGAATATGCCTGGTGAGTGATTAATGTAACTTTTTGTCCGGGTTCTCTTACCATCAAAATGGGGAGGTAAAGTGATCCTCTTGATGAGAGGGAATAGTCCCAACCTAGGAAGAAACTCACGCAAACGATAAGGGTCTATCCAACATCTAGCAGAATAGTCCACAGTAGATGCAGCAGTCGTGAAAACCAAAGTTCAAGGGAAAACACATACATTGTCCAATGAAATATTCCACACGGGGGTGACATACATTAAAACCAAAAAAACACAAAGATGGTTTGTCTAATGCCTGGCAGAGTAGTCCACATGAATGAGAACACAATGATAAACAATACAACACATCTTCAACAATATGAGTACTAAAATAACTGAAGTAGTTCAACTATCTTAGTACAGGTTAAGCAAACATGCATTACAAATGTTTAAATAATAGTCTTACAAAGGAAAACAAAACATGCGTGAAAACGTGTTAGCCTGAGACAACCTTCTGAATTAAGCAAAAGATCCAAGACACATATGTACACCATACAACACTAGTCCCTGTGGTACATTGGAGCCACTCCTCGCTCCTCAAAGAACATACTATAGACTCTCAAGGCTATGTGGGAGGATCCAAGGTTAAAATTCCTTTGCTCATACAATGAGGGGGTATATATAGCCAAAGGGGTATAACTGACCCTTGTGACTCTTCGAATTCCCTCATGACTATTTAACTTCCTATGACTTTTCGAATTTACATGACTTTTCGACTTCATATGTGGATCTCATGGACTTCCACATTACATTACATTGGTTACAACAAGTATGGCCCACAGTAGTGATGTGGTCAAGACAACTTGTGACATAACTCGACATGACACTGCTGACATGTATTGGCTGACTGTGGTGTCCGTGTCGAGCTTCTGTGCTGCTGAGTGATGATATTCTCTTGGTGTAACATGTCTTCCCCTCCACATGGAAAAGTGTGTGGGGTCTTCGATGGTCTTGGTCTTTTCTTGACGGTGCATGTGAATGTGTCCCTTTCGCTTGCTTTCTCGTTGTGCTTCATGTGTTCGTTCAACCACGAGAAATTCTTCTAGCATGCCCCTCTTTTCCATCCAATTCGTCGTCACACCATGTTTCATCCATGTACCTATTCCTGCAATCACTCATGACGAGATGACATCAAATCCAAAAATCTCCTAGTCTACCATGATGCATTGTTTTCCATTTCAGTGCAGGTGACTGGGAGAGGGACAAGGCACTGAGACTGTGGAGAGCACAACACAGGCTGGGATTCGAGGCTCCGGAGTACTGTTGTGAAAAACTACGTAGATGTCACTAGGAGATAAATTCACAATCCGAGAACACAGTGATAGTTGCGGAGAAAAACCTAGCTGGGAGGCAAAACTGTGCAATTTCTGGGAGGAAGGTCAAGTGGGGTGTCAGGAGCTATTGGGCCAAAACTGTGCTATTTTCTAAGGGAGAACTGGGTAGGTCATCTAGTTGAGATCTACGCAAATTCTCCGGGGAGGACAATGTGGGCAGCAAGAGGCATTGGTAGAAAAATCTGTGTAGCTTTCCAGAGGAGCATAAGGTCGATTGCGCGAGTTGCTGGTAAAAACTACGCAATCCTGAGAGATAGTCTGGGCCTGGACAATTATGCACAGTTTCTGAGCTGGTTGCAGAGCAGGGAATAAGGGTTGGACATGAAAACTCTACGCAATTCCTGAGTTGGTTGCAGAGCGGGGAAGAAAGGTTGGCGAGACAGGACAACTCTGTGCAATTGTTGGGCTGGTTGTAGAGCGGGAAGGAAGGGCAGGACATGACAACTCTACGTAGTTTTTGAGCTGGTTGCAAAGGAGGTAGGATGGGTAGGGAAAGATAACTCCACGCAATTTTGGATCTCAGTACAACCTAGGGACACAACTCAAGTTCTTTCTCCGATTGACCAACGAGAGGCTTGATGGGACATCTTCTAGGAATTTTAAAGTGGATCAGCTTCTAAGACAACTCCTACACACTTCTTGGAGTCAGTCAGCTGGCTCATTTCCAGAATTGTGTAGAGAAAGATGCCCAGAGGACAACCTCAAGCTTTGTGCAGTTTTGGGTAGCAGTGCAAGGTCACTGAGATCAGGTCCGGTTGACGAAGGGTTGTCTGGTCAAAAAGAATTTCAGGAAAATTGATTAAGTGTGAAAGCAAGTGTACTTGTGTAAACATGACAATGTGATCACACACTTAACACGACTCGATGACAAGACACCTCAAACCAACAAGACAACATGTGCTTAGTGAGATTGACTCGAAGGTTGAGAGCGACAAGTGCGATAGTTGAAATATGTCTTCGAACAATCGTGACGACACTTGTGCGACAGTGTTTACAACTTAGTGTGTGAGTGCAACTGATGTCGACAGAGCGAAAACAACTCATACACACAAAGACAAACCTTCAAAATGCCAGAACAAACTCGCAAGTATGACATAGCGATCAACATACCAAAAGACGATCGATATTCGATCAAGCAAAGAGGGTGTGAAAACTCAACAAGAGCTCATGGGATGAGCCCAAGTGTTTGCGACCATCAAGGTAAAAACCAAGGAAGGCTCCGAAATTTGGATGCAGGCAAAAATTTTGGAGGGTGTTGCAGCCGCTACAGCAAATGGATAAATAAGGATATAGAGTTGAAGGTAACAAAACAATGGAAAATTAGATTTGCCATCATAGCTAATTTTATTAATGAAGTATAACTAGATGTGATTCCCTTTAATGTATGTCGAGTTTTGTTTAGGAGTCCCTACATGTACATGCAAGATGCAATATTCATGCAAAGATCCAATCAATACCGACCTATCAAGGATGGAAAATCATTCACTATCAGTGCACACAGAGGCAAGTCGAAAATATCATCGGTAAGTTCCAACCAAGCCGTGAAATTGATCAATTCCAGTAAGAAGTATGTTGTTAGACTTTAGGCTTCTGTGGTAGTTTTTTGAAGTAGCATTATCCGGATTCTCCACAGTATTATGCTTCTTATGTTGACGTTTCGAACCCCAAAGGGGGTCCATCCTCAGGACCAAATTTGATAAGATATGAATGACAGTTATTTTTGAGAGAAGAATCTTCCGACCAGAGTATAAATACAAAACCTAAATTTTTTTATATATATAAGCTGACCTATGAATTTTTATTTTAATTATCATTATTATTATTAATTTATTTTAATTTATTATTAATTTAATTATCTTCACTCTGCTGACATCACAATGGATGTAAATTTCCACAGCGAAAGAAATGGATTCCACAATATTTATAAACTTGTCCCCAATGTTTGCAATTACGACTGTCACTATGTGATATTTGAACATCTGAATGACGGCTTATGTTTCAAAGCTCTACCAATTAGTGTTGCAACCATCCCCTTCAATTTGTATGCACCGTTGAACTCTAAAAATTGTGTTATTTACACATTTAATTTATAGTGCCAAATCATAATTAAGAGCAAAGCTTAAGCAAGTTCGAGAAACAAATCTAAATGCAGAGTGCGAATAGTACTCTGGGATGGAAAACTTTCTGAGATTGACGAAACGTAGGACAAGTCCGAGCTAGGTAGCCATAACATGTGCACATAACAAGATAGCTAGAGTTAGTTTCTGTATGTAGGTTTGGTGACAAAGAAATTGGTGAGAAGAGAAGGAATGTAACTCACTAGCTGTGGAGAAGGAAAATGGGTCAGGTTTCAAACTTAACAGAAAAGAGAATTTCAACGCGTGAAGAGGAGGAAGAGAAAATATTAAGTAGAAAATAAATGGTTTATCAAAGGAGTGCCCATGTGCAACAGAGTAATGTTATAGAATATTTCTATAGCTCACAGGCCAAACAGAGAAATGACAAACAATCATCATTCAAACCAATGCAAGGCTGAAAGAATCTGAAAATGCTTAGGGCTGGCCTATGCTCTGATACCATGTTAAACACAACCATGGCAAGGATAGAAGATATGAAAGATAAGCATTAGATGAATATATTATTCACCTAGTATACATTTATAGTACATTGGAGTGACTCTTAGATTCATCTTCCAAGGTATCTTGGACTCCCTTTGACTATTCAAATTCCTCACCATATCCTTAGTGGATTAGGTGTCCAACAAAGAGAGATCAAATTCCTTGAGATGCAAACCTCTTTTAGAGTGAAAATAGATTTAATCTCTTTCAACACTTGGTAAGTCCAAAATTAAAATGTGGTTAAACTAATTTATCTATTCTATTCTATTCTATAATATAATATAATATAATATAATAATAATATCAAATTCATTTCCAAAGCTCAAACAAACAACACAGTCACAAAATGCTCATAATAAACACCTAGATATATTGAAATAAGGTTGAGATACTAGATTTAAATGAGACATTGTATTGAACATTATGGAGGTTGTTTCACAAGAAGGTTTTAATTGCATAACTATTGACATAAGTAGTGGGCATTTATTTTCTATATATATATATATATATATATATATATATAGATATAGATATTGTAATTTTTTTTTTTGTTAATTAATTTTATATTTGATAGTTTAAAGTATTTGTTGCCATTTTTAAAATATAAGTTTAATTTTTATAAATGATAGGTTGTTGAGTGATTTTGAATTTTAAAAAATATCTTATTACTATGATAACATATGGTTTATAGAAGAAAGATATGTTAATGATCCTGGTGGCTCCAGAGACACACAGGATAAAGAGGGCTTATGAACGCTCAAAAATCAAAGTGCTCAGAATGACTTCGACCCAGGACCAGAGCATAGATCTCTTCGTCCTAATCGCGAAGGTGCAAACGGTTCGTCAATCCGAGCTTGTATGAGGGACAACGAGCCAGTAAAAGTTTTGGTCAAAGCTGGGCGGTGGGTCAGGTTTAAGTGTCCTACAATTTGAACGACCCCGAGGCATGAAACCTAGCTCCTGAAATCGGTCGAAATTGTGGCCTCATTAATTTCCCCAATATCCCTTATTTTCTAAAGATTTGGAAAACCACCCCTATTTCTAATAATATATATATATATATATATATATATATATATATATATATATATATGGTGGCGGGCCACCACCACTGCCACCCACAAAACTCCATAACAAAAATAAATTATTTAAATGTTGACGGGCCATGACCCCCGTCGGCCCAACCGCAACACACCATTCAAATGTAAAATTTTGGGTTGAATGTAAAATTTTGGGTTGGCGGCCATGACCCCGCCACACCCTCCTCCTACACACTAACCATATGAAAACATAACGTAACGGGGGTGGGCAGGCCGGTCCACACCCCAACACATATTTATTATGCAGTTGTCATATTAATAAGAGGCTAGTAGGTATCGAGCCCGCGCCAACCATGTGAGCTGGCCCGCCACCGTGCGACAGCCCCATGTATCACACAAAAGAAGCAGAGAAGCAACAGAGTTTCTCACTCCGGAAGGGAGTGTGAATAACTGCGTAGAGGAGAAGAGGAGGAATTCGACATTTTTTTTAGAGATGACATCAGAAGGGTTGAGAGATCAAGATCGGTTGGAGGGAACCTCCACCTATGTGATCTGGAAAGCTAGAATTTCCTGCCACCCAGATGAACATGATCTCAAGACTTACATCGATAGTATAGAAATTATACCCACAGATGCAGATCTGCTTAAGAATTACAAGAAGGAGATGGTGAAAGAAAAGAGGTTGAGTCTCAATGGGGTTCGAGATCACGTGGTGTCTCACATAGCTGGTAAGATACTGCCCGACAAATGTGGGAAGTACTTGCTACGTTATACGAGGTATCTTCTAAGCAGTGGAAGATGTATCTTGAGGAGAAGCTGAGATGCATGAGGATGTAGAAAGGGGAGCGTATATAGCCCCTCCTTACTAGGCTTCAGGATGTCCGGGACCAGCTATCTTCAGTAGGGTCAGCGCCCCGGCCTACATAATTGGTGTGGTTAGCTCTAAACAGTGTTTCCAAAGAATGGAAATTTTTCATCTAGAGTATATTGGGCGGAGAAAAACTGCCAGATTGGGATCATATGTGGGTTGATTTGCAGCAGGACGAGATGAGGCGAGATTTGGTGAAGAGCACCATCAATGGTACCAGCAGTAATAGTGGGACGAAGCAAGAAAAGGAAGAGGAATACGTGACCCTCACATCAAAGGGGCAGCAAGAGCAGTGCAGGAGGAAGAAGGACATTTCCAAGATCAAGTGCTTCAGGTGTGGTGAGCTTGATCACTACAAAACAATGTCCTCTCATAAAGAAGGACAAGGAGGAGAAGTTGGATTAGTAGGTTGCATTCGCAGAGATTGAAATGTTGTCCTCCAGATTGGAGGAAGAGTTTTCCATGATCATCGAGATACCTCCGGGAGTGAGGTGGGGTGATTTAGTTTTTGTAGCTCCAGAGAGCTACAAGATGGGCAGGATTCTTGAGGAGGTCCACCGCATGAATAAATACCTTGCTACGAGAGCCAAAAACATGCAGTAGCAAGATGGATCAGTTGCAGTTGATGTAGTCAGGTGCCAGAGTGACAGATGCAGTGGCTAGCAGCAATCGGATGCTGGGAAATGCAAAGTAGAGTTGGCAGCAGTGCATTTGGCACATAGCAGAGTTAGCAGCAATGCAGAGGCTTCAGTGGTAGCGCATATTCTAGCAATAGTCAGGACTCAGGTGACAGATGCATCAAACTGACCACAGTTGGCAAAGAAAATTTTAGGGGCGAATGTTTGCCCTTTGGCGAAATTAAGGGGTTTTAAATTTTTAGTGGGCGAATGTTTTGTATCATAGTACATTTTTACAAATCACCTCAAATAGCCCACCTTATTTTAAGGGAGAGGGTAAAAAAGGTAAATTTAGCCCTTGAAATTAGGAGTTACAACCTTCCATTCGTCCAGTTTCAAGAATAGGTTTTATTTAAGTGAATCCTATGGGCCAAAGGCCCAAATACCATATTTATAAAAGAGGTATGGTAAATTAATAAAAATATAAATAAATGAGAGGTATGGTAAATAAATAAAACATTTTTTATATTTACTCCATAAGTCACCTTATATACATGCAAGGGTGTAAACAAATAAAAATATCAGTAAAGTGGAGGTATGGTAAATTAATAAAATGTCTTTTTATACTTACTCAAAAGGTATGGTAAATAAATAAAAATATAAATAAACTAGACGCATGGTAAATAAATAAAACCTCTTTTTATATTTAGTCCATAACCCTCGTTCTATTTATGAAGGCTCAAGAAAGAGGTTTTATTTAAGTGAATCCTATGGGCCAAATACCATATTTGTAAAAGAAGTATGGTAAATTAATAAAAATATAAATAAATGAGAGGTAGGGTAAACAAATAAAACATTTTTTTATATTTACTCCATAAGTCACCTTATATTTACAAACACTCAAAAAATGCGTTATATTTAGGTGAAACCTATGGGCAAAATACTATGGGACAAATACCATGGACTAGATTGTTATTAATACCATGCAAAAAATAAAAATGGCACATGGTATTGACCCATGTTATTCACCTGGAATGTAGCCTATTTAAATGGGGGAATTAAACCAGCATAGATCCATCTTTACTCTGGATCTACTAACCCCTGAGAGGTATCAAATATCGTGATATGCAAACTAGCATAGAGTGAAAAAATATTTGATCCGATCAAGAGTAAAAATGGATGTTGTAATTTAATGTATGTTAAACATTTTAGCTTGGTTAAAATAAAAAATAAAATAAAAATCAACCATTAATTTTATTAATTTTTATAAATTACTAATAGTAATTTTTAAGCTCCAAGTTTATGATAACCCATGGTATTGACCCATGGTAATACCATGGTATTCATGTGAGCATAGACTATTTAAAGGGGAAATTCTATCATCTTAGATCCATCTTAATTCTGGGTCTACCAACTGCTCAGAGGGATAAATAGATTTCATCCCCCTAAGAGTGGTAGATGTGGAGTTAAGATGGATATAGGTTCGTTTTTATGATAATGAAGATATTAAATAGACTTAGGAAATTATATTGTAAAAACATCTTAAGGTGAATGGTTAAAGCATAGACATTGGACAAGTATATTTGTATACTTCTGTTTTAAATTGAAACAAATCCAGGGCTAAAAGGAATGGATTGATTGCACTAGCCATCCTTCGATAACTTTCCAACATATGCTGGAGTAAACAGATTGTAATTTGGGTAATTTTTCTAATTGCAAACAGGAACATATTTGTGTATTGACAGGGTGGTTACGAGGTCCCTAGAAGTGATGAATTTGAATTTTTCTTGGTTTTATATATAGTATTAGGTTTTTTCTCATGCTTTCTGTGAATGGCATAGGTGAATTTTATCCTACACCCACTAGGTTATCGATATGTAATTTCGGTAATTTTGATTTCAAAATATATTTTAAAGAAATGCAATGATTTCATTTGTGTATTCAATAAACACAAGATTTTATAATTGAGTAAAATATTCGCCATGCCTGCTGAGAGATTCGCCAAAAAATTATATATACATATCATATTATTGATAAAATTGCCTTCCATTTTTCCTATATACCATGGAGATTCTCCCATTTATTATACATGTAAATTTAGAGGGGGTTCTTAAAATTTTCAGTTGGTTCAGTATTTTGGATGTTTTTCCATTGCAGTTGTTGCAATTGCAATAGTAGCAGATGGAAAGGAAGTTGCAGTGCAGAAGCAGGTAAAAATTTGTTAATGTAATGAGACACTTCTTTTTCCTATTCTACACATAGAAAATTTTCCAACAATGTAAGAATCGCCTCAATTGGAGTTTGTATGCAAAAGTTATACCACTTAAAAGTTGACCTTCCTATTTTTTCCACCATAATTCGAAAGGGTGCCACATCAGCCCCCATTACTCATGGAAAAGTGGCTAACCACATGGTCATGATGAAGAAGACTTTAGAATAGTCAATAATGTAACTCTAGTTAAGAGTTGAAGGAGTCCAACCTAACCACTAATAGGCTATCTAGTTAGGTTATAACTGAGCCACTAGGAAGAAAATGAGTTCAGTTCTTTTCAAGTGTATTTGTTCCATAAACAAGCATAGTAGTTGAGAGGGATAGGGAGAGAGCACATAGAGCGAATTTGTGCAATGTAGTAGCCCACGAGCCATAGGCCTTAACTCTTTGTACTCACTACCATTTTCTATCGAGAGAGAGACAGCGCATAGTGGTCTTACCTTCCAATTGGGTCTTCTCCTGAAAAGGTTTCCATAGTTATATCTTCTGTGAATCGTCATTTCTGATTTTTATTTCGTTGATCTCTATTTTATGCATAATTATAATTTGCATGCATACACAATAAATAACAATTTATATATCTAGAAATCTAAAGAGAAATAAACCCTCATAGTATAGATTTCGTATTTTTAAGTATAATTTTATCAGATATGTTGTGACGGACTATCCAGTGGAATATCCACAACAATTTATGGATTAGAATACCTAGTGATAAATGACTATTATGAAAATAATTAAATAAAGGATTGTAGCGAGAAAAAGTTTAATATATTTATTAGGGATATATGATGGTGGTTTGCACATAATAACGAATATCATGCATTTTTGTGAATGAATCAATTTGGAATTTTGTATGGCATTGAATGAAATAGTATAATAATTTGGGACAACTCAATAGATAAAGTGGTACTTGGGCCAAGAATGCTCAAATAAATGTAAGTAAAATATTTCAAAATTAGACAATTTGAAACCATCTCAAATGCTCAACTTGTACCTGTTTCCATAACTACCATTCAACTTCACATTGTTTAAAGTGACTCAACTTGCGGTTTAACACTCGAGAGATTAAGACATTCGAATATGAAAGGGTGGTCAAACGTGTATGAAGCACCCTTTACGTGGATGGAATAAGCGCTTTAGTTTAGGTGTATCGTTGACTGAATGTTAGTGAAGCGTGTTGATGTGAAAGTATAATTATAATATATTTACGTAGATTAGGTTATCCACGACAAGTAATTTTATTTATAAAATATAAAATAAATTATAATATATTTACAAAGGTTAGGTTTATTTTACAAGTGGAAAAATCTAACATAACTAAGTTGTCAAATCAATAGCGAAGACAATTATTTCTAACTGTTATCTGTGTGTTAGGTTCCTATATCAATAGGGGTCATAATTTTAAATGACTAAAATTAAACCTTGTAATATTGTACATACCTTTGCTTTCTGCAAATGTTTTCCATATTAAAAAATTAAAAAATGTAAAGAGGGTACATCCTAAAAAAAAATCAAAAGACAAACGAATAAGAAAAAAGTCCAAAAAAATGAAGATATATGAACCCCAAAAGACAAAAAGAGACCAATAAAGTGAGCAAGCTTAAATGCCACTACCATTTGTTTTTTATGCATAATAATGATTGTGTACAGCTTGTAATTCATGCCACAATCCATGATAGTCAAACAGTTTAATCTTGGCTATTTATTCTTTCAATTTTAAAGTCCATAATTAGAAAATAAAATCTGACCAAAAGTTTAATCTTGACCGATCATTAGATAGGTAGAGATAATAAAAGGAGCTCAATAGTTTAATCTGAACCCTTGGATGATATAAGGTTAGAATTAGATAGTTTGATTTGTAAAAGAAAAATGAGTAATAAGGGTTTGCTAACCTAAACGCACCCAAATAAAAGAAGAAAAATGGTAGGGTAGGTGAATCGGTAAGTAGTAGAAAGGTTGCATAATTACAAAAATCACTTGATGAAAGCACACATTTTATGCTGAAATGATATATGTCAAATGTACATGAACACTTTACAAAGCATAAGCACAGGTTTACAAAGTTCAAAATGATTAATTCCCCATCATTCATTTTCACCCCTAGAAAACTTACTAATTTCCCCTTCATAACAAGAATTCTGATACCTAGAATCCTTTAAGTAAAAAAGGCTCAGAGAATTTCTCTAACTTTTGGTGGGACTCGACCCTCAGCTTGATGACTTAAGGATATGAGGTGTTGAAATCCCCTGCAATTAATTCATCCCCCTTCAAAATTCGCTTTTTCTAAGGTTAAACTGCATTTACCTTGGAAAAGTTGAAAACCCCATGACAAAACATATTTCATACAAAAATCCACCAAATGTATTTTATCCTAAGTGTTAAAGCGCATAAGATTCATATACTTAGGCGCTATAACCTTTCTGCTCATTTATCTCGTATTAACTTTCTCATTTAAAATATATAAAAATTCTCAAAAACCCATTATCCCATATAAAGTTTAACTCTTTTATATAACTAACCCCACCCCTTAGTTTAATTATAAACTATATAATCACCCCCATATACCAAAAAATATATTAAAACCCCGCCTTATTTCCTAATCATATATTAAGGCGCCCCCGATCAGTTAAGACTGAGGTTAAGTCTTAATCTAATCTCATACCACTGATGATTAGACCCATGGGCCCCCTGAAAAAACTTTTTGATGATCTCTATGAAACTTCGTCACCCGACTCCCGTACGATCTCCTTTCCCCCCATCCTACGGCTCACAGCCATATCGAACGAACCAGATGATCGTCCTTTACCCACCCGATAAAGTATTTTTCCTAGACCCCCTCGATGCTACGTGTCATGTGCTCGAGTAGATTGGACGAGGCCCCCTAAAAACCACTTTCCCCTCAAAAGCAGTGTGACGAGCTCATAAAACCACTTCCCCATGTAACTGAAAAAACTGCCCACTGTTCATCAGTTAATGAACCCGCCAAAAAATTAACATTTTTCTATAAAAGTCAATTTACCACTCTTTTTTCTCTTTTCGTTCATTTGCTCTTGAGAACTCAGAAATCCGTTGCAACCTTTGCAAACAAACGAATTGCTCACAAACCTCCGCCATCGCTCCAGAAACACCGCAAACATCCCAGCTCACTCCCGATCCGTACCAGAACCGTACCAATCTCTGCAGCCGCCATCAACCACCATTCTCAACCAATTTCGCTAATTTTCAGGTATTCCACCATAAAATACCAGTCCTCTTGTCAAATTCCAAATAATTGGAACCTCAATACTTTGTTAATTAAGTAAAATTACAACATTGTGAACCTGAACCCTTTGCAAAACCTCCTGTTGCCCAGAAAAAGAATCCAAATACCAACCAAACTAAAATCCACATGAACTGAGTATGGCGGCCCCAACTGTAATGGATGTAAGGCCCATCTTTACACCTCACTTAGACCTGGACCACCTTCCCCTGGCTGACAGGGATTTCCAAATTAAAGATACGAGTGTAACAAAGCTCCTCCTCAAAATCCATTGTTTCAGCAAAGACAGAAACCTGAACCACACATATGACATTGGCCTTTGGGAATCAAATTTACCCAGATACCAATTCCCCCAAGTCCATATCTTTCCATAAATTGTTCATATGTGCTATACATGCTATGTCCCCTACCATAGAATAGTAACGTCTCATGACTAGAAGACTATATTCACCATCATAGCAGAGTCTATAAATGAAATGTTGAACTTCCAACGATTACCAACCTAACCCCACTCTCAATTCGAGACCTGTTGGACCAGTATCCCAAGCTAAGCCCATCAAAATTGGCCCAATTGTTCCAAACCTTCATTGTAGAGGAGAGAAACATCCCTAAGGACCCCCCTCCATATATGTCAATTATTTTCTCTAAATGGGGCAAGAACATTGTAACCATGATATCCCGTGTTTTGGGTTACTCTACGAGTGAATACATTGATGAAATTATTCTTGCTCTCATGTCCATTTATACCCTAGTGTAGCCTCCTGCAACCATATATGACTTTGCCAGTTTCATAGATAATAGAATCCATGAGCAGTTCACAAGAATGGGCAATGAAAGAGTGTTCAAACACTCCTCTGTATTGTACCATCTATTTTTATATTATCAGTCAGAGAAGTTTCCTTTCCCTCTCCAAAAGCTTGACAACAAGGGTCAGCCCAGATCTGTTATTTTTTGGACCCAAATTTTCCATGAGTTTCGATCTCCATATACATACTCTGACTTCATAGATTCTTTTGTGTATCCAATCATGACTATGCTCACTGGAAATCCTCCACCTAGGATAAGTCCGTAAAGAAAAAGAGTCCTCCATCTTCCAAGTAAACCAAAGTGGGAGATTGGTACCTTTACCAAAACCACATTGAAATCAGAATATATGGTTGCCTTCTTGCACCATATAAGTTGCCAAGATACCTCCCCATGAGATTGTTTTCCTTAGAATATTATAGACAGATCATCAATGCAGATGAGGTTAATTTTGTCAATTCCAAGAAGAAGGCCAATTTCAAAATCAAAGACCAATTAGACCCCTTCATATGCAATTCCAGAGAGGCAGGGAAAGAGGCAGGCCTAATCCTGCAAAGAATGAAATTCCAAAGGAGATTTGTGTGAAGATATGACCCTTTGGAATTCATTACCAAGAAAAGGAAAAAGGTCAAGCTAGGACCTTTCATCCACCACCCGATACCAGAGATAGAGGCATATGCAAATCAAACGGAATGGGTGGAAAATACCTTAGTAGACAGTGACAGCACAAGGGTAGATGTAGAAAATGCTCTGATTGATTTGGAAAAGCAGCTTGATGAGAGCTCTTTTCTATAGGTACCAAAAGAGAAAGAAAGGGCCATGAGCACCCCTCCAGTCACGCAAACTCCCCAAAATGAGGAGAAAAATCCAAAGAGAAACAGAGAGGGAGCTTCCACTTCAAGAATGGAAACCTCTAATTTGCAGCAGGAAACAAGTCACAGTAAGAGGCAAAGGCTCAATCCGACCTCCGAACAAGAATATACAGAAGGATGAGCATAGGTAACCAACACAGAAGTAGAAAGAAGCAGGCCCACAACTCCATCTGAAGACATACAAGAGCCTTCCACATCACAAACTCAGATGTTGGAAAGGCAACTTAGTGTGGAAGTATCTTCCTTCAGTAGGCCTGCTAACAGAGATCAAGACATAAAGGACAGGTATAAAGAAACTAAAATGAGTGATAATATTAAAGCCCAAACATATGCTCAATACCTAAAGCTCACTCCCACAAATCAAACAAAGCTAATGTCAAACTTTAACATTAAAGAGGGCAAGTTGCAAATGTCCTTTATCAAGCCTACATCTCAGTAGCACAAAACATCATCAGATTACAAGAGGGTTGACTTTGAAGTTTTGGCGAGGGATATTCATCCTGTAGACCAAATAGAACTGCACAAAAATACTGGAGAAATGATATACTCCACCCTTACAGGTAAAGCCATAGCTACTCATCAACTAAAAAACTCAGTAAACAACATCTCAGCACAGTTTTAGTTGGAGAAGGCCTCCTCATAGGCCAAGGTTACGAGGATTAAGTCTTTCGAAGACTTAATTATTGAATTAGGACACGATCCCAAGGATATAAAAGCTACTGAGCAACTGATAAAGAAGAAGAATGATGATATTGTCGCACTGAAGAAGCAATTGAAAATTCCCCAGCTGTAACATCCTAAAACATTTGAAGTCATAGAGAACCAAGCCAAACATGAAGAGTTGATGGACGTGGTCCTGAAACTCAATGACCAACTAAAGGAAACCGAGAAGGAATTGGATAATTTAATCCATTAAAACAAATTAGCATTGCATCAACTTCTGCAAATGTCATCCCCACAATGTCTACAACAGTCCCTTCTACACTGGCAGCTTCACTTGCACCAATAGCTCCACCTGCCAGATCATTGTCATTTACAGCAGAATCTATAGCAACAGGTACATTAGGAGAGGATGAAAACAAACTAGTCAAGGCCATGAATGAAATGTCCATCCAAGCCACCGAAATAAATAAATTAAGAGAAAAGGTGGCAATTTTAGAGACTGATTACAAACTTGCCCAGATTAGGCAGAAAGAAGAAGCTCATAAGGCCAACAGGATGAATCAAAGAGTCAAAGCTTTGGAAAAGGACCTTACACTACAAGAACCCCTTGGATATACCAAGGAACTGTTATGGGCCAATATCATTGACTATGTCAATGATATTTTGCCATCAATTCAAGTTATTTTTGAACAAACAGAACTAATAAACGTAGCTACAGAAGCTATCCAGAAAGTGAAGGAGGAATTGGGAGACAAGTCTGAGGATGCCAGTGGACTCATCCATTTCCTCAACAACAAGAACAGATATGAACTCCATGAGCTGGACATAGAAGATAGAACTGAAACCATTTTAGAAATAAGAAAGGTTTTGTCCAAGAGGAACCTAATGCTAAACATGGAGGAAATGTGCAAGAACATGCAGGTGGTTGTTGATAGATTCATGGCCAAACTCCAAATTTTGAGGGAGAAAGGGATTACCCAGTCCATTGGTCATAAATGACAAGCTTATGACTCAAAAAGTCTATGACAATAGACTCAGGTAGTTGGCTAAAGAACAAGCTAGCACTTCAACAGTTAAAACCCTGCCAACAAGAAAAGGTCTATATAACACATTTGAAAACCTGTTTTTCCTCCAACACGAGATAAAACACTTGTTCATCACCAAGCCCAATTTTTCCAGGTATCCTGAAGCTGATGAGATATACCGAAGGATGATAAATGTCAAATTACCTGATGCAGAATGGTGGGAAAAGATGACTGATTTACTGTGAGAAATTTACAGTAAAAGTTACTGCACAGTGAAAATAGAGCGGGCAGGTAAATAGATGGAAACAACACAGTATGTTCAAAGAGTATCAGGGTCAAAGGGTATCAGGTGAAACATAAAAATTGACTAATATTTCAGCATAAAAGACCACAACTGCAAGGTAGCATAAAAAGTTACAAATCCAACCATAAAAGATAGCACTGCCACAATAAAAGCGACAACGTGAAAAATTCAATAGTTGTCTCTATCTTCTGGCAAGAAGATATTTTTATTTCCTAAAATAAATCTCAAGTTTGTTTTGAGATATTTTGTAATAATTTTTGTATAAGTAATTCATAATTCGAAGTATGCAGGGTGGATTCTCAAACATTTCTATAGACTTCTTGATTAAAAGACTATAAGCTATTGTATCACTGTTTTGACTAGCAAGCTGGATTACTGAATAAAGACAAGACATTTCACAGGATTCATGTGTAGAGCGAAGTACAAACAAGTATTTTCTCTTGTGTTGTTATTTTCTTTAAAAGTTTTTCCACAATTGTTAATGTGTCTATAATCTAAATGGTATAATATGGAATGATATTTCAGAATTTGTTCATTGCACTTTGTTATAACTATTATGCATCTTAATGTTTTCTGCTAATTACTCAAGTTAAGGAATTCTTGATTTCTCCTTAGTTTAAGTAGTTCATGTTGGAGAGGTAAATCCCCTCTGCGGACAGAGGCGATCCCCAGTAGCCCCAAAATGGGTCTAGCAACAATCAAACAATGCTATCAAGCAAGTTCCTAATTGTAAATTAAAGGTGGATTATGAGAGCCTACTTGGATTCCAACGCTAGTGTTGTAGACGAGTTGACACTCCCGTTCCTTTGCTCCGGCCGGTCACGATCCTCACGATCTCCATGAATGGACACCTGCACATGCAAAGAATGACACGAATACAAGCATAAAATCCAATAGATTCAATTATATATCGGTCAGAAAAGATATAACTCAAACATCATCACAATGAACAACAAGAATGGAACCATAATGATAGTCATCTATTATTGATAATCAACAAAGGAGTATACAACCATAGTTCTGACGTCAAATCCTCCTTTGGCTGGGTGATCAGCTACATATGTCTTGCAAAGCTTGTCGGGATTGGGAACAAGCCTCTCTCTCTTTGATTATGAATGCAAAGAAGACTCTTACAACAATCTCTTAGACTTCTGACAGTATAATTCTCCCTATGTTCCAAAACTAGCTTGTCATATGCAACAGAACAAGCTTTTATAGATGGAGGAGGAGGAAGAGATACAATGAATCCAGACATCCATGGGATTGGCATTATCCTCGAAAAGCTATTATGGATAGAGATACGATGAATCTCGACATCCATGAGATTGACATTATCCTTGAAAAGCCTCATGATTCAAAAGGAAAAACATTCGGGCGTGCGTTTGTTAAAAAGCTTTCCCAAACTTGGTTGGCGCGGGTAAGACTTTGAGACAGAGCGCCAACTGGCGCACCCTCTTTGGAGAATTTCCCCCATTGGCGCGGGTGATACACTTTGGATCTGCATTAATGGAAAAAGGGGACTTTTTAAGGATATTTTGCAAGAGATGTCTTCAAGGCATATGAAGTCCATACTTAGGGGAACATAATGCAAGTGTTTTCAAGTTATGTCACTTCTCACAGGTCTCGGAATGAGTCCTCCAAAGTGTGGGAAAGGGGTAACAGGGACAGTGACAAATGGTGACAAATTACTGTGTAACAGATGCCCCCTAAAGCATGAGGCCCGAGAGAGAGAGAGGGGTGAAATGCTTTACAAGAACACATGCAGTTGTCGCCGGAGAATCTGCGTAGAGAGATACAACTGATAGCTCAAGTACATGATATATGTGGTATGGGTGCAGCCATCCATAACAGAGTACATAATAATCTAGATCCATGGTATGGGCGCAACCATCCGGTGAGGATCGATGAATAGACTCAGACATGGTCGCAGCCATCCAATGAATGAGTCATGTAACAATAATCCACAAAATCACAGCCTGGATTCCAACAGAAAAAATCCAGGGTCTTGCGCTCCATCTCGACCCGAAAAAAAGTACAAGTTCAAGCATGTGAATACATGAGTTGAAGTCGAACATGCATGAACATCGTTTGATTACCAGTCAATAATGAAAATTGTTAATAGACGCAAGAGGTACCACCAATAATGACAATGGCCCTCAAGGTACTATAGGTACAATCTACGGCGTGTGAATCAGTGAGCTGGCATCGAACACCCATATAATCATTCGATCGGAGGCCAATGATGAAAACCTCACGTCGAACACAAAGAACCTGCCATTGAGGCATGCAGGCTCCAAGGCACCGGAAGGGAGTCTCTAGATCAACTTCCTAGATGATGAGCTGAAGTCGACAGGAGGTGACCTTGATCGAAGGTGGGCCATAGTGTTTCCCACATCATCGACATGAGACAGAGGAAGAATGTTGTGGTAAATCGGAATTATGCAAGCTATTAGAGGGAGGTTGTTATTCTGCAGAGGTCAACTTCTCTTGAACATATCGGCGACACGACAGTGGACTTGGCAATATTTAACATCAATGGATTAAAGGTCATGGTGACGAGGCAATGAGAAGATGAGAGGTCAAACAGGATCACCCGAATCCACAGAGGCAAGTGAAAAACAAGATGAGATGTCTCCACCCAGACACGAAAGCAGATAAGTGCCATGCAAGGATAATTTTAGGGGCGAATGTTCGCCCTTTGGTGAAATTAAGGGGTTTTAAATTTTTAGTGGGCGAATATTTTGTATCATAGTACATTTTTACAAATCACCTCAAATAGCCCACCTTATTTTAAGGGAGAGGGTAAAAAAGGTAAATTTAGCCCTTTAAACTAGGACTTGCAACCTTCCATTCACCCATTCTCAAGAATAGGTTTTATTTAAGTGAATCCATTCGCCCATTTTCAAGAATAGGTTTTATTTAAATGAATCCTATGGGCCAAATACCATATTTATAAAAGAGGTATGGTAAATTAATAAAAATATAAATAAATGAGAGATATGGTAAATAAATAAAACATTTTTTATATTTACTCCATAAGTCACCTTATATACATGTAAGGGTGTAAACAAATAAAAATATAAGTAAAGTGGAGGTATGGTAAATAAATAAAATGTCTTTTTATACTTACTCAAAAGGTATGGTAAATAAATAAAAATATAAATAAACTAGACGTATCGTAAATAAATAAAACCTCTTTTTATATTTAGTCCATAACCCTCGTTCTATTTATGAAAGCTCGAGAAAAAGGTTTTATTTAAGTGAATCCTATGGGCCAAATACCATATTTGTAAAAGAGGTATGGTAAATTAATAAAAATATAAATAAACGAGAGGTATGGTAAACAAACAAAACATTTTTTTATATTTACTCCATAAGTCACCTTATATTTATGAACAGTTAAAAAATGGGTTATATTTAGGTGAAACCTAGGCCAAAATACTATGGGACAAATACCATGGACTAGATTGTTATTAATACCATGCAAAAAACCATTATTAACCCTAATATTAGAATTAATAAAAATAAAAATGGCACATGGTATTGACCCATGGTATTCACCAAAATGGCACATGGTGTTGACCCATGGTATTCACTAAAATGGCACATGGTATTGACCCATGGTATTCACCTGGAATGTAGCCTATTTAAATGGGGGAATTAAACCAACATGTAGCCTATGCTAAGATTCACTAGGACTTTACAAAGTTTTATTATTTAGTGAAAGACTCGCCAAGATCTTACAAGATTTTATAATTTAGTAAAATATTGGCCATGCCTGGTGAGAGATTCGCCAAAAAATTATATATACATATCATATTATTGATAAAATCGCCTTCCATTTTTCCTATATACCATGGAGATTCGCCCATTTATTATATTTATAAATTTAGGGGGGGTTCTTAAAATTTTCCCTGGTGCCATGTTCAAGAGTGACATACTGTCGACATGACAATAATTATGGTTCCATTTTCCCCCACCATTTCTGGCGAGTACCCCAATTATTTTTATTAACAAACTTGACGGGGATAACATGTGCTTGTAACATCATCTCGACGAACTCCAATGTCATCAAGTTTTAACGAGTCTGACAGAGGAAGAACTCGACGTCTTTTCATGTTTAGAGAGTTTGAAAAGACAGCAGAAAAGAAAACTCCAAGGGTGTCCTTTTTCGTAAAGTTGTGTCTCTCGAGCCCGAAAAAGTATAAAACAATGCTCGAAAGAACCGCCCGACCATTACGATTGAGGAGTACTTTTCATGAGTAGTGATTTTGACCTGAAAAAGTAAAAAAGCAATCGAAACCACGTCGCTTCGTAACCGTTAACGAACCTGAAACGACAAGGGTCCGACGATCTTTTCATTTTTTACATGGTCCGAAAAGAGTTTAAAGACGACCGCCTCTTATTTACGTTTAACGAGTCAAGAGGGATAACTCGACGATCTTTTCATGTTTAGCGAGTCAAAAAAGAGCTGAAAGATGACTCCATAGTGACTTTTTCGTGTATTTACTGAGTCCGAAAAAGTATAAAATACAACTCGTTTCACCATCAAAGTTGCGTAAAAGACCTGTCATTGCACAAAAAGCAAGCGTAAAATCCATTTTCGACCAAAAATATATTAAAATATTCAAAAAGTAACTTTTTAAACCTAGGTATAAGTCAAAAAGTTATAAATATGGTGAAAATGGTAAAAATAGAATGACTTTTACTTTTTACCTCTCTGAAGAGTAGTAGTGGTCTGTTTGGGGAGTGAACTTCAGACGGTGATTACGGCCAATCCGTGCAACCATTCAGGATTTCGTCAGTTCCAGGTAAGAGGTGCTTCCCTTAGCTCCATTTCCATACATTTTTTAATGCATTTTACTTCCTGATTGACCTCTGCAAGGGGGAATTGTAAAATTTAGGGCTTCGCCCATTGGCGCGAGTATCTGGCACGGACCCGCGCTAATGGGGCGATTTTTCTTAAAGGGTCGCACTCATTGGCGCGACTGTTTTAGAAATAGTCGCACCAACCGCGCAACTCAAATTTCCGCTTAAGATTTCCCAACGCATTTTAAATCTAACTGGATTGTAAGCTTACTAGTGATCTAATCATGATTTATATGTTCTTGTGGATGCAGAGAAGCAAGAAAAATGGTAGTAGAATGGATGGAACGAGAACATGATGCCGAAGATGCTTTGGCCCTTGAGGATGAAGGGTGCATGAATGCCCTAAGGGAATGCAGGCTTAAGAAATTCTTTCTTACGCCTTACTTGCACGCTCAGCCCGAGCTACTACAATCCATAATTGATCTGTGGGATGTTGATGACCAAGTGTTCCATTTACGGGACCAAGTGCTGGGGCTCGATGTGTCCGATGTCTATTTCATCACGGGGTTATCACGGAGAGGGGTGAGGCCTATTTTGACCGGGAGTAGACCTTCCGGGGAGAAGATGACTGAAGTTCGAGACCGAGTGTGCCCAGGGGCGCAATTTGGAAGGAACAGTGCAAAGGTGGATATTCCCACCATTCCGGACTTGATTCTCAGGGTGATACTGTTCACCATTACTCGAGCTGCAGGGGTGCAGGCGCCTCATGAGGCGAGCAAAAACCATCTTCTGTCAGCCACGGAATGTCTAAATCCTACCATCTTTGACTGGGCCACCGCAGTGACTACTAACATCAAGAGGCAGCTTACAAAGTGCAAGCGAGGAAAGGTAAAGCAGTTTGGGTATGGCTCGATCGTGGTATCGTTCTTCTTGGAACGATTACCAATTTTTCAGGGATAGAGAGCTATCGTGGTTGATCCTTTGCCACGAGAGCCTAGGATGGCTCGCTAGGCAGCTCTGATGCCCAGGGGAGGAGGGGGCCAGCAGATGTCCTGGAGGCTCGAGTTCTTTATATGGCTCCGCCGTCAGCTGATTATGGTGGAGGATTGGCCATATGCAGGGACTGACTTCACCGGAGACCCAGATCTCCCACTGCCCGAGGGAGAGGAGTGGGACGAGGAGCTGGGTAAGATCTTTTTTGCTTTTGATGTTTTATATGTTTTTTTTTTGTTAATACATGTTTGTCCTAACAACAATTGTATATACATGCAGATGTTGGCCTAGAGCGACCAGTTGGCATGTCTCCCATTGCTCGGAGGAACCAGCCCGCAGCTAACCCTCAGGAAGAGGGTGCCGAGGGGGATGAACTGATTCAAAATCTCGAGGGACTCGCCCGAGGGATTCCTGATTACGCTAGACTGGGAGATATGCCACTAGCATACCAGAGGCACACAAAGGGGGTGCCTAATCGTGTCCATCGTCTGTTGAGACGCTTGGTGCGCGCAGTGTTGTGCTATCATGAGCACCACCGGGACTAGACTCCTAGGTTTCTTTTTCATGCATATTTTTTGAGAGACATGTCGTCTCCGGATGTATTTGAGAGGAACATATATTATTTTTTGAACTATATGATGCACGTGGTGCAAACATGTGACACACATATATATATACATATGCCTATTTCTATGGTTTTATTATTGTGCTTTATATGCTTTCTTGCATGATGTTTTATCTATTATGAAAATGTCTATCTAATACATGGTTAGCCAATGCATCAGTTAATGTGTTCAATTGTCTTGGAATATGCTGATATGTGATGAAATCAAAGTTCCTTTCTAACAATCTCACACGTAAATACAACCTTAGAATGCGATGGTCTCTGACGAAATATTGCCCGTTGAGCTGGTGGACGACAAGTTGAGAGTCTAGGTTTACTACCAATGCACGAATGCCGAGATTAATTGCTTCAGCAAGTAGTTCAATTACAGCACAATATTCGGCGACATTGTTAGTGGTACGGCCCAAACACACAGCTTGAAGATCTATCAACTCGCCATGAGGATCATAGATCACCCACGCCGTAGAGGACAAGTTACGAGTACTACGGCAGGCACCATCAACGAAACCAACATAAGGTGTATCAGACATCTGCACAAGAAGCGAAAGAGACAATAAGTGGTAGTTACGCCTTCAAAACTAAAACGCACACACACAAAACACACCTGCTAAAGTACATGTATGTACAAAACAAAGTGTACAAGCATCATGCATAGTACTTTTTCAAGTACAACCCGTTTCGGGGCTTCCTGAGAGGGTTCCCTTCATAGTAGATTAGCTCGTAGACCCCTTTTTGCAAAACTTTCTTGACAATGTAAGGACCTAGCCACATAGGCTCGAGTTTTCCTGCTCCCAGCTTATCGTTTACCTGATCGTATAGCAGGACTAAATCTCCCTCAACAAAAGAACGTGGATGGACAGTCTGATCGAAGTGAGTCTTGACTCGCTTCTTTTGTGCTTCAATGGCCAGAGAGGCTAGGCGACGGGTCTCATCTAGCCGTTCCAGGTAAAGAAGGCGTTCTTCTAGCGGAGTAGTGTTGGGAAGTAGTTCGACGGCCAATTTTAATGAAGGGATTTCACACTCGATTGGAAGGGTAGCCTCCAGTCCATAAACTAGTTGAAATGGAGTGAAACCGGTGGCATCCTTCACAGAGGTTCGGTAGGCCCATAAGGCAGGAAACAACATCAAATGCCTGTTAGACTTATGCATGCCAACGGTACACTGAAGTATTGTAACCAAAATCTTGTTGATAGCTTCAACTTGGCCATTGGCCTGAGGGTAGTATGGAGTCGAACTATCGTGCCGTAAGCCCAGCTGGGTTGTTAGTTCTGTCATCATATGATTACGGAAATACTTCCCGTGATCAGTGACGATGGCTTGAGGGACGCTGAATCGTGAGATAACATGGTTGAACAAGAATTGTGCCGCTGTGTGACCGTCTTCAGTTAATGTAGGCATCGCCTCGGCCCATTTAGTGAAGTAATCGACAGCAAAGATAATATACCCATGCCCCCCGGCCGAGCGAGGGTTACAGATTGTATAATCAATGCCCGATTTTGCAAAAGGGCCGACGGTGACAACAGGGTGCAATGGAGCGGGAGGTGCACGCATCTTTCGCTGGTTTATCTGGCACTCATGACAAGAGCGGACAGCAAGAATGCAATCCTTAAAGATAGAGGGCTAAAAGTATCCAACACGGAGTATTTTTTGGGCAGTGGCATATCCGGACATGTGACCACCACAGGCGCCAGAGTGGCAGTCATTCAAAACACGCTCAGCTTCCTCGAGAGTTAGACATCGGCGGAGAACAGAGTCGGCGCCGAGGCGATATAATGTATCCCCAATGATACAGTATGGTTGAGATTGATGACGGATCCTTCGCCGAGCATCTTTGGACAGGCCGGGGCGAAAGGAGGACGTTTGCAGATATATGATGATATCCCCGTACCAGGGATCGAGGGTGCTAATGAGAAACAAAGTCTCATCCGGAAAATGATACTCTGGGTGAGAGGGCAAGGAAGAAGATGGCAAAGAGCAAAGTAACTCAACGAATACAAGGGATTTCTTGGACTTGGCAGTGGTAAATTCCAAGTCGAACTCTTGGAGGATGACAATCCACTTTGAGTACTTGCCCCCCAGCAACTGGCGTGACAAAATGTACGTCATGGGGTTGCAATAAGAAATCACGGTGGTAGTGCGCAGCAGAATGTAGTGACGGAAGTGTTGGACAGCACAAACGACGGCCAAAGCCAACTTCTCGACATAAGCATATCAAGTTTCCATGTCTAAAAGGTTGCGGCTGAGATAATATACAACATGCTCAGTGTCATCATCATCATTTTGAATGAGAACCATGCCGATAGTGGTGTCGACGGCGGCCAAATACAGAGTGTAGTCAGATGATAGTTCGGAGGACGCAACAATGGAGCGGAAACAAGGAGACCCTTGAGACGCTCAAAAGATTCCTGAGCGACGGTATCCAAATGGAAAGGGACGTCTCGCTTTAGCAACCGTGTGAAACCTTTAGCCACCTTAGCATAGTTTGGAACGAATCGTCTCAGAAAGTTTGCTTTACCCTGCAAGCTTTGCAATTGCTGTAAAGAAGCAGGGGGAGGAAGATTCACAATAGCCTCGACTTTAAGGGGATCCAAACGGATGCCCTCTTGGGAAACGATGAACCCGAGAAGCCGGCCGGATTCAATGCAGAAGACACATTTGTGAGGATTGAGTCTGATACAGTAGTGTCGGCAGCGAAGAAAGATATCGCGAAGGTGAGTAGGGTGGTCCTGACGTTTGGCTGAATGAGCTGGTAGATCATCCAGGTATGGTTGTACAATGTGGCGAACGTCATGAAAAGCGTAAGACATTGCACATTGAAAAGTAGCACCAGCATTTTTGAGACCGAAAGGGAGCTTCTTATAAGCAAAAGTGCCCCATGGACAGATAAAAGTGGTCTTGTGTTGATCAGCGGGGGCAATATTGATCTGGTTATACCCAGAAAAACCTTCCATAAAAGAGTACATTTCGCTTCCGGCACACTCGTCAATAATTTGATCAATGAATGGTGTGGGGAAATTATCTTTAGGACAGGCCCGATTAATATCACGATAATCGACACAAACACGGATGGTACCCTGTTTTTTATTCATAGGCACGATGTTGGAGACCCAATCTGTGAGCAGGATAGGGTAAATAAAACCATCTTTAAGAAGCTTTTCCACTTCCACCTTAATGGTTGCAGCCTTGCGGGGGTGTACGGGGCGTAAACATTGACGAACATGCTTAGCACCTGGATACGTGAGTATCTCATGCACCACTATGCTAGGATCAATGCTGGGCATTTATTCGTAAGACCATGCAAAGACGTCACGAAATTTGCGAAAAAGATTGGTATAGAGTTGAATCTCCTCAGGAGTACAAGTGACTCCAATGTGAAGATGTTCAATAATCCCTGGTTTCACAGACATGTCGATAGGCTGGGTTTGCGTGATGTTCGCCATATTTCCTTCAGAGGACACTTGATAAACTTGGATAGGTGTTTGAAGGGTTTGAAATGGGAGACAAGGAGCAAACCGCTCGAGACAAGTAAGCATATCCTGATGGGCAAGGAGAAACGAGGAACGATGGTGAGAATCATGCCAAGGAGGTTCCTCGGGAGACATAGTCTCGATAATGGCTTCATCAGAAGGGAATATTTCTTTTAAAGGGTCCAAAGAAGTCTCATCTCCAAGCCATGAGGATGGAGCGAACGAGTTGGGAACCTTGCTCGAAGGAGCAGGCTCAGGAGAGGGAGCCGATGTAGCAATGATTTCAACGTAGTTGAGCTCGGCAGGACTCAACGGCATCTCATAGCCCCAAGATTCTACTTGATCAGTGGGAGGGAGGATCCACGGATCAAAACGAACAGTAATCATATTGACGGAAGCGACATTAGGAGGTGGGAGCGGAAAAACACCCATGAGGGCGAGATCTTTAAAAAGCCCGGCTCCCAGACTCTCATATGATTTGGAGGTATGCTCCGCAAAAGGGATGTTGCCTTCAGAAGAGGAAGTGAAGAATGATAGCTGGTCTACGGTAATAATCTTCCCTTGATGAGGGAAACGAATGATACGAAACAAAGATGAAGCTACAACTTGAATCGCGTATGTCCAGCTACGTCCGAGAAGGAGGTTGTAGGTAAGATTAGCATCAACAACTTCAACTTCCATCTCGACTGTCTTCCCTTCCAAAGAGATGGGAAAATGTTGGAGGATACCATAGGGATCGGATGCTCTTCCATCAAAAGCTTCCAAGGTTGTGGGAGACTGGCTCAGCGTTGGAGAACCAATAGCTTTCCAACAGGCAACAGACATGATGCAAGTTGAAGCACCTTCATCAATGACTGTACGATGAATCATTTTGGAATTAATAATAACTTGTATAAGGAATGCGATTTGGTGAGGCAATCCCGGCGTATGGTTTTCCAAGTCAAAAGTAATCAGATCCGAGTCAGCGGGGTCTATGCCACCGATAGCCGATAGCAAGGAATTCCTCTGAGAAGGGCAGCTCTGGAGAACTTCTAAAGCGGACATAGCTAACGGAGTCTGAGCTAAGTCCTCAACAATATTGTAGTGTTGTGCAGCACGAGCAATTGGGTTGTAAGAAGATTTCTAGAGTACTCCTTTTGGAGGGGGTCGATTAGGCGTCTCAGTGCTAGGTCTCTCGATGTGGAGCGGGCCGGAACTGGACGGAGGAGCCCTAGAGGGGACCTCAGGCTCTTTCCTGGCAGATGACGGATATTCTTTTGTTTGAGTACTGATGTGGACAGGTATAGTTCCAGCCATAAATACTTCAGAACCGAAGGAAGATGGAGGTTGAGAGGGGTCAGCCACCATTTGAGTTTGTTTTTAGGGAAAGGGTTCTTTGAGCACCGTAGGAGTCCGAGGGGCGCCTTTCAACAAACAACTAACTTCGGACCATCTAGGACAGTCTTTGGTATAGTGATCGTCATCACAGATAAGACAAGGATACTTGGGTTTGCGCTTGGCACCTTCCTCGGGCGGAGGTTTAGGGGAGTCCTGTTTAGGTTGATCTGGCTTATTCTTCCCTTTTCCTTTCTTTTTCCCTTTCGAGGCTTTGTCTACCGTGGTGGACTGGATGACATTGACCTCGGAAGTAATATTCGAATTGGGTGTAGCCCGAGAAGTGTGTTTATTCGAAGCATTTGATTTTTGCTTCCTAGGGTTCATGGAATTTTTCTTCGAGGATGAGTTAACAGAACCAATAATACCGTCAACAGTTGGTGTTGGCGGGGCTTTGGATGTTCCTGGTCTCGGGGCATCAGGCAAATAATCATACAATGTACCAGACTGGGAATAAACCAAGTCAAGGTATTGAGCGCGCGCGATAGCTTGCTCTTCAGTGACACATGCCCCCATGGCAATGTCTCGTGCTATTGGAGGAACAAACGAAGTCGTAAACCAGTCGGTAAGAAGTTGGTCAGGAATCCAAAACTTGATCATACGTCGACACCGTCTCCATTCATGGATATGATCAGAGATATGTGTAGCCGTTGTCTGTCTTAAGGATATCAGGAGGTGTGTACCCGTTTCATATCGAATGGGCAACTGAAAATGAGTGAGAAATGCCATAGCCAACGAGTTAAAATCCTGAAAGGATCCGCGAGTGAGCTCAATATACCACTTAGCTGCAGAGCCAGTGAGAGTCCTTTGAAAAAGGCGAAGCCGAATCGAATCATCAAGCCACGAATTGGATGAACACCACAAGTGATAGGTCATGACATGAGCTTGAGGATCTTCATTAGCTTTACCATCAAATTTGGGACAATCACCGGGAATTTTCGTCGGAACCAGAGGCCAATACGGATTATGGAGAATGGGTTCATTGGTCAGTTTGGACACATCCGGTAATTCTAAGGTTGCTAAGAAGGGTAACTGAGGGTTGAATGACATCTTGGGCTGCGGGTAGGATGGAGCACCAGGGTTCCAACCAACTGGTGGTTGCTCCCATGGGCTTTGTCCGGACGGATTTGGCCCCATAGGGTTTTGTCCATAGGGATTATGTCCATAGGGATTTTGGTTTTTCCCCCCAGCGTTCCATGGATTACCAAACTGTCCTGCAGGAGCACCATACGGTTGCGGATAATTCTAATAAGGATTTGCCTGTAGTTGTTGATAATTTTGATATGGGGCAAACAAATGTTGCCCTTGGGGGTTGCTGGTAACCATAAGGCGGCTGGACTCCAAACTGAGTTTGAGAAATAGGCTGAGTTTGATGGACTGGTTGGGATTGAATTCCAACTTGCATTTGAAGACCGGATGGGGCCTGGGGTCCAGCCTGGGGCATAAAACCGGGTGGAGCAGCGCCAGAAGGATGTCCTGTAGGTTGGGCTATCTGGCCGGAAGGATGACCTAGTTGATATTGAGGTTGGCCCACCTACCCAGAAGGTTGTACTTGTTGGGGGTGGAGTTGTTGTTGCACAACTGAGGGTTGTCCTGACGGACTAGATGGCCGAGTGGGCTGGGCAGTTGGTTGGCCTGATTGGATTTGAGGCTGGCCGACTTGCCCAAGTGCTTGACTATACTGGACAGTGGGTTGACCATATGGTTGACCAGCTTGTCCAGATGTTGGACCATACTGGACATTAGGTTGGTTTGGGTGAACATACGATTGACCAATTTGTCCAGTAGGATAACCTTGCTGGATACCAGGCTAGCCTTGTTAAACAAAAGATTGACCTGAGTTACCAGAAGGTTGAGCATAAGAGGTGAAAGACGGACCACCAGAGGCCAAAGGTTGTCCCTAAAAGGGTTGTCCTTGTTGGCTCCCAGGTTGGCCTGTGTAAGACTGTTGGTCTTGATTAGGTGGTCCTTGGGATTGCGCAGATGATACTTGGCCACCATGATAATAGGTGGCGCCCCAATCAATTGACAACGGGACCGAAATCTCAACAGTCAGTTGAGATGACAAAGGCCTACCAAGTTGTCGTAAATATTGGTCGTATGGCCCCTCTGCTGGGACATTTGATGTAGGATCAAAGACTCCGAATATAGAGGCCGAAGGACCATTGAAAACAGGAGTCGAAGAAGCTACACATACCGTTGGAATGGTTGGGATTGAGGTAACAGACGTACTGCGACTTTGTGGAGTAAAAGGCTCCGTGGTGGGAATGGCGAGTTGTGACCAAATAGAACTCGTGGAGGGAGTCCTAGAAGACATAACATCCTGTAATGCTTTATAGCCTGGAGGTAGTCTCCCAGTAGTAGGGGTGCTACTAACAAGTATAGGTTCCGTTGCGATGGGAATTTCACCACTTGTCGCAAAGGATTCTTCAGTCGAAGTAGGGGATACTTCCTCCATATCAGAAGAAAATAGTGGGGCCAAAACACGAGGGGAAGTGTATTCCCAAAAAGGGATACCGTCTTCAGAAGGTTCCCAAACAGGGTTCTAATGAAATTCGTAAGTCTCGTCACCTAGAGCACGAGAATTAATCGGTTGTATACTCGGAATAACAGGAAGAGTCTCACTCACAACCAGTATCTCCGTAAAGGATGAAGACGAAATTGGTAATTCCACCAGGATGAAAACTTCACAAAGTCCTAGGGAAGCTAACGAGAAATGACCCTACTCAAACTAATGCAAACAAGATCTAACCGGGTGCATGTGAATCGTGGCGAATAAATTTTAAGACAAAGGAACTGAACTTGACCTTTTCATGTTTTAAGAGTCGAGAAAATGACGAAAAGGTGACTTTAGTCTCCTTCGAATATTTAGTGAGCCCGAAGTGACAAATGCTCAGGTGAACCTTTTCTTTTAGGGAGTCCGAAAAGGATCAAAAGTGACTACTCTGGAGAACTAGGCAAAAGGTTTACCAAACAATCTGTAAAACTGCATATACACCTTGGCAATCATATGAAAACCAAGGACTTCCCGTACGGCAGTCAATCTTCCCGAATGCTGTGTTCAGTGCATTACGGCTTGTAAGGTGGCAGACACGACCATAGAAAATTTTAGGGGTGAATGTTCGCCCTTTGGCGAAATTAAGGGGTTTTAAATTTTTAGTGGGTGAATATTTTGTATCGTAGTACATTTTTACAAATCACCTCAAATAGCCCACATTATTTTAAGGGAGAGGGTAAAAAAGGTAAATTTAGCCCTTGAAATTAGGAGTTACAACCTTCCATTCGCCCATTTTCAAGAATAGGTTTTATTTAAGTGAATCCTATGGGCCAAAGGCCCAAATACCATATTTATAAAAGAGGTATGTTAAATTAATAAAAATATAAATAAATGAGAGGTATGGTAAATAAATAAAACATTTTTTATATTTACTTCATAAGTCACCTTATATACATGCAAGGGTGTAAACAAATAAAAATATAAGTAAAGTGGAGGTATGGTAAATAAATAAAACATCTTTTTATACTTACTCAAAAGGTATGGTAAATAAATAAAAATATAAATAAACTAGACGCATGGTAAATAAATAAAACCTCTTTTTATATTTAGTCCATAACCCTCGTTCTATTTATGAAGGCTCAAGAAAGAGGTTTTATTTAAGTGAATCCTATGGGCCAAATACCATATTTGTAAAAGAGGTATGGTAAATTAATAAAAATATAAATAAACGAGAGGTATGGTAAACACATAAAACATTTTTTTATATTTGCTCCATAAGTCACCTTATATTTACGAACACTCAAAAATGCGTTATATTTAGGTGAAACCTATGGGAAAAATACTATGGGACAATACCATGCAAAAAAACATTATTAACCCTAATATTAGTATTAATAAAAATAAAAATGGCACATGGTATTGACCCATGGTATTCACCAAAATGGCACATGGTATTGACCCATGGTATTCACCTGGAATGTAGCCTATTTAAATGGGGGAATTAAACTAGCATAGATCCATCATTACTCTAGATCTACTAACCCCCGAGAGGTATCAAATATTGTGATATGCAAACTAGCATAGAGTGAAAAAATATTTGATCCGATCAAGAGTAAAAATGGATGTTGTAATTTAATGTATGTTAAACATTTTAGCTTGGTTAAAATAAAAAAATAAAATAAAAATCAACTATTAATTTTATTAATTTTTATAAATTACTAATAGTAATTTCGAAGCTCCAGGTTTATGATAACCCATGGTATTGACCCATGGTAATACCATGGTATTCATGTGAGCATAGACTATTTAAAGGGAAAATTCTATCATCTTAGATCCATCTTAATTCTGGGTCTACCAACTGCTCAGAGGGATAAATAGATTTCATCCCCCTAAGAGTGGTAGATGTGGAGTTAAGATGGATATGGGTTGGTTTTTATGATAATGAAGATATTAAATAGACTTAGGAAATTGTGGAGAAGCATCACAAGCATCCACTTCCAAAAGTTATCTTGATGCAGCAAGGAGGAGTTAGCAAAGGCCTAATAGAAATCATCAAGTAAATCAGGGACAGTTTTCCTCAAGAATGAACAAAGACTATCAGGAAAATCGAGGACAATCTACATTAAGGACAAACAGAAGCTACAACCAGCCATAGGTAAAACCTTCTCAATTTGCCTCAAGAATGGATGCCAATAGGAACTACAATCATTTGGCTGGTAGATTTGACAATCACAAGAGTTTCTTCAATGGCCAATGTTTCTCATGCCATAACTTTGGCCACAAAGCTGCTCAATGTGTTGCCTATAAGACAATCATGACTAGAGAAGCTCAAAAACAAAGAAGTATGACTGGAATCATGAAAAGGACCTACAACAACTTCTCGGCCCTTGAAAATGAAATTGAATGTTCTATTTGTAATAAATTTGGTCATGAAGATTCTAAATGCAGGAGCAGGTTTGGGAAGACAACTCAGAAGGAACAAATCTCAAGTACCAGAACATGGAGAATGAAGGAACCACAACGAGAAAGATGTGGGATAGCTTTATACGCAGAAGGACAGGAAAATAAATGGTACATCGACAGTGGATGTTCGAAGCATATGACAGGTGATAAAGAAAAACTTGAATCATATAGTGTTTTAGAAAAGGGAAAGAAAGTTTCATTTGGAAATGATACCCCTGCAGTCATAAAAGGAAAAGGCATTGCTCAGTTGAAAGAAAAGGTCAAAGCTAGAAATGTTTTGTATGTTGATGGTTTGAAGCATAATCTTCTGAGTGTTAGTCAGATGTGCGATCAAGGAACCGAGGTAATATTTCGATCAAATGGATGTAGTGTTCGTGATCTTGATACAGCAAAAATAGTGATCAAAGGTAGAAGAACTCTAAATAACTTATACATATTTGATGAAGGACAACAACAATGCTATTTGAGCAAGGATGATGAACACTGGTTATGGCACCGGAGGTTGGGGCATCTAAGCTTTTCACAAATAAGGAAAGAATTCAAATACTAGGCAGTTCGTGGTCTTCCAGATATCAAAATTCCAGACAACACCATATGCAAATCATGTCAGTTTGGTAAGCAAACCAGAACCAACTTCCTTGAGAACGAGGGATCAGCCAGCAGGCCTCTTGAATTAGTCCATACAGATGTATGTGGTCCATTTAGGACAAGGTCACCTCGAGGAGAAGAATACTTTATATTATTCATTGACGACTTCTCCAGGATGGTTTGGTTAGGTCTTATGAAACACAAGGATGAAGCATTCGAAAAATTCAAATCCTTCAAAGCCTTGGCTGAAAACGAATCAGATCCAAGCTCAGAAGACTTCCAAACAAGCAAACTGGAAATGTTCACAGGCCTGGCGCGACTGTCAGGCTGTAACTCGCGATTTTAAGGGATTAGCGCGAGTTGCTTTTGTGCAACATGCGGCCACTGGCACGACTGTTAGGGAAAAAATCATGCTAATCAAGTTTGCTAGCTTAAAAATAAAAACAAGCAGTCCAGGGCTTAATCAACAGTATCCAGACAGACCAGGCAGCAAGAAACAACTTAAAAATTCAACCTAGAAAGCTTATGTAAGCAAGCAAAACAAGAGAAAACCAAAGTGCAAGACAAACTCCAAGCTGTTTGGTTCGTCAACCAAACTGGAGATTGACTGAAGTGGCATTGATCTACTTCGCTAATGCAGAGCAATAGCATTTCGAAGGCTACCTGGCCGTACTTCAGGCTTCGTCCAAAGTTTACGAATCAAACAACAAATAGTGTCCCCAGCGGAGTCACCAAATTGTTGGAGAGGTAAATCCCCTCTGCGGATAGAGGCGATCCCCACTAGCCCCAAAATGGGTCTAGCGACAATCAAACAATGCTATCACGCAAGTTCCTAATTGCAAATTAAAGGTGGATTATGAGAGCCTACTTGGATTCCAACGCTAGTGTTGTAGAAGAGTTGACACTCCCGTTCCTTTGCTCCGGCCGGTCACGACCTCACGATATCCGTGAATGGATACCTACACATGCAAAGAACGACACGAATACAAGCATAAAATCCAATAGATGCAATTATATATCGGTCAGAAAAGATATAACTCAAACATCATCACAATGAACAACAAGAATGGAACCATAATGATAGTCATCTATTATTGATAATCAACAAAGGAGTATACAACCATAGTTCTGACGTCAAATCCTCCTTTGGCTGGGTGACCAGCTACATATGTCTTGCAAAGCTTGTCGGGATTGGGAACAAGCCTCTCTCTCTTTGATTATGAATGCAAAGAAGACTCTTACAGCAATCTCTTAAACTTCTGACAGTATAATTCTCCCTATGCTCCAAAACTAGCTTGTCAAATGCAACAGAAAAGCTTTTATAGATAGAGGAGGAGGAAGAGATAAAATGAATCCAAACATCCATGGGATTGGCATTATCCACGAAAAGCTATTATGGATAGAGATACGATGAATCTCGACATCCATGAGATTGACATTATCCTTGAAAAGCCTCATGAGTCGAAAGGAAAAAACTTTCGGGCATGCGTTTGTTAAAAAGCTTTCCCAAACTTGGTTGGCGCGGGTAAGACTCTGAGACAGAGCACCAACTGACGCGACCTCTTTGGAGAATTTCCCCCATTGGTGCGGGTGATACACTGTGGATCCGCGCTAATGGAAAAAGGGGACTTTTTAAGGATATTCTGTAGGAGATGTCTTCAAGGCATATGAAGTCCATACTTAAGGGAACATAATGCAAGTATTTTCAAGTTATGTCACTTCTCACAGGTCCTAGAATGAGTCCTCCAAAGTGCGGGAAAGGGGTAACAGGGACGATGACAAATGGTGACAAATTACTTTGTAACAGTTCCCTGTAATCTATAGCAAAGTATTCTTGATTGCCCTTTACTCATGATTATCCTTTGTTCTTCATTTTAATCCCAGTCTGAGAATTCTTAAGTGCTCTCTCACCCTGGTTAAGATCATTTCACCCATCTAGCCCAAAGCCCTGCACTTTACTCTGCTATCTTGCCCTTTGAAAGCTCCCTTTAATGAATTAATTCCAATTTTGCTGCCCTTCTTTGACTCCATATCCCAATGGTCCAGAGACATCATCCTATCCATCTATTTTAAGGATTCCACTATCCAATCTTCAATACAAATCATAACCCCCCTGAACTTTAAGAACTAGCCTAAGATCCTAGAAAACAAAGCTAAATCATATAGAAAGAGCCCTCTCTGAGCCATAGGTTGGCTCGAGCCTATGCTTAAAAGTAGGTTTGTGGTTACCTTGGTCTTTTCCTTCTTCTGATAACTTCTAAGGAAAATTCTGAGTGATAACATAGTGGCAACTCCGCTGGGTACATCAAACCATCAGTCCTAATAAAGCTTTAAGAAATTTCTAAATCTATATTTTGAGCCTCTTAAAGTAATTTATTAGAAGTTATTTTTTTTAAATCTCACAAAACAATTAAAATTTTTGAAATTCTGGCTTCCAGGAAGACTCATTTTACTAGGGCTAATCCAGACCCAAACCCTAGCCCAGTAGTTGATAATCCCAACCTAATTTCAAAAAAATATAAAAAAGAAGAATGTTTAGCTAGTCAAATACCATTAGTTAAAGATAATTCATGTCCTGATGATTGGTTGTTTTTATAAGAACTTCCCTTTGATGTGATTTTTGATCTGTCGTTATTTAGAATGAAATCTGAAAGTGCAATCGATGAAATTGTTCTAGATCCTGAGTTTATTGCAGACCTAGAAGTTTGACAGGTCAACAAATCAATCGATAAGTACATTTTGAAATCCCCACAATCATCCACTAATATTGCCATAGCCCCTGAGCTTTCTGAACAATTGTCCATTTCTTTGGGTTCACCACTGTTCCCTTCAACTTCATCAATAATACCTTCTGAAGTCCATTCTTCACCACCATTTATACCTACTCTCCCTCACCATCCTATCATTACTCATTCATCACCTACCAATCCTAGTTCTTCATCCATTACTGCGTCATATTCAAGTACTTCAACCCCACATATTAGCCCCTCCCAGCTTAGAGCAATGGAAAATAGATATGATCCTCTCATTTTACCTGCCCAGCTTGGTGCTATGCTAGCAGAATACCAAAGTAAAATTGTTCAGTTTGATGGCACAGGACATTACACTACACAACAACATGTCAAGAAGATAACTGATTACTTTTAGTTGCACGAAATTCACATAGATAATGTTCAGGTGAGACTCTTTGCCAAGTCTTTAGCTGGTGAAGTTAGGAAATGGTTTAGAGCATTGACTGCTAATAGAATTGATAGTTTAGATACATTTCACCAACAATTTTTGAACAGATGGGAAAAGAAAAGGAATCCCCTACAAATCCTTTCAGAATATGAGAACATTAGAAGGGGACCTAACGAAACTGTTCAAGATTACTATACCAAATTCAACAGTATATATAACGCAATCCCAGTTAACCTTAGACCTCCACCTGATTTAGCATTAATAAAGTTCCATGATGGTTTTGACATAGATATGACCTTCCAACTCAAGGAAAGAAACTCCCCAACATTATAAGAAATGAAAAGTGTCACAATTAGTGTAGAGGCTAATTTGTTAGCTAAAATAGCTAGAGTTAGAAATGAAAAAAGAGGAACGCAAAAGATGAGGCTTCATCATCTGACCTTAAGATAGATAGTATAGCCAAAAGTATCGAAAAAATAATGGATAAAATAGAAAGCATAGAGAGGAAACCTCAATGGGATAACCAACAAGCTAATCCAATTAGAAACCCTAATTTCAGAAAAAACTGAAACCAAAACACTAGGAAAAATGGACCGGAGCAGAACATTAGGCCTCCTTTTCAAGAAAATTATGCAGAAACATCCCTTCTAGAAGATCCTGAACAAGATAGACAAATGAACTTAATGGGAGTAAATGATGAAGACTTTGTTTGTCTAACCTAAGATGATCAGGAACTATATATGTTGCAGCGATTATAGCTACAGTCTGGGGAATCATTTGATTATAAACAGGGATATGAATCTACCATTTTTGAAGTACATAAATAGTGTAACCTAAGGAGTAGAAAGAATACCGATGTCCCTGACCAAACTAAGAAAGCAGTGAAAAATCAACACAAGAAAATAAAAGAGGCCCCTGTTTTGAAGATCCTCCAAATTCTTCCTAGGTAGAACCCAAATCCTTCTGGCCCTACGATTGTAGATATAACATCTAATCAACATTCTGCTAATCAATCATCCACTGTGATCCCTCCTGAAGAACTTGTGGGCAAAACTCAAAACACTAGAGTTGAAAATCCACACAAGGAGATACCCAATAAAGGAAAAGAAGATAAGTCTACTCAAACCCCTGCTGCTAAAGTTCAAAACCCTCAAACAGAAAAGTCTCTTTGCCATTCAATTTGGGAATAGAGATAGCAAAGCTAAAGATTTTAGTTCCTTTAACGGAACTAATCAAGAATGAAACTTACAAATCGTAGATAAACCAGACCTTAAATATTGTTGAAAATGAGGATTCTGTCAATTTGTTTGATGACCAACCAGAACTCATATTTGGTCCAGATGTTAATGGCAAACCATTAGAAGGAGGAGTTCCACCTTTTTATATTAGCCTTAGTATCCATGACAAAATTATTCACAATGCAATGTTGGACTCTGGGGCCTCTCACAACTTAATGCCCAAATCAGTGATGGAGAAATTGAACCTAGACATTACAAGGCCTTATAAAGACTTATTCTCATTTGACTCTAGTCAGGTACAGTGTCTAGGATTGATTAAAGACCTGCGTGTCACTTTAGTCCAATATCCTACCAAAAGCATCCTCATGGATATTGTGGTTGCTGACATCCAACCAAAATATAGAATGTTGTTATCCAAATCATGGGGAGCCAAACTTCAGGGATCCTTACAACTAGATATGTCCTATGCAACAATTTCTATTTTTGGACAACCCAAGAAACTATACCGAGAAACCTTAATGAAATATATGGTAAGTAGCCAGGATCAGCGTCAAAACTTTCCTATCTACTCCATACATTCAGATATTGATTTTTTTATCTTCTATAATGCTAATCAAACATAAGAAGAAATTTTGAACAGTATTAATACAGAACCAAAAGAAATTGCAGTTGCTTCAAAAAATGAAACTAACCAAACTACAGAACTTTTCAATGAATTAGATGGTCAAATTGCTACAAGTGATGAAAAGATTGTTTCACCATATGGGGAAAATTATGAGCATGAGATATTATGGCATTTAAAATTTGATGGATCGGTCAATAAGTTAGGAGTAGGAGCAAGAGTGTGGGTATACAATTTGGAAAATGATTACTCAGAAGGTCATGCTTATAGATTGAATTTTAAATGTACTAATAACATTGCAGAGTCTGAAGCCTTAATTTTGGGCCTTAAGTTAGTTAGGAATTTAGGAGCTAAAAGAGTTTCTGTCATGGGAGACTCTGAGTTAATTTTAAAACAGATTAACGTTGTATATATGACAAAGGACCCTAGATTAAGTTTTAATAGGGGAACTATTGTAGAAATACTTAACACTTTCCTAGAAACAAACCTTCCAGTAATTCCTAGAAAACATAACATGCAAGCCCATAGTTTAGCAATGTTTGCCAGCACTTGCAAATTTCCCTTCCAGCCCAACCATCAATACACTGCTGAAGTTAGGCATAGACCTACAATTCCAGACAATTTGAAGAATTGGCAAGTATTTTTTTATGATAAACAGATAAATAAATTTCTACTTTTAGAAGAAGAGTTTGTAAATTCCAATATAGACACTGATACATCAATAGATCTTGACATTAAGGATAAGAGAGAAATAAAGGAGATAGAAGGTGATGAACTGGATAGATTTAACCCAACAAAATTTACCAAATCGGATGTAAATAACTTAGAATAGGTTGAAATTGATGAAATAATCAGTGAAGAAACCGAAGTAATTAATCTAAGAGATAATTTCTTACCAAAGGGATTAACCCCTTTCGAAGATTTATTTGATTCAAATGATGTTCCTAGGAAACTTAAAATGGAACCTTTAAGGTTTGACATGGAGGAATGTAATATAGGCACTAATGAAAATCCTAAACTGATCAAACTTCAAACTCATTACCTTCAACTGAAAAAGTAAAATACATTGAGTTGTTGAAAGAATTTCAGGATGTATTTGCTTGGAGTTATGAGGACCCCAAATCCTATGACACCAACATCATCTAGCACACAATTCCTATTAAAGAAAATTAAAAGCCTTTCAAACAAAAACTTAGAAGGATTAATCCTATCTTATTACCCTCAATTGAAAAAGAAATTCAGAGGATTTATGATGCCAAAATAATTGCACCAATCAGATTTTCTGGTTGGGTCTCAAACTTGGTGCCAACTAGAAAAAAAATTGGTGAGATCAGACTTTGTATGGATCTCAAAAACCTTAACAAAGTGTCACTAAAAGACAATTACCCTCTGCCCAAAATGGATCATATTTTACAGAGAGTAGTTGGAGCAACCAGAATCTCATTGTTGGATGGGTTTTCTAGTTACAATAGAATCTTGGTTCATCCAGATGACCAACCTAAAGCTGCCTTTACTACTCCTTGGGGCACATTTATGTCTGTGAAAATGCCTTTTGGACTAATGAATGCAGGAGCCACTTTCCAGAGGGCTATGGATATAGCCTTTGCAAAATAAATTCATGATTTCCTTGTAATATATCTAGATGACATTACTGTATTTTCAAAATCTGACAATCAACGTTTGGATCATCTAAGGCAGATTTTTTTTAAATGCAGGAAATATGGAATTTCCTTGAATCCTAAGAAGTCTTTGTTTGGATTAAAGCAAGGAAATTTATTAGGTCATATAATTTCAAAAGATGGTATACGAATAGACCCTGCTAGAATAGAAGCCATCTTGTAGATACAACACCCTAGGAATATTAGAGAATTATAGGCTTTCTTAGGGAAAATTAACTTTCTTAGAAGATTTATATCTAACCTAGCATAACTAATTAGATCACTAAACAATATGCTAAAAAAAGATTCGACTATAAAATGGATTGTTGAGGCTAAGAAATCCTTTGAAGACATTAAACTAGCCTTAACTAAAACACCAGTGTTAATCAATCCTAAATTTGGCAGAGATTTGATCTTATTTTCCTTTTCTTCTGAGCACACAATGAAAAATGACTAGGGCTATGAACAACCCATTGCTTTCTTTATCAAAGCCCTGAGAGGTGCCCCCTTGAAATACAATATAATGGAAAAACAAGCCTTGGCTTTAGTCAAATCCATTAATGACTTCAGGGTATACATTTTATACTCTCATATAGTGGCCTACGTTCCCAATTCAGTAGTTAAAGACATCCTCACTCACGGTGGTCCTGATGGAAAGAGGGGAAAGTGGATTGCTACCATTATAGAGTATGATATAGAAATCAAACCAACTAAGTTAATCAAAGGCCAAGGTTTAGCCAAGCTCATGGCTGAATCGAGCTGTCAGGCCTTGGATATAAACTTTATTGCAGCAATAGATGATGGAGAGGAGATGGTGACTCCACTAATCAGCCAGGCCTTTATTGAATCACCTTGGTATGCTGATATAATTTATGTTTTACCAAATTTACAAGCTCCTCCAAAATTATCTAGGACTAAAAGCGGATTTTTGAAGATGAAATCCTTAAAATTTTGTATATTAGACAATGCTTTGTTTTGGAGAAATCATGAAGGTATTCTTCTCAATTTCTTATTAAAAGATGAATCTAACAAAGTGTTACAAGAGTTTCATGCAGGTGACTGTGGAGGACACCTTTACTAGAAAACCACTGCAGATAAAATTAGTAGAGATGGTTTCTACTGGCCTACCTTGTTTTCTGATGTCAAGAGATATGTGACCACCTGTCACAAATGTCAAATTTTTTAGGGAAAGAAAAAGCTTTTACCTTTACCCCTCAAGCCAATCTCTGCTGAAATACCTTTTCAACAATGGGGTTTAGACTTCACTGGAGAAATTCACCCACCCTCCTCTGCCCAACACAAATGGATAGATGCCATACCTTCAAGGAAAGCCACAGACACTATTATCATAACCTTCCTTGAAACAAATATTCTATCAATATTTGGATGTCCAACTAAGCTTATAATTGATAATGCAGCAGCCTTTAAATCCAAAAGAATGATATATTTCTACAATAAGTATCATATAACCCTGGGCCATTCCACAACCTGTTACCCTCAAGGAAATGGACTGGCAGAATCCTCAAACAAAAGCCTGGTAAACATCATCAAGAAGTTACTAGAGGATAATAAGAAAACTTGGAATAAGAAGATGGTCAATGCCTTATGGGCATACAAATTGACTACAAAGAAATCAATTGGTACTTCTCCTTATCAACTAGTTTATGGAATGGAAGTTGTCTTTCCATCCTCTTTGGGAGTACCAGTAATGAAGTTACTTCAAGAATTGCAGGTTGAACCAAATAGTATCCAAAGAAGAATCAACCAAACTATTCATCTACAACAAACCAGAGAAGAGGTATATATCAGATCTCAAGTTGTGTAGGAAAGGATTAAAAAAAAAATTGATAAGAGAACCAAGGCTGAAGATTTCTACCTTGGTGACAAAGTCCTAAAATGGGATTCAAGAAAGGAAGATAAAGGTAAACATGGGAAATTTGATTTCCTATGGAAAGGCCCTTATGTTATTTATCCTTACAAAGGAAATAATGCTTTCTTCCTGAGAGAACTGGATGGTACAGAAGCAGAAGGTGGGCCAGTGAATACTCGAATGTTAAAACACTACTTTGAACCCACTTACTAGTTTTCATTTCCCATTTGTACATACTTTATTTTATAAAGTATAATTTTGATTGGATGGTGATCTTTGAATTTGAAGCCCGAGGAGAAGGCCCTAAGCTTTGAAAAATTCATTGTCATAAGTATCAATAATTCAGAGGCATAGAGGAACATTTTGCAAGGTAACATTAGCAACAGGATAAGGCTACTGATCTCTAGAGTTCTTGACATTTCACTAGAAAATGCCATCCCCAAGTGGAGCCACTTTTAGGTTCCTATACCAATAGGGGTCATAATTTTGAATGGCTAAGATTAAGCCTTGTAATATTGTACATACCTTTGCTTCTTGCAAATGTTTTCCATATTAAAATAATAATAAATGTAAAGAGTGTACGTCCTAAAAGAAAAATCAAAGGACAAAAGAATAAGAAAAATGTCCCAAAAATGAAGATATATGAACCCTAAAAGACAAAAAGAGACCAAGAAAGTGAGCAAGCTTAAATGCCACTACCATTTGTTTTTTATGCATAATAATGATTATGTGCGGCTTGTAATTCATGCCACAATCCATGATAGTCAAATAGTTTAATATTGGCTATTCATTCTTTCAATTTTAATGTCCATAGTTAGAGAATAAAATCTGACCAAATAGTTTAATCTTGGCAGATCATTAAATAGGTAGAGATAATCAAAGGAGATCAATAGTTTAATTTGAGCCCTTGGATGATATAAGGTTAGAATTAGATGGTTTGATTTGTAAAAGAAAAATGAGTAATAAGGGATTGCTAGCCTAAATGCACCCAAATAAAAGAAGAAAAATGGTTGGGTAAGTGAATGGGTAAGTAGTAGAAAGGTTGCATAATTACAAAGATCACTTGATGAAAGCACACATTTTATGCTTAAATGATATATTTAAAATGTACATGAACACTTTACAAAGCATAAGCACATGTTTACAAAGTTCAAAATGATTAATTCCTCGTCGTTCCTTTTCACCCCTAGAAAACTTACTAATTTCCCCTCCTTTAAGTAAAAAAGGCTCAGAGCATTTCTCTGACTTTTGGTGGGACCGAACCCTCGACTTGATGACTTAAGGATATGAGGTGTTGAAATCCCCCGCAATTAATTCATCCCCCTTCAAAAATCCCTTTTCCTAAGGTTAAACTACATTTACCTAGGAAATGTTGAAAACCCCATGACAAAACATATTTCATACAAAAACCCACCAAATGTATTTTATCCTAAGTGCTAAAGCACATAAGATTTCATATACTTAGGCGCCATAACCTTTCTGCTCACTTATCTCGTATTAACTTTCCAATTTAAAATATATAAAAATTCCCAAAAACCCATTATCTCGTATAAAGTTTAACTCCTTTATATAAATAACTCCACCCCTTAGTTTAATTATAAACTATATAATCACCCCCATATCCCAAAAATATATTAAAACCCCACCCCATTTCCTAATCATATACTAAGGCGCCCCCAATGATCTAGGTGGATGTTGGTGGCCACCCACCTATCCCATTTGGACCACAACAACTATCTCTTTTAGTTTTTCAATTTTCCGTAATTCTAGCACAATTTACTATTTTTAGCAGTTTTTCAGGTCCTGAACTTCCGGAGCCATTTTGAGGCCCTAAACGACATTTTTGGGAAATCTGGGAGCATCATGGGTCCATGGACCGATGCTGCTCTTCCCAAAGTTGTAGTGCTCAGATAGATCTTTTTAACAAGCTATTGTACGCGTCAAAAGAAGATTGGGTGCCAAAGTTACGACCCTGGGAAGTTGATGTACCAACTTACCAAAAATGGGGCCCACAATTTGGCATTTCATCTTTTAGGGTTAGTTTTTGGGATGTTTGTAGGTTTTAACCCCATACAGAAATTACCTGCATACGAATTCTAAAACACATAAAATAAACTATGTGAGAGCATAACACATAAAACACATATACATAAAGATTTCCCCTGGATCCCAAAACCAGGACTACCAGCTTGATTTTTCATTATGTTCCTTTCAATGTTATAATACATATTTGTACATGCCGAAACATCTAATACCATGGACCGAAAACCATCGTGTCCAATACCATGGACCGAAAACTATCATGTCCAAAAAACATGTGCGAAATTCATGCACAAAACCATAGGTGGGTCCACCCAACCTAACATAGGGTCCAAAACAAAAAAAATTTGGGGCGCTACCCTGGACCCCATAAAGTGGGGTTACGAGTACACCTAAAACCCCCTGTGAACCCCCCCCGCTACACAATCGACACAACAAAGAGGGGCTCCGCCCTCCCCTTCTAACCCCCCAGTTAACTATGTGGGCTAGTCGTGGAAAGAATATAACACAACCGAACATTCTCCCACTTGTTGTTTTCTTTCCACAGGGGGCCACAAGAGAGCTTAGTCATTTTTCTAGCCCTAAAACGTCAATTGTCTCTCTACACCAAGAGAACTTCTCAGAGCTCACAGATTTTGCCAATGCATCTGCAGTATTCTTCAAAGTGTCCACCTTTACTAGAAACACCTTTTTGTCTTCTATCATATCCCTCACAAAGTGATATTGAACATCAATGTGCTTTGTCTTTGAATGATATGCGGGATTCTTTGCCAAGAAAATTGCACTTTGGTTGTCACAGTCTATCCTTATAGCTCCCAGTACTAACCCCATACTTAAACACAATCTCTACAACCAAACTGTTTCCTTGCTTGCATGAGTGGCTGCCATGTATTCTGCCTCTATAGTTGATAGTGCCACTACAGATTGTTTCTTACTCATCCAACTGATTGCACCTCCAAATAGGTTAAACACATACCCGCTTGTAGATCTTCTCTAATCCAGATCTCCAGCCCAATCTGCATCAACAAAGCCATGAATATCCAACATTCTGTCTAATCCTGGTCTTCCTTGGTAGCACAAACCATAATCACTAATGCCATGCAAATACCTGAAAACCCGCTTCACTGCTGTCTAGTGCTCCTTCCCTAGTTTTGACATAAACTTACTCAATACTCCCACTGCATGTGCAATTTCTAGTCTAGTACAGACCATTTCAAACATCTGGCTACCGACTGCACTTGCATATGGAACACAGGACATGTCCTCTTCCTCTTCTTGTGTCTTGCGACACTGTTCAACAAATAACCTCACACATATATGAATAGGAACCTTCACCGATTTACTATCCTGCATATCAAACCTCTGCATTATTGTCTCGACATACATCCTCTAGTTTAACCAGAGCTTCCGCTTTGCCCGATCTCATTTAATTTCCATGCCCAAAATATAGTTTGCAGCACCAAGATCTTTCATGTTGAATTTGGAGGACAATTGGGTCTTCAAATCCTGGATAATTTCTTTTTCATTTCCAACCGGCAACATGTCATCCACATACAAGACCAGATAAATAACATGGTCACCAATTAATTTAAAATACACACAGTGATCTACTTTGCTTCTGGTGAAGCCAAATCCTCGTATAAATGTATCAAATTTCTTATACCACATTGCTGGTGACTATTTTAACCCATACAAAGACTTCTTTAACCTGCATACCAGTTCTTTCTTACCCTTCATCGCAAATCATTCAGGTTGCTTCATGTATGTTTCCTCTTCCAGATCCCAGTGAAGAAATGTTGTCTTCACATCCATCTGTTCTATCTCAAAATCAAAAGCAGTAGCAACAGATAAAAGTAATGTAATAGAAGTTACCTTGGCAACAGGAGAAAAAATATCACCAAAATCAATTCCTAGCACCTGGGAATAACCTTTTGCTACCAATTGAGCTTTGTATTTCTCCACCTTTCCTTCTACATTTGTCTTCTTCTTGAACACCCATTTGCTGCCAATGGGTTTCCTTCCAGCCGGCAACTCCACCAAATCCCAAGCTTCATTTTTGTGCAAAGATTCCATTTCATCAACCATGGCCTCTTCCCAGAGTTTGCCATCCTTTGAATCTACTGCTTCCTTCACAGTTTGGGATCATCGTCAGTAATAGATAAAGAAAAATTTGAACAGAAAGCAAATGGACTATACCTTTCTAGATGCCTTCTTTCTCGAACTGATCTTCTCACACCTGGAGTTTGTGGCTCTTCATCTTCTGATTCCTTCTCTGATGTAGAGTCTGATTCTTCCTCCTTAAGCTCAAACTCTATCTTCTTAGGTTCCTTTGGTTGGACTTCATGTTTAATAACATCTTTTACCTCTCTAAACACCACATCTCGACTATACACAACCTTCCGTGTGACTGGGTTCCAAAGCTTATAACCCTTTAAACCATCCTTATATCCAATAAAGATGCACTTTTCAGATTTACTATCCAACTTGGTTCATTTCTCCTTTGGAACATGTAAGTATGCATCACATCCAAATACCCTCAAATGTGAAAGAGAGGATTTCTTACCAGTCCATACCTCTTGTGGAGTCTTCTCCTCCAACAATGACGAAGGTAACCTGTTGACCAGGTAACATGCAGTATCCACCGCCTCTGCCCAAAATTCCTGTCCTAACCTGGCACCACTGAGCATGCTTCTTGCCCTTTCCATCAACGTCTTATTCATTCTTTCTGCAACTCCATTTTGTTGAGGTGTATATGGAGTAGTCTTCTGTCGTGCTATACCACACTTCTTACAGAATTCTTCAAATTCCTTGCTGCAAAACTCTCCACCATTATCTATCCTCAGCACCTTTATCTTCTTCTCTGTCTGATTTTCCACGAGAGCCTTAAATTCTTTAAACCTGTCAAAGGCTTCAGATTTCTTCTTAAGGAAATATATCCATGTATTCCTTGAGAAGTCATCTATAAATGATACATAGTACACAAACATACCTAGTGATGGAAATTTCACAGGTCCAAACACATCACTATGCACAAGTTATAATATCTGTTTCACCCTCTTACTACCAGAGGGGAAACTCACCCAATTCTGCTTCCCATATACACAAGTTTCACAGAAATCAAAATCCAGAGAGCTATTAGTCATACCTTCTACCATACCTTTACCATGAAGTATTCGGAGGTTCTTCTCTCCAATATTTCCAAGCTTTTGATGCCACAACATGGTCTTCTCTCCAGAGACCACTAGATTTTCTGCTCCACTTTCAGTAACCACAAAACTGTTGCACCCATCAATAACAGTGCTACCTTGCAGCTTGTATAGAGTTCCAATTCGAACTCCCTACATCAATACTAGTGCTCCCCGAACCATTTTGCAGGTATCCTTCTCGAACACTATTTTTACACCTGCATCATCCAGCTTGCTTACAAAAATCATATTTCTGGCTAATGCAGGAATATGCAGAACACCCAGAAGTGTTCTAACCCTTCCACCTTACAACTTCAACTTTACTTTTCCGCGACCAATGATTCTAGCCTTCCTATCATCCCCTAAGAAGACATCACCACCATCGTATTTCTCATACTCGCAGAACCATTCTCTATGGGGAGTGAAGTGAAAGGATGCACCTGAGTCAATCAACCATGCCTCATGATCTACGTGTACTTGAAGAAGCCAAGTACACATCCCCACCTTCATATGAGGTGGTTTTTGCCTCTGCAGAAGGAGCATTATCAGATCCCTTTCCTTTATCAGGAGCTTTAGATTTACAGTCCCTTTTGTAGTGCCCTTCCTTTCCACATTTCCAGCACACCACCTTTACAGGTTTTCTTAGAGATTTAGATATCCCTCTAGATTTAGATCTCCCACTCGATGACTTATTTTTGTTTATGTTCCGGGACCATCCTCATATAGACAAGGCATCACCATTCTGGCTCTCCATATTTTTCCGTCTCATCTCCTTCGTTAGTAAGGATGAGACTATTTCATCAAACTGCAAGGCAGTTGCATTGCTACCTATTGCAATAACCAGACTATCTCATGAATCTGGTAGAGAACGCAACAAACTGATGCACTTATCTTCATCTAAAATTTTAATATCAACAGATGCTAACTGACTTACCACAGTATTAAATGCGTCTAGATGCTCTGTCACCGAGTCTCCATCTTTCATCCTCAGGTTATATAGATTTTTCCGCAGGAACAGTTTTTTCATCAGAGACTTAGATTGGTACAAAGTCCCTAAGTTGTCCCACAAAGTCTTCGTCGTAGCTTCCCCTAATACATTCAACAATACTGAATCTGAGACACACAATCGTATTGTGCTCTTTTCCTTCCAATCCAACTTCTTCCATTCTTCATTGGACACTCCCGTTGGTTTAGTACCCAGATCTATCATGATCCATTGATTTTTATCCACTAATAGATCTTCCATCTTGAGTTTCCACAACTCAAAACTCTGACCATTAAATTTCTCAGTCTCTATCTTTTCATTGCTCGCCGTCTTCTTTCACTACCAAAATCGATCTCGCAGATCTCCCACTGAATAGGGTCTACCACAGGCCCAAGTGAAACCCATCAGCAATAAAGGCGTCCCCTTGAAGCCAAAACTTGCTCCGATAACAAATGTAGGTTTTAACCTCGCATGGAAATTACCTGCATACGAATTCTAAAACAAATAAAATAAACTATGCCACTACAACAAAACAAGCAATTTGCGCCAAATTTAGCACTAGATTCTAGTGCATTTTTTCTCAATTGGGATGAGCAACCTGGTGCTAAATCTGGCTCTATTGTACAATTTTTAAAGCGTCCTTTTTTGCACCAAATTTTGCATCTTTTCTACGCAAAATTTTCCATCATTTTCTGCATCATATTTTGCACCAAGATTTTCATTTGGTTTTACAGCAGGTTTTGCTTCTAGTTTTGTGCCTTTTTTTGCATCTATTTTTGCATCATTTTTTTCTTCCTCTTTTGTGGAATTCTTTGCTTCTATTTTTGTGTCATAATTTGCATCGATTTTTACACCATCTTTGACATCTTATTTAGCTCCTTTTTTTACATCCAATTTGTGCCAATTTTTGCATCTCGTCTTATGCCATCTTTTGCTTCTAATTTTGTACTTATTTTTACATCTATTTTTGTACCAATTTTTCTGCCTTTTTTTACTTCATCTTTTCCATCCAATTTTGCACCATATGTTGAATCTGATTTAGTGCCAAATTTTGCATGCATTTTTGCACCATTTTTTGCATCCACTTTTGCATTTTATTTATCTCCCTTTTTTGCATCCTATTTTGCACCATATTTTGCATTTAATTTTGCATCATTTGTTGCATCCAATTTAGCATCATTTTTAACACCATTTCTTGCATCCAATTTTTCATCCTTTTGAGCATCTAAATTTGCATCCTATGTTGAACCATATATTGCATCCACCTTTGCATCCCATTTTGTGTCTATTGTTACGTTCACTTTTGATCCATTTTTTCGTCTACTTTTGCATTTGTTTTTGCACCAAGTTTTGAATCATTTGTTGCATCATTTAACATCCAATGTTGCATCTCAATTTGCATCCAAAATTGAGCCATTTTTATGCCCATTTTTGCACCATTTTTTCTTCTTTTGTGTCCAATTTTGCATCATTTTTTATGTCCAAATTTGCATCCTTTTTGGTATCTAGTTTTTCATCCTTTTTGGCTTCCAAATTTGCATCCTTTTTTCTGCCACATTTTGTGTCCACATTTGCATCTCATTTTGCACCTAGATTTTAGTTGGAATTTTCATCTAGTTATGCATCATCTTTGACATCCTTGGTTTCACCATTTTTTAGTCCCATTTTGCATCTTGTTTTGTGTCTTTTCTTACATCCTTTTTGCATTCTAATTTTACACCATTCTTTGCATCCTCATTTTGGTGTCCATTTTTGCATCCTTGTTTGCACCCAATTCGGTATCCTTTCATATGCCCTATTTTGTTCACTTCTTTGTGTCTAGTGTTGCACCCTTTTTTAATTTTACTTTAAAAACCTTTTTGTGTCATTGTTTGCATATTGTTCTGATGGCTAGTTTAACATCCAATTCTACTCCCAATTTTTCATCCATGGTTAAATCCACTTTTGGCTTCTTGTTTAGAGTTTTACTTTTATTTCCATTTATGACCACCTCTATGGGTTGATTTTACTAAGTTCATTTACATAGTGAAATATATTAAATTTTCTAAATATCATTTTGCTGTAGGATTTAATGCATGGTTAGATGAAAACAAAACCCTCTCAGTTTATCTCAGAAACCTAGGACAAACCAATTAAGAGAAAGGTTGTTCTAAGGCTTAGGATTCTTAGTAGATCAAGATGTAAAGTATAGATTAAGAAAAAGAGAATGAATTCTTGTGAGTCCTCACATGCAGGTCTTCTTGGAGTTTTTCGTATAGCCAAGAAGCGCTCCTAGCTAGCTCCAAAGCTTGGTCCTACACATAAGAGAGAGAATAAAGAAACCTTCACAACATAATATCTTAATAATCAAAACTATAAAAAACATATAAATATTATTGAATAAATAAATATAAACCAAAAACCCATGCATACATTAGTTAAATAGAAGAAGTAAAGAATGAATAGAAACATATGGAAGGAAGAACAACTGATCTATATGAATAAAGGAGTTGGAGGAAAGTTACAACAATCAGATATAGTTGCAACATCACCTCCCCCAACTCATAGCTCCAAAACTCTCCCTCTCAAGACAGATCTCAAGAGCGTGACAATACAAAATTCCCATCATTTTTTCAATGACCAAGCCTCTAATATATAGGAAAGTGGAGGCTATGAAGATTTCCAAAATTCATCATTAGTTCAATTTGGGAAAAATCTTTTGGGTGAACAATGTTTCCTCATATAAAAAAGGAATTTTCCACTTTTTAGATGCTTTTGTGCTTAGGAAAAAGCTTCCTCATGCTTTATGGCTCTTTCCCACTTTTGTATGCTTTTATTTTTTAGGAAAAAGCTAAAGATGAGGATAAAGAGATTACATTCCACCATATGTTTCCGAAAGTGACCAAGAATGTCAAATTCAAATTCTCGTTTGCTTATGTTTTAGTTTTTTTTTAAATATATATTTAGTTTTAGTATTTTTTTTTTCTAGAAAAATATATTTAGTTTTTGGTATATTTTTCTATAAGAAAAATTATATTTTGTTTTTATAAAAATGGATTTTAAACATTCCATTCATGCTAAATTTGTGATTTTATGATAGGAGTTTAAATTATATATAGTAAAGTAACTTAATATCATGTGTCGTGTTGCTGAGATGGGTGTTATACATCTCTTTCTTGCTAAGTTATAGAATGTGCTTGGGTTTTCTTAATGCAATAAAACTAATTATGTTCTTCATGATATCTTGAAATGTTCATCTTGAACCAGGCTAATAAAACAATAAAGTTAAAATAGGTTTTCCTTTGTCCTTTATAGATCTTTGTCCCCATTAATCTTGGTCTTAATAGATTAACTGTCTTGTGGTGGCCTTGAGTGGTCACTTCCATTAGTTGCATGCTTTTTAGTTTTCAGTTAGTGACATTTTTTAGGCTTGATAATATGTTATTTAATTTATTAAAATGTGTTATTGTCCATATTATTGTTAAATATTAATATTAAATATGCTGATTTTTAAGCATGTTTTAGCAAAACTTTCCCAAAATGTTTATAGATTGTATTTTATAATGCAATGATTCTTTGCTTGATGAAATTGTTTTGGATATTTTTTTTAATGATTCATTGATTGATGAAATTGTTATGGATATTTTTTTTAGTATATTAAATTGTATGTGATAAAGTCAAAAATCACCTCTTTTTTAGATTTTCATTGATCAATTTCCCTTAAGGCCATCAAGTTCACCATTTGGTCCCAGGTTAAGGAAATATAGGAGTCATGAAGTGGAATTGTCCAAGCACTTAAATCTTGAGACATGTTTCTTTTTAGTCACTTTATACTTTCTTTCTATGTAAATTTTTGATGAAAATAGTCTTGGAACATGAGGGGCGTCAATAGTAAGCGAAAACAAACTCCTAAAAGAAAAATGGTATGCAAAGCACCCATAAATAATGTTGATATAAGAAGCAAAAATATTAAGTGAGGTTCAACCTCATATAATTATAAAATGGGGGAGGAATTTCCAAGTAGTAGTGATTGATGCTTAGAGATACTTGGGTGGAATGGTTATTATTTGAAATGATTAAGACATCAAGGTTACCAATATGTTTACCTCTTTTCGCATTATGACAATACAATTTTAGTTAATTGACATTGAGGACTACTACCATGTATCCAATGTCTATGACTCCAATATCGCAAATGGAAAACCTCTATTTCTCAATTCTATTTCTAGCACAAGTAATTTATACTCCCCATCTCCATGGATTGTTGGGAGTGACTTCAATATTATAAGTGTCTCGAGAAAAAGAAAGAATGAATCGAAATGTTTAACAAGATATTTTGTAAGCTATACCATTAAAGCCACAAAGTAGTCTCCATTAAAGTTGTCAAGAAATGAGTCTCCAACCCACACATGTGGATCAATGAGATGTAATACATGTGTGTGTGGTTACGAACTCAATACACCTCTATAATAACTCCACAAACTTATGTATTTCACCCTGTCACATAAATTGACAGTAGTGTGACATAAGTAAACCAAGAGTAGACATGAAAGCCTTAGGAAACAAACATTCCTTAGATCCTCAATTAGGTGCTTAAGTGATGAAGTGAAAATGCAAGGAGAAAAGAAGAATTCATGATTTAACCATCACATACATGTGATCAAGTGTGACTAGGAGTGTATATATTCATATATTTTCCAAAGAGGGAGTGAATACATGAGTTACCATTTATTGGCCCTTATTTTTCTTTTTTTTTCTTTTTCTTATATATAGGACTTAGGGAATAAGGTTTTCATAAGTTTGGCACAACTCATAGATATAAGATTTACATGAATTTTCACTTCAACCTTAGAGTTTAGACTTAGATAAATCAATATAGTGTATGTTTAATGATTTTGGCTTTCACTTTTTTATTGTATTTCATCACAAATACAAAAGGGGAAATATTTTGCCACAAATCTATGAATGCTTAATCATAAAGTCGTCATGTGATGAAAACAAATTAATGATGTTATTCTCTACGAAAATGATGGGTATTCTTGAGAAAATCTTATGCTTGTGGATGTTTCCTCCCTGGTTGAGAGGGAGTGAGGGTAGACACCATGTTATCCATGTGTCATGTACTATGGCTAGGATTAACAATCGTAAGCCTAGTAAAGGCACTAGTAGGGATAATGGTGGATTGGATAAACATCTGGGACCAATATTCTTTGAGAATTTGGACATTGACTAGGACTAATTGCCATAAGTCAAGTACATTAATCCAAGATAAGAATAGTCATGAGGATTGACATTTTCTGGTGTCAAATATTATGATAGTGGATTAGGAAATGATCATGTGAGGACATACCTGGTAAACATCTTGGTGGGGTAAGTGCCTTGAAAGGCAGTGGTGTCCAAATTTATGCCTCCCAACATTGTGCTCTGATCTAATGGAGAGATAAACTTGTTAGTCAAGGCCTTACTATTTTGAAAATTTTGGCTATGATGATGTAAATCATCATTGATGCTTATCAATCTAGATCCCTTCTTATATGAATATTTCAACTTGAGAGTACTTTTTTGTCTCATTATGAGTACCCCGCTAGTTTAGAGGGAGGGTCATCATCTTCATTATTGCCATCATCGCCACCATCAATGTGATCATTATTGTCATCATTTCATTATCATCATAATCACCATTCATGTCTTCTTCATGATCATCATCATCATCATGATTTTGTATATTGTTGTCAATTGTTCATAATTATAGGTATCATAAGAAATATCACCAACCTTAGGACACACGATATATGAAAGAAAAATAACCACTTTATTTTTTAGAAATGATTGATGATCATCAACATCACTACCATTATCATCGTCATTATAATTGTCATCATCCCCATCATCATAACTAATATAAGTTTTATCATAATTTTTGTCATCTTCATCATGAAAATCATAATCATCATTCATGCCATTATTGTTCTTGATTATGACCAAGATGAAAATAATGATAATGATGATCAGATGATGATGACTTGGAAGATGACGCCAAAGATAATTATTATGATTTTTACCATGATAACATTTAAAAATTGGGAGGAATGCCCAAGGTCATTAGCATCATCATCATTGTCATTGTAACTCCCATCGTCTTTATCATCATTGTCATTATCATAACAATCGCAATTCATGTCATCGTCATCATCTTCATTATCATCATCGTTATAATTATTGACATTGTCATCAGTTGTTCATAATTTTCAATGTCATAAGAAATATAATCAATGCAAAAGAAATAATGTGTGTTGGAAAATGGATGCAAAAGTAAACAAAAAAATGGGGGTAAAAATAGACGTAAATTTGGATGAAGAGTGGACACAACATAAGTAGATGCAGAACAAGAAAAAAAAATTGAACAAAAGTGGATGAAAAAGTAGATGCAATAGTTCATACAAACTTGAACACAAAATAGGACTCAAACATGGATGAAAAAGTGGAAGAAAACATGGGCACAATAGTAGGCATAAAACTTAGCATGAATTGTGGTGAAACAAATGTGGATACTCCAATGAATGTAAAAAAAAAAGGGACACAAACTTGAATGCAAAAAGGAGGAAAACTTGGATGAAAAAAGGGATGTAAACATGGGCCAAACATGGGTGCAATAGTGAACATAAAATTAGTTGCAAAACTAGACAAATCAAAAGTGGATGTAAAAGTAAATTCGAAATGGGATGCAAAAAACATAAACAATATTTGATGCAAACTTGGACACAAAAGAGGATGCAAATATGGATGCAATAGTGGAAGAAAATGTGGGTTGCAATGATAGGCATAAGATATGGCACAAATAATAGCACAAAAAAGGTGGATGTAATAATAGACACAAAAAAATATGCAAACTTAGATGCAAGACAAGATGCTATAAGGGATGTAAAAGTGGATGCAAACACGGGTGCAACATGAGAAACAAAATTGGATGCAAAATATGGATGAAATGGAACTACATGCAAAAGAAGATACAAAATGAGATGCAAAACCCAACACAAAAGTGGATGCAAAAATAGATGAAATATTTTATGCAAAAGAGGATGTGAAGATGGATGCAAAATTGGAAGAAAACGTGGGTACAACAGTATGTGCAAAACATGGAACAAATTTTGTCACAACAAAAGTAGATGTAATGATAGATGCAAAAAAGGAAGCAAATGAAGATGAAAAATAGGATGCAAAAAGGGATGTAAAAGTGGGTGTAAACATGGGTGCAACAATGGATGTAAAATAGCTTTTTCAACTTATTTGAAAGAGCAATTTTGTCCCAACAATTAGACTTGTAGCATAAAGAACATGGTTAATACATATGATTCAACCAAAAACTAGTTACTACCAAAATTCAACCAAAAAAAATATTACTGCATAAAAATAGAATTAAAAACAAAAAAAATAAAAACAAAAATTTCCCAAATTAAAAATAAATAAATGATAAACTTTTTTTTTACCAAAATTTAGTGATTTTTTTAGTGCTAATACTAACATCACCATTACAACAAGATATTTTTTTAGTGCTAATACTGCCATTACAACAAGATATAAGAGGGATATAATGCAAAAAGTTTAATAATAATATGTATGTAGAAGATGGTCTTCAGACTGGTGAATTCATGATAATCAATGGGACTACAGTCAAAATAATTGGATGTTATTTACTTTTTTACATAGATTGTCAAAATAATTGCATAAATCGATTTTTTTTAACCAAAATTTAACAAAAACTTTGCTAGTGCTAACATTAGAACCACCATTACAACAAGATATCTTTCTAGTGTTGACAACACCATTATAGTAAGATACCTCAAGAGAGACAGAAAATAAAAAGTATGATAGCAATATGTATCCAGAAGATGAAAGTGAAACTAGTAATTGTTCATTCTCATTATCATAATCATTGTCATCATCATCACCATCATCCTTGTCATCGTTATTGCCATCATTACATTATCATCATAATCACCATTCATGCCATCATCATCAACTCCATCATCATCATCATTATGGACATTGTTTGCAATTGTTTATAATTATAGACGTTGTAAGAAATATCATCAACCCAAAAAATGTGATCAGTGCTAGAAAAGGGTTGTTTAGGACACATTGATATACGTAAGAGAAATAACAACTCTATTTTTGAGAGATGATCGATGATCATCATCATCACCACCATTATCATCGTCATTGTCATTTTTATCATCCCCATCATCATCATTAATGTAATTTCTATCAACATTGTTGTAATCATCATCATCATTCATGCCATTATTGTTTTTGATGATGACCTAGATGAAAATGATGATGATGAAACCAAAGATAATGCTTATGATTATGACAATGGCAACATCTAAAATTGGGAAGATTCGCCAAGGTCATTAGCGTCGTCATCATCATAATCATTGCCATCATCATCATTAATGTCATTGTAACCACTATCGTCTTTATCATCATAATCACAATTCATGTCATCGCCATCATCTTCATTTTCATCATTGTCAATATTATTGACATTGTCATCAATTGTTCATAATTTTCAATGCCATAAGGAATATCTTCAATGCAGAAAATATGATGAGTGTTGGAAAAGGGATGCAAAAGCGAACATAGAAATGGGGGCAACAATAGAAGTAAAAGTGGATGAAAAGTGGATACAACATAAGTAGATGCACAACAACATGAAAAACCTAACACAAAAGTGGATGCAAAAGTAGATGCAGTTGTCAATGCAAACTTGGATGCAAACATGAAGGCAAAAGTGGAAGCAAACATGGGTCCAATGGTAGGTGTAAAACTTGGCACAAACTGTGGTGAAACAAATGTGGATGCAACAACGGACACAAAAGTAGATGCAAAAATGGATGAAACAAAAGTGGATACAATAGGGGATGCAAAAACATACACAATATCTGATGCAAACTTGAACACAAAAGAGGATGCAAATGTGGATGCAAACGTGGAAGCAAATGTGGTTGCAATGGTAGGCGCAAGATATGGTGCAACAAAAGTGGATGTAACAATAGACAAAAAAATATGCAAAATAAGATGCAAAAATGGATGTAAAAGTGGAAGCAAACATTGATGCAACAGGCAAAACAAAATTGGATGAAAAAAATGGATACAATGGAAGTAGATACAAAACGAGATGCAAAACCCAATGCATAAACGTGACACAAAAGTGGATGCAAAAATAGATGCAATATCTGATGCAAAAGAGGATGTGAACATGGATGAAAAATTGGAAGCAAACATGGATACAATAGTGAGTGCAAAACATGGTGCAAATTATGGCATAACAAAAGTGGATGTAATGATAGATGAAAAAAAGAATCAAAGTATGATGCAAATGAAGATGTAAAAAGGGATGAAAAAAGTGAAATTTAAAATGGGTGTAACAGTGGATGCAAAATTGTATGCAAAAGTGGATGCAATAGAAGTCGATGCAAAAGTAGATGCAAAACGAGACACAAAACCCGATGCAAATCCTAGTCCAAAATTGGATACAAAAAGGGATGCAAAAATAGATGTAGTAGTTGATGAAAACCTAGATGCAAATGAGGATGCAAACGTGGATGCAAAATTATAATAAAAAGTGGGTGCAAAAGGAGGTGCCAAACTAGGCGCCAATTGTGGCACAAAAATATTAGATGCAATAGTGGGTACAATAATAGATGCAAAAGAGGATGTAAATAAGGATGCCAAACAAGATGGAAAAGTGGATGCAACAAAAGTAGATGCAAAATTATATGCAAAACTAGACACAAAACTCGATGTAAAACGTGGCGCAAAAGTGATGCACAAATGGATGAAAAAATGGATGCAAAAAATGATGCAAAAGTTGATGCAAGTGTAGGTGCAAAAAGTGGATACAAATGAGGATGCAAAAGTATGTCAAACAAAAATTGATGCCAAAATTGATGCAAAACCTGGAACAAAACCTGGTGCAAAGGATGACACAAAACTTGGCATAACATTTGGTGCAAAACGTGGTGCAAAACCTATTGCAATACCTGGTGCTAAACTTGGTGTAAGATTTGGTGCAAAACTTGATGCAAATTTTGTGTCAAGTTTTGCACCATATTTGATAAATGGATTCAAATAGCACCAAAAATGGGCTCTAGATGCAAAAAAGGAAGTAAAAAGGGACGCTAATCGCTGGTTTTGTTGTAGTGTGCGAGAGCATAACACATACACAGAGATTTCCCCTGGATCCCAAAACTGGGACTACCAGCTTGATTTTTCATTATGTTCCTTTCAATGTTATAATACATATTTATACATGCCGAAGCATCCAATACCATGGACCAAAAACCATCGTGTCCAATAACATGGATCGAAAACCATCATGTCCAAAAAACATGTGCGAAATCATGCACAAAACCATAGGTGGGTCCGCCCTACCTAACATAGGGTCCACTTAACATAGGACCCCATAAAGTGGGGTTACGGGTACACCTCAAACCCCTTGTGACCCCCCCCTCCCCGCTACATAATCAGCGCAATGAAGGGGGGCTCCCCCCCCGCTACACAATCGGCGCAATGAAGGGGGGCTCCGGCCCCCACCCCTCTCACCCCCCGATTAACTACGTGGGCTAGTCGTGGAAAGAATATAACACAACCCAAAAATGTTAAGGGTTTTCCATTGTTTCTCAACAATAAATAGGCCTTCGAGCCTCATTGTAACACAATTCAGAGGCATGTAGCCGCCACATCTCTTCTCAGAGATAAGCTACCATCGCCCTAGCTGGTTTATTTCCATTTTGGTTTGTAAGCATATTTCAGTATTTTACATTAATGAAATGAAGTATTATTTTCATTACATCTTTGTGTATATGGTTATCTCTATATTTTTTTGTGTTCCTATTTAAATCTGGATGAGTGGTACCAGAGCGGTCTGCTTTTACTCTGTTTTCCTTTACATGTCCCCAACGAGGTCGGGATATAAGGAGTTAGAGCTTGAACTGGTCGAACCTTTGCAAGACCAGCCTCGCAAATCCCAATGGCCTCCCATGGCGGATGAGAAGAAAGATGAGGGGGTAGGAGATCCTATCAAAATCTTTCTTAAAGAAACCCTCGAGCGACAAGGAACACAATGATGGACAACTTTGCCCAGATTCTTCAGTGGCTACCCAGAGGCAATGCATCGGCTTCCAGTAGCTACTTTGGAAATGTGACACCCTTTAGGGTACAAGTTAATTTTGAAATCCCCATATTCGAGGGTCAGATAGATGCAAATGTCGTAGATAAATGGTTAAATCTACTAAAGGGTTATTTTTATGTTCATGAATTTTCGAGTCGGGAAAAGATTTTTTTCGCTCTTCTCAAAGCAACCCCCCATGTTAAGGACTAGAGGGAAACCTACTGTGAACAGAAGAATGAAAGTACGGACTCACTATTTTGAGCCGCACCCACTTGGGATTCATTCCGGGATGTCGTCAAGGATCAGTACTACCCTGTCAAAAGCTATGAGGACAAATACATTAAATGGACCACATTGCGGCAGGGAAGGGACCAAGATGTGCCGAAGTTCATAAACATTTTTCATATCCTTCGCACACAATTGGGTATCAAAGATTCTGAGTTGCACTTGGTATTCATATACCGCAGCTGCCTACACAGATACATCCAGGAAGAGATGGAGTTCTTGAACATCTCCTTGCTCGGCACGGCGTACCGATACGTTGTCAAAATCAAGCAAAAGTTCAAACAGAAGAAGTGAGACTTTGGATCTGCAAATCCGAAGACCAAAGGACAAGGCCAAGGCGGGGTGACCCAAGACAACCCGTCGAAGCCGTAAGAAAAGAGAAACACCACAAAGTCGAAGAAGGACACAGGAAAGTGGTGTGAGTTCTGTTAGAGTCAGTCTGGTCAGTCCTCCGTCAAAGATCAAAACTCTTTATGTATTTCATTTTTAGGTGTCCCACTTCATTCACTCAGCTACATTCTGCTAGGGGCATGCCATGATCTGATGGATAAAGTCATGCTAGTCATTTCCCCTCACGTCTGGCTCCTGCTGGCTTATGTCTTTGTGTCAAATAATCAAAAATTCCATAACAGTCAAGGTCTGGTGCTTTAAAAGACAAAAGTCATTTTTGGTCATTAGGTCTAGGGATTGATCAATTTGGTCTTTAATATGTCCAGTAAAGCCATGCAAGCCAAAGGGATGCTCTTGCAAAGTAATGATCGACAGAGTTTCACCATCATATTGACAGACTTATTCTTCAAAACTCTATTATAAAGAAAAGTCAAATAGTGTCATTTGTGACAAAATTTTCAAAAAGAGTCGGCAGTGGATTTCTTTAGGTGCAGTCATGGTTCCTGTCACCAGATGCTCTGTCATGCAATCCCTGCAAAAAGTGGCGAAAATTTCATCATTTGAGCCAAAATTTCAGAGGAAAAGTGAAAATCAGGGTTATATTAAAATCAGTGAAAAAGTGTTGAACATTACATTAGAAAAGTGGGTTTTTAAAAAAAGTAAATTTAAAACATGACCTCCAAGGCTATATATACAAGTTTTCATCAAAATCAAAGGCATTGTGCTAATCCAAGCCTTGGAGAAACGTTGCAAAGGGTGTGAGTGTGCATCGTGAGCGTTTGAGGGAGTTGGAGGCAGTTTGAAGGCGCGCGACGCACACAGGCAGGAGCGCGGCGCACACAGAGCCCGCCCACAGTTCAAAACTACCGTTGGCACGACACACTAGGCTTTACGCATGACGCACAGGGATAAAGCACCCAGAACTTACCAAATCCACTCAAATTTTTTGTGGAGCTCTTTTATTTGGAATATTGTCAAAGCAACCTCCACCTTCACTATAATCAAAGGGCAACCTAAATTCATTTTACAAAACAGCAGTCATGGCATCCGAGGTTTCATCAGAATATGAGGAGGGGACCCACAGTGATACAGCTTCAGGAGAACAGGCCCCTAAGAGACATCACCGAAGTGGAAAACATGTTAGAGATGATCCAAACACCCTCACCGAGTTGCAGGCATGCCCTCTTGCTATGTCATGTTTCCAGCACTTAGCATGCTTTGAATTTTGTCAAAGGGTGGAAAATGTCAGAGTTCATCATGAGTTGGCCCGTCTTTTTGCACTTCACCTACATGAAGGTCAGTCTATCTTGGCTGGGGTCACTTTCACATTGACACCCGAAGCCATATCAGTGGCAACAGGCATACCAAATGTTGGAGAACAGTGGCATAAGAAGAAGAAGGTGGAGAGACATCATTATGAGCCTTACATTAAGGCCAGTTGTTTGAGTCAGCTCATGAGAGTTTTCCCATTCAGATTTTTGAGAGATGAGTATGCTCCGCTCATGAAACTGATCATGAAATACTTTAGTTGTGAGGGGAGGTTTTCTCGCCTTTATGCCTATCACATCAGCTTGCTCATGCACTTTACCAGGGTGCGAATGATGAACCTCCCATTTTTCATCTGCGGGAACATAGAGAGGATGAAAAATTTCATGTAGCACAAGACCCCTCGACAACAGCTTAACAGTGTTTATCACTTTGCTCTTATCCGGATTTTGGTATATCATCAGTTGGGATTGCAAGGTATTGCTTGGGAGGACTCCAACTCCCGTGACTTCTTCAGGGCTCCACAGGTAGTATCAGAGGAAGAGCATGAGATAGGTGGCCCATCTCATCAGTATGAGCGACATGAGACTGCTACTATGCTAGTATACATCACCTATCAGAGAGGCAGTAGACCCTTATTTGCAGCAGCAAAGCGAGTGTTATCTCCACCCGGGGTGGAAGGGGCCTCGCTTCCGACATCGGCATCACATGAGCAGGGCAGAGGTAAGGAGCCAGTGCAGGAGGAAGGGCCATCAGGTGAACGAGAGACCAAATTCGTTCTCCTCCATGATGATGAGACAGATACAGAACCAACAAATGCAGAGCTTACAGAGATCATCCAGGAGCAGCAATCAGTGATTGAGTCCTTATCCCTTGACTTGGAGAGGGCCAAGTGGAACATGAAGTACCTGGAGTAGAGAAACAAGTAGCTTGAGGATCAGCAGGCGATTATGGAGCTGCAAAACATTCGTGAGCATCGCCAAGCTGCTCAAAGGAGAAGAGTTGAGCTCACATCATTGGAGCAAGAGATCAATGAGGATCAGGAGGCCCATCTTGAGAGCGTGAACATGCACTTGGAGAGGCTGCTGGACAAGGCCAATCAGGACCTTGCCTTGCTGAGACACATGGATTATCGTTACAGGACACGAAATATGAGTGCAAGGGCCCGAATAAGGAGTTTGAAGGCGAAATTGAGGAAAGCAACAAGAAAGGCAAAAGAGGCAAAAGAGCAAGATCGAATTTTAATCTTGGGTGAGGCTTCCTTGGCCCATCATAACACGCCATAGGGAACCTCCAGCCCAAATTTCAAGAAATTTGGGGAATTTTTGGTCACATGACAAATTTTTGGGCAAAACACAGGGTTTTTCTCCCTTTGCGTCACGCCACTAGCGTGGCGCTAAAAATCTAGAGCTCCAAATGAGGAATGGTTTGCATTTTTGGATTCATCATGGAAAATCACGACTACTGGTGCCCAGACAAGAAATTTGGGCAAGATCTGAGTCTCCAGGAGGTCAAAAACACCTAAAAAATGGCCTCTCTGCCCCTTTTTTGACACACAGGAAGCAGTGTTGGGAGAATGAAGATTTGTAGGGGCAAATGAGCACCAAATAAAAAAATTCTAGTTGGGTTAGAAAGTAGACAGGACATGCTTTCCAACAAGTCCACTTGGGTACATTTTTGACACCTGAAAGTGCCCCAAAACAGGCCCCAAATTAGCACAGCGCATAGAGGAAAAATTGCCAAATTTGCTTCCGTTTCACGAAATTTCGGTTCGCGACTTCTCCAAGTGGGCCCGCTCATCTACACTTCAGTTTTTTGGCACCAAAGGTTAAAGTATTTTTTCTCCAGATTCACTTCTATCCAAGTGGCGAAGGAAGGCAAATGGTCACCCAAGCCAAATGTCATGTTTGTAGCACTGCACCTATAGCTGATGGTTGGCTCTTCATCTCCATTTTGTAATGATTCGAGTAACTCCCCAACCCTTGGGCGTTCTATCTCTTCCTTACACATTCTATATATTGTATGCAAGCTATTTGGAAAAGGTTGGTTGGTTTGTAACTTCTGGGAGACTGTGGGAAAGAAACTCTGTTTCTTCACTGTGTATTTTTTACAGAGAATTAATGAAAGGCAGTGGCTCTGTTTCATGGGATTCTTGTGGTTGTGAGTGTATAAAATGTGTCTCTTATGTTTTCATATGTATTTCGTTATGTTTCATAATTCAATTCATGTTCATTTCCAGTGAAATTTTCTGAGTGTGATTAGGTAGAATTCAATTTTATTGCTCTGCCTGTGGGAATATTTCATGTCCAGTGTTCTTCTTCTATTGAAAAGGATTCATGTTCCTATGCCCTTTTCACACTCCTCAGCAATCTCTTCGTTCCGCGTTATTCCAAACTAAATTGCTACACTTTTCGCCTGCCTTGCCTCATGAAGTAATCTGTGCCCTTGTATTAACTTCTCTGTTCTTTGCTGACCGTTGGTCCCATACCATCCTAGAAGCTCGGTCATTCATAAAAATTGTTTCTTGTATCCATATTTCACTTACTAGCCTAAGATAAATATTTCATTGTAATTCATCTCAGACCGTTTTTTGCTTACCTATTCACTGAGCGTGACTCGGAGAGAGCTCTCTCCTGTTCTGGTAGGGCTAGCTACCAGACTGAGCGTGGTTTGTGGTTACCCTGAATTTTGCCTTCCTTCAGCCTAGGGCAGATTTAGGTGCTAACATAGTGGCGAGCATTTTGGGGAGAAAATGGTTTTCTTGAAGATTGTTTTGCCCCAGTACATCTATCAAGCTCAGATCTGATGGTTGATATGAACAACGATCAGACATAAAAATACGTTTGAAATCATTCACCTGGCGACTCCATTCACTGAAGAATCCAGCAATCAGTGCTTCATGGTGACTCCACTGCAGAGAGGTTAGTAGCTTTGAGATTTTCAAGATGGATCGGGTTGCAAGAAGATACGCTCCCATGAGCCGAGATCACATTCCAAGCTTTCCAAATAAGATTCTGAAAGTAGATTGGTCAAGGAATTTTCCTACGTTTAAAGATGATGGTAAGAAGGACGCTGCTTTACATCTAGTTCGATTTCACATGCATATTCGCAAGTTGAAGGTTGATTTTCCTGAAGATTTCTTAATGCAGATATTCATGGCCACTCTAGAAGGTGAAGCCCAATCTTGGTATGAAAGTTTTCCACCTGCTTTTATTTACTGTTTAAAGGATTTTCATGCCATGTTCATTGAAAGATATAAAGACTCTTATCCATCATTAAATCTAGTTCATGATTGTTGCAAACATGCTTCTACTTTTATTGAAAGCCTTGAAAAATACTATGAGGATGATAATTTTATGGATGATGAGATCATGGAAGCCCTAGATGAAAATCCCTTTCAGCAGCGTAAAGACGATCATGAAAATTTGCAGCATGATCAAGATTGTAGTACGGTGGAAGAGGAAAGAATTTTGCATCTTGACAGTCAACAGGAATTACATGAAATGGATCAGCAGTATGAGGAATATTTATATACACCTTCACTTGAAATTAATGAAGACAATCACTGTTTGAGCGAAAGGAAACAAAAGGTCTTATCTCCTTTGTCTGAAGACGAGATAAGTCAACTCTTGCATGGTTATGTTCCAGCTCAAGCTAAAGCGGATTTGCAGTGCACACATGGTCAAGAAACTGTTGGTGAAACTTCTTCCTCTTTTGAAAAGGGTGACAATCTGGTGAACAACTTTATAGATCAGCAGGTTGAAGAATTCGATATGGCTGAAAGTGATGAAAGAAAAAGTGTCGTTTCGGATCTGTCCATAGAAGAAGACAGAGTTTTGGATCCAAATTTTCTCATGTCATCAGAACACAGTCTTCATGGAGAGGTAATCCAGTCAGCTCATGAACAGCAAGATGAGAATTTTGTTCAAGTAAGTGAAAAAGGTTCCTTAGATGAATCGTTGGTAGATGATAGAAATGTCATGCTTGGGTTTCAAGAATCATTCGAAGTTTCTTTTCTCATTATTGATGAATGCAAAGACAATCTGGCTGTCATATCATATGAAGGTGACCTACAATACATTCAGGCTACCGAAGAGCAGAACATTCAGGATTGTCTTTCATACTCTTCCTCATATGTTTCATGTTTTGAAGTGTTCTTTGAAGAGGAAATCCATTCATCTCCTTGTCATAATTTTTTGAGGACCAGGAACATACTTTTTTTGAAGTACATTATGAAGGAAGATCAGAATCAAAAGATAGGAACATCTTGTTTCCTCAGCAGGAGGTAAATCTTCATGTTTTTCATGATCCAATGGAAAATTTGTTACAGTAAGCAGTGAAGGTCATTATTGCAGTATTAAGTGATGAAGGAGATCATGGTCAATTATGTTTTTGGAGGCCCAGTTACCAGTATCTGTTGTTGACCAGAAGATCTGATCCGGAGAATCAATCAAGGAGGCATCTACTTGATTGGTTACATTGGAAGACACATTACACATGATTGTACATATTGCACTAGTACGCAGGTGGCTGTCATCACGATTTGAAACCCTTGAATCTTGATGGACTGCTGCCATTGAATAAGTTTTGTCAGTTCTTGTTTTAGTTAAGTCAGTCATGAGTCATTTCCTTTTGCAAAGAGTCAAGTTTTTCAGTCATTTCAGTTCGCATTGAGTCAGTTTCAGTCAATAAATTGAGTCATGTTGGTTTTTCGGAATAATGGACTCCATAGCCCAATGGACAAAAGGCACTGTCTAACTCCTCCAGAGATCTGCTGTTCTTGGCACCTCCAAGGAGCTACCATCCCCCATTGGAGCCAATGTTAGAGTTGGTCTGGTCAGTCCTCCGTCAGAGATCAAAACTCTTAATGCATTTCATTTTAAGTGTCCCGCTCCATTCACTCAGCTGCATTGCGCTAGGGGCATGCCATGATCTGACGGAGAAAGTCATGCTAGTCATTTCCCCTCATGTCTGGCTCCTGCTGGCTTATGTCTTTGTGTCAAATAATCAAAAAGTCCATAACAGTCAAGGTCTGGTCCTTTAAAAGACAAAAGTCATTTTTGGTCATTAGGTCTAGGGATTGATCAATTTGGTCTTTAATATGTCCAGTAAAGCCATGCAGGCCAGAGGGATGCTCTTGCAAAGTAATGATCCGCAGAGTTTCAGCATCATATTGATAGACTTCGACTATTATTCAAAACTCTGTTTTGAAGAAAAGTCAAATAGTGTCATTTGTGACAAAATTTTCAAAAAGAGTCGATAGTGGATTTCTTCAGGTGCAGTCATGGTTCCCGTGACCAGATGCTCTGTCATGCAATCCCTGCAAAAAGTGAAAAAATTTCATCGTTTGAGCCAAAATTTCAGAGGAAAAGTGAAAATCAGGGTTATATTAAAATCAGTGAAAAATTGTTGAACAGGACATTAGAAAAGTGGGTTTTTAAAAAATGTAAATTTAAAACATGACCTCAAAGGCTATATATACAAGTTTTCATCAAAATCGAAGGCATTGTGCTAATCCAAGCCTTGGAGAAACGTCGCAAAGGGTGTGAGTGTGCATCGTGAGCGTTTGAGGGAGTTGGAGGCAGTTTGAAGGTGCGCGGCGCACACAGGCAGGAGCGCGGCACACACAGAGCCCGTCCAAAGTTCAAAATTACCACTGCCGCAGCGCACTCAGAGCGCGTAGCGCACTGGGATTTTCGTGCGGCGCACAGGGATAAAGCGCCCAGAACTTACCAAATCCACTCAATTTTTTTGTGGAGCTCTTCTATTTGCAAGATTGTCAAAGCAACCTCCAGCTTCACTATAATCGAAGGGCAGCCTATCGTTACAGGACACGAAATATGAGTGCAAGGGCCCGGATAAGGAGTTTGAAGGTGAAATTGAGGAAAGAAACAAGAAAGGCAAAAGAGGCAAAAGAGAAAGATCGGCTTCGAATATTGGTTGAGGCTTCCTTGGCCCATCATAACACCCCATAGGGAACCTCCAGCCCAAATTTCAAGAAATTTAGGGAATTTTTTGTCCCAAGACAAATAAACACAGGGTTTTTCTCGTTGCGCTAAAAATCTAGAGCTCCAAATGAGGAATGGTTTGCGTTTTTGGATTTAGCATGGAAAATCATGACTATTGGTTCCCGAACAAGAAATTTGGGCAAGATCTAAGTCTCCAGGAGGTCAAAAACACCCAAAAAATGGCCTCTCTGCCCCTTTTTTGACACACAGGAAGCAGTCTTGGGAGAATGAAGATTTGGAGGGGCAAATGAGCACCAAATTCAAAAATTCTAGTTGGGTTAGAAAGTAGACAGGACAGGATTTCCAACAAGCCCACTTGGGCACATTTTGGACACCTTCAAGTGCCCCAAAGTAGCGCGGCACACAGAGGAAAAATTTCCAAATTTGCTTCCGTTTCACGAAATTTTGGTTTGGGACTTCTCCAAGTGGGCCCGCTCATCTACACTTCGATTTTTTGGCACCAAAGGTGGCATTTAAAGTATTGTTTCTCCAGATTGGCTTCTATCCAAGTGGCGAAGGAAGGCAAATGGTCACCCAAGCCAAATGTCATGTTTGTAGCGCTGCACCTGTAGCTGATGGTTGGCTCTTCATCTCCATTTTGTAATGATTCGAGTAACTCCCCAACCCTTGGGCGTTCTATCTCTTCCTTACACATTCTATATATTGTATGCAAGCTATTTACAAAAGTTTGGTTGGTTTCTAACTTCTAGGAGACTGTGGGAAAGAAACTCTGTTTCTTCACTGTGTATTTTTTACAGAAAATTAATGAAAGGAAGCGGCTTTGTTTCATGAGACTCTTGTGGTTGTGAGTGTAGCAAATGTGTCTCTTATGTTTTCATATGTATTTCGTTATGTTTCATAATTCAATTCATGTTCATTTCCAGTGAAATTTTCTGAGTGAGATTAGGTAGAATTCAATTTTATTGCTATGCCTATGGGAAAATTTCATGTCTAGTGTTCTTCTTTTGTTGAAAAGGATTCATGTTCCTATGCCCTTTTCACACTCCTCAGCAATCTCTTCATTCCGCGTTATTCCAAACTAAATTGCTACACTTTCCGCCTGCCTTGCCTCACAAAGTAATCTGTGCCTTTGTATTAAATTCTCTATTCTTTGCTGACCGTTGGTCCCATACCATCCCAGAAGCTCGGTCATTCATAATAATTGTTTCTTGTATCCATATTTCACTTACTAGCCTAAGATCAATATTTCATTGTAAGTCATCTCAGACCGTTTTTTCTTACCTATTCACTGAGTGTGACTCAGAGAGAGCCCTCTCCTGTTCTGGTAGGGCTAGCTACCAAACTGAGCATGGTTTGTGGTTACCCTGAATTTTGCCTTCCTTCAGCCTAGGGCAGATTTAGGTGCTAACAAGTTCCACAAGAGTCCCACTCATAACACAAGTGAGTTTCGAACCAAGCAGTAGTTGGTGGCTGAGTTGAAGGCTTCAGAATCAGATGCATGTTCCGACCCTGAGTCAGAACCCGACAAGGGGAATGGAAAAGGGAAGTCGATTATTGATGCAGAGCCTAGCATCATTGTTGCCCCCGCCAAGATCCAGAATAATGAGCTTGAAAACCTAGAGGAGGGGGAGCGTATTTTCCACTCATAGATGTGGGTGAAGGGTTCACTGATGCAATTCATTGTCAACAATGGCAACCAAAAGAACCTCGTTTCAGCAGAGGTCGTGAAGCGGTTGGGCCTACCAACTACACCACACCCATAGCTGTACAGTATTGGGTGGCTTCATGAAGGACAAGATCTCAAATTTTTCCAGCAGTGTCACCTTCCCTACAGCATCAAGCCCTTCACAGATGAGGTATTGTGTGATGTTACACCTCTGGATGTTTGTGATGTACTATTAGGCCAACCATACTTGTGGAGGCGACATGTTGTGTATGAGTCAAGGCCTCGTGCTGTCATTATTTATTTGTTTAATTCATTATACAAGATATCGGAGGTAGCCCCACCTACCGCCACCTCTTTTATCACTACGAAGAAAGGAAGCAAGCTCATCTCCCAGACTAGGAAATTCATTTTCTGTCTGGTTCACTCCTAAAGTAAGGGGAAGATCGTCGTTGCATCCATGACCCCCATGAATGGTTCCTCCACGCAACCGCAGCAGTAGAGGGATACGGTCATGATAGAACATAGGAACAACTTCTCCTCACCCCTAACACAAGGTTTAGGTGGGAAACAAAGTCTAGTTGCATTTGCAGAAAGAATGCCTTACAAGAGCCCATCAGAAACTCAGACCACTCCGACATGATCCTTACACCAATACCAAGGCAATGAGAAACAATGCTTTGAAGCATATAATTCCCCCATTCCTTTGATTACACCGAGTGTTCAATGTGTACCACCCTCGACCATGCTTCCCACCATTACTGGACACATCTGGGATTATAGAACAGCTCACTAGGGACCAAGTTCAGCAGATGGAGGAACTCAAAATAATGGGGATAATTGCTTCCTATGGGGGGAGGAATGATCTAGGTGGATGTTGGTGGCCACCCACCTCTCCCATTTTGACCCCCACAACTATCTCTTTTAGTTTTTCAGTTTCCGTAATTATAGCACAATTTACTATTTTTAGCAGTTTTTCAGGTCCTCACTTCCAGTCGTTTTGAGGCCCTAAATGATGTTTTTTGGGAAATCTGGGAGAAACATGAGTCCATCGGCTGATGTTTCTCTTCCCAAAGTTGTAGTGCTCAGATATATCTTCTTAACAAGCTATTGTACGCGTCAAACAAAGATCGGGTGCCAAAGTTACGACCCCGGGAAGTTGATGTACCAACTTACCCAAAACGGGGCCCATAAGTTGGTGTTTCATCTTCTAGGGTTAGTTTTAGGGCTGTTAAGGGTTTCCATTGTTTCTCAACAATAAATTGGCCTTCGAGCCTCATTGTAACACAGTTCAGAGGCATGTAGCCGCTGTGGAGCGATAAAAAGGTGTCTTGTGAACTCCCAATTACCTCACATTAATTATCAACCCAGGGACGACTTTTTATTTCAAGAGTGTACTCTGTCTGAGGCGGCTATTTACTTAAGAGTAATGTTTTGCAGTACAGTGTTTAAAACCCAAAAGTAAATGAATGCTTGAAACAAAATCTAATTTGAACAGCAAGAAACTAAATCATTCATTCAAATAACCACCAATCGAGGATACAGTAGCAATAACTCATTCCTCTAGAAATTGATGAAGGAAAAGGAATTAGAGTATGGATCATGGATCTGGGAGCATAATAGCGTCTGCTGTGTCTCACGACAGCCTTGATCCTCCTCCCACACTAAAACAGTAAATGCAAGTCAATGAAATGGCAGAAAGTAAAATGAAATAGCAAAAGAAACTGATGGAAAGGAAATTAGAGCATGGACCAAAGATCTGGGAGCTAAGCAGCGACTTGCTGACTCACTACAGCTTTAGACCTTCTCTCACACCAAAGCAATAAATACAAGTAAATGGACAGCAGAAAATAAATGGAACAGCAAGTCTAAAATGGAACGGCCGTAAATGGAATCAGCAAACTAGAATTAAAGGAATCTGAACAGCAAACTTTAACTAATGGAAATGAACAACAGCAAAGCCAAATAAATAGCAATCTTTACTCTAAGAATGAATCGAACAGCACAAGGAAATAGAACAGCATTGAATAATGATGGAATATGAAACAATGCTGGAAAGTCAAATATAAATACACACAGCACGCCTTAATAGTAATCTGATATGGTAACCCAAGTATCGGTCTTAGTTATAAAGAATACGACTGTATTTTGTAATGGAACAGCAACGTTCATAGATTCAACAATCGCAAGGGAATATGATTTCTAAGATGAAAATAATACCAATGGTCGAATGTTACAACACAGGCACTCCATAATTAAATCACAATGGTATCCGGTAAAAACCATTTTATGCCAGCAATTAAAGAAACAGCAATGCGCTGCAAAGTCAATATGATATTCCTGTCTCAGAAACGATATCACTTAGCATATCAAACGTAACAGAGCTGCGTTGTAAAATAATAAAACAAATCAGATTACCGAATCACGCTAATGAGAAAACCACGCATAAAACAAAAGAATATACTATACAGTAGCAGCAGCAGCGTACTCCACCAGAGGATGGGCCCTTAGCCGCCAGCGGATGCTGCGGGGTCACTTCAAAATTAGAAAATTGAACAGCACTCCCAAATCATTTATTAATCAGCCAATTGTGGAATCATTACAATAGCAAAGCTTAAGAATTACAGCATGAATAATCCACCATTGTTGTCCATCATTTCTCATTCCCCAAATCCATCATCACGTCTCACTCAAATCATCCCCATCTCTGATCTCTGTTTCCATTTAAATAGAGAGAGATCAGAGAGAAGTTACAATAAGGATAAGTACAACATAATTCCTATTACAAAATTGGTTTGCCTCTAACCATTTGATCAACAAGAACAAGGCGAATTTGGCTTTACAGCTAAGATTTGGAGGACGGCCGCAACTGCAAATCAGAGAAAATCGTGCTCAAAGAACCTTGCGTTTCTCTTAGTACAAGCCGAATTTGGGCAAACTGTTTTTAGGGAAGATAATTGGGACCGTTCTGGACAAAACCCATGTTCCGTATTTTCCAAATTCGTCTTCATTTTCTCAGAATCTCAACCGCAAAACTGTCACTCCTTAAACCAGCGAATTTCTGAGTTGGCAGATTTAAAAATCAAATCTTCAATCTGGAAGTTACCTTGGAGGCTAAAAATGGTGAATAATGTTATAACCAACTTATTAGCACTATCATTGGTAAAATAATGCATAATCATCAATTTATTAGAAATAAAGGAGAATAAATAATATTTATTCATGAGAGCATAAATAATTAATAAAATGGATTTAAATGATAAATTATAATAAATGGCATGATGAAAAATGGTAGAAATGGGTGGAATAAACGTTCACAAGTGACAATAACAATGGCATATTAACGACTCTACATACCCCCACACTCAATATGTTGCATGTCCTCATGCAATATATTGCATGTCCTCATGCAACCCAAAGACAAAAGCCATGTGTTAACCAAGCAATAAAAATTTGAGAATAAATGAATGCTTCCTTAATTAATGAATATTCAATTTTAGAAATCTCGATGAAGGCATAACAATTTTTACATTGACATTCAACTATATGTATGAAGTTGCAGCAAAATATGACATAGATAACAACAAACTTCATTAACCATTTTCCCAAAAACTACAAACCAGATTTTGTTGAAATGTTGCAAGTAGATTTGTAATATATGAAGGCTTCTATGATCCAAAAATCAGATCGTTTTGATGCATGGATCATGAGATATAAACAAAATGGCTGTAGGTGAGAGTGCATGATTTCCGAAATTTTATGAACCAATGTTTCTTGAAATTGTGTGGATTTGTATTAATGATACGTATGTGTTTTCCAAAAATTACAAGGATTGAGTTCATAGTTTTAAAAAAATATGTGGAAATCAATTTCTGCACTGTGTAAAAATGAAATTGTATGCCTTAAATAAGGAAGAAAGTAGAAAATATCCATTATGTATAGCAATTCCTCCCCCTCTCTGAAAAATTAGCATGTCCTCATGTGATGCTAGAAAACAAATAGAGGTGGTTGCTACCAGCTGTTGAATTCTATGCTTGGTGTAAAACAACATGAAATAAGGGAGGTGTTGAGAGTGAATAAGAATAGCAATGGATGATAAAGAATATAAATGGCGTGGTGATAAGAAAAAAATGAAGGAACACTCCCCCATACTCGGAAATGATATGCTGCTGAAAAATGGGAAGTGGTAGAAATGAAGGATGGTAAATAATGCTCAAAATGGATTTTCATTAGATTCTCCTAAATTTATAATAAATTAGAAAACTATGCAATTTTACCTCAAGTTTTACCTCCAAAAATGTGGAATGACATATAAATACTGGCAGTTGTTGAAGCTGATGTAGGCAGGGTTGGTGCTAAAAGTGATGCAAAAGGTGGAATCCAGGGAAGCACATCATATCTGAAGAATTGTTCACGTTCACGAGCCTCTACTGTGAAGTGCAATAGTGTGGTCATGCTACGAATAGAATTTCCCCTGCATACTTGTTGTTCTCCTGTAAACAAAGCACTATTTTGCATACAATGTTCTTGAATCCGTAATGTTAGTTTTGAATAGAAATAGATAAGATGCATGCAAAATTGCAATTAGAAAAACTCAAATCAACAAGGTATGACAAAGTGCAGTAATCATATCGCATGCAATCCCATAATGCATACATTCCCCCCTCCAATTGGAAAATGGGTTCCATAACCATAAAGCATATGAAAGGGGTGGTGCTGACGGCAAGGCAATGGAATGAACAATATATCAGTAAGGGAGGCAGAGTACACTTATCAATGATAAGACGGTGAAAGTTATGGTTATTTTGAGAGCAAAGTGTGTAAAGATAGTTATGAATAAGAGATAGGACGCTTTGGAGTGATGATAGTTTACACAAAATGAAAAAGGACAACAATATGCTAAAAAGATGCTTTGCTGACGGTATTCTAGCTGAAAATGATGTGATTGATCATAAAACAATTTCTCATGCATAAAGGTTCAAACAGGGAAAACGTTAAGGAAATAACTTCTCTGATAAAAAGAAAATAAGAAAAGGGTATTATAATAATAATTGACGAAAAGATATAACTTCAATACCATAAGCAGAGCCGCTGCTGCCAGCAGGCGTCCATAGCCTCGGCAGGGTTGGTTTTTAACCCATATGAGCCAGGATCCTCAATTTATAAATGGAGAGTTTTAGTGTTGTTCTACAGAAGAGATCAGTGTGCTGGCGTGGTAACCAGATAACCACACTGCCATTCACTAGGAGGTAGCAAAAGTGATAAGGCCGGCTCGTGATGAGACCTCCTGTTCCAAGGATAATTTGCCTATCCAATGGATCATAACCCTGGTGTGGTGGCCATAATGGGAATGTCACTTTGTTACAGCCTTATGAACATGGTAGGCTGGCTCGTAATGAGACCCCCTATCCTCCGTCTGCGAACAAAATTTTGTTATTATTACACATTTTTATGATAAAAAGAGGGAGGCTCAGTACTCCTTAAGAGCAGGGATGGCGGAAGAAGTTGAAGATGTCAATAGAAAAAAAATATACCCATAATCTCATTTATTACAGACAAAGAAGATTATAACCAGGGATGATGGAACCAGCATGGTATTAAGATGATCAATCAATATCATGTTCAACAGAAAACAATGCAGTAAAGTAGTATATAAATAATTGTGTCTCTTTTGAAAAAAAATCTAACATCAAGGAGCTGTCCTGTTAAAGATCATAACGTAAATGATATTAACTTGCTTCAATAGAATCCATAATTCTTGTCCTCATGAAAGTAGTGTACTTCATGCCATGAAAGAGAATCAGGAAAATGTTGTTGAGATGAACTATGAATAATCCCACAAGATAAAGGAAAGGGTTGCCCTCAAAAATATTCCCAAAGTGTTGCTCTTTTGAATGAACAGCAAAAACACTCACAAAGCGGTGTTTCGTGTAAGGAACATCAAAGAAAATGCACACCAAAAAAACAAAAATACATACAAAAAACGTGAAAATGCAAATGTCGTTCGAAAAATCACAAATGTTGTTTCTTCTGAGAAAGGAACAGCAGAGACACTCAAATGTTGTTCCTTTTCGCAAAGGATGAGAAAAAACACACAAGTGCTGTTCCATTTCGAAAAGGAACAGCAAAATCACACAAATGTTGTTCCATTTCGAAAAGGAACAGCAAAAACACACGAATGCTGTTCCATTTCGAAAAGGAACAGCAAAAACACACAAGTGTTGTTCCTTTTTCGCAAAGGAACAGCAAAAACACGCAAGTGCTGTTCCTTTTGAAAAGGAACAGCAAAATCACACAAATGTTGTTCCATTTCGAAAAGGAACAACAAAAACACACAAATGCTGTTCCATTTCGAAAAGGAACAGCAAAAACACGCAAGTGTTGTTCCATTTCGAAAAGGAACAGCAAAAACACACGAATGCTGTTCCATTTCGAAAAGGAACAGCAAAAACACGCAAGTGTTGTTCCATTTCGAAAAGGAACAGCAAAAACACACAAGTGCTGTTCCTTTTTCGCAAAGGAACAGCAAAAACACGCAAGTGTTGTTCCTTTTTGAAAAGGAACAACAAAGTCACACAAGTGTTGTTCCATTTCGAAAAGGAACAACAAAATCACACAAATGCTGTTCCATTTCGAAAAGGAACAGCAAAATCACACAAATGCTGTTCCATTTCGAAAAGGAACAGCAAAAACACGCAAGTGTTGTTCCTTTTTGAAAAGGAACAGCAAAGTCACACAAGTGCTGTTCCATTTCGAAAAGGAACAGCAAAATCACACATATGCTGTTCCATTTCGAAAAGGAACAGCAAAATCACACAAATGATGTTCCATTTCGAAAAGGAACAACAAAAACACGCAAGTGTTGTTCCTTTTTGAAAAGGAACAGCAAAGTCACACAAGTGCTGTCCCATTTCGAAAAGGAACAGCAAAAATAGCAAAAACATGCAAAGAATGAATTAGATGTTCACTGCATTGATGCTGAGGATGAGTTGCACTTTGGATGAAGCAACACCTGAAACACAAAATATAAAAGAAATTAGAAAAGAAACAACATTTTATTTAAAAAAACAATATGTAAATTGAGTTACAACAGCTATGATATTATGTAAAAAAAATGATTTTTTTTGAAAAATGTTTTGGCAGCAGTGACAAGACATGAATCTTGAAATTGAAATCAATTCCTCATTTGTTCTATTATGAATCCGTTGGGTAATGATTTGGATAAAATTCCTTTGTTTTATAAAAATTTCTTTGAAAAATCACTCGTCCATAAATTGACCTTCTTTATTTTCCCAGGACCTGCAAAAAACGAGTGTCTACCTGCAATAAAACATTCAATCATGGAGAAAGAGAGGTGATCGGGCTCCCCTAATCCAAGAATTATGCAAAAAACAAGTAGTTACTCCGTATAACAAATCCATTGAGAAAATAACAAAGTAAAATTTATCTGTCACTTGCGGGAGAGCAATGGCCAATCATGCTAGCCCGCAGTGTTTTAATCACAACTTCTTTGTTTTTCGTCGAAATCGAGTGATTCCAAAGCCAAATGAGAGCTAAATCAAAGGTTTATCTCCAGTAAAAACAGGTTTTAAAAATTCAATCATATGATATGTCAAATTTGTTTAGAACAACCTGCATAATAGAGTCATTTTCGATTACCCGGTTTAGACCAACAGTTGATATTTCAAGCATAACGTTTTCGTCTGATGTCGGATTCGAATGATTAAAATTGGAAATGAAAGTAGATTCATTTATTTATCTCCAATAGAAACAAGTTTTGAAGACAAGAAGAATTGATAGGTCAAATACTTTAAGGAACAACCGGAAAGACATGGTTTTAAGGGTGCTGATTTACGATAGACAGTCAGTATTTTGATCATAACTTCCCCATACGATATCGAAAATGAGTGATTCCAATTGCATTGTAAACTAGATTCATAGGGGAATCTACCATAAAAACAGGTTTTAAAAATTCATTCATTTAGGCCTCCAAAAACGGACTGTCCCAACTCTGTTCCTGAGCTGCCCGCTAGATAACCGGTCAATGTTTTGGTTCTAACTTTTTTGTTTCAAATCCAAATTGAGTGGTTCAAATTGGGTTAGAAAGTATACATCAAGGGCTACCTAGGGTAGAAACAGGTTTTAAAAATATTCACTTTTGGTCCCTCAAAACATGACTGTCCCGACTGTTTTTCCCGAAAGTTCATTAAGCCCGCAAGCCAAAAAAATGAAATTCAAGCATTTTTTCAAATTGGTGATAAAAATGAAAATGAGTGTTTGTAGAACTTATTATTTCCATTATGATTCATCTACATACACAAATTATAAAAAAATTATCACCGATGTTGATTTGCATAGCATGTTGCAACAAAAACCCTAGTTTTACATGGAAAAACAAAATGCATTTATTTATTCCCTTATTTATTTTATTTTCTACCCTAACCTATTTTGATTTGAAAAATGAATATAACTACGTATATGAGTACTTCCAGTGAAGCCATTTTCGAAATAAGGCTTCATGTATACACATACCCAAATTTGAAAAATGCATATTAATGAAAATTAGGGTATAAGAAGCCATCTTCCCTTGAAAAAATGATATCAAAAATTGTTGAAGCATGGAATGATGTTGCAAACAAATGATGGAGTGAAACCAATCTTCAATGTATCCTTTACTTTTTTGATCTTGCATAGCCATCATATCATGAAGTTCTTGGGCTTTTAAAATAGCTTGTTGATGCATAGTAAAAGAAACCTCATTTTCTTCCATAGCTTCTACAATTTTTGCATTTGAAACATTCTGAATCTCATTGTAAGTTTTCTCTAATAACACATGTGAGATAGAATGGGTGGGAAGGGTGGGTAAATTTGTCAGCTCAACATTGTAAGCATGTTGTACTGGTTTATTGTGGTGAGGGTGTGGAATTAGTTGAGCAGGAAAATGTGTAAAGAATGGAGCATTTTGATGATGTGGCTGATTGGGTTGTGTGAATGATTTTGATGTGCAAGCAAGATATTGTGGAAGAGCTGGTGGAGAATATGGAGAATGTGCTTGTGCTACAAGATGAGGGAGAGTAGTCATGCCATCATAGGATGAACCATGCCCAACTTGTAAACAAGATAGGTGGTTATATTGAAATTGACATGGCTGCCCTAACACATTAATATTCCATAATGGATTATGCAAGTAAGAAAGTGGAGAGGGAGTGTTTTGAACCATACCTGTAGGCCATGATTTCCGTGGTTTTGACCTTGTTGCAGCTTCCTTACCTCTTTGATATGCTACTTCCATCCTAGATAAGGAAGAGTGAGTATCTATGAGATGCTCCTTTTGGTCCTGAGGGTAAAACACTTCATCCAATTCTTGATTTTTATGAACCTGCAAAACATTCAATTTTTCATTTAGAGAGCTAATAAAATAAAATTTAAAATTTTCAAATAAAGCATTGATTTCAGCTCTTATGTCTCCTATTCTTGTAGCAGATTTGGAAAAGGAAAAACAAACATCTCTAGAATTCTTACCAGCCTTGGAGATTCCTCTTGAATACCTTATGCACAACTCACAAACATCATCATATGATAACTGAAAAACATCACCTTTTCCTATCAGATTTAAGAGTTCTAAAAATTTATCTTTGATTCCTTTAAGAAGGCGTGTTTTTAAGATCTCTTTTTCCAAATGCTTATATTTTGATTTTTGAAGGTTGTATTGAAATCGATCTACATAATCCTCCAAGCTTTCATCTTCCCCTTGTATCATACTGAAAATATCTTCATTGGATTTGCAGTAGTCTTGGTACTTCTTAAAGAATATGTTCTTCATGTCCTCCCATGTTTGGATGCAATTCCCACCTAGGCTCATGAACCATCGGAGAGCTGCTCCTTTTAGAGTAAGAGGAAACACTTTCAATCTTTGATCATTAGTACAATAATCATATCCTCTACAAAGTATTTCGAACTCAAATAAAAATGTATCTGGATCTTCATTTGCTAAACCATGAAAATTTGGTAAAGATGGGGGAATTATGTGCATTTGTGTCACTCCTAGATCTTTGATAGGAAATTCAAAAGTAGAAACGTAAGCCATTTCTTACCATAGTTTAAGATGCTCTTCATGTGTTTCTTCGAGGCTCCTTCTTCAAATGTTCCTGTCAATCGGTTAGTGGAATGGGTGGTGCTTACATCACCACTTGCGTGAGATCATGTGATTCATTTTTTAAAAATTTCTATCTTTTTCCTAATCATTCACACAAAAAAATTCAAACATCTATTTCTACTCTAGGTTCTTTAACAGTCCTGCTGGAAAGCGGACGGGGGAGCAGGGCTTTTACATGCTCCGTACACAGGTTCTTACCTTCCGTTTTTAAGATCCAACTCTTCCCTAGCAGGCACTCATCAGATTCACACTACTCTTTAAAAATGGCTACACTCTCCCCGGCAACGGCGCCAAAATGTGGAGCGATAAAAAGGTGTCTTGTGAACTCCCAATTACCTCACATTAATTATCAACCAAGGGACGACTTTTTATTTCAAGAGTGTACTTTGTCTGAGGCGGCTATTTACTTAAGAGTAATGTTTTGTAGTACAGTGTTTAAAACCCAAAAGTAAATGAATGCTTGAAACAAAATCTAATTTGAACAGCAAGAAACTAAATCATTCATTCAAATAACCACCAATCGAGGATACAGTAGCAATAACTCATTCCTCTAGAAATTGATGAAGGAAAAGGAATTAGAATATGGATCATGGATCTGGGAGCATAATAGCGTCTGTTGTGTCTCACGACAGCCTTGATCCTCCTCCCACACTAAAACAGTAAATGTAAGCCAATGAAATGGCAGAAAGTAAAATGAAATAGCAAAAGAAACTGATGGAAAGGAAATTAGAGCATGGACCAAAGATCTGGGAGCTAAGCAGCGACTTGCTGACTCACTACAGCTTTAGACCTTCTCTCACACCAAAGCAATAAATACAAGTAAATGGACAGCAGAAAATAAATGGAACAGCAAGTCTAAAATGGAACGGCCGTAAATGGAATCAGCAAACTAGAATTAAAGGAATCTGAACAGCAAACTTTAACTAATGGAAATGAACAACAGCAAAGCCAAATAAATAGCAATCTTTACTCTAAGAATGAATCGAACAGCACAAGGAAATAGAACAACATTGAATAATGATGGAATATGAAACAATGCTGGAAAGTCAAATATAAATACACACGGCACGCCTTAATAGTAATCTGATATGGTAACCCAAGTATCGGTCTTAGTTATAAAGAATACGATTGTATTTTGTAATGGAACAGCAACGTTCATAGATTCAACAATCGCAAGGGAATATGATTTCTAAGATGAAAATAATACCAATGGTCGAATGTTACAACACAGGCACTCCATAATTAAATCACAATGGTATCCGGTAAAAACCATTTTATGCCAGCAATTAAAGAAACAGCAATGCGCTGCAAAGTCAATATGATATTTCTGTCTCAGAAAACGATATCACTTAGCATATCAAACGTAACAGAGCTGCGTTGTAAAATAATAAAACAAATCAGATTACCGAATCACGCTAATGAGCAAACCACACATAAAACAAAAGAATATACTATACAGTAGCAGCAGCAGCGTACTCCACCAGAGGCTGGGCCCTTAGCCGCCAGCGGATGCTGCGGGGTCACTTCAGAATGAGAAAATTGAACAGCACTCCCAAATCATTTATTAATCAGCCAATTGTGGAATCATTACAATAGCAAAGCTTAAGAATTACAGCATGAATAATCCACCATTGTTGTCCATCATTTCTCATTCCCCAAATCCATCATCACGTCTCACTCAAATCATCCCCATCTCTGATCTCTGTTTTCATTTAAATAGAGAGAGATCAGAGAGAAGTTACAATAAGGATAAGTACAACATAATTCCTATTACAAAATTGGTTTGCCTCTAACCATTTGATCAACAAGAACAAGGCGAATTTGGCTTTGCAGCTGAGATTTGGAGGACGGCCGCAACTGCAAATCAGAGAAAATCGTGCTCAAAGAACCCTGCGTTTCTCTTAGTACAAGCCGAATTTGGGCAAACTGTTTTTAAGGAAGATAATTGGGCCCGTTCTGGACAAAACCCATGTTCCGGATTTTCCAAATTCGTCTTCATTTGCTCAGAATATCAACCGCAAAACTGTCACTCCTTAAACCAGCGAATTTCTGAGTTGGCAGATTTAAAAATCAAATCTTCAATCTGGAAGTTACCTTGGAGGCTAAAAATGGTGAATAATGTTATAACCAACTTATTAGCACTATCATTGGTAAAATAATGCATAATCATCAATTTATTAGAAATAAAGAAGAATAAATAATATTTATTCATGAGAGCATAAATAATTAATAAAATGGATTTAAATGATAAATTATAATAAATGGCATGATGAAAAATGGTAGAAATGGGTGGAATAAACGTTCACAAGTGACAATAACAATGGCATATTAACGACTCTACAGCCGCCACATCTCTTCTCAGAGATAAGCTACAATCGCCCTAGCTGGTTTATTTCCATTTATGTTTGTAAGCATATTTCAGTATTTTACATTAATGAAATGAAGTATTATTTCCACTGCATCTTTGTGTATATGGTTGTCTCTGTATTTTTTACATTCCTGTTTAAATCTGGATCACCCAATCAGTTAAGACTGAGGTTAAGTCTTAATCTAGTCTCATACCACCGGTGATTAGACCCATTGGCCCCTTGAAAAAACTTTTTGATAATTTCTATGCAAATTCGTCACCTGACTCTCGTACAATCTCCTTTCCCCTCATCCTACAGCTCACAGCCATATCGGCCAAACCTGATGACCGTCTTTTACCTACCCAATAAAGCGGTTTTCCCAGACCCCCTCAATGCTACGTGTCACGTGCTCGAGTAGATTGGGCAAGGTCCCCTAAAAACCACTTCCCCCTAAAAAACGGTGCGACGAGCTCATAAAACCACTTCCCCGTGTAACTGGAAAAACTACCCACTGTTCATCAGTTAATGAACCCGCCAAAAAATCAAAAAATTTCTATAAAAGTACGTTTACCACTCTTTTCGCTCATTTTCTCTTGAGAACTCAGAAATCCATTGCAACCTCTGTAAACAAAAGAATTGCTCACAGACCTCTTCCATCGCTCCAAAAACACTGCAGATAACCCAGCTCACTCCCGGTCCGTACCAGAACTGTACCAATCTCTACAGTTGCCATCAACCACCATTTTCAACCAATTTCACCCATTTCCAGGTATTCCACCATAAAATACCAGTCCTCTTGTCGAATTCCAAATAATTGCAACCTCAATACTATGTTAATTAAGTAAAATTCGTCAATTTTACTTTAATTACAACATTGTGAACCTAAACCCTCTGCAAAACCTCCTGTTTCCCAGAAAAAAAAACCCAAATACCAACCAAAATCAAATCCAAAAGGACTGAGTATGGCGGCCCCAATTGCAATGGATGTAAGGCCCATCTCTACACCTCACTTAGACTTGGACCACCTTCCCCTGGCTAATAGGGATTTCCAAATCAAAGATACCAGTTGTAACAAATATCCTCCTCAAAATCCATTGTTTCAACAAAGATAGACACTTGAACCACACAGATGACATTGGACTTTGGGAGTCCAATTTACCCAGATACTAGTTCCCCCAAGTCCATATATTTCCAGAAATTGTTCATACATGTTATACATGTTATGTACCCAGCCATAGAACAGTAATGTCTCATGACCAGAAGGTTCTATTCACCATCACAATGGAGTCTATAAATGAAATGTTGAACTTCCAACGAGGACCAAACCTAACCCCACTCTCAATTGGAGACATATTGGACCAGTATCCCAAGCTAAGCCCATCAAGATTGGCCCAGTTGTTCCAAACCTTCATTGTAGAGGAGAGACACATCCCTAAGGACCCCCCTCCATTAATGTTAGTTATTTTCTCTAAATGGGGCCAGAACACTGTAACCATGATATCCTGTGCTTTGGGTTACTCTACCAGTGAATACACTGATGAAATTATTCTTACTTTCATGTCCAATTATACCCCAGGGCAGCCTCCTGCAACCATATATGACTTTTCCAATTTCATAGCTGATAGAATCCATGAGAAGTTCACAAGAATGGGCAATGAAAGAGTGTTCAAATACTCCTCTGTATTGTACCATCTATTTTTGTATTATCAGTCAGAGAAGTTTCTTTTTCCTCTCCAAAAGCTTGACACCAAGGGTCAGCCCAGATCTGTTATTTTTTGGACCCCAATTTTCCATGAGTTTCTATCTCCATATACATACTCCAACTTCATATATTCTTTTGTGTATCCAATCATGGCTATGGTCACTGGAAATCCTCCACCTAGGATAAGTCCAAAGATTAAAAGAGTCCTCCAACTTTCCAAGCAAACCAAAGTAGGAGATTGGTACCTTTACCAAAACCAAACTGAAATTAGAATATATGGTTGCCTGCTTGCATCATATAAGTTACCAAGATACCTTCGCATGAGGTTGTTTGCCTTAGAATATTACAGACAGAGCATCAATGCAGATGAGGTTAACTTTGTCAATTCCAAGAAGAAGGCTAATTTCAAAATCAAAGACCAGTTAGGCCCCATCATATGCAATTCCAGAGAGGCAGGGAAAGAGGCAGAGCTAATCCTGCAAAGAATGAAATTCCAAAGGATCTTTGTATGGAGATATGACCCTTCGGAATTCATTACCAAGAAAAGGAAAAAGGTCAAGCTAGGACCTTTCATCCACAACCCCATACCAGAGATAGAGGCATATGCAAATCAAACAGAATGGGTGGAAAATACCTTAGTAGACAGTGACATCACAAGGGTATATGTAGAAAATTCTCTGATGGATTTGGAAAAGAAGCTTGATGAGAGCTCTTTTCTGCAGGTACCAAAAGAGCAAGAAAGAGCCATGAGCACCCCTCCAGTCATGCAGACTCCTTAGAATGAGGAGAAAAATCCAAAGGGAAACAGAGAAGGAGCTTCCACTTTAGGAATGGATACCTCTAATTTGCAGCAGAAAATTGTCAAGTCAAAGTAAGAGGCAAAGGCTCAGTCCGGCTTCTGACCAGGAATATACAGAAAGATCAGTATAAGTAACCAACATAGAGGTGGACAGAAGCAGGCCCACAACTCCATCTGAAGACATACAAGAGCCTTCCACATCACAAAATCAGATGTTGGAAAGGAAGCTTAGTGTGGAAGTATCTTCCTTTAGTAGGCCTGCTGACAAAGACCAAGACATAAAGGACAGGTATAAAGAAATTAAAATGAAGAGTGAGAAGCTTAAAGCCAAAACATATGCTCAATACCTAAATCTCACTCCCACAAATCAAACAAGGCTAATGTTAGCCTTTGACATTAAAGAGGGAAATCTGCAGATATCCTTTATCAAGCCTACATCACAACATCCTAAAACATCATCATATTACAATAGGGTTGACTTTGAAGTATTGGCGAGGGATATTCGTCCCATATACCAAATAGAACTGCACAAACAGGCTATAGAAATGATATACTCCACCCTTACAGGTAAAGCCATAGCTGCTCATCAGCTACAAAACTCAGTAAAGAACATCTCAACACAGTTTTAGTTGGAAAAGGCCTCGTCATAGGCCAAGGACATGAGTATTTAGTCTTTGGAAGACTTAATTATTGAATTGGGACATGATCCCAAGGTTATAAAAGATATTGAGCAGCTAATAAATAAGAAGAATGATGATATTGTTGCACTGAAGAAGCAATTGAAAATTCCTTAGCTGCAACATCCTAAAACATTTGAAGTCATAGAGAACCAAGCCAAACATGAAGAGTTGATGGACTTGGTCCTGAAACTCAATGACTAGCTAAAGGAAACCGAGAAGGAATTGGATAATTTAATCCAATTAAAACAAATTGACATTGCATCAACTTCTACAAATTTCATCCCCACAGTTTCTACAGTAGTCCCTTCTACACTGGCAGCTTCACTTGCACCAACAACTCCACCTGCCACATCATTGCCAATTACAGCAGAATCTACAGCAACAGGTACATCAAGAGAGGATGCAAACAATCTAGTCAAGGCCATGAATGAAATGTCCATCCAAGCCACTGAAATAAATAAATTAAGAGAAAATGTGGTAAGTTTAGAGACTGATTACAAACTTTCCCAGATTAGGCAGAAAGAAGAAGCTCAGAAGACCAACAGGATGAATCAAAGAGTCAAAGCTTTGGAAAAGGACCTTACACTACAAGAACCCCTTGGACAGACCAAGGAACTATTATGGGCCAATATCATTGACTCTATCAATGATATTTTGCCATCAATTCAAGTTATTTTTGAACAAACAGAACTAATAAAGGTAGCTACAGAAGTTATCCAGAAAGTGAAGGAGGAATTGGGAGACAAGCCTAAGGATGTCAATGGACTCATCCATTTCCTCAACAACAAGAACATATATGAATTCCATGAGTTGGACATAGAAGACAGAACTGAAACCATTTTAGAAATAAGAAAGGTTTTTTCCAAGAGGAACCTAATTCTAAACATGGAGGAAAAGTGCAAGAACATGTAGGTGATTATTGATAGATTCATGGCCAAATTCCAAATTTTGAGGGAGAAAGGATTGCCCAGTCCATTGGTCATCAATGATAAGCTTATGACTCAACAGGACTATGACAATAGACTCAAGCATTTGGCTAAAGAACAAGCTAGCACTTCAGTAGTTAAAGCCCTGCCAACAGGCAAAGTTCTATATAACACATTTGAAAACTTGTTTTTCCTCCAACACGACATAAAACACTTGTTCATCACCAAGCCCAATTTTTCCAAGTATACTGAATCTGATGAGATATACCAAAGGATGATAAATGTCAAATTACCTGATGCAGAATGGTGGGAAAAGATGACTGATTTATTGTGAGAAATTTACAGTAAAAGTTACTGCACAGTGAAAATAGAGCAGCCAACTAAATAGATGGAAACAACATAGCACGGTCAAAGAGTTGAGGGTATAGGGTATTTTTTATAGGATATTCTACCTTAGTTACAAAAAGACTACAAAATACACTTTAAAATAAGGAGAAGGTTAAGTAAGACGTTGACTTTCAAATGAATCAACTATTATAATTTTTTTATAGGAAATCTCTCACTTCTTTGTTACTGCTTCATAGTACACACAATTTATGGTAAAGAGTAAATATATATATATTAGTTATATAATAAAGATTTAATATTTATATGAATTAGATTATTATATTGTTTGTCATTTATTTTGATGTTTTTAGAATTGAAAAATAGAGGAATCAATTCTCGGGACCATTTTTATCGCTGAGGCTTAGTTTGGAAAATTAGGGTTTGAAACTTTTCAAGAGAATTTTGAGGTATTAAACGATGTCTGTGGGGTAGAAGTTTGTTATTCTAGCATCACACATTTCTTTCCTATTCTAAACACAAAGACCTTTCCAATGACCCAGGAATCATACCAATCATAATTTGTATGTGAAAGTTATGCCACTCAGAAGTTGACCTTCTTGTTTTCAACACCATAATTAAACAGGATGTCACATCAACCCCCATTATGCATGAAAAAGGGGCTAGCCAAGTGATTATGATGTAGAAGACTCTAGAAGAGTCTATATTGTAACTCTAGTTAAGATTTGAGGTAGTCAAACCTAACCACTAGTAGGCTATCGGGTTATGTTATAACCGAGCCACTAGGACAAAAAGCGGATTCCATTCTTTCGAGTGCATTTGTTCCATAATTGAGAAAAAATTGTCGAGAGGGATATAAGAGATAGAGCACATAGAGAATATTTTTCCATTGAACCCATCGGTCACATGCCATACTTCTATGTACTCACTGCCATATTTCTAATCAGGGAAAGAGAGCAAAGCGACCTCACCTTCAAGTTGGATTTTTCTCCTGAAAGGGTTCCCATTCACATATTGTGTTAAATGTGTGTGTGAGATTTTATTTCGTTGTTGTATATTTATACATAATTTTAAATTTGCATGCATGCACTATTCATAGTAAATCTACAAATCTGGAAATCTAATAAAATTGTAATAGTGTGGAAGTTCGTATTTTAAATATATTTTTATTAGATTTGTCATAATGAATTGTCTAGTGGAATATCCACGAAAGTTTATAGATCATATTAGCATTGGAGCCAGGTTTCTTTGGGTGTATTGTAGATATTTTCATGGGATCTAGATTGACTGGGCCAAAAGTCATAAAACCCTAATCATGATCGAAAAATCTGTGAATAACCCTTGTGATCCTACAGAGGAGAGGTTTTTGCAGCTAGAACAAAATGTTGTTGATATAAATCTCCTCATGGCGGATTTGAGAAATAAGATTGGGATATTTGGAGAAGATGGGGGTTCAAATGCATAGGAAAAAATAGAAGGGGGATCAGGAGATTGGGAAGAAATGAAGAACTAAATGAAGAAAGAACTCAAAAAAGATCAACCCCGTTTGAGTGTCGTGAATCAATCATAACCTCTATTTAAAATGGAAGAAAAGGTCAATATCAATATGTACCATGGTGATATTGATGCTCTAAAGCTAAATCATTGGTTGAAACAAGCGCAAATGTATTTCAATGTCCATCAAATTGAGGAAGAATAGAATATATCATTTGCTTAACTAAAATTAGAGGGCCATGCCTTAACTTGGTGGGAAATCCACATGAAGACCCTAAGCTTGGAGGGAGAGACTCTAGTGACTAAGTGGGAGGACTTCAAAACCCTCATTAAGTCACATTTTTATCCTATTGGGTATGTAGAGGACTAGTGGATCTGATGGCACTACTTCAGGAAAAAGCCTGGTAAATCATGCAGGAGTACACCACAGAATTCAGAAAGATGGCCACAATGTTAGGCATCTCCCCAAAGAACCCAAATATACTCCTCAAGTATTTGGGGGGTCTACATCTCCATATACAGGAGCAAGTGATTTTGTTCAAGCCCAAATTAGTGGACAAGGCTTGTGTACATGCACAATACCTGGAGAACATACGCCTAAAGAAAGCATAATCAAGTGGATTGAAGCAAAAGGGGCAATAGGATGATTCTAAGGAGGGGAAGAAGAAGTATAAAGGGGGAAAAGATAAAAATATGATAACCACATCACATTAGTGCAAAGATCACATCAACCACTGCAATGTTGACAACCATACAGAGGAGAAGTGTTGGAAGTTGCATCCAGAGCTTAACCCAAAGAACAAAAAGAAAGACAATAAGAAGAGGAATATCGTGGCCACTGATTCGAGCAACCAAGCTGAAATTAGCTCAGACGTCGATGAGAAGATCGTAAGTATGTCAATGCAGAAGGAGGTGAAATCTAAGTAGCTTTCAGCAATGGGAAGGGAAAGAAATGAATAAACTCTTCTATATAAAGATATAGGTCAAAAATACAAAGATTGATGTTATGATTTACTCAGGATCGTAAGCAAATCTCATTGTAGTATAGGTGGTAAAGAAGTTGGGGACGGAAGTTTGTGATCATCCAAACCCATATCCATTAGGATGGTGTTGACGGGGTTGGAACTACAAACAAAGGGGATCTTCCCGGTATGAAGTCCCAACTAGACCTCACATCATTTGGTGTAGGAGTCCCATCCGGTATGATGGACTAGTTGCCATTATCTTAGAGATTTTCATTAACTCTTATTGTTCAACACATGAGAGTGTTATGCTTGTAACTTCAAGAAAGTGAGGTGAGTATGCCTGGTGAGTGATTAATGTAACTTTGTGCCCGAATTCTCTTACCATCAAATGGGGGAGGTAAAGTGATTCTCCTGATGAGAGGGAATAGTCCCAATCCAGGAAGAAACTCACACAAACAACAAGGGTCTATCCAACATCCACCGTATTAGTCCACAGTAGATGCAGCAGTCGTGAAAACCAAAGTTCAAGGGAAAACACGTACATTTTCCAATGGAATAGTCCACACAGGGGTGACAGTCATTAAAACCAAAAAAAACACAAAGATGGTTTGTCTAATGTCTGGCAGAGTAGTCCACACAGATGGGAACACGGCAATAAACAATACAACACATCTTCAACAATATGAGTACTAAAATAACTGAAGTAGTTAAAATATCTTAGTACAGGTTAAGCAAACATGCATTACAAATGTTTAAAGAATAGTCTTACAAACGGATACAAAACATGCGTGAAAACATGTTGGCCTGAGACAACCTTCTGAATTAAGCAAAAGATCCAAGACACATCTGTACACCATACATCACTAGTCCCTGTGGTACATTGGAGCCACTCCTCGCTCCTCAAAGAACATACTATAGACTCTCAAGGCTATGTGGGAGGATCCAAGGTGAAAATTCCTTTGCTCATATGATGAGGGGGTATATATAGCCAAGGGGGTATAACTAACCCTTGTGACTCTTCGAATTCCCTCATGAATTTGTGACTTCCTATGACCTTTCGACTTCATATGTGGATCTCTTGGACTTCCACATTAAATTACATTGATTACAACAAGTATGGCCCACAGTATTGATGTGGTCAAGACAACTTGTGACAGAACTCGACATGACACTGCTAACATGTATTGGTTGACTGTGGTGTCTGTGTCGAGCTTCTGTGCTGCTGAGTGATGATATTCTCTCGGTGTAACATGTCTTCACCTCCACATGCAAAAGTGTGCAGGGTCTTCGATGGTCTTGGTCTTTTCTTGACGGTGCATGTGAATGTGTCCCTTTCGCTCGCTTTCTCATGGTGCTTCATGTGTTCGTTCAACCACGAGCAAGTCTTCTAGCATGTGCCTCTTTTCCATCCCATTCGTCGTCGCACCATATTTCATCAATGTACTTGTTCCTGTAATCACTCATGGCGAGAAGCATCAAATCCAAATATCTCCTAGTCTACCATGATATATTGTTTTCCATTTCGATGCAGGTGATTGGGAGAGGAACAAGGCATTGAGACTATGGAGAGCACAACACAGGCCGGGATGCAAGGCTCCGGAGCACTGTTGCGAAAAAATACGCAGATGTCACTGGGAGATAAATTTTCACAATCCAAGACAACAGTAATAGTTGCGGGGCAAAACCTAGCTGGGAGACAAAACTGCGCAACTTCTGGGAGAAAGGCCAGATGGGGTGTCGGGAGTTATTGGGCCAAAACTGTGCTATTTTATAAGGGAGAACTGGGAATTTCATCTAGCTGGGATCTGCGAAATTTCTCTGGGGAAGACAATGCGAGCAGCAAGAGGCATTGGCAGAAAAATATGTGTAGCTTTCCAAAGGAGCACAAGGTGGGGTTGTGGGAATTGCTGGTCAAAATTGTGCAATCCTGAGAGACAGTCTAGGCCTAGAAAATTATGCATAGTTTCTAAGCTAGTTGTAGAGCAGGAAACAAGGGTTGGACATGACAACTCTACGCAATTGCTGAGCTGGTTGTGGAGCGAGGGAGAAGGGTTGGCAGGATAGGACAACTCTATGCAATTCCTGGGCTGGTTGCAGATCGGGAAGGAAGGGCAAGACATGACAACTCTACGTAGGTTTTGAGCTGGTTTCAGAGCAGGCAGGATGGACAGGGAAAGATAACTCCACACAATTTTGGATCTCAGTAAAACCTAGGGTCACAACTCAAGTTCTTTCTCCGGTAGACCAGTAAGAGGCTTGATGGGAGATCTTGTAGGAAGCGCAAAGTGGATCGGCTTCTGGGACAACTGCTCTGGCAGTCAGTCAGCTGACTCATTTCCATAATTGTGTAGAGAAATATGCCCAGAGGAAAACCTCAAACTCTGCGCAATTTTGGGTAGTAGTGCAAGGTCACTAAGATCAGGTCCGGTTGGCGAAGGGTTGTCTAGTAAAAAACAATTTTAGAAAAATTGATTAAGTGTGAAAGCAAGTGTACTTGTGTAAACATGACAATTTGATCACACACTTAGCATGACTCGATGACAAGACACCTCAAACGAACAAGACAACATGTGTTCAGTGAGATTGACTCGAAGGTTGAGAGCGACAAGTGCGATAGTTGAAATACGTCTTCGAACAATCGTGACGACACTTGTGAGACAGTGTTTACAACTTAATGTGTGAGTGCGATTGATGTCGACAAAGCGAAAAAAACTCATACACACAAACACAAACCTTCAAAATGCCAGAACAAACTTGTAAGCATGACATAGCGATCAACATACTAAAAGACGATTGATGATCGATCAAGCAAAGAGGGTGTGAAAACTCAACAAGAGTTCATGGGATGAGCCCAAGTGTTTATGACCATCAAGGTAAAAACCAAGGAAGGCTCCGAAATTTGGCTGCAGGCAAAAATTTTTGAGGGTGTTGCAGCTGCTACAACAGATGGATAAATAAGGATGTAGAGTTGAAGGTAACAAAACAATGGAAAATTAAATTTTCCATCATTGCTGATTTTATTGATGAAGTATGACTAGATGTGATTCCCTTTAATGTATGTGGAGTTGTGTTCAGGAGTCCCTACATGTACATGCAATATGCAATATTCATGCAAAGAGCCAATCAGTACCGACCTGTCAAGGATGGAAAATAATTCACTATCATTGCACACAAAGGCAAGTCGAAAATATCATCGGTAAGTGCCAACCAAGCCGTGAAATTGATCAATTCCAGTAAGAAGTATGTTCTCTGAATTCAGGATTTTGTGATCCCCACTTGAATGTTTAGAAACCTTTCGACGATAATCACGTCAGACATATTTTGTCGATGCGTTTCTAACCATCTAGTGTGGTTCATCTTCAGGACAAGATGGAGAATCAGATCTTGGCATCATATTAAATAGAGAGAGCGCAATGTATAGACAATCAATTTTAATGGTTAGAATATAGCAATGAGTTTTGAATCAAAAATATTTTAGAATGTTAAATGTGACAGTTAGAATAAAAAATAATAAAAAATAATTTTTTAACATAATAAATCAAAAACTAACCAAAAAAAATATTTAAAATAAATTAAAAATAAAAATAAAAATAAAGAAATTACTATCTTTGAGTTAAACTAAAGAATCAAGGGAAAACATTCAATTAATAAAAAAGAATGAATAAATCAAGGTCAGACCAAAATTGATAATAATGAAAATAATAATAATAATTAATAAAAGCTAAAATTTATATTATTTACTTTGATTACTGAAGCCGAGCCTTAACAAAGAATGCAAAAGAGCATTACATACCTCTATACCACAAACCAAAACTAACCAAAAGCACATTAAAAAAAACTCCAGTAATTAAAATGGGATTTCAAATAACGACGAAGGCTCCATTAATTTTAACTTGCACTCTCACTAAAGGATGAGGGAACGGGTGGTAGCTAAAATTAAACATCGTGAATTTTTCATTCAATGTGCTCTTTATCGATCTTGCAAATTTTCTCTTCTTCAAGAACAAGAACTTCACCCTTAGCCGCTGCATATTTTTCATGCACCGAGTGTGTAAACTCCATAACTCTTTGGTTGTTTATTACCATCAAAACAAAAATCAAATACAAAAAGTTAAATAACCATTTATTTAAAAGTTGGGTTAATAAAAACTACAACATGAAAAGGAAATGCAGTGACAACATTAAATGTATATATACTGGGAAATACCTTTTATATATATTATTTGAGTTAAATATTAGATATGTTTTTGTGTGTATCCAATGGTTTAATTCTTGACCAGTGTGTAATTTATAATTATTTAAAATGAAAAATGAATGATATTTATTTATTCAATTGTTCGACCGTTGTGTTTGGCCCTGCACTGAATCCAAATGTAGCCTTGTTAACTTTAACCACACAATTTCTTTTTCTCTTAAGATAATGCAGTGTTCGACTATGATTTTTCTGCAAATGAAGTGAAAGTGATATAGTTGCACTAAAATAAAAACCATGGCGGAGTGGGATGACCTAAAAGAAAAACTAGCAAAATGGCAGAACAAGGACCACCTTGTCATTTATTGGTGAATGTAGTGCAAATTAGTAAGCTATGAAGAAACCCTACAAGCTTCACTTCTATATCACTTAGATATCGCAGATTGAATCCTTAGGTTATCAGGAGCGACTATTCATGGAGAGAATTTGTCGTGCTACCTTCTCATCATCTCCTACACGATGGACTCCATTGTTGGGGAGCAGATTTTTTGACCATTCAAAATCCAAGAGTTTCATGTCATTGCATCAATGTTTACGTCTTCAAGAAAACTCGAGCGAATGGATGTTTGAAAAATATTGGTAACAATGATATCAATCTTGGGTCCGATATAAAAGGATTGAATTGGGGTCTCCTTGGGTGATGTTGTAATGGGGGATGGTACTGACACTGACACGCAAGAGGCTAAGCTTATCAATCTTAGGACAAAAATGGAGTAGAGAGCCATTGCATATCCATTCAACAAGATATTTCAAAAATTTCAAGAAAGAATACATTTAAATTCTTCGTTCACACATAGCATTGAATGGGCTTAAATTTATGACTTATCAACCATTGGTTTTAAATTGTGGCGGTCATAGTTTTCATATATCGAAGCTTGTTCTGGTGGTGATCATAAAGTTGGGAAAGTTTGTGGGAAATCTCTTATACATGCTATGGCATGTATGTATCACCATCCATATGAATGTCACGTCCAACTCCAAACATTCACAATTCTAGACTACTTCTCTACTTGCAAGTATCAGGAGACTCCTAGTTAAAAATCGATTGGATGAAAGCCCTTTCTCAGGTTAAACATATGCAACGTAATGCACCCCTATGTCTCCCAAACAAGCCATATAAAATTTTCAATGTGTCAGATCAGATAATACTAACCATACTTTGGGAACCCTATATTTTCTTAAGTTTAATGAGGGGATCCGATATTTGTCGTATGTGCGTACTAGAACCATGAATGACTAGAACCTAGGTTGAATTTCCAATCTTCAAATTGAAATTTCTCTTCATTCCTTTGGGGTTAGTTCAAGTGTCATATACAGTTGGAAAAATATATGATAGGACTATTCAACTAAATAATTAGGTTCATCACTAGAGCTAAGGAATTGAAGAGAAAATTTCTTAAAGGATATTACCTTAATCCTTGACCTCAAACTAGGAAGCAACACACATGAACACAATAATGATTTCATACTTATCATACCAGGCTCCCCCTCAACTTGACACTTAACATGAATGACTTAGACTTAACATCAATGACAACCACTGCTCAACAATCTCCCCCTTTGGCATTGATAGCAACATCATTGAACATTGTTGGTCATTGATGGCAACACCACTAAACATTACTGGTCATTGACGACAACACCACCACTCGGAAACACTTCCCCCATCAAACTAAAGAATTTTTTGTTGTTTTCTCACTCTCCCTCTCATTTTTTTTATCAATGATCACTCACCATATGCAATATCTACAATGTTTGCACACTCTCCCCATTTGACATCAATGACATAGGATTTATAGACTCCCCTCTGACCATTCTACCCTTAGCCAATTATATATTCTTGTGGACTTATCAGTGTGATTTGTCACTAAGCTCCCCCTATCAAAGTTGTAACCAATTGTGTTTACATGCACCATCACTATTTCTTCTATGGTGTTTTGTGAATTTATCTCCCTAAGCCTCTACTTCTCGTGCTACTGAAAAACTCCCCCCTAATTTTGATCTATTTTCTTGGCTCAAATCATTACAACCATCCTTATACATATTAGAACAACTTCCCTCTTTTTTTGTGAAGAAAATTAGCGAAAAGAATAATGGGACATCACTCCCAACTTCTATCTTAAATATTTAAAAGGTTCTAGAGAAAGAGGCTTGGTAAATATATCAATAACTTGTTCCTTTGTTAGGATATATTCCAACCTCACAATATGATCAACCACATGTTCTCTAAGAAAATCATACTTGATGGGGATATGCTTGGTCTTTGAATGAAGAACATGATTCTTCGATATACTAATTGTGCTTGTATTATCACAAATATTTTAAATAGGTTTATTATATGTTACCTTCAGTTGTATAAAGGGAGATAGACATTTGTTTTTTTTTGAACCAAGCCACTAAGAAATTTCGAAGAAAGAAAGAACCACCACTTGTGCTTTTCCTGTCATCTATACTTCCAACCCAGTCAACATCTGTGTATGTAGTTAATGAAAAGTTTTGACCCTTTGGATACCACATACCATAGTCCATTGTGGCTCTTAAATATATAAAGATCTTCTTGGTAGCTAAGTGACGCCTTTGTTTCTTTGTTGATTGATACCTTGCAACTACACCAGCAACTTGCATAATTCCTCGTCGTGAGGCTATTAAATACAATAGGGTGCCAATTATTGATCTATATACATTGTTTTATTTACCTCTAGTTACTCATCTTACTTGCTAAGCTTACATCTAGTGACCAAGGAGTACTAACAAGAGAACACTCTTCCATTCCAAATTTCTTCAGCATTTCTTTCGGGTACTTGCTATGGGAGAGGAATATACCTTTTTTCTGATTGAGTAATCTACATTCCAAAAAAAATGAGAGTTCCCCAAGCATGGACATCACAAATTAAACTTGCATATCCATGGAAAAATTTTGGTTGAGTAAATATGCATCACTACCAAAAATGATTCCATCAACATAAACAACAATAATTAGAATATTATCATTCTAAGATTTAATATACAAGTTACTACCAAATACTACTCTTTTGAATCATTATTATTGCAGGTATTCATCTAGTCTAGAATACCATTCCCTGGGTACTTGTTTAAGTCCATACAATGCCTTTTTCAACCTACACACTTTCTCAAGATTTCTAAAAACTAAAAACTTTAAGGTTGTTCTATTTAAACCTCTTCTTCAAACTCGTCATTCAAGAAGGCTAATTTTACATCCATATGATATATTTTAAAAATTTTGTGACATGCAAATGTTAAGAACATCCTTACTACCTATAATCCTGCTACAAGTGCAAAAGTCTCCTCACCATCTATTCCCTCAACTTGAGCATAGCCTCTACATACCATTTTTGCATTATTTCTTAAAATGCATCCATTCTCATTCAATATATTCCTAAAGACCCATTTTGTGACAATACCATTTTTATTTATTGGTCTTGGAATGAATTCCCACATCTGATTTTTCTCAATTTGATCTAGTTTCTCATTCATGACTTTTATCCAATGCTCATCTTGGCTTACTTAAGGAAAATATTTTGGTTCAATCATGGACAACATAATAATATGCACTTGACTGGAGGTGTTCATTAATTTTCTTTGAGTTTGAAATCTTGCTTCTTTATCACCAACAATTTTCTATGTAAGATGATGTTTTTGTACATACCTTGAGGGATTTTTTGGGTGAGAGCGTTATGTTTTCTCTTCTTCCTCTTCTCTTGATTCTTCAAGTTGTTCTGCTTCATCTTCACTACTAGTCTAAATAGGTGGGCTAATAAATATTTGTTGTTGGTTTTTGACAAGTAGCTCCTCATCCACCTCAATATGATGCAATCAACTATTTTGCAAAGCCTTTTATTGTAGCATCTATAGCCCTTTCTCTTAGTAGAGTATCCTAAAAATATTCCCTTCATCATCCCTTGCATTGAACTTCCCCAAATTGTCCTCATTTTTCTTGACTCAACATTTTCTACCAAAAATTTGAAGTGTTTTATTGTAGCTAATTTTCCATACCATACTTCTACCAAAAATTTGAAGTGTTTTATTGTGAACAATTTTGATCCTAGAATAAAATAATAATAGAAAAATTTCAATCCTAAATGAGTTAATATATTTATTATTTAATATCAATGAAACTATCTTATATAAATTACATATTAATGGTCTTTGGTTGAATATTAATAACAATTATCGTATTTTATTTACGTATATTATGATTAATTTGTTTTATTTTTAATAATATATAATAAAAATATAACTCTTTCTTTATTAAAATACTTTTTTCCAAAAACAAATCATTATTAAACATAGATTATTTAATTATTTATTTAATTTATATTAATTATATAAAAAATAAAAATAATTTTTTATATATTTTTAATTGTATTGAGAGACACTCTCTAGTCTAGTATGATAGAGATGTTATGTCTGGTTAAACATTGTAATGTCTTATTAAACATTTTGACTTGGTCAAAATAAAACAAAATATAAATATAAAATTATTATTATTATTATTATTAATTAAACTAATCTATATCCATTTTAACTCTGGATCTACCAAGTATTAAGAGTGTTAAACACAACCATGGCGAAAAAAAGTATGAAAGATAAGCATTAGATGAATATATTATTCACATAATATACATTTATAGTACATTCAATTGACTATTGGATTCATCTTCCAAGGTCTCTTGGACTCCCTTTGACTGTTCAACTTCCTCACCATAACCCTTAGTGGAATAGGTGTCCAATATTCCCCCCCACCCCCACCTTAATCCGAAGGGGTGTGTCTGAGTCCAAAAAGAGAGTTGTAATACAAAATGTGAAAAAAATGCATGGCAGCACTAAGCTGAATGTGCTCTCTGAAATGTTGGTATAGGGTGGGGGTTTAAGGATGACTACCAACACTAGAACACTTAGTGTAGTTTCCAAAACTCTTCCAAATCTAGCAAGAAGTTGAAATCTTCTGCTATAGGAAGTGTCCCTAATGCTTTGGAGAGGAAAACCTTCAGCTTGGAAAAAGGAGCTCTACAACCTGCGGTGGTTTAAGGATGATCACCAACTCCGGAATGCTTAACGCAATTCCTGGAACTCTTCCAAAAATGGCAAGAAGTTGAAGCCTTATGCTAGAGGAAGGGTCCCCAATTATTTGAAGAGGGAGAAGCTTAACCTGAAAAGGGAGGTCTCAATCCTGCATAGATGGTTTAATGTTGACCACCAACCAAACGCATGCTTAGGGGAATCTCTGTCTCTGGCTACAACTCTGAATCTGGTATGGCAGGTTGTGGCTCAGGCTCGCTTGAACTTTTGTGTCTCTGGCTACAACTCTGAATTAGGAAACAGGTTCAGGTTGTGGCTCAGGCTCGCTTGATGTGGATTTGAAGCTTGTAGATTACCATCACTTCCCCCCTTGTCAGGTACAAGGTGAGAAGATGGAAAAAACTCAATTGCAAGACTGTTCAATACTCTAGAAGAAATTCTGACATATGACTGAAATATCTTCTTAGCTATTGAAGCCCATTGCCAAGAAGCAATCCATACAAAATGAATTTTTGTTCTTGCAAGAGGCTTGTTTTTTAAGCATCTATTTGAAGAATGAGTGGTTTTATAATAGTACTCACATGGATTAAGATCAAAATAATGATCTTTCATATGGCCAACTCGGTCACAATGTTGGCATTTAACAATCTGTTGTGGCTACTGTGAAAGAGGACCAGAATCTAGAACAGATGAAGATGAACTGTCGTAAAGAAATCCAACACTCTGAAACTGGATGGGCTTTGAGTAATCTAGAATATGAAAGGACACATCCTTGCCATATCCAAGACCAATTTTGTGCTTGTTATGGACATGCTCTTCCCAAGGTCTGATAATGGGCTTGGGAAGCGTAGGCTGGATCTCTACATTGACATGCAGATCTTCTCTTCAAATGGGAACATGATGAGAGTTAACCTCAACCTCAAACTTACTGATCTGATTAGTTTTTAGGAGATGATGGGAGTGACTGAAAAAGGGAATTGTTCTGAACAGAAATAGGTTCAGAATGATGTTTATGTTGTTGTAGTTCATCTTGTTGTAATTGTGACTCAAGCTGCAAAAATTCAATGTTTTCTTGTGCATTTTGTAGACAGACCTTAATATTAAACAAGGTATCCTTGCTGACTTGCACTGTGTCTCCACCAATAGATAATATTAGAGTACTTAATAATTCTACTAATCCATGAATTTTCTCCATTATTCAAACAATTCAAGTCAACAAATGACCAAAAATGTACTTGCAGAAACAATGATGGTTTTAGAAAATTAATTTGCCAACTTTTGAACTTAAATGTGAAAGAGTACAAAAGTGTCCACTATAGAGATCAAGTCAACAATAGGAAAGGACAAGAACCTACTTTTTTTTTCTTTACCTATCACAACTTCAACTTATTCAAATTCCTTCACGCTCTGAAAAAGAGAGCCAGACTTCACTAACGATTACAGTCGGAGAACTTGTTTTGCGTTCAACTGTGGACTATAGAATTCAGTCAAGAATGGAAGCACCATCGATTAATTCACTGAACTTGAAGTCATAATTAACATTGCTTCAACTCATTCTTTAACGTAGATCTTTTAGGAGAAACTCCAACTGGTTTTCTAGGTTAAATAAACAAATCAAGTGGCTATGGGTCAATTGATAATGGTTCAATAACAAGGTTTTTAGGATGTGTAACTCAATCCAGTATCGTAGTTGCTAGAAGTAGGTGCAAAGCACAGTGGTACCCCTGCCACAGAATGATATCGTGTCTCTACATTTTGCCAGATAGCAAAATTCAAAGAAAAATAAAATCCTCGCAGAGAGAAATTTAATGAAACGTTCAACTCCACATATGGATACTAACGTACTAACGTGGAGGTAGATTTGGTTGGCCTCTAAAATCCCCTCGCATCCAGCTATTTTTTGTTCCCAATTTGAATATGATTTGGCAGGATGTTGCAGGTACAGTTCGTTGTTATGCCTTTGAAGAGCCACAATCTTGTGCCAATCCAATGGTTGGATCTTTGTCCGAGAAATTGGGACTAACTTCGGTAGCTAAAGCACTCTCTCACATTTCCCATTGCATTTGAGACATTGTATCCAATGCTCGTATAACATTAAGCAATGTAACTATTTGTAGAGGCCCACGAGTTATTGACTAGTGTGAATTGACCATCAACGATGATGTTATCCCCGCCAACACTTCACTCCACCGACATCACAATGGATGTAAATTTCCACAGCGAAAGAAATGGATTCCACAATCTTTCTAAACTTGTCCCCAATGTTTGCAATTATGACTTTTAGTATGTGATATTTGAACATTTGAATGATGGCTTATGTTTCAAAGCTTTGCCCATTAGTGTTGCAACCTTCCCCTTCAATTTGTATGCACCATTCAATTCGGAAAATTGTGTTATTTACACATTTAATTTATAGTGCCAAAGCATAATTAAGAGCAAAGCTTAAGAAAGTACGAACAACAAATCTAAATGCACAGTGCGAATAGTATTCTGGGATGGAAAAATTTCTGAGATTGATGGAACGTGGGACGAGGTCGAGCTAGGTATCTATAACATGTGCACATAACAAGATAGCTAGAGTTAGTTTCTATACATAGGTTTGGTGACAGAGAAAATGGTGAGAAGAGAAGGAATGTAACTCACAGGGTATGGAGAAGGAAAATGGGTCAGGTTTCAGACCTAACAAAAAAGAGAATTTCAGCGCATAAAGAGGAGGAAGAGAAAATGTTAAGTAGAAAATAAATGGTTTATCAAAGGAGTGCCCATGTGCAACATAGTAACGTTATAGAATATTTCTATAGCTCACAGGCCAAACAGAGAAATAATAGACAATCATCATTCAAACCACTGACAGAATATGAAAATGCTTAGGCTTGGCCTACGCTCTGATACCATGTTAAACACAACCATGGCGAAGACAAAAAATATGAAATATAAGAATTAGATGAATATATTATTACATGATATACATTTATAGTACATTGGAGTGACTCTTGGATTCATTTTCCAAGGTCTCTTGGACTCCCTTTGACTATTCAACTTCCTCACCATAACCCTTAGTGGATTAGGTGTCCAACAAAGAGAGATCAAATTCCTTGAGATGCAAACCTCTTTTAGAGTGAAAAGAGATTTAATCTCTTTCAACACTTGGTAAATCCAAAATTAAAATGTGTTTAAACTAATTTATCTATTCTATTCTATGATATAATATAATAATAATATCAAATTCATTTCCAAAGCTCAAACAAACAACACAGTCACAAAATGATCATAATAAACACCCTAGATATATTGAAATAAGGTTGAGATACTAGCTTTAAATGAGACATTGTATTGAACATTATGGAGGTTGTTTCACAAGAAGGTTTTAATTGCATAACTATTGACGTTAGTAGTGGGCATTTCTTTCTTATTATATATATATATATATATATATAGATATAGATATTTGTGAAATATTTTTTTAAATTTTTTTCCTTATTTGTTAATTAATTTTATATTTGATAGTTTAAAGTATTTGTTGTTATTTTTTTAAATATAGGTTCAATTTTTATAATCAGTAGGTTGTCGAGTGATTTTGAATTTTGAAAAATATCTTATCACTATGATAACATATGATCTATAGAAGAAAGATATGTCAATATTATAATAGATTAATATGAACGTTTCACTTATAATAAGGTTTTGTTAATATTTTTTAAAATTTATTTTTAATTCGTTAAGAATTCATCTTTCCTAAATGTAAGGAAATAGGTTAATGACCTAAGATCTGATGATATTTAGTACAAGTGAAGGTCTACTCTCATATCAACCATTAATAAGCCATTTCAAGTGATATAGTTTTTTTATTAAATAATGATGATCAATCACCAGGTTCGTAGATAATAGCCAATAATAATTGTTTTGAATGTCAATTAACAACTAAATTATAACCATTATAGATCCATCTTAAGCACAAATCTAACACGAGCAGAGAGGGGACAAATTTCTTCATTTGCAAACTTCTTTAAAGTCAAAAATACAATGTGTAATTTTTCATTGTTGAAATTGTATTTTTGAATGATATATAAAGTATATAGAGGACCAAACTGTAAAATATTGAGACTAGTACAGATCCATCTTTAGAATGGATCTAACATGAGCTCAGAGGGATCAAATTTCTTCCTGTGCAAATTTCTTTAGAGTGCAAAATACTAATAAATTAATGTTTATTAATTTATTTATTTTTGTTTATATATATATATATATAATACTTACTTTGATTTTATTTTATTTTTATTAATATTATTTAAGTTTGACCCTTAGTTAATAATTTCCTTAGTTTGATTTTTAGATATTCTTAGTTGTTGACTTATTATTTTATTGTTGTTGCTGACTAAAAGGTAAAAATAAATTAATTAATATTAATTAAATAAATAAATTTATTTTCTCTAACAATTAATTTTAACATTCTAAAATATTTTATTAATTAACTATATTTATCGAGTCAAAACTAGTTATATTCTAACCATTGTAAATTAATTGTCTCTAAATTGCATTCTCTTTATTTAATTGTATGTTGTGATCTGATTCTCCATCTTGTCATGACGATGAACCATATTGGTTGGTTTGAAATGCGTCGACGAAACTTCTCATATGTGATTATTGCCAAAAGTTTCTAAATAATTCATGCATGGATCACGAAAGTCTAAATTCAGAAACAATGTGTACATTTTCATTGTTGAAATTTTATTTTTCAATGATATATAAAGTGTTACGCCCCTATCTCGGTCCTAGTCTTTCAACCACACATAGGCGGGTGTAGCACGGCTACACTTTTTCTTTTCACCAATAATAAAATGTACGGACTACGCCTAACCAAACACTTAGCCAATTATTTACTTCAAGTGTTATATCACAATGGAAATAAAATATTCAATTAATCATACCCATCAATATAAATGCACAATGGAAAATCAACACATCATCATGTGGGAGGGGCAACTCTTATAAATTAGAGTATTCCCAATATCAATATCAATATAATTTATGTAATTCAATTGTACAAAACAATACAGTTTGGTGCAACCAACAAGCCTTGGCCTACACACCTTTACTTTACAAGAATTGTGCCTACAAATTGCTGAAGTTGTGCCACTGTGCACGGTGTCCGAACTGTTAAACTGTCCATGGCACTACCATGCCCACCGTGCACTCTTTCGGCCTACCCGTGTCCTCGACACCCCCTGTCGCAGCCTGCATGCACTGTTGCAACTCTTGGCACCTTATCATGCCACCTATTCACCTAAACTACAATTTCGTTGGCGTTGTCGCAAACTGGGTCACTGCCTGAACTCGCCTCTCGACATGCGGCATCGTGCCGCCCTACCCGCAACTTGTTGTAGCGGCTCGGGTCACCCAATCACTTCAGCACCCAACTCTACAAAGCTCCGACCTGAGTGTAGTTGTCAGGCCTGTCGACTCAGCCATAATGCAATCCAACAACTCAATCCACACTTGCTTCAGCTCACCCAAACACAGAAACCCCAACTCCAACTCTCAGCTAACTTCGTCCTTCGCTCTGCAGTTCCGCCTGTTGCATTCACCCTTCACTATCTTTGTGTTCATTATATGTATGTTGCGCAAGTTCGATGATGATGAATGACCACCATTCTCCTCTAATATATATGGTTTTACCTTGGGGTAACACCAAGGGTCGCAACCTTTCATGGTCGGCCCATCCTCCATGTACATGTCGGCCAGCACATTCACATGTCGGCCCAACTCTTATAAATTATATCGTTGCCCCATCTCATGTGTATCACTACAACTCATGTCGTCATATCCACCCACTCGCCCGATCTCCATACTTCGGTTCCGCACACTCCATCGCTTGTCCATCGGTCGCTCTATAGGTCCCCAACTATTCGCACAACCTGTCACACATTCGAAATTCCACCTTCGAGTTTCCTTTAAGCGCGATTGTTGATTTGTTGACTCTATCAGGCACTCGCCAAATCGATGCCTTGACATCCTCCACCACTTTGAAAATGTTGTCGCCCTTGACAACACCATCTCAACAGCTTCCATCACTAATACATATCCATATATGTAGTCACCCAGATAACTCCACCTATGACTTGCTCCATGTTCCAATCCCATCAAACTTTGCAAGAAAATCATGTGTTGGATCCCCTTGTGATGGTGATTAGTTGGGTACCTAATCCAACTGTAACATCGCCTCCACAAAAACACGTGCTCCTCACATCATCATGACTATCTTCACATCCTACTGTCAATTATGTCCGTCTCGCTCCATGTTCCTGCTCATAAATTATAGAGGACTCACTACCATGAGTAAAAGACAATGAGCCTCATCTCCATGTTATTCTAAGAAGAGGTAGAGGATGGGAAAGCCGATGGCTCTCCATCCTCCTTATCTAACATCGCAATCCATCTATTTGGATCTTCGTCCTCCAATCTCTGCATGTATGCTTCCCGACTCTCCTCCTGAGTCTTCAGTCTAGCATCCTTACTTCCTTCCACTACCTCTAGCCTGCCTCTCAAATCCAAGATACTATCAGACAATACTATAATAACTTATGACTTCTCCATGAGTTTTGTCTTTGTAGTAGACAATCTCTCATAGAATTCTTCATATTGCTTGATGTATTCCACATTCATTGTTGTCAATTTACACCTAACTAACATATCTACCACAGTCGATACCCTTAAAGGTTAATCATCTCGTCTGTCATAAATTTACGACTTCTTCATATGTGGCACCATCATAGCCTCATACTGCTTCAAAAATTCCATACCCAATATTGCCTCATAGTCATCCATCTGCACAATCATGAAGTCGATCTTTCCAGACCACTCAACAATGTTCACATCCACATTTTATGCCATGCCGATGACTTTATTTGGTGGAGAGTTCACTGCTTTAAGATGAGATTAGGTTGGTGAGAACTTCAACCCAACTTTCCTTGCAACTTCCTCCCTAATGAAGTTATGGGTCACACCACTGTCCACCATAGTGAGTAAAGTGCCTTGCCCAACCTTCATGCTAACATAATCCAACTTGTTCCTCTCAGGATCCCACCTTGGGACAATCTCCATGGCCACTGCAACTTCCAAAATCTACATCACCCCAACTGTTGGTTCCTCTTTTTTCTTCTTTCCATCAATTTGTGCTGCTACAGCCACCATTGGTCTAAAAGGAAAATTCTTCACCATGTGGTTCTCTCCGCACAACCAATATTTCAGAGGCTTCTTCGTCTTTGACTTTTAATCTCATCTCGAATTCTCCTTCTTTGTAGTATTCTCCTTTGGTTTATCACACTTTGTATTTTTCTCTTCGGTCCCTTCATCATAATTTTCTACCAATTGATCAATTGCAGAAAATGCTTCTTCTAGAGTTTTGATATTTTGCCTCTTCACCTCATTGTGTGCCCAAGGTTTCAATCCTATAATGAAATTGAATACCTTGTCTTTCTCTGCCATGTCAGGTAGTTCCAAGATCGCACTCGAGAATTCCCATTGATATGCTTGTAGACTCCCTATTTGCTTAATGTATTTAATCTTCGTCCTTGCATCCCAAGTCTCATCTTGTGGGCTAAAATGAGTCTGCAAAGCCTTCTTCATATCATCCCAAGTAGAGATGTCATCAGCATCACCATTGGAAATATGATCCAACTTCTGTCTCCACCACATCTTAGCATCCTTAGTAAGGAATTGAGCAGCTACTTTGACCTTGGCCTCATCATCAGGAATCCCCAAGTGCTCCAAGTATTGCTCCATATCCCATAAGAAATTTCCAAGTGCTTTGGAACTCCTCATCCCATCATAAGAATCAGGTTCCTTGACTTTCACATGAGAAGCCCCTCCAATCGGTCCCTGCCCAACTGCTTTCTTCAAAACAATTATTTCATTTTGAGCATCATCAAGAGATTTCTGCAACTTCAATATTTCACCCAAACCTTGATCTCTTGCAGCCCCAATGTCCTTGACTTCCTTCTCTGTTTGTATAAACTTCCATTCAGTATAATCGTATCAGGCCTTGAGGTTATCATATGCCTCTTCCAATGTCGTGAACTTATCTCAAAATTCAGCATTCTCGGTGTCTAACAAAGTCATTTTTGAAGCAAATTTCTCCATAGGGTCCAATAACTTGTCCATAAAAGTTGTCCCGTCGTCCTTGCTAGATTCACCTGTTACATGAGGTTCTTCTATGTTGTCTGCCATTAGTTTTTCTTGTGATCTTGTCAAGACCATACACTAATCCGTTCAACTTCGACCTTGCAACTTGTCCCTGTCAAACTTTTTCAACTTCAATCAAAGCCCTGCAAAAAATGGGGCTCCGATACCAACTGTCACGAAGTGGTAGATGTATCTCTGCTTCAAATATTCAATCAAGCTCGACTCGCCCTGAATCAAGCTCTGATACCAACTGTCACACCCCTATCCCAGTGGTATTCTTTCAACCACACATAGGCAGATGTGACACCATTAAACTTTTTATTTTCACCAATACTCAAATGTACGAACTACACCTAACCAAACACTTAGCCAATTATTTACTTCAAGTGTTATATCGCAGCGGAAATAAACTCTTCAATTAATCATAACCATCAATATAAATGCACAACAGAAAATCAACACATCATCATGTGGGAGGGGAAACTCCCATAAATTAGAGTCTGCCCAATATTAGTATAAATATAATTTTTGTAATTCAATTGTACATAAAACAATACAATTTTGTGCAACCAACAAGCCTTGGCCTGCACACCTTTACTTTACAAGAATTGTGTCTGCAAATTTCTGAAGTCATGTCACCGTGCATGCTGCCTAAACTGTTGAACTTTCCACCGCACTATTGTGCCCACCGTTCACTGTTTCGACCTACCTACGCCCTCAGCACCCCCTGTCACAACCTGCCCCCACTGTTGTGACTCTTGGTACCTTATCGTGCCACCCATTCACCTGAACCATAGTTGCGTTGGCACTGTTGCAAACCAGGTCACTACTCACACTCGCCTCTCAGTGTGTGGTGTCGTGTCACCCTACCTGCAGCTCATTGTAGCGACTCAGGTCACCCAATCACTTCAGCACCTAGCTCTACACAGCTCTGACCCGAGTTTAGTTTTCGGGTCTGTCGACTCGGCCATACCGCAGTCCAACAACTCGACCCACACTTGCTTCAGCTCACCCAAATGCATAAACCCCAACTCCATCTGGCTAACTTTGGCCTCCGCTTTGTGGTTCCGCCTGTTGACTTCGCCCTTTGCTATCGCTGTTTTCGTTGTATGTATGTTGTGGAGGTTCGATGATGATGAATGACCATCATTCTCCTCTAATATATATGTGTGTTACCTTGGGGTAACACCAAGCGTGCGACCTTTCATGGTCATCCCATCCTCCATGTACACGTCGACCTGCACATTCACATGTCGCCCAAACTCTTATAAATTATATCGTTGTCCCATCACATGTGTATCACTGCCACTGAGGTCGGCCTAGCCACCTGCTCATTTGATCTCCATACTTCGGTTTTGCACACTCCATTGCTCATCCATCGGTCAATTTGTGGGTCACCTAACTGTTCGCACAACCTGTCACACATATGAAAATCCACCTCTAAGTCACCTTTATCTGCGATCGTCGATTTTTCACTCTCTCAAACGCTCGCCAACTTGAGGCCCTGACATAAAGTATATAGAGGACGAAACTGTAAAATATTGAGACCACTTCAAACATTTTGACCATGAAAACTTATTTTTGTATTACTAATATATTTTTAAGTATATGTCAATATTAATTTGTATGAAAATATTTTGTTGATAACCCACATTGAATATTTTATTATATACAACATTAAAATATTATCTTTCAATGATTCTTTTTCTATATATAGATATATATGAAGTTGAAATCGTCATAAATTAGTTAAATCATGTGTTGAAATATTCTTGAAAAGTATCAGGTTTAAACATTTTACTCACATTTTTTTTACTTCTAACTATACACATTTGTTTTACTTCTAACTACTGTACATGCATAGCATTTTTTTTATTTTTTTTATAGCCAACATTATTTTTCTATTTAGAATGTATTTTATTTTTATTTTAAGAGAAACATGTGTCAACTCCACATTGGACATAGATGGACATACATATCCGCTACTCAACTATATAATGAATCTCTCAACTTAATAAATTTTATTACTTTCAATATATAATTTTATAATTTGTATATTAAATTTTATAAAATAAATTTTATAAAATAAATTTTATGTAAATTTAATTTTATATAAATTTAGTGCAAATAGTAATTTAAAAAACCTCTCACCCTTATCTTTTGAAGTTTCTTTTTTATCTTACATAAAATTTAGAGATTAACCCTCTAACATAAAATCTCATAGTTGAATTGAGGCTTCTGTGATCCATAATATTTGCAAGAATAACTTCGGCGTAAATCACATGTAGACAAATATTTGTCAATTTAAAAGACGCGTTTCGAACCAACTAGTGTGGTTCATCGTCAGGACAAGTTGAAGAAACAGATCCAGCTTAGCATGATAAATAGTCTGAGCAGAGTCTCCAACGGCTAGATTGACTAACGGCTAATTTTGACCTTAGGAGCTAGGTCAAATTATTATTTATTAATTTAATATTATTATTATTATTATTTTTATTTTTCTATGGAAATAAGTTAAATTAGGTAAAATGATTGGTCTTCAAAAGGAATATATTTATAAAAATTAATATATATATATATATATATATATATATATATATATATATATATATATATATATATATATAATATAATAATAAAAGTTAGGATTAATAATTTCAATGATTGGTTTGAAAAGAAAATTTATTTATTTATTCAAATTATTTAATAATTAATAGTGGTATTATATATATATATATATATATATATATATATATATATATATATATTAAAATCATAATATTAGGTTGACGAGTATTTTTATTCAATAATAATTTAATGGTTAGTTTATTTTATGGAAATTAATTAAAATAAAAATAAAATAATTTTAAGGTTAAAGATGTAATTATTTATTTAAGTTATTTATTAACAATTTTATATATATATATATATATATATATATATATATATATTATAATTAGGTTATTAAGGTAAAAGTTAGGATAATAAGTTAAATAATTTTAATGGTTAGATTAAAAGACAATTTATTTATTTATTTAAATTAATTTAATAATAATTATTAAAATTATAATTATATATATATATATATATATATATATATATATATATATATATATATATATATATATATATATATAGATACATGTGATTTATGCCGAAGTTATTCTTGCAAATAAAATTTCATCTTGAATTTTTGTGTGTGTTGAAAATATGGTGCTTTACATCTTGGGGAGGAAGGGATCTTCGAGACTTTAAGTGATGTTCGCATTAAAATTGTATAAATGCTACGTGAAGGAAGTAAAATCACGTTTAAACCATATTATTGAACTAATAAATTTTGTATTTAAAGTAAGTCAATGAGAGTGTTTTTTTTTTTTAATTTTATTTTGAAATTTGAATATAAAAAAATAAAAATAAAATAAAATTGTTTATGTATTTAATATAGTAGAAAAGAGTATAAAATTTGTAATAAAAATTATGTGAGTTAGATTTAAAATAAAAAATTATTGAATATGATCTAGATTGGATTACTATATTGTTTGTTATTTATCTCGATGTTTTTAGAGTAGAAAAAATGGATAAATCAACTCACGAGACCATTTCTACCAGTGGGAGTTAATTTGGCAAATTAGAATCTTAAACCTTCTCGAAGCATTTTGATGCATCAAACTACAATTTTTGGAGGTAAAACTTTATTAATTTTGTGAGACGCCTTTTTTTTCCTATTCTCTACACAGAAAACTTTCCAACAACGTAATAATTGCCTCAATTGGAGTATGTGTGCAAACATTATGCAACTTGCAAGTTGACCTTCCTATTTTGTCCACCATCATTCGAGAGGGTGCCACATCAACCCCCATTGCTCATGGAAAATGCGTTGACCACATGATCATGATGAAAAATACTTTAGAATAGTCAATATTGTAACTCTAATTAAGAGTTGAAGGAATCAAACCTAACCATTAGTAAGCTATCTATTTATGTTATAACCGAGCCATTAGGAGGAAAATGAGTTCCATTTTTTTCAAGTCATTAGGAGACTTTTGAGGTCTAAAATGGGCCTCCGAAGGAAATTATAAAATAATAGTGGAAATAATAAAATAATATTAGATTACATCATCAAATTTTAGATGGAAAAAACAAAAAACTATTTTTCCAACACGTATTTTTAACTTATCTCTATATGGGTTTACTCAAATTTCAAGTGGAAACACTCGTTGGATGTAAAATTTGATTCCTCATCCAAAGATTACCCATGTTGCATACTTTTGATGGACCCTACTACACGAAAAATGAGAAATATATGAAAAAATGTGATTGCAATCATATTTTTCATGTATTTCTCATTTTTCATGTAGCAGGGTCCATCGAAAGTATGCAATATGGGTACTCCTTGGATGAGGAATTAAATTTTTCATCTAACAAGTACTCTCGATCGAAATTTGAGTAAAACCTTAGGGAGATAAGTTAAAAATACAAGTTGAAAAAGTAGTTTTATTATTTTATTATTTTTTAATATTTTTACTTTTCTACTCCAAAAATAGTGAATCATCCCCCATGGTTGACATCATCATCTTGAATCCTATTGGCTCTTATAAAGTTTACTCTGATTCTACATTTTTCATAGGAGGCCCAATTTAGACCTCAAAATTCCCCTAATGGCATTTGTTCCATAAAAAAACAAAGTAGTTGAGAGGGACATGGTTTCCGAAGTTATATCTTATGCGAATTGTGGTTTGTGAATTTTTATTTCATTGTTCTCTATTTTTTGCATAATTATAATTTGCATGCATAAACAATAAATAACAATTTACATATCTAGAAATCTAATGATAAATAAACCCTCATCGTGTAGATTCCATATTTTTAAGTATATTTTTATCAAGTATATTGTGACGAACTGTCCAATGCAATATCCACAACAATTTACAAATCAGAATACCTAGTGATAAATGACTATTATGAAAATAATTAAAATAAAGGCTTGTAGTGAGAAAAAGTTTAATAGAATTATTAGGGATATATAATGGTGGTTTACACATAATAATGAACATCCTGCATTTTTATGATTAAATCAATTTGGAATTTTGTAGGGCGTTGAATGAAATAGTCTAATAATTAAGGATAACTCAATAGATAGAGTGGTACTTGGGCCAAAAAAGCACAAATAAATGTAAGTAATATATTTCAAAATTAGACAATTTGAAAGCATCTCATTGCATAGAAAAAATTATGCAAAGAGTAAACAAAACATAGAGAAATGGGTTTTGGAGATCATGTATTTCTTAAAGTGAGATTAAAGGCAAGCTTGCTTTATTCTTGGAAGCTATGCCATTAAGATTGAACATAGATAAATTGTAGGCATTTTGAAATCTAAAGTAGGATAAGCATTGTGGCATATGAACTTTTATTCCTTTTTAATATTAGACATCACAATGTATTTCATATTTTTTGCTAAAAAAATATGTACATGATGTTAACTACGATTGAGATTTGATCCAAATGAGGAGAGTCTCAAACATAATCATTATGCATCATTGACAATACAGTAACATTGCTTTGAAGCCAAGCCATTAGGAAGGTAGAAGTTCAAGGAAGGTACTACAATCTAGAGAATGTTAGAAGGGGGATAGAGGATGACATGAGGGGGCATATCCATTTTTCTTACAAATTTGATATGACATCAAGGAAAATATTAATCCAAGGTGGGAGTAAATGCAATACCTAATGTTCATAGATGTACATTTACAACTCCATGAAACAAACAAATTCTCTTGCTACAATTTTATATTATTTTTAACATATAATTTATTTTTTTATAATGCCACGAAAAGTACTCATTATAAATTCATCTTATAGACCACATTTAAAATAATCATTATAAATTCATCTTATAAACCACATTTTAAATGATTAGAAAAAAACAAACAAGCAAGCGAGGAGACGAGTCTCCCCTTAAAACATCTCAACTTGACGTTGTTTAACGTGACTCAACTTGTACCTCTTTCCATAACTACCATTCAACTTCACATTGTTTAAAGTGACTCAACTTGCGGTTTTAACACTCGAGAGATTAAGACATTCGAATATGAAAGGGTAGCCAAACGTGTATGAAGCACCCTTGACGTGGATCGAACAAGCGCTTTAGTGTTAGCGTATAGTTGACTCAATGTTAGTTAAGTGTGTTATAAGTTTCAAATTAATTAACTATTATAATTTTTGCTAGGAAATTTCTCACGTACGTGTTATTATTTTATATTTATACAAAATTTATGGTAAAGAGTATTACTAATGGTTTGATATTTTATAATTTTTATTTTTTATTATATATAATAATATATTTTATAATCAAAATTTAAATAAAGCATTTTCATTTTATTAATTTATGATGTAGATTATATCATTATGTTGTATGTCATTTATCTCGATGTTTTCAGAGTGAAAATTATCATGACTATTCTTATTAGCAAGAGCTAGTTTAACAAATTGGGGTCTAAAACCTTTTGGGAGCGTTTTGAGGCATGCAACAATGTTTTTTAGGGGTAAAACTTTGTCACATTAGTGCCACACCTTTTTTTCCTATTTTGTACACAAAGACCTTTCCAACGGTGCAAAAATCACGTCAATTGGAGTTTGTATGCAAAAGTTATGCCTCTCAATGTTTGACCTTCTTATTTTCACCACCATAATTCAAGAGGATGCCACGCCAGCCCTCATTATTCATAAAAAAGGTGCTAGCCACGTGATTATGATCTAGAAGGCTCCATAAGAGTCTATATTGTAACTTTGGTCATGAGTTGAGGTAGCCAAACCTAACCACTAGTAGGCTATTAGGTTGTGTTATAACTAGGCGACTAAGAGGAAAAGGGAATTCCATTATTTTGAGTGCATTTGTTCTATAAATGAGCAAAAATAGCTAAGAGGGATAGGAGATAGAGCACACAAAGAGGATTTATGCATTATAGTAGTCCATTGACCACAAGCCATACTTCTTTGTACTCACAGGCATATTTCCATTCAGAGAAAGAGAGCAAAGTGACCTCACCTTCCAGTTGGGTTTTACTCCTGAAAGGGTATCCAAACTCATATCTTGAGTTAAATATGCGTGAGAGATTTTAATTCGTTGTTCTATATTTTCTGCATAATTTTAAATTCGCATGCATGCATTATGCACAGTAAATTTACCGATCCATAAATCTAATAAAATTGTAATAGTGTAGAATTTCATATTTTAAATATAATTTTATTAGATTTGTTGTGACAAACTATCCAGTGGAATATCCACAACAGTTTATGGATCATATTGGTATCATAGTTAGGTTTCTTTGGGTATGTTGTCGATATTTGCAGGGGATCTAGATTAGTTGGGCCAAAAGTCATAAAACCCTAATCATGGCCAACGAATATGTGAATAACCCTCATGATCTTGTAGAGGAGAGGTTTTCACACCTGGAACAAAAATTCATTGATATAAATTGCAATGTAAATCTCCTCATGGCAACCCTGACTAATAAGCTTGGGATATTTGGAGAAGATGGGGTTTCAAATGTAGAGGACAAGTTAGAAGGGGGATCATGATATAGGGAAGAAACGAAGGATTAGCTAAAGAAAGAACTTGGAAAATATTAAACGAGTTCAAGTGTCATGAATCAATCACAACCCTTATTTAAAATAGAAGCAAAGGTTGATATCAAACCATATAATGGTGAGATTGACGCTCTGAAGCTAAAGCACTGGTTGCAACAACTGAAATTGTGTTTAAGTGTCCATCAAATTGAGGAAGAACAAAATATTTCATTTACGTGGCTGAAATTAAAGGGCTATGCCCTAATTTGGTGGGAAATCCACATGGAGACCCTAATGTTGGAGGGATATCCTTCAGTGACTAAGTGGGAGGACTTCAACACCCTCATTAAATCACAATTTTACCCTTTTGGGTATGTAAAGGACCAACAGATCTGGTGGCACTATTTCACGAAAAAGCAAGGGAAAAGAGTGCATGAGTACCACCACAAAGTTCAAAAGGATGGCCATAATGTTGGGTATCTCCCCAAAGAACCCATATGTGCTCCTTAAGTATTTGGGGGGTCTACATCACCATTTGCAGGAGAAAATGATGTTGTTCAAGACCAAATCAGTAGACAAGGCTTGTGTGTAGGAACAATACCTCAAGAACATAGGCCTGAAGAAAGCACAATCAAGTGGATCGAAGGAGAAGGAGCAACAAGACGCTTCTAAGGAGGGGAAGAAGCAACAAAAAGGGGGAAATATAAAAAGAAGACAACCACAACACACCAGTGAAAATATCCCAGCAACTGCTGCAACATTGGTGACCATACAAAGGAGAAGTGTTGGAAGTTGCGTCCAAAGATTAACCCATAGAACAAAAAGAAAGACAATGAAAATAAGAAACACATGACCATTGATTCAAGAAACCAATTTTAAAGCAACTCGAACGTGGTTGAGAAGATCATCTATGTGTCAATGTAGAAGGAAGTGAATCTTAGTAGCCTTCAACAAAAGGAAGATAAATAAATGACTAAACTCTTCCATATAAAGATACAAATTAAGAATACAAAGATTGATGTTTTGTTTTATTCAGGATCACAAGCGAATCTTATTGTAGTAAGAGGTAGCTAAGAAGTTGGGGCTGAAATTGCATGATCATCCAAGCTCATATCCATTGGGATGAGTAAATAAGGATGTAGAGACAAAGGTAACAAAACAATGCAAAATTATATTTTCCATCATTGCTGATTTTATTGATAAAGTAGAACCGTAATGTGGTTCCCCTTGATTTATGTGGAGTCATGTTTGGGAGTCCCTACATGTACATGTGAGATGCAATATTCACATGAATATCTAACCAGTACCGGCTCGTCAAGGATAGAAAATCATTCACCATCAACGTGCACAAAAGCAAGTTGAAAATTTCACTCGTAAGTGTCGACCAAGCCAAGAAATTGATCAGTTCCAACAAGAAGTATGTTTTATTGTTTTTAAGAGAATATTAATCTGTACAAGAGTCCATAAGAGGCAAGGAATCCATAGAAGGGTGTACTAAGAAATAAAAACATCGACTGGTAGAGTTGTTATAGGCATACATGGATGTGTTCCGAGAGCCTAAAGGATTAACACCGAAGAGGGAAGTGGAGCACAAGATCTAGCTATTACTAGACTCCCCATTGCCAAACCTTAGTTTGTAGAGGCAGTCTATTATAGGAGCAAGTGAGGTGAAGAAAAAATTGCAATAACTACTAGAACAGGGTTTCATTTGACCGACTATATTACCATGTGAATCACCCATATGTTTAAAAGTGTAACTAGGTTTGGTCTTCATAATGACATGTAATTATGATTTTATGTAATGAGATGTAAAGAAGAAAAACAAAATTATTGTATTGACTTGCTTCACGGGTTTCATGAGCAAGTGATTTTGTATTTTAGTCAACACTCCCATTGAGAGTCTTTAGGAATTATTTTTCATCTAATCATAAAATGATAGAGTCATTGTCATGTAATGAAGTCATGTTACACTTTGTAAAAGGTCAAAATTGTCTATGTAAAGTATCCTCCAATACCTTGTCACTTATCCACTTCAAGTCTGCCTACAATGTTGCAAGAAATTGCTAGAAGAAGTCGGCCTACCTACTTGAGATCATGTCAGCCTAAGGGACATGAGGTGAGGTGTATAAGTAGCCGCACTCAACCTCACTTAGAGGCAAGCAACTCGATGAGCATTTAGTGAAGAAGAAGTATGGAGAAGAGTCCACAAATAAGAAGTGTGAAGAAGTGATAAGAAGGATTCTTTTGGACATTACGAAGGAGAGTTTCTTCTGGGCAAGCGAAGGAGAGTTTCTTCTGGAAAATTGAAGGAGATTTTCTTCTGGTCAAGCAAAGAAGAGTTTCTTTTCGGCATAGTGAATGAGAAGTTTCTTCTGGGGTCAGTGAAGGAGAGTTCTTCTGGGGTCAGCGAAGGAAGGATTCTTCTGGGATACTTGTTTTGGGTGACCGAGTTAGAGATCAAGATCATATAGACCGAGATTCTCTAGGAGAAGTAGAGAAGAATAAATATGAAGGATAGAGACCGATTTTCTCTAGAAGGAGCCGAGGAGAGTATTTCAATATCAAGAAGAAATTCGAGAAAGGGAGAGGCAAAGCATCAAAGTTAGTGACAAGGTTCTTGGGAGGATATTAGAGTCAAGGGTCTTTGTCATGGTCTTCGTACTCATCAATTTAAGATCTAGAAGAAGAATTTTGACTGGGTTTTCCTCTCAAGAGGTGAGAGGTTTTGGCCCTGACTGACAAGCCTACAGATTGTGTCACTTGTCTTTTATTTTTTTGGTAACTATCTTGATGAAAAGAACACAATAATAAAATAATGAAGAAAAGACTATAAGCTAAGAAATAAAAGTATATCACAACAAATTATCAATAAGATAAATCTTTTAACTATCCATGCCCTAGATTTCTCAATATGTTATCAAAGCTTAGGTGCTAAATTCAAGAAGGGGCATTCAATCAAGAAGGATTGTAGCAGATTCAAGGGATACCAAGGTCAAGATCTTCAAAACCATAGATTGAAGAAATCTACACCCTTAAGATTCTTGAAACCATCTTCAAGAAAGAAGGAAGACTAAAACATTCAATAAGGATCGTGAATCAAGCTCTCTCTCATCAATCTCTCAAGAAGCAAATCCTCTATCAACATCAAGATAAAGGAGGAAGGAAGCATTGATTTCTCAAGTAAGTCTATGACAATATCTGATAATAACAAAATGTATTTTTGCAAGGAAAGCAACAAATTTGCTGGGCCTGCAAATTTCCTTGCATGGAATAAAATGGCAAACCTAAATCTTATTGAGAATGAGTTCATGGATAACATCAAGGGATCGATAAAAAATCCTCCAAAGGAAGATACTCAAGCACATGTTAGATTCATGAAGGGAGAAGTGAGAGCCCAAAGGATTCTTATAGAATCTATAAAAGACTCTCTAATCCCATATGTATCAAAGTTGGAGACTACAAAAGATATATTGACAAATTGGTAGATTTGTTTTCTGTAAGTATTGTAGTAGAAGTAATCTCATTAAGGAAAAAACTCTACAAACTAAAGATGTCCAAGGAATATGGAATAGCCTCATACTTCATGAAGATATCATAAATTCGAGATCAACTATGAGAGCTAGGAGAAGTCATGTCTGGTAGAGAGATGACCACAATGGTACTGAATGCACTACTAGAAGAATGGCGTAGCTTCACTTCAAGTTTATATGGGAACAAAGAGACTACTCCATTTCAATATATATGGTCACTCTGTAAGATCGAAGATACTAGACTGAAGGCAAAGGTTGATGTTGGACCAAATGAGCAAAATCAAGTATATGCTGCTATGGCAAGAAGAAAAAGGAAATTTGGAAAGTTTGTTCCTCAAAATAAAAGGAAGAACATGGTTAAGGTAAGATGTTATGGATGCCAGGAACTTGGGAACTATAAAAGACATTGTCCTAAATGTAATAAGGACAAAAGGGATAGGAAAGAAGCCCATATTACTAAGGAAGCGAAAGAACCTGAGGTAAAGAATCTTACGAAGGAAGAACTAAAAGATCTCTACTATGACTAAGATGATTTTCTTCACTAGAAGGTACTTTCCACTTGTAATTTATAAATAGGAAGAAGTGTAAATAATGTCTAGAATAAATGGGAAGCGAAAATAATGTCTGAAATAAATTCAAAAGAATAAGAGCTCTTGGAAACCTAATTGAAATCTCAAATAATACTTATAGAAAGAAGTAGAGGTCATCATCGACTGGGATCATCATACAATAGTCAATAAGGAAACATATGTTGGGTGAGGATATGAAATATCCTCAAGTTTCTCCGATGGAATCCTTATTAGAGGATTCATCAATCTAGAAAGAAAGCAAGTGTTTCATCAGGAATTCCAACTCATGGGATTCAAGGGATGATGGTATGATGACATAAAAATGAAGCAGGATAAAACTTGTTCTTTTAAAGGAAGCTGCTACAGGAAGTCTAGATAACCCAAAGGAAAGATGAGGTATGTATGCCTACATAGATTATTATGAAAGTCATGTCATATGGTTGCAGATAATATGGATCACTAGTTACATCTTGGGAAACATGATCAAATAAAAAAGGGATCTCCACCTCCGAAAGGTTGCAAAAAAACATAAGTCACAATAGATGAAATAAACATAATATGTTCTTAGATGAATCATGAGGAAGTTGACTACAATTAAGAAACTCTGATTGGAAGCTCTTGGGAATGAAGCGTGTGAAAGGAAAGGAAGAGATCGTAAAATATGCAAAAAAGGTAGAAGGAATTCAACATCCAAGACCAAGAAGAGTTTACTGGAATATATCACAGAAAGAAATGAAGACTCTGATGAGAGTCAGAAAAAGATGGAGACCCTTGGCAACGGATATCTTTGGGAGATGTGTCAGCATGCATGCAGGATGTTGATAACTACCGGAAGATGTCATGATAAGAGACCATCACAAAGGTAATTTTGATTTAAGTGTTCATTTTGTATTTTTGAACTGATATCTGGATGGGATTATGTAGGATAGCCAAAGGGAAGATATGTGGATGACTTCCTGGAAGACCATATAGATGGATGTAAGATCCTTTCGAAAATATGGCATGAAGAAAGAAAAATGACATGAAGCAAAGCCAGATGGAAAAATTGATGAATCACTTTCTAATTAAAAGGAATGAGGACATGACTGACTCATGAACGAAAGTGATGGATGGTATGTGCCCTATGAAGAAGTGCCAAAAGATGAAGACTCCATAACGAAGAATACATTCATGACATTGAAGGAAATAGCTCTTCAAGCAACTGGTTATTCCATGATCTCCACATGAGGAGTTGTTATAGGTCCATAGTTAAGAGGGAGCCTGAAAAGAAGTTTCTTACTTAGAAGAAACTTGAAAATTCCTAAGCCAAGAGGGAGCTTAGGTACATTCCTTTTGTAGGAATGAGTACATTCCTTTATTGGAATATGAGTTTCTTCTAGGCAATCAAATGAGAGTTTCTTATGGGCAAGCAAAGACGAGTTTCTTCTAGGCATAGCGAAGTAGCAGTTTCTTCTGGGGTTAGCAAGGGAGAGTTTCTTCTGGGGTCAATGAAGGAAGGATTCTTCTACGATACTTGTTCTGGGTGACTGAGCTAGAGATCAAGATCATAGAGACCGAGATTCTATAGGAGAAGTAGAGAAGAAGAAATGTGTAGGATAAATATCGAGTTTCTCTGGAAGGAGTCGAGGACAGCGCTTCGAGATCAAGAAGAAAGTCGAGAAAGGGAGAGGCAGAGCATCAAGGTTAGTGACAAGGTTCTTGGGAGGATACTAGAGTCAAGGGTCTTTTTCATGGTCTTGGTACTCATCAATTGAAGATCTAGAAGAAGAATTTTGATCGGGTTTTCCTCTCAAGAGGTGATAGGTTTTGGCCTTGACTGTCAAGCCTACATATTGTGTCACTTGTATTTTATTGTGCATATTGGTAATTGCCTTGATGACAAGAACATAATAATAACATAATGAAGAGAAGACTATAAGTTAAGAAATAAAAGTATATCACAAGCAATTATCAAGCAAAGAAATATTTTAACTATCCATGCCCTAGATTTCTCAACACCATCGTCATTTTGCTAAAGAAGGAAAAGGCATGGCATATGTGTATAGATTACAGGGTGTTGAAGAAAATCAAGCTCAAGAATAGGTACCCCATGTCTAGGATAGATGATCTACTCGATCAATTGCAACAAACAAAATACTTGACCAAGCTAGACTTAAAGTCTCGATATCACCATGTGCAAGTCAAAGAAGAAGATACCTAGAAGACTACCTTCAAACCAAGCAGAGTTTTTATGAGTGGCTAGTCATACCATTTGGCCTATGTAATGCACCAACTACATTTATGAGATTAATGAATGATGTATTGCACCCTTTTATAGATTCATTTGTTATTGTATATTTGGATGATATACTAGTATACAGTGTTACCTGGGAGGAGCACATCTCACATTTGACACAGGTGCTAGAAACATTAAAGAAGCACCAACTACTATCAAATCTAAAGAAGTGTGAGTTTGCACAATAGTCTTTGGTGTATCTAGGGTATGTGATAGGTGGAGGAGAGTTGAAAATAGATCCTGCCAAGATGGAAGCTATCATGAAATGGCTAGTGCATACTAATGTTTATGAGGTTAGGAGTTTCATTAGGGTAGCACAATACCTGAGGAAATTCATAGCCTCATTTTAAGTGGTAGCAACACCGCTCCATGCCATATCAACATGTGCCAAGAGTTTCTAGTGGGGAAAGGGTCAGTAGAAGGCCTTTGAGGAGCTAAAGAAGAAGATCAATCAAGCACCAGTTCTAGAATTACCAAACTTCCAAAAACCCTTTGAAGTGGAGATAGATGTGAGTGGTTATGTTAAGGGAGCGGTCTTGATGCAAGGAGGAAGGCATGTATGCTACCATTCTGAACTATTTCATGGGGTAGTTCTTAACTACCTTACCTAAGACAAGGAGCTTTATGTCCTGGTGCAAGTTGTGAAGAAGTGGAAGCACTATCTGATGGGAAAGGAGATAGTAATCCACTCAGTTCACTAGCCGCTATAGTACTTGTATGCCTAGAGTAAGTTATAGAAGACCAAGCATTACAAGTGGATGGGGTTTCTACTGTAGTTTCATTTGGTGATCAAGTACAAGAAAGGAAGCACAAACAAGTTGGCCAACATGCTTTTAAGGCCACTCACATCAAAGATCGCGAATTTGCGGACTCTTATACACATGGAACCATTCACCCATGATGCATACAAAGAGGCATATTCAAAGGATGAGGACTTCAAGGAGGTGTTTCAATAGATGTAGAGTCAGAATAATGTGCATAATGGTGATAACATTGTTAACTACCATATCTAGGATGGGTCACTCTACAGTCTGGATAAGCTATGTGTTCCTAAAGGTAAGCAATTGCAAATGATTAGAGAGGCTCATGCCTCCAAGGTTGCAAGGAACTTTGGTGTAGGGAATATTGTGTCCAACTTGCAGAGGTATGTGTATTGGCCAAATATATAAGATCTAGTAGCTAGGTTCATAAGAGGATGCATGATTTGTTGCAATAACAAGCCTAGAAATAGGAAACAAGGTCTATATCATTCCTTACATATACCCACTTGTCCTTGGGAAAGAATTTCCATGGAATTTGTGGGAGGTTTACCAACAACCAGGAAGGGACATGACTACTTAATTTTGGTAGTTAACGGGTTCGGAATTATGTGTGTTCTGATGTCCTATAAAAATACCATCTGTGGGTAAGAAGTAGAGAAATTGTTCTTTGGATAAGTCTAGGTGCACTTTGGGATACAAAGGAGCATTTTTTTAGACAATGGTACAAGATTTCTTAATGCATTTTGGACTACATTGTGGGAGAAGATGGAAACAACGTTGAAGAGATCTACAACATTCCATCCATAGACAAATGGGTAGACTTAAGTAATCAACGTAACATTGGTACAACTTCTAAGATATATAACCAAAATCATCCAAATACCCGGGATGAAAATATGGTATATATACAACATTCCTACAACATGTCAGTCCACACTTCTACATGAAAGTCCCCATTTGAAACTTGTTTTGGATATTTACTACCTTCACTTTTGGACATTGTATATAGGAAACAAGGAGGAGTGAGGGAAGATCTTACAGGAGACGCCTTAAGGGCTGAAAAAATTCTAGAGAATAATAATCAAATCCATATACAGGTATAAGAGACACTACAAAAGTCACAAGAGAAATATAATTCCAGGCATGATCAACACATCAAACAGAGAAATCGATCAAGGTTGGAGACAAAGTATGGCTACAGTTGAACAAGGAGAGGCTACAGGGATCTGATAATAAAATCAAGGCTTTGAGTTATGGTTCCTTCGAGATACTAGAAAATGTGGGTGATATTTCCTATCAATTCAGTTTACCACCATATGTGCACATTTACTTAGTTGTGAATGTAAAGAATCTAAAATTCTATGAGCCTTCCATGCTAGATTTGGAAGAGTAACATGTCCTACCTTTTGTGGAGGAATTGACACTAGATGCTCAAAAAAAATTAACAGAAGATACAGTTTTGCAGAAGAGGTCTAGAACTACAAGACATAGGCAACATGAACTTCGGCAGATTAGGTTGAATGTACAACTTCCAAGAAAAGCTAAATGGTACACTAGAGAGAAGGTGGAACAAAAATTTCACACTTCATTTAGTAGAAGCTTTTAGGGACCAAAAGCCTCCCAAAATGGGGAGGTGTGATACATGGGGGCTTCATTAGGGGAGAAATACCATACCACGTGCATTCATATTGGGGTATATATATTGAGGGAAAAATGACATAATATATTAAGCATATATTAGGGGGTAAAGGGTTTTTATATTTGTAGGTATAAAAATTGGAGCTTAAAGCGAATGAAAAAACATAAAGGGTATAAAAAATATTAATGAAAAAATGGATACCTACAATATCTAGTGAAAGTAGGGTTTTTTTCAATTGGGAAGGTGTGTCAGGTTCGTATTGGTAGAGGGTTAAATAATGTGATATTTAGAGGTATTTTCCAATATGTAGTCAAATTAGAGGTATTGTTTAGTATGCCACAAACGCACATGATATGTCATAGGTTCATTGAGTGAAGCCCCCGTGATGTGATCTAGATTGGATCATTATATTTTTTATAATCCATCTCGATGTTTTCAGAGTGGAAAATTTGGTGGAATCAACTCTCAAGACCATTTTTATTGGTGGGACCTAGTTTGGAAAATTGGGGTCTAAGATCTTCCGGGAGCATTTTGAGGCATAAAACGACATTTTTTTGGGTTATTTTTTATTTTTTATTTTTTTTCTCTGGTTTTAACACCACACCTTTTTCCCTATTCTACACGCAAATACCTTTCCAACGACGCAAGAATCATGCCAATCAGAGTCTGTATGCCAAATTTATGCCACTAAGAAGTTGACCTTCCTGTTTTCACCACCATAATTCAAAATGATTTCATGTCGGCCCCCATTATTCATGAAAAAAGGGCTAGTGATGTGACTATGATGTAGAATACTCTAGAAGAGACTATATTGTAACTTTGGTTAAGAGTTGAGGTAGTCAAGCCTAACCACTATAGGCTATCAAGCTGTGCTATAATTAGGCCACTAGGAGGAAAAGGGGATTCCATTCTATCGAGTGCATTTGTTCTATAGTTGAGAAAAAATAGCTAAAAGAGATAGGAGACAAGGCACATAGAGAGGATATGTGCAGTGTGTTATCCCACCGACCATATGCCATACTTCTTTGTACTCATAACCATAATTCCATTCAGAGAAAGAGAGTTGAGCGACCTCACCTTCCAACTAGGTTTTTCTCCAAAATGGGTTTCTTGAGTCATATCTTGTGTTAAATGTGTGTGTGATATTTTATTTTCTTGTTCCCTATTTTCTACATAATTTTAAATTTGCATGCATGCACTATTCACAGTAAATCTACAAATCCATAAATCTAATAAAACTGTGGTAGTGTAGAATTTCATATTTTAAATATAATTTTATCAAATATGTTGTGATGAACTGTCAAGTGGAATATCCACGATAGTTTATGGATCAAATTAAATTTACTTAAACCATATCTATTAAGTACCAGGAGAAATTAAAAAATATTGAATTACAAATTTATTGGTTGTGTTGAGAGGCACTCTACAACCTAATATGGAAACGATGTTATACAACATTATGTAATATAATGGTTTTTTTTGTAAGTCAAGGATATTTTCATTATGGCAAAAATTTACATCAATGTATACAATGTTTCAAAATCCTGCTAGTCTTACTCCTACTGGATTTGTTGGCTGATGGTTGATCAAAATTTTAAAAGTGACCAAAAAATACTAAGATAGGGAAAACAAGAGATGACCAAGAAACTAGAAAACCATCAAAATCTGAACACAACCATAAGCAATCTAAGAATCAAAAGAGGTTATCAGAGTAGGGTTCGTTGGGCTTGAACTTGGATGGAACTTGGAGGTGGTGGCAACAAGAATTCACACTAAATATGCTTCTCCATGTGTACCAAGCAAGCATCCAGGCGGGTGAGGTGAGCGTCCAAACGATCCAGATAGCCTTGCATATTCCATTGATTACTTTGCAGGTCATTGAGAAATGAGATGATTTCATTTCTATCTTCATGTTTCTCTTTGAGGACTTTCCCCAGTAAGGTATTTAGCTAACAATGTAAGGCAAGCAAATGAATATATTGAGTTATCCTCCCCATGGATTGACCCAAGTTCAGTAGCCAATGTGAAACTTTTCCAATAAGTTCTGAGTCTAAGAAGGATTGCTTCTCTCAATGAACAATCTGCTCCAACCTACAAACTTCAGCTTGAGTCCATGGAGGGGTTGTGGCTTGATAGGCTGCAATAACCCCCTCGGCCTGAGACCTTTTTCCGCACTCCCCTTCCAAGGAAACACTGACCCCTTTGCCTCATCATAGTGGTCCATGCTACCAACCAGACTTCACAATTTCTAAGAGCATCCCTAAAGCTTCTCTCCAAAAATACCTCCTCTCTAGCTCTACTAAGACTATCCAATAGTTTCTACCCCCTTTAGGAATGGATCTTCTTGCTTGTCCCCTTAACACTGAAATGGGGAGCCTTGCTTGGATGTCGAAGAGACAAGGGGGGAGATACGGCCACACCCGAAGAATAAAGAAGATTTCAAACCACAATAGTGATATAACTAGGAGAAAGATGCAAACTATGAACCAAAACATAAATTGGGTTGGGACCCAAGTGAACAGAATAATAGTGGGCACACCAATAAGGAAAACCAAAGACTAGAAATAAAAGCAATAATGGGAACTTGAAAAATCCTTGAAATTAATTGTATTAATGAAATTGTGCTAGAAAGGGAAAACACGAGGAAATACCTTGAGGTGAATCTTGAAATGTCGTGATTCCTCCTTAATAGATATCAAGTGATGACAACTCCCATGTTTCCTTTTCCTGATTCAATTTCTTCAGTCCAACAACCTCTTGAGAGCTGGATACCTTCTCCCGATGTGAGGAGCTCGAGAGGAGTAGAATAAGAAAAATACTGCTAACATATGATAAAATCGCACAAAAACTCCACCCTTCCCTCCCCCAGCCAAAAAAGCTTGTAGAGGGCCACCACTCATTCATATAATTGCTAACTAGGATAATAACAAACAATATTGTAGGATAGCTTGAGTAGCATCCCTGCAACCAATTAAACCTCCACTCACCTCACCATTGCATATACAGTGGAGGAAGAGTCTAGAAAAACTTTAAGGTTCCATCCATTGAAGTGTAATTAAGCCGAACAAATGATGCATGAGAGGGGCATGCCACCCCCCCTGAGATCTGCTACCTAATGTTCGTCCACCCCATCGTAGTTTCATATAATGTAATGTTATGTTAACTCGATCAAATTATTTAAAATAAAATTAAAATTAAAAAATAATAATTTACACTTTATATAATAATTAAATAAAATTTCACACATATATATATATGACAATAAAACAAACCAAAACTCTTGAAATGTGGGATGGATAACACACTTCACACTTACTATGCCATTTTTAAGAGAAATTTGAAAAAAAATGTTACTTTTTCCTTTCCCTTCCCCTTGCTCATTTTCTCCTCCATCCCAACTCATTTTCTCCTCCATCCCAACCCATTTTCTCTGCAATTAATTGTGATTATGGTTTATAAGGGCTTAGGCAATGTTCTATTTTTTCATCTACTCACGAATTAGAGTTTTTTTTTTCCTACCAACATGAAGGACATGGCCCTAGCTCCATGGCCAACCTCCAAAAGGTTGTACGAGAAAGTTGAGATTTGAGTGAAGTGTTTAAATAAGTGTACGATTTGCATGTGATTTATTTATTTTAATTATTATTATTACTACTTGTAACATTGTGTGTGGGCCTACGATGTAGAGAGCAATGAGAAATGAGAAATGTTGTGTACTTGATTCAAGACTATTATATATAGATATGTGAGAGGTTTACTATTTTGTAAACTAGTAATGAGAATTTTTATGTAGTCTTAGAATGTTAGATTTAGAGTTACTTTACTCTATATATAATGTTAATTAATTAATGTTTCTTTTTAAATATATAGATTATTTTTATGTAAATATATATTTTTAAAAAGACTTAAAATTATACTTAATTTGTATGATGAAATAAATAGTATGTTGAAATAAATTAATGAAAATTAAAGGTATAACATTGTTTAGTTGTTTTTGTTTTGGTTTTTTGAAACAATGATTAATACTTTCTAGCAAAGTGAATTAATTTAAATATAAATACAAAACTATATGCTTGATTAAGTATTCTTTACAGTTGAGACATTTTATAATCATCTTAGATCCATCTTCATTGAGGATCTATCAAAAGCCTAGAGGGATAGAATCCCTCTAGGTGTAAATCTCTTTTTGAGTTCAAAACCTGAGAAAATATTTGCACTTCGAGAGATTTGATACCTCCAAACGCAAAATTTTAATGAAAATAAATCAATTCAAATGGATTTCCATCCTCTCATTTTATTATATATTATTATTGTTATTTGTTTAAAATAACTGAAAATTTTATTATAATTTAATTCTCAAATTATTAGTGAGTACAATTATCATTAACTCAAAATAAACCGACTTATCATTATTATTTAAGGAAAAGCACCTAACAAACACCTATTTGTAAACATGTATAAAAGACAATATTTATTCATACTCATTCATTTTAAATTATTCTCAATTATTCTCAGCAACTGAAATCTATTTATATTTGTATTTATGAAAATCGTGATATGTTGATATAATTTTTTGACAACTCATACGATTATATTTGAATTTTACAACTTCTTGTCAGCCCTGAGTTGTTAATCTGAAGTTCAGACAAAATTACAGGATATAAATATATCCTTGAATGGTCCACAATTTTCTCTAACGTCCAACAACCTAACAAGATTTGAAGTTCTACCCATCCGTTCAAGTTAAGAACAGTAGGTGGCGCTAAAAGAAAACAACACAAGTTATTCAATTTTATGCGACTCGCTTTGAGTTTTTGAGAGGTAGTTGCTTTGGAATGGTAGCTGGACGTGTATTCACAACCACGTGAAGGAAAACGTTTTAGGTTTTGACTCTTTCAAGGCAGGTAGAAGAATGTAAGACGAACAACGATTTCTCGGTTGTTATGAACTGTGTTGTCCGCTCAAAATCCTGAGGAATTAGTATTCCATTGTTGCAGTGTGGTCGGACCGAAAAAATTGTCACAGGTCACAGAGATCCACAGCTGTGCAAAAATCATTGCTGGATCGAGAGTTTTTGCAGAGAATTGGAGGTAAAGCAGTGCATAAAGATTGAGGGTGTTTTGGGCGAAAATGGTCAGAGATTGCTAGAGATGGTGAAGGGATCGATATTCTTCTATCCAATAAAAGGGCTGGTCACAAAAGTTCCCGAAGAGAGAAAATGGTCAGAAATTGCATGAGATTCAGGGCATTTTTGGCAGTGCCCAATCAGTGTTAAATGCTCAGTTGTGATTCTGAAATGGTTCTGAGAATTCAGTGGTGAAATGGAACCGAATACAGAGCGTGAACTGGAAACCGTTCCTCCAAGTTCTAATCACCATCAGCCATCGCCCACATCTTCACCACCAACACCTCCATCTCCTCTCCCTGTCAGTGTAGGTCCGGGATATCAGAACTATTTTTTCTCATCGTCCCCTTCCATTTCCCCGCCATTTTCTCCTAACTCATCCCCACAAACCTCTCCCCGGGCACCTCCTCATCAGACCATTCCACCAGCTAAGCAGTCAATACCTTCTGGTTCTGTTAAATTGCGGCCGAATCCTACTAATCCTTCTCCTTCTCCTGGTGCTGCTACAGAATTCTCACCACTTCTTCATGGTAGCTACTTTGAAGCTCCTGCGGAGAGTGTTTACAATGAGCTTCCATATGAAGACATTGAATGGCCCAGGCCCAGAAGGCATAGACCAACATCATTTTTCAGAGTATGGTAAGCAAGAAAAGCATTGTAGATTTTCACAGTTATTCATATTGTTTTGTTGAACGACTCAAACCAGTGTTTCTATTTTTGTCTCTTACTATTTTTAGTAGCATAGATTTATCTTAATTTTAGATTTTTTGTAGCATAGATTTATCTTAATTCTAGATTTTATAAATTGTATAGACAAATAAATGTGAATGAGATAAACAAAGTAGAAATCAGGTTAAATTAGAATCATGCTGTGACCAGGTGAAGTTTTCTTTTAAATATCCTTTATTCTCATTCTCAGATTAAGATAGAAACCATTATTTGATTGTATGGATTGCCTGGAACTATAACCATGGATGGTAGAACTCAGAACATTACCAGGATTGATGACAAAAACACCCTGTTCATTATAGTTCTGCCCAATCCATACAAGTTCATAATGGCATTTCTGTCTGCTGCTTAAGGTTTGTCAATTTTGATTGCATAAAATGGCCATCATAACTTAGCAGCTTAGCTTAAGGAGAGTTGTAAATTACTGGAAAAAATTATGCTTTTTAAATTTTGCAGAACTTCACTCTCTTCAACCATAGCTTCTTATTGTGTTTTTCAATCTGGCATTTAGAAGTTGAGATTGTTGTTCAATATGTTTATTTTGATTGCTAGTGCAGTTTGGAACGAATTTGCTGCTGCTGCCAGATACCAGATTGTTGCCCTCCACTATTCACAGATTAGACAAGCTGGGCAGAGATGATATATTGCTTTCATAAGCAAATTTTTATTGGATTGGCCCACCCTCAGGTTTGTTTGAGTTATTGGGTTCTCATTTTTGTAGCAGGAGTATTCAGTCCTACCTTGGGATTGGGGAAATAAAAAGTTTTGTGTAAAATTATGCCATTTTGATCAGAATCCCTTGTTTTTTCTTTACTGTAATGCTGCTGGCTGCATACACTTCATTGGCCAGGCAATTCTTTATGTCTGCAATTTTTTTTTCGAGTTGCATATTCATTTAAGTTGAACAAGATTAGAGTTCTGGTTAAACCAATAATGACATCAAGCAACGAGCACAGTGGGGAATTTGGGCCAGAGCTGGCACCATGAGATTCATGGGCAAATGGGTTGTGTGGAAAATGTTCACTGGCCCCTTTCTCAATGACCAAAAGAGTCAAATTAGCTTGTCGCTGAAAGCATTTAACTAGAATTGTGTACACTAGTTGCATGTTAAACTCGGATTTCATTCAAAAGATTTGACTTTGTATACTGATAAATTTAGGGAAAGTTTAACTTGTCTGGCATTGTGGAACGTGCTCATCTGAGCTGGATTCTCAAGTACTCCATTATAATGTCAAATAAAAAATTGCGTCATTATTCAGCTTAATATAAGTAGATTTACATATGGGTGGAGTTTCCGCTCCAAATTTGGGAAATTTCAAACTAATACACAATGCATTCCAAAAACTAATTAACAATATAACTGATTGACTGTAAAAATTTAACACAAGAAAACTAATTAACAATATAACAGATTGACTGTAAATATCTACACTCAAGCTATTTACGGATTTGTCATTTTCAGATTTACAGATTTTTTATTCTAATTAAAAATCTAGTGATTTTAATCATATTAATTTGGATGGTTGATTCTAGACATATTTCAAAATTTGATTATATGTTTTGATTAAAAATATACTTGAAATTGACCATCCAATTAAGTTAAAATTTCTTTCTGGTTAACTGTAGTCGAATATTTGTTTTTTTTATAATTTACAATATAGTGGGTATTTGCGATTTTCAATAACCAATATAGATCTATGTTAATTAAAATGTAACTTAAGTCAAAAGGATCAAATTTCTTCACGTTCAAATTTTTTAGAACAAAATATAATATATTATTTTTTATTTTTTAAATTATATTTTTGAATGATAAATAGAATATATATAAAATCAAATAAAAATTTTAACCATGATTTTTTTAAATATATATACAATTAATATAGACATAAATTAGTTCACATAAATATTCAAATAATTATTTAAATTTATAATTGAATATTTTTGAAAACATAAAATTTAAACATGTAATTCACACAATTTTTTTAATTTTAATTTTTTTTAATCTATATTATTTTTCTATTTAAAACATAATTTTTAGACTCAAACAAATAATTCCATTACTACACCCTCAAATTTTCATGTTCAGGTTTGAATAACAAATAAAAATTCTAAACCCATCCTCAAATTCTAAGCATAGTTTCGAGTCTAAGATTTGGTTGCTTGTATATAAAATATTTATAAAAAACAAGTATGAGCTGGACTCTGAACAGGCAAGATGCCTGCTATGGTGCTTGAGAATAATTGAATTCATTTCAGTACATTGGCTCTGAAGACAGTTGTTATATCAATTAACTAAAAATATTGAAGTACGTGCAGTGCTTTTAATAATGTCCAGAGTCGTTTAAAGCTTTTTGGGGCTTTGGTTAAATATTATAGGAAAAGAAAGCATCCATTAGTGTTAGAGAAGGTGATTATTATTTTAATGATGTTAGAAGGTTTCATAAATATGCGTTACCGTTTAAATTATTATTATTTTAATTTAATAAAAATATAAAAATATAAAACATCGATAGTATAAATTAAAAATATAATATAGAAAATTAAAAAAATAAAAATTAGATGAAAGATTTAATGATGATATTATTTTTTATATTTATGGTGCATTTTAAATGGTGAAACCATAAAATTTAATGTTAAAAAAATATATTAAATTTATTTATATATGAATGATTTTTTAAAAAATTATTCAAATTTCAATTCAAGAATTAAGAAAAAGTTCTATAGTAAAATATTAATTTATTTTGTTGGGTTTAAAAAAATTTCTATATAAAAGGTTAAACTTGATAGAAGTGCAAATTCAATTGAAATTTCAAGATCAATAATACCTAGATCAAGACTCTTTTAAATTAAAAAAAATAGACAATTATGCTGAACATTATTTTCATATGATTTGTTATAACAAAAATGTTGTAATGGTTAAATCACAGAAACAAATATTAATTTTGTGAGAGATTTTTTGGACGATGAACTACACTAGTTGGTTCGAAACGCGTCGACAAATGGTATTCCATGTGATTTTCGCCGAAAAATCTCTCACAAACTTGATATAGATCACAGAAACCTGAACTCTATAAATATTAATTTGTTATAATTTATTTGTTATAATTTATGTTTAAATTATATATATAGTCCTACGTTACCTGACCGAAACTATTAAAAAAATATTAAAAAAATTTAAAATTGAAAAAACATGACCATACCATACATAATGAACATAACCCAACCAAAAAAAAATATAGGCGATGCTACGTATGAAAATTTTGATTTGCAAACAAATGCGAGTGATACTAGCATATGCAACATCTTGGACTCTGTGTACAAACATATTTGTCGGCGTTCAAGTTAACATGTTGTTCTACATTCGATGCAGGTGACTAAATAGTCTTCAAGGCATTTGATTGAGCACAATATTAGTAGTTTTTAATCAAATTAACCATAGTTTTTTTATCTTACTATTTACCTATAGTTTTTGTAATTTAAAATATGATTTATATGTTATAATATTCATGAGCATTTTCAATATCATCTATATAGCATGAAAATTTGATTACAAGTAATAATTATCTATAATTTTTAAACATTGAAAATGGTTAACTTTCTTATTTTAAATTTGTGTGCTCTGATGATTTGTACGAGTCTGTTGTAACATTCTTTTGATGTCTTCCTATAAGCGATAAGAATCAACTTTCGAGGGAATGATTAAGATTTTCTTTATGTTTTTATGGAGGGACACTTATATTTTTAATATTTTTGCAAACAATGAAATCAAACTTTGATGATATCTATACTTGTGACTGAAGTAGGTGGTTTAGAAAACAAAGTAGAAAATAAAATATAGTTAAAAGATCACAACTTCACAAATACATTATGTCTATCACATTTATCCATTTATACAACGAGGGAAACAAATTTGAAACAATATTCATATACAAAAAAAATAAGATTAATGAAATGGAATTTTAGAAAGCTTTAAATAATTTCATTCATTCAAAATCATAAGATGCATAGGAGAAACATACAAGAGATTGCATGCTTATATAAGGTCTTGAAACCACAAATGTTATGACTCTTGGAATATCTTTTTATGAAACTAAAAAATATTACAAATTGAATTTTAGGTTCGAATGAAGTGTGTGCTTATCACAAAGCACAATGTTCTTAATAGTGAAATGATAAAAGGAAATGCATTTGTCCAAACATATTAGGATGGGATCTTATGGACGAATGCAATTATAGTAGTAACATGGAAGAAAAGGAGAAGTACAATATGGGATTGGTTTTAAAAATTAACAATACACTTCGTAAAGTTGGATAATCAAAGACTAACATGAAGAAAAAAAAATGCTTCAAAAATAAAATATGCTTACAAAAATGGAAGAGAAATGGTCAATAGAATGATATCTCTTTTTCACTGTTGAGAAAAGTGTTGTCATTAATGTCAAAGGAGTAGTCATTGATGTCAAGTAGTGTTTCCAATGTTTATGGAGCTTGTAGTGATTGTAGATTGTTGGATGTATGATCTAATAACTTATACTTGAAGGCATTTTATCTACATTGGATCAACTCAAATGCTCTTGCAAAGAGTATAGCTGGATAATCCTCTCAGGGTCCTTTCCAATGGTATATGACACTTGGAAAAACTTCTAAGGGATCAAGAGTAATCTCAGTTCAAAGTTCAATAGGGTTCCATAGTTGCATGGTTACACTAGATGCCAAATTGCAAACCCCCCATTAACTAATAGACACACAGCACCCCCCCACACAATTTATCTAGATTGTTGGATCGATGCTGGTGAATATATGATCATGGAACACTTGGAGGAAGGTGCATGGGAATCAGTCGTGAATATGACAAATTGCAGACCCCATATTTAATAATTGTCTAGTAGGAGGGGGGAGGGGGCACAATTAACCACCATTGTTAATCGAAAAAATGTGAGACTAATCAATGACTAGCTGATGTTGGGGTGATGGTGTGTTTTTGATGACAAACAAAAGGCACGAGATGGGAAATATCCCATTAATTGATGGATGACACGCTGCACCAGGTTTAAGTTAAGCACTTATGAATTTTTGGTGCATTGCATAGCTAACGAAGGCACGAGACAAAGAAACATTCTATCACCAAAATGTTGTGAATTTTACGTATGGGCCATTTTAATTAACAAAAGAAAATGGTGCAAAATAAATATACCCCATGATTTTCTTCCATATCATATGGTGACATCGTAAGTGATAGATGGTGAAGCATGAGTGGAGGAAATTATTGATGTGGTAGCTAGTTAGTAGGAAAAGTAAACATGATGATGATGTGTCATGATATGGAAAGGAGACATTGAATATATATTTGGCACTATTGGGTGCCTAAGTGACCCTTTTTTGGGTGACAAATGGAATCAATCATAAGGTGAAACATGACAATGTAATGGAATGGTATAACAGTTGGCAGGACAACTCCATAAGAGTGACATGTCATTGCGCTGCAGAGGTTTTAAATGAAACTCACAACATGATGGATGATGGTGTTGTGGCATTGTTAACAAATTCCACTGATGGGAATCATTTCTATTAAATGAACAACAAATTCATGTCCAGGAGCGAAGGTTTAAGTTGAGTGTTCCATGCAAACTTGGCGCGGTGGTGCATTTGGTAGACTTTGCAGACAATAATTAGTCCATTACTAGACATGAAATTTCATGGTGTGCCATAGAAGTTTGAGGTTTGCGGAGGATTATGTGAGTTGATGCAATGTGACATGGGATGGAAGGCGATAAATGAAAAACTTGTGAAATACATGTAATAATGTAAAATCAAGGCCCCATGCACTTTATGAGTAACACAAAAAAACCATGAAAAACATAGTCCCCAAACCCTCATCCATACCAAATACATGTGGTAGATAGTTGGAAATGACGTAGCAGAGAGGCAATGTGGCCCAATGATAAAGAGACACATGGTAGATAGGTGGTAGCCGAGAGATGACATGGCACATTGGCAAAGCGAGTTGTGGCAAGGGGAAATAACCATATTGGATGACCAAGTGGCCTATTTCTGGGTGATGTGTGGCAACACTTAGAGGATGCCACATGGAAAGATGATGGAAGTATGACGTCAACACAAGAAAGGCCTTTGGTAGGTAGAACATTGTTTTGAGGTCGTAGTCACATGAGCCTAAGAGGGATAAAGTTTAAGGGAGCATAAAATAATCTAGCATAGTATGAAGCTAAGCACTTTCCACACTTAATTAATTGGTCCTGGCTCAGGGACATGTGAGGTAGAGTGCCAACAGATGAGGCACTCTGTTATCCTTTGACAATTTAATGTGTGTGGTCTTATGTGAATAATGTTGAACGTTGAGGTGCCTAGTTATTGAAATTTGGCGTTCTTGGCACCAAAGTTAATTAAGGAAAGTTAAAGGCTTGTTATGACTAAGTGGATTGGACCTCGCTGATATTGTCATGTTATTTGGATGTGTAGTGGATATATCAGATAAAGAAATTCATGAATGTTGGTTGGTGATCCCACTGGAAATTCGAGGCCGAGATAAAGTGCAAAGATGAGAAAAGAAAAATTAAGGCATAAATATGAAGCAACTTAAATTTTGATAATTGGGAATGTGAAAAGACACAGCTAATGAGAGGATTGATATAAATTGATGTTTTGAGTTGTAATGCATGACTTGAATTGTTTGGGATGATAAGGAGAGCAAGAGAATGTGTTGTAGCATGTTCTGGTTTAGCGAGTAGAGTGATTGGGTGATGTAGAGAATAACTAAATAATAAGATTCATATGAGGGCCAAGAAATTTTGCCAAGCATTGGAGAAGGCTAAGTTGGGCAGAAAAGCCCAAAACAAAGCTATACGTAGATCTATGATTTGAGATGTTCTTGACTAGTAAAGAGAGAAGATATGAGTTCTAAAACACATTTAAGATTATAGAGAAATAGCTACCAAAATAGACTTGAAATATTGTGATTAGATCTAGATGTGAAAAGAGCTGTAGAGGAATGACAAACTTGAAATATGAAATAACAGACAGTATGAGGATGATGGTTGTATTGTGAAATATATGGTTGATTGAAAGTTGAAGTAGTGAGAGTCACAAGCACAAATATGAAGATTAAAGTGACAAAGTACCTATGCATATGAGTTTGAAAATGGATGACAAAGGTATCTGCAAGGTTCAAGGTTGGTTCCTACACATCAAGGAGTTGATGCTTCCTTTATGTGGGTGCTTGATAAATAACTTGGGGTTTGGTGCTTCCTATAAGTAGTTCTTTCAAATTAGGGAGTTGGTGCTTCCTACAGGTTAGGGCCTACAAATGAGGGAGTGGTTCCTTCTTGTTGGTGCCAGCAAAATAATGTAAGAGTAGGTTGGATCTTTCATTTGCATAAATAACTAAAAAGAAGATTGAAGGTTTTCTCCCTTTATGGGTTTCCATGTAAAAATTAGTGTCTCATATGTGTATGACCTCTCTAGTGTTGTTATGCGATTTCTAAGTTGATTACATGGTTGATTGCTAACTAAATTGAAATAGTGTATATTGGTAATAATTGTAAAAATTTGTCATGATACTGATGCACCCCCACTCTCAATATTATCTTGGTTTTTAATTGGTATAAAAGTAGGTTTCTTCATGAACAATTTAACTGATGGAAGGTAGATCCAAATAATTATGGAAAATAGAAGACAAAATAAGAAGATTCCATCCTAGAAGAAAATAAATCATATCAAAGGTTGTGATTATATAAGAAATGTATTAGATGTGGTAGAAGTGCCAAGAGATTCCAATGAAGTCAATCTATTCCTGATCATGGATGGAGAAGAGAAATTAGATGTAGCGCAATCTACTCTAGAAAGCAGATCACAATAGACCATGGCTAATCAAGTTTGTCTTACCCCAAAGGGAATACCATTTTTTAATAAAGAAGGTTATGTATTTTGGAAGGTAATAATGGAAGCCTATTTAATGGATTTTTATTTAGATGCATGGTTATCTGTAAAACATGGAGTAAGGAATGAATATGATATATAAGAAAAGAATATTATCTTGAAAGGATTATCACATTCAGACTCTGATAAAGTGATACGTTGTGAGAATGCAAAATAAATGCTAGATAAGTTGCATTGTATATATGAAGGAGAAAATCAACATGCATTAGTAAAGATTGAAGAGCCTAGCTGCTCAAGTAATAAATCAAATCATGAGGAAGACTCCCCTATCATAAATTCTCAAGTTGTTGATCATTTAGAGGATAAAGCTTGAGGTAAAGAAATTACTAATGAGGAGTGATCTATAAGTGAGTTGTTGTTATGATGTAAATGTAAAAGATCAAGTCAGCTTACTTAATTTTTCAAATGAAAGTTCAACGAATAGTTGTAATAAAGGAGTACTAGAAGTTAATGAGTGTACATCTAGTAGTGATGAAGAAGGAATATTTCTTATGCCTATGAAAGAGATTTTAGCATCAGAAAGTGAAATAAATTGTGGTTGTGAACTTGCTAGTTTCCTTGATGAGATAAATGAAGAAGAAGATCTTGATGAAGAAATATTTTTAATAATAAAACTAACATTTGCTCTAGAGGAGATTGAGAAGCTTACAAAAATTAATCATAAACAAAAGGACTTGCTATATGAATATGAGATCGAGAATCAAGATTTTGAAGTAACTATTATTACTTTGAAGACTCAATAAGAAGATGTTAGAAGAATGAATGAGGTAATGACAAATCAATTGACTGAATGAGAGGCTCATTATGAGAAAGTAGAATCTAATATTGTTTCACTAAGAAATTATCTAAGGAAAGCTAAAGATCAACTAAATCAATATCAATAGAGCACTAGAATCTTGGATGGAATTCTTAGCAACCAAAGATCCCCTCTCATCAAGATTACTGTGGGATTCAAATATGAATCAAACTTTGAGAAAGCAAAAGTCAAAGAATCAGTCACCCATGTTGAGGCAGTCAAAGGATCCAATAACAATAAATTTAACGTAAGTGATGGAAATCAATAATAGGAAGGAAATTGACAACAACAAGTTAAAGTGAATAACAACCATTGGGAGCAACAGAAACAAGGAATAATAAAGAACATAAATATATATTAGTAACAACAAAGAATTGTTCATAAATGTAATTTGAATATCGATAGAGATTGAGTGAATGACCAACAACGATTCTATCCCCCTCAAGGACAAAGTAATCAAAGATTCATAAATCTCTCTTCTCAAAGGAAAAATGTCCCCAAGTATCAAAGCATTTTCAATGGATATTGTTTTTATTGCAATAATTTTGGACACAAAATAACAAGTTGTATATATTATGCAAGAAATTAAACTGTGTTGACTAGCAACAACCATAGAATATATAGGAAGTCAAAGAATGGATATATAAACAAAAATAGAGGATATTGTGAAGATATCATTAGGAAGTCAAAGAATGGATATATAAACAAAAATAGAGGATATTGTGAAGATATCATTAGGAATTGCAATTCCTTTTCTTCTCTCTTAAATCATTTTGAATGCTACAAGTGTGGAAATTATGGACACAAAGAAATAGAATGTAGATATGGAAAAGTAAGACCTCCCTCTATGAATGAGCAAGTAAAAGAAGTAACTCAATCATTGAAGGAAAAGAAGCATAAAAAGATAGAAGAGGAATAATTTGCACTCTATGCTAGAATTTGTGCAATGGATAAGCCAAGATCTAATAAGAGTAATGGTAGACTAATGAATCTCCCTGAAGGTATCAAAGATGAAAATCATAAAATTCAAGCAATCAGAAGTAGAAGCATCCCAATTAGTCCTATGCAGATCAAGCAGAATGAAAGAAATATGGAAAAGAAAGGAAGAACAAGAAAATTGCAATATAGCCCTATGTGCACAAGAAAAAAATGATCAATGGTATATTGATAATATAAGTTCTCATCACATGACTGGAGATAAGAACAAGTTCCTTTATTTAAAGGAATTTAAGCATGGCAGATATATTCTTCAAAATGGTGCATTAGTTAAAGTATTGGGAAAAGGCCTAGTTAGCCTTGACAATGAAAATGGTAAGTCTAAAGATGTCTGTTGGTTGAAGGTTTAAAGCACAATATGGTATGTGTAAGTAAAATGTTGGATAGTGGACATAAGGTCATATTTTATTCTAGAGGCTACAAAATAAGGAAGGAAGAAATTGGAAAATTGGTAGTAATAACAACAAGGACCCCAAGCAATGCATATGTCCTTGATAAAGACAAGTCCAAAAAATGCAATAAGTGAGTACTATTATCTCTCCCAGCTTATTAGTAAAATAAAAGTGAGGGATATCACCACCTTGGGACAGAAGGGATAATGAAGCCAACATAGTCACAAGGGGAGTACACAACAACATCCCAAATTACATGAAGAATATAAGAATCATTGAATTTGAGCTACAATAGAATAATGGTGTGTTAAAAAGCCAAAAAGTAAAGAAAGTTCCACATGAACAACTGAAAGCAACAACATGCACCATCCATTGGTTTAGAAAAGAATTGATTGCTCAAGAAAATCACAAATTGAAATTGTAAAGTGTTTAGAGGGAGAAAACATTTAATTTCGCATGTCCCTTGTTATCAATTGGTATCTTGGTGCCAATTGGTATTCTTTGGTTCAGAAGTAATAGCCTCTTGTATGTTGGACAACTCCTTTAAGGGGAGCATGATAAAAAGAGAAGACTAGTCAGTTATTAGCTTCCAAATCCATGCACTAGAGAAGCAACCATGGAAAGTGAAACTTCCAGGGGGAGAAGAGCTCAAACATTGGAGTTAATGGAGCCTCTGATATCAAAGAAATGGAAGCGGTATCTAGTAGAAAGAGGAAGTGTGAATAGTCAAATGAGAAGAAACACTAATAGAGACATTTATACTATAGTTATTTGGTAGAGAGATAAATTGGCTTCTCACAAGCAAAGGAGGAGCATGAGTTTATAGTAGCAATGGAGAAGTGAACATCCTATTACAGGGAATATCTCCTCAAAAGGAAAATATGAGGAAGATATTATTCAATCCATTTTCCATTGACATCAAAGGGAGAGAGTTAGCAAACATTGGAGAATGTCATATAGATAGACATGGGAGAATGAGCAAACATTAGTAGCATTCCAGGTGGAGTGTTGCCAAGTAGTATTGTCATCAATGCCAAAAGGGAATATTTTTGAGAAAAGTGTTGTAATTGATGTCAAAGGAGTAGTCATTGATGTCAAGTAGTGTTAAGTTCGGGGGGGCTTGTTGGAGACTATTGTGCAGGATGAAAATTGTTGTCGTTGGTGTCAAGTAATCATTGTTGATGTGTTTACAGTGTTTGCAGAGTCTTGTAATGATTGTAGATTGTTGTACGTATGATCTAATGGCCTATATTTGAAGGAATTTTGTTTATAGTGGATCAACTCAATTTCTCTTGCAAATATTATAGTTGGATAGTCCTCTGAGAGACATTTCCAACAATATATGGCACTTAGGAAAAATCTTATTCCTTCAAATTTCGATAGGGTTCCATAGTTGCATGGTTCCACTGAATGCCAAATTGTGTATCACCCCTGCTATTAACTATTGGACACACAAGGGATGCTCCAATTTATATAGACCATTGGATCGGAGTTGGTGAAGATCTAGCTGTGGAATGCTTGGAGGAAGGTGCACGAGAGTCAATCGTGAATATGAAAAATTGCTAACCCCGCCACTTTGTTAATTGTCGAGTAGGGAAGGGGGGTCATAATTAACTGCAATTGTTTATCAAGTGGAGTTGAGGCTAATTAGTGGCCAACCGATGTTCATGCGAGGCGCATTTCCAATGGAACACCCTCCTCCCACATCCGCCCAAGTAACCATGCTTACCGAGTTAAACATGATATGAGAGGCTACAATGATTTGAACTCCTATGTGACATTAAGGAAGTGGAATTGACGGAACGTCACACATAGTCATCCAACATCATCAATAGAACCCTTAGGAGACAAGTCAACCACTCAGACAACCTATCCCTGGTTCCCACTGTTGTTTTGGATCTCTTAGGCCATAGTCCCTGTCATGCTATGGGCAAGGGAGCGACCAACAACCCAAAGCCACTCTCACATGCTTTCCTGCAAGTGACCAGAGACCAAAATTGCCAATTCTGTGTCAGTGACCCCGAGATTCTAGCCACTTTCCTAAGCCCAAAGCCCAAGCCACTGCCCAAAATGGAGTGATAGCTGGAAATCATTAAAAATACAGGGAAACAATAATGAAAAAGCAATAAGATGAACAAGACCATAACCAGACTCCCACTAGCCATGCCAAGCATTTCGGAAAACATATCATCAACATGTAACCTGCAGGTGTAAACAACAAAATTAAGTGTAGGAATATCATAATTATCTTAGAATCATTATGAACCATTGTTCCCTCATGTGATTTGCTGCATTATCATATATTAGGCCATAGATACACTATCCATTCATTTACAAGTAAAAACATGCTGAGATCCATACATAGTTGTTGTCATAAAATATACATATAACCAACATAATAGGAATAGAATTACCATAAAAATCCACATATACATCAATACATTTGCACATGAAAATCAAGGGAATGAATTTCTCATTAATGAATGCAATAATCCAACTGGATATGGGACTACCATGTTCCACCCGACCATAGAATGGCTGAGCCAAATCTCTCTTTAGCCATTCACCCCCATTCCATATTCCAAGCATGAATGTGGGACTCAAACCAAAAGAACCAACCAAGGCATACCGAGGCTAAACCATCTCACCCTCATCAATAGAAACCAGGCTTTACCGTAATCCATCCCGGATCACTAGGCCAACACAATGAACACACCATAACAGTGTTCCTCTTGCCTTCTTTGCCTTTCTTGCTCAAATGCAAAAAGGCTCCAAGAAAACTCTAAGTGTCTAAGAGTAAGAGAGAGAGAGAATAATGAGAGAGATCCAAAGCTAAACTGACAAAAGTTTACCAAATGATCCTCAGAAGCCTTTTTATCAACGAGTCCTCTATTTCTTCATTTTCCATTATTTTCCTTCATTTTCCTCCTCACTTGCAACCTGTGACCTTTCACCTCCCTTTTCTCCTAATTGCCATTATTTTCATAAATAAATATACCAAAAGTGTCATTTTTCCTTTCCAAAGCCTTAGCCATTGCCTTTGCCAATTTCCTTAGCCATAAACAACCAAATGAACACCCCTTAGGATGTCTTTCCCAACATATAGCTTGGAATAAGTGTCCCATCAACTGTGGTTATTGTTTTTAACTTTTATTACATGGAATTTTCACCAGGGTTGTTACAAAACCCTCCCCCTTGGGGGAACACCATCCTCAATGTTCAATGACACCTATAACCAACACGACCGTTGAAAACAAAACATACTACCCATGGAGCTTTATAACATAGCTCGTTGTAGTATTTACAATGAAAAATCTACTAAAAACAAAACATCATGACAACATGATAACATACCACATAGTGGAGCTTTATAACATAGCTCATTACAGTATTTACAATAACCACATATACACATATGCACATTTTGTAAACCAACAAATAAAAGGATACAATGCCCATATAAATCAACAAGGCAATCCAAAGGATCACACCTCCACCCTTAAAGTAATACTAGGATTCACCTCCTTCCCAGGAAGTCCATAATCCACTGCAAAGTCAAATCGGCATCCAGTGTCCAGCGCTATAATCCTACACCACTTGTCCTCTCAGTGAACAGTTACTGACTCAGTGCTCCAGGGCGCACTCCCAATATTCATCTGATTCCATCTGGCAATGCTAATGACCAAAACAAATCCATGTGTGACCTTCCCTTCTCTGCTGAGTAGTCCCTCAGGAATCTGGTCACCCCTTTCGTGCGGTCAGCCACCTTCTAAGTTCCACTAGCACTCCCATCCCGAGCAGTCCATCCCTTGGCAAGGCTTCCTCGCATCGGAATATACAAAAACCAAGGAGTATCCTTGCCTTAAAACCAGCATACTAGTCATAGCATGCTCATGGAAATCAATGGTCACTATTGGGTACTAGTGTTCCACAATGGCCCTGCTCCTGAAGTGATTTACCAGCATATTGTTGCATTTTCCCATTTATTTTGTTGTTGCTTCCAATTCTTGTAGCCGATTTCAACCACTCAACCAGGCATGCTCATGCATTCTTGTTCCAAGCACATAATTTCCTTTAGATTTAAAAGAAATTGAAATAACTTCAAATCATACCTCATTGGTAGCTCATCAATAAGGTACACTTGCAATATTGTTTGTTTCCTGTCACCACAAGTAAAACTAGCATATTTGACCAAATCAACATGTATAGAAATATCACATTAGGTCAGCTCAAAACATAACCATCATAAATCACATGTAACCATCATAAACCACAATCATAAATCACATGCATAATAAAACTAAAATACAATACTGATACTTGTCCTTCATCGATCCTTACTTTTGCCTTTGTTCTTTCTGTACACATACCAGATTGATTGCCACACCCGAAAACACTCAGTTCCTTATCCTCAACCATGTGCACATACACATATTGTACATCCCACACATACAACCACACACGACATACCACACCATGCAATACATGCATTCACACCTGACATACAACACATACACCTACACCCAGTGTACAACACAACACAATACATACATACACCCACACTCGATGTACAATACAAGACAATACATACTCCTACATCCGGTGTATGACACAACACAACACGTATACGTACACAATGTACATCACAAGACATACATCTGCACACAACGTGCGACATCACAAAATGCATACACATACATCCGATATACAACACAACTCATACATCTATACCCGATGTACAATGCCACAAAATACATGTACCCACACAGAGTACAACACAATAAGTACGCATGTCATGCCACCACAACTACACAATACACATACATATTACTGCATGCCCGCAACACAACATGTATGACATGCACTCAATCCCACATGTACACCAGTACCATATGTACAACATGTACACAGTACCACCTGTATAAAGCACCACCTGCGCAATATGTGCACAACATTACATGTACATGATGCCACCTACATAATGTGTACACAACGCCACATGTACACTACACCACTTGTACAACATGTACACATTATCACATGTACATAGTACCACATGCACGACATGTATGCGACACCACATGTACATAGCACCACATGCATGACATGTACACAACACCACCTACACATAGTGCCACTTGTACAACATGTACACAACACCACATGCCCACAACACCACTTGTACAATCATGCACACAACACCATATGTACATAGCACCACATGTACAACATGCACACAACACCACAAGTACATAGCACTGCATATCCAACATGTACATAACATCATTTGTATATAGCACCGCATATCCATCATGCACAGAGCACCATATGCACACAATACAATATGTACACAACACTGCATATCTAACATGTACATAACACCATCTATACCTAGCATTGCATATGCACAACACTATTTGCACCATCATGTACACAACATTGCATAAACAACATGTATACACACTGCATATGCACAATATTGCATGCGCACATCATCATAGATGCAACATGTACAACATATAAAACATATGCACAACAATAATACCACACATGCGAAACCATACTGTCCTTACCAAGAAGCCTTCTTCCAGTATTTTATTCATACTTATCCTAGCATGCCGCAGACCACATTGATTTCATTTTGTTGATGTATCCCTTCATATAACCTATCCATAACATAGACATATTATAATCACATAATATCAACTTATAACCGTATGCTATTGGCCTTGTATATTTGTGATGAAAAGAGATCTGGGTATAAGCCCAAAATCCCCTTTCTTAAATAAATCTCAACTAAATCATAGCAAGGGTTGAGATTTTTTACGCCATAGGAGTTTTAAGCCAAGAAGATAGACCAATAGCTTATTTCAGCGAAAAGCTAAATGATGCAAAAAATAAGTATTCTTCTTATGATAAGGAGTTTTACGTAGTTGTGCAAGCATTAAAGAAATGGAGGCATTATTTAATGTCAAAAGAATTTATTCTTTATACAGATAACCATGCATTGCAGTTTATAATGCAGCAGCCAAAACTCAGTCAGAGACATGCTAAATGGGTAGAATATCTTCAAAGCTTTCATTTTGTGTTGAAGCATATAACTGGATAGTCAAACAAAGTTGCAGATGCCTTAAGTAGGAGAAATGTATTGCTTCAAGAAAGTCAAATCCAAGTGTTGGGTTTTGATTTTCTCAAGGAATTATATGAGACCGATTCAGATTTTAAAGAGGCATTTGAGGCTTATAAAAATCCTATCTTGGCGGATAGGAGCAAGTGGTTGGATTATTTCCTACAAGATGGACTATTATTTAAGAAAAATCAGCGGTGCATACCAACTTGTTCAATGAGAGAAAATTTAATCAAAGAGAAGCATAGTGGAGGACTTGCAGGACATTTTGGTACAGAAAAGACTTTTGAGCAACTCAACAGATTTTATTTTTGGCCGAAAATGAAATCTAAAGTGGAGAAGTGTGTAAGAAATTGTAAAGTCTACCAATATGCAAAAGGAAGGAGCTAGAACACAGGGTTGTATATTCCATTGCCAATTCCAGATAGGCCTTGGGATATGGTAAGTATGGATTTTGTGTTGGGATTACCAAAGACTCAAAGAGGTTATGATTCAATCTTTGTTGTAGTGGACAGATTTTCAAAAATGGCACACATTATTCCTCGTTATAAAACTAGTGATGCTTCTCACATTGCTAACTTGTTTTTAAAAGAGATTGTAAGATTGCATGGGTTGCCCAAAAGCATTGTTTCAGACAGGGATTCAAAGTTCATTGGACATTTCTGGAGAACACTATGGAAGAAGCTGGGAACTAAATTAAATTTCAGTTCTGCCTATCATCCACAAACTGATGGACAGACTGAAGTTGTGAACAGAAGTTTAAGCAATCTTCTGAGGAGCCTTACTGTAGAGCATCCAAAGCAGTGGGATCAGGTGTTACCACAAGTTGAGTATGCATATAAAGGCTTTTTACCTTAAAATCTTCGCAAACCTTGCAACATAGGCATCAAGCCTTAAGACCCCCGCAGCCACATATATAAACATACACGGAACACTATAAAACCCCGCTCCAATTGATACACACGGATTTCAAATATTATAGCTCCGTCTATATATATATCGGCGGTTCCGGCTTTCGGCGATCGCAACAATCCTTTGACTCCAACCTCCGATGCGATGCGGACTCGACGCCTTTATCAGCTCCTTCCTATACTGATTTCGGATCTGCCATATCGGCGGATTCGTATCGGCGGGTTTGTAATACAAAGGGTCTGTGGACCCGACGATCCTTTAAGCTCCGCTCTATAATGTTTCGGCTCCGAAAGTCGGAGCTCCCACTTCACAAGGTTAACGGTCCCTTCGGACCCGACGCCTTTACATGTTGTGCTCTATAATACGATTTCGGGTCCGGAAGATCGCGATTTCATTAATCGCTGCTCCGAAACGATACAAGGCCTCTGCGGACCCGATGGCCCTTATACTCGGCTTTATAGTGGTTTCGGCTCCGGACTGTCGGAGCTTACACTTCGGCAGTCTCAAAGCTTCTCCTCCGATGCGAAAGTAGGGTCGGACCCGATATAATAACTGGCCAACTTAATAACTTTTTCAATTCCGCCAATGTCCCGCCAAGGGAAAATATTAAGAATTCTCTGTGTAAACAGAAATATATACAGAGCCTTATAAAATGACTTAAGCCAGCATAAATATGACGAAATCAAAGGGAAATGATTCCAAGGCCTTAATCACACATCATGCAGTATAGCCAAGGCGCATTCATCAACTTCCAACTCACAGTAACCTGTTAGCCGATACACGCAGGTATACAAGTTTTCAATTAACAGAAAGTCTTTAACACAGATACACGGAGAAAGAAACTTCCCAAGGATCAGAAACTCTGCATATATTAATATGAATGCATGAAATTACATTGAGAGACTTGAGCTCTCGCACAACCACACACACACAGGCCAGATTTTCCTCACGAATGGCCTTCTCTCTCACAGGCCCGATTATCAATACTGGTGGCCTCTTCTCTCATAAGCCAAATTCTCAACACTAGTGGCCTCCTCCTTGCCCGTAGGCTTACATACATATATATAAAACTGGGATTGGATTACTAATCCCATCCTTTCCCCTAAATTACTCCAATAAAAGCTCTAACTCCTACATGCAATGCATACAAAAAGTCTCTTGAGGCTTTATTCCATCTTTTCCTGTTTTAAACCAAGAAAAGCCTCCTTATCCCTTAATGGTCCACATTCATTGCTTTTATGCCTAAAAGCTCTCCCTATATTCTCATTTATTTATTTTGAGAATATCTAATTAATCACACTTAACAGCCTAAATATTAAACTGACTTGTAACTTAGGAAAATAATTCTAAAAATGCTTAACCCCCTATGTCTATATTTACAATGATTTTCCCTTGGGCTGAATGCTCCTGCATCAATTTGTCATGACTACTCTTCTCAATTGATTCCTCGTAAGACAAGGAACCTCTTCATGCCATCCACCTGCATAAGAAATCGTTCTGCCACAAGAACAATTCTTGATGATCTGTCAAACAGTGACATAGATACATGGATACATACATACATATACGTAAAAATTATCATAAACAATCATGATCCTATTAGACAATGATATGCATACATACATATATATACACATAAATGTTAGTGTTAATAATCATGATCCATGATGACCTTGTCAAACATGACATACATACACACCTACATGTATACATATATAAACATCAACATAATCATGATCATAACATAATTACCAGATATCAAGGTCAAGGTTTAAGAGAACTTCCTTTATTCATGCAACACATGCACAATATTAAGAATAGTCATTCCCAACATAGCCAAGGCATCTGATGCCTCAGATCCATTTACTTTACCTTTTTTATTACCTTTCCCATTACTGTTTTTTCATCGTCCATTTACCACAATGGACCCAACCAGTCCAACCGATTGTCATAGTCTTACCTTCTGTTGTGCTTACTCATGCTCCGAGCTTCATTTGAATCTTAAATTACCTTTCGAGTACCAATCAGCTCTCCCTGACCTCCATTAACTTTCCTCTTTCTCAACCAATTCCGAAGACTCAAAACAATAAAAGGAAAGACCGAGAAGAAAAACAAGAAGAAAACCATGGAAAAGCAACAACACTATGACACCACAAACAAAGTGACATGATCGTGCACTAGACATAACAAAACTGCAAATCAAGCACAAGCAAATCAAAAAGACCAAAAGCACAAGACTAAAAATAGACACCATGACTCAATCCCCATGGTTCCTAGGGAAAGCTCAACTTGAGTCTTCTTCAATATTTCATGGCACTCTCTTGCCATGTGACCCCTGCATGATACTACCATAAACACATAATTGTTAGTGCACAAATAAACATAACAACATACTAGTTACCTTACCTTGTTGTGCCAACCACATTGCTTGCAATTGAACACATCCACACCATATCTCAAGGGACTCCAATCCTTTGACGGATTTACTTGTAACTAAATACTAGCTAATATACCTGTCAAGTACATGTTCATGAATCTAGCACATATCCACATAATGTCAGATGAGATCAAAGTTAAGAAGAATCCTTATATGCAAAGCACTCATTTGTTTGGAATTAGGGTTTCCCAACATAACCAAAGTAATTCTTGCCCAATTCCTTTCTTTTTCCCTTTTGGCCTTGTTGCAATCGAGGCTTACTATGCATTTTCACATCACCCAACTGTTAGTTATATAAACACATCAACTATTACCTTAGCACACTAATACCAAGCATGTTTCCTGCAACAAATGACACATGTCAACCATGTGTTCCAAACATCAATACAATCATATGTATCAATTTGAAATCAACCTTTACCAAGACTAACAATCATGTCATAATCCATAGTCAACTCATAGTCATTAGAAATAATGCTACAACTGTCACCTACTATACTCAAGTACATATCAACTGTCTGAACACATATGTGCTAGTAAAACCATCTTAAAGCAAGATCATTAGAATGCATACTTATATTATGAAATTCATCAAACATTCAACCAACTTGCAAACATACCATGTTAAATAAATCAACTAGACACCAAACACTCAAACACCAAATAAACGTCATAATAAAAAAACCAAGCACCAAATATATGACATAAGCAACCTCATACCTTAATGTATCTCAGGGGAGGCTATCTTGTCATCACAATCAATCTAGGTTAATACAATACAACTTCACAACATATAAATTCAAACATAAATCATGATATCCATAATAGTGACTAACTAACATGTTCACGTCATAAGCTCATAAGCATTTGTCGTTCATGCATAACAGTCACATATGTACGTTCAATCTAGATTAGTACGACACCATATCAAAACTATGTCGACTTATACTTGAATATTGCAACCATAACCATTTGCATATGTCAAGCCACGTTAACACAATACATATAACATCAAGATCTTCAATGCAATGAACATAACCATCACACATATGACCAATCCAAATTACAACATCAAGATCTCAATGAGATAACACTAATCATCAAGTTAATAACATATAACAACAATAAGTTATATATCATGCTCATCAATAACACATAACTTAATCATCAAGTTATCTAACATAAAACAACAATAGCAATGCATACAACCACAGGTTACCATCATTCTTGACTATTCAACACATGTGCATATGACTATACTAATCAACTATCATCTGTCATGTATGTAACCATAACATCAAAATACATATACATAAACCTAATGTATATAATAATCCTTAACTTACATACCTGCATGCCAAACATACAATACATGTATGACGATCTTCTCTTGCCTTGAGGTCCAATGTTGCAGCTTCACTTTAATGATTTGCATCTCATATTCTATCTCATCCAACACATTAGCATCATAACAACCAATAGCATCATGATGACCTAACTTTCATACCATGACTTCACAAGGCATGTTTTACCTATTGTTCATGCATACTATAACCAAGACCATACATGCATAACCACTGCATATGGACATATAACACATGAGTACAAAACCATATACACCTCATTTTAGCTAGAGTCCAATAATCAATGCATGACCATATAAAATACACAAACCATGACCTCATCCATGAAAACAACAACCATTACGTCACTGTACGCATTGCCACATGCAACCATCATCATGCATAAGCAACACCTAATCAACTACACATACGCATAGGCACATGTAGTCGATCATAAGCGATCAATTCTTGTAACTAACCTACAAGATTGATACATGTCATCAAGCATACAAGAATGCAAACTACCATACAAGAATGTAATAAAGTGACATATAACAATATGTAATTAGTCATATTCTCATGATGATGCATTCCACACAATCAATATCAAGTTCCTCATGACAACCTTACTAACCCCATGATCAACATTATGCCATGCAACAAGCATATGGAATGCAAGTGTAAGAGACACACATGCAACTGACATACATGCATGACCAACGCGCACCACCCATCCAGTCCGAGAGGTGAACCATGTTTTGATACCACTCTATAACACCCTCCTCCCACATCCACCAAGTAACCATGCTTATTGGGGTAAACATGAGACGAGAGGCTACTATGATCTGATTCGACCTCCTATGTGACGTTAAGGAAGTGGAATCGATGAAACATCACACACAGTCATCCAACATCATCAACAGAACCCTCAGGAGACAAGTCATCCACTCAGACAGCCTGTCTTTGGGTCCCACTATTGTTCTGGATCTCTTAGGCCATAGTCACTCTCATGCTATGGGCAAGGGAGCGACCAACAATATAAAGTCACTCTAACAGGCTTGCCTGCCAGCGACCATATACTAAAATTTTCAGTTTTTTGCTAGCGACCCTACGATTTAAGCCACTTTTTCAGGCCCAGAGCCCAGGTCACTACCCATAATGGAGTGATAGCTTGAAATCATTAAAAATATAGGGAAACAATGATGCAAAATAAATAATTTGAAAAAGACCATAACTAGACCCATACTAGCCATGTCAGGCATTTCATCAAACATATCATCAACATGTAACCTACATGTGTAAACAACAAAATTAAGTGTAGGGATCTCATACTTATCTGAGAATCGTTATGAACCATTGTTCCCTTATGTCATTTGTTGTATTATCATCTATTAGGCCATAGAGACAATATCCATTCATTTACAAGTAAAAACATGCTAAGAGCCATACATAGTTGTTGTCATAGAATATACATATAACCAGCATAATAGGAACATAATTACCATAAACATATGAGCCATCAAAATCCACATATACATCAATACATTTTCACATGAAAATAAGGGGAATTAATTTCTCATTAATGAATGCAATAAACCAATTGGAGATGGGACTACCACGTTCCACCCAACCATAGAATGTCTGAGCCAAGTCTCTCTTTAGCCATTCACCCCTGTGCCATATTACAAGCATGAATGTTGGACTCAAACCAAAGGAACCAACGAGGGCATACTGAGGCTAAACCACCTCACCCTCATCAATAGAAACCATGCTTTACCGTAATCCATTTTGGATCACTAGGCCAACACACTGAACACATCATAACAGGCTTTACCATGATATCCACTTGATCACTAGGCCAAACAAGCATGGATGCCACCATATTTCTCCACCTACACCATGATTAATTTTCCTGTCTCCTAGTCTCTTAGGCTTTACCACAATCCAAACTTAGATTACTAGGCCCTAAACCGAGACCCACTCTCTGTGATTTACCACATATTCAAAACCTGAGATTACTAGGCCCAACAGAGAGAAAACCACTTCTTCGATTTATCATATATCTTTCCATCCATATGAAAGGATTCCTAGGGCCACCGAGGCAACACAATCCTAGATTTACCACAACCCACAGTCTCCCTCAGGGGTCACTAGGCCAGTGGCTTTACCATGACCCATAGTCTGGTTCAGGGACCACTAGGCCATGTGCTCTATCATTCAGAGATCCACTCCACTCAGCATCGAATCCATCCAACAATCTAGTTCAACCAAAAAATGAGAACCCCATCACACCATGGTTATCTAGAAATGGAAAGGTTAGGCTAAAAGCATTGTTACACTTGTAAAAACCCATGCCATGATAGAAAATAACCACATGCAATGCCATGCATGCCAAATATAGCAAGGAAAACAAACATGCAAGTCGATACATGTAACGAATTCTACTATAGCTACTTGATCCTGTCTTTCCTTGCTTGATCTTTGCTTCCTCTCGCCTTCTTTGCCTTTCTTTCTCTAATGCCAAAATGCTCCAAGAAAACTCTAAGTGTCCAAGAGAAAGAGAGATAAAGAGAGAATAATGAGAGAGATCCAAAGCTAAACTGACAAAAGGATACCAACTGATCCTCAGAAGCCTTTTTATGAATGAAGCCTCTATTTTCTTCATTTTCCATTATTTTCCTTCATTTTCCTCCTCACATGCAACTTGTGACATTTTGCCTCCTTTTTCTTATAATTTCCATTATTTTCATAAATAAATGTGCCAAAAATTCAATTTTTCCTTTCCATAGCCTTAGCCATTGCCTTTGCCAATTTCCTTAGCGATAAACAACCAAATGAACACCCCCTAGGATGTCTTGCCTGACATTCAGCTTGAAATAAGTGTCCCATCAACCGTGGTTATTGTTTTAACTTTTATTACATGGATTTTTCATGAGGGTAGCTACAAGAAATATCTCATTAATTGATAGATGTAGCATCATTCTATCTTTAAGTCAAGTAGTTGTGAATTTTTTGCTGTGTTGATGCAACCAACATAGGCACGTGATAGAGAAACCTGATGTCATTGCAAATGTTGTGAATTTTGTGTCTAGGCCATTTTGGTCAACAAAATAAAATGACACAAAACAACTAGACCCTTGGAATTTCATCCATATCATATGGTGACATGGAAAGTGATAGATGGTGAATCATGAGTGGAGGACACTATTGATGTGGCATCCAGTTGGTATGACAAGTCAACATAATGATGATGTGGAATAACGTGGAAGGACATGTGGCATGTAATTTGACACTTTAGGGGCCCAAGTGGGCCTTTTTTGGGTGACACATGGCAATGTGATGACATGATATGGAATTTGGTAGGACAACTCGACAAGGTTGACACATCATCACGTTGCAGAGGCTTTTGACAAAAGTCTCAATGCAATGGGAAATGGCGTTGGCGCAATTAACAGATTCCACTAATAGGAATCCTTTTTATTAAATGACATACAAATTCATCTTCCACCGCAAAGGTTTAAACTAAGTGTTCCATGCAGACTTGGAATGACAATGCAGTTAATAAACTCCATAGACAGAAATTAGTCTATTAAGAAACATAAAATTTCATGGCACGTCACTGAAGTTTGAGGTTCGTGGGGAATTAGTTGATGGAGCTTGGTGTGGGATGGAAGGCGCTAGACATAAAATTTGTGGAATAAGAGCAATAACATAAGTTTAGGGCCCTAGGAACTTTATGAATAACATAGAAAAACAATGAAAAACATAGTCCCCAATCCCTCCTCCATACCAAAGACAGGTGGTAGACATTTGGTAGTGATGTGGCAAAAATACAATGTGGCCCAATGATAAAGAGACACATGGAAGACATGTCGCATCCGAGAGATGATGTGGCACACTACGAAGTGACACGTGGTAGGTGGAAATGGCCATATTGGATGGCCAAGTGGCCTGTTTTTGGGTGACATGTGGAAACACTAAGAGGACACCACATGGCAGGGTGACCACAACATGATGTTAGCACAATAAATGCCTCTAATGGTTAGAGCACAATTTTTAGGTTGTAGTCACATGAGCCTAAGAGGGTTGAAGTTTAAGGGAGTAACAACTAATCTAACATATTTTGAAGATAAGCGATTTCTATGATTAAGCCATTCTTCCTGGCTTAGGGACATGTGAGGTAGAGAGCCAATAGATGAGGTCCTTCGCTATCCTCTAACAGTTGAAGGCACATGGAATTATGTGAATAGTGTTGAATGTTGAGGTGCTATGTTATTGAAATTTAGAGTTATGGGTGCCAAATTCAGTTAAGGGTAGTTAAGGGCTTGTTATGGGTGAGTGGATTATGCCTCACTAAATGTTTGTTGAGGGGTTTTAATGCCCATGGTATTTTGACATGTAGTGGATATAAAAGACAGAACTATTTATGAACATTGGTTGGTGAATCCGTTGAAACTTTTAGGCCAATATAGATGCCAAGATGAGAAAAGAAAAATTAAGGCGTGAATCTAAAGCAATTTAACTTTTGATAATTATAAATTTGAAAATACATAATTGATGAGAGGACGATATAAACTGATGTTTCAAGTTGTAATGCATAACTTAAATTGGTGGGGATGATAAGGAGTGTGAGAGAGGATGCTACAAGATGTTCTAGTTGAACGAGTAGAGTGATTGGGTGTTATAGAGCACAACTAAATAAAAAGATTCAAATGAGTGCCAAGAAAGCCTAAAATGTGTTGGAGAAGGTTGATTTCTACATAACAGCCTAGAACATATCTATATGTATATCAGAGATTCGAGATTTTGTTGACTAGTAAAGAGAGCAGATCCGAGTGTTGAATCAAATATGAGATTGTAGAGGAAGAGCTACGAGAATAGATATGAAATATTGTGATTATATTTGGATGTGAAAAGAGCTATAGAGTAAAGGCAAAGTTGAAATCTAAAATAATAGGTAGTCTAATGATGAGTTGGTTTTATTGTGAAATATCTAACTAAGTGAGAGTTGAAGTAGTGAGAGCCACAAGCACAAATATGAAGATTAAGATGATAGAGTACCTATGGATTTGAGTTTGAAAAGTTGGTTCTTGCACATTAGGGAGTTGGTGCTTCCTTCAAGTGGGTTCTTGAGAAATAACTTAGGGGTTGGTGCCTCTTGCAAATAGCTTCTTGAAAATCAGGGAGTTGGTGCCTTCCTACATGTTGGGGCCTATAAAACAATTAGGGGTTGGTGCCTCGTACAAATAGGGGCTTGCAAATCAGGGAGTGGCTCCTTCCTTCTGGTTGGTGCCAGTAAAAATAATGTAACAACAAGTTGGAGCTTGCATTTATACAAAGAAATAAAAACAATATTTGTGGTTTTCTCCCTTTATGGTTTTCCATGTAAAAATGAGTGTCTCATATGTGTATGATCTTTATAGTGTTGTTGTGTGATTTCTAACTTTATTACATGGTTGATTTCTAAATAAGTTGAAATAGTTTATATTGGTGATAATTGTAAAATTTGGTCATAATATTGATTCACCCACCCTCTTAGTATTATCTTGTTTTCCAACATTCACTTCAAGGCCTTCTCATATATATATCTAAGACTCGAGGAATTATTTAATATATATCTTTTTAGCAAAAAAACTATAATATCTTGTTTAACCTAGAGTGCAAATATTTCTTCATCAATTTCTTTGAATTCAATGTGTAGTGATTCCATTGATGCCATATGGTCTTCATTATCAATGAAAAAAGTAACTAAATTGACAGTGTCTGGGCAAAAAGGTTTTTTTAATTCTTCTAGCTACCACCCTCCTTATTCTTCTAACACCCTTTAATATATGTGAAACTATTACTTCATGAACTATGGAGATTCTATTTGAAGGATTGATTCATGAATATCATTTATTGAAACATCCTTTCATCACATACCACTTTCTTTAAGACATGGGCATATCATAAATGGAAGTTCATTGAAAAGGTTAGTGGTTCATGGGAAAACAACATATGAATCCACATTAACCTCAAATCAACACCTTTGGCCTTGTAAATCAAAAACTCATTAATGAATCATAAGTGACCCCTGAGAAGTGCAGAGTGTGGAATGCAAAGAAAGATCATTTTGCAGGAAGAGATTATGTGCAGAGGAGTATCCTGTGCAAATTGTGGGGAAAACCTTTAAATAGAAGGATATTCACACAACATGGATTTCTACACAAGCTAAAAATATGAATAAGTGTTGTGAAAATTCACTTGATACTTAATACGATTTATGACATAGCATGGATTGTGAAAAGAGGAAAAAATAAAAGAAAAAGGGTTGGTGTGAAAGGCCAAATCTAGAAGTGAAAGGTGATACATGACAATGGATCAATGGACCCCATTTCAATTCCCCACTAATGATGTTGTTATTTATGTTAGTGATGTTTGTGTTAGTAATGCAATTTTGAATGGGTTAAAACCCAAAACATTGTAATTATCTCTTAAAATGCCAAACAACTTATGAATAGTTGGAGCCTTGCCAAAAATTGAGAAATTTATGCCTCTTACAAGTTTTTCCTAATTTCCATAGCTAACCATCCTCCAATTCGACCAAAACCTGACTTGAGCGCCCCAAACCTGGAATCGGTGCGCAAACCTAGCCTACAATCTTTCTCGACTGACGAAATTATCGGATAGTTAAACTGTACATTAACTCCCCAATTCTGAAAAAAAAAATTGGTCATATGGGGGCACGTGCCTAAGGGCTTGGGCTAACCGCCCACCCGCATCGGCCGACCCCCAACGAATTGGATAAGGGTAGAACCCCATGAAACCTAGGGCTGGTGCCAAAATTCACACGCACAATTTTTATGACTAGCTTGCGGTCATTTGAAGGCCCATGTTGCCTGGGGCTGGTCCCCGCTTTGAGCACTAAGGGTTGGCCCTCTTCGTTAGCCTCTGCCTGTGGTTGCATGGGCTGCATATGGCCCAGGGTTGGTCCCCAAGGGGTTGAACCCCCATTTCCAATCCGCCATGGTTCTTTTCTTGTGGTTTGGTGTGGCATTGTGGGCTATGACCATGGGGCTAGGGCTAAGCCCTGGCTCATGGTACCACCCCTTGCTTCAGAGGGTACAGGGACTAGGGTTGGGGCTTAGCCTGACCCTATCACCAATATGCAATGCGTTCAACTTCAAATAAAAGTCACGAACCCATAAGAAACATTATAGTGGCGTGTTGTTGAATGGTCATACTTCTCGTGGAAGTTTGTTGGTTTGAATCCCGTTAGGCTCGATCCAGCTCAAATAAAATTTTACATGCCAAAAGGAGGCCACATGGAGCTAGCCATTAGCTAATGTGCCTCTCCACCATTGGACAACTTCAACGAACCCACAACCAATGGAAATCCACCATTACGAGCCAATAAGAAAAATAAAATTGTCAATTAATCATTGGCCCAAATTGTATAGTCAAATTTCCACTCACCTTCCTAGTAAGCGTACAAACTGCTAATTGGGCATACCTGCAACCCAAATACAAAATTTTTAGTTGTTTGGAAATTCGATTAGAACACGATATCAGGAGCATATGATATCAGTTTTGAGTGAAATGAGTTGCATTGCATTTAGGTCGCCGAGATCTATGTATTGGTACAGGTTTCGAGCATTTTTTAACACTTTGAATTTTCAGCATGAAACTGATTCCTTGGATCACCTTCATCCTGTGATTTTTGGAGGTTAAAATTGTAGAACAGGTTCTTCCGAAGGAGACCAATTCGACTCATCTTATCCTGACTTGGCTAAGTGTCAAATATTGGAGAATATTCCTAAATTTCCATGGCCCTAGGTGTCCAAATACATCCTCCTGAATCTAGGAAAGGCCTATTTAGTGAGACCCTCTCAAGGTTGAAAAGAGAGAGATAGAGATAGTTCAATTATGTTGGCATAATATCACCAAAATAGTCTTTCCTTGCATGTCAAATGAGCACAATTTTCTAGTGAGATGAGGGAAGAGGGGAACCAAAGGATCAAATGAGATTTTGTGATGCATCCAAGGTATATTTCCCTATACATTTTTCAATATGACATGAAAAAAAATATTTCCTTCTCTATTTTCTATCTAAGTTATGAGAAAATTGATCACATTGTTTCATTAAGTCTTTGTTGCATAATAATATTCCTTGTACATAGGAAAAACATTTCCTTATATGTTTGTGCTTATGTCTAGTAGTTCAGATCTAATCGTTAGAGTAGTATCTCCAAGTAGGAGTGGGACTTCGAGTTGCAAAAGTGGTTTTCAAAACCACGTTAGCATGTAAGAGTAAAGATACGATCACACTACCATTTTTCTATGTCATTTATGATGGCTATGGAATTGGAACTAGGGATTTAGTTTAGTTGTTTCACATACTCTTTGACAAATCTTGAGGCAAGATCCATGGAGCAAAAACTCAGCCTCTGTGTGATTTTTGGGCTAACATAGTGTTTCGACCATATATCTTATATCACTCTCTAACACACCCAATGAACTCTATACCTTTCTAAGTGTAGAGGGTATCTAGGCCTGACCCGCTAAGTCACCTTAAGGAAGTGAGGTTATATTGTAGCAACTGCAACACCCTCCAAAATTTTGGCTTGCGTCCAAATTTGAGAGCCTTCCTTACTTTTTCCTTTAATGGTATCAAACACTTGAGATCACCCCATGAGCTCTTATGAAGTCTTTTCACCTTTTGCTTGTTTGACCAATGGTCATCTTTCGACATGTTGATTGCCTTGTCATGCTTGCAATCTAGTTCTAGTAAGTTTGAAGGTTTGTCTTTGTGTGTTTGGGTTGTCTTTGCTATGTGAACACCCGTTGTACTCACACACAAAGTTGTAAGCATTGTTGCGCAACTGTCGTCAAAGTCGTCCGAAGGTCTATCACAAGTGTCACGCTTGTCACTCTCAACTCCAAGACAATCTCACCGAGGAAATTTTTTGTCTTATTGTCATGATGGTCTATGTTGTCTCGTCGTTAAGTATGCTAAGTGTATGATCACAATGTCAATCTGCAAAAATTCACTTGTTTTTGACACTTAGCCATTTTCCTGAAAATCTGCCCGACAATTCTCTTCCACCAGACCTTGACTAAGTTTCACTACGCAGTCTCAGCCCTCAGTGGCCCTTCTCTGCTACCTGGAATTGTGCAGTGCTTGAGGCTATCCTCCAGGTTAGCTACACTAGGCAAACCTGGAGGTAAGCAGCCTGTCTACCTCCTAGAATTGCGCAGAAACTACCTCCATGTCCAAATGAGCTACGTATTTCTCAAACACAGTCATCAACCCTCCTTCTTGCTTGTTGGAAGCCTACACTACTCTGAGACTCGAGTCTGCACTACTCCCCAAAACTACACAGACATGTCCAGTTGGTCATCTGATGCCTTGCTCTACACTATTCTCAGAAATTGCATAGAAATGCCCAACTAACCCTTGCTACCTTGCTCTGCACTGCCTCCAAAAATTGCGCAGATCAGGGAAAATTTTAAGGATGGAAAATTATCTTGAAGTTTAAAAATATTGGCGAATCTCACTAGTCCCTAATATGTAAACTATAAAAAAATTATCAATGTATTTGTAAAATTTTTCAAATTTATAATGATTTTATATGTACTCTCTATATTATGTTGCCGATTTTTAAGGTTAAATAATTTTATATTGTAAAGTTTGGGCAAATGATTTTTATAAAAAATGGAAATTGGCGAATATTTTTTTTTTGGAAAAATCATGGAAAATTAGCCCACATGTGAATATTAGCACCTAAAATTTCCATGGCAGACATGTCTAGCTGTTCCCCTATTGCATGTCTTGCATTGTTCCCATAAATTACATAGTCCTACTGAGCAGGTCCCTTTGCATTCCTACTGTGTCTTCCCTTTGGAAATTACGCAGAACTGCCCAACAGTCTGTTTATAGCCCCAGTCTGTCTTCTCATTGAAAATTGCGTAGAGGTGTCTCCCTTCTGGGTCCCACCTTGTAACTGACACTAGTGACATTCAATGCACAATCCTGCCTCCCAATGATCACTGCATAGAGGTGTCTCCCTTCCAGGTCCCACCTTGCAATTGACACTGGCGACTTTCACTGCAGAGTTTTTCTGACAGTGCGGTTTGTCCTCCTGGAATGCCTCATTCCAACCTAAATTGTGCTTTGAGTTGTCTTAGTGAGTTGTCCTCCCTCCCCGTCACTTAGAACATGAGAACAATACATCATGCTAGACTAGGAGTTTTTGGTATTAATTTCATCCCGTCATGAGTGAATTGTAGGAACAAGTACACTGGTACCTCATGGTGAGACGACGAACGATATGAAGAAGGAGCACACATGCTAGAAGAATTGCTTGCAGCTTGACGAACGTACCAAGCATATCCAGCAACAAGAAAAATGAACACATGCATTGAATCATCAAGCAAGACCAAGACCATCGAAGACCCCATAACACTATGCCATGTGGAAGAGAAGACAAAGCACACCAAGAGTACATCTATCACTCAGCAACACAACATCTTGACATGGACACCATAGTCAGCCATTACATGTCAGCAATGTCATGTCAAGTTGTGTCATGAGTTGTCTCGACCACATCACCATTGTGGTCCATGTCCATTGTAACTGAAAGTAATGTAAAGTGAAGTCCAATGGATGCACACAAGAAGTCGAAGTGTCATGTCAGTTGAAAAGTCATGGGAATTTGAACAGTCACAAGGGTAGTCCAAGAGTCACAAGGGTCAAGCATCACCCTTAGTTATATATAACCCTCCCATTTATGAGCAAAGGAATTTTCACCTTGGCTCCTCCCACATAGCCTTGAGAGTTTGTATTCTATTCTTTGAGTAGTGAGGAGTGGCTCCATTATTCCACTACTGGGACTAGTGATGTATGGTGTACATATGTGTCTTGGGACTTTTTCTTAATTCAAAAGCCAGTTACGTCACGTTTTCACACATGTTTTGTGGATGTTTCTAAGACTACTCTTTAAACTTTTGTAATGCATGTTTGCTTAATCTGTACTAAGATTGTTGAACTACTTTGGTTATTTTAGTACTTACATTGTTAAAGATGTATTGTATTGTTTATCACTATTGTCTCGTATGTGTGGACTAATCTATAGGACATTAGATAGAAAAATATTTTTTTCTTGGTTATAAAGACCATCACCTCTGTTTGGACTACTCTGCTAAATGGTTTACTTGTTTTCCTTTTCACTTTGGTTTTAACAACTGCCACATCCACTATGGAAAACTCCACTAGCTGTTGGTCAGACCCTTGTTCGTTTGTGCGTGTCTCTCCCTAGGTGGTACTACTACCTCTCATCTAGAGGCTCACTTTTACTCTCTCCTGTTACAGTAAGAGAACCCGGACACAAGTTACATTATGCACTCACAAGCCATACTCACCTCGATTTTTGAAGATACACGCATAACACTCTAGTGTGTTGAACAACAAGAGCTAAGGCAAATTTCTAAGATAATGGAAATTGGGCCATCGTATCGGATGGGACTCCTACACCAAATGGTGTGAGATCTAGTTGGGACTTCATACCAGGGAGATCCCCTAAATGTTGGTGGGTCTAGCACCATCAACATTTCTGACACTAGAAGGAGGGATGCCAACATTTTATTGTTGAATGTCCTACCAACCCCACTTATCTATCATCTAGTCAAGGTAGTAATATGAACTCCCTCTCCCCTACATGGAACTTTGAAGTTCATTATTCCTCATCGCCCAGACCCGAGCAAGAAATTTTGTATTAGCACATCTGCTTTCTCTGTCCCATCACCCGTAAATTTTCTAAAGTTGTTGGGCTAATTCCAGGAGTGCACACTCTTGCCTATTCACAGAGGAAGAAAAAGACTACTCCCACCAGAGTTGCAGTCTCATCTGTGCAAGAAGTAATCCTCACCACTCTTGAAGAGCTAGCAGAAGCTGCTGAAAATGAAGAGGAACCTCCAGACTTCCAAGAAGGAGAAGAAGACAACCTCTTACTCTTGGGCTTAGGTTCCAGCGAAGGCAACAGAGGGGAAGGCAGTGATGGAGGTGGAGGCGGAGAAAAACCAACAGATTTAAAGGTAGAGTTGTTAGATTCAGAAGAAGAGGAGGATGACGAAGAAGAGGACAACATGGCTGACCAAAATCTAGAATGGATGACCCAGGGCCCATTGGCACTCCTGGGTGTCTTGCACAAGATGCCAAGGCACAAAGAGAAGTTGTTGATAAAGTATGACCCTCACAAGACACTGAAGGTGGAAGATCATTTAGACACATTCTACCTACATCTGTAGACACTCGAGGTACGTTATGTCGACATTGCATGTAGACTATTTCCATTTACCTTGGATGGAAGAGAAGTTGTATGGTACCACAAACTTCTTGTGAACTCCATTCAGAACTCAGGGGTGTTCAAGAGAATTTTCTTTGAAAATTTTGCTGAAGACAAAACCCCCGCCATGTTTCTAAAAGAGTTGGGTAGTCTCAAGATGGAGAAGAAAGAAAAAGTCAAATATTTTAACCAGAGGTTTAACTGTTTCTTGAACAAGTTCACAACAGACACCAAACCTCACAACTCCATCACTATTGACTACTACACACTGCACTGTCGACCAACATTGCGCAGTTCATCAAGCGAGTTGTGAAACCAACACTATTGGAAAATTTCCAAGAAGCAATTGTTGTGGAGAAAGACTTGCACGTGATTAGAGTCATTGTAGATGATGAAGCAAATAAGGACTCCAAATACACGGGCAGGAGGTCTCAGACTACTGTGAGTAAGGCAAAGGAAAAGGAAGCAAGTGAGATTGAGAGCCTTACTCATCTTATCAAGTCCTTAACAACCGAAGTTTCTGAACTCAAGCAACGAACGAGTGAAATGACCATGAATAGTAGACCTCTCAGGTTTGCGCAGAAGAAGAACACAAGCTTAGGCAGAAGCAGCTGCCACCCAGCCAAAACTACGCAGAGCTCTAACCTTGTGCTAAACCTAGATGCTATCACGACAGATCATTACTGCAAGTTCCATAACGAATGACATTAAGAGAAGACTTACCCAAGATGGAACCAAGGAATGAGCGCTCTGGCTACATAGTTGATCGACTAATTCGCAGCCAGTGAGCAGGATCATCATGAGGATGAAGACAAAGAAGAAGTAACTGCATCTGATGAAGCTCCAAGTGCTGGGCATGTAATTAACATGTATCAATGTGCTTGAACTGCCTAGTAGATGACCACCAAGAAGGACCATCCAAGCGACCGTCTAGCCCCAAAACAAGACAGTCGATACAACTTGAGAATTTTAGGGGGCCCCAGTGTGTTTGAAATATTGAAAGAAAAGGTAAGACAACATTTGCTCAGATCAGTTGATCCACTGGTCATCTCAACACAGAAAACTCAATGCAAGTTCGAGAAGACAACTACATCAAAAGGTACATTCGTGAGCAGCAAAGACAAGAGCAACCCACCGAACAACACGAACACAAGTCTACCCCCAGACATCTCGGTGAGTCTTCCCGCACTGGATTACAACATTGTTGAATACATGAAAAAGACTCGTGCAAACATCTCTCTGTATGAGTTAACCAAGATCACAGGTCAATGGGATATTCTTTTGTGTGCACTGGGGAAAATCTCCATAGGCAATGTTGCCTCTTCCAGCAAGGGACCAAGCAAGTCTCCTGACTCACTCGTGTCCGTGCTCAACGTACTTCGCATGGAGGAATTTAACTTGCTCTGTCCACTGCTTTTCTGTCCTTCAAAATATTTAACTTCAATGTCCACAACTGTTTGGTTGATTCTGGTGCGCCAGTCAATGTCATGCCACTCTCCATTGCTAAGAGGATCAATGCTCAATGGAGTAGTACAACTATGTAGATCATCCAACTTGACAGAACATGTGTGCCAACCATTGGTGAATTCTGGGATGTGATCATCTGGTTATCGTCTGACAGACGAGTTCATCAGTGCATTAACATTGTGATTATGGACATCCTAGAAGCATATGGCTTGTTTCTCAATAGAGACTGGTCCAGCAAGCTACAAGGATACTTTGCTATAGACTAGTCACACTTATGGCTTCCGCACAAGGGCAGAAACAACCAGATCCAGGTGTTGTCGGAAAGATACATGAAACATAATGTTACTCCCTTGAATGGTGAAAATGAACTATTGGATTTCACAGAACTTATGTTCGGCAATTTCTTTACCGAAACACAGTTGGGGTGTTATCTCGCACAACCAACCCCAACTCCACTAGACACACAGTTGGGTCTCCTTCCTTGCCCAACTAACGAAAACGAAAGCTATACCATAGCTTGTAATAGTAACAACAATAGTGACAATAGTACTAGCATAGCAAGAGGTCCTTATATAGATAAGATGTGGACCATATACTTTGATAAATCCAAGACACTGGAGGGCTCTAGAGCCGGTTGTGTTCTGACAAACCTGTTGCAAAGGAAAAATTTAGTCTCAATCCACTTAGATTTCGAGTGCACGAAAAAAAATACTAAGTATGAAGCACTCATTTTTGGCTTACAGAAAGCCATCAGCCTCAACGTTGTTGTTCTTAAAGTGATAGGTGATTCAAAGATTGTGGTGTGTCAGGTACTTAATACCATACACTGTGTTTCGCCCATATTAAGAGCTACCAACAAGAGGTATGTCGACTTATCTCTAACTTCCAAGCTTTCAATATTATTTATGTACCAAGAATGTGTAATGTAGCTGCAGTTGCTCTAGCAAATGCAACTATTAGGATGTCACCGCTTAGGGATAAATTTTCTGTTGAAATTTTGTATAAGCCATTTATCCCTGATAACATCACTAATTTACGTGTTTTTGATGATGGTCAACAAATACTGCATTTCATGGCTAACACTGATGTCTTCAAGGACACAATGATAGATGAAGACAAGCACGAGCAGTCTCTGCAGAGTGCAACTGATGACAATAAAGGCAACCTCATCCCCAAGGGTGTGGTATCACTCAAAAAGATGTATGACCTTCAAAACCGCTGTCAGGGGCCGGTGATTTCCAAAACCCATAGTTCCACAATGTTGTACAAACAAATCAACCTCGGAATTGACAAATATCTGAAATTTGTGAATCTTGGTACATGTTGCACACCAGAAGAGCGGCAAGCTTTTATCTGCCTATTTAGACAATACCGTGATGTGTTCGCGTGGACGTACAATTAAATGAAAGCATATGAAACACAAATAATCAACACGTCATTCAATTCAAAGAAGGGGCCAAGCCTTTTCAACAGACGCTAAGGAAAGTGCATCCATCACTTGAGCCCCTCATACAAAAATAATTGACTAAGCTACTGGATGTTCAGATCATTTACAAGGTTTTTTGTTCCACATGGGTTTAAAACTTAGTCTCTGTCAGGAAGGATTCTGGGGAGATATGATTGTGCATTTATTTATGAAATCTTAATTGTGCCTCAGACAAAGATAACTACCTAGTGCCGCTTATGGAGCTTATATTACAGACGATATCTAGAGCAAAGATGTTCTCTTTGCTAGACAGTTTCTCAGGATGCAATCAAGTTTTGGTAGCAGAGATTGATAGACTGAAGACAACATTTCGTACCAAGTGGGGTACGTTATCTTATCATAGAATGTCATTTGGGTTGGTAAATGCAGGCACTACATTTCAACGCGCAATGGACATCGCTTTCCGTGGGCTCATCGGACAAAGCATAGTTTTCTACCTCGACAACATGGTAGTATTCTTTAGACAACTGTCAGACCACCTGTGCCATTTGAATAAAAATTTTGAGCGATGTCAAAGTACGGATATCCTTGAATCCCAAGAAGAGCGTATTTGTAGTGTCTGAGGGTAACCTCCTTGGGCACATCATTGCCAAGAGTAGGATCAAGGTAGATCTGGACAGAGTCCGGACCATCATGCAGATTCCTCATCCGGTGAACAAGAAAGCTATTCAGTCCTTCCTGGGGAAGATCAACTTCCTCAGAAAGTTCATCTCTAATTATGAATAGCTTGTCAAACCCATTCAAGAGATGACCAAGAAGGACATAGCGTACAGTTGGGGAAAAAAGGAAAAGGAAGCATTTGCCTAGATTAAGAAATTAATAGTAGAGGCACCTTCACTATACAACCCAAACTTCAACAAAGATTTCTTACTCTACATGTTTGCTTCTAACACTTCACTTGTTGTTTTTCTCACTCAGAAAGGTGAGTTGAACAATGAATGACCCATCTCTTTCATGAGCGTGAGCTTGCAAGGACCTAAAATGAACTATCCCATCATGAAAAAACAAGCATACTCAGTGTACAAGGCGATTAAACATTTCATACCCTACCTCTTGAAAAACCATTGCATTGTCTTTGTGCCACACCCAGCAATCAGATCATTGCTTGTTCAGTAAGAGTTGGGTGAGAGATAGACAAACTAGATGACAGTATTGCAAGAGTATTATCTTAACATCAAGCCAGTTCACACCATAAAGGGTCACGATATTTGCAGATTAGCATCTGAAGTGGTACATGCACAAGAGGAAGAAGTAGAGCTCACCGACTGGGAGCAAGAAATTGAAATGTATAATGTTGAGCAAGCCCCCCACTTCGCATGGAAAATCTTGGTATGCAAACGTGCGCCAATACCTTAAGCATGTCACCATGCCCTCTCACTTCTCTATGTGGCAGAAGAGGGAACCATGGTAAATTTTAGGGGCGAATTTTAGCCCAAGGGTGAAATTTAAGGGGTTTTTCATTTTAGAGGGGCGAAATTTTTATAAAACACCCATTTCATATATTTAACCCAACTTTTATTTAAAAAATAACTATTTTTTTTCATTTTAGCCCAAAGAAAAGGGGCGAATAAACTATGAAAATACTCTTTTGACCCAATTCTCCTGGTTTGGGAGGTTATATTCCATTACAATCGCCCAATTTTCTGCTTTGCAATGTTAAATTCGTTTGCAATCACCCATTTTCTGGTTTGGGAGGTTGTATTTGGTCCCAATAAATAAAAATATAAATAAAGTGGAGGTATGGTAAATAAATAAAACCTCTTTTTATACTTACTCCAAAGGTATGGTAAATAAATAAAAATATAAATAAACTAGAGGTATGGTAAATCAATAAAACCTCTTTTTATATTTTATATTCAATCCATAACCTCTTTCTATTTAAGAAGGCTCAAAAAAGAGGTTTTATTTAAGTGAATCCGATGGGCCAAATATGGTAAATTAATAAAAATATAAATAAACGAGAGGTATGGTAAATAAATAAAACATTTTTTTATATTTACTCCATAAGTCACCTTAGATTTACGAACACGCAAGGGTGTAAATAAATAAAAATATAAATAAAGTGGAAGTATGGTAAATAAATAAAACTTCTTTTTATACTTACTCCAAAGATATGGTAAATAAATAAAACCTCTTTTTATATTTAATCCATAATCCTCTTTCTATTTAAGAAGGTTTAAAAAAGAGGTTTTATTTAAATGAATCCTATGGGCCAAATGCCATATTTATAAAAGAGGTATGGAAAATTAATAAAAATATAAATAAACCAGAGGTATGGTAAATAAATAAAACATTTTTTTATATTTACTCCATAAGTCACCTTATATTTACGAACACTCAAAAAATGTGTTATATTTAAGCCTATGGGCCAAATACTATGGGTTGAATACCATGGGCCAAATTATTATGAATACCATGCAAAAAAACATTATTAACCCTAATATTAGTATTAATAAAAATAAAGATGGCACATGGTATTGACCCATGGTATTCATGTGGAATGTAGCCTATTTAAAGGGGGGGAACTAAACCACCTTATATCCATCTTTACTCTAGATCTACTAAGCCCAGGGAGGGATCAAATATCGTGATATGAAAACTAGCATAGAGTGAAAAATATTTGATCCCTCTCGGGGCTTGGTAGATCAAGAGTAAAAATGGATCTTGTAATTTAATGTCACTTAAACATTTTAACTTGGTTAAAATAGAAATAAAAAAATAAACATGAATTATTAATTTTATTAATTTTTATAGATTACTAACAGTAGTTTTTAAGCTCCAGGTTTATGATAACCCATGGTATTAACCCATGGTAATACCATGGTATTCATGTGAGAATAGACTATTTAAGGGGGAAATTCTATCAGCTTAGGTCTATCTTAATTTCGGGTCTGCTGAGAGGGATAAATAGATTGCATCCCTCTAAGAGTGGTAGATGTAGAGTTAAGATGGATATAGGTTGGTTTTTATGATAATGAATATATTAAATAGACTTAGGAAATTATATTGTAAAAAACATCTTAATGTGAATGTTTAAAGCTACATTTAGTCACTTCACAAAATTTAGTAAAAAATACCAATATTTCCATGATCAGGGGCTCATGTCCCAAGTGTCGTAAAATGCTCAAAAATGAAAGTGCTCAGAACTAGTTTGAACCTGAACGACCATATAGAGCTCTTCCTCCTAATTCCGACGTCGTGAACGATTCGAAAAATGGTCTCTGTATGCAGAAGTTATGCCAAAAAGAAAATCGTCCAATAACCCTTAATTTTTTATTTTTTTCAAAAAAAATTAAAATAAAATATTTCTTAGAATATTCCAGGGAATATTCCATAAAATATTCTTGGAATATTCTTTTGGGCATCCAATGGAAGGGTGCCATGTGGCAAGCCCGAAGGCCGCCACGGGGCCCTAAGGTTGAACGAATGAGGCATATGTTAACAAAATTTTGGAAGTCCGGCAGATTGAACAAAAGACCTCCAAAATATAATTGTTGTGCCTTACCATTATACCATTCTATTGTTTGTTGAAAGATATACGCACTAAACCATATTTGAGACGATTTTTTTATTTTTATTTTGACTAATCAGATGATTTTGAAGCCATTGGCATAGGTTAGAGAGCAATCAGAGGTCGTTTGCAGGTGTTTTTGCTTCGTGGAAGTTCTAGGAGCTACTAGGGCCCAGTATTGTGGGAGCTGTATAGGGTTGTAGGTGCCCATTAGATGAGAACCAGTAGTCATTCTTGACTAATTTGAGCATTCTGAATCCATTTTCGCAGTCCATTTCACCTGTTAAGGCTTGTATTCATCTGTACAATCATTTTGAAATTTTAATCAAAACGAGGACATGCCCATTTGGGAGCCTTGGACCTAGTAAATGTAGCCCAAGAGGGGTGACCTGCTTCATCAACTTATTTTGCATCTGTGGTTGAGTTATTTTTCAAAACAAATCTGTTTTAGTATGTTAAACAGAAAAAAGGAAATAATTCTACTATACTTAAATGGGTCATAAACAGCTGAAAATTTCATTTGTTTTTAACTGCAAGACAAGTACATCATGTTAACATGTATATTTATTGAATTGAATACCTTGCTAAGCATTTCAAGTAGTTTCAAATTCAGATCATTCCATTAATATTGGTTTTTCTAATTTAACAAAAAAAATTCCAACCAGTGAAATCTTAGCACTCTTTCTGCATCACCCTCGCAGAAGAGAGATAGTCATTGCCCAGAATTCCTACCATTTTTCAAACGTTCTCAATATGATATCTTCATGAAAAATTTAAGGTATTGATGTTGGATTAGTTGTTTGAAAAATATGTTGGTTTGTACAACCTTTCTTCTTCTCTGTTATTCTTAGTTTGTCATAATGATATGCAGGGGTTGGGCCACTGCACCATATTGTCCTAAAAGACGGAGATTGTGCACCAAAAAGGAAATTAATCCACATGTTACAATGCTGTTAAAAAATGCAAGACGTATGAAGGTAGTGAATTATGCTAATAAGCAATTTGGATTGGGAGAGACGTAATTAAATTTTATTATTTAATTGAAGATTTCCAATTAAAATAATAATAAATCTACATGTATATATTTATATATTGATTGGAAGGCTTTTGACAATGGTCACTTCTTTCCATTAGATCCCCTTTAGTGCTTTGGGATACCTGATACTTTCTTATATTATATAGTTGGGGATTGCTACTTGTTGGCATGTTGGAGTAAAAAAACTTGATGTGTTTTTTTTTTATCTGTAGTTGGAGTCTATGGAATAAGAAAGAAATTTGATAGCTTGAAAAAAGTGGTAGAGAAAAGATTAATCGCTCCTACCTTGACAGAACTGGTGGTCAAGATCAACACCTACAAGAACTTTGTTGTGGAATATGATCAAAACTAATAGAAGGATATGAAAGAGTGTACAGTAAGAACCTTGACAAACACGGCCACTGAAACTTCAACATTGTTTGTAGGAAGAGAAAATTATGTTTCTTTTTTCCAAACATGTATGTTAGTATATTACAGTTTAACGAATATGTTTTCCTATTATCATATATGGTTTCATACTTTAACAAAACATTTGCCAAGACTTCACAATGTTTTATTATTTAGTGAAAGATTTGCTAAGATCTTACAAGATTTTATAATTCAGTGAAATATTTGCCATGACTTTACAAGATAATATAATATGGTGAGAGATTCACCAAAAATATTGTATATACATATTATATTATTGATAAAATCGCCTCCCATTTTTCCTATGTATCACAGAGATTCACCCATTTATTATACATATAAATTTAGGGTGGTTCTTAAAATTTTCCCTGGAGGGAACTTCGACTGCAAGCTTTATCTTACCAGTTGGTGCACATAATTCTTTACAGAAAAACATCACAACGACATTTTTCTCAGGTGCCTAGACACATAGGATTCATAAAGGGTGTTACGTGATCTCCATGAAGGACCACTCGGGGGTCACTTCATGGGAAACACAATAGCGCACAAGGTCATGCATGCCGATTTCTACTGGTCTACATTATTCAAGGATCCACACGCCTATGCCTGCAAGTGTTCGGTCTGTCAGAGATGTGCTGGCAGAAAATGAAGGTCATCAGCATTGTTGCAGCTCGTTGCAATGGACGAACTATTCCAACAGTGGGGATTAGACATCATTGGGGAGATTTTCCCACATTCGTCAAAGCAACACTGCTACAAATTACTTCACACTTTGGACAGAAGAATTTCCGCTGGAACAAGTGAGTGACCAAGAAGTCATCAGCTTCCTAAGACAGAAGATCTCGAGGTTTGGCATTCCTACATCACTTGTTTTTGACAATGCAATGTACTTCTGTTTGTTAAAGCTTTATGAATTTGCATTGCAAAATGGTATTGTGTAAAGCATTCTGCTAACAACGACCCACAAGGAAATGGTCTTGCCGAGTCTACAAACAAAAATCTTATATGCATCATAAAAACATACCATTTACTCTGAACAACGTAACTGGCACTTTGCTCTGGTGAATGCTCTATGGGATGACCGATTCACACCCAAACCCTCTCTCAATACCTCCTCCTACTTTTTAGTATATGGAAAAGAAGCCATCCTCCCACCAAATATCTACTTGCCTGCTCTCCAGTTATCCAAAGAATCCTAAGGCAATCCATGTACGATTAGTTCAGTGTAGGATGGACACATTACACAAACTACAGGAAGAAAGGGTGAAAGAAAAAGAAAAGTTTACACTTCACCAGAACTATATCAAGAGATGGTTCGACAAGAAGTCTGCAGGGAGTACCAACTTCACTATGGGTGACTTAGTCTTGCAGTGGGATAAACCCCATGAAGACAAAGGCAAACACACAAATTTTCATTCCGTGTGGATTGGCTCATTTACTGTTCCTGAGAAGCTTGTCCAACACACATATCATTTACAATCACTTGATGGGAAGATTGACACTCTCCTTATCAATGGCCAAGACTTATAATATTATTTTCAATGATCTGGTGCCACGCCCCACACTATGTACATAGTTCTTTCATTGCTTTTCTGAATTTTATTTTTCTGCTTTGCTCTTGTTAGCCTCCTGCCGCAATAGGTTAATCATCTTTCATGATCGACAGTTTTACATGCCAAATATGTCATGCTATGCATGCTGCAATGCTCCATATTTGCTACAGATGGCCAAAAAGTATCCACCAGAGTAGGCTGGTCTAAAGGCCACTACTGTGTTCCAATTTTGATAAAGCAATCCATTTTTGGGTTGAGGCAGTTTTTTTAGTTGGAGGTACTCAGGCTGGAGTTCACTAACATTGTTTTTTCTTATCACCCTTATTATGTAACTCCCTATTAGTTTTTCCCTCCCCCTATTAAAATCATGTATATAATTCCCCTATGTAAATACCCCTCCCTGGCATTATAGCCATACTTTCTACTAAGTCAGGGAAATCTCAGTCCATCTGGGACTGTTTTTAGCCCATCCGAGTCATTGAGGAACTAGTTTGACATCTGGTCAGCTAGCAACCTCTCCCTTAACCCCAAAAACCCATGTTTTCACCTTCCCCTTGTAAAATTTCACCCCACCGCTGTAAAAACCCACATTCCGCCCCTAACCCAAAGTTCCTGCGCATAAACATTAACCCGCGCCTGTATTTAACCCCGAAACCCGTTTTCCTAAGTTTTTAACCCGCCGCGCATATTAAATCTAGAATATTCCTGTGAATATTCCTGCCCGTTAACCCCATATCACGTCGCGTCCGCCGCCAGCCGTCCGATCCACAGCCCCGCAGATCTACGGCTGGTGGGCATCCTGATCTCCGATGCGCCCGGCCTTTAACGTTCGGGAGTTCGGCGGTTTTGCCGCCGTATTCCCGCCACGCGTCAAGCGTCGGGCTGTGGCGGAGCCCCTCCCCCCAAAACCGCCATCCCCCATAAGCGGTGCGCCACATACCGCTTACCGCCCGGTGATGTCACCAGTCCACGTCACCCCTGCACAGTCACCAGCCCACGTCACCCCCCTTGTACAATCACCCGATGAGTCATCCACCTGCGTGGCCTCCTGCCACGTCACTGCCACGTGTCCCGCCACCGTACCTGCCACGTCACCTACCGTATGAGATGATGTCATGCTGACATCATCCCGCCACGTCGCCATGCTGACATCACCCGCCGTACAATGCTGACGTCATGCTGACGTCATCAGCCCTTTTTTGACGCAGAGGCACGAAAGTCGCACTTCGGAGCCCCAGAATCGAATTCTGAGGCAGTTTTTGATGAGCGATTAGCGCAAATCGCTCATCGCAGGATTTTTTGGGCCAGAATGGAGAATCTTCAGGGAATCTTTAAGGAATCCTCGCCCCATGCAGCCCCAGGAAACCCGAAAGGGCGCAGAAATGATCTGTTTTCTTCACAGAGCATACCGCAATGATCAGAAGACAATTCCAGATGATACAGAGGCCGAACAACGGCCATTTACTGGTGATTAGACACGTAGCACAGCAGATCAACAACCCAGATTTTGTCAGCAAGTATCAGTGGAAGAAAGGACGCCAGAAAGAATCAGTCATGATTTTTTAGGGGCTCGAGGCACCTGAACATTGATGAAGCCCCCAGAAAATCAAATCGATAAGCATCAGTCCATCCTTGCTTTCAAATCACCGTCAAGACATTTAAAGCACCAGGACAGCAAGGAAGCCTAAACCCATACCCATTTATTGCAGAAAGCACTGCAGCAAGCCACCGAGGACAGCATCATTCATTCAGTTTTGACACTTCGGCCCTGAGCACGGCCCGAGACATTCTTTGCATTTATTTCTAGATAGGATTAGGTCAAGTAGTCAGTTTTATGACCTAATTAGGTCAAGATGTAATAAAGGAACTCTGCAGAGAGTTTTGCCCTATATATACCACCCTCTGTATAGTTTTAAGGGTTGGTCAATTGATAATTTTCGCTAGAGACTCGCTGTGTATACCTGAATTTTTCTGTAATCAAAGATTGCTTAAAGCTTGGAGAGCGAACTGTCTGTTGTTGATGAATGTGTTGAAGAGTTGAAGATGGAATTCCTGCGCTGCGGCCTGAAGCAATAAGTGCCGCTTATCTTTGTTTATGTGTTTGCCATTATCTAAATAGCAGGAAAAAAGAATAGCCTAGAATTAGTTTAGATACTCTCTATGCTCAATTCCTGCTGTTTCTTGATGTTTTCTTCTGAATGAATTGGTTATGAACATTGAATTCCTTCTGGCTCATGTTGACCCCAGTTCACCTGTGCTGGCCAATTATCTAGGGATTCTTAACTGCTCCTAGGTAGCGCCCTGTTGTTTCCTCTGCTAATCTGTTGGAGAGATTCTTAACTACCTCTCTTTCTTTAGCATTCTTGCCATCCCTTGAAACCTGAAAGTTGCTTCTGCTTCAGTTATCTTGCTCCATTTTTCCCTCACTGTTATTAAGGAAAGACAGTAGCAGTTCCCCCTCCTCAACTCCACGCCCAATGGTTTGAAACATTCAGACTATACTCAGCCTCTCTACCTGAAAGTGTCAGTTTTCCCACCGAAACTCAATCAAAACCCCAGTGCATCATAACTAGCCTAAAATCACCCCCTTCAACAAAGCTAAATCATAAAGAGAGAGCCCTCTCTGACTACAGGCAGGCTAGGGCCTGCAGTCCAAAGTTGGTTTGTGGTTACCTCGGCCGTATCCCTTTAGGAGTCAAAAGGGACAACCTGAGTGATAACATAATGGCGACTCCGCTGGGGAAATGAATCATGTGTCTATTAGTATGAATCCTCAATTTTGACCAGTTCGCCTCGTTTTCTGGAGAAAGTGTTCCTTTTCTTCAGGGTTTTTCATGATCAGTTCTGATCTGTGACGGTGGACAGAGATCAGGCACTTTAAGGTTACATCATCCACCTGGCGACTCCACATCATCCTCATAATAAAGACTCCGCTGGAGAAATGAACCCGAAGGAATTATATAAGCAGATCAGGTTCTTGATTTGGATGATCATCCAAGAGACCATGTTCTTTCTCTTGCACCAAATTTTGCTGTGCATATTGTACTTTAAAAGCGATTTTATGTCAGAGTTTTGTGTTTTTCCTTTGGAAGAGATTGTTGAAAAGCCTCCTTGCGCATCAGAGTAGCAGCTTTCAAATGCTGTTGAAGATCATCATATAGTCAAGGAGGAACCAAAAATAGAGTCCAGTCTTCTAGTTCCTGTACATACTCCTGTGCCTCGTAAAGTTCCCGAAAGATATAAGCCGCTCATTTTGCCTCCTGTGCTTGGTCCCCTGCCGGTAAATCATCCTGAATATCTCCCTAGATTTGATGGAGAGAATGGCACTACTGCCCAGAAACATATCCAGGCTTTTGAAGACTATCTTAATACATTTGAAGTGGAAGACGAAGATGTCAGCCTTAGACTATTTGCCCTGTCTTTGCAAAGCGAAGCTAGGACTTGGTTTAAAGCGTTGCCTGAGGCGAGCATCTCTAAGTTTCAGCAGTGTGCTAAGCTTTTCCTTGATAGATGGATGATCAGAGGTAATCTATTCTTGCTAATCGAAGAATATAATCATTTAGAAAGGCATCCGGACGAATCTGTTCAGTAGTTTTCAGACAGATTCAATCAAGTTTATCAAGCCATGCCTCTAAATATAAGACCTCCCCTTGATCTAGCTCTATTGCAATATCCTAGAGCATTTGACACAGAAATGGAATTCTGTCTGAGAGAAAGATGCCCGTCCACCTTGAAACAGATGCAGGACATAGCTGTGGATGTGGAAGCAAATCTAAGAAGAAGGGAGGAACAGCGCAAAGCAGAGCAAGAAGAAAGATTTCATAGTGTGCTACAAAAGACAGAGGAAATGATGCAGCTGATCACAATGAAAGTAGAAAGTTCAGAGCACCAGAACAGATCTGTTTCACAACAGGAAAGTAGTGACATTCACGAACAAACCTGCCACAAAACAGATGACATATTCATCCAGCCATACATGATGGAGCAGTCTCCTGATATACTGTGTGAATATAATAGCTCCTCTTCTTTCAACTGTTTGCCCAAGGAGGATCTGTATGATGAGGATTATGAGTGTAATGACCAAATAAGCCTTGCAGAGGAATTAGATCCTATTTTGGTAGGAAGCAGTGTTCAGGTTCAGCAACCTGAACCTAATGATCAGCGTGCCCGTCTTAGCTATGAAGAAAAGGATGAAAACGCAGAGTGTGCCGATTTCAGTGAAGGGACTTTACCCTTTTGTTTTGAATCTTTCCAATTTATCAAGGATAACTATCATGCTATATATGATCAAGCGTCACCACCTGTTGCTATTGAATGTCTTGAGAGTAATCAAGATACTGTTCCAAAGGTATCGCCTCTAGTTCTGCAGCCCCAAAGAACCATTGAATATTAGATTGAGGAGGACCCAGAAGCAGAAGCATATGACCAGATGATCCAAGTGGATCCCCTACCTCTTTGTTCTCAGCCATCTGAATTATTCAAAGAAGAAGAAGACCAGCAGCCCGCACAGATCAGTCTGGCCCTATTTGAGCCAGATTGTAACAAATTACAAGCACCCCTGCAAGTACCGAACGACCTATCCGCTGGCAGGCAGAATAATGAAAGAGATCAGTGCACGTCGCCACCAAAAGGCTGCGAGGCTCAGTATCGAGTTGTCAATGATCTCTCGACTCCAAGGCATGGTAGTGATCCTGAACCTTTGTACATGTCTTTAATTCAGCCCAAAAATTGTATATATATGTCGTAGGACAGTTTTGTATAGTATTTAAACACCGCAAAGGAGGTCAGTAGCTTCCTGATCTTCTCAAAGATTGACAAAGCCGTAACAAATTGCAAAATCTCAGTGGATGTCACTAGCAAGCATAAGCAGCAAAGTCCACTCATGTTATTATTACTTAAGTGGCTGCATTGGTTATTTCACTTCACCTAACAGCAAAGTAAGTGCTGGTTAGGGTAGGTAGGTAGGTAGGATCAATAAGGCAGCCAGCCAAGAGAAATTTGCAGAACACAGTAACAGTTGAATACAAGGCAGTCTGACCTGCTGTTCTTGACTTTTCACAAGGAAAAACCATCCCCAAGTGGAGCCACTGTTAGCCTCCTGCCGCAGCAGGTTAATCATCTTTCATGATCGACAATTTTACATGCCAAATATGTCATGCTATGCATGCTGCAATGCTCCATATTTGCTACAGATGGCCAAAACGTATCCACCAGAGTAGGCTGGTCTAAAGGCCACTACTGTGTTCCAATTTTGATAAAGCAATCCATTTTTGGGTTGAGGCAGTTTTTTTAGTTGGAGGTACTCAGGCTGGAGTTCACTAACATTGTTTTTTCTTATCACCCTTATTATGTAACTCCCTATTAGTTTTTCCCTCCCCCTATTAAAATCATGTATATAATTCCCCTATGTAAATACCCCTCCCTGGCATTATAGCCATACTTTCTACTAAGTCAGGGAAATCTCAGTCCATCTGGGACTGTTTTTAGCCCATCCGAGTCATTGAGAAACTAGTTTGACATCTGGTCAGCTAGCAACCTCTCCCTTAACCCCAAAAACCCATGTTTTCACCTTCCCCTTGTAAAATTTCACCCCACCACTGTAAAAACCCACATTCCGCCCCTAACCCAAAGTTCCTGCGCATAAACATTAACCCGCGCCTTTATTTAACCCCGCAAACCCGTTTTCCTAAGTTTTTAACCCGCCGCGCATATTAAATCTGGAATATTCCTGTGAATATTCCCACCCGTTAACCCCATATCACGTCGCGTCCGCCGCCAGCCGTCCGATCCACAGCCCTGCAGATCTACGGCTGGCGGGCATCCTCATCTCCGACACGCCCGGCCTTTAACGTCCGGGAGTTTGGCGGTTTTGCCGCCGTACTCCCGCCACGCGTCAAGCGCCGGGCTATGACGGAGCCCCTCCCCCCGAAACTGCCATCCCCCATAAGCGGTGCACCACATACCGCTTACCGCCCGGTGACGTCACCAACCCACGTCACCCCTGCACAGTCACCAGCCCACGTCACCCCCCTTGTACAGTCACCCGATGAGTCATCCGCCTGCGTGGCCTCCTGCCACGTGTCCCGCCACCGTACCTGCCACATCACCGACCGTAACGAGATGATGTCATGCTGATGTCATCCCGCCATATCGCCATGCTGACGTCACCCGCCGTACAATGCTGACGTCATGCTGACGTCACCCGCCATACAATGCTAACGTCATCAGCCCTTTTTTGACGCAGAGGCGTGAAAGTCGCACTTCGGAGCCCCGGAATCGAATTCTGAGGCAGTTTTTGATGAGCGATTTTTTGGGCCAGAATGGAGAATCTTCAGGGAATCTTTAAGGAATATTCGCCCCATGCAGCCCCAGGAAACCCGAAAAGGCGCAGAAATGATCCATTTTCTTCATAGAGCATACCGAAATGATCAAAAGACAATTCCAGATGATACAGAGGCCGAACAGCGGCCATTTGTTGGTGATTAGACACGCAGCACAGCAGATCAGCAGCCCAGATTTTGTAAGAGAGTATCAGTGGAAGAAAGGATGCCAGAAAGAATCAGTCATGATTTTTTAGGGGCTCAAGGCACCTGAACATTGATGAAGCCCCCAGAAAATCAAATCGATAAGCATCAGCCCATCCTTGCTTTCAAATCACCCTCAAGACATTTAAAGCACCAGGACAGCAAGGAAGCCTAAACCCATACCCATTTATTGCAGAAAGCACTGCAGCAAGCCACCGAGGACATCATCATTCATTCAGTTTTGACACTTCGACCCTGAGCACGGCCCGAGACATTCTTTGCATTTATTTCTAGATAGGATTAGGTCAAGTAGTCATTTTTATGACCTAATTAGGTCAAGATGTAATAAAGGAACTCTGCAGAGAGTTTTGCCCTATATATACCACCCTCTGTATAGTTTTAAGGGTTGGTCAATTGATAATTTTCGCTAGAGACTTGCTGTGTATACCTGAATTTTTCTGTAATCAAAGATTGCTTAAAGCTTGGAGAGCGAACTGTCTGTTGTTGATGAATGTGTTGAAGAGTTGAAGATGGAATTCCTGCGCTGTGGCCTGAAGCAATAAGTGCCTCTTATCTTTGTTTATGTGTTTGCCATTATCTAAATAGCAGGAAAAAAGAATAGCCTAGAATTAGTTTAGATACTCTCTATGCTCAATTCCTGCTGTTTCTTGATGTTTTCTTCTGAATGAATTGGTTATGAACATTGAATTCCTTCTGGCTCATGTTGACCCCAGTTCACCTGTGCTGGCCAATTATCTAGGGATTCTTAACTGCTCCTAGGTAGCGCCCTGTTGTTTCCTCTGCTAATCTGTTGGAGAGATTCTTAACTGCCTCTCTTTCTTTAGCATTCTTGCCATCCCTTGAAACCTGAAAGTTGCTTCTGCTTCAGTCATCTTGCTCCATTTTTCCCTCACTGTTATTAAGGAAAGACAGCAGCAGTTCCCCCTCCTCGACTCCACGCCCAATGGTTTGAAACATTCAAACTATACTCAGCCTCTCTACCTAAAAGTGTCAGTTTTCCCACCAAAACTCAATCAAAACCCCCGTGCATCATAACTAGCCTAAAATCACCCCCTTCAACAAAGCTAAATCATAAAGAGAGAGCCCTCTCTGACTGCAGGCAGGCTAGGGCCTGCAGTCCAAAGTTGGTTTGTGGTTACCTCGGCCGTATCCCTTTAGGAGTCAAAAGGGACAACCTGAGTGATAACAGCTCTATTGTTTTTTATTTTCTTTGTTAATTTGCTTTGCTTTGCTATTCAGTTGTCCATTTTGTAAATAAGTGTTGTCCCACACTGCATTCTAGCTTCTGAATGTGCACGTGGCTGAATTTCAAGGAGTCTTGTGACACAACAGTGCTTGACCAATCATGTGTCCATCTTCTTTGTGCTTGGTTGTAACTTTTGGCTGATGAATGATGGAAAATATGATCTGTATGTAAGGAAAGTTTTGTTCAAACCATGAACCCATGTCTAGTCCGGGAAACCTCATGCCTATACTCAGTTTTTTGCTCTGTGTGTTCAAGCTTATCCAACTAGTAGAAACGGAGAAGGGAAAAATCTAAACAAGCAAACCTGATTCAGAGGTCTTGCATGCTTCTTTGAAGGAACAACCTCTTTTTCTCTCAATATGTCAGTATACCTCTTTCGCCCCAAAAAATAAATAAGTGCCTATGCACAATCCTCTTTCAAAAAATAACAAAGGTGAAAGAAGAGAAAGGCTTTCTACACAGAGAGGTGAAGCAAGCAACTCCACAAGGGTACTCTCCAGGCTCACTAGGAGTGGAGCAATGTCTGTGTTCCTGCATGACTCCGTCAGGGTACTGTCTAGGCCTCCTGGCAATGGAACAACACCAGAGATGAAAAGTTTATACTCTGAAAATCTTAAGCTCGCGAGCCAAATTACTCTTCCTGGTTTAAAACACTATGATCTGGCTGAATTTTGTGTTGTACTCAACTAAATCAATACAAGGTGAACCATGTTTGTCTGCGGGGTAAGTGGGGAATCCGAAGTGATTTTCACAATGAATCAATACTTTTCAAAAGGCCACAACCCTGCACTAAAAATGAACCAAAATAGAGAAGCTAGTTTTCAACGAGTGTGTTGCCAAGTGTTGTAGCAACTACAACACCCTCCAAAATTTTGGCTTGCATCCAAATTTCGGAGCCTTCCTTGGTTTTTCCTTTGATGGTTGCAAGCAATTGAGCTCACCCCATGAGGTCTTGTGAAGTCTTTTCACCTTTTGCTTGTTTGAACAATAGTCGTCTTTCGACATGTTGATTTCCTTTTCATGCTTGTGATCTATTTCTTGTGAGATTGAAGGTTTGTGTTTGTGCGTTTGGGTTGTCTTCGCTATGTGAAAACCCATCTTACTCACACACAAAGTTGTAAGCATTGTCACGCAAGTGTCTTCACAGTCATCCGAAGCTCTATCACAAGTGTCACGCTTATCACTCTAACCTCGAAGACAGTCTCAACGATGGCATGTTTTGTCTTTTTGTTATGACGGTCTATGTTGTATCATCATCAAGTATGCTAAGTGTATGATCAAAATGTCAGTATGCACAAGTTCACTTACTTTTGACACTTAGCCATTTTCCTAAAAATCTTCCCGACCGGACAACCCTCTTCCACTGGACCCCGATTGAGTTGCACTACGCAGTATTAACCCTCAGTGGCCCTGCTCTGCTACCCGAAATTGCACAATGCTTGAGGTTGTCCTCAAAGTTAGCTGCACTGTGCAATATCGGAGGTGAGCAGCTTGTCTGCCTCCTAGAATTGCGCAGAAACTGCCTCCATGTCCAACTAAACAACACATTTCTCAAGCACAAACATCAACCCTCCTTCTTGACTACCGGAAGCCTACACTGCTCCATAAAACTACACAAACATGTCCAGATGGTCATCTGTTGCCTTTCTCTGCACTATTCTTAGAAATTGTGCAGAACTTCCCAGCTAACCCTTACTGCCTTGCTCTGCACTACCTCCAAAAATTGTGTAGACATGTCTAACAGTTCCCCTACTGACTGTCCTGCATTGTTCCCAGAAATTGCGCAGTCTTTCTCAACAGGTGCCTCTGCAACCCTGCAATGTATTCCATCTAGAAATTGGGTAGAACTTCCCAGTAGTCCCTTTACATCCCCGCTCTATCTTCCCTCTAAAAATTGCATAGAGATGTCTCCCTTCTAGGTCCCACCTTGCCACCGACACTGGTGACTTTCACTGCATAATCCTGCATCCCAGTGATCACTGCACAGTTTGTCCCGACAGTGCAAGATGTTGTCCCGGAATGCTTCATTCTAGCCTGAGCTATGCTTTGCACTGTCTCAGTGAGTTTTCTCACCTCCCTTTCACCCATAACACGAGAATAATTCATCATGGTAGACTAGGAGGTTTTCGATTTGATGTCGTCCCATCATGAGTGAATTGCGGGAGCAAGTACACTGGTAGATCATGGTGATACGATGAATGAGATGAAGAAGGATCTCACATGCTAGAAGACTTCCTTGCAACTAGACAATTGTACCAAGCATATCAAGAAACAAGCAAAAGGAACACATGCATTGAATCATCAAGTAAGACCAAGACCATTGAAGACCTCAAAACACTATGCCATGTAGAGGAGAAGAAAAAGCACACCAAGAGTACATCCATCACTCAACAACGCAACAACTTGACATGGACACCACAAACAGCCAATACATGTTAGCAGTGTCATGTCGAATTTTGTCATGAGTTGTCTCGGCCACATCACCATTATGGGCCATGTCCGTTGTAATTGAAAGTAATGTAAAGTGAAGTCCAATGGATGCACACAAGAATTCGAAGAGTCATGATAATTAAAAAGTCATGGGAAGTTGAACAATAATGAGGGTAGTCCAAGAGTCACAAGGATCAAGCATCATCCTTGGCTATATATACCCCTCCCATTGTATAAGAAACGGACTTTTCACCTTGGCTCCTCCCACATAGCCTTGAGAGTCTGTATTTTGGTCTTTGAGGAGTGAGGAGTGGATCCAATGTCCCACTACTGGGACTAGTGATGTATGGTGTACAAATGTGTCTTGGGACTTTTGATTAATTCAGAAGCCTGTTAATGCCAACATGTTTTCACACATGTTTTGTGGATGTTTGTAAGACTACTCTTTAAACATTTGTAATGCATTTTTCTTAACCTGTACTAAGATAGTTGAACTACTTTGGTTATTTTAGTACTTACATTGTTGAAGATGTGTTGTATTATTTATCACTGTTGTCTTTTCCATGTGGACTACTTCGCAGGACATTAGACAAACCATTCTTGTTTTATTGGTTGTAATGACCGTCACCTCCATGTGGACTACTCTGCTATATGGTGTACGTGTTATTCATTGCACTTTGGTTTTAACGATTGCTGCATCTATTGTGGACTACTCCGTTGGATGCTGGTGAGACCCTTGTTGGTTCATGTGTGTTTCTCCCTAGGTGGTATTACTACCTCTCATCTAGAGGCTCACTTTTAGGCTCTCCCTTTATATTAAGAGAACCCGGACACAAGTTACATTATGGACTCACCAGACATACTCACCTCGCTTTTTGAAGATACAAGCATAACACTCTCATGTGTTGAACAACAAGAGCTAAGGGAAATATCTAAAATAATGGCAACTGGGCCATCCTACTAGATGGGACTCCTACACCAAATGGTGTGAGGTGTAGTTGGGACTTCATACCAAGGAGATCCCCTGAATGTTGGCGAGTCCAACACTGTCAACAAGTTATCAAAATTCCTCATCTTCAAACTATTTTGAACCCATTTTCTAAAGTCACGATTCCCTTGTGCTCAGTAAGAGATTTCCAATGACATTAAAATTCATCAAAATCCAAGCTCTAAACATAAATTTATGGCCCTTAGAAGATTCACCATTTATGCCATGTCAACATACTTTACAACTAAGACATGGTAGTGTTGTATCCATGTGTCACCACTACATCCTGTCACATCCACAAACTACACACATTAATTTCTAGGTTATATTTGAATCTTGGTAATTTTCCATGGCCATTTCTAATTTCTTCTATATTTTCTAGTATCTAACTCTTCTAGATTCATTTGGATCCTTGCAAGGCACTAAGTCAACACATAAACATACAAATATTCAAATTGTCTATTATCCAAAATATTTTGTTGTATACCTAGGGGAGGATAATATGGGGTACATAGGGGTTACCCAAGGGCATAATGTGATGTAAAAAAAGGGACCACAATTAGTTATTTTGTCAATAAATACCATAAGTGGTTACCGACATTAATGATGATTTTAAGTGGTTGAACCTCATTATAAAGGGACCACAATTCGTTAGTTTAGTTAATGATAATGAATAAACATTCCATAACTAATAAATAAAGTGGTTAACCCACATTATGGAAGGGACCACAATTAGTTAGGAAATAATGTGATGTAAATGAAATAAGCCCATGTTATTGGATGTATGATATTGAGCGCGCATGGTATTACCCCATGGTATTGGATGTATGGTATTGAGGGCTCATGATATTACCCATGGTATTGTATGTATGAAGCCTATATAGAGGCTAAAGACTCTCCATTAGAGATATGTCAAGTATTGTTTGTATCGACAAGCATAGGGCTTGTGGAATATTCTCATTCCTTAAGGAGTAGTTTTATGATGTTACACCATCTCAAGGGTTTGTATTAATAAAGAGTGGATCTTTAATATTTCATTCTGTATTGCTCTTGAAATTATTTTAGTAGAGATTTTAATATATTTGCAGTTATAGCACAGTATACCCTCATACGTGCACATTTACTCAGTTATGAATGTAAAAAATATCTAAAACTCTATGAGCCTTCCATGTTGGATTAGGAAGAGGAAACTTTCTATGTTATGTAGAGGATTTAGCACCAAATTCTCAACAAGATTTGATGGAGGATACAATTTTGGATAAGAGGTCCAAAACTACAAGACATGAGCAACATGACCTTTGGTAGATTGGGTTGAAATGATAGTTTCCAAGCAAGGCTAAATGACACTCCAGGGAGAAGGCAGGGGAAAAATTCCGTCACCTCATTCAATAAAAACTTTTGGGGACAAAAAGCCTTCCAAAATGGGGAGGTATGATCATAATTGGATCATTATATTATTTTTTATCTGTCTTGATCCTTATAGAGTGGAAAAATTGGAGGAATCATTTCAGGGGACAATTTTTGTCGACATGCCCCAGTTTGGAAAATTGTGGTTTTAAACCTTCTCAAAGCTTTTGAGTCATTTCTTGGATTTTTTTGGGCTAACCCCTAACATTCTTCTACACTCGAATACCTTTCCAAAAGTGTAAGTGTAACAACCCTGGTGAAAATTCCATGTAAAAATATATAAATACCACAGACGATGGGACACATATTCCAAGCTGAATGGTGGGCAAGACATCCTAGTGTGTGTTCATTTGGTTGGTTATGGCTAAGGAAATTGCCAAAGGCAATGGTTAAGGCATTAAAGAGACAAAAAGGTATTTTGGCACATTTATTTATGAAAATAATGGAAATTAGGAGAAAAGGAAGTTGAAAGGTCATAGGTTGCATGTGAGGAGGAAATTGAAGGAAAATAATGGAAAATGAAGAAAATAAAGGCCTCATTAATAAAAAGGCTTATGAGGATCAGTTGGCAGGACTTGGTCAATTTAGCTTTGGACATTATTCTCTCTCTCTCTCATACTCTTGGACACTTAGAGTTTTCTTGGAGCTCTTTGGCATTGGAGCAAGAAAGGAAAAGAAGGCAAGAGGAAGCAAAGATCAAGTAGGGAAAGGCAGGGTCAAGCAGCTACAACAACCTTCATTGCAAGTATCAACTTGCATGTGTATTTTCCTTGCTAGATTTTGCATGCATGGGATTGCATGTGTTTCTCTTCTACCATGGCATGGGTTTTGTCAGGTGTGATAGTATTTTTAGCCTAGCCTTGCCATTTCCTAATAGCTTTGATGAGATGGGTTCTCTCATGCATTTTGTGGGGGATGACCGGATTGGATTCGAAGCTGAGTGGGGTGGATCTACGAATTGATAAACACATGGTGGTAGTGGTCCCTGAACCAGACTAATGATGCATGAAGCCACTGGACTATTAACCCCTGAACCGGACTGTGGGTTGTAGTAAAGCCAGATTTTGTGCCTCAGTGGGCCTAGGAATCCTTGCCGGTGAATGACGGGATATACGATAAAGCCAAGAGGTGGATTTTCTCTTCGTTGGGCCTAGTGATTTCGGGATGGAATGTGTTGGGTCCCTATAATACTAGTGATTACCCCATTACTATTGTAGTTATACCCTTTATTTATATTGTTGTGCACCTATTACCCCCATATTGTTATTTCTGTGCCCCATAGAATCCCTCTATTGTTATTTTTGTGGCTTTATATTATTATTGTTAGGTCGGCTGGATTATATTGTGACTCCTTAGACTCCTATATATAGAAAGGAGGTTTTGTCATTTGAATCATCCAAGAATTGTTCATTTATGTAATGTAAAGGAGGTTTCCCCCTCGAAGAGGCTAAATTCTAAGGCGTTGATCTATCTTTTCTATCTTTTCTTGAGCTGGTTTCATAACATTTGGTATCAATGCTTTGGATTCTAGGGTTTCGCTGCTCCAAACAGGTCATTGTGGAATTTTCGCTATAACTTTTTCTGTGACGTTTCAGAAGTCCAAAAAAACCCATTTGATAATAAATCGCGTTGAACCTTGGGTCCGAATTTCATAGCTTTTCGCGCGATATTTGCGGAGATATGATCTGAGGAAGTTGGTCTTTTTGCAGACTCCTGAATTACATTCAAAACAGGTGACCTGGGGAAAATCGTCATAACTTTCTCTCTGCGGATCGGATTGAAATTTCGTAAGAAGGTACAGAAAGAGGACGGACTGTAGTTTATTGTATGCAGTTTTCAGATCCAAAGATCGAAACAGTGACTCGTGGCACGTCGTACAAGTTCGCTCTACTGAACTAGTCTATAATCAAGTCACTGTGAGAGATTTCGCATAACTCTTCCTTGGAGAATCCAATTTGGGTCAGACTTGTGGCATTGGAAAGAGGACACAGAGGGCTACTGCAGGTCACAAATTTAGAACTAGATGATCGAAAAGTACAGAGATACATCAGAGGCAATATTGAGCTCCTACAAAGTGAAAAAAGGTGTGTAGATTTTCTTAAATTTTTGCTTAAGCTTGGTTTGAAAATTTATTTTGAAGGAATTCAAAGGGCATAATAGAGCATTATTATCGGTAACTGATGCCCCAAGGAAAGAAAATGCAAACACCTAGTAAGGAACCTGAAAGCTCTAGCATGACTCATGAAGAAGAAGAAGAAATGCTATATGATATATCAAAATTACAAGAACAAGTGCAACAAGTGTCACTTGCACAAAAAGCAACAGAATCTAAAATGGATGGTTTAAGGAAAGATGTAGAAGCTAAGATGGATGGTTTAAAGAAAGGTGTAGAAGCTAAGATGGATGGTATGGAAGCTAAGGTGAATGTCATGGACGCTAAAATTGATGGCATGGATGACAAGATGGAAGAATTGAAGATAAATATGAATAAGTTGCTACAAGAAATGGTCACTAAGGGTGAAAGGGTACTAAAGGAAACTCATGATGAGAACAAAAGAAATGTTAATCATGATTCCATAGACTCTAATGTTGGATCAAAGACTCACCATGTTCCAAAAATCGATATGCGGAAGTTTGATGGCAAGGATCCCGCCACATGGATATTACAGATGGAGCAATTCTTCGATCTCAATAATGTGCAAAACAACAAAAGGTACGTATGGCAACTGTATATTTGGAACCAAATCAGTTTGTATGGTATCAATGGCTTTGTTCTCGTAAACAATTTATCACTTGGGCAATTTTTACGGAAGAATTGATAGCACATTATGAGGATACAAAAAGCAACACTTTTTTTAGCCAATTGATAAGTCTCAAACAAAAGGGTTCAATAATGGAGCACATTGAGGAGTTCCAAAAATTGAACATAAGGGTAAAAGATATTCCAGAGGAGCATAGGATTGATGTGTTCATAGGGTCTTTAAAGGATAATATCCAACATGATGTTCGCCTTTGGGAACCTGATTCATTAGAGAAGGCATTCAGGTTAGCAAGAAAAATGGAAAGCAAAATTATGGCAACTAGGAAGCATACCACTCACAACTATAAAGACGGAAGTGTTGTTGCCCCTAGTCTTCCACAACCTACAAGGTTGACACCACAACAATTGGAAGAAAAAAGAGCAAAAGGGCTTTGTTACAGTTGTGATAGCAAATACACAAAAGGTCATAAGTGTGCTGAGAAGAAATTATTCTACATAGATTGTGAAGAGGAAGAAGAAAAGGAGCAAGAAAGGTCAAAAGAAGAGGATATACTCCAGGAACAAAGCCTAGATGAAGAACAAATAAATCCGACCATATCTTGTAATGCATTGGCGGGAATTACCACTCCTCAAACCATCAAGATAGAAGGACAAATCAAGAAGAAAAAGGTAATAGTGTTGATTGATTCAGGAAGCACCCACAATTTTATTCATTGTAGGGTAGCAAAAGAATTGAATTGCTTCCTATATCCAGCACCAGAGTGTCAAGTGATGATTGCAAATGGAGGAACAATAAATTGCTCTGGAAAGTGCCATAATATCAAGCTATCCATGGGAGAATATGTATTGACTAGCCCAATGCTTTCCATTCCAATGGGAGGTGCTGATGTTGTACTAGGAGTCCAATGGCTACAATCCTTGGGTACAATAGCTTTTAATTTTCAAGAACTTTTCATCAAATTTTCTACGGAAGGAAAGGAAGTTGAATTAAGGGGTATTGCAGGGAAACCAGGAAAGATAATCAGCTCTAATGGCATGACAAAGCTTCTAAAAAAGGAGCAAAGAGGTGTAATTGCACAATTATGTTCGCTAGATGTTTCCACATTGGAATCATCTATTTCTCCAGATCTCCAAAAAGTCCTGGACAATCATTCCAAGGTATTTGAGACTCCCAAAGGTCTCCCACCTATGCGTGATCATGATCATGCTATTCATCTGATTCCAGGAAGTGTTCCTCCAAACATCAGGCCGTACAGATATCCCTATGTCCAAAAAAGTGAAATTGAACGTATGGTTGCAGAAATGCTAGAGGCTGGTATAATTCAACCGAGTCAAAGTTCTTTCTTAGCTCCAGTAGTATTGGTGCACAAGAAGGATGGATCATGGCGCATGTGTCCGGATTATAGGGAGCTCAACAAGCTCACTATTAAAGATAAGTTCCCCATTCCTGTCATTGATGAATTACTGGATGAATTGCATGGATCAATTTACTTCACCAAGTTGGATCTTCGTTCGGGATATCATCAAATCAGAATGAAGATTGAAGACATTCCGAAAACGACATTTAGAACTCATGAGGGTCATTATGAATTTTTGGTCATGCCTTTTGGCCTTACCAATGCACCTTCAACATTTCAAGGTTTGATGAATTCAATTTTCAAACCATTCCTTAGAAAATTTGTGTTAGTATTTTTTGATGATATACTAATCTACAGCAAGTCTTGGAAGGATCATGTTGAACATGTTGACAGGGTGCTACAACTATTGGAGGAGAAACAATTATATGCAAAAAGATCCAAATGTTTCTTTGGAGTCCAGGAGGTGGAATATTTGGGTCATATTGTATCTCATGAAGGAGTTAAGGTAGACCCTAGCAAAATTAAAGCCATTAAGGAATGGAAAATCCCCACATCCATAAAGCATCTGCGAGGATTTCTTGGGTTGACAGGGTATTATCGCAAGTTTGTTAAGAATTATGGGAGAATAGCAGCACCTCTAACAACATTATTGAAGAAAGATTCATTTTCATGGACTCTGGAAGCAACAAAGGCCTTTGAACATCTTAAAGAGGCAATGTGCCAAGCACCGGTCTTAGCTACACCGGACTTCACAAAAACCTTTATTGTGGAATGTGATGCTTCAGGAAATGGAATTGGTGCTGTTCTAATGCAAGATGAAAGACCCATTGCTTTTGAAAGTCGTCCAATCAAGGGAAAGTTTTTAAGCAAAGCTATTTATGAGAAGGAAATGTTGGCAATACTCCATGCACTTAAGAAATGGCGACCCTACCTAATGGGAAGACACTTCAAGGTAAAAACGGATCATGATAGCCTTAAATACTTTTTAGAACAAAGATTATCCTCTGAAGAGCAACAAAAGTGGGTCACAAAGATGTTGGGTTATGACTTTGAAATCATCTACAAAAAAGGGAAGCAAAATGTGGTGGCAGATGCACTCTCAAGAAAGGATGAGGATGTGGAAGCATTGTTGTGTGCCATTTCTATTATCCAACCAGATTGGATAAACGAAGCAAGGGAGGAATGGAAGAATGACGAAGAAGTGTGGGCACTTATTCAAAAGCTACAACAAGATTCCAGTACTTTTGATACATTTAGCTGGCAAAATGATTCGTTATGGTACAAAGATCGCTTATACCTCTGTAAGAATTCCCAGCTAAAACAAAAGATTCTTATGGAATTGCACACTTCTCCCTTAGGAGGGCACTCAGGATTTTTAAAAACTTACCACAGGGTTAAGAAGGAATTTTTTTGGGATGGCCTTAAATCAGATATTCAAAAGTTTGTGGCGGAATGTTTGGTTTGCCAACAAAATAAAGTTGAAACAATTAAGACACCGGGTCTATTACAACCTTTATCCATTCCAAGCCAACGTTGGGAGGAGGTTTCAATGGATTTTATCACAGGTTTACCCAAGTCTGAGGGAAAGAGTGTCATCATGGTGGTAGTTGACAGACTTACCAAGTATGCACACTTTTGTGCATTATCACATCCATTTAAAGCCAGTACAGTTTCTACTGCATTTATGGAAACAATTCAAAAGCTACATGGAAACCCAAAGATTATTGTAAGTGACAGAGATCCCATTTTCACTGGAAATTTTTGGACAGAATTATTTTCTTGTCTTGGTACTCAGTTAGCTCATAGCTCATCTTATCATCCTCAATCTGATGGGCAAACTGAGATAGTAAACAAATGTTTGGAAGGATATCTTCGTTGCTTTGTATCTGATAAACAGACACAATGGGTCAAATGGTTGCCTCTGGCTGAATGGTGGTATAACACTTCCTTCCATACAGCAACAAAAATGACCCCATTTATGGCACTTTATGGGTATCAACCACCATCCATCACATCATATTTAAGAGAAAATTCTAAGGTTCAGGCAGTGGAACATCACATCGAACATCAACAACAAGTCCTCCAACTCTTAAAGGATAACCTCGTGTTGGCACAAAATAGAATGAAACAACAGGCAGATCAACATCGCAGTGAAAGAAGTTTTGATGTAGGTGATTGGGTATTCCTACGGCTACAACCATATAAGCAAATGTCCCTAAAGCAAGCTAAGAAGGATAATAAATTATCACCAAAGTATTATGGTCCGTACAAGGTGTTGCAAAAGATTGGTACTATGGCATACAAATTGGAGCTTCCTGCAGCTTCTCGATTGCACCCAGTTTTCCATGTTTCATGTTTAAAGAAGGTTATAGGCGACAAGCTCCCAATTCAAACAATATTGCCAGAACTTGACGAGGAAGGAAAAATTATATTGGAACCGGAAGCAGTCACAGAAACAAGAACTCGACAGCTACGAAATCGATCAATTTCAGAGTATCTTATCAAGTGGAAGAACTTATCCGCTGAAGATTCCACATGGGAGGATGAGAATTTTATGCAGAAGTATCCAGAACTACTCAAGCGTTGAGGACAACACTTTTTTGAAGGAGAGGGGCATGTTGGGTCCCTATAATACTAGTGATTACCCCATTACTATTGTAGTTATACCCCTTATTTATATTGTTGTGCCCCTATTACCCCCATATTGTTATTTCTGTGCCCCATAGAATCCCTCTATTGTTATTTTTGTGGCTTTATATTATTATTGTTAGGTCGGCTGGATTATATTGTGACTCCTTAGACTCCTATATATAGAAAGGAGGTTTTGTCATTTGAATCATCCAAGAATTGTTCATTTATGTAATGTAAAGGAGGTTTCCCCCTCGAAGAGGCTGAATTCTAAGGCGTTGATCTATCTTTTCTATCTTTTCTTGAGTTGGTTTCATAACAGAATGCACGATAAAGCCTGGAGAGTATGTCTCAATGTAGAGCCTAGTGATCCTTGGATCAAACTACAGATGCACCGTAAATCCTAAGAGACTAGGAGGCACTCAAATTCCTCATGGTGTAGGCAGAGAACTCCGATGGCATCCACATTGATTGGTTTTTTGATATGTTCTATGAGTCCCACATTTAGTCTTGGAATATGGCATGGGGGTGATTGGCTGAAGAGAGACCTGGCTCAGCCAATCTATGGTCGAGTGGAACTTGGTAGTCCCATCACTAGTTGGTTTATTGCATTTATTAACGAAAAATTCATTCCTTTGATTTTCATGTGCAAATGTACTAACATATATATGGATTTTGATGGCTGATATGTTTGTTGTATTTATGTTCCTATCATGTTGTTTATATGCACATTTTCCTTGAGGTTTTTACAGAGTGGTATTAGAGCATGGTTCAAACACTTGGATTGGATGGGCTCTATCATAGGTGAAATGAAGAACAAAGGTTAAATTTTAGACCTTTCTGTCATATCTATTATAAATTTTCTTCTATGGCATATTTGAAGTTGAAAATTTGTCCATATTGAAGGTAAATTCCACTGATAATGTGGTAAAAATTTCATATATTTGTTCACAATACTTTAGGAATTATGATCTAAGGAAGATGACCTTCCTGAATGCACCATTAAATAGGTCATGTTGGCATGTCTGCAATAACTCATCTTCTGTAGGCTTTCAAAAGCTAAAAAATTGTCCACATTGAGGAGACATACCATTGATTGTGTGGCAAAAATTTCAGATATTGGGTCGCAATATTTTAGGAGTTATGAGTAGAGGGAGTTGAGCCTTCTGAATTCTCCTAAAATCAGGCCTCAAACAGGTCACGTTGACATTTTTGTTATAACGTTTCTTCTAGGCACTCTCAAGAGCTTAATTTTTTTCCACAATGAGGGGAAATCCCACTAATATTGTGATAAAATTTTTAGACATTTATTCGCTATATTTTAGGAGATATGACCAATGGAAGTCGAGATTTCTGGATACTCCTATAATTGTGCACCAAATATGATTGTGTTGATATTTTTTACAACTTTTCATCTATAAAATCTCAGAAGTTGAAACTTGAACCATAGTGAGGTAAAATACCACTGATCATATGGTTCAGTTTCCATAACTTGTACTACTACATTTTAGGATATATGCATTGAATCATTCACTATATTAGTTTGCATGAAAAGTGTTTAATGAAATTCTTAAATGGTTCAATAATTAATTGCATACAATCTATTTGATAAAATGCCCCAACGAGTATGTTGTTTGTGGTTGGGGATAGTATTGATTGCAAATGTAAAAGTATAGTAGTTGTTTGAAGAAAATGTAAAAGTATGGTAATTGTTTGAAGAAAATGTTATTTTTTTGGATGGGATAGTATTGTAGTATGATAATATGGATGTAGCTGATTTATTCCTATTTGCATGCAAAGAATTTGAAGAGTTGCATGTAGGGAATTTGAAAGGTTGCATGCAAGGAATTTGAAAAGTTTCATGTAAGGAAATGGAAAAGTGGCATGTTTTTAGTTATTATGTTACAAGTGGAATAAGTGCAATGTTTTTGACTTAATCTCATACAAAATGTATGAGAAATAAAAATCAATTTCTTTTCAAGTGTGGTTAAATTTAGTAGAGCTTTGGAGATCCCATTTCCATAATTGGACATTGGAGATCGGGCCATTATAGTAGCTTCCTCCTTCTACCTTAGTGTGGACCATGGATAGTAAGGGGGTATGCTTATAGGTTGTTAGTATTGGTGAATGTTGATTTCAAATTAATAGACACAATGTATTGATTTTGGGAACATGTGACTGACTGTGTATGAATTATGTAGATTACATGTTGATTTCATGATATCTACTTACATCCTTGTTTGTTAGGTTACATTTTTGAATATTTTGATTACATGTATTAGTCTTGTAGATTGATTACAAGAATTGATCGCTTATGTTTGACTACATGAGTTTATGCATAGGTGTATTTGATTTGGCATTACTTATGCATACTATTGGTTGCATGTGGAAATGTGTACAATGGAGTAATGGTTGTTGTCATGCATGAGGTCATGGTTTGTGTACTTGATATGGTGATGCATTGATGACTGGACTCTAGCTAGAATGATGTGTGTATGGTTTTGTACTCATTTGTTATGTGTGTATATGTAGTTGTGATCTGAAAATGAGATCTAAGACAATTAATAAGGTATTATGGACTTATGTGCATGGATTAGTCTATGTCATTATATGCAATGGATCGATAAGATTGCAAAATGCACAGACAATGAAGCAATAAACAAACATAATAGATAACACATGACACATCAAATTTAATAAGGAGTTCACCAAATACTCATGGGCTACTTCTCCTGGTCCAACCTTCAGCGGTGGCCTCTCTATTATGTCTTCAGGCAGAGTTTTGGTTACAACAATGAGCTCAATTTGAGCCTTGCACACAATAGAATATAGCAATAAGAGTTCACTTGAACCTCTCCAGTTCCCTATGAGTACATAGACTCCCCTAATGCTCTTTGTCCCAACTCTGTCTTGGCATTTTCCTGAATACTGCTCTTCCCATTATGCTCTTTGTCTGTGGCTTTTAAATCCAACCACGTTGTTTGTTCGTTTCACATTTTTGGCTCTCAGTCTCCCTAGCTTATGAACGCTTAGAATCCCTCTGCCAGCATTATTCAATCATTATTTAACGCCTAGAGAGGAGGTGGCCACCATTCTATAACGCCATAGTGTCGCGGGCCCCTGAAACTCCTAAAATGGCCGCGCTTTGTCAAACACAGGGCAAATGTGTTTTAAGAGAGAAAGTCTGTCAACAACTTATATATCGGACTTTAAAAGCCCTTAAATATGCTTCATTCCCCTATCGGGTCCGTTCATAAGTTTCCATCGCATCTCGAAAGGGCTTTGTCTCTGTGTATTTCGTTTAATACGAAAATACATTAAAACACTATAAATCCCCGCATTCCGGACTTGAAATATTGTTGATAAACCCTTTCGGGTTTGCAACATCACATCGACAATTTTCCCTCTAGTTTTTCGTTTGTTCGCGAAAATGCGATTTACAAAGGAAAACTCAGTTTTCTGGACTTCAAAATACATGAATTGTCGCCTATTTTATGATCAGGTCTGCAATATCATTTCCTTTATGGTTATCATCCCCGCTCCACTGCATAGTTCCGATGCGATGCGGCGATGCGATATATCGCAATCGCTCATCGCAATAACCCTCAGGCCGTTGTAAAGCTCTCCGCTGCATTCTCCGATAGCAATCTTGCGATGTGATATGAGTCATTGATCTACATGCTTGATCGACGGTCCATATTAACTTTGCCAATTCGTTGTTGCCATATATGTGTTTTGAGCGCCGATATCCATGTTCTATGAGTCCCGGTTGCGATTGTCAATCTGATCTGGACCATTGGTCGGCCAGATTGGATGGATACTGTGCATCACTCCGTTTTGCCTCTGATAGCTCTATTTTCTCTATTTTCACATGTTTTGGGCTGCCCGATAGTGTTTTTCCGCTCGGATAAGGGTGTCCCTCTTTCGATATTTTCGATCTTTTAAGGGATTTTGGGCTTTGGCATGATTTTTAATAGTTTTATGAAGACTTAGACGGCATTCTTGGATCCATTTGGATCATTCCTTCCCACTGAAAAAGGCTTTTTGACCACCAAAAGTTGGTTTTCAAGCATCAATCAAGTGAGGATACAGCTGCCTCACTTGTCCAATCTCTATCCATTTTTCACTGCTAGGTTTTGAACCTTTGAGTCCAATCCTTAGGTGCTCAACATCTCCTCTGCGCGTTGTCCTCACCTTCTTGTCCAAAACTATATCTTCTTGCAACTCATTGAGGTATTCAGGCAACAGATCATCAATGGAAGGTAGTTGACTTTGCTCTTCAAGATCTTCAATTAATGAAGGTTCAAATAGCCTTAAATTTTCTGCATTTACTACTGAATAGATGTGCATGTATGCTGATAGATCAAGGCGGAAAGCATTCTCACCAATTTTCTCAAGTACCTCAAAAGGCCCATACCTTATTGGTTTCAGCTTCTTTCCTTCACCTTGCATTCTATCCCTACTAATATACATCCAGACTTGATCACCAACTTGGAAGCTGTGCTCCACCCGGTGTTTATCATGCCTGGCCTTGTATTTGGCTTGGCTCTTTTCCAGATGTTCCCGCACTACCTGGTGAATCTCTTGGATCTGTTCAATGACTCTGGTTGCTTTATACACATCACTGTGTCCAGCAACTACTATATCTTTTTCAAAGACAAAATCGAAGGGAGACCTTGGGATAAAACCAAAACAGGTCTCAAAAGGATATCTCTATGTAGAATAATGTTTAGCATAGTTGTAAGCATGTTGAACATAACATAAATGTTCATCCCAAAGCTTGGGATGCTTGCTGCAATAACCCTTGAGCAACTGGATCACTATCCTATTGACTACCTCTGTTTGGCCATCTGTCTGTGGATGAAAGGCTGTGCTTTTCTTCAGTCTAGTGTCCATTAACTCCCACAGACTTGACCAAAACTTCCCAACAAATCGAGAGTCTTGATCAGATACTATGGAAGTGGGTAACCCAAAATGTACCCAGACATGTTGAAAGGACAATTTCACTGTTTGTTCAACTGTAATCTGCTTATTACAAGGTATTAAGATACACATTTGTTGAACCTGTCCACAATAACATATAAATAGTCATGTCCCTTTCTAAATTCTGCCAATCCCCCAACAAAGTCCATGGAAACACTTTCCCAAGGACGGGAAGGGACTAGAAGTGGAGTGTACAAGCCTAGTTTTCTATTGTTGGACTTGCTTTTAGCACACATGTACACCCTCTTACCTATCTAGAAATTATTTCATGCATTTTTGGCCAATAGCAATATCTTTGTAGTTGTACAATTGTTTTTCTTACACCAAAATGACCTGATATTAGAGAAGTATGTGCCTCCCTAATTATGTTAATTCTCTCTTTTTGTGGAATGCATAGCTTTCCCAAATGATACAAGAGTTGGTCCTTAATATAGTAATCCAATTCTTCTACCTTTTTGCCATTATTTAAAGCTGCATATACATCTTTAAAGTCTATATCTTAAGCATATTTTTCAATGTAGCTTTCATGCATTACTGAGTTATGCTTAAGTATAGTAGATGCATTTATGATTGGTCTGGACAACATATCTGCAACTTTATTGTGTATGCCCTTTTTATATCTGATGACTAAATGAAACTATTGTAGGAAACCCATCCACCTATAGTGTCTTGATTGCTGCAACTTAGTTTGTGAGTGTAAATATTGAAGTGGTTGATGATCAGTATGTATAACTGTTTCTTTTCCCATTAAGTAATGTTTCCACTTTTTCACACTCTGGACTAATGCATACAATTCTTTATCATATGTAGGATAATTAACTACTGCAGAATTAAAAGTCTCAGAATGGTAGCATATGGGTTTACCATGTTGCATCAACACTGCTCCCATGGCATAATCACTGGCATCTGTTTCGATCTCAAATGGTTGTTGAAGATTTGGCAATGCTAGTACTGGTGTTGTACTAATTTTTTCTTTCAAGGTGTCAAAGGCTTTCTGTTGTTTGCCTCCCCACTGAAACACCTTGTTCAATCCTGTCAAAGCATGTAAGGGAGCTACAATTAAGGAAAAGTTAGCAATAAACTTTCTCCAATATTGTGTTGCCCCTAGGAAGCTTCTAACTTTAGTAGTAGACTTGGGTTTTGGCCAGTTTACAATGACTACAACCTTAGATGGATCTATCTTCAATTCACCACTCCCTACTATATGACCCAAATAATTCAAAGATGTTTTTCCAAATTCACATTTTGATAATTTAACATAGAGATTTTCCTTTTCCAAAACATCTAGAGTCTGCTTTACATGCTGCAAATGTTCTTCCCATGTTTTACTAAATACAAGAATGTCATCATTCATTACTCTCATGAAAGTGGCAGGAGCATTAGTCAAGCCAAAAGGCATAACTAGCCATTCATACAATCCTTGCTTTGTTTTGAAAGAAGTCTTCCATGCATGTTGCTCTACTACTCTGACCTGATGGTAACCACTACGTAGGTCCAACTTGGAAAAGTAAACAACCTCTTTGAGCTGATCCAATAGATCATCTATGCAAGGAAGGGGATAATGATTCTTGATCGTTATTTTATTCAATGCTCGATAATCAATGCACATCCTCCACGAACCATCCTTCTTTCTCACCAACACTATTGGGGATCCGCATGGTGATGTACTTGGTCTTATGAACCCTTTCTCGAGCAACTCTTATACCTGCTTCTTGATTTTTGCATTCTCTAAAGTGGATAACCTGTACATTCTGATGTTAGGCAACGGAGCATCTTGCTGAAAATTAATATCATGTACAATTTCCCTTTTTGGTGGCAAACCTTTAGGTTCTTGAAATAAGATATCATATTCTGAAACAACTTTTTCTAAATCAGCTTGTTGTTTAGCATCACAACCTTCAAATACATTGGTCTTATCAGGTTTCTTTTCCTTTACAACCATCAGTAAAAATTGCATGCATGAATTTAAAATTCTTTTCATCTGCCCTGAGTTTATGAGAGTATAATTATTCTTGAGTTTGTGAGCTCTTACAATATATTCTATCCCATCTTTAACAAGTTGATACTTATTTTCAGCTCTATAGAATATGGCTTTCCTACCATACAAGTAAGGACTTCATAAAACAATTCCACATATATTCAAGGGAACAATATCTAACTCAACCTCATCCACAAATGCTGACCCAAAAGAAAACCTAAGCTTAGGTTGTCTAGTCACTTGTAGTTTTTCTTTATCACAAACCCAACCTAATGGATATGGCTGTCGGTGAGGTGTGGTTAGCAGTCCCAATTTCTTTACAATTTCTTCAGAAATTAAGTTTACTTGTGAGCCACTATCAGACAAAGAATCAATCTTTTGATTCTTGGAAATAACTCTAATATGAAAATGCTCATGTCTTCTTCTCTCATTTTCTTCACTATCAATAGTTTGGGCATAATTACTAGTAGATGCTTCAGAATTTTTACCTTTTATACCTGTGGCTGCAATTGTTGTTTCATCACCTGAGTTTGACCCCAAATCCTTTTGTATAGCAGCAACAATCTTCTTCTTCTTGCCATCAAACTTCTTGGGTTTCAGCTCTGGATGCAAAGACCAGCATTGTTCATAATCATGTCCATCCTTCTTGTAGTGAGTGCATGAAGGTTTCGCCTTTTGTACAGTATTGGCCTTCCTCTCTTTCCATTTCTGCTTCCTCTTTTCCTTGTTCTTGCTTGCAGTGGGTTTTTATGATCCCCCAATCTCTGGGTTCACATTCTTGCCTCTAGCCTCTAGATGGGTAGCTTGAACATATACCTCATCTATGCTAGTAGGGTTAAACATGAGAATGGTATGTCTCAAATTACTATGTAGACCACCTATATACTTCAGCAAAGTTTCAGGTGAGTCTAAAGAAATGCCTAGAATCAAAGCTCTTTTTCTAAACTCTTGAGTGTAGCTTTGTACACTTTTCCCTTTTAATTGGCGAAGAGTTTGTTAACTCATCATAGCTTGCTGCATATAAGCTAGTGGATAGAATTGCTTTTTAATTGCAGAAACAAATTCACTCCAGACAAAAAGAATTTTACCATGCTTCTTCAAGTCAGCTTGTGTTCTACCTTCCCACCATACCAAGGTAGTTCCTCCAAGGCGTAGGCTGGCCAGCTGAATCTTACTTTTGTTTGAGTCAATATTTTTCACCCTGCAATACACATCAATCTTCTTGATCCAGTTATCTAGCTTCTTTGCATTTAACTCTCCATCATGTATTGGCAAGTCAAATTTAACATCTAATTTAATCAAAGATGTTTTCTTCTTTTTAATTTCAGGACTATCAGGAGGTGTGGGAAGCTTTTCTTCTTTCCCTTTGCCTTTAGAATGGTCATTTAGGAGAGATTCTTCTGCTCCTTTGTCATGTTTGGAAGTTGAAGAATCTTCACTTCGACCTTTCTTAAATTCTCTATACATTTCTTCTACCATGGCTCTCATGGTCATGAAACTGTCCATGAACTGAGAGTCTGATTCCAAGGGAATCTCTTTTGACATTTTCCTCCTAGTATAGACTCTACCAATTTTTGGGTTAGATTCAACCAATTCTCCTTCTCCTAATTTAAGCTTTGATCTAGTTATCATTCACAAACAGTCCAACACAAGCTTGTCTAACCTTAGCAACCCTAAGCTCTGATACCACTTGATCTGAAAATGAGATCTAAGACAATTAATAAGGTATTACATACTTATGTGCATGGATTAGTCAATGTCATTATATGCAATGGATCGATAAGATTGCAAAATGCACGGACAATGAAGCAGTAAACAAACATAATAGATAACACATGACACATCAAATTTAATAAGGAGTTCACCCAATACTCCTGGGCTACATCTCCTAGTCCATCCTTCAGTGGTGGCCTCTCTATTATGTCTTCAGGTAGAGTTTTTCTTACAATAGTGAGCTCAATTTGAGCCTCACACACAACAGAATATAGCAATAAGAGTTCACTTGAACCTCTCAAGTTCCCTATGAGTACACAGACTCCCCTAATGCTCTCTGTCCCAACTCTATCTTGGCATTTTCCTGAATACTGCTCTTCCCATTATGCATCTTTGTTTGAACAGGGACCTGTTCATTTCACATTCTTAGCTCTCAGTCTCCCTAGCTTCTGAACGCTTAGAATCCCTCTGTCAGCATTATTCAATCATTGTTTAACGCGTAGAGAGGAGGTGGCCACCATTCTATAATGCCATAGTGCCGCAAGCCTCTGAAAATCCTGAAACAGTCGCGCTCTGTCAAACCGCAAATGTGTTTTGACAGAGAAAGTCCGCCAAAAACTCATATATCGGACTTTAAAAGTCATTAAATATGCCTCATTCCCCTATCAGGTCCGTTCATAAGTCGCCATCGCATCTCAGAAGGGCTCCGTCTCTGTGTATTTTGTTTAATACGAAAATACATTAAAACACTGTAAATCCCCACATTTTGGACTTGAAATATTGTTTAATATTGTTGATAAACCCTTTTGGGTCCGCAACATCGCATCGGCGCTTTTCCCTTTAGTTTTTTGTTTGTTCGCGAAAATGCGATTTACAAAGGAAAACTCAGTTTTCTGGACTTCAAAATACATGAAATTCCACCTATTTTATGATCGGGTCCGCAATATCGTTGCCTTTATGGTTATCGGCCCCGCTCCACTGCATAGTTCCGATGCGATGCGGTGATGCGATATATCGCAATCGCTCATTGCAATAACCTTCGGGCCATTGTAAAGTGCTCCGCTGCATTCTTCGATAGCGATCTTGCAATGGGATATGGGCCGTCGATCTGCGCGCTTGATCGACGGTCCATATTAACTCCGCCAATTCGTCGTCACCATATATGTGATTGCCGATCTAATCTGGATCGTTGATTGGCCAAATCAGACGGCTACTGTGCATCACTTTGTTCTGCCTCCGATAGCTCTATTTTCTTTGTTTTCACGGGTTTTGGGCTACCCGATAGTGTTTTTCCACTCGGCTAAGGGTGTCCCTCTTTTGATATTTTCGATCTTTTAAGGGATTTTTGGCTTTGGCATGATTTTTAATAGTTTAATGAAGACTTAGAGGGCATTCTTGGATCCATTTGGATCAAGTTGTTATGCATGTATAGTAGGTAAAACATGCCTTGTGAAGTCATTGTATGCAATTTAGGTCATCATGATGCTATTGGTTGTTATGATGCTAATGAGCTAGTTGAAATAGAGTAAGGGATGCAGATCATCATAATGAGGTTGCAACATTAGACTTTGGGATAAGTGCAGATCATCATACAGGTAGTGTATGTTTGGCATGCAGGGATGTAAGTTAAGGATTATTATATGCATTAGGGTTATATACAATAGGTTTATGAACATGTATTTGATGTTATGGTTACATTCATGATAGATGTTAGATGATTAGTGTGGTTATATGCACATGTGTCAGATAGTCAAGAATGATAGTAACCTATAGTTGTATGCATTTCTATTGTTGTTTTATATTAGGTAACCCGATGATTATGTTATATGTTGTTGATGAGTATGCTATAGGTTAACTTGTTGATTGATATATGATAGTTAGCTTAACGATTCGGTTTTATGTTGTTCATGAACATGATATATAACTTATTGTTGTTATATGGTATTAACTTGATGATTAGGGAAATTTCATTGATATATTGAGGTTATAATTTGGATTGGTCATATGTGTAATGGTTTTGTTCATTGCATTGAAGATCTTGATGTTATATGTATTGTGTTAACCTAGTTTGACCTATGTAGATGGTTATGGTTGCAATATTCAGGTATGAGCCTACATATTTTGATATGGTGTCGTGCTAATCTAGATTGATCGTACATATGTGATTGTTATGCATGAACGACAAATGCTTATGAGATTATGATGTGAACATATTAGTTAGTTATTGTTATGGATATCATGATTCATGTTTGAATTGATATGTTTTGAAGTTATATCATGCTAACTAGCTTGATTGTACAAACAAGATAGACTCCCCTGATATACATTAAGGTATGAGTTTTCTTATGTCGTATATCGGTGCTTGGTTGTTTGATTATGACATATATTCGGTGTTTGAGTGTTTGGTGCCTAGTTGATTTATTTAACATGGTATTTTTGCAAGTGGTTGAATGATTGATGAATTTCTTAATATGAGCATGTGTTCAAATGATTTTGTTTTAAGATGATTATACTAACATGTATGTATTGAGACAGTTGATATGTACTTGAATGTAGTTGATAGTTGTAGCATTATGTCTAATGACTATGGATTATGACATGATTGTTTGTAAAAGTTGATTTCAAATTGATAAATATGATTGTCTTGATATTTGGAACATGTGGTTGACATGTGTGAGCATGATGCAGGGAGTTGCATAGCAAGAGAGGTTGCCATGAAATCTTTAAGAAGGCTTGGGCTGAGATTTCCCTAAGAACCATGGGGATTAAGTCATGGTGTTTGTTGTTAGTCTTGTGATTTTGGTCTTTTATGAATTGTTGAGCTTGATCTTCAACTTTGTTTATGTCTAGTGTATGGCCATACCACTTTGTTTGCAGAGTCATGTTGCTTGGTTTTTATGGTCTTCTTCTTGTTTTTTCTCTTGTGTTGCCTTTTACATTTTGAGTCTTGGGAATTGCTTGGGAAAGAGGAAAGTTGATAGAATTTGGGAGAGTTATGTGGTACCCGAAAGCTAATGTAAGATTCAGATGAATCTCGGTGCATGAGTAAGTGTAGCAGAAGGTAAGACTATGATAGTTGGTTGGACTGGTTGGGTCCATTGTGGAAAATGGACAATAGCAGTGCAGACACAAGAAATATAACCAAAAAAGGTAAAGTAAATGGATCAGGGGTGTCATATGCTTTGGCTATGTTGGGAACTATGTCTCTTAATGTCTATGCATAAATAAGGAAGTTATCTTAACCTAGAACTTATGTTATTTGGTAATTATTTTATGATCATGATTATGCTGATATTTATATATGTATACATGAATGTATGTATGTCATTGTCTGACAAGGTGATGATTGTTTTATGCTAATGATTATATATGTATGTATGTATCCATGTATCTATGTTATTGTCTGACAGGGTTGTCAGGGATCATTCTTGTGAAGGAATGATTGCTTATGCAAGAGAATGACATGAAGAGGTTCCTAGTCTTACGAGGAATCAATTGGGAAGAATAGTCATGACAAATATACGAGGTCAGTATCATGTGGATATGATTTGATATTGTATACTTGTATTATGCATATGTCTATGTTATAACATGTAATGTTGAAGGATACATCAACAAAGTGAAAGCGGTGTGGTCTATGGCATGCTAGGATAAGCATGGATGAGACACCAGAAGCAAGGTTTCTTGGTAAGGATTGTGTGGTTTTGGATGTGTGGTACTATTTTTGAGCATACGCTATATATGTTTTACATGTTGCATATATGATGTGTGCACTTGTGGTGTTGTGTATACATAGCATCTGTACATGTTATTTATGCAATGTTATGTACAGGATGGTACAAATAGGGTTGTGTGAATATTGCATATGGGGTGTTGTATACATATTGTACTATCTTCATGATGTATATGTAGTGTGTGTGCATATGGTGCTCTGTGGATGTTGCGTATGCAATGTTCTGTACGGATGATGCTATGTACATGTTGGATATGCAATGCTATGTACACTTGGTGTTGTGTGCATGTTGTACATATGGTACTATGTACATATGGTGTTGTGTGCATGATTGTACAAGTGGTTCTTTGAGCATGTGGTTCCATATACATGTTGTGCATAGGGTGCCATGAGCATGCGGTGTTGTGTACATGTCATTCATGTGATGCTATGTACATATGGTGTCGCGTACACATTGTGCGTGTGGTATTGTGTACACGTTGTACAATGGTGTAGTGTACATGTGGCATTGTGTACACGTTGTGTACGTGGCATCGTGTACATGTGATGTTGTGAACATGTTGTGCATGTGGTGCAGTGTATAGGTGGTACTGTGTACATGTTGTACATATGGTACTGGTGTACGTGTGGTATTGTGTGCATGTCGTCGATGTTGTGTTATGGGCATATGGTATTATGTATATGCGTCATGTAGTCATGGTATTGTGGCATGTGTACTCGTTGTGTAGTACTTTGTGTAGGTACATGAATTGGGTGGTATTTCACTTCGGGTATAGATGGATGCATTGTATTGTATACACTAGGTGTAGGTGTATGTGTTATATGTCAAGTGTAGATGCATGTATTGCATGGTGTGGTATGTCATGTGGTTGTATGTGTGTGATGCACACTATGTGTCTATGCACATGGTTGAGGAGAAGGCACTGGGTGTTTGTTGAGTGTAGCAACCAATCTGGAGTGCATATGGAACAAAGACAAAGGTAGAAGCTAAGGATTGAGGAAAGGATAAGTATCATCATTTTATTTCAATTTTATTATGCATGTGATTTATGACTATGGTATATGATGATTATATGTGATCTATGATTCTGGTTTATGATGGTTACATGTGATTTATGATTTTGATCTATGATGGTTGTGTTTTGAGCTAACCTGATGTGATATTTTTATACATGTTGATTTGGTCAAAGATGCTAGTTTGACTTCTTGTGACAAGAAGAAAACAGGATTCCAAGTGTACCTTATTGACGAGCTACCAATGAGGTATGATGTGAATTTATTTCAATTTATTTTAAATATAATGGAAGTTATGTGTTTGGTATAGGAATGTATGAAATGCTCACTTGGGTGGTTGAAATTGACTACAAGAATTGGCAGCAACAACAAAAGAAATTGGAACATGCAGCAGCATGTTGATAAAGTATTCAGGAGTAGGGACATTGTGGGACACTGGTACCCAATAGTATCCATTGATTGCCATGAGCGTGCTATGACTGGTATGATGTGTTGAGGTAGGCATATGCATTGGTTTTTGTATCTTTTGGTGCGAGGAAGCCTTGCCAAGGGATGGACTACCTAGGATGGGGGCGCTAGTGGAACTTGGAAGGTGAGTGACTGCACGGAAGGGGTGATCAGATTCCTAGGAGACTATGTAGCAGAGAAGGGAAGGTCACTGATGGATTTGTTTTGGTCATTAGCATTGCCATATGGAATCAGATGCACATTGGGAGTGCGCTCTGGAACAATGATTCGGTAACTGTTCGCTGAGAGGACAAGTGGCGCAAGATTATAGCGCTCGACATTGGATACAGATTTGACTTTACAGTGGATTCTGGACTTCTTGGGAAGGAGGTGAATCTTGGTATTACTTTGAGGTTGGAGGTGTGAGCCTCTGGATTCCCTTGTTGATTGATATGACATCGTATCATTTATTTGTTGGTTAAGAAAATGTGTATATGTGTATATCATTGTAAATACCATAATGAGCTGTGTTATAAAGCTCCGATATGCGGTATGGTTTTTATCTGGTCATGTTGTCATGATGTTTTGATTTTAAGCAGGTCATTCATTGTAAATACTACAACAAGTTGTGTTATAAAGCTCCATGGGCAGTATGTTTTGTTTTTAGTAGTCATGTTGGTTATAGGTGTCATTGAACACTGAGGACGGTGTTCCCCCAAGGGGGAGGGTTTTGTAACAACCCTAACGAAAACTCCATGTAAAAATATATAAATACCACGGATGATGGGACACATATTCCAAGCTGAATGGTGGGCAAGACATCCTAGTGTGTGTTCATTTGGTTGTTTATGTCTAAGGAAATGTCTAAGGCATTAAGGAGGAAAAAAGGTATTTTGGCACATTTATTTATGAAAATAATGGAAATTAGGAGAAAAGGAAGGTGAAAGATCACAGGTTTCATGTGAGGAGGAAATTGAAGGAAAATAATGGAGAAAATAGAGGCCTCATTAATAAAAAGGCTTTTGAGGATTAGTTGGCAGGACTTTGTCAGTTTAGCTTTGGAGCTCTCTCATAATTCTCTCTCTCTCTCTCATACTCTTAGACACTTATATTTTTCTTGGAGCACTTTGGCATTGGAGCAAGAAAGGAAAAGAAGGCAAGAGGAAGCAAAGATCAAGTAGGGAAAGGTAGGGTCAAGCAGCTACAACAGCCTTCATTGCAGGTATCAACTTGCATGTGTATTTTCCTTACTAGATTTGGCATGCATGGGATTGCATGTGTTTCTTTTCTACCATGGCATGGGTTTTGCCAGGTGTGACAGTATTTTTAGCCTAGCCTTGCCATTTCCTAATAGCTTTGATGAGGTGGGTTCTCTCATGCGTTTTGTGGGGGATGACCAGATTGGATTTGAAGTTGAGTGGGGTGGATCTCCGAATTGACAAACACATGGTGGTAGTGGTCCTTGAACCAAACTAAGGATGCATGAAGCCACTGGCCTAGTAACCCCTGAACTGGACTGTGGGTTGCGGTAAAGCCAGATTGTGTGCCTCAGTGGGCCTAGGAATCCTTGCTGGTGAATGGCAAGATATATGGTAAATCCAAGAGGTGGATTTTCTCTCTGTTGGGCCTAGTGATTCCAGGATGGAATGCACGGTAAATCCTAGAGAGTATGTCTCAGTGGAGGGCCTAGTGATCACTGGATCAAACTGCGGGTGCACGGTAAAGCCTAAGAGACTAGGAGGCACTCAAATTCCTCACGGTGTAGGCGGAGAACTCCGATGGAATCCACATTGATTGGTGTTTTTGATATGTTCTATGAGTCCCACATTCATGCTTAGAATATGGCATGGGGGTGATTGGTTGAAGAGAGACTTGGCTCAGCCAATCTATGATCAGGTGGAATGTGGTAGTCCCATCACCGGTTGGTTCATTGCATTTATTAATGAAAAATTCATTCCCTTGATTTTCATGTGCAAAGGTACTGATATATATATGGATTTTGATGGTTGATATGTTTATTGTATTTATGTTCCTATTATGTTGTTTATATGCACATTTGCCCTGAGGTTGTTACGGTAAGCCTAAATGGAGTTCGTATGAAAAAAGCTATCCCACTTGGAAGTTGACCTTCTTGACTTGTCCACCATCATTTGAGAGGATGCCATGTCGACCCCATTACTCATTGGAAAGGGGTTAGCCACATGAACTTGGTGACTAAGACTCTAGAAGAGTTGAGTTGTAACTCATATTGGGGGTTGAATGGGTCAAATTTAACCCATAGTTGGCTACCAGGGTGTGTTATAAATGGGCGACTAGGAGGAAAAGGGGTTTGATTCTATCCTAGTGCATTTTGTTCCATAGTTGAGCATAGTAGCTAGAGCGTATAGGGAGAGGGAAGATCAGAGAGGGTTTGTTTTCTATAGTAGCCCAGGGGCCACAAGTCTCATTCCCTTGTATTTGCACCATTTTTCCATTCAAAGAAAAAGAGAGAAAAGTAGGCTCATCTTCCAATTAGGTTTTCTCTCAAAAGGGTTTCCCAAGTCATATCTTGTGTTATTATGGTTTGAGAGTGATTGCTTTTATCTGTTTTCTATTTTCCATATTTTTATAATTTGCATGCATAAGAAGAACATAGTAACTTAATAATCCAAAAATATAAGGAAAAAGTAACCCTTGTAGTTTGATTTCGTATTTCAATAATTTTTTGTCAAATATGTTGTGATGAACAATATAGTGGAATATTCATGGCAATTTACAGATCATTTTGGGTCTAGTTTGGGGCATTAAGTGATATTCTTTTGAGGTGATTTTTTTTTGTAAGTGCCACACCTAGTGAAATTATTCAACACTCAAATATCGTTCCAATGGTGAAAGAATCACATAAAATGGAATTCAAATGCAAAATTTATTCCTCCTAGAAGTTGGTCTATCGTTATTGAACACAAGAATTCGAGAGGATGCCATGCCAGTCTCTGTCACTCATGAAAAATGGGCTAGCCATGTGGGGATTGTGAAGAAGACTCTAAAAGGGTTAAATTGTAACTGATGTTGAGGGTTGAATGGGTCAAATTTAACCCCTATTTGGCTATCAATCTATGTTCTAATTGGGCCACAAGGAAGAAAGGGACTACAAGTGCATTTTGTTCCATAATAGAGTAGAGTAGCTAAAAGTGGATAGAGAGAGAGAAGAACATAGGCAGTTTGTGTTCTGTAGCAACCCATGGACCACCCATCTTAGGAAACTCCATAGAGAGTGCCTTCTCCTTTGTATTTTCATAGTTTCCATCAAGATAAAAGAGCATAAAACAACCTCACCTTCCGAATTTGTTTTCTCCCAAATGGGTTTCCTAATCATATCTTGGTGTTCATTATCATCGGTTTGTGTTTCTATTTCATTGTTCTCTTCTCTTTTGCATTTTATCTATTGCATGTATAAGCTGAAAAGCAATAATTAATACATAAACCTAAGGAAAATTAACCCTCATAGTATAGATTTAAAATTTCAATTATTTCCCCCCTCGGGGGAAGCTCAACTAGTAAGTTTGTGTAAATCAAAGTGTTATGATTGAATTGATTTGAGTTCAAATCCCCTCGACTAACCCATGTCTAGGGAAGGGGTTATGCAGACACCTAGGGGTTATAGTGGTAGCAGTTGGAATCGACCTTGTGTCACACAATTACAAAACCAACCCAATTATCGATTCCCCTAGTCACAAAAAGAAAAAAATCAATCATATTTTTATCAAACATGATGTGATGAATTGTCCTAGTGGAATATCCACGACAATTTACAGATCACAAATATTACCTTAGAGGTGGGTGCCACATCACTAGATTAGACAAACCAATAGAAGAATGAAAATGGACATCATGTACTGACATAGATGATATGGAATGATGGCTCAAGTAAGTGGGCACATTGTTACTCTAGGGGAATGGTATGGGATGAATTGTTTTTATTGTTTTCACAATGTAGTTGTGTTCTACAATTCCTTAAATATGTTTTGATAAAACAACAATGTGTTGTAATGGGCGGATGGACAAGTAAGGATGTAAAAACTTGTGTGTTATTGTCTGATGCCAAAGGAATGGCTCAATTCTCTTTAAGTAGTTGAACAATTTTGTTGGATAGTTGTTGAAGAATGTAGATTGGATGAAATAAATAGATTTGGATATGTCAAATGATGCAGGAGTGCATTTAGAGATAAAAATGGTGGTCTATAAAGATGGTAAGGATAACATTGTGGATATTTTTTCTAAAGCTTATGAACTAGGTATGCTTGACTTCAGTTGGTGAACCAAAAGGAATCCTTCTTGTTTTTTTACATGGTTTGAACTAGTAGTTCAACTTTGTTTGGATTTTGGGGTAGTTATTGAATGAAACTTGGATAGGTTAGGGTGAGCATGATTCTGTGAGATGATGGGTGTTTAAAATTGAAGTAATGAAGTGACTTTAATAGTGCAATAAAGATGGCACAATTGGGTTCATTAAGGGAAGTGGACATAACAGGGGGCAAGCTTGTAAGGCCTTTCCTAACTAATTGAAACCAACCAAATGAAATAGTGTCTAGACATGTTGGCTTGACATAATAAACCAACTTTCTTAGTTGTGTTAAATATGCACAATAAACTAGGTCCATTTGGTGCTTAATCTAGGTGAATCCTTATGGAGTTGCTACCTTGGCCTTGGCATGCTTTTAGCTAAGGCACGATGGATGACATAGTAATGCATGGTTCATGGCCAACCAAATGGATTGGGCGAACAATGAGCCTTCAGTGACGTTTTTTAAACTTTGAACAACAAACTTAGGCACAATGTATTGGAAAAGGCAACATGTCTTGCACAAAGGTTCCTTGATTGACAAAAGAGTTTGGCATGCTATGCATTATGTCATAGATTTCATGTATATGTGTTTTAAGGAAGCTAGTGGGGGGACAATTCCTTGAGCAAATTTTCAGAGTTGGTTGCAAGTCGTTGGGCTAGTTTAGGCAAGCAAAAGGCTAGCCTTAACAACAATATATTGTGTGAAATAGCCTAGGACAACCCAAGTGGCTAGAGAGGAACCAAGTTGTTTGTAATCATTTTGTTTTGAGGGGAACATGCAAGGTTGGCTTGGTTTGAGAAAAAATAGGTTGATAAACCAATTATTTGTATAAATAAACACTTGGGCTCTCACTTACAAATAATCCATGGTCCTTAAAGTAATTACATTCAAGTGTTGGATAAATTGTTCAAGGTTGGAACTAGGTTTGCATAGAACAATTGTGAAGAATTATTGCAAGGCACACTTAGTCATATCATTGCAAATGATTGTGTTGGTGCACTATAGTAGATTTTGTCTTGGACAATTTCATAACAAGACATAATGCATATTTGGGTAAATGATATAGTTGGTAATAATATTGTTGTAACAACCATTTGGTTTGATATATTAATTTGTAAGTAGTTGTTCATTCCTTCTATAAACAAGTGATTAGTGATTTGATTAAGGGATATTCTTGATGGTGCTTTACAACTCAAGTTTATATATTACCACTGTTGTTGGATTAACTATCATTGTAGTTCCATCTTAACCTCAAATCTATTAAACAACGATAGAGATCAAATATGTTGAGGTGTAATTATTTTATCATTTAAGACATATAGATTGGTTATATTCTCATTCAACTCCGTAAAATCCACAACAAATCTATAATGATTATGCAAAAACATTGATTTATTATTGTTAATATTTTATATTTACATTATAATCATATTTCAATATAATCATGATAATTCTCTTTTAATTTATTTATATAATAGATTTTTTTATTATGCATGTATCTAAAATATTTATCTCACACACACACACATATCCAAAGAAAAAATGAAATTGAAAATTACATTCTACATATGCTTTCATGCATTCCTGTAACCATTCATTAACTCGTCAGGCTAATGAGACCTGCCAAAAAATGGGCCTTAAGGTCCATAAAAAATATACATCAGAGTATCGTCACATGAGTTATGGTGTGCCTTATATACATCGAATACATATGAAAATAGATAACTGTAACAACATATCAAAACAAAAGAAGTCTTTCCATCAATGATCACAAAATATTCCCTGCACTAAATAATCATGAAGCCTGAAAATTTCCCTCCATAAAGGGCTTGTGATAAGATGCCCATTCCTGGCCATCTATGTGCTTTGAGATGTGCCATGTGCCTAGAGCCTGATCAACGCCTTCTTTAGACAAGGTGTCAATTGTTGTGTTCCTTTCTTTGTAAATGTGACAACACAAAATGTGGTCAAAAGACTGTTTGAGTAAACAAATGTCTTCAATAATTAGGCATATAGTGTGTTTGTGGCATCTAGAAGTGTTTTTAAACTAGTTAATAACATTCATAAAGTCACCAACGATTTGTATTCTGTTGATGTCTTTTTCAATGGAAAATAGAAGATAAAGCTTAAGACTTATGAGTTTTGAGAAATTGTTTGTGCTAGCACCAAGGCCACATTTTAATCTAAAGAAATGGTTCTGGGACAAGAAAAGAACCGCACCCTCTCCACAGTTTCTGTTTGCATGACACACACCATCGAAGAAGGCCCAAGGGATAGATTGGTCAATAGATTCCTTCACAATCATACACATTCTGGGGGGCTTCTGAAGATGCCATTAGAGATACAATTGTAGTGGCTTAGGTAGCACACAGTTTGGGATGTTTTGTTTATTGATGAAAACTTCATCGTTTCTGGCCAACCATATTGCCTAAGATAGAAGGGGGAGACATCTAAATTTCTTTAGACTGATATTATTCCACCAATCTTCCCATGCTTCCGAGAATGTCATATGCTACATCTAATTAACATATATTATTATTATCTCTACTGCAGGCACTAGATATTGCATCAAGTTTTGGTCAAACCATATTAATTTAGTTTGACCAAAAAAATAAATGCAATATTTCTATAGTTGAGCATCGTAAATTAAAATTTGTTATTTTTAAAAATAATTTAATTTATTTATCTTCAATTTGATTGGCTATCAAATTGAACATGTTATTGCTCCATGCTTTGAAAATCGTGTGATGCATTTAAAGCATTTATGTTATATCGTCAGTTTGCTCTATTGGTTTGAACGTACATTGTTGACTTTCTCAGACCTGCTAAATTTTATATATAAGTTTATGTCATAATTCTCGTTTTGTTCTCTGATGTGCCCTCCATTGCATGCAAATGCACCGTTTAATATAAAGCTTTGGAGCCTAAGTTAATTTGGTAGAATGTTGGATAATATGAAATAACAATGACATCATTTGTACAATGGAATGAAAATGGATGGCATCTTCCCACAAAGCCCACATGTCTCCCACGTAATGAAGGCATCTTGGTGCATGGCCTCTAGGGAGACATCATACCATGACTTGAATTACAAATATTTTGTACCCAACTCAGAGTTTCAAAATTAATGGTAACATTTTGTATCCAACTTAGAGTTTCCAAATTAATGGTATTGTTGTGTTGCTTTTGGTATGATTTTTCTGAATGACATATTATTGTTTGATTTAAAGAGTAGGTAACCAACGATATTTGTATATTGAGGTTTGGAATTTCAAATTTATACATGGTTAATAAATATTTGGTGATGGTAATTTGTTTTTGGGTTTAGCATTTTAATTTTTTTTAGAGTTTTATTATTTTTTAAAGTCATATTTGGGAGCTATAATTTTTTTAATGGTAATACATAATTTTTACTTTAATAAATTTCTCTTTATATAAATATGGAAAATATTTGGAACAATAAATATTATAATCAACTATTCTTTTCACATTAATATTAAAAAAAAATGCAAAACAAAAAATGCAAAATTGTTTATATCCAATTGAACAAGCATAATTTAGCATTTAAGTTTTAATTATTAGCATGCAATAAGTATGGATTGATTTACCATCTTTCTATTTTTTTTAATATTAGGTTTATTTTTATCTTATAGATAAATAATCAATATAACGACTTATCAATAACACATGCCCAAAAACCATAACTTATTTCAAAATCAAAATATTTTATAAATAACTTAATAGTTACAATATAACAAGATTCTTAACCATGGATATTTACCCCATTTTACCATGGATACTATTAATTTGTAAATAGACTTGGTTACAATACCATGGGCTAGTAAACATTATTTCTTAACTTGTCATTAGTAAGACCTCTATTCAAACCCTATGAGACACCAATGTAATAGTACGAGACTCACTAACCATATCATTATCGAAGTAATAGGGTCCCATGATATATTTGGGAGACAATATAATAATATTGTGTTTAATGAATGCTTAGCGCAAACAATAATTAATTTATTATTCTAAATTTATTGATTTTTTAAAAATAATTCATATAGAATGGTATTGATTCTCAACCAAAAAAAGAAAATCTAAATTGGTGGTTATTTGAAGTACTTGTATTATTTATCTTTCATCAAATTTATAATATACTTATCTAACTAAATGATGAAATATTTATTTCTTCATTGTTAATTTACAAAATTTAATAATATATTTAGTTATAATTTAATTATAACATTTTAAAATTTTAATTATTTATATTTTAATTATTTTCTACTCTAATTTACTTAATTTAACATAAGTGGAAGAGACTATGTAGCACTTATTATAGTTGTAGTCTAACTAGATTGCTTTTTTGCCTTGAAAGTTATGGAAATTTAGGCCATATTTTGGAAAAAATGGGATTTTTGTAAATACAAGTAAAAGTTGTCAAACTTCATAATTTTGCGTGCCTTAGAAGTTTTTGATAACGTGCCTTAGAAGTTTTTGATAACGCTGAATCTATTTCCACCATCAAAAACATGACACTGCCTCTACAAGATTTTTTGAAATTTTTTGGCCGGTGTTTTCACTGTCAACTCAATTCCTCCACTTCGTACACAACTCCCTTATAATAGTTACATTTCTTTATAAAAATATAAAAAATATATATCTTAATTTATATTTATTTTATATATGAATGAAGTGTTGCCAGGTGACAATATCACCATCATTGTGTGTTGTTAAAGTGCCTTTTATCACCGTCATTTCTTAACTTGTCATTAGTAAGACCTCTATTCAAACCATATGAGACACTAACCATATCATTATCGAAGTAATAGGGTCCCATGATATATTTGGGAGACAATATAATAATATTGTGTTTAATGAATGCTTAGTGCAAACAATAATTAATTTATTATTTTAAATTTATTGATTTTTTAAAAATAATTCATATAGAATGGTATTGATTCTCAACCCAAAAAAAATCTAAATTGGTGGTTATTTGAAGTACTCGTATTATTTATCTTTCATCAAATTTATAATATACTTATCTAACTAAATGATGAAATATTTATTCTTCATTGTTAATTTACAAAATTTAATAATATATTTAGTTATAATTTAATTATAACATTTTAAAATTTTAATTATTTATAGTTTAATTATTTTCTACTCTAATTTACTTAATTTAACATAAGTGGAAGAGACTATGTAGCACTTATTATAGTTGTAGTCTAACTAGATTGCTTTTTTGCTTTGAAAGTTATGGAAATGTAGGCCATATTTTGGAAAAAATGGGATTTTTGTAAATACAAGTAAAAGTTGTCAAACTTCATCAGTTTACGTGCCTTAGAAGTTTTTGATAACGCTGAATCTATTTCCACCATCAAAAACATGACACTGCCTCTACAAGATTTTTTGAAATTTTTTGGCCCACCGGCCACTTTTCACTGTCAAGTCAATTCCTCCACTTCGTAAACAACTCCCTTATTATAATAGTTACATTTCTTTATAAAAATATAAAAAATATATATCTTAATTTATATTTATTTTATATATGAATGAAGTGTTGCCACCTCACAATATCACCATGGGATTTTTGTAAATACAAAAAAAGTTGTCAAACTTCATAACTTTACGTCCATTAAAAACATGACACTCCCTCTACAAAAGTTTTTGAAATTTTCTCCACTTCTTAAACAACTCCCTTACTATAATAGTTACATTTCTTTATAAAAATATAAAAAATATAGATCTTAATTTATATTTATTTTATATATGAATGAAGTGTTGCCACGTGACAATATCACCATCATTGAGAAAAAATCTACCCGTAAGGTGACAATATCACCATCATTGTGTGTTGTTAAAGTGCCTTTTATCACCGTCATTGAGAAAATCTACCCGTAAGAGTTGTTATGTGACAATATCACCATAATTGTGTGTTGTTAAAGTGCCTTTTTACTTATCACTTTAAATGGGTTTACTTTTCATGGGGTTCTGTATTGTGTGTTGTTAAAGTAACCTTATACATAATTATCACTCTAAATGGGTTTACTTTTTCATGGGGTTCCCACTACAGATGATTTTATAACGGGATATATTGAGTTTTTTTACATATAAATATATGAGTTGTTTAAGCTATTTGTAATGGTGGATAAAACAAAAATAAATAAAATGGTTGAGAAGTGAGTCAATAACAAATAAATTTAGTATTTTTAATAAATCTATATGTTTCAAGGGAGTAAATTTTATTTTTTTAAATTTTAATAATATAATTTTTTTTTTTTAAATATCTATAAAATTTTCATTATTTTATAAAATTATAATTACAAATCCAATTTTATGATCCATTTTTTTTATAATTATTTAAAATTCTATTTTCCAATAAATTTCCACTTCCAACTAAATTCCTTTCTCAAAATTAATAATAATTATGTAATACTAAGAGGTTAACAGTAAGTATGATTGAATTCGAATCTTCATTGTTAATGGTTGAAATTTGTTGAATTAAGACCTCGCAGGAAAATCAGGGATAGTAATCCACAATCAAAATTTGTAATAATTATGTAATAGTAAAAGGATATCATAAAGAATGATTGAATTCGAATCTTCATTGTTAATGGTTGAAATTTGTTGAATTATGACCTCTCAGGAAAATCAGAGACACGAAAATTTCTCAAAGTTTGAAATGAAATGCCAAATGGTGGGAGACCAAACGATTTACGTGTTGAAAACGCGTCCAGCCAAGCGGCCCAGAACACGAAGTTAGAAGCGATCGTGTTCTGCTGCATGAGAGTCATTCTCTCTTTCACGCCACCTCGCCACCTGCAATTCAGTCCCTCTCCCACCAACACTTGCATACAACACGTACTCCCAGTTCGTAATCCCTCCTACCTGTGCAATTTTTGTCCAAGCAAAATCCAGTACCAAGGGTGCTTACAAAACAATTATATACTCCTGCTATCCGATTCAATCAATAGGTCAAGTTAGCCTCTGCAACGCTAAAATTAAGTTCATACAGCGAATAGTTTACAGGTTTTTTTTGCTTTTCAGGGTTTTTCAGGGTTTTTAAGCATCATTTGAGATGGCTGATCAGTATCACGGAGTGATGCAGAAAATTCATGATCATACGCCCAATTCAACTCAGATCTTGGGTTTCATCACCCTGTTCGTTTCTGGTGCAGTTTTGCTGCTTTTGACTGGTCTCACATTAACTGGAACGGTTGTAGGGTTGGTGGTTCTCACTCCTGTTCTCATTTTCTTCAGTCCCATATTGATACCAGTAGCAACTGTGCTGTTTGTAGCAGTTGCAGGGTTCTTGTCTGCAGGAGGCTTTGGACTGGCAGCCTTATCTGCCATATCATGGCTTTACAACTACATTAAGGGCAGGCATCCCCCTGGGGCAGACCAGATAGACTATGCCCGCATGCGTATTGCAGATACAGCGACCCATGTTAAGGATTATGCCCGTGAATATGGTGGGTATTTGCAGAGCAAGATTCAGGATGCTGCTCCCGGAGCTTAAGTAAGGTCTTGGACCGTAATAAATTCAGGATATATGCAGTATGTATATGCTCTCATTTAGCTGCTCATCTGATTTCCATGGGGTGAATCAGTTGTTTTGCAGTACGTGGGGGTCTGTTTATTTTGTGAGTTGCATCATTTTCTTTATGGTGAAGTTCTTTTTGTTGTTGTTGTTGTTTATTTTTATCTAGGGTTTAGGGTGTTGTCTTTATTGCAGCCTTGATAATTATTGGATTTTATTCAGGCTGCGATAAGGGTTAAGATTATGTTCATGTTATGTATGTTGTAATTGGGGTTTTTTAAATAGAACTGCGGATATTGTTCATATCGTCCTTGCAATTGTGCATATTTATTACGCTAATGTTATTGAGAAATATACTAGAGATCTCGGTGCTCAAATCGGGAATGATCATGCAGAGTGACTGGTCCTGGATTGCCTTGGTTGATGCTTAAGAAATTTGTATGGTTTGCAAAGTTTTTTCTTTGGAAAGTCATGGAGAATGTTAGAAAGCCTGTTTCCTTCTCGTATGCAATTAAACACTTTGTGCAATAGTTTTCATCCCCAAAAAAATCTATAAGCCCTGATAATATAGCAATTGTGCATACTTATTACGCGAATGTTATTGAGAAATATACTAGAGATCTTGGTGCTCAAATCGGGAATGGTCATGCAGAGTGACTGGTCCTGGCTTGCTTTGGTTGATGCTAAGAAATTTGTATGGTTTGCAAAGTTTTTTCTTTGGAAAGTCATGGAGAATGTTAGAAAGCCTGTTTCCTTCTCGTATGAAAGCCTGTTGAAGTACATTAGTTCCTTCTCGTAAATAAATTTGCAGGGGACCTTTAAAGGCCCTCTTCCATGAGAGCAAAAACACAGGAGATCTTTAAGGGTCTCGGCCATGAGAGCAAAGACACTTAAAGCAGGCTATTGTGTGTGTAGAATATAGACATGAACGAAAAATGATTTGATCCCTTGACCACAGTACTCGTTCCAGGTTCATCTTCTAGACTTCTAGAAGTTCGTAGACATCAAGGTTGATTCTAGCCTATCATATTTTTGCAGCAATTCCTTGCAAGTTCTTTTGATGTTTCATCTATCCTTCTGAAAAATGCATCATATGAAAGTTGTTTTTAAAGCATGTGGTTTAATCTTTCTTATAGTTTCTGAGTACTTCTTTCGAAGAGAAAAAAGCTGAGAAAGCATATATTTTTTAAATATACATGGAAAAGTGCCTGTCAGTCCTGCACTCCAAGAGGACTAATATCTCTGCTTCTCGAACAAACATCTAAAAAGATTGCTTCTAATGTGTCTATTAGTGTAATGTCTTTATTAATAGAATGAATGCAATTGTTTATGTTGTGTATGTTAATACCATCATCCATTTGCTTATGCCTTTAAAGTGCCAGGCCTAAAAACAACAAGAGGGACCTGGTTGCCAGCTTCAGAAAATATCACAACCTCTTTATTTGTCCCAGAATTTTCAGCCTCATTGCTGCAAATAAGCATTAACTTCTATCTTAATGCAAGAATTTTCCATCCTCATTTCTGCAAATAATCAATAAAAGGACGGAACCTTTTCTGAGAGTGAACCTTCCTCACCTGTTAAGTTCTACTCAGCAATCCCCCTCATCAATTTGCCTTAGCAATCCCCCTCATCAATTTCTCTTCTAGCAAAAGAAGAATTCCTTTGGAGAACTCATCAGCCATGCTCCTGTAGTAAAAGAACAGCTCCTTTGGACTCTGCAGAGCTCATCTGCCATCAGCAAGAAAGAGGAACCTTTATAGACTTATTTCCCTCCATGATTTCCATTATTGGGAGTGGTAATTTTTCCTTGTTCTTCCCCTTTGCCTCCTCAATAATGAGGTTCGAGGTCCGAGAAGTAAAGTTTCCTTATTTTTTCCCCTTTGACTACTCAATAATGATGTGAGTCCCCCGTGATCTGATTGGGACTAATAAATTTCTCTTTATTTTAACATCTCTCCAAATTTTTTCCTCTTTTTTTGGCCCAGTCGATGAGCTTTCAGATCGCCCATGATCTGAAGACTGGATGTTGAAGTCCCCATGAACGTGGGGCTCCCCAAAGTAAAAAAAACTGGATCTTGGAGTCCCAACGTGCTTAAAGTTGCCCATGATCCGAAATCTAGATCTTGGATTCCCAATGATCTGAAGAAAATCTAGATCTTGGAGTCCCAATGATCTGAAGAATGATCGGTATTGGTCGGGAGTAGTAAATTTTCCTTTCCCTTAGCCCGCTCAATAATGAGCGCGGAGTTCCCATGATTATGAGCTTGGAGGCCCTCATTGGGAGGAATAGTAAGTTTAACTTATATTTTCCCTGCTCAATAATAGCTTGGAGTTTCCCATGATTTGAAAACTGCTCAATAATAGCTTGGAGTTTCCCATGATTTGAAAACTGCTCAATAATAGCTTAGAGTTCCATGATCTGAAAACTGCTCAATGATAGCTTAGAGTCTCCCATGATTTGAAAACTGCTCAATAATAGCTTAGAGTCCCATGATCTGAAAACTGCTCAATCTGCTCAATGAAAACTGCTCAATCTGCTCAATGATAGCTTAGAGTCTCCCATGATGTGAGCAACAGCTTGGCAGTTTTCAATGAAAACTGCTCAATCTGCTCAATGATAGCTTAGAGTCTCCCATGATGTGGGAGTTTTCAATGAAAACTACTCAATCTGCTCAATGATAGCTTAGAGTCTCCCATGATGTGAGCAACAGCTTGGAGTCTCCCATGATCTCAATAATAGCTTGGAGTCTCCCATGATCTGAAAACTGCTCAATAATAGCTTAGAGTCCCTTGATCTGAAAACTGCTCAATGATAGCTTGGAGTCTCCCATGATCTGAGTAATAGCTTGGAGTCTCCCATGATCCGAGTAAAATGATAGCTTAGAGTATTCCCATGATCTGAGTAATAGCTTGGAGTCTTCCATGATATGAAAACTTTCCCTTGTTTCTTTCCCTTTTGCCTAATGAATAATAAGCCTGGAGGCCTCCCATGATCTGAAAACTGATCGAAAACTTTCCCTTGTTTCTTTCCCTTTTGCCTAATGAATAATAAGCCTGGAGGCCTCCCACAATCAGTTCCCTTTTGCCTAATGAATAATAAGCTTGGAGGCCTCCCATGATCTGAAAACTGATCGAAAACTTTCCCTTTTGCCTAATGAATAATAAGCCTGGAGGCCTCCCACAATCAGTTCTCCCATGATCTGATCTGAAAACTGATCGAAAACTTTCCCTTGTTTCTTTCCCTTTTGCCTAATGAATAATAACCCTGGAGGCCTATTCATAACCCTGGAATCCTCCTGGAGGCTCCCTGGTATTTGTTTTGTTCCTTTGCATCCCAATTCAATATCGTTATTTATTTCTTTGCATACAATTCAAGCATGTTTCTTTCCCTTTTGCCTTAATGAATAATAAGCCTAGAGGCCCCCTGTATTTGTTTTGTTCCTTTGCATCTCAGCATTTAAAAAAATGATGTTTGAATTAATAAAACCATTCCTTTGCATCTCAGCATTTAAAAAAATGATGTTTGAATTAATAAAACCAATATCCACTGGTCAGCTCTACAAAAGAGAGTTTAAAAAAATGAAAAATGATGTTTGAATTAATAAAACAATATCCACTCGTCAGCTCTATAAAAGAGAGTCTGAACCAGGAGAGTCTGGCTCTGCAGAATGCTCTTCATTCACAATGTACATCACACATTAAATAGCAAAAGAGAGTTTAAAAAAATGATGTTTGAATTAATAAAACAATATCCACTGGTCAACTCTACGAAAGAGAGTCTGAACCAGGAGAGTCTGGCTCTGCAGAATGCTCTTCATTCACAATGTACATCACACATTAAATAGCAATCACGGCTTTAGGGAAGTTAGAATCATATCATAAAAAATAGAAACTAATTCCTATTCTGAGGTACCGTGAACCAATTCACTATTTTAGGATATTCTCCATTATTTTTAACACTCCTAGTGATATTCTCCATTATCTTTAACACTCCTCCTTAACACTCCTCCTTAATGGAAAAAGGGTTTACAAATATGCCTAACATCTTTCTAAACATTTCAAACTTAATTTTGCCAAGAGGCTTAGTGAAAATGTTTGCAACATTATCACATGTATTACAATGTACAAGATGGATTTTTTTTATTGTATTTTCTCCCTGACAAAGTGGAATTGTGTATCAATGTGTTTAGTGTTCTTGTGAAACACCCAATTATCAAGTTTGATTGAACTTTGATTGTCGCATTTGCATCTTTTTGTTTTTCCCCAACATTTTGGAGAAGTCTCCACAACCAAACTGCTTCACATGTCGCTGCGCACATAGCTTGATACTTTGTTTCCACTGAAGACAAGGAAACTGTGTTCTGTTTCTTGTTGTTCCATGTAATCAACTCGGATCCAATGCTGAATGCATAGCCTGTTATGGATCTGCGGTCGTCTACATTTCTAGCCCAGTCTGAATCTGTAAATCCTGTCAATCTAACATCAAGGGAATCAGCATAAATAATACCATAGTCTACAGTACCTTGTAGATACCTTAATACACATTTTGTTGCATTCCAATGACTTTCAAGTGGCTTGGACATGTATTGACTTAGCACACTAACTTCATAAGTTTTGGTCTAGTAGTGGTCAGGTAGATTAAGCTCCCAACCAACTGTCTATTAAGTTCGCATTTGCCTCTTTAGAGCCATCTTCACTCTGAAGTTTAATGTTCTATTGTAATGGTGTTGTTGTAGCCTTACACTTATCCATTCTAAATTTTTCCAGTAGACCTTTGACATACTTACTTTGGGACATAAATGTTTGTCCTGAATCTCTCCAGATCTCAAGACCCAAACAATATTTTAGTTCACCAAGGTCTTTCATTTCAAACACCTGTGACATGTGTTGCTTGATTTCTTTGACTAGAGAAATAACATCTCCTGTAATAATTAAATCATCTACATACAAAGAAATCAACACTATGCGCCCTTTTCATTTTTCATGATATACAGATTATGGTCGTTTTTACCTCTGTTGTAGCAAGTTGTAGAAAAAATGAAGCTCCCAACCAACTGTCTATAAAGTGTCGCATTTGCCTCTTTAGAGCCATCCTCACTCTGAATTTTAATGTTCTGTTGTAATGGTGTTTACCAAGGTCTTTCATTTCGAACACCTGTGACATTTGTTGTTTGATTTCTTTGATTAGAGCAATAACATCTCTATAATAATTAAATCATCTACATATAAAGAAATCAACACTATGTGCCCCTTTTCATATTTCATGGTATACAGATTAGGGTTGTTTTTACCTCTGTTGTAGCCCAGTAGTAGAAAAATGAATCAATCTTTTCATACCAGGACCTGGGTGCTTGCTTTAGTCCATATAGAGCTTTCTTTAATCTACAGACTAAATGTTCTTTCCCTTTCTGGACAAACCTCTCGGGTTGCTCTAAGTAAACCTCCTCTTTCAATTCTCCATTTAAAAATGCAGACTTTACATCTAGTTGGTGAATCATTCAATGTTTCTTAGTAGCTAAAGCAATTAACATTTTGATGGCATTTAGTTTAGCTATAGGGGCAAAGGTTTTTTCATAGTCAATACCTTTTTTTTGTGAATACCCCTTTGCTACCTATCTAGCTTTTAATTTATCTATGGTTCCATCTGCATTAATCTTTGGTTTATACAACTATTTACAACCTATGGTTTGTTTCCCTTTAGGAAGTTCAACCAGTGCCCAGTGTTGTTCCTGATTATAATTCATATTCCTGTTCCATCGCTGTTTTCCATTCACTACATTCATTTGCTTCCTTATAACTAGAAGGTTCAACTACATTCATCATACTAGTTATGAAAGTATTTTCCCTGTATCTAGCAGGCAATTGAGTCTTCCTACCTGATCTTCTGAGCGTTGGTGTAGCTTTTGACCTATTCTGAGTTTCCTTTGCTAGGCTCGGCTTGACTGCTGCATCTAAATTCTCTTCTTCTGCCTTTGTCTGCTAATCCTGGTTGTTTTCTGTTTTTTCACTTTCTTCCACTAAAACAAAATATCCCATTCCTCATTGCGCTTATCAGATCCTTCATGATCCTGCTCATGGAATATGACATCTCTACTAACAAAAATCTTGTGAGTAGAGGGATTGAATAATCTATAAGCTTTATATTGTGAGCAATACCCTATAAAGGTACATCTGATGGCTTTTGAATCTAGTTTTCTTCTATCTTCCTTTAGAATATGGGAAAATGCTTTAGACCCAAACACTTTTAAATGTTTTACTGTAGGTTTAAATCCATATAATGCTTCATAGGGAGTTTTAAAATCAAGACTCTTTGTAGGACTCCTATTTTTCAAATAAACTGTAATATTCAATCTTTCAGCCCAAAAAGCATTCGAAAGATCCTTACCTTTCAACATGCTCCAAACACATTCCACCAATGTTTTGTTTTTTCTTTCCGTTACTCCATTCTGCTATGGAGTATGGGGTACTGTGAATTGCTGTAATATCCAATGCTCTTTACAATACTTGATAAAGTTCATCCTTCCTGTATTATCCCCCTTGATCGGAGCGGAGAATTTTTATATGCTTCCCTGTTTTCTTTTCAATCATGTTTCTGAACTGCTTAAAGTATTCGAAGTGTGACTTTTCTTACTCAAAAAATATACCCAAAAAAACTTTGTGCAGTCATCAATAAACAGTAAAAAAATACAGTGCACCTCCTAATGACTTTGTTTGCATTGGTCCACAAAGATTTGTGTGCACTAATTCAAGTATGTCTCTCTGTTTCCTTTCTACTCGAAGAGGGAATTCCTCTCTATGCATCTTTCCTAATGTACAAGCATCACAATCATTATGCACTTGTTTTAACATAGGAAGATCTCTTACCATTTCCTTTTTCTGAAGTAACAGCAAATCATTGTAGTTGATATGACCAAATCTCTGATGCCATAGTTCTTCTGTAGTCAAACTTCTTGTTGTGAAAGCTCGAACTGAGCTGGTGTTACATCCAATTCATACAGAACTCCTGTTCAAATTCCAATAGCAATAGTCTTCATGTCATCTAACAAATCTTTAATATAACAATTAGATTTAAAAAATTCAATTTTAAGATCTTGATTTGTAATCATGGATACAGAAATCAAGTTCTTTGTTACACCGGGCACATACATGACATTATGAATTTCTCTTACAGTACCATTAGGTAAAATGACAAAAAATTTCCCACTCACTTTGATCTGATGACTCTATCATCACCTAGGTAGATTTGTGCTCCATCGTTGAGTTCTTTAAAATCTTCGAACTATTGTTTGTTCCTCGTCCTATGTGTTGATACTCCCGAATCTACATACCAGATGTCTGCATCAACATTCTCATCAAAGTCTGGCATGAACAATCTGAAGTTCTTCTCATGATTATCATTTGCAAGATGACTTGCATGCCTTTTCTGCTTCTACTGTTGTTCGTGATATTTCTTCTTCCTGCACTCCTTAGCTATATGATCAAGTTTTCCGCAATAAAAACATTTAATTTCAGAGTTTTTTCTATTCGGATGCATACCTTGAGTTTGATTTGGTCTTTTCTGTGAGTCTCTTCCATTTTGTTGTTGCAAATTTCCTTTTCCTTTGAAGAAGTTCTTTTTTGCCATCAATGCAAGATCGACATTCTGGGGCTTCAGAGTCTATCTTCTTTCTTCTTCTTGCATTAATATCCCTGTTTGTTCTTCAAACTTTGGGATCTTCTCCCTCGCATTTATTCTAGTGATAAACATTTGGTAGTCATTGGTCACACCAATCATGGTAATGGTTACTAGATCTGTATCTGCAACTGTTTCACCAATGTCTGCCAATTTGTTCTTCAGATCTTTGATCCTCGCTATGAAGGAAGCAACTATTTCATTTTCCTCCATCTTTAGTAATAAGATCTCGCTCTTTATAGAAGACAATTTGTATCCCTGATCTCATACAAATCTTTCGAAATTCCCCAGAGTTCGCTTGTTGATTTACATTCCCTGATATGTGGTATGATGCAATCTTTCACTGACATCTTCAGCAGCGTCCTTTCTTTACCCAATCTGGGATCAATGTTGATCCAACTGCTGGCTTCTGCTCATTCCCATTTGCAATCGTCTAAGCACTCTGCACTTCTAGCAGAGTCTGCATCTTGAATTTCCAATTTGCATAATTGGAGCCATCGAGCTTTTTATGTTCATTCAAGTATGCTTCAATCATTTGATTATTCATCTTGGCGATTAAAAAAAAATTGACAGGTAAAAAAAATATATGTTATCTACCCCAAATCTTTATGAAAGACAGTGTTTGTGACAGGTAAAAAAAAATATATGTTAGATCTACCCCAGATCTTTATGAAAGACAGTGTTTGTGATAAACGGTTTCCAACTGTTTGATCCCACAATGCACATGCAAACCACCGTGGCTTCCTTCGCGGCCTCTACCATGACCTCCACCACGGCCTCCTCTCGGCAAACTTGGCTTCCACGCAGCGTTCTCTCGGCAAACCTCAGCCTCCACACAGCGTTCTCTCGACAGACCTCAGCCTCCACACAACCTTCTCTTTTTTCTTGTTTTCACGGTTGTCGCGATTTACCACCACATATTCGCAACGGTCGGCGCGATAATCTAACACGGATTCGCGACGGTCTACAGGGATAAAATGCACGGAACTCTCACGGTGGATTGGTGCGATTTTCCCCCAAACCATGCAACGATTTTGCCTCAGGCGCGATGGGAAAATCCTTCACTCAGTGTACATGTTTTCTCAACCCTGCAGGGCTGATACCATGTTAAAAAACGATGTTTGAATTAATAAAACAACATCCACTGGTCAGCGCTATGAAAGAGAGTCTGAACCAGGAGGCTTTGGCTTTGTAGAATGCTTTTCATTCTCAATATACATCACACATTAAATAACAATCATGGTTTCATTTGTATAACGCTTTTCATTCTCAATATACATCACACATTGAATAACAATCATCGTTTTAGGGAAGTTAGAACCATACCCTAAGAAATAGAAACTAATTCCTATCACGAGGTACTGTGAACCAATTCACTATTCTAGGATATTCTCCATTATCTCCAACAATCTGATTTAAAAGACACACAATGATATTCCAACCTGTTGTTTTGTCATGGCGATCTGATTTGAAAGACATACAATGATTTTGCAGCCTACTATTTGTTCCTTGCTTATCACCTGATCTGATTTAAAAAATTATAAGTAATACAGTGATTTTCTGTCTGAGAATTATATGCTTCCTTCTCCTGCTCCATAAACGCGTGAATGCTTCATCAAAATATTCGCAAGCCTTGGTTATTTTGATATCTGGGAATTTCAATGGTGGGGATTCTTTATTCTTCAGGTTTCAAATTCTTCTATAACCAAATTTATCTAACTTGATGACTAAGCTAATATTCTCGACCCTTGGTTTTTAGACATTTGGAAATTCCAATAATGAGAATAGGTTTTAAATTCTTTATAAACAAATCTATCTAACTTGATGACTAACCTATATTGATGAAATTTCCTTCCTTCGGAAAACCTTTTCCAAACAGTGCCTTTCAGTAGTTTGAAATTGCTTTGTCCTTATACTTCTTTCCTTCCAAACAGTGCCTTCGGAAAACCTTTTCCAAACAGTGCCTTTCAGTAGTTTGAAATTGCTTTGTCCTTATACTTCTTTCCTTCCAAACAGTGCCTTTCAGTAGTTTGAAATTGCTTTGTCTTTATACTTCTTTCCAAAGAATCAGAGATAGTGTACCGTTTCCTTTTTCTTTTTCTTTTTCTTTTCCTTTCCCATATATCTGATTTGAAAACAATCAGAAATAGTGTACCCTTACCGTCTTCCTTTCCTTTCTCATATTTCATCCTTTCCTTTCCCGTATGTAGGTTTCAAAGCAACATTGCACCAGACTTCTTTTGCCTACGAGCAATGCACATAGATTCATGATTATTATTGCAAAGAATGAGGACCCTATCATGCCTTTTTCTTTTCTTACAAATTCCAACTTAGTACATATGCTAACCATAGATAAGGTTCCACCGCATTTCCCAGCCGAGTTTCAGTGTATATGTAATTTTAGGAAGCTTTGTTTTTTCACCATATAATCTCATCTTATTCTTCTTTTAAGTTTAATAACATTGTGTTCAAGGCCGTAAATGAATTACTGTGATTCCTTTACTTCCCTTTATTGCAGCTTTGAATAGTTGATTTTCATCTTTCTACTTCTACATCCCTTCCGAGCTTTGAAAAGTTGACTTCGATCCTAGATTCCATATGGATCTAGACCTTTACTTCGATTTACTGGAGTTTTGAATGGTTCCCTTTCTTCTACATCCCTTCCTCAGGAGATTTGAAGTTGACTTCCATTCTCTATTCCATATGGATCTAAACTTCCAATAGCCTGCCTACCAAGACTTTAGTGAATACCACACTTTTTTAGTATGTAGTCATTAGGTTTAAGGTAGAATATAAAGTGGTATTTTATCACGTTCTTAAAAGGCCAGAGAGAACCATCTTTCTTAGTCTTCCAAGAAAAACATCTTTCAGCTTCGGTGCTATTGACGACTTGAATTTTGTCGCAAAATATAATTTTCTGTTGGTTGGAAAATATTATTGAGGGCTTGAATTTTCTGTCCTGATGTGAACATGTAATCAATAATCTATGAACATATAATCCATAATTCAAAATATAATTAATAATCTCATCAATCATCTCATATAGTCAATATAATCAATCTCATATAATCAATTATCCAAAATCTATGAACATATAATCAATCATCCAAAATCCATGAACATATAATCAATCATCTCATATAATCAATCATCCAAAATCTATGAACATATAATTAATCATCTCATATAATCAATAATCCAAAATCTATGAACATATAATCAATCATCCAAAATCATATAATCAATCTATGAACATTTAATCAATCATCTCATATAATCAATCTATGAACATATAATCAATCATTAATATAATCAATCATCCAAAATCTATGAACACATAATCAATCATCCAAAGTCATCTAATCAATAATCTCATATAATCAATCATTCATATAATCAATTATCCAAAATCTATAAACATATAATCCAAAATTTATTATCCACAATCGATCATCCAAAATCTATCATCCATAATCTATGAACATATAATCCAAAATTTAACATCCACAATCAATCATCCAAAATCTCTCATCCACATTCCATGAATATATAATACAAAATTTATCATCCACAATCTATGAACATATAATCAATCATCCAAAATCTATGAACAATAATCATCCAAAATCTACAAAATCATATAATCAATCATCCAAAATCTATGAACAATCTATTACATAATCAATCATCCAAAATCTATCATCCACAATCTATGAACATATAATCAATCATCCAAAAATCTTCAATCTATGAACATATAATCCAAAATCTATCATCCACAATCTATGAACATATAATCAATCATCAAAAATCTATGAACCATCTATGAACATAATCATTCACAATCTATGAACATAGAGATTATACACAATCTATTACATAACCAATCATCCAAAATCTATCATCCACAATCTATGAACATATAATCAATCATCCAAAATCTATGAACATAATCATTCACAATCTATGATCATAGAGATTATACACAATCCATGAACATACTCATCCACAATTTATGAAGATAGAGATTATACACAATCCATGAACATGTTCATCCACAATTTATGAACATAGAGATTATCCACAATCCATGAGCATACTCATCCACACTCTATGAATATAGAGAGTATACACAATCTATGAACATATGAACATAGAGATTAGAGATTATACACAATCTATGAACATATGAACATAGAGATTATATGAGATCATCTACATTTATTACATAATCAATCATCCGAACATATAATCATTATATGAGATCATCTACATCTATTACATAATCAATCGTCTAAACATATAATCAATCATCCACATTATACATCTACATCTAATACAAAATCAATTTATGAACATATAATCTCTTATATGAACATAGAGATTATATGAGATCATCCACATATCCGAACATATAATCAATCATCCACAATTTATGCACATAGAGATTATACACAATCCATGAACATACTCATCTATAACATATGAACATAGATATTAGAGATTATACACAATCTATGAACATATGAACATAGAGATTATATGAGATCACCCACAATCTATGAACATATAAACAATCATCCACAATCTATGAACATATAATCAATTATCCACAATCTATCTATGAAGTTTGAACATATAATCAATCATGCAAAATCTATGAACATATAAATCATCCATTCTACTAACATACAAACATAGAGATTATATGAGAGCAGGTACATAATTAATTGATGAACATAATCAATTATCCACAATATATGAACACTTTATTAAAGTGGAAATTAAAGTTCAAATTATATGAAAGTAGTTATATAATCAATCATCCACAATATATGAACACGTTATTAAAGTGGAAATTAAAGTTCAAAATATATGAAAGTAGTTACATAATCAACTATCCACAATTTATGAACAATTTATTAAAGTGGAAATTAAACTTCAAATTAAAATTTGAAAAAATATTTAAAAACAATTTAATCTATTACAATCTCTTGTTAGGACAACAATTTAATTTATTACAATCTCTTGTTAGGGTAAAAATTTAATTTATTAGGACTCCACAATCTTTTCAGTGGAAATTAAAGTTCAAATTTTAATCTATGAAAAGTGGAAATTAAAGTTGAAATTAAAATTGGAAGAAATAATTAAAAACATAATTTTCAAACTGAATTCACAATACATAATCAATTATCTAATCTAATCACTCTACGAACATAGAGATTATATTTAGTTAATCTTCAAACTGAATTCACATTACATAATTAATTATCCACAATATATGAACAGTTCATTAAAGGGGAAATTACAATCTTGTTAGGAAAACAATTTAATTTATTACAATCTCTGGTTAAGACTCCAGAATCTATGAAAAGGGGTATTTAAAAACAATTCAATTTATTACAATCTCTTGTTAGGGCAACAATTTAATTTATTATAATCAATTAAATTTATTACAATTTCTTGTTAAGACTCCAGACTTTATGAAAGGTGGAAATTAAAGTTCAATTTAAAATTTGAAGAAATACTTAAGAACAATTTTTAATTTATTACTCTCTTGTTAAGACACCAATCCTTTCTAAATCTCTCTGAACATTGAAAAGTGGAAATTAAAGTTCAAATTAAAATTTGAAGAAATACTTGAAAACAATTTATCTTTTCTAAATCTCTAGGAACATTGAAAAGTGGAAATTAAAGTTCAAATTAAAATGTGAAGAAATACTTAAAAACAATTTTTAATTTATTACAATCTCTTGTTAAGATCCAACCCTTTCTAAATCTCTATGAACATAGAGATTAAAGTTGAAATTAAAATTTGAAGAAATACTTATTTTTAATTTCTTTAATTTATTACCATCTCTGGTTAGGACACCAATATTTTGTAATCACCAATTTGCAGGTTCCAAGCTGCCAAGAAATAAGCACCAACAGGCTCCAACTTGAACTTAGTAATAAACTAGAACTTGAACCTAATAATACCCTAAAACTTGGATTTCATATCAGGCTTCAACTCGGCCTTCATGATACTTGGACTTGGCTTTCAAACCATGCCCTAACTAGATCATCAAATAACGAAACCCTAGCCTTGAAACTAGCTTTCTAACACTAAAATTTGTCCGCTGAAACTACTTTCAAACAGCAATAGTCAGCTCGGCCTTTTCAATTTCAACAAAAGTGGAGTTTTGATCCTTATTATTAACACCATATTTCTACACCAAACCTTTTGCTCGGCCTTTTCAATTTCAACAAAGTGAAGTTTTGATCCTTATTATTAACACCATATTTCTACAACAAACCCTTTTTTAATGATGACAGCAGGGCCGCCCTTATCGGATACTCCAACTTGAACTTAGTAATACGCTAGAACTTGAACATAGTAATACCCTAGAACTTGGATTTCAAATCAGGCTTCAACTTGGCCTTCATGATACTCGGACTTTGCTTTCAAACCAGGCCTGAACTAGATCTTTAAATAACAAAACCCTAAACCCTAGCCTGAACTAGATCTTCAAATAACAAAACCCTAAACCTTACCCCTGAAACTAGCTTTCTAACACTAGAATTTGTCCCCTGAAACTCAACTTTCAAACAGCAATAGTCAGCTCGGCCTTTTCAATTTCAACAAAAGTGGAGTTTTGGTCCTTATTATTAACACCATATTTCTACAACAAACCTTTTTTAATGATGAAAGCATGGCTTCCATTATTGGATTCTTTGCAAAGCTTAAGATCTGCAGCACATTTCCCGATGGTTTACAGCTAATCTTTTGTACCAATTCTGTCTTCATTGTGTTTTCAGGGATCTGCTTACCTCCTGGCTGACCAATATGGTTGGAATTTGCCCTTTCATCCTCAGAAATCAGTTCCAGTCTAGTTCAACTTTATCAATGGCGTTATAAACATGCTAACTTTTTCCTTTTGGAAATTTATGTATGGGAGCTGGAAGAAAGAATGACAGACCGTTCCTTCTCCTCAATTTCAGCAGTAAATCCATTCCTAGTGGTATGGTCCAAACGTACCCCTTCTTCTATCAATGCCACATCTGAAATCAAGTACCCATCCACCTCGAAATCTGGTCGTTCTTCTGTTTTATCTAAAGTATGACACCTTTTAGGGCTGGAGACGCTCATGTACACATAAGCACTCGAAACCGAAACCTGATATATCCTTTAGCACGCAATCTTCTTTTTATTTATGCGGTGATCAGTGCTGCCCTGTCCAGTTCTTGTGTACAAATCTTCATCTATGACGGGAGCAACGTTATTATAATTTGGAAGGAACCAAAATTCCTCCTCCAGATCCAGAATGCCATTGGCTTCATGAGGGCTAAACGGAGTATCTATCATGTCATAATGATTGATGTGTTCAAGAATCACGAAAAGTTATTTTTTTTGTTTTTCTTTTTTTAATTATTTCTTTGTTTCAAAGAAAATGCCATTTTATCAGAGACTTCACGGGACTAGGCAAAGTTCTCATCATTTGTTCCATGTTTTCCATACCAACCATTGAAATTTCCTTTCTCATATTCAGCAATATTCTCAGTATAAGCGATATTATCATTATCAGCCTCCTTTTGGGCAATGTTTCTCTTGCTATGGAGTCATCAAAACGAAACAAGGAAAAAAGCCCTTTCCATTCATTGGATGCAGCATGTACATTGGCAAGGTATTTCTGATTTGATTTGTGTGCCAAGGAGTGGCTGCTCGTCTTCATCAACACAATTCTCACCAACAGTGAATTCGATGGTGTCTTCCAATTCTTTGCAGTCAGGGAGGTCTATACAGTCATAGCCAATGCCCCAATCTGCACTTTAGAAGTTGACCATAACTTCATCATTCTGTCGGCCATAACCCGTTTCTTCTTCTGCTACAACAATCTCAAGATCTTCTGCTACAACAATCTCAAGAGTTTCAATGGGCACAAAGAAAGGTTGTTCTTGATCTTGAGGAGGGTTGCAATATCTTTTTCTTACTGCAGCACAAAAGGAGTTTATGGCATCGAACTTGTAAGCAAGTTTCAAAAGCACATTTTTAGGGTGTTATTGATATTTTTGAAAAGCTATACCCTATTCTTTCCTGCATCACAACGATCTTCATCCACCTATTTATAAAACCTCCTATATTTTTCAATGCTCTATTGGAGTGCTTGACAACCTTCTTCAGACAAAAGGGGATAAGCGAGCTCTAAGAAAAGCATGTTTGTAGGGTCTTTTTGTAGAGAGGGATAAGCGAGCTCTACGAAAAACATGTTTTTAGGGTCTTTTTGTAGAGAGGGATAAGCGAGCTCTACGAAAAACATGTTTGTAGGGTCTTTTTGATATTTCTACAAAACAGCGTCATTCTTTGTAGGGTCCTTTTGATATTTCTACAAAACAATGTCATTCTTTCTTTTAGCACAAAGCCCAATTAGAAAATCCAAATTGCAACAATTTTCAAACATTTCACAAAACCTCATATATTCTTCAATGCTTTGTTGGAGTGCTAGACCACCTTCTTCACTAAGAGTCACTTGATCACGATGAGGAGGATCAATCATGGGTTCAACTTTAATGTTATCTTCAATGGTGTGTCAAGGAGATCTTTTTTTTTGCTTCCCCATCTATATACATGGGAAACATGTGCAACTTTCCCACGAGTTTCAGTTTGATGGATGAGGATATATAGGGGTATCTTCAACATCACAATTTTCATATATTTTATGTAATATCTAAGATCCATTTTTAACCGTACAATTTTCAAACATCAGATTTCAAATTTGATGATAATACAATTTTGTACATTTTTCACTATATCGTCAAATTTTGTATATTTTTCACTATATAGTCAAATTTTGTACATTTTATTTAGACAATGCCTACTGAAAAATGTTCATCCAATTTGAAATTGATAATACAATTTTGTACATTTTTCACTATATCATCAAATTTTGTACATTTTAGACAATGCCTAGTGAGGATCAATCATGGGTTCAACTTTAATGATCTTCAACATGGTGTCAAGGAGATCTCTTTTTTTGCTTTCCCATCTATATACTTGGGAAAGTGTGCAACTTTCTCACTAGTTTCAGTTTGATGGATGAGGATATATAGGGGTATCTTCAACATTACAATTTTCATATATTTTATGTAATATCAAGGATCAATTTTTAACCTATACAATTTTCAAATGTCAAATTTCAAATTTGATGATAATACACTTTTGTACATTTTTCACTATATCGTCAAATTTTGTACATTTTTCACTATATTGTCAAATTTTGTACATTTTATTTAGACAATGCGTAGTAAAAAAATGTTCATCCAATTTGAAATTGATAATACAATTTTGTATATTTTTCACTATATCATAAAATTTTGTACATTTTAGACAACGCCTAGTGAAAAATGTTTATCCAATTTGAAATTTCAAATATATGATGATTGTGATGTTGAAAATACGTTGGCAACCCCATAGTGAAAAATGTACAAAATTGGAGCTTTGATTGCTGACCTAGAGGCTGCTCTGGCCGCGTGACCTAGCTCTTCTGAGCTCTTGCGCTGCGCATGCCCGCAGCTGCATACTTACTACCCTCCAATCTGCCATGGCCCGAGAGGGGGGCTCGGAGCCCCTCCCCCTTCCTCCAGAAGTTCGTGAATTTCAGAAAATGGTGGCTGCATGCTGCAAACGGCCCCCAATAGCACAGCAATAGAAATTCGTAAAAAAAAAGGACAACATACCCTCGGTGGCCCTCCCTGAGGAAGAAACTTGTCGATCTGCTCTGAACCTAGTGGACAAAGGACTCATAGGGCAGTTCACAGGCCTCTGGCCCTCGCCCAAATCAGTAGAAGATTGGATTAAGAGAAACTGGTCCCCATTGATCAAGGAAGGTATCAAATCTTACTTTGTTGGCAAAGGCTACTTCGTGTTCATGTTTGGATATGCTGAGGATCAAAGTCTCATCTTCAGGAATGGGCCTTATTTCATGGGGCCACAAGGTTTATATCTAAACAAATGGTCGCCAGATTTCGACCCGACACAAGATGTGCTCACTGCCATCCCAGTATGGGTGTGACTTCCCCACCTACCCCTGCATTGCTGGACCTAGAAATCGCTCCAAATCATTCGCAACTCCCTTGGAAAATATATCGACCAGGCTGCAAGGAAAGATCAATACTCCTGTGCTCGAATATGTGTGGAAGTAGACCTTGAAGAAGGATTACTAGAAGCAATAAAACTCACAGTAGCAAGATGGTGTCACATCCAAGAACTGGATTATGAGCAACTACCCTTCAAATGTAGACATTGCCATGGCTATGGGCATTTTGCGAGATACTGCAAGAAAAAAGCTAAAGAACAGAGTGATAAGTCGAAGGGAGAACAGTGGACCACAGTCCAGAAATCTGGTCATGCAAAAGCACAAGGGAAAGGCCTACAAAGGAGAACAACACTGAAGATCAAGGAAATGAAAAGAGGAACCCCCATTACCCAAATGAGAATCCAAACCCTAATGGACCCCCCCCCCAGATCCTCCTGAAGTAGATCTGATTACCCCGGCACAGATTGACATCCCTCAAACAAACAAAGAAGGAGGAGGAATTGCCTCTCCTGGTGTCTCTCAGGGTAGCCCCTCCATTCCCTCGTATGTAGATATAACAAAGAAAAAAGTGGTAGAACCCTCTGACTCCTCTGAGGATGAGATCTATGAGAGACCCTTAAAGAGGGTGGGCAGGAAACCTCACAAAGTAGTGAGGGAAGAAGAAACATAACGTCTAAAGATGCAAGGCAGCCAATCCACAATAGAAATGTCTATTGGGAGAAATACAAGAGCAAGACCTTCCAAGGGAGGCCTCCCAAACCCCTCACTAGGTAAATAATGCGTGTAGTCTCTTGGAATTGCAGAGGTCTGGGGACCCAACCAAAAATTGAAGCCGTCAAAGATCTGATGAAAATAGAACGCACGATATCCTCTTGCTCCAAGAGACCAAAATCGAAGGGCAAGCCCTCATGGAAATCAGAAAGTCAAAATGGAAAAAGAATGTAGGCAAAGTAGTAAGCTCGAGGGGATCTTCAGGAGGAGTTGCAACACTCTGGACTGACGACCACTTCCATCTGCTTAACTCGCATGAGACCCAACATTGGATCTACACTAAGCTCAAGCACCTTGAAGTAAGTTAACTATAGCCCTATTCAATCTCTATGCCCCTGTCTTTTATGTTGAAAAAAGAGAATGTTGGAATTCTCTCTCCGACTTTTTAAATCTTCATTCCCCCAACAACGTCATTTTGGCTGGAGACCTCAATATTGTTATGAAGCCAAAAGAAAAAGGGGGGAAACAGCATCAGAGACCAACTACTACCCTTGGTAGAAGAACTCATGCAGCAGAGGGACCTTTTAGATTTTGCACCTGTAAAAGGCACATACACTTGGACCAATAATCGAACTGGGACTATTCACATTTCTGCCCGGTTGGATAGATTTCTAATTCAAAGCTCCTTGCTGTTGGAAAATCTTCTTATCTCCACAAAAATCCTCCCCAAACTTACCTTGGACCACAAGCCAATTCAACTCCTTATGGCTCCTGAGGAAGACCTGGGCCCAATGCCCTTTAAATTCAACCCTCTCTGGATTGAAAAAGAAGGCTTTCTTGACATTGTTCAATCAACCTGGGATATTCCCATTAATGGATCTCCCAGCTATGTTTGGGAACAAAAATTAAAAGCCACAAAAAAAGCTTTAAAAGAGTGGCTAAGGAATCCATCTAAAAACCCTACTCAATAGAGAAATGAAGTTGTTCACTCATTAGAAACTCTGCAAATGGGAATAGAAGACCTTCACATCACTCCGGAAATTCTAAATAAAGAGGCTGCACTCCAAAGAAACATCCACTGTTCTTTCAGACGAGAGGAAGAGTATTGGAGGCTCAAATCTCGTAGTCTATGGCTCAAGGCCAGAGACCGAAACACTTCGTTCTTCCACCGACAGTACAAAGCCCGATTATCTCACAACCATATTACTGAGGTAAATAATGAAGAAGGACAAATCTCTAAAAAGTTCGACCAAATTAAATCAGCAGCTGAAAATCATTTCAAAAACCTCTATGGGCCTGGGAATGAAGGCAGCAAAGAGGATATTGAAGACCTTCTCTCTAATATCCCTCACCTCATCAATCAAGAGGACAATCAAGCTCTTCTAAAACCACTATCTGAAGAAGAAATTATCAAAGTAATATGGGCAATGGAATCAGATAAGGCCCCTCGGCTAGATGGCTTCTCTATACAATTTTACAAAGTCTGTTGGAACATCATCAAAACAGACCTGTTGAAAATGATACAAGGTTTCTTCAGTAAAGCCAAGGTTGGGGGAGGCATCAATTCAACCTTCCTAGCCTTAATTCCAAAAGAGGTCAATCCAGAAACTTTTAGTAGATTTAGCCCCATATCACTTTGTAATGCTTCCTATAAAATCTTGGCCAAAATCCTTGCAAACAGAGTGAAACCCCTCCTTGAAAAATTATTCTCCAGCTCTCAAGGGGGATTTGTTAAAGGTAGACACATCTTGGATAATGTCATTCAAGTCCAGGAAGCTGTCCACTCCAGTAAACTGAGAAAAGAGAAGGGGATTTTGATCAAGATCGACATGGCCAATGCCTTTGATAGGGTCAACCACTCCTTCCTCTTCCAAGTCCTCCAATCCTTCGGCTTCCCTGCTCAGTTCATCAATCTCATCAAAGCCTGTATTGATAATCCTTGGATTGCCCCTCTAGTCAATGGCCGGCCAACATCCTTCTTCCAAGCTCAGCATGGGTTGAGGCAAGGCTGCCCGTTATCTCCTTTCTTGTATATTCTAATGGCAGACTCCCTCAGCAGGAAGCTTACTGCAGAAATGAATTCTGGTGACCTCCCTGGAATTTTCACTTCCAATGCCCAAAAGCCTATAAACCACGCCCTCTTTGCAGATGACTCCCTCCTTCTTGGTGGTGCCTCTACAAGAATAGCTAAATCTTTCGACTTTGTCCTAAAAAGCTATTGTAGAGCCTCAGGAGCTATGATAGATGACAGAAAAAGCTCAATCTACGGATGGAATGTGGATCAAGGCAATTTGAACAATGTAGCCCAAATCCTTGGCTTCGAGAGCTACGCCCATTGGGACAACATCAAATATCTTGGCCTACAACTCACCTCCGGGGTTAATATCAGAATTCTGTGGCAAGGTATTATCAGCAAGATTAAATCCAAGATTGCCTCTTGGGGAGGGTTCTGGCTCACAAAGGGAGGAAAAACAACCTTAATAAAATATGTGCTTTCTGCCCTTCCTATCTACCAAGCCTCTTTTCTTCTTGCTCCTAAACACATCATGGAGCAAATCTCCTGCCTTCTGTGAAACTCTCTTTGGCAAGGAGGCAAAGGCAATCAAAGAAAAATGCACTTGGCAAATTGGGATCTAGTAAAACGCCCAATAGCGGATGGAGGTCTCTAGATAAGAGACCTTGCACTCTCCAATCTCGCTCTCGGTTGCAAGCTTCTCTAGAAAATCTATTCCAACTCTGCTCATCTAGTTAGTGATACGCTTAGGAAAAAATATGCGCAGGGGTCTCTCTTGGGCAACTATCTATTTAAAACACCTCCCCCGGAACGTTAACCTGGAATTTACGCAGAAACAACATCAGTTGCTTTAAGTCTCACCTCTACTGTATTCCAGGCAATGGAAAAAAAATTACTTGTGGGAAGACCGTATAATGAATAGCGCACCCCTTAAATCCCATGATGAAATTCATTACCTCCAATGCTGGCTTCTAGATGCAGGGTATTGCAAGCTATTTGACATAACAGAGTGGGATCGTAAAGGGAATTTGGTGGGATTGGAGCTTCCCAATCGTACCAAAGCATCTCCTTCCACAGCTGGTAGCACTGAAATTGCTCCTCTCCAACGCTGCGCCCATCCATCGTGACAGTACAGATAGCTGGGGATGGGGAGACACTGGCACTTATACCACTACAATAGGTTATATCGCTTTGCAGCCAAAAAAAGATAAAATACATTCTCCCAGCATTTGGAAATAGGTTTGGCATTCTACAGGACTTCTAAAAGTAAATTTTTTTTTTTTGGATCCTCATGCATAACAAACAGTTGATAGGTGACAATTTTCTAAAAAGAAAAATTGTTGGACCTCATCGATGCATCATGTGCAGAAATGCTGGAGAGACAGCCCCTCATCTGTTCCTAGACTTCGTTTTTGCCAAGGAATTCTAGAAAATAACGCTCCTTGATCTGCAAGTTAATCTGCCCCAACAATGCACTGTGGCTGATCTTTACTCCACATGGTTCCAAAATTATCCTCATCCCATTCCCAACAACTCTCTGTGGTATCACATTTGGCTTTCAATCCCTAAATTCGTGTGTTGGAAAATTTGGCTCGCTCGGAATGACTTGACATTCAATAATATTCCTTGCTTCCCTGCAAAAATAGCTGCTAAAGCTAAAGATCTTCGCCTAGAATCTGTTCTTCAGCATTCACAAAAATCAGATTATTCTCTCCTCCCTTCTGAAAAGAGTTGGTTGAATCATCTTAGCTCTCTCCCCAAAGGCAAATCTCTGACCCTCCCCCTTCCCAACCCTCATTGAGAATTAAGAGATCCAGAAGCCAGCTTCCAACTTTGGTGGAGGAATCAACTCAAAACTACAATTTTCTTCGACGAAGCCTCCAAGGGAAACCCTGGGGCAGCAGGCGGTACTGGAGTTATCTACCCCCCGACAACACTAGAAAATATTGCTTCAGCTAGGGGCTTGGTCATCATACAAATAACCAGGCAGAACTTCTTGGCCTCACAAAAGCTTGCCAAATTGTTCGGGAAAGAGGCATCAAAGATTGTCAAGCATTTGGAGACTCAGAAATCCTCATCAAGAAGATCAATATGCAGGACCAGTTCAACAACGCCACACTCAACAAGTCTCTGAAAAGGCTAATGACCATACTGAAGGACTTTGAATCCTTTCAAATTTTCCACATTCTCAGAAGCTCGAATAGTGAAGCGGATATAATGGCAAACAAAGGCTGCCTTCTTGCATCGGGCTAACTCAACATCAATGACAATAGTATTATTCTAGCAAGTGTTCCTTAACCTGAGAAACATAGTTCATCAAGATGTATTAAGACAAAAGATATTGTAGTGTAACAAGGTTAATTAGGCTCCCGCCCAACCAAATCATAAATAAAACACACCCATTTCAGTTAAAAAAAAAATGTACAAAATTGTATTATCATCAAATTTGACGTTTGAAAATTGTATATGTTAAAAATGAATCCTAGATATTACATGAAAGGTGTTGTGTAAACATGTTAAGTTTTGGACTTTTTGGCCAGAATCTGACAAATTTTTATTTTTATTTTTATTTTATTTTATTTTTCTTCTATCAAATCTTATTTTATGTTGTTTAAAATGAGTTTTTGAGTGCATATATAGATTCAACATCTTGAAAAATCCCTGAGCCACTCTGATTGTGGAAAATTTTCAGCTCAAACTCGTGATTCCAAGAAATGGCTTCCGGATTTTGAGCAAATGAGACCGAAAAATATACTAGAAAACCTTCCAAAAAATAACACAGGTAGACTACAAATTTTTCACTATGGAACCACCAAGATATCTTCAACATCATAATCTCCATATATTTCATGTGCCATTGTGCTTGTCTCACCTCATAAGTATCAACTCTTCAAAAATTTTAAAGAACAAAGTCTTTCTTGATTTAACAAAGTCTTTTCTCTTTTGGGAGAGTTACCTAGATGGAAAGATCTTTAAGGACTTTGTTGATTTAATCAAGTCTTTGTTCTTTCATGGAGTATCTTAGATGGAAATATTTTCAAGCTTGAATTTCATTTAATTTTGTGTTCTCAGGAAGGAATTTTGTCCCCAGTTATGACACAAAAAATGTTATAACAAAGTCGTGGACTTCCCAAATTAAAATCCAAAAGATAAAATGCAAGACCAACAACAATTCAGGGAGGACCATTGTCACTTCAACAACCCTCTTTTTGCTTTTGGTTAACTCTCTTCTTATCTCAGGGGGTTTCTCCCTAACTCCCTAGTTGATCATGGGGATCAAAGCCAGACAAGAGTCCTCGAAAGCTTCTACTTATACTTCTACCACCCAATAGATAGAACAATTAGGATTAATGTTGGATTAGATTGTCATAGCTTTAGGTAACTTTCAGGTTTGAGTTGAAAGGGAAATATCCTCGAACACACACAACTTGGGGATCACTAGGAGAGTAAAATCCTAACAAAATTGTTTAGATGATTTATAATAAAAGGAGATAGTGGAGGATACAATATTAGTTCCTTAGTCCCCCGGGCCCCAACCTTCTCTCTCTCTCTCTCTCTCTCTATATATATATATATATATCTATATAGATATATATATATATATATATATATATATATATATATATATCTATATATATATATATATATATATATATATATATATATATGGGGTTAAGGATTTAGGTTCAAAGATTAGAGCATATTAGCTTGTGTTCCTTATAAATCTGACCCACCTATCATCTTATCTTAAGAGATGGGATAATGGAGTGAACTTAACCAACATCATCTTAATAACAGGATATGGGAGGTTCTTTAATTAGAGAAAATTAGCTTGTGTTCCTTAGAGATTTGACCTATGTGTCATTTTATCTCCAGAGATAGGATAATGGAGTGAACTTAACCAAGGCCATCTCAAAAAAAGGATATGAGAGGTTCAAAGAAGTTTGGAGCAAATTTAGCTTCAAAAACAAGGGTAGGATAACTAGCTTACCCTAAAGGTTTAGGATAGGGATCTTGTGATTTCAAGGATATATATTGGAGAGAGCTTAACCAAGGTCACCTCAAAAGATGTGATGAAATTCTTGCCCAAGGAAATTAAAGTCATAAAAATACCAACAAAACTGTGTTGAATACTAGTAACCCTTTTCCATCAACAAGAGACAAGATTACATAAATATAACTTAATCAATTTCATCACACATCCATCTAAATTCAACAATAATCATCCAAGAAAATAATATAGATTAACAAGGTATTCTTAACAAGGTGTCTCCATTATGATCTATCCGTATCCATTAACAAGAATGAAGTATCCCTATCAAAATGTACTCTCCAAAAGTTGATTAACTCAACCATTCATAGAAATAATAACAAATTGTTGAAATTTCACCTACAATGTGATTATCTCATGTTTGAATTTCATCAAACACTAATAAAAACTTCAGTAATAAACTATTTTAACCCAAACACATGAAATCTAATTTTTATGAACAAAAATATTGAAGACTAAATATGAACTTCAAATATTGAAGATAATAGTAGAAACCCACAAAAATTGGCATTTGAGATTTTTGGTCAAAGCCACTGGAAAAACCCCGAAGGGAAAACCGGGAAAATCAGTAGATAAGAGGAATTTTTTTATTAAATGCTCAATGAGAAATTTCTAAGTTTACAACAATTAATTTCTAGCAAAAACTAGTTGTACTTATCTAAAAAATTGTTCCCAAAATTCTCTCGAAAACCATGTGACATGTTATCTAGAATTTTGTGCCTCTTTTTTACGAATTGTATGGGCCATACAAACTACACTAAATGCACCAGAAAATAGTCTAGAAAAAAATGCCCTTGTTGTCTCGATTTTTGTGACAATTTTTCCTGTACAAAACAACAATGTTTCTCATTGAAATGTGTGCCCTTAGCTGAAATTTCGTGCCCAGATTTACTAATGTACAACTTGCATTAATGGTTGAAAATATCTTAGCAAAGTGTGCCCTTTCCTTGCTACAAGCTCCCTTGAGAGATGTGCTCTTATCTTTCTTTGCCTTGGAATTTGTGCCCTTACTTGTTATTGTTCCCTTTTTTCTCCTTGGCTCTATTTTCCTCTTTCTCTCTTTAAAAATGTGTCTCTTCCTATCCTATTTCCCCTTTTAATTTATCATTAATGACGTAAAACCTCAACCCTATATCTCAATGGCTAGGATTCAATCTTGCCATTACCCACTTTCATAAAGCCATGCTCACTTTATGCAAAATCACTTTGACTTTATTTTCCATAAAGTCACTTTATATCCAAAGTACAGTTTCTAACTTTATAAACACATTTTATAAAGTTAATTTACTAGGGAGGGAATATGAAGGGTCACTTCCACATGCTAGGCACAACCCACGTGGAAGTACTTCCAGAGTTACAAACTAACATTCCCTCTTAGTGAGGGAGATACTTTTGGAACCTCTACCATTTGGTTTTGACTCCAAGTCCATCACATTGTTTAATGCAACAACTCTCTTTAAACTAGAAGCTAATTTTGACTCAACAACCTGTCCTACTACCTATCCTTGACCTGAAGACCCATGCCAATAACCCATGCTCCTAGGAGACTCCTCTCTTCCACCTTGACATCTCGAACCATGACGCCTCCTAAATGAGCTAGAAGAATCCTCTCCTCCAACTGCCTTTGACACTACCAATGAACATGAGATCCATTTGGACTCACCATCCATGGGATGACCTGCTAACTTTTATATCCTGCCCACATGGATGCCAATAAATTGCGTTGCATCCACACTCTCTCCTATCAGATAAATCACCACCCGTCTATTACGAAACATAATAACATATTCATCATCCTCTAGAGCTACCACATAGAGGAGTTTTGCTCATAACGCTAGTACCCAAATCACATGGCCACCCTCCTAATATCCTCCTGACCTCAACTGGAATCTTGCACATCCACTTCCACTCATAGCGTGTGTGGTGTGCACCCCACTATCTAACACGCATGTCTGAGTCCATACTTGTTGTAGGGTAATTTAATTATACTTCAAATTACTTTTATTAAAATTTAAATCTATCTAAAAATTAATAGAGATTTGCTATTGTTGGGTAATTTAATTGTACTTTAAATTACTTTGATTAAAATGTCAATCTATCTAAGAATTAATAGAAATTTTCTTCTACTGATGGATTCGAACTGAAAACAAGAGATTAAAATTTTCCTCTACAATTCAATGGAATGAAAATCATAGTTTAGAAACACATGCAATGAAATGCAACCATCAAAACCACAAGAACATAATGATTTACATGGGAATCCAACTCGGAAAAATCCCTCTGTTACTTTTCATTAATAAGATGAGAATGAGAAATTGTTACAATGTCTTGCTTCAATCCTGAAGCACACCTTGCACTATAAACTTGTTCTCCTACTAACTATCCTACTTTGGCCAACGTTTAGCCAATTCAAGGCCCCAGATTCCTCCTGTTTTCTTGTGCGATTCAGGAAAAAATATGCTCCTAAATAATAGGGGAATTTCCTATTTCCTTGCACAAATCCCAAGGAATTGATCACCTGCATCAATGCCAAGATTATACACTCAACTATTATACAATTGATAATTACAATGTGCCTTTTCCTCCACTCTAGCTAGGCAATTCAAATTCCATGCATGTCTGGGCTATTTTTAGCTGATTGACTAGTTTAATTGAGAGATCACTAAGTTAACAACAATTCTACTACTCAATTGACCTTCAACTAACTCAACTAATGACTTGAGCTCAATTAATTGAGTTCAACTAAAAATAAATGAATTAGATTGCTAAATTTTAACAATCACCACATGCACAACTCTACTCCAAGCCTATAACTCAAATTTATTGAGTTAATTAGTAGACAAGGCCATGTTAGTCTAGCTAACTGCCATCCAAGTCAGTTTGCTGATGTGAAAAATTGAATTACTCAATTTGACTAAGACATAAGTCAAACTGAGCCTTTCTTGCTATAATTTCTAACACTCCCTCTTCCTCTTAGCAAGAAAGGGATTTTGCACCACCCCTATCCTGCACCTATGGAATTCGAATTTGCCTCTTGAAAATGCCTTTGTCAATATATCTGCATCCTTATCCTTAGTTGGAATGTACTATAGCATCACAATTCTCCTCTGCATACAATCCCACAATTGATGGTACCTGATATCAATGTGCTTGGACCTGTCATGAAATATTGGATTCTCAGAGAGTTTAACACAAATCTGATTATCACAATAAATCAATGTTGGATCCATCTCCTGAATGAAAAGACCCACAAGTATTTTCCTCATCCATATTGCCTCACATGCTACTTGACTTGCATCCATGTATTCAACCTCTATTGAGCTGAGTGCCACAAACCTCTGTTTCCTACTATACCAGGAAATAGTTGCAAACCCAACACTGAAGATAACACCTGAAGTACTTTTCTTGTCTGATGGACTCCTTTCCCAATTTGCATTAGTGAAGCCTTGGAGCTTCACTCCCTCTGTCCTCCTATACCATAACCCATACTTGGTTGTGCCTATGAGATATCTTAACACATGCTTCATTGACTTCCAATGCAGCTTGGTAGCATTCACCATGGCTTGACTCAACTGATTAATTGCATAACATATGTTGGGCCTTGTGTTCACTAGATACATCAAGGATCCCACAAGCTATCTGTAGATGGTAGCATCTACTTCCTCTCTTGAATAAGCACTCTAATTCCTCCAGTTTGTAGCTAGAGGAGTGTCCACAGGCTTGCAGTTCTCCATGTGAAATCTCTGAAGTATTTTAGAGGACTACTTTCTCTAACTCACAAACAACTGACTATCACCCTGTCATAATTGTAGCGCAAGGAAGTAATGCATCAAGCCCATGTCGTTCATCTCAATTTATTTGGTAGGGTCCTCCTTGCAAGAGTTTATCAATTGCTCATCCCCTGTAAGTATCAAGTCATCAAAATACAAAACCAAGATACGTAACTTTCCATCCACCACAATGTGATGGAGATTGAAATTATCTTCACTTTTGTGAAGCCAAATCCAGTAAGATATGTGTCAATCCGAGTGTACCATGCTCAGGGCCCCTATTTGAGACCATATAGGGCTCTCCCGAGTCTACATACATGTGTCTCCCTGTCATATGTCTCAAATCCTTTTGGTTGCTCTATGTAAATTTCTTCCTAAACACCACCATTAAGGAAGGCGATGTTCATATCCATCTGATGGATCTTCCACCCCATTTATGCAACTAATGCTAGAATGGTTTTGATTGAGGAATCTCTTGCCATTGGGGAAAATGTTTCCTCATAGTCCACTCTCTCTACCCAAGATAAGTCTTTGGCCAAAAATATGGCCTTGTACTTCTCGATGCTCCCATTAATTGCATGCTTCACTTTGTAGATCCATCTGGAACCAACCATTGACTTGTTCTCTGGTCTTGATACCACCTCCCATACATTATTCTTCATGATGGAGTCATACTCCTCCACCATGGCATCAACCCACACTGGTTGAGAAACTGCTTCCTCGAATGAAGAAGGCTTTGACTCAATGAGTTCTGTCATGAGAGCCATATCTCCAGTGTACCTGTCTAGTGACCTCCTATGCTTGTGTAAGGATGTAGGAGCTCCCACATTCTCCAGTGCATATTGCACCAATATGTCAGCTTCTCTAGTACTCTTCCTCCCCTCTCTAGAAGATTCTGGTTGAGTGGGTGCCTCCACTCGACCTCCTGTCTACTCCTCCATTTATGGCTGCTCCACAACATCCTGAAGCTCTGTCTAAAGGCTCCTCCTTAGGAACTGGAATCCCCTCCTCCAGTGGGATACTCAACTTTCACTCTGGGGAGCATCTTAAACACTTCTCCTCATCAAATTTGACATATCTCCTCACTACTGCCACCTCGAGTGAGGGAAAACACACCATATAGTTATGTGGAGTCCCTGTGTATCTTACAAAAACTCCCATCTCAGTTGTAGGCTCCAATTTATTCCTGCTATCCTAAGAGACATGACAATACATAGTATCTCCAAATAAATTGAAAATGAGATACATCTCTCTTCGTCCCAAAGAAAGCTTCTTCGAGTGTGATCATACCAAGTATTTTATGAGGGATCTTGTTTTGGAAATAAACTACAGTGTTGCATGATTATTCCAATAGATGTAATGATATCCCTTGATCATGCAACATGTCTCTTTCTGCTCCCACTATGCTTTTGTTCTTCCTTTCAACCACCCCATTTTGTTGTGGGTTATAGGGTGCTATCAATTCTCTTCTAATACCCTCTGACAAAATTCCATGAAGGTGCTAGAAACACATCCTCCTCCATTATCACTTCTTAGGGCTTTCACTTTCTGACCAGACTTCTTTCCAAACAATGCTTTGAATTCAATGAATTTTGAGAAACTTCATCCTTCTTCCACATGAAGAACATCCATCATTTTCTAGAAAATTCATCAACAAAAATCACATAATCCCTATGTTTTGTTGTAGAGGTTGTAGAAAATGGTCCACATACATCAAAGTGGACTCACTCCAATATTGCTCCAACTCTACTACCTTAGCCCTGGAAGGTGGATTTGACATATTTCCTCAATGTGCATCCCTTACAGACATCATTCCGGTCAAGGGTACATTTTGGGATATTGGTGGTAATATGCTGCATGATTTTTAAGGTTCCATGGTGTAAGTGTCCCATGCATCTGTGTCAGAGTTCTCCAACATCTAAACTCTACACATTTTCTGCCTTGCTACTCAGGGAAACACAAGCTTCCACTTCAAGTTTGTAGATATTTTTCACTCTAAGTCCAACCTGTTTCACTTTCTTGGTAGCTACATGTCTTAGAATGGCTTTCCCCTTACTAAAAACAACACCATAGCCTCTATCCTCCAATACAACTACAAAGATCAACTTCTTCTTCAACCCAGGTACATACATGCCATCTTTTAGATGAAGATGGGACACTAACTCCCTCTTAAAGATTACAATTCCAATTCCTTTGATATTGTACCTCCCATCATCTCCAAGTTCTATGTGCGTCTGGAGATCCTTCTTGTCTAGGATACTGAAGAATTACTTGCACCCTAGCATATGGAACAAGGCATCTGAATCTAGGTACTATGCACTCCCCATTATAGTGTTGGCCATGCATGCAATTAGGGTGAAGTCTAATTCGAATTGTGAGGCAAGTGCTTCACCTCCTGATCCTCTTGAAAGATTTCTGTTAGACTTCTTGTGCTGACACTTTGTTGCATAGTGCCCATATTCATGACAATGAAAACATTTTATCTTTCTCAGGTCCTTCTTCTTGCCATTGTTCTAGTTGGAATTTGGATTGCTTTGGGCCTTCTTTCCCTTTCCTTTCTTTCCCTTCCGAACCAAGAACAATTCTCTTCCTCTTCATATTTGGATGTTACTCTATCTCTAGTGTTCCTTTGGATTTCTTCCTGCACCAAATTAGACCAAATTCTCTCCCAATTTGGCAATTTGTCCCTTCCATTTACAGAGTCTTGGTAGATATGTTAGGATTTTGGAAGACCTAGGAGAGCTAGGCTCACTCACTCTGAAGATGGTATATTTTCTCCAACTCCTCTGATCTCATCTCAAAACTGAGTGAATCTGGAGAGGTAATGTGGAATGGTTTCATTTTTCTGCATGCAGATGCTTTTGATCTTGTCCCTCAATGCCAATTTCCTTGCATCACTACCATTTTCGAATAACTCAGTGAGTGTCTTCCACATATCAAATGGAGTCTCCTTTACATGTAAATTCGAGACTATGTGGCCTCTCATACCCTCTAGTATGATCCTCCTGGACTTTGTAGTATCCTTCTTCCATTGGGCTAACTGTTGTGCATATGATACTGGTGGTTTTGGAATGTCAGTTTTGGTGTACTCCAGCTGTCCATTATCATCAAATATAGCTTCCATACAATCCTTCCAAGCTATGAAATTTGAGGTTCCATCAAGGGCATACTCCAATCTCAATCTGTTGAAAGAAATTTTCGCGCATGGAAGAAAATCTACTTCATTGAATCTACAAGTCAAAATCTCTGAAAGGATGTAGGAATTTACAAGGTAAGTTCCTTAGATAGAACACCAAAAGACGCCACTCACAAATAGATCTCAGATTGGTACACCAGTATTCTTGACATGGTTAAAACGCTCAAAGAGGGAAACAATCCATGACTTGAGCCAACACGACCACTTCAAGCAATTTATTAATGTAAAAGAAAGAAAATTTACATAAGCTTCTCTCATGAACGATTACCTAACAAATGACCCTCCATGCTATTTAAATAGAGATCGTGGACCAATCGAGTGTTAATCCATGACTCAAGTGTTGGTAATATCGATGAGAGAATGAACCATCAGATCACTTCATGTCTAGAACGTATTGTGACTGTCGGATTGTAAGTTACAAAAAAGTACGAAACACACTTTACCTAATGCACTAGACCAAGTTGTACTTAATTATTTTCTATGCGTCGAAATATTCTAACATCCCCCCTTAAGAACAACTTGGGATAGGATTGAAGGATGTACAAAGATGACACAATAGGACAAGGAAGGAAGCATTAGAACCTATCCCCCCTTAGTGACAACTTCCTGAACTCCAACCATAAATTGAAGTTTAGTAAACTTCGCCTCTGTGAGAACCTTTGTAAAGATTTCTGCAACTTGATCATCGGTTGAACAATATTGCACTTTAAGAATATAGTCATGATTGAGATTTCCGATGAAGTGCATGTGTAGTTCAATGTGTTTTCTATGTTGATGTTGGACTGGATCTTTGCATAGTTGAATGACACTTTGCTTATCACACCAAAGTGTAGTCAGATGTTGTTGCTGAAAATCAAACTTTGACAGGATCTAACGAAGCCATAGGGCTTCCTTACTAGCTTCAACAGCACCATGATACTCTACTTCTGTTGAAGAAAGAGAAATGGCACTTTGTTTCTTGCAAGCCCATGTAATAGGTCCAGAACCAAGAGTGGAGACATAACTTACAGTAGACTTCTGATCATCAAGGCCACCAATCAATCAGAATCAGTGAAATCAACCAATAGAGGGGATGATTATGCACTGTAATAAATCCCAAACTTAATTATACCTCGAACATAATGAAGTATTCTTTTAGCTGCTTTCCAATGAATTTCATGTGGGTTTTGCATAAACCGAACAATAAGGCCAACAACAAAGGAAAGGTTAGGACAGGTATGGGTTAGATACAAAAGTTTTCCAACAAGCTTATGGTATAAGGTAGAATCAACTTCAAGGGAAGTATAAGTGACTGAAATTTTGGCTCCAGAATGAAAGGGAGAAGGGGTTGGCTTATAGTGTTCCATGTGAAAGTGGCGTAAAAGATCACAGGAATACTTGGAATGGGAAATGGAAATACCTTCTTTCTTTTGCAAGACTTGAAGACCATGAAAATAATGAAAGTCTCCTAAGTCTTTCATTTCAAACTGCTTTTTAAGGTTAGACTTCACATGGTTTATAAGGTTTGGATCACTACCAGTAAGGATAAGATCATCAACATAAAGAACAAGAATGATAAGATACTTACCCACTTTCTTGGTTTAGACAGTATTGTCACAATGACACCTAGAAAAGCCAGTATCTAAAGAAAGCTATCCATTTTGGCATACCAAGCTCAAGGGGCTTGCTTGAGACCATAAAGGGATTTCTTAAGCTGACATACAAGGCTGGAGTCTGTTTGTATAAAGCTAGGAGGTTGTTCCATATAGATTTCTTCATGCAAGTCCCCATGTAAGAAGGCAGATTTAACGTCCATCTAATGGACTTCCCATTTGAAAGAGGCAACAAGGGAAAGAACAAGGCAAATCTAGTTCATTTTGGAAATAGGGGAGAATGTTTCAGTACAGTCAATGCCTCAACTTGTGAAAAACCCTTAGCAACAAGATGAGCTTTAAGTTTATCAACTTTTCCATCTGGTCCAAACTTGGTTATGTAAACCCATTTGCATCTAACAAGTTTTCACCCCTTTGGAAGAGGAACAAGGTCCCATGTATCATTTTCCAATAGTGAACGATATTCTTCATTCATAGTTGTGTCCAAATTTGGATGGCTAGAAGCTTTTGCAAAGGTGTCAGAATCATAATTCACTAAAGCTTGAGCCAGTAACGAAGAGGCTCCATCGAAGTGAAAACATGTATGACGATGATTTGTAGGATCACCCGCAAGAGCACTTGCTGCATCTTAAGTAGCACAAACCCATTTTGGAAGCTGAGGAGCTGAAAGAGGATCCCGAGAAGGTGGGGGAGGATTGTCATCCTTATTGTCATCATCTGGAGAAGGAATATTTTCAGAAGTAGAAGGGATAGAGAGAGGTGGCACATCTGCCAAACTAAGCTCGTAGGCCGATATATTTTCAGCAAATTTACATCTCTTCTAATGATAACATTTTTGGATTTAGGTTGAAGAAGTCTATATCCTTTTACATCTTCAGAATATCTAACAAAAATACATTTTTCACTCTTAGGTTCTAAGGCTTTATGTTTCTCATCTGGAATATGGGCCCATGCTTCACTTCCAAAAACACGAAAGTGACTTACATCTGGTTTAATTGAGCTTCATGCTTCTTCGGGAGTGATATTCTTTAAAACCTTAGTAAGAGTGTGATTTACTATGCAATTTGCACAGTTAATTGCTTCTGCCAAAAATTAAGACTAAGTCCTTTAGATTGAAGCATACAATTAGCTATTTCCTTTAAGGTGTTATTCTTCCTTTCAGCTACACTATTTTGTTGTGGATTATATGGAACAATATGTTGCAATTGAATTCCATGCTCAGTGTAAAAGTTGATGAATTCGTTGTTAAAATATTCTCTGCCATTACCACATCTTAGCTTAAGAATTTGATGTATAAATTGTTTCTCAACAAAGGCCGTAAAGGCCAAGAACATGTTAAAGACTTCACTCTTGAGTTTTAAGAGATATACCCAAGTGCATCTGGAGAAATCATCAATGAAAGTTAAGAAATACTTGTAGCCAAAGAATGAAACAACTGGAAGCAGACCACATAAATCATTATGCACAAGCTGTAAAGGGGTTGAGGCATGCCAAGAGGCATGTTTTTCAAAACTATCCTGATGATGTTTTTCGAGTACACATCTGAAACAAACACTATCTCTACAAGGTACCATAGGAAGACCTGTCACTATATTTTCTTTACATAGATTTTGAAGGGAGCAATAGTTTAAGTGACCAAATCGTTCATGCCAAAGTTTGTTCACTTCATCATTATGAGAAACAAATATCGAGGGAAGAGTTTATGACCCAAAGTTGTTAAACTTATATAACCTTGTAGAATCATCAGCAATGCCAGTAGCTAAAATATGTCTAGGATCTCTTAGGTCCTTAATTACAACATCATGAGGTGAAAATTCAACAGTTTTACCTTCACTTGAATGAATTATCTGATATATAGATAGAAGGTTGCAGGATAAGGTAGGAACACATAATACATCATTAAATTGACCATTGTCTAGAAGAATAGTTCCAGTCCCTACAACACTAAGAGATCTATCATCACCAACATAAATATTTTTGGTGTTACAATCATTTAAAGAAGAAAACATGGCTTGGTTTTCTGCCATGAGATAAGAAGCTCCAGAATCAATGAGCCACTCATGAGAACGAGAAAAAGAAGATACATTTAGTGCATAACTAGACCGAAATGCTTGAAAACCACATGCAGAAAATGCTATTCCTAAAGATGAAGTTGAAGTTGAAGAGTGCTCCAAATGGATGTTATGCTTCTTCATGGATGATTCCAAGACTTCCATCTTCTTAAAGAATTTGGATTCTAAGTGGCCATCATGATTACAAAAGTTGCAATGTCTATCAGTCTTATTCCCTTTGTTTTTATTTTCCTTATCATTTTGTTGAATTGATTTTTCATTTTGAGACTAAAATTGCTTAGAACCATTGCTTGATTTAGGACCATTATTTTTAGGATGTTGCTTCTTAGGATTCTTTGAATTTGGTTTCTGCTGGGCTATTAAGACTTTCTTAGAAGAGTTACCAAGATTAAGAAGACCAAGATGTAATAGTTTTCCTTGTTCTCTTATTAAAGAATCACAAAAGACATCAAAAGAAGGGGACTTGTAGGCTTGTCCTTAAGAAATAAAGACTTCTATAGTAGAATGGAAGGTGGAAACAAACACAGAGTAGGTTGATCCTAACTTAGTAAGAATGGAATAGATAAGGTTACCATCTTCTTTCTTGACCTTAACACCTTCCAAGATAAGTATAAGGGTCTTGAACTTGGAAAAAAATATTTAATTGAAGAAAAACTATAGGGATCCAATGTAAACAACTCATTTTCAAGTTGATTGGATCTAATTTCATTTTTAATTCCAAAAACTTTATTGAGTTGTTTCATTGTTTCATCAGGGGTATCAAGTTCTGCGATATGGATTCTAAGTTCTAGAGAAATAGACATCTCTATCAACCCATGTTCTTATTCTTGCTTATTTTCCCATTTGGATAATTTATCTTCATCTTTAGGTTTAGATTCTTGGCTTGAGGCTATTCTATAAAGACCTTTACTTCTAAGTAAATCCACAATGTAGAATAACCATTGGAAGTAGTTGGTGTTGTCAAGAATAACTAGGCATTGAATTTCCATTTTAAAAGAAACTGAAGCTGAAGATGCTAAAACTAAGTGTTCCAATGGAAATATCTCAAAAAATTGGGTTGATTAAAAAACAATGGCTTTGAAAATGGCTTCCAGATGAAGAAGTTATGACTTTTTGAAGAAAAGTTGTTGAAGATGCCGACGAACTATGTGAATGATAATATTATATTAAAAAAAATCTCCCCTCTCCCTTTCCAAACTTAATCTAATTAGCTCACTTTTTAAAAAATGTTATTTTATGTGACCCACTTTTATAAATAAGTGAAAATCACTTTTACAATGGTACTTTATGAACTACCCACTAAATTGTAACTTAAATAAAAAATAAAGTGACTTCGGAATTATAAGTGACTCAATTTTTATAATGGGTGAGAACACTTTCACATAAAGTAACTTTAAAACATAAGTTACATGTGTTTTTTGAAAAAGTAACTCAACAAAAAGAAAGACTTAAATAAAAGATAAAGTGACTTATTATAAGTGACTCACTTTTTATAATGGGTGAGAACACTTTTACATAAAGTAACTTCAAAACATGAGTTACATGTTTTTTTTGAAAAAGTAACTCAACAAAAAGAAAGACTTGAACCCAAGTCCTCTATTCTTATAAAATAACTTTGGACCAAGTGAGCTAGTTTAAAATGTTAGTAATTTTTGGACAGGAGGAAGGGTTTTTTTTTTTTTGGCTCACTACAGCTTTGGACTACGTGCTTAGTTGAAAAACCTCTTTTTGTCTACAAAAAAAAAAACCACACAACCTAAAACGAACATACAAAAGAAATCCAAGCCTTACGGCTTAAAGTTATATTTGCTCGGAAACTAAATATTTTCCTCAATGTTTTTGATTTTTCGAGATCACACTAAGGTGCAACAGAAAACAATATACACATGAGAAAATCCTTTCTTTCTGTTTTTTGGTTTGACTCGATCACACAGAGTCACAGGGCAAAGAGCATACGCAGAAATGAAAGGTAAAGATCCAGTAATAATTTTTTTTTATATAGGACTATAAGCAAATAAACACTGTATACCTCCAGATTTTAAAAATGACGTAGCTAGGGCTACCAAAAACATTTTCGCATGAAACAAAAGGGGTTCCTCATAGGAATAGATGCTTCTAACACAATAGAGTATTTCTCTTGGCCTGAAAGCAATCAGAAACAATAGAGCTATGAAACGACAGTCGGATGTAGTTGTACCGCCTTTGGATTTGGATCACCAACAGATGCGACATTTGAATAGCTCTGATACCATGTAGGAATTTACAGGGTGAGTTCCTTAGATAGAACACCAAAGGAAACTACTCACATACAGATCATAGATTGGTACACCAATATTCTTGATGTGGTTAAAACCCTCAAAGAAGGAAACATTCCACAACCTGAGCCAACGCTGCCACTTTAGGCAATTTATTAATGTAAAAGAAAGAAAATTTACATAAGCTTCTCCCATGAACGGTCACCTAACAAATGATCCTCCGTGCTCTTTAAATAGAGATCATGGACCAATCGGGTGTTAAGCTACTGATCAAGTGTCAGTAATACTGAGGAAAAAATGAACCGTTGGATCACTTCATGTCTAGAACATATCATGACCGTCAGATTGTAAGTTACAAAAAATAAATACTAAAGAAACACACTTTACCTAACTATACACTAGACCAAGTTGTACTTAATTATTTCCTATTTGTCGGAATATCCCAGAAAGGAAAAGTTTTATTAACTGGTTTCTATTGTGATTTCGAGCTCTCATACCATGTAAAAAATTAATAGAAATTTTCTACTACTGATGAATTTGCACTGAAAACAAGAGATTACAAATTTCCTCTACAATTCTGCGAAATGGAAATCACAATTTAGAAATACATGCAATGAAATGCAACCATCAAAACCACAAGAACACAATGATTTTACAGGGGAACCCAACTAGGAAAAACCCCTTCGTTTCTTTTCATTAATCAGATGAGAATGGGAAACTATTACAATCTCTTGCTTCAATCCTGAAGCACACCCTGCACTATAAACCTGTTCTTCCACTAATTGTCCCTCTCTAGACAACACTTGTCCAATTTAAGGCCCCAGTTTCCTCCTATTTTCTTGTGCAATTCAGGATAAATTAGGCTCCTAAATAATAGGGTAATTACCTATTTCCTTGCATAAATCCCGAGGAATTGATCACATACATCAATGCCAAGATTGTACACTCAAATAATATACAATTTATAATTACAATGTCCCTTTTCCTCCACTCCAACTAGGCAATTCAAATTCCATGCATGTATGGGCTATTTTTAACTGATTGACTAATTTAACTGAGAGATCATTGAGCTAACAACAGTTCTACTACTCAACTAACCTTCAACCGACTCAACTAATGACTTGAGCTCAGTTAAATGAGTTCAATTGAAAATAACTGAACTAGATTGCCAAATTTAGCAATCACTACATGCACAACTCTAATCCAAGCCTATAACTTGAATTTACTGAGTTAACTAGTAGACAAGGCCATGTCACTCTAGCTAACTGCCATCCAAGCCATCTTATTGATGTGGAAAATTGAATTACTCAATTTGACTAAGGCACAAGTCAAACTGACCTTTTCTTGCTACAATTTCTAACAATCTATGTTTATATACTTTTGAAGTACACTACACTATATGTGCTAGGAGATTAACTTTTTAATTTGAATGATAAAGAATAATTCTATCTATTAGAAGCAAGAAACAAATGACCAAAGAATAAAGTGACAAATCTTAATCTAAGAAGTAGCGATAATAATGAAATTCGACTTATGAGATGAAATCTAAGCACACACACTTGTTCATGAAAGTAAAGGCAATAAAGATGACTATTTCAATTATCGAAAGCAAGGATAATCTATTTTAAGAAAGCGATAAACTTCGAATCTAGGCAAAACAATGAATTCTTAATCTAATATAGGAAAACAATAAATCTTATCTAACCATTTAAACCAATGAAACAATAAATTAGTTTTAGGAAAGAAATTTAACTTTTGCTCTATGAAAGGTAAAGACAATTTACATTGTGAAAGCAAAAACAATTATTCTATGAAGGAAATGACATTCTATCTAAAGAAGAAATGAAAATTATCTATGAAAGCATTTAATTCATTCTAAGACAGCAATACAACTAACTATGAAAGTAATGAAACTCATCTTGGGAATTTGAGAACTATGAAACAATTTTGAAATCTTCAGAATATGTGTGTGTAGAACTTAGAATTCATTCATTATTAAAATTAAAAACCATGATATACCTATAAATGTTGTGAAATTACACTAAGCTATGCAACAAAATTGAATATGCCTATGAATGTGAATATAGATGAATGGCTGGCTCATTCCGAAGGTGAGTAGAAATGAAAGTGACTGTAACGAAGAAGAGGCATTCGACCTAAGGCGGACAGCGGAAGCGAGCAGCTAGGGTTATTACAAGTTGTAGACACTGTTTCTAATGGAGGGCGGTAGAGGAGGGAGCTCGACTCCGTCTTATAAGGATGCTGTAACTAGTAAAGGAAAAACATGGGTGGTGAACAACAAAGGTTTTGTAGATGAAAGGAACAGGGAGATTGAATGAAAAGGAGACAGTTGGGACCAAGACCAAGGAAGATAGTGGCACAAAGGACAAGGAGGAAGAAGACAAAAATCAAGGTTCAAGAGACAAAAAACAAAAGGGACCATGCAAACCAAAAGCATAAATCACTCCTAGAGTAATATTAAATGATCCTGCTTTGTAGGTGCACATGGAACACATGGGGACCTATGCCATAATCTATAAATTCATGGGACTATGGCTCACTGAAAAACCTTTACAAATGTGGATCAAATATCACTAGAAACCGAAAGGAAGTATTGACCTACATCTTGGGTCAAAGGGATTCTTCACAGTGGTGTTCTCAAACATCGAAGATAAAGACAGAATATTCGAAGGAGGACCCTAATTCTATGCAGCAGTCAGTCTCTACATGAGGCCTTGGATGATGAACTTTGTCCCTGAGCGGGAGACTTTCACTTCGGTTCTAGTTTGGGTAAGGCTCTATTCTCTACCTCTTGATTATTGGCAAACTAAATCGCTGGCTACCATTGGCAATAAACTAGGGCGTTTTTTCAAAGTTTCTGAAGCCACAAGAAGAGGGAAATATACCTCCTTTGCAAGGATATGTGTGGAAATGGATCTATCAGGAGCTCTTCCGGATGAAGTTATTTTGGAAGTTTTTGATGAAGAGTGGGTACAGATAGTGGACTACGAGAATATCCCATTCAGATGTCGTAGATGCCATGAGCATGGACATCTGTTCAAAGACTGCCCTCTCAGTAAAGCAGACAACAAAAGGAAACTCAATACAATGAAGGACTCAGAAAGCTTTCAGAGAGTGGCAAGTAGAGGAAAAGGAGGAAAAAAGGGGCTAAAGCAACAACATAACGAGGCGCAGAAGGTCAGTCAGAACAAGTTTCAAGTGCTGGAAGAGAATGAAGAAAACACGAAGGAAAATCAATCTCAGGAAGTAGGTCCTAATGAAAAAGAGAGAGAAGAAAACAACACACAAACTCAAGATATTGGTTATCAAAAAGAGACGTCGATGAGTGAAACAGAAATGGAAATGGACCAGGAGATGACCCAAAGTGAAATAGATCTGGAAGATCATGAACTACAGGAAATTCTAGATAAGGAAAACCTGGATCTAGAAGGATTCTTAAAGCAGGGAACCAAGGAGGGAATAGATTCTCTACCTCAAGAAGAATGCAACAGAATACAACAGTTGTTTTTATGGAAAACTGAGGAAAGAGAGTTAGAGAAAGGTAAAAATATTCACAAGCAGGAGCACAGAGGTGTGAAAACTATGAAATCAACTCCAAGATTAGCAACTAGAAATCCAGGAAAGAAGAGGGGTAGGAAAAAGCAAAATGAGCTCTTGATGGAGTGTGGAAAGCTAATGATAGATTCGGGTAAGATGAAAGATCTAACCAGTTACTCCTTCAAAAATCTTTAATTATGAAGTTCATATCTTGGAATATCAGAGGTCTAGGTAGTAAAAGAAAACAAAGAATGCTAAGTAACAGAATGAAAACAACAACACCAGATATAATCTTCATTCAAGAAACAAAATGCTCCATTCAGAAATTAAAACAAATCCATAGCAAATGGCTTAATAGATTTGAGTTTCTTGAAGTTAAAGCAGAGAACATAGCAGGAGGCATCCTCACTCTTTGGAACCCCCAAAAAGTTAGCATAATAGATGCGGAGGCATCAAGAAATTATTTATCAGTAATTATTCAACCAGTGGGGGTAGTGGATACCTTCCTGGTCACAAATGTGTATGGGCCTCAAAGAATAGATGAAAAACTCAGATTCCTAAACTCCCTGGTAGATCTTAGAAGTAGACATGAAGAAATACCTTGGGTCATAGGAGGAGATTTTAACATGATTAAATCTCTTTCGGAAAAAAAGGAGGTACCAGATTGCTAAGAAAAGACTCAGAAAAGTTTCTATCCTTCACAGAAGACATGAAACTGGTTGACTCAAAAATGCATAATGGCATTTTTACTTGGAATAACAAAAGAGGAGGTGAGGCTCAGGTAGCCTCCAAGTTAGACAGATTGTTGATCTTAGAGGAGCTATTGCTCGCCAATAGGGAAATAACAGCCAGAGTTCTCCCTTTTGGAGGCTCTGATCACTGGCCGATTCAATTAGAAATCAAGGGGATTGATTCTCCCAGGAATAGACCCTTCAGGTTTGAAAATATCTGGCTCTCCCACCCAGATTTCATCAGCAACATTGAAAAATGGTGGGCCTAATATTTGCAGATCCAGGGCACAAAAATGTGCCTCCTACATAAAAGACTTCAGCACATAAAACTCGGACTCAAAGAATGGAACAAGAAGGATTTTGGTAACATTTTTGTGGACAAAAAATCAGTGGAAACCAAACTACAGGAACTCAATCAAGCACTGATCTCAGATGGTTTTGATAAAGTCAAAAGTGAGCAAGCTGATAAACACCATCAAGAATGGGAGAATCTATGCAAACAGGAGGAAATCTTTTGGAGAAAAAAGTCTCGAATTCAATGGCTCAAAGAAGGGGAACGTAATACAAAATTTTTCCATAGATCCACCATGGCCAATAGAGCTCACAATAGAATCTCTTCATTATTGAATGAGGAAGGGGAGCTTCAGACCTCTCATAATAATATCGAAGTTGTGTTGGTACAACATTTTAGAGGCATCACTAAGGAAAACAATCCTAACAGAGAACAACACATCAAGGAAATTACAAAAAATATGCCTAAGCTGGTATCAAGAGAAGCCAATTTTAACCTGAATAAACTAGTAATCGAAGAGGAAGTCCGTGAGGTTATAAAAGACATGAAAAATGGCAAAGCTCCAGGACCAAATGGCTTCAATGTAGACTTTTTTAAGGCCTGCTAGAACATTGTCAAACAAGACATTCTAAATGTTGTGGAGGACTCCAGAAGGAACAAGACTATTTTGAAAGCCCTAAACACCTCCTTCATCTCCCTAATCCCTAAACAGGATTAAGCCCTGACTGTTGATAAGTACAGACCCATTGCTTTATGCAATGTGGTATACAAGATTATTTCCAAGGTTTTGGCTAGCAGACTCAAACCTCTGCTTCCCTCTTTAATTTCAGGGGAACAATCTGGTTATGTAGAAGGCAGACAAATCCTAAATAACATTATTCAAGCCCACGAGGTAGTTCACACACTAACGAGCAAGAGGCAGGCTGTTATGATCATGCAATTAGATATTGCCAAGGCATATGACAAGGTAAACTGGATCTATATCAAGAAGATCCTTACTGCTTTTGGGTTTGATCACAACTGGGTCAGATGGGTTATGGCTCTGGTTACTTCTTCCAGCTTTTCTATTTTGGTGAATGGCTCACCCTCTGAGATCTTCACTCCTTCTAGAGGACTCAGGCAGGGAGACCCTCTCTCTCCCTTTCTCTTTATCATCATGATGGAAGGACTGGGCAGGTCCATTAATCAGGCTAAAGCCTTGGGTAAGATTAAGGGCCTCCAATTAACGGAGCAGGGTCAGACAATGACTCACCAACAATTTGTGGATGATACCATGCTGCAAGGAATCCCCACAGTCAAAGAAGCTTTAGCATACAAATAAATCCTAAATGACTTTGCCTTGGCAACAGGTATGGAAGTTAATCTCTCCAAATCAATTTTTTTTTTCTTTAATACTAACATTGCAATTCAGAGGAACATCTCCAGGATTCTGGGATTTCAAAGGGATTCCCTCCCTTCAAAATATTTGGGAATTCCCCTTACAGCCAGACCTTTGCACAAAAGTATATGGGAACCGGTGCTCAACAAGATGCAAGACAAAGTCAAAAAATGGACTATCAGATCGTTGAACCTAGCTGGTAGGTTGATTTTGACAAAGTCTGTTCTTCAATCTATCCCTATTTTCTTTTTATCAGCCCTCCCAGCTCCCAAAGGTGTCTTACAACAATTCAGAAATATCTAGAGATATTTCCTTTGGGGCAAGGAGGAAACAAGGAAGAAATGGGCCCTTGTGTCTTGGGATAAAATCTGTAAACCCAAGAGCTATGGGGGTTTAGGCTTAGATGATCAGGAGATTCTGAGTAAAGTTTTAGGAGCCAAGCTCTAGTGGAGACGGGTTAAAGAACCAGAAGCTCAATGGGCTAAGACCTGGAAAGAAAAATATGCAAGCTTGTGGCAAACAAATGATCTTATTAGAATGTATGGAAACATAAAAGGCTCTTACATCTGGAATAAAGCCTAGGAAAGCAAAAGCCTAGTACAAAACAATAGTTTCTAGGAAATCAGAGCAGGAGATCTAGCTCTCTTCTGGGAAGACAAATGGCAACAAGAACCAATGTTGTTAAAAGAGGACTTTATGAGCCTCAAGCAGGAAACAGACTCCCAAGGATTAATAAAAGTTAAAGATTTCTAGAATCTTCCTCATAACTCAGGAAAGTGGAGAAACTGGAAAAGCATAGAATGCAGAGATGACAGAGCCATAAAAATAAAAGCAGAGGCAATCATGAGTATGTTAAAACAAAGGAAAATCTTGGTAACAGAGGGGTAGGATCAGTTAAGATGGGGCCTCAATAAAGAAGGCACCTTTAATCTTAAGGAAGCAAAAAGAATTATTCTGAACCTTGATTCTTGTGTACTGGAGAAATCCTGGCAACAACTTTGGAGCCACCAAGGGTGGATGAAAATCAAGCTTTTCATGTGGTTAGTTCATCACAAGAAAATTTTAACTTGGGAAAATATTCGGAAAAGAGGTGTTATTGGGCCTTCTAGATGTCAGCTATGTGAAGCTCAAGAAGAAACAATGGAGCATATTCTCAACAGTTGCACCTACACCACCTGGTTGTGGGATTCTTTTGCCACCATTTTTCAACAGACAAATAGAGATAAATAAAGTATCATTAATACCCTAAACAAGTGGAGAAGAAACTTTTTGGAGAATGAGCTCATTAATTTGGCCTAGGCCTTTACGTCAAGCTTCATCATCTGGAATGTTTGGAAAGAAAGGAACAAAAGAATTTTCAAGGATGGAAAAACTATTCCTCTTCACCTGCTGGATCTGATCTTGAAGCAGATTAAGGTGACAGTTAGCACCACTGTTCACAATTATCCAAGAACCCTCCCACAGAAAATGAAACAAGAACACTCAGGAAACTAAGAATGCAAGATATCATTCCCAATGGACTAAGCAGAAAAGAAAAAGATTTGGAAATGGAAAAGGAGTTCTGGCATCCTCCACCGAAAGGGTATCTGAAATGCAATATTGATGGGGCTTCAAAATGCAACCCTGGAACAGCTGGTTATGGTGGGGTGTTAAGAGATGATGTAGGAAACATAATCTTTATATTTCACTGCCACTTAGGTAACGCCACCAACAATATGGCCGAGTTAATGGCCTTAGAGCAATGTCTTGAGCTACTTAAACTAAACCATAGCTCCAATGTCATTATAGAAGCAGACTCAGAGATCTCCATAAACACTATTAAAAGAATCAGTTGCGGAGCTGCGCCGGAGAAGGTCTCAAAACATTGGAGACTAATTCAAGTGTACAAAAGAATTCAAAAACATCTCTTGAGTCTATGAACTATTAGTTTCAGCCATGTTCGATGAAAATCCAATAAACTAGCGGACACTCTGGCCAACCAAGGAGTTTTTAATTCAGATTGCAGAATTGAGATGAAATGGCAGGAGATGCCTTAGGGCAGATTAAAAGCTCTTTGCGAGAACAAGCGACTGAGGACAGAGAAATTTTTAAATATTGGGCTAGTGAAAGGCATGGAATGATGACTTCTAAGCAAGTTCGATCTGAGTACTCTAGTAGATACCTCGAAGAAGGGCAAGCTCAGAATGGTCACATATTACCCTGGTGTAAGTGGACCTATCCCCCTTTTCTTTCGGACTGCAACTCAGGGTTATTTTCTCAGTCTGCAGCAGTCTTTGATGCAAGCTCCGAGGCATGCTCGCATAGGAAGGGCAGTTAGAATTGTCCGGTGGAGGCTACTCCCCTACTTTCCTCTAATGGAACGGAAAACCAGGTTCTAAGCAGTTACCCAGTGATCGCTTGGTTTCGAAGCGGTAAGTGGTTTTAGAATTTTGGGAGTGATCCCATTAGTCTCCTAACGCATGGACAGGGAGGGGTTAAGAATACCACCCTCCATTGTGCATTAAAGTTTGGAGATTTGGGCTATGCGAAATTTCACCACACCGTTCGATCTAGCAGTCAGAATCAACGGTCAAAATTGAACGTGCGGTTTTGTGGGGCCATCGGTCTTATCAGGCTTGACGCGACAGAGATGTGGGGAGTTAGCGAAGTTGTACATTAATTTTATGAATCATAAAGTTCAACCTAAGGTATTTTATGAGAGGATAGAATAGTATGATGTTAAGGGTAGGGGAAAATTTATGGCAGAAGGCCCTTGGTTTTCTTGAGTCCATGTTGGAGTCAGGTTTTTTGTACATGCTGTAATTTTATTTCTAATTTAATGAAATAGAAGGTCCGACTCTTGCTTCAGCAAAAAAAAAAGAATATAGATGAATGAAAATGGAAAAAATTAGACAAGTAAATGTTTTTGTACTTTTTAATTTTTATTTTAGTTGAAGTACTTGATAGACCTGTAAAACCAAATAAGGTACTGAGAAAAAACTACAAGTTGAAATGATGAAAAACAAAGCAATTGAGATAAATAACGAAACAAAGCAAAACAAAGTAAAAAGAAAACTATACTACCATTCTTGTAAGCAATAAGGGGCCCTCCTTGCGATGCATGAGATTTAGAAATGCTCAAAAAAGTTGACTATTCACTGGTGTAACCTTTTCATCAAAGTGTAATGGTAAAAAAAGACAATATTTTATATTAAATATAGATAGTGCTTACATAAACATAAAGTTTCAACATTGATAAAAGATAAGAGATACAAAATATGATCCCTCTTGCTTTTCAATGAGTCATATTTATAATGTCTTTTCAATAGCCAACTGAGAAAACGTTTGCTAGAAATCTGTGTAGATAAATGATGAATAAGTGTCCTATTTCTATTGAAGATTTAATCCCTATAATTCGCTAATGAGTAAGTGAATCATATAAATCTTTCTTGGCCACACCATCATTTTTTTGTTGATCTTTTACTTCCTAAATATTTATTCTCGCTCGCTTGAGGTTGATCCAATGCCAAGTAGTCTTGATACATGTTCCATGCACCACACAATGGTTGATCAAGTGTTTGGCTATGTGTTAGAGGGAAAAGTTCCCAACTACAATGATTAGAGTATTGGCTTGTTCAAGGTCTTAATTAGACCTCTTTTTCATTTAAATTGATTGTATAGTCTTCGGAACAAAGGCCCGATTTCCTATTCTAACTTAAAACTAATGTGAGAAAATGTTATAATTAATCTAAATTAGGGAAAATATATGACATAAATTAATATTTACAATTAACTACAAAAAATATACAAACTGTTGTGTGTATGAACGAGATTTGGCCTAGAAGACCAGAACAATGAGTGTGGGGGGATGGGGAATTCATTTAAACATAATATTTAAAAGAAAACATTATGTTTGTTTGAATATGGCTGGAATTTGGGTCCAGCTAACCACACAAGATACTTTTTTGAAGACTCCCTTTCAAGAGCCTGGTAATGATTGATTTATATATATATTTTAGATTTTCATATTAATTTGCATGCAATATAATGAAACAAATGAACTAAAAATAAATATATCTCAATAGTGAGAGCAAACTAGAATACTATTGTTAGAATATCAGTATTTACCATCAAACTTAAAACATGAACATATAATAGATATGTTGTACTTGAATAATTTTGATAGAAAAAATATACTATAACATATCATAAGAAATATTAATCAGAATATCCTAATATTCAATAGAAATAAATATGTAGATAAGTTAGAGGATGAGTACCAGAGACATCAATTAAATAATTAAAATGATTGCACGATATCAAATGCATAACTCAGGAACACATTCAATTTTGAAATTTGGTCTTCAAAAAGCTTAAAGTCAAAATATGATTATAAAATGCAAGTCTTGAGTTTGAACAATTTTCGACCCTTACACCAACATAATGGGTCATATAAATAACAAAATGAAAATAGGATAAGATATGTTTCTTAGCTAAAGATAGAAAATCTCCAAGATTTTCTTCAGAAAATAATAATGCTAAAAATAAGATCCAATTTTTATTAACAAAATCTTTCTCCTAGAATGTGGTGGGCCGTTTTAATATTCTTCTTCATCTTCATAATATTTATCTTCTGTAGGCAAAAAATTCAGAGCAGTCTCTTGGATGAAGGTTACCCAATCTGTGAAAAATGTGTAATTATAGAGAAATGAACTAGCAAAAAATGATTGACGTTAACATGACATCTGGTTACTAAATTTTGAACATATATTTTCCTTCTTTTTTTTTGTATTTAGTAGCAAATTTGGAAATTAATTTAATCTACTCAAACGTAAATTGAAGGAAATTCTGAAATTCCTGTAGGTTCCATATTTTTATTGATTTTATTGTTTTATCATGTTCTACTATTCTTTCCTCAACTTCTTGTTGATTTATAATCCCCAGTACAACTTTTCTTAAGGGCCATGAGCTAGGTAAATCAAATTCTTCAATGATATTAGATCTGGAATCCTAAATTGAGTCACGATGTTGAATGGCTCTTTTAGTCCATTCCTGAATTTATTTGGAATCAGATTCTCTTTGACTTAAAGAAGAAAACATTAATATTTTATCTCTTTTGGAAACTTTAGGAATATGTACAGGGTCCAATTGTTTTTCCCAATCTAGAACTAATATGAATATTTCTTTGATGTTTTTTCTTATTCAACGAGATACTCAATTCTATCATTTAGATTCATAATTTCTTAATAAAATCTATAGATTTTATCTAGCTGTTTGTATAATTTGACCTAACTTTTTTGTAGTAGTTGGTTAACTTGCAAACCTTGTTGTCTAAACATACTCATGCTCTGATCAATATCATGACTATGTTTTACTTGAATTTGAAGAGTTCCAATCTGCTGATTTAATGTTGTAGTCATTATCTCAATATTACTATCAACTTCTTCTTTTATAATTCAGATTTGATCATCATGACAATTCCTTAATTCTTCTACTTGTTTGACATGCCTGATTTCTAAATCATTTAATTTTCTTTGTAATTCATTTTTCTAGTTTGTCCTTTTAGTAGAAAAATATTCTTTAAGTGAGGCAGAATGAGCCTGCCATTGCTCTTCACCAAAAACTTTACTTCTCTCCAATTATGATTATATTTCTTTAATCCTTTGAAGTTTTCCCTCATTGTACTGAAAATTCACTAACCCGATGTTGTGTGTAATTCACGAAAGCTCCAAGAGCTTGTAATGATTATTCAACCCTATTATTTTGATCTAGGATCTTTACTTCATTGATGTTTGCCATAATTACATAAAAAAGTATGTAAAAACTATATGCCCAAACACATAAAGAAGAGGAACATAAAAGAGATAATAAATACAATGCACACAAAAATTTGATAACAGAGTTTGTCCAGTGTGGACTACATCTCTGGGCCCTACTTCAAAAGTGGGGAGGCATCTTCATTCATCTCAACAAAATTGAAAATGTGTAGATGGAAAAATATATCATTATACCTCTAATATTGGGAGTGACCTGAAAATGGGATGCTCAAATCCTGAAACAGACTACACTAGTGAAATCCTCTCGAAATTATGAGTAATTTGAGTATAAACTTGACTATATTTTGTTACCTGCAACTCTGGCCCTTCAAATAATCTTAAGATTCCACAATAGATTACCTATAAAATATTCCTAGAATATTCCCCTAGAATATACCTTGTCTCAAAAAACATGCCACAGGGTTCTACCCTGCCCAAGTTCTGTCACACACAAGGTTCTAAACTGTATTGGTTTCGCGACCTCCCACCGATCCTCCTCCCCGAAGCATGGGATAACGATTGGTTTTATATTTCTGGGCCGACGAACCTAACAAGGTTTCGCCAGTCGATGGATTGGTTGACACATATATGTATAGGCATTGCGGTTTGGGTGGTCGCGAGTTCCAAGCTTGTAAACCCCTTTTAATATATGACTATACACACACACACACACACACCCACACACACACCCACACACACGTTTTCATTGAACCATATATGGTTGGGGGTTTGGTGGGTCTTCTAAGTTGGTGGCTAACTAATCCATTGCCACTTGTCTTTGCTATAGTTAGTGCTGACTGCCAACAGTGTTGACCCATGACCCCACATTTTTTGTAACTATCAACAGTCTAATTGTTAATCGTTCACCAAGTGTCAAGTTGGGGCCAATTTGGCCACACATTTGGTGCCATGTGGCACCATTTAATTGGGACACGTGGTCCCATATCATTGGGCCACATACCACACCATTTCATGCTCAGTCAGTCCCAATGTCTTCCAAATGTCTGCCATGTCAACTATGGGTACCTCCAATGATGTCTATACTGGATAACTGGGCTTCCACGTGGTAACTTGTGGGAGTGCCACATGGAACCCTAAGGTCCACCTGCAAATTTTTGTTGTTCTTAGTCACAAACTTCACATGGGCATAACTTTCACATATAATGTTAGATTAAGGTGTCATTTACATCGTTGAAAATCTCTTGTCTGTTGGATTGTGTTATATTCTTTCCACGACTAGCCCACGTAGTTAACTGAGGGGTTAGAGGGGGGGCAGAGCCCCCCCTTCATTGTGCCGGTTGCATAGCGAGGGGGTCACAGGGTGTTTGAGCGGTGTAGGTAACCCCACTCTATGGGGTCTGGGGCAGTGCCTTGAAATTTTTTGTTTTTGGACCCTATATTAGGTTGGGCGGACCTACCTATGGTTTTGTGCATGATTTTTTGCGCATGGTTTTGGACGCGATGGTTTTCGGTCCATGGTATTGGATGCTTCAACATGTATAAATATGTATTATAACATTGAAAGGAACATAATGAAAAATCAAGCTGGTAATCCCAGTTTTGGGATCCAGGGGAAAATATCTGTGTATATGTGTTTTATGTGTTATGCTCCCGCATTGCTTATTTTCTATGTTTTAGAATTCGTATGCAGGTAATTTCTGTATGGGGTTAAAACCTACATCGTTGAGTTGTAAGATTTGATGTTGGTTTCACTAAGATATGAGGACTACAAATATTTAGCCTTTTGAGATCCTCCTCGATCACCTTTATATCACCTTATGCTTGCCAACTGAACTCATAGATTGTTTCAAATCGATCTAATTTTCTCTTATTTTTCCTCTTCACAAATAATTTTGTTTGTAAGTTGAAATAATATTCATTCAAAGAAGGAAAAATTTCTGTTATTGGTTCAACCTTAGAAATAGATTTGAAAATAAAAGAACGTAATTGGATATTTGTAGAAATAGGGGTCAAATAAGCTTTAGGGGATGTCTCAGGAATAAAAAGCTTGAAAGCTTTCTTTAATTTCTCTATTGACTCATTTCCCTTGTCAGGGTTGTCCAACAATGTTGACTAAGGAGTATTTTTCTTATCTTTATCTTTATTAGTATCTGTTGAAAAAATGTAGCAGGAAAGACTCAATTTGACTTAGCCTTGGTCAAATTGAGAAAATTCAAAATTTCCACATGTTGATGGTGCTGGAATCTCCCAAAATTGTAAGGGGATCTCCTTGGTGTGAAGTTCTAATTAGACATCACACCGTTTAGTGTAGGAGTCCCATCTGGTCGTATGACCCGAACATCGTTGGAATGGTTTTCTAAGAAGTGTGTTGGTTACAATGGGACATAAGATAATATAATGCCTCTTTGGGGAAGCAAGAATGTGAGCTTTGTGAGATTCTAAATGTAAGGTGTATGACGACAACTTCCGCAGATGGTGAGGAAAATGAGCCACCAGTTAGAAAAGTAATAGTAGTATCCTAAAGGGGGACTTGGGAATAAAATAAAGACTTGTTGAGTACCTAAAGATTAGTCCACATGATAACTTCCATTCAATAACAACCATAACTAAGAAATGAAATAGTTCATTAACCTAGCATGTAAATAAAACAACATATACCATACACATAACCATAATAGTCCAACTATATTGGAATCTGAGAGGAGGGAGAGCGGAGCGATGGATGCATCTCACGGCATTAGGGTTTCCACAGTCAGCGTTGCCGCAGCTCTGGAAGGTCTGCCCTGCTCACGAACGGCCAGAAGCCTGAACGCTGGCCACTCTATGCTTGAATCTTCCCTCTCGCCTTGGGACGGATTCGCTAAGGGAAAGGATTCAAACGTTTCAAGATACAGCAAGAAGAGCTCGCCATGCTACCCTTTCTTCTGGGCGCAGATCGAATCCCTCAAGGCGGCACTAGCCTTTAATCCAGAGGTTCTCAATATAAAACAACCGATCCTCACCCAAACCTGTCTTGATGCGCTCCCCTCTGCGAACGCATTGCACAAGCCTGGCAGATCCATCTGCATCTATGGAAAACAGAGACGCATGGTGGCCATGCCCCATTTTAGCAAGGAAAGGATCCGATCTCATGAGCCAGGGTTGATTTCAAATGACAAGGTCGAAGATCAAGTTTGTGGAGGGAATATGGACCTGGATCCGCGATGTTCAAGGATTTCTCTGCTCTCAGATGCGCAGATCTGGTCTTCTTTCACCCTGACACAGCGCTTTTACAGAGGATCCACAGATCCCTTTACGGCAGATCCGAGTTGGGGTAAAAAATATTTCAGGCAGAAGACTTCTGCTCTCCTGCAGCCCCCCCTGTGTCAAGAAGCGGAAGACTCAAAAGACTCAGGCCCCAAGCTGCTCCAGAAATCTTCTGAAGAGTCCTCTGCCCCCTTTCAGATTCAAATAACACAGATCTCTGGCAAAACCGTCATGCAATGGGTAAACCCTACAGATCTGGTTCAAAATCTCAAAGCAAACCTGGAGCACAGGCTTGGGATCCCCTCAGCCCTTCAAAGACTTATCTTCCAAGGTAAACAGCTCGAAGATCCTCTTCCTCTCTCTTCTTACAGTATAAAGAGCAATAGCTCTCTAGTGTTTTCCTTTCGTTTGAGAGGAGGAGCAGCAGGGCAATCCTCTTCTGCTCCTCCAAACTCCTACAAAGCTGCTGTTCGCCCTGAGAAGCCCGCAACCCCGGAACCTCCCAAACCCAAGCCTTTTATGGTTGACAAATTGGAGGAAGTTCCCTCTGTTGAGATATCTTACCTTGATCTTGAAGACGACACCCAAAAATTTGCTGAAAGGGCCATCATCTGCAGATTCAATGGGCTCTGGCCGCGCTCAAAGGATCTGTATGATTGGATCAAGGACAATTGGACTGATCGCTGCAAGGTTTACTTCTGTGCAAAGGGATACTTCATAGTACTGTTCGATGACCTCGAGCACTGCTACAATGCCCTTGGTTCATGGGTTCAGCTGGCCTCTTCCTAACTCCATGGTTTCCAGACTTTGACCCAGCTTCAGCAGTCATCACTAAAGCCCCTGTATGGATCAGACTTCCAAATCTCCCAGTTCACCTGTGGCGCACAGAAGTATACAAGGAAATAGGCAATGCCTTGGGTAGCTTTTTAATAGGAGATTGCAAGAGAGAGCGGCAGGGTCTCTATACATACGCCAGAGTTTGTGTGGAGCTTGATTTAAGAAAGGGACTGCCGGAGTACATCAATCTCAAGATCAAGGACTTTGTCTGGACCCAGCTTCTAGAGTACGAAAACACTGCCTTCCGATGCCGTTGTTAGACTCCGTCTCATATCAGACATTGATTCTTCTTCAAAACAGGGTTTTGAAGAAGAAATCAATGATATGTTGTTTAAATTTGTGTAATTTATTTTCTAGCTCCTCAAAAGGCAGCAGCAAACTTCAAATTCCTATCTCTGCAAACGCACAAACACAGTTCAAAGCATCATCAGCAAATCAAAGTCTGGCAATAAAAAAAAATCAAATCAAAAATTCCGCTCCTTCATCCATTATTTGTGGTTCTTGCTCGCATCACTTTGATTTTAACACTTGCATATATGAAGGAATATCATATTTATCAAAACAGCAAGAAGCTAAAAGAGGATGAAGATTAAATTTGGTCAATGGCGAAATAATATCTTAAGGTACCAGAAACAGGGGGAAACAGAGTGCAGTTGATGGTGGTGGTGATTGTAACATCCAAATAAGTGAATCTGAGATTCCTGTGATCTTCAATATTTCAAGAGGACTTTAAAATCATATGCGAGAGTCCTTCTCCTCAACTTTCTATAACTGTCAGGCCTTATTCGATGGACAGTGGACTAAACAATTCGAATATATCTGTAGAGTTATTAGTGAGATGCTTGCCTGGGTATCTATACAAGGCTTCAAAACTACATATTCGACCAGATGGGGGGGTTGTCAGAAGAGGATCTCCACCCGTTGCAATCAATGTTTTCAGATCAAACAAACTCCAAGGCTCGAAAGGGGCGTGTAATGGTGTACAATCTTGTTGAAGCGACTCATGAATTTCTCTGTGAGATTATACCCAACGATCAAGCTCATCATCAGAGTTCAAAGGCTTCATGTTCTGTTGTACAGCAAACGATGGATGGATGTCTGAATCTGCAAAGATTTCCGGGGAGGATTTATTTTTCACCGGAGGACCTGAAGTGTAGAGGTAACAACGAATCTTGACTACGCTGCCAAAGGAAGATGTGCTTGAAGCTGCATCTCTTCGCTCATTCTGAGGATCAATAGGTGCTACTTTGTGAGGGAACGTATGCTTTACTTGGAGCTGCGTCTTTTTTTGGAGGATCCATGAGAATGACCGTGTCTTTTTGTGTCATTATGGTCGAAATCACAAACAATCTGCAGCTTTTGCCCCTGATTATGCTAGTTCTTCTCATATCTAAGGCTGTTGGTGATGTTTTTAATGGAGGATTTTATGAAGAGCAAGCTCGGCTGAGAGGCATCCCATTGCTCGAATCGAGGCCAAAACAGTACATGCGCAATATGATTGCCAAAGAAGCTTGTGTAAATCAAAACTGGTCTAATGGCACATCAATTGCTTCTGTTTCACATCAGATAACTTCAGCTCACTAAAATGCAGAACAACACCGATTGAATACATTAGAAGGGGCAAACCAGATGCAGGTTTTGCTTTATTCGAGTCAGAGTCGTTAAAGTGGCCAGGTTTTGTAAAGTTTGATGATGTAAATGATGGGTCCTGTCTTTCAAATTTGCAGTGTGTGATGGGTTCTGATATTGAGGGATATGATAAGCTTGAGTCTGGCTTGATCACAACAGGGGCATCTATCTTTATTGATGGTGTTTTAGTAGCCAGTACAGGCTCGAAGCAGAAGGTGGAATTGAGGACAACAAAACTTGTTTTGATTGGGAGCTGTGATGCTGCCACATTTCCTGTTCAAAAGAAAAAGCAAGTAGAGAGTATCTGAGAAATGTAGCACATATGCGGCCTCGAACAAATACATTTGGTGCGGTTGCCCGAGTAAGAAATGCCCTCGCATATGCCACACACAAATTTTTCCCAGGAGATGGGTTTTGTCTGGGTTGCTAGTCCAATAATCACTGCTTCAGATTGTGAAGGTGCCGGAGAGCAATTTTGTGTCACATCTTTGCTTCCTAGCTCTAAGGAGGATGTGGGCTCTCCAATTAGCATGATCCCTAGCACAAAGGATGGTTATGTTGATTGGGCACAGGATTTTTTTTGGAAAATCAGCATTCTTGACAGTTTCTGGACAGCTCAATGGAGAGACCTATGCATGTGCTCTTTCAGATATATACACGTTTGGTCCCACATTTCGAGCAGAGCAGTCGAACACTTCACGTCATTTAGCTGAGTTCTGGATGATTGAACCAGAGCTTGCTTTTGCCAATCTGAATGATGACATGGCTTGTGCAACTGTCTATCTCCAGTGAGGTTTATTCCGGATAATTGCAAAGAAGATATGGAATTCTTTAATACCTGGATTGAGAAGGGGATAATTACATGTTTAAGTAATGTTGCAGAAAAGAAATTTGTGCAATTGACATATACAGATGCAGTTGAACTGCTTTTGAAAGCAAAGAAAAATTTTGAATTCCCGGTGACATGGGGATGTGACTTGCAGAGTGAGCATGAGCGTTATATAACAGAGGAAGCCTTTTCTGGTTCACCTGTTATTATAAAAGATTATCCCAAAGATATAAAAGCTTTCTATATGTGAGAAAATGCGGATGGGAAGACTGTAGCAGCTATGGATGTTTTAGTTCCAAGGTTCCTCCTGCTGTAATCTCGGTAGAACAGCAGCGTTGGAGTATTGATGAAGCAACATGCCTTGATGTACTTCGTTTGGCTATAGAATTGGATGCCGACTATGTTGATGTGGAGCTCCAGGTGGCATACGATCTTGTTTTTGATGCTGTTTACACACCAAAGTTACTAGACTCTTACGAGAAGCAGAAGAGTGCCAAGGGTAAACGTGTAGTCTCAGTGCTATTCAAACGACGCCAGAACAGCATAATGGGATTCGATTCCTATTTCCCAGATTTTAATCAATGCTTCAACAAGATCTGCGCTCTATATGGCTGCCTTTGTCATTCAAGCAAACTGTACCATGAGTATGCCGCGTGGCATGTTTGTGATTCTGTACTTGTAGCACATTTTGCCACCGTCAAATTTCATGTGGTATTTTTAAGCACTAAGTCCAATCCTCATTCATGTCACCAAGACAACAACCGCAACAGATTTCCTATTTCAAGACCGCAGAAACCAAAAAGAGAGGCGCTCCAACATTTATGTTTTTATTAGTTAATCAGAAGATTTTTAGGGAGATGGTACTGTTTTATGATAAAAGGCTTTTCTATTTTCGATTTTTTTTGTAATTTCAGTTTCAAACAGCGCCCTGATTGTGGGGTCGAGCTGTTGCTTTTTGGTTTTTGTTTTAGTTTAGTTTTATGTAATGTATAAAAAATATAGATATAATTTTTAGTTAGTCAGAGAGAGAGGAAGAGGAGGAGAGTTTTTTCTGAGCGCTGGGAGCTGCTGGAGAAGCAGAGAGCTTTTTATTGTACAGTTTTATGACAGAGAATTTAATGGAATTTCACAGCTCTGTTTGCTGAGTTTCATGTGGTATGTTGATTTAGCATAAGTTTTTCCCTTTGTCTCATATGTAATCAGTTATGTTCCATTTCATTTCATGACCCTTTCAAGCTGAACAAATGAAGTGATTAGGTAGGAATTCATAGTATTATATGCTCCTCCTATAAGTTTGTTCGCATTCGATGTTTTCTACTGTTTAAGGAGGATTCAGAGTTATTGTCTGCCCTCCTTAGCTCCTCACCAGTCTTGCCATCCCATTTGAAACCAGATTTGGTGTTAAATTGCATGCCTACCTTGCCTCAGTTGATAACCTGTGTAGTCATTATATTTCTCTGTTTGAAGCTGTGATCTTGCCCATGCAGCCCAGAAAAGCCCCGTCATTCCATCAAAAAACCAAAAATCATCAAATCAAACCCCCTATCAATTTACTAGCCTAAAATATTTATTCTTAATTGGTCAGCCTAATCATATTGAAAGATCTATTGAATCTGACCCGAGAGAGCCTTCTCATACCTCGTAGGGCTAGCTACGAGGTGAAATGGTTTGATGTAGCCTTGAAGGTTTACCTTTTCAGCCTGAGGTGAAATCTCAAGCGCTAACATATTGGCGACCATACTGGGGAAGAACAAACTTGTCTGTTGATTGATGTGTTTGTTTCACGAGTCTTAGACGGAGCCTGAAGTTATGCCAGAAGCCTTCGAAAACGCTCTTGTTTTACATCAGCGCAAGTAGATAAATGCTGCTTCAGTCTATCTCCGTGGGATTTGTGAACATAGCGCTTCATTGACACTTTACCCCAGTACATATATCAAGTTCAGATCTGATTGTTGATAGTGGACAACGATCAGACACTTGAAAGGCTGAATCATTCACCTGGCGACTCCAACTCGATCCAAACATTCCAGTGCCTGTTGATATGTTCATGCAATGGTAGGGTATGTGGCAGACCCTGCACTTTGTGAAGTTCTAGATGGAGTTAGAGAGATGTTAGTGGATATTGAAATTAACGAAAAATTTTTCAGTATTTTCTTTCAATGTGTGAAATCTCCGAAGCTTCATCTTGAAGGCAAAACTAGATTTTATGAGTTAGTTGTTGAAAGAGTTGAAAATGAAATTCGGTATATCGATGAGCAAATTCAGTCTTATGATTTCCAAGACCCTAAAAAGTTTTTGGAAATCCTTCCTCCATCGAAACAAGCAATAACAAATTTGCCTATAGAGGTATACATTGACAATGTGCAGCTGGAAGTATGTATTGCAGAGTTGGGGCAGCCAACAGAGGCCGGTGTCCGTGATCCTATTGCGGCATATATGGACATATTTTTCACTCTGATGGACAGATCAGGCTGTCTTTTCCGTGACCGGGCTCACCATGTGCATGAAGGGCTGCCAGCAATTGCATCTGTGACTTCGTGGCAGCATTCTCAAGCGGCTTCATTTCCAGGTTTACTTGAATGGTTAATTTGGCATTTTAGCATTACTTGATCTATTCTTTGTACAGCAGATTAGAATAGATTATGTACATAAATAAGTAGCCACAAGGGCAGCATCTTGTTTCAGTTGGCTTTTAGTTTGTTTGAGTTCAGTTTCAGTGTGAAAATAAGTCTTCAGCTGTGTTGATTTGTTGGAAAGATGACTCCATTGCCCAATGAATAAAGCACTGGTCTGCTCTCCCAAAGTTCTGCAGTTCTTGGCACCTCCAGGACGCTGCAGCTGCCATCCCAAATGGAGCCAATGTTAGACTCCGTCTCATATCAGACATTGATTCTTCTTCAAAACCCTGTTTTGAAGAAGAAATCATTAATATGTTGTTTAAATTTGTGTAATTTATTTTCTAGCTCTTCAAAAGGCAGCAGCAAACTTCAAATTCCTATCTCTGCAAACGCACAAACACAGTTCAAAGCATCATCAGCAAATCAAAGTCTGGCAATAAAAAAAAATCAAATCAAAAATTCCGCTCCTTCATCCATTATTTGTGGTTCTTGCTCGCATCACTTTGATTTTAACACTTGCATATATGAAGGAATATCATATTTATCAAAACAGCAAGAAGCTAAAAGAGGATGAAGATTAAATTTGGTCAATGGCGAAATAATATCTTAAGGTACCAGAAACAGGGGGAAACAGAGTGCAGTTGATGGTAGTGGTGATTGTAACATCCAAATAAGTGAATCTGAGATTCCTGTGATCTTCAATATTTCAAGAGGACTTTAAAATCATATGCGAGAGTCCTTCTCCTCAACTTTCTATAACTGTCAGGCCTTATTCGATGGACAGTGGACTAAACAATTCGAATATATCTGTAGAGTTATTAGTGAGATGCTTGCCTGGGTATCTATACAAGGCTTCAAAACTACATATTCAACCAGATGGGGGGGTTGTCAGAAGAGGATCTCCACCCGTTGCAATCAATGTTTTCAGATCAAACAAACTCCAAGGCTCGAAAGGGGCGTGTAATGGTGTACAATCTTGTTGAAGCGACTCATGAATTTCTCTGTGAGATTATTCCCAACGATCAAGCTCATCATCAGAGTTCAAAGGCTTCATGTTCTGTTGTACAGCAAACGATGGATGGATGTCTGAATCTGCAAAGATTTCCGGGGAGGATTTATATTTTTCACCGAAGGACCTGAAGTGTAGAGGTAACAACGAATCTTGACTACACTGCCAAAGGAAGATGTGCTTGAAGCTGCATCTCTTCGCTCATTCTGAGGATCAATAGGTGCTACTTTGTGAGGGAACGTATGCTTTACTTGGAGCTGCGTCTTTTTTTGGAGGATCCATGAGAATGACCGTGTCTTTTTGTGTCATTATGGTCGAAATCACAAACAATCTGCAGCTTTTGCCCCTGATTATGCTAGTTCTTCTCATGTCTAAGGCTGTTGGTGATGTTTTTAATAGAGGATTTTATGAAGAGCAAGCTCGGCTGAGAGGCATCCCATTGCTCGAATCGAGGCCAAAACAGTACATGCGCAATATGATTGCCAAAGAAGCTTGTGTAAATCAAAACTGGTCTAATGGCACATCAATTGCTTCTGTTTCACATCAGATAACTTCAGCTCACTAAAATGCAGAACAACACCGATTGAATACATTAGAAGGGGCAAACCAGATGCAGGTTTTGCTTTATTCGAGTCAGAGTCGTTGAAGTGGCCAGGTTTTGTAAAGTTTGATGATGTAAATGATGGGTCCTGTCTTTCAAATTTGCAGTGTGTGATGGGTTCTGATATTGAGGGATATGATAAGCTTGAGTCTGGCTTGATCACAACAGGGGCATCTATCTTTATTGATGGTGTTTTAGTAGCCAGTACAGGCTCGAAGCAGAAGGTGGAATTGAGGACAACAAAACTTGTTTTGATTGGGAGCTGTGATGCTGCCACATTTCCTGTTCAAAAGAAAAAGCAAGTAGAGAGTATCTGAGAAATGTAGCACATATGCGGCCTCGAACAAATACATTTGGTGCAGTTGCCCGAGTAAGAAATGCCCTCGCATATGCCACACACAAATTTTTCCCAGGAGATGGGTTTTGTCTGGGTTGCTAGTCCAATAATCACTGCTTCAGATTATGAAGGTGCCGGAGAGCAATTTTGTGTCACATCTTTGCTTCCTAGCTCTAAGGAGGATGTGGGCTCTCCAATTAGCATGATCCCTAGCACAAAGGATGGTTATGTTGATTGGGCACAGGATTTTTTTTGGAAAATCAGCATTCTTGACAGTTTCTGGACAGCTCAATGGAGAGACCTATGCATGTGCTCTTTCAGATATATACACGTTTGGTCCCACATTTCGAGCAGAGCAGTGGAACACTTCACGTCATTTAGCTGAGTTCTGGATGATTGAACCAGAGCTTGCTTTTGCCAATCTGAATGATGACATGGCTTGTGCAACTGTCTATCTCCAGTGAGGTTTATTCCGGATAATTGCAAAGAAGATATGGAATTCTTTAATACCTGGATTGAGAAGGGGATAATTACACGTTTAAGTAATGTTGCAGAAAAGAAATTTGTGCAATTGACATATACAGATGCAGTTGAACTGCTTTTGAAAGCAAAGAAAAATTTTGAATTCCCGGTGACATGGGGATGTGACTTGCAGAGTGAGCATGAGCGTTATATAACAGAGGAAGCCTTTTCTGGTTCACCTGTTATTATAAAAGATTATCCCAAAGATATAAAAGCTTTCTATATGTGATAAAATGCGGATGGGAAGACTGTAGCAGCTATGGATGTTTTAGTTCCAAGGTTCCTCTTGCTGTAATCTCGGTAGAACAGCAGCGTTGGAGTATTGATGAAGCAACACGCCTTGATGTACTTCGTTTGGCTATAGAATTGGATGCCGACTATGTTGATGTGGAGCTCCAGGTGGCATACGATCTTGTTTTTGATGCTGTTTACACACCAAAGTTACTAGACTCTTACGAGAAGCAGAAGAGTGCCAAGGGTAAACGTGTAGTCTCAGTGCTATTCAAACGGCGCCAGAACAGCATAATGGGATTCGATTCCTATTTCCCAGATTTTAATCAATGCTTCAACAAGATCTGCGCTCTATATGGCTGCCTTTGTCATTCAAGCAAACTGTACCATGAGTATGCCGCGTGGCATGTTTGTGATTCTGTACTTGTAGCACATTTTGCCACCGTCAAATTTCATGTGGTATTTTTAAGCACTAAGTCCGATCCTCATTCATGTCACCAAGACAACAACCGCAACAGATTTCCTATTTCAAGACCGCAGAAACCAAAAAGAGAGGCGCTCCAGCATTTATGTTTTTATTAGTTAATCAGAAGATTTTTAGGGAGATGGTACTGTTTTATGATAGAAGGCTTTTCTATTTTCGATTTTTTTTGTAATTTCAGTTTCAAACAGCGCCCTGATTGTGGGGTCGAGCTGTTGCTTTTTGGTTTTTTTTTAGTTTAGTTTTATGTAATGTATAAAAAATATAGATATAATTTTTAGTTAGTCAGAGAGAGAGGGAGAGGAGGAGAGTTTTTTCTGAGCGCTGGGAGCTGCTGGAGAAGCAGAGAGCTTTTTATTGTACAGTTTTATGACAGAGAATTTAATGGAATTTCACAGCTCTGTTTGCTGAGATTCATGTGGTATGTTGATTTAGCATAAGTTTTTCCCTTTGTCTCATATGTAATCAGTTATGTTCCATTTCATTTCATGACCCTTTCAAGCTGAACAAATGAAGTGATTAGGTAGGAATTCATAGTATTATATGCTCCTCCTATAAGTTTGTTCGCATTCGATGTTTTCTACTGTTTAAGGAGGATTCAGAGTTATTGTCTGCCCTCCTTAGCTCCTCACCAGTCTTGCCATCCCATTTGAAACCAGATTTGGTGTTAAATTGCATGCCTACCTTGCCTCAGTTGATAACCTGTGTAGTCATTATATTTCTCTGTTTGAAGCTGTGATTTTGCCCATGCAGCCCAGAAAAGCCCCGTCATTCCATCAAAAAACCAAAAATCATCAAATCAAACCCCTATCAATTTACTAGCCTAAAATCCTTATTCTTAATTGGTCAGCCTAATCATATTGAAAGATCTATTGAATCTGACCTGAGAGAGCCTTCTCATACCTCGTAGGGCTAGCTACGAGGTGAAATGGTTTGATGTAGCCTTGAAGGTTTACCTTTTCAGCCTGAGGTGAAATCTCAAGCGCTAACATATTGGCGACCATACTGGGGAAGAACAAACTTGTCTGTTGATTGATGTGTTTGTTTCACGAGTCTTAGACGGAGCCTGAAGTTATGCCAGAAGCCTTCGAAAACGCTCTTGTTTTACATCAGCGCAAGTAGATAAACGCTGCTTCAGTCTATCTCCGTGGGATTTGTGAACATAGCGCTTCATTGACACTTTACCCCAGTACATATATCAAGTTCAGATCTGATTGTTGATAGTGGACAACGATCAGACACTTGAAAGGCTGAATCATTCACCTGGCGACTCCAACTCGATCCAGACATTCCAGTGCCTGTTGATATGTTCATGCAATGGTAGGGTATGTGGCAGACCCTGCACTTTGTGAAGTTCTAGATGGAGTTAGAGAGATGTTAGCGGATATTGAAATTAATGAAGAATTTTTCAGTATTTTCTTTCAATGTGTGAAATCTCCGAAGCTTCATCTTGAAGGCAAAACTAGATTTTATGAGTTAGTTGTTGAAAGAGTTGAAAATGAAATTCAGTATATCGATGAGAAAATTCAGTCTTATGATTTCCAAGACCCTAAAAAGTTTTTGGAAATCCTTCCTCCATCGAAACAAGCAATAACAGATTTGCCTATAGAGGTATACATTGACAATGTGCAGCTGGAAGTATGTATTGCAGAGTTGGGGCAGCCAACAGAGGCCGGTGTCCGTGATCCTATTGCGGCATATATGGACATATTTTTCACTCTGATGGACAGATCAGGCTGTCTTTTCCGTGACCGGGCTCAGTATGTGCATGAAGGGCTGCCAGCAATTGCATCTGTGACTTCGTGGCAGCATTCTCAAGCGGCTTCATTTCCAGGTTTACTTGAATGGTTAATTTGGCATTTTAGCATTACTTGATCTATTCTTTGTACAGCAGATTAGAATAGATTATGTACATAAATAAGCAGCCACAAGGGCAGCATCTTGTTTCAGTTGGCTTTTAGTTTGTTTGAGTTCAGTTTCAGTGTGAAAATAAGTCTTCAGCTGTGTTGATTTGTTGGAAAGATGACTCCATTGCCCAATGAATAAAGCACTGGTCTGCTCTCCCAAAGTTCTGCGGTTCTTGGCACCTCCAGGACGCTGCAGCTGCCATCCCAAATGGAGCCAATGTTAGACTCCGTCTCATATCAGACATTGATTCTTCTTCAAAACAGGGTTTTGAAGAAGAAATCATTAATATGTTGTTTAAATTTGTGTAATTTATTTTCTAGCTCCTCAAAAGGTAGCAGCAAACTTCAAATTCCTATCTCTGCAATCGCACAAACACAGTTCAAAACATCATCAGCAAATCCAAGTCTGGCAATAAAAAAAAATCAAATCAAAAATTCCGCTCCTTCATCCATTATTTGTGGTTCTTGCTCGCATCACTTTGATTTTAACACTTGCATATATGAAGGAATATCATATTTATCAAAACAGCAAGAAGCTAAAAGAGGATGAAGATTAAATTTGGTCAATGGCGAAATAATATCTTAAGGTACCAGAAACAGGGGGAAACAGAGTGCAGTTGATGGTAGTGGTGATTGTAACATCCAAATAAGTGAATCTGAGATTCCTGTGATCTTCAATATTTCAAGAGGACTTTAAAATCATATGCGAGAGTCCTTCTCCTCAACTTTCTATAACTGTCAGGCCTTATTCGATGGACAGTGGACTAAACAATTCGAATATATCTGTAGAGTTATTAGTGAGATGCTTGCCTGGGTATCTATACAAGGCTTCAAAACTACATATTCGACCAGATGGGGGGGTTGTCAGAAGAGGATCTCCACCCGTTGCAATCAATGTTTTCAGATCAAACAAACTCCAAGGCTCGAAAGGGGCGTGTAATGGTGTACAATCTTGTTGAAGCGACTCATGAATTTCTCTCTGAGATTATTCCCAACGATCAAGCTCATCATCAGAGTTCAAAGGCTTCATGTTCTGTTGTACAGCAAACGATGGATGGATGTCTGAATCTGCAAAGATTTCCGGGGAGGATTTATTTTTCACCGGAGGACCTGAAGTGTAGAGGTAACAACGAATCTTGACTACGCTGCCAAAGGAAGATGTGCTTGAAGCTGCATCTCTTCGCTCATTCTGAGGATCAATAGGTGCTACTTTGTGAGGGAACGTATGCTTTACTTGGAGCTGCGTCTTTTTTTGGAGGATCCATGAGAATGACCGTGTCTTTTTGTGTCATTATGGTCGAAATCACAAACAATCTGCAGCTTTTGCCCCTGATTATGCTAGTTCTTCTCATATCTAAGGCTGTTGGTGATGTTTTTAATAGAGGATTTTATGAAGAGCAAGCTCGGCTGAGAGGCATCCCATTGCTCGAATCGAGGCCAAAACAGTACATGCGCAATATGATTGCCAAAGAAGCTTGTGTAAATCAAAACTGGTCTAATGGCACATCAATTGCTTCTGTTTCACATCAGATAACTTCAGCTCACTAAAATGCAGAACAACACCGATTGAATACATTAGAAGGGGCAAACCAGATGCAGGTTTTGCTTTATTCGAGTCAGAGTCGTTGAAGTGGCCAGGTTTTGTAAAGTTTGATGATGTAAATGATGGGTCCTGTCTTTCAAATTTGCAGTGTGTGATGGGTTCTGATATTGAGGGATATGATAAGCTTGAGTCTGGCTTGATCACAACAGGGGCATCTATCTTTATTGATGGTGTTTTAGTAGCCAGTACAGGCTCGAAGCAGAAGGTGGAATTGAGGACAACAAAACTTGTTTTGATTGGGAGCTGTGATGCTGCCACATTTCCTGTTCAAAAGAAAAAGCAAGTAGAGAGTATCTGAGAAATGTAGCACATATGCGGCCTCGAACAAATACATTTGGTGCAGTTGCCCGAGTAAGAAATGCCCTCGCATATGCCACACACAAATTTTTCCCAGGAGATGGGTTTTGTCTGGGTTGCTAGTCCAATAATCACTGCTTCAGATTGTGAAGGTGCCGGAGAGCAATTTTGTGTCACATCTTTGCTTCCTAGCTCTAAGGAGGATGTGGGCTCTCCAATTAGCATGATCCCTAGCACAAAGGATGGTTATGTTGATTGGGCACAGGATTTTTTTTGGAAAATCAGCATTCTTGACAGTTTCTGGACAGCTCAATGGAGAGACCTATGCATGTGCTCTTTCAGATATATACACGTTTGGTCCCACATTTCGAGCAGAGCAGTCGAACACTTCACGTCATTTAGCTGAGTTCTGGATGATTGAACCAGAGCTTGCTTTTGCCAATCTGAATGATGACATGGCTTGTGCAACTGTCTATCTCCAGTGAGGTTTATTCCGGATAATTGCAAAGAAGATATGGAATTCTTTAATACCTGGATTGAGAAGGGGATAATTACACGTTTAAGTAATGTTGCAGAAAAGAAATTTGTGCAATTGACATATACAGATGCAGTTGAACTGCTTTTGAAAGCAAAGAAAAATTTTGAATTCCCGGTGACATGGGGATGTGACTTGCAGAGTGAGCATGAGCGTTATATAACAGAGGAAGCCTTTTCTGGTTCACCTGTTATTATAAAAGATTATCCCAAAGATATAAAAGCTTTCTATATGTGAGAAAATGCGGATGGGAAGACTGTAGCAGCTATGGATGTTTTAGTTCCAAGGTTCCTCCTGCTGTAATCTCGGTAGAACAGCAGCGTTGGAGTATTGATGAAGCAACACGCCTTGATGTACTTCGTTTGGCTATAGAATTGGATGCCGACTATGTTGATGTGGAGCTCCAGGTGGCATACGATCTTGTTTTTGATGCTGTTTACACACCAAAGTTACTAGACTCTTACGAGAAGCAGAAGAGTGCCAAGGGTAAACGTGTAGTCTCAGTGCTATTCAAATGGTGCCAGAACAGCATAATGGGATTCGATTCCTATTTCCCAGATTTTAATCAATGCTTCAACAAGATCTGCGCTCTATATGGCTGCCTTTGTCATTCAAGCAAACTGTACCATGAGTATGCCGCGTGGCATGTTTGTGATTCTGTACTTGTAGCACATTTTGCCACCGTCAAATTTCATGTGGTATTTTTAAGCACTAAGTCCGATCCTCATTCATGTCACCAAGACAACAACCGCAACAGATTTCCTATTTCAAGACCGCAGAAACCAAAAAGAGAGGCGCTCCAGCATTTATGTTTTTATTAGTTAATCAGAAGATTTTTAGGGAGATGGTACTGTTTTATGATAGAAGGCTTTTCTATTTTCGATTTTTTTTGTAATTTCAGTTTCAAACAGCGCCCTGATTGTGGGGTCGAGCTGTTGCTTTTTGGTTTTTGTTTTAGTTTAGTTTTATGTAATGTATAAAAAATATAGATATAATTTTTAGTTAGTCAGAGAGAGAGGAAGAGGAGGAGAGTTTTTTCTGAGCGCTGGGAGCTGCTGGAGAAGCAGAGAGCTTTTTATTGTACAGTTTTATGACAGAGAATTTAATGGAATTTCACAGCTCTGTTTGCTGAGTTTCATGTGGTATGTTGATTTAGCATAAGTTTTTCCCTTTGTCTCATATGTAATCAGTTATGTTCCATTTCATTTCATGACCCTTTCAAGCTGAACAAATGAAGTGATTAGGTAGGAATTCATAGTATTATATGCTCCTCCTATAAGTTTGTTCGCATTCGATGTTTTCTACTGTTTAAGGAGGATTCAGAGTTATTGTCTGCCCTCCTTAGCTCCTCACCAGTCTTGCCATCCCATTTGAAACCAGATTTGGTGTTAAATTGCATGCCTACCTTGCCTCAGTTGATAACCTGTGTAGTCATTATATTTCTCTGTTTGAAGCTGTGATCTTGCCCATGCAGCCCAGAAAAGCCCCGTCATTCCATCAAAAAACCAAAAATCATCAAATCAAACCCCCTATCAATTTACTAGCCTAAAATCCTTATTCTTAATTGGTCAGCCTAATCATATTGAAAGATCTATTGAATCTGACCCGAGAGAGCCTTCTCATACCTCGTAGGGCTAGCTACGAGGTGAAATGGTTTGATGTAGCCTTGAAGGTTTACCTTTTCAGCCTGAGGTGAAATCTCAAGCGCTAACAGCCGCCATTGTCACCTAACAGGGCACCTGCATAGCTCCTGCCCATCGCTGACAGCAAGCACGAAAAAGAGCTTCTTCGCACATTCCAAGCCCAAGCGTTGGGCTCCCTGTCCACCGCCGCCAGCTGGTAGCTCAAGTTCCCCAAGTATGGAAAAGGAGGAAAGCGAGTCAGAACCAGATCAGACGCCTCAGCCGATGGACCCGCCCTCGGAAAATATGGAGCATACCCATGTCTCAGCAAGCTCCCAGAAACGTCCCCATGAGACTTCTTCCTCTAAATCAGAGAAGGAGTCCCCGAAGATAGAGAACTCCAGTCTTCAAGTAGTTCTAGCCCACTCGCACCATGATGGCTGGACAAAAGTCAACAAAAAGAAAGGGAAAAAACATTGTGGTGTAGTTACTGTCCCGCTGGGGTAATAGCATGATAGCTAGTCTCTGCTCTCGAATATTCTGATGTAGCTCTAGATTGTTTCTTTCCTCCGAGGCCGAGATTGATGAATCCATCTTTTCCGGTCTGTCGGTTTTTTGCTTTTCCTGTAGCTCTGAGATTGTATCTTTCATCCGAAACCGAGGTTGATGAATCCATCATTTCCGGTCTGCCGGTTTTATGCTATTCCTGACTGTACTATATTTTACTTAATAGATTTAGTCTTTACCGATAAAAAAAAAAACCATAATAGTCCAACTATATACATGATACATGTATGAAGGAAGACTGGCTCATTGATTTTTTGATAATAAGTGAGAGATCCCTATTACACTATTCCATGAGTTAATCACTATATCCAATAGTGGAACACGAAGCCACAACTTGATTCTCCAAAGAATAATCTATCTCCTATGTAATACAAGAGAAGCCAAGTCTAAGCCTCCCCCAAAAAGCCTCTTGCTTGAGTTATGAGGATATGCTTATAACAAATATAATGACCCTTGAGCTTCTCATGACTATTTGACTTCTATGACTATTCATATTCTAATATGACTCATTACATTCCAATGTGTGGTCATTCATATTCCACTTTTGTCCCTTGTACTTCATTACATAAAATTTATTACATAAGAAAATTTACACATGAGATGGTGGCCTAATAAGGAAAACCTGCTAAAAGACAAAACTCATCAAATGGATAGATCGTGTGCTTCTTCATGGAGTTCATTTGTGATATAAGTGTGGCAGGATCTGAACTCCTTTGTGATGACTTCGATCCAATTTGGAAAGTATCTTATGCAGCGCACCCTCACCTCTAATGCTTCTGATAGTAAGTTCTTGGAGCTTGACTAAACATTATTCCACAACCACAACAACTTCATGTGCACTTTGACTGGTGCAAAGGCATACTATTGAATAACATCTTTGGTCACTTCCAAGTGTTCCTGTTCTGTTACCTACTTGACTTGTTTAATGTAATCTATAATCACTTGAAATACGACCTCCCTAACTCTGATTGCTTCAAGAGATCTAATGGTAGACATCCCATGCTTCTGTGTAAGAGATGCCACCCATTATGTAGCCAGTTATATGTAGCCATAGTGTTATCCAACTGTGCTCCGAAATGTGAATAATTATGTAGGTGGAGTCCTAATTTCACTCTATCTATTTCTACAGAGAGCATATCCTTATTTTCCAAATGCTCTGGGGAATTTGGATATTTGGTAGTCCACTCTTGCATCTTGTCAACTGCTCTAGTTGCTATCTTCAAGAGTTTCGCCACTTCTTGTTCATTTTTCTGAATGCCAATGAGAAGAGACATGACCTACTATATAAGTATCATATAATCATATAGTTGTTCCATAATATCCTCGATTGGTCACAATTCATCTAGCATGGTTGATTTCCATTATGCGATGTTGGATTTCTATGATAACAACTGTTGGTTCTCCACTGCAAGATGCTCTACGTGTTGCTTCATCGTAGCAAGTTATTTTCTTTTTCTGAAATTCTCGTTTATCAAATGCTTTGAGTTATCTGGTGTCCTTGTAGCGAATGCAACATTCGTTTCCATAAATTCCCTTGTATTTCTTCTAGCGTTGGAGGAGATCACCTTTTTCGTCACTACTAAGACTGATTTTTGAGGATCATTGGGAAAGTACTTATGCCTTTTCTGCATGATCCTCTTCTTTAGTTGATAAAATTTTGTTAAAATTGGAAACTAGGGAAACTTCCACCTTAGGAAAACTGTTAGGACTCTAGACACCACATATCTCCACAATGGTATGATATTGTCCACTTTGGGCCTAAGCCCTCATGGATTTGATTTTGGGCTTTACCCCAAAAGGCCTCATACCAATGGAGATATTTTTCCATCCTTATATACCCATGATCCTCCCCACTTCTAGTCAATGTGGGACTTTGGTCGTATACCCAACAATCCTCCCCTCGAACAAAGGACCATCGAGCCTCCCCTCAAACGATTATCCATCCGTCCACTCTCTACCAACCAGGATTCTCCGCTCCAATGCGTTGGAAGCACACACCTTACATGGTAGCACCACCTGCCTCGAGAGCTTTCTCTATCCCAGGTCAACTCCTCTTCACCGTGTTGGGACCAGGACACGTCCATGAAGAATTTGGAGCACACCGCCTGTCTAACCGAGCTCATCCACGGATCCCATCGTGATATTACCAGGGCCAACCACCTTTGTTTAGCATTCCGAGGATTCATCCACTTGGCTAACTTCGGGGCATGGCTCTGATACCACTTGTTAGGACTCTGGACACCACATATCTCCACAATGGTATGATATTGTCCACTTTGGGCCTAATCCCTCATGGATTTGTTTTTGGGCTTTACCCCAAAAGGCCTCATATCAATGGAGATATTTGTCCATCCTTATATACCCATGATCCTCCCCACTTCTAGTCAATGTGGGACTTTGGTCGTATACCCAACAAAAACTGATATAATGGAGATGATTATTGCATTGGATTCCTCTTTTTGAGAGGTACAATTTTGATATAATATAATCTCATTCTGACAAGTGGAAATGGGATTTTGAATTTATTCTTTCTCATGGAAAAATTGTCAAGGTTGACCTCAATCAAATGTAGGCTCATGAACCACAATGGATATGTCTTCTCACCCTCAACGAATTGTCTCCTCACCCTCAACGAATTGTATAAATAGGAGTGACCCTTCTCTCATTTGGACATCACTCATCTCATCACATCATCTTCTCTCTCCTCTCTTGATTGGTTTGTACAACTTGGAGGCTCTCTTTTTCACATGTGTGGAAGGAAGGCAGATTTTGGACTGGTTTTGGAGGCCGAAAATTACAGAGATTAGGGAATCGTTGAACAATGTTGACTTGGGAAGTTTGACCTTATGTTGAATTCTGCCTTGGGGATATAATTTCAATCTTTGCAAGCCACATTCTTTGGCATGAAATTTGAGGTGATTGGGGACTATTTGACCATGTTGGCTACTACATTGAATTTATGATTTGATCACAGAATTACAACAGACTTTGACTAGGTTGACCGAGTTTGTTTTGGGTTGAATTTGACCCTCACTAGAGGCCGCATTCTTCTATTGTTGATCAAGCTTATTGGAGGTTTTTTTCGGGCAACTTTGACCACCATTGACTTTCTGGTTAGGGTTGCATTGACTACTGATTTGGTAGATCTATTTTGGCCATGTATTTCTGACATTTGTACTCTCTCTCTCTCTCTACTGAACTATTGAAGAATAATAAGAAGATTTGATCAAAGGGTTTCCCCATAATGAGGTTTATCCCTAGCATCAACCACATCTTGTGTCCTCTTGTCTTGGCTTGTATTCTGAATATTTTTTTATGTTCTATATGCATTTATTATTGATGTGTATAAGTTAATGTGATTGCTACTAAAGATAATTGGAAATGGTCATTGGGATGATAAGAAAAATTGAAGTAAATTGTCCTAAAGCATAGAACATACCATTGTTATCTAAAATTAACTTGGTATCAGAGCTTAGGTGAAGACAAATCCCAAGCGAGAGTGAAGAAAAGGAATCACTAAGGGAAGCTATTAGACAAGGACTTGGAACAAGTCCCAATGACAATTACATATTTCTTCAAATCCGAGGACAATATTAAGGACAAATACGACTATCATGGATGGAATGTGACTTTGGAAGATAATGATACCATGGAATATGTCTAAGGAAGAATAGCAGAGCCTCCTTCAAATGCATCCGCCATTGCACAAACCAAGTACAAGAAAGGTGAGGTCAAAGCTAAGAATATTATTGTTGATTCTATTCATAAGCCTTTGGTTGCCTATATTTCTGATTTCGAAACATCTAAGGAGATGTATGAAAATATGGTTGGCATATTCAAAGTTAATAATGCAAATCAAGTTCTCTTTCTCAAGAACAAATTGAAAGACATCAAGATGGATAGAGGAGAATCCATCCAATCCTACTTCATGAGGATCACCGAGATCAAGAATGATCTTCTATCTGTTGGTGAAGTCATTGGTGACCTGGAGCTCTCTCTTATTACACTTGGGGGCCTTACAAGAGATTGGGATGTGTTCAACAATACCATTCTCAATAATGACATGATTTTGGGATTTGATGAATTGTTGTCCAGATGCACTCAAGAAGAAATAAGGATGATGGAAAGAGAAAATCCCTCAAATGGAAACAATCCTACTGCCTTCTCCTCTCATTCTAAGAGAAGGAACAATGTTGATCCAAGGAATCAAGAAGAAGGGTTCAAGCTGGGATTTAAAGAAGGAAGAAAAGGAAGGTTCTTTAATTGTAACATGTTTGGCCACTTTGCTAGAGAGTGTCCTCACAAGAAGGATACTCCAAGAGATGATGAAAATAATAACAACAAATTCAAGGGAAATGGAAATCAAAGGAACAATAGGTTCAATAACAAAGGAAAGAGGAATGCTACTGCCGCTCGAAATGGAAGTGGTTGTCCTCCCAAGAAGTCTAGAAACTCCAGGTATGATGGAGTTAATGTTGTAAAGCAAAAATAACTCTATCTTATTTCTTCCCTCTCCACTGCCTCTCCCCTGGATACATTGGACCATTGGTTGATTGATAGTGGTGGCTCAAGACACTTCACTGGATACAAGGAAGTCCCCTTTAACTTGGTTGAAAAGAAGATGAATATGGAGATTATGCTCGGGGATAATACCAATTATCTCGTGAAAGGAATTGGGAATGTTACTCTTCACTTAAATCAAGGTCAAACTCTTCATCTGCAAGAAGTGATATAAGTACCTGATCTGAAAAAGAACTTGGTTTCTATTTCTGCAATGGAATACAAAGGTTTTAAGGTGACATTCATTGATGGGAAGGTTTGTGTTTGGAAAAGGAACCCAAGAGATGAATTCACTCTTGGATTCAGGGTTGAAGGTCTCTATCAGGTTGGAGGAAGTCCGTTGGGAGCTATGACTTGTGATACTTCTCTTCAATCCAAATTATGGCACTGAATATTTTCTTACCTTCGTTTCAAAGCGTTACCTGATATAAGGAAGATGGTCATAGGGATTCCCGAAGTAAACTTAAATGATGAAGGTGTTTTTCAGGGATGTGAAGCTGAAAACATACAAGGGGACCATTCCCCTCAAGTGAGACTCAAACCACTTATATTCTTCAATTTGTCCATTATGATCTATCATGTATGTTCCCTGTGATATATTTGGGTGGATATTTGTACTGTTTTATTTTTGTGGATGACTTCTCTTGCAAAACATGGATCTATTTCTTAAATAAGAAGGATGAAGTATTCAAATGGTTCCACTCCTTCAAATCTTTGGTCAAGAATCAAAGAAGGAAGAAGATCAAAATATTGAGGACTGATAATGGGACCGAATATGAGTCAAATGAATTCAAAGACTATTGTAGATAAGATGACATTAAGAGGGAGAACACTACCTCATATACTCTTGAAGAAAATGGTGTTGCCGAAAGGAAGAATCATACTATCATAGAAGCTACTCGTGCTATGTATGCCCAAAATCAATGCCCACATCAACCTTTGGACTTCAAGACACCTGAAGAATTTTTTACTGGTAAGAAACTTGATGTTTCTCATTTTAGAATTTTTTATTGTCTCGTATATTTTCATGTGCCCAAAGAGAAAAGAAACAAACTAGATGCATCTGGGAAGAAAGGAATGTTTGTCGGCTACAGTGAAACTTCAAAGGCATATAGAATCTATGTGGCTAGTCAAAGGGAAGTGGAATTAAATCATGATGTCACTTTCGATGAAGATTCCACTCTTTGAAAGATCCAAGATCTTCTTATTCCAAGGAAGGAAAATGATGACGTTGATGGAGAAAAGAAGGACAAACCTTTGTTCGATGAACTAATGTCCGATGTTGAAGGTCTGATGGATCCCATTGATCCACCTCCTAGTGAGTCCTATACTTCAAGAGAAAGACCTTTGTGGCTCAAAGATACTCTTGAAGATGTTGATAAACATATTGAACTGAGGGGGATGTTTCATGAAAGCAAGAAGTTGAATAGGTACCAAGGGTGCTTAGTTTCCATGAGTACCATTGTACAATCTGAGCCTTGTACATTCGAAGAAGTCATGAAGTAACAAGTTTGGAAGGATGCAATGAATGAGGAATATGAGTCAATCATGAAGAATGATGTTTGGGATGTGCTTCCTAGACCCAAGAACAAGTCAGCAGTCACTTCGAAATGCCTCTCCAAGATTAAACATGGAGATTATGGGAGTGCTGAGAAATTTAAAGCCATATTTGTAGCTCGAGGTTTCTATCAAAAGGAAGGAGTAGAATATGATGAGATATTTGCACCAATTGCATGATATACCACCATCCATTCAATCATAGCCCTAGATTCCTTGCAAGGATGGAACCTACCTCAAATGGATGTCACAACCGCCTTCTTGCATGGTTCGATTAAGGAGGAAGTATATGTGGAACAACCTAAGGGGTTCAAAGTTCAAGATCATGAGACATATGTTGTGGGGTGCTAATAGGTGTCTTTTAAAACTCCTAATTGCCTCACATTAATCATCAACCTGGGAAAGTCCTTTTATTCCAAGAGTGTACACAATATGTGCAAGCTATGAATCCAAAGAGTAATGTTTTTTACAATGAAGTATAAACCTATGATACAAGAGTAAACAGATGCATTTATAAAACTCAACTTGCAACTGTTAAAGGAAACATTACATCTAAGCATCAAGACTTTATCTTCAACTGAAATCGTAATCAAATCTCAAACAAGCAATTGAATTAATAATAGCATCAACTGAGAGTGTAGTAGCATTAACCAATCTCTTCGAGCTGATTCTATCTAAATCACACTCAATCTCAATTAAGCGATTCAAATGGAAATGATGTCAATCGAGAGTTCAGTAGTATTAACCAATCTCTTTCAGCTGATTCTATAATAACCACACTCAACAAGATTCAATGCTTTAATTGATAATCAATTTAATCTATAGTAAGCATAAATGGAATCAAATGACAAAGCTGCAAATCAAATAAGGAAAGTAAAGTAACTTCAATATAGGAAATTGGCAAATAGCAAACAAGATAAACTCACAGAGAATGGAAAAGCATCAAACCAATCAAACTTGCATGAATTAGAAAGATATAACACAAAGGATAGTAGTTTGATGCACCAGAGGTCGGGCCCTTAGCTACCAGCGAATACCGCTGAGCTACTTCAGAGAATACGAATGAACAACAACGTAAATTATGTATTAACCATTGAACTCAATCCTCATTACAATATGGTTTTGTTCCTCAAAAGCACTAGTCTGTAAATTAAAATTACAATTTGAAATAAATAGAGATTGATTGATTGGTTCCCTTTTCTCCTACAGTTTTCACTTTTATAGTCAAAAAGGGTAAAAGATAAATGTGATCCCTCAGGATCGGGAGATCCCAAGGGATTCACAACTGAATGCTATCTTTTGACATTCTTCGTGTTTAGCATTGATCCTCCTGATTCGTCCTCCAGCCTGTCCACAACCAACGTGCCTTATTCCTCCTTTGTTAGTTTACGTTGTTCCGTATCTAGGGAACAACAACTGTTCCTTTCATTGTTTTTCTGCATAAAAAGGATTAAGAGTTAGTTATGGTGGCTAAATCTTAATCAAGAGTAGTTCATTCATTTCTTATCATAATCCATCAATATGTTAGCGTATCAAGGTACGAAAGAGATAAGAAAAGAGGAAAAAGGCACTGTAATTGAGAGTAAATACATACCCATTGCATAACTCAACATACTCCCCTGCTTACCCTATTTCATGTCCTCATGAAAAGTAAATAGTTCTTATGCAATGCAGTTAAAGAGTAGGCTGGAGAGAAAGCTTCAAAAATTGGCCTAAAGCCATGATGTTGAGCCAGGAGTGCAAAGGTGGGCCTTTCTTTTCCTTCAGGAAACTCGTAGTCAACCCGATACCCTTCACGAGGATACCAAATAATGGGACTTCGAAACCGAAAAAATAAGATTTCTATAGGTGATCATCCAGGCCACAACAACTTTAAAATTCCTATAATTAAATGGTTCCCTTTCTTTCACACTAATAGTGGAGATCATCCATCTGAGCTTAGATGTAGTCAGGGATCTTTCTTGAATGGAGAGGAAATATGTTATTCCTTTCTACACAATCTCCTTATGTATGGGCCTTAAAGTTTTAATCACGCCCTCTTGTGTCATCAACTTTTTATGGTTGGCAAACATTTGTAAAGGGTTTTTAGGTTCACTCCTCACCCAAAGATCCAATCCATGTTCTTGTCTTTGAAATGCATTATAAGCTTTAAACCATTTGAGTTGGTTAACTGCAAATGAGATAAAAGCCTGGAATTGAACGTCTCCAAAAAAAGGATTAGGGTTCTTTTCCACCTCGTTTTCTAATATGAAATTGTGCAGATAGAACTCACAAAGAAGCCTCTGGACCTTTGCACCATGTTGCTTGCAGAAATTTATAAAATCTTCAATTATCCCTATTTCAATTGGTTTACTAGCTCTTACGACTTTGATTTTCAATAACAGGTACAGTTCTAATAAGAACAAGGCATAATTGGTGGTGGGAAACCTACATGTCATGACATCTAAATACAGTGAGAAGATGGTGTTTGTTTGACTCATGACTCTGTCTAGCTTGAATTTTACCTTCTCCAACTTTTCTTTCGCCTTTCTATACCTGTTAAAGGTCTCGCTCTCCGTTATAGTTAGTTACCTAAGTTGTTTTTGCAGCTTTTGATATCTCTGCAGGGAAACTGTCTCTTGTTCATATCATTCCAAAGTGAGCAGACTTGTGCCAATTCCCGTTGAAGATTTAGTAAAATAGGGTCATGGTGCGTCAGAATGTCTTTGGCTTGTATGTCTGTCTGAGTGCCTATGCTACAAGAGGGGATATCCTCTGTCTGAGTGTCTGTGCTACAAGAGGGGATATCCTCTGTCTGCACTTCTTTATTGTGGGAGGTCCAAACCTCCATTTGAGTAGCTACATCTACTAAATCTGCATGCAATCCTACTTGAGTGGCGATTGTTCGAGTAGGTATGAGCTCAGTTTGAGTCCCTGTAGCCCTACCTTCACATAATTCCATTTGCACGGCCACATTGGCTACCTCAGGGGTATTTTTCAGAGTTTTTCCCATTGTAATTTCCTTTATTTTTCGTCGGAGCCTCTTGACCATCTTACAAAGCTTTTGGTGTTCTTTTCTTAGCTTCTTCAATTTCTTTCTGGCTCTGTGCTTCTTCTGAGGAGTAACTGGTCTGCTAATAGTCTCTTTAATAGCCTATGTCTCTAAAGAGCCTGGTTGTTCACCCTGGCATTGATCCAGTAAGACCATGTCTCCAGATTGATTATCAGACTCCCGAATAACCTATGTGCCTGCTTCCTTTTCTTGGCCTGTGACCTCTGCGTCTAGATCTTCTTGTTGTTGATCATGGTTGATTTCCACTGGGAGTGTGTCACCAGATTGGTTCTTTGACCCTTGAATAGCCTCTCTATCTTCCTCTTCTTGGTTTGCATCTTTTGGGGAAGACAAAATTCCGGTATAACCATAATTCCCTGGAGATTGGGCTTCTCCTAAGTTAGGATTAAGCAGTTCTTCAGGCTACATGTAGACGTTCATATTATCCAGGACCTAGGCCATCCCTGCCTCGAAGTCCTCCAAAATATCATCTTGAGAACTCATATTTGGTTTTGGAAATGGCCACCATTCATTTTCTCATTCATCATCGGAATGCCCTGCTCCTTCTTGCACTGAGTTGGGTCTATCTCCTCCCTCAGGTTCTGATTCAAGCTTATCTTGTCTTTCTAACTCTGGTTGTAAGTCCTGTACATTTACCGGACTAGATGATTCTGTTGATTGACTAGTGTTTCCTTGAGGATTTTCAGACGTTCCCCGGTATAAATTTAACCTTGTATATCATCTATGCTTGTGAGGTCTGCTTCCTGATGGGGAAACCCTTTTTCTTTTTGGAATAGGGTTAGGTGTTGGCAGGTTTTCACCTCTTTCGAGGACCGATATGAGATCATCCCATGTTGATTGTTGTTGGGCAAGGTTGTGACTAACTATTAACCTGATTAGACAATGGTGGCTAACTACTGTCTTTGGGTGTTGAGACCATCTCAACCTCTCGGCAGTGTCATGCAATAATGAATTCAATAGTGTAGGCAAATTAACAGAGCATTTTTGTTTTAAGACTGCTAAAAGTTTGAGTTGCCACAACCTTACCATGTCTCGACGCCCATCGCAGGTAATATAGTTCTAGACAATTCATGCCAATTCTCGCCATGGCCCAATATTAAAGGTTCTCGTTGCACTGTTTTACCTCCCATGATGCTTGATTTCTTCCTGGACTACAAACGATTAGTGTAGTGGAGAAAACACAGCAACGAGCAGAGCCGAGAGATGGAACAACAAGTAATTGTAACAGCTCTGTCAGGTAATGTTTTATAAAAATAAATACCATTAAATCGAGGACCGTTATAATGCCACATGCTCTGTGATTATGGGATGTCATATTATCCTACAAAATCCAATAAAACGATGAAAATGCATGCATGAGTGTACTAGAGGTGCTTGCCCCCTCTCGAAATTAAAGGTCACCTACGACTGAATGGACGAAAAGATGACGTTTTGGTGGCGAAGAACAAGGGTGATGGATTGGGCAGTAAAGGTGGAAGAGTACGTATATTAATGAAAGGATTATAAAAGGATACTGGAGTAATGAAGACGAGGTGTGTAACAAGAATTATTAATAAGTGATAAGATGTCGTGAGGTGATGCGATAAGTAAAAAGGAAGGCATGCATAAGAGGTGATACCTTACCACTGTTATTGCACTTGAAAATGATGTGATTGATTTAAAAAAAAAATTAACTTATGCATCAAGGTTTAAGGTAAGGTAAGTTAGGGAAATAATCTCTCCATAGAAAAATAGCAAAATAAGAAGAGGGCATTGTAATAATTATTGATGTAGGAAATAAAAGTTCAATACCATAAGCAGAGGTTCTGCTACCTACAAGCATCCATAGCCTCGAAAGAGTTTATTTTTAACCCTTAGGAGCCAAGATCCTCTATGTATAGTTGGGGAAGTGCATTATGATGTGCACAGTAGAGATCAATGTGCTGGCATGGCGACCAGATAAACACATTGCCATTCACTAGGAAGTAGCAAAAGTGGTAAGGCCGGCTCGTGATTAGACCTCCTATTCCAAGGATTATGTTTCTTGATGCATCCATTGGATCATATCCCTGGTGTGGTGGCCATAGTGGGAATGCCACTTCACCACATCCTTATGAATATGGTAGGCTGGCTTGTGATGAGACCCCCTATATTCCATCTTTAGACCAAAAAACATAAAATTGTTAGTGAATTATATATATATGTATATATATATATATATATTTTACACTCCCCATTTTATATATATAGGGTGGCTCAGTACTCCTTAAGAGTAGGGATGGCGGAAGAAGTTTAAACATATCAATAGAAAAAAATATACCCATAATCTTATTAATAGTAAGCAATGAGAATTATACTAGAGGGAGTAGAACCAACATGGTGAAGATAATCAATCAGTATCATTTATAGCAGAAATGAGGACAGTAAAGTGATATAAATAATTATGTCCTTTCTCTTTCGATCATCACAAAATCTTGTTAAAGATAATAATGTTAAGGATATTCACCTGCTTCAATAGAGTCCACACTTGTTGTCCTCATATATGTATTGTACTCTATGCCATAAAGAGGGAAAAAAATGAGTTGGGATGGGCTAGGAATGGTCATGCAAGGGGAAGAAAGGTTTGTTCTAAAAAATAGTCACAAAGTGCTATTCCCTTGGGGAAATAGCAAAAACACTCGAAAAAGTGATGTTCCATTTAGGGAACAACAGAAAAATACTTGCAGAAAGTGTTGTTCCTTGTAGGGAACAACAAAAGAAAACACACGAAAAAGTGTTGTTCCCTTCAAGTAACAGCAATTGTTCCCTGTAGGGAACAACAAAAACACATGGAAAAAGTGTTGTTCCATTAGGGAACATCAAATGAAAACACCCGAAAAAGTGATGTTCCCTTTAGGGAACAACAACTGTTCCCTGTAGGGAACAACAAATAAACACACACGAAAAAGTGTTGTTCCCTGTAGGGAACAACAAATGAAAATAGGGAGAGAGAAAAAAACACAGACAACAATCATCCCTATTGCTCTAAACAACAGAAGGGCTATGATACAGAAGAAAGAAAAATAATAGAACAAACAGGAAAAAACAATTGTATTTACAAGTCTAAAAAAAATCACTTTTTTACAGGACTGGTGCTGCTGAAGAGTTGCCTTCTGCAGCAAGAATTTGTATCATAGAATCTTCGCGTATCTGTTGGCAAAAGGATTCCCTTGTAAGCGGTTTATGGTAGAGGTGTACCCAATGCCCATTTGCTTTAAAGGAGTAGCCAGACCCATCAATGGTGGCCAATGTAAGGGTGCCATTATCGTGTACTTCTTTTATCTCGTAGGGACCTAACCACCTAGTTTGGAGTTTGCCCGGGAAGTCTTGGAACTTGGAAACGTAGAGAAGCACCCAGTCCAAAAGGTAATACCCTGTAAGAAAACGTCCCCCAGGGGTAGGTGGAGGTAGTCTTATCTCGGTCTTCAGGCCATTCAGAAAAGAGAAGAATTTTTTACCTGCCAATGTGTCTAGAACCTGGTCGATAAACGGAAGGGGAAAATGGTCTTTTTGCATTTCTTTGTTAAGATCTCTGTAATGAATGCATATACACCATTTCCCATTCTTTTTGGGAACCACTACTATTGGAGAGAACCATTTACTGTCAGATATAGGATAGATAAAATTCACATCTAACAGTTTCTGCAATTCATCTTTAACGATATCCTTTAGGTGAGGGTTCAATCTACGCTGAGGTTGCTGAATGGGTCTTGCATATTTTTTATTGTAGATGTGGTTCATACATAGTTGAGGGTCAATCCCTTTCATATTTGGGTAATCCCAAGTGAAAGCCCCTTTATATTTCCTAAGGATTTGAATAAGCTTCCGTTGCTGGTCATCACTCAAGTTTTTGTTAATGTTAAGGATTTTCCTTGGCTCAATTTCAATAGGTTTTCTATTATAGATAGTTGTTGTTGGTATTGTTTGGTCATTGATATCTTTTAAAGGATCTTCTTAAATTTCATTATCAAGGATTGCTTCAATCATGTGACATTTTAGATTAGATACGACAGCAGGGTGGTTAATGTAAGTGTTAATAATATCATCTTCTGTTTGGTTTTTAAATTCAAGAGCATCTGCTATAGTTAATGGTGATCGAATATTTTCGGTTAAATATGTTACAAGCTACTTCCTAGTTTTTATTATGGTTAGGTTTGGCTGAGCTGGAGGGTATAAAGCTAGGTTCTTCACATCATTCCCTCTAGTTATAGTCATACTGCCTATTCAGCAGCTTATATAAGCATCTACAGTCACTAGCCAAGGTCTTCCTAATATTAGAGGATGTCCATCTAGCCGGTTTCTAGGATTAATAATCAAAAAATCTGCTGGGTATTCCCAAGAATCTATAGACACCATCACATCCTGTAATGTCCCTTCTGGTTTAATAACTGAATGGTCAGCAAGTTCCAGCAAGGTCATAGTTGGATCTAAGGCTGTGATGCCAAGTCTCTCACAAGTTGTTGTTGTGAGAATATTAATGGATGCCCCTAAATCGACTAACGAATTAGGAAAGGAGCATCCATTCATTTGTACTGTGACAGTAGGGTTTCCTAGATCTTCATATTTCACCGGTTCCTCTTTGCCTAATAATTGATCAGACAAAGTTCTAACTACATGGACAGTTGGTGTTGGCTTTATTTTCCTCGTAGACTTTTTGGCACACAATTCCTTAATGGTTTTTGCATAGATTGGAATGTCTTGAATAGCCTGGAGGAGGGGTATTTTTACACAAAGATTTTTTAGTTCTCCCTGTAGAAATTTCCCATGTGTAGAACAAACCGATATATGCAATGTCCTAAAGCATAATACTTGTTCTACTTATATAAAACATTAAGCGGAAGCATAATTGAATTCATGAGCAACATCAAGTAGAGACATGCATAGCTAATCAAGAGAAATCAATCACACATAACACAAAATATATCAATGGGGAAAGCACCAGCATAAAACCCCAACACTGTATTATCAATCAAGTGGAAATCCTCTTCAACATACAAAAAGAATCAGCTCAATAGCTATCATGCTCTCTCTGTACTCTGATGATCTTCAATCAGAAGATGAAAATCATGGACTACCTAGGCCTCAATATATAGGCCACAAGTCCTCCAATCTCCTATAATATATCCTTCTTTATGCAGGGAATACTTACTGGAAATATCCAAGCATCTGATAGTACAGTGTCCCACATCTGATCTCAACTGGGTCTCTGACAGAACTGACATCCAACAGTTATCCATGAGTGAATCCTCAGTTATCTAAAATATTAGTTGTCACATGCATGCAAGCATTAACAAACTATATTTTATTATTTAACAACTTGTTAAAATAATCTAACTAGACTTGACTAGTTAGAACTAAGTCAACTGATTCTCTCATTATAGAACTCATACTTATTCCCTCAATCAGTGGAGGAAATTAATGATAAATTCCTCAATCAGTGGGACAACTCATGTGCATGCTCACAAAGACTTCAAATTCAAATTTCCTTAACTAATTAACTCAACTGAATTAATTAATTAATATTTCCAACTGCTATTAAGATCAAAATTAATTTTACTTCCTATAGATAGACTAAGGACTGCTATAAATAGGAAGGGACCCAGAAATGCTATTTTTAGAACTTTCTATTTTTAGCAGTTTCACCTCTCACCCAATGTGGCCAATGACCTCACTGGCCAAACTGCTATTTTTAGACATGCTATTTTTAGCAGGTTTATTTTTAGCACATTCTAAATTTAACGTTTCTTGTTGCACATTTTTCAACACTCCCTCTCAACAAGAAAGGCTTCCTCTCGAACCCGATCATGTAACTCTGGAATGTTCTGCATGCAACACATCTACCCGGTCCACTTGCTCCAACAACACTTGGAACAAAAACACTCCCAACTGACCACTCTGTTGGGCTAGGAACCTACTATGATGCTGAAGCTCTACCTACTACTGACAAGTGCTCCCTCTCTGACATCTGCGCTACTGCAATGTCTCCATGCATCTCGCACCATTGCACACCTATCTGTGCCACCTAGCACTGTGCAAAACACTTGTGCCTCTTGCATTGTTGCAGCCTGCTAGCTATGCGCTGTCCTGGGATTCCCTGAACTGTCGCTCTCTCTGCTGCTCCATCTGCATCTGTCTCTACCCAATCAGTCAGTTCTTGCTACTCCACATCGGGGCTCCTGTAGCAAGGTCTCATCCAAGAGGTTGGGTACCTCAAGGATCCTACCCCTCCTCCTTTGGGACAATCACTCTAGATCGCCCCACCTCCTACCTATAGGTATGGCTGCATGTGATCCCTCAGCCCACCTGGCTCGATTTTTCCCCCTACTGGAGGTCTCTGCATGAGTATATGTCTCTACTCGATCTCCACTCAGCTTCCCCTGTTGTGGCTGCTCCACAACCTCTTGAAGATGTTGCACCAATCGTGGCTCCTCCACAATCATCTGAGACTTCTTCTGGCTCTGCATGTTGAGAGGTAATATACCCTCCCTCTCAACCACCAAGTCTCTAACCTTTGCTTTGCTCCTCAAGGCTTTGCATGCATCTTGTACCTCAAGTGCATACAGGTTCTTAGCTAGCACACCAATCTATTTCCACTTTCCCGCTGTCACGAAAATTTCTAGAAAAGGAGCTGATTTTAAATCAACGATATCTCCCTCATCCGAACTCCGATTCAGCCATTTTTTTTTTTTGATTTTGGGTACTTTTCTGCAAGGAATCCAAATCTACTATTTATTTCTGAAAATTTTGTACAAAAATTTTCATATCTTTTCTGCAAACTCTCGGCCCAAAACTCAAAACTTTGAAATATCCTCTCAGTACACTGTTCTTGCTTGATCACCTGTGCTCTGATACCATGTAGAAATTTCCCACCTGTAGAACAAACCGATATATGCAATGTCCTAAAGCATAATACTTGGTCTACTTCTACAAAACATTAAGCGGAAGCATAATCAAATTCATGAGCAACATCAAGTAGAAACATGCATAACTGATCAAGAGAAATCAATCACACATAACACAAAATATATCACTGGGGAAAGCACCAGCATAAAACCGCAACACTGTATCATCAATCAAGTGGAAATCCTCTTCAACATACAAAAAGAATCAGCTCAATAGCTATCCTGCTCTCTTTGTACTCTGATGATCTTCAATCAGAAGATGAAAATCATGGACTGCCTAGGCCTCAATATATAGGCCACAAGTCCTCCAATCTCCTATAATAGATACTTCTCTATACATGGAATACTTACTAGAAATATCCAAGCATCTGATAGTACATTGTCCCACATCTGATCTCAATTGGTTCTCCGACAGAACTGACATGCAACAGTTATCCATGAGTGAAGCCTCAGTTATCTAAAATAATAGTTGTCAACTAAGTCAACTGATTCTCTCATTATAGAACTCATACTTATTCCCTCAGTCAGTGGAGGAAATTAAGGATAAATTCCTCAATCAGTGGGACAACTCATGTGCATGCTCACAAAGACTTCAAATTCGAATTCCCTTAACTAATTAACTCAACTGAATTAATTAATTAATATTTCCAACTGCTGTTAAGATCAAAATTAATTTTACTTCCTATAGATAGACTAGGGACTGCTATAAATAGGAAGGGACCCAGAAATGCTATTTTTAGAACTTTCTATTTTTAGTAGTTTCACCTCTCACCCAATGCGGCCAATGACCTCACTGGCCAAACTACTATTTTTAGACATGCTACTTTTAGCAGGTCTATTTTTAGCACATTCTAAATTTAACATTTCTTGTTACACATTTTTCAACACTCCCAAGAGATCGAAGTCGGGATATTCGATTGGGCGAGGTATAATCAATATTTCTAGGAATGGAGGAGAAGAGGTAATTATCTGTTCATGACTTTTCTGCTTGACTGCATTTTCCCTTTAAGGTGTTTGTTCTACAGTCAATGGCTTATTTGGGTAAGGTTCTTCAAGCTGCATATTTTTATCGTCCTCTGGTGTGATTATTCGTCCACACCTCAATTTGAGTTCATTACATTCTCTTAACTCAGTTTCCAGATCCAGATCTTCAATGATTTGTACCGATTGGACTGGTCTATTGTTAGGATTTGGGTTGGGTTGGGCTGGGAGTTGCATTGGATTGAGGATTCTGCTGCAACGTATAAGGTGTTGGTAGTGTGGGTCGAGGTAGGGGGACTATCCCTACTGGCTGGTTTGTGGGTCTTTGCCAGCTTGATTGCTAGTTTTGGTTTTGTGAAGTGGAGGGGGACCATTGAGATGGATATGGGTTGTTCTGCCAGAATGATGGAAGGTAAAAGGGATTTGGCCAACTATTGTTCAGATTTGATTGATTGGACCAAGGTGGCATGGAGAATGCTTGTGGTGGCCAATTAGGAAAAGGTGGTTGGTTCTGCCATGTAGCTCTTGTATATTGCTGGGAGTTATATTGTGAAGGCTGAAATAATGAAGATGGGTCGGTAGGCATACTTGTTTGCCGTGCCTACCATTGGCGACATTGGTTTAACAAGTATACTGGTTCTGCTTCTTCCTCTGCTTCCTTTAAGACTGTTTTTAATCCTGGGAGCGATGGACAACTTTCTGTGGCATGTTCCTTAGTGCATATGGCACAGGTCTATACCATATCTAGTGGGCATTCTTTATGACTATGTTTCTTTCTGCATCGAGGGAAAAAAATAACCAGGTTCTGCTCTGCTTTGACCTGCTTCTGCTTGGCTTGCATGATGTCTAATTGTGTTGTCAAGGTTCCCAGGATATCTGTTTTGAAATCTTCCAGCAGGTTTCCGATTTCAGCACGAGTAACGCTTCCCCCAGAGACTTTGTTGTCCCTGGTGATCACATCGCGTTCATCTGGTTTCAGTCTTGCGCTACCCCTCGAGCACGTGATGCATAAATCAATAATATTAGCATAGTATTCTTGATAAATATCACCTTTACCCATGATATTTAGTGTCTCTATCCACTGGTCTTTCATCCCTTTAATCATCGTGGTTTTTAGAACATTATCAGGTAGGTTTGCATAAGGAGACCTTGGGAGGTTATATTGGAAATGCTCCACATATTCTTCCAAAGTTTTGCTAGGCTTTGCTACCATTTGGAATATCTCATCTTTTAGTTTTCTAGATCTGTAATAATCTTGATATTTTTTAGGGAAGGCAGTTTTCATTTGGTCCTAATCATTGATGGTGCCTCTGCCTAGTCCCATAAACCAACATAGGGCTGCTCCCTTTAAAGTGGAGGGAAACAACTTCAGTTTATGGGGGTTGGTGGTGTAATCATAACCCCTACATAGGACATCGAATTCAAATAGGAATGCATCCGGATCTTCTGAAGTGAGTCCATGAAAGTTGGGAATATTTTGTAATGGGATAGATTTCATGGGGGCATTGACAGTTGTGTCAACAATAGGATACTGTAGTGTAGAGGTCTGGGTGGTTGTGGATTATTGGCCATTTGGTCAGAAATATACCAGTATCCTTCTGGGATCTCCGGAGCTGGAGAGTTGTTTCTAGGATGCCTAGAAGAGGTGGAAATGATTTTAACAACACTCCCTTGATCTGGGACACTGGGTGTCCTCTACTCAATTACTGCCCAGGAGATCTTGGTTCTGCTGATTCAACCTCTCATTTACTTGTTTCTCCTTCTCCTTCATAGAGGTTGCAAGAATTCCCTTCTTGTGAGGGAATTGATTATGAATTTTCAATATCTTGAAAACTCTGTTCAGTCCCTTCAGTTTTACCGTCAACCTCAGCGTAGGCTATAGATGGTGATCCTGTGGCCTGAAGGGAGACAATAGGGTGTCTAGAAGCAACAGTTCGGGGTCCTACTGATGGCTGAGACTCAAATTTCCTTATGATTTTGTCGATAAAAGTTGATCGTCCAAGGTTCACTGGTCCCTTATATTTTTGAGGTTTGGGATGTTGGATTATATCGTTTTCTAGTCTTTTCTTCTTAGTCAATCATGGAAAAATTAAAACGCTTATTTCTACCTTAAATTCCTAGCAATTCTGCTAGAAAGCAGGCGAGGGAGTAGGCATTTTACTTGTTCCTTACGCAGGTTCTTACCTTCTATTTTTAATACCAAGTTCTCCCTTACTAGACAAACATCAAACATCTACTTCACTTCTATGCAATTGTGTTGAAAGTTGGGTGAAGGAGCAAGCACTTTACTTGCTCATTACATAGATTCTTACCTCCCGTTTTCAATACCCAATTCTTTCCCAGCGGCAATTATCAAATAGACATCACACTTTGTAAAATGGCAACACTCTCCCCAGCAACGGTGCCAAAATGTTGGGTGCTAATAGGTGTCTATTAAAACTCCTAATTGCCTCACGTTAATCATCAACCCGGGCAAGTCCTTTTATTCTAAGAGTGTACACAATATGTGCAAGCTATGAATCCAAAGAGTAATGATTTTTACAATGAAGTATAAACCTTTGATACAAGAGTAAATAGATGCATTTATAAAACTCAACTTGCAATTGTTAAAGGAAACATAACATCTAAGCATCAAGACTTAATATTCATCTGAAATCGTAATCAAATCTCAAACAAGAAATTCAATTGATAATAGAATCAAACGAGAGTGTAGTAGCATTAACCAATCTCTTTGAGCTTATTCTATCTAAATCACACTCAATCTCAATTAAGTGATTCAAATGGAAATGATGTCAACCGAGAGTTCAGTAGTATTAACCAAACTCTTTTAGCTGATTCTATAGTAACCACATTCAACAAGATTCAATTCTTTAACTGATAATCAATTTAATCTACAATAAGCATAAATGGAATCAAATGACAAAGCTGCAAATCACATAAGGAAAGTAAACTAACTTCAATATAGGAAATCGGCAAATAGAAAACAAGATAAACTCACAGAGAATGGAAAAACATCAAACAACTTGCGTGAATTAGAAAGATATAACACAAAGGATAGCAGTTTGATCCACCAGAGGTTGGGCCCTTAGCCACCAGCGAATATTGTTGAGTTATTTCAGAGAATACGAATGAACAACAACGTAAATTATGTATTAACCATTGAACTCAATCCTCATTACAATACGGTCATGTTCCTTAAAAGTGTTGGACACAGATTGTCATTGATGTCAATATGGAAATATTAGAGGAGAAGACAGAGCCAAGAGGAATAGCAAAACAGAGCCATCGGAGCAGATGGAGATGAGAGGAGAAAATATGCCACAGATAACACTATTGAGAGCCATCAGAGGAGAAAACACATATATATGCATGCATTTAAACACTATCGGGAGTCCATAACACTATCGGCGGAAAAAACCATGCATATATGTGTTTAACACTATCAGAGGCGCCAACGGAGGCCAAGGCATCTATATAGGAAAATACACTATCGGAGGCAGAAAGCGGACCTGAATATTTTATGAATAGGAGCATTGAGTCCTATCGGGTCCGGCACACTATATCGCATTGGCACTTCGGGAGCAGGCACTACAATACGTCAAGTGGACCATTGTGATCGCCGATAGCGATTATCACATCGGGAATTCAGAGCAGAAGTCATACAGTGGTAAGCGGCCCCTTTGCGATCGCTGATAGTGATATCGCATCAGACCTCCGCCAAGGGCAACCCCCGATTGCGATGAACTGTTGCAGACCCGACGAGTATATCAACTACTGCTTAATATCATATCGCATCCGCAGCGATTGCAAGTCCTAAAGGGATGGCGCGGAAGATGCATAAGGTTTATCGGGTGGGGAGAGCAGGCTTAAGCGGTAAGTGGTAATGCTTGCACCTCCCTTGGGAGTCAAGTGGTATTTGTACATGGGCTCGCAATTCCATTAGAACTGTGATGCGTGGCGGCAGGGAATAGTTGAAAACCGCTTTATCGTGAGTTAATGTGCGGGCGGTTCGCGGGATCAGGAGGAGCGAACATTGTTGGATCGCCTGATGAATGATCGGATGGTAGGTTTAACTTCACGTTTTTTTTTTACTGATGTGACAGGAGAACGGCGGAGAAGTTTAACATCGTCGGATCGCCTGATGAATGATCAGACGACAAGTTTAACTTCACGTGTTTTTTGACTAATATGACGTGGCATGTGGGACCTCTATATGGCTATAGCCTCATTTATATGGTTTCTGTGAAGTAATAAGTCTGTGAATAAAAGATTCTCCGACATATATATTTTTCATATACAAGTCGGCCTCTCCTCCCTATGAACATGTCCCTTGGTGATAGGAAGAAGTCATATATATATATATATATATATAGATATAGATATGTATATATATATGTGTGTATATGTATATATATATATATATATATATATATATATATATATATATATATATATATATCTATATCTATATAGATATAGATATATATATAGATATATATATATATATATATATATATATATATATATATATATAGATATATATATATAGATATATATATATATATATATATAGATATATATATATAGATATATATAGATATATATATATATATATATATATATATATATATATATATATATATATATATATATATATATGTTGAAACGCTTCATTTCTGGAATTGATCTCGGGCATCTATATTACAAACAAATAACAGTTCACGACTCGTGAACTTGAAAAGAAAAAAAGGGGGACCTCTCTGTTATTTTTTTTTCTTTTTAATAAGCATCATTCCTGTTGTAATTCGGCCCCTCTTCCTCTTGAACATGTCTCATGAAGCATTGGTTAATTCGAGCGTAGAGGAAGCTAAAGCGAATGGAGGAGGGAAGCTAGAAGGTCGAGCGAGTGTTGAGGAAGCCGAAGTTCAAGCGAGGGAGAAGGAAGCCAAAGAGCCAGTAAGTAAGCGGAAAGGAATGGACAAAGGCATGAGAATGTATAAAATAGTAAAAACAGAGAACTGTTGGTGTTGTTGTTGTGGTGAAGAACTAGAGGGTGAGGTAGTAGAAGCAGTAGAGGCAAAAGAGGCAGAAAAAGCAGCGGAGGCTGTAGAGGCAGTAGAAGCAGCAGAGGCAGGGGAGTAGGAGTGAGTGAACCTCAGCTGAATAGATTGTAACAACATACTAGTGTATACCAAGATTGGGTTGGAGCCCAAGAGGTTGGAGCCTCGGAACTGAACAGGACTGAAGTCATTGGGGGTAGGTGCTCCTAAGTGCAGAACCACTGCAAAACATAGTTGGTGCTTTGGAGGTTGGAGCCTCATGGAAGTCCAAGTTGGAGCTTGGAAACTATTCACAATAAGATTTATAATTATATTGTATTTATTTCATTGCACTGTCTTGAGTTTTAATAAAAGCATTAATTCCAGTTGTTGATTTCTGTGTTTTGTGTATACATATACATATCTATATATGTTTTTGGCAATCACTAGAACAATTTAAAAAAAATAATAAGAAATACTGATTCAACCCCCCCCTCTCAGTATTTCCAACAATTGGTATTAGAGCAGGCTTCTTCATACTAGCCTAACAACTTGAAGAAGGATCCGCAGCCATGATGAGAAATCACGAAGCATCAGGAATACCTCCTTTGTTCGATGGCACTAACTTTGGTTTCTGGAAGAAAAGAATGACCTACTACTTAATGTCCCTTGGACCTGAAGTCTGGCATTTTGTTCAAAATGAATACCAAACAACTTCCACTCTTCCAACACACCCAGACGAGAGGAAATCCTACATCGCAAATGCAAAGGCCATGAACTCCATCACTAGTGGAATCACTGATTCCGAGTTTACAAAAATCATGCACTGTACCTCTGCCAAAGAAATGTGGGAGAAGCTAGTTGGCTTGTACGATGGAGACTCAAAAGTAAAAAAGGCAAAGCTTCAAACTCACAAAAGACAATTTGAAAGTTTGAGGATGGAAGATGAAGAAGATATTGCAGGATACCTCCTCCGAGTAGCTGAAGTGGTAAATTCCCTGAAAGGATTGGATGAAAAAGTTGAAGAAAGTACCATCGTTCAAAGGGTATTAAGGTCTCTTCCAGACAGATTTGACTCCAAAATAAGCACTATAGAAGAAGAAAAGGATCTAGATGCCCTCAAAATAGATGAACTCCATGGAATTCTCACTGCCTATGAAATGAGGAAAGGTGGCCCAAGTTCCAAAGATGCAACATTCAAGGCCTCAAAGTCAAAGAAGGGGAAATAAAGGAATGACTATAGTGATGAGTCAGATGTGGAATCCGAATTGGCTCAATTTGTACTAAAGCTGAAGAGAGGATCTAAGCTTAAAGGCAAGTATCCTCTTATTTGTTTTAAATGTGGTAAAATAGGTCATTATGCAGCAAAATGTCCTCATAAACATGACAGTGATGATGAAGGAAATTCTAAAAGAATGGCACACAAAAAGAAAGGGTTCAATAAGAAAAACTTCTTCTCCAAGCAAGATGAGTTTAATGAGGATGAGTTTATGGTCATCAAAAAGAAATCAGATGAGGAAAGTGATCCTGATGAAAGCCAAGAAACATTATTCATGGCACTCGCAGATGATGATGACTTAGGGCTGGAATGAAATGTAGATGAACTATTAATTAGCGCCATTGAAGAAAATGAAAAACTATGGAACAAACTCATTTCTCTCAAAGTGGAAAACGAGGAAATAAGAAAGAGAGAAGATTTCTTGGAAGCAAAGCTTAAAGAAAAAGAATAGACTTGTGAAGAACGTGAGGCCGAAATAGTGTCTCTAAGAAAGGAGTTGGAGAAAATTAAAAAGGGCTGTAAAAGCTCTCAAATACTTGAGACTATTCTGAAAAATCAAAAACCTCAACATGACAAGTCTGGAATAGGTTTCAAAGGAGAATCCTCAAGCACTAAGAATAGTGTGAAAAGCTATGCCGATGCACTTTCCTGCAATCCAAAAGATGAAAATGTATGTTATCAAAAGTGCATCCCAGATCCCAAGAATGAAGAGAGAATTACTCCAAAGAAGAATGTGGAGTCGAATCATGGACACTACAGGAAATACAAACCTGTACTCCACCAAGGGCCCATCACAAATCCAAAGAATGAGGGAGGAGTAATTCCCAGGAAGGAAATCGACTCAAACCATGGTTGCTTCAACAAGTACAAAACCATCTTTCTTGGACACTGCTTTCACTGTAAAAACTTCAATCATCAAGCCAGAAATTGTATGGCTCGCAGAAGTGGAAAGACAAAGCTAAAGGACCGAATAATCAACTCATATGCCCCCAAAAGGCAGGGACAAATCAAAACCTTCAATTCATTTGATCCCTTGACCAAATTTTATCTAATTTTCTCTTTCTGCTACAATAATGGACACTATGAACAAGACTGCCCACTCAAAGAAAGAAAGACGAGTAGCAAGAACTCCAACATGGACAAGTGCAGCCTGGCTCTATATGCTAAAAATAATGAAAACCAGTGGTTTGTAGATAGTGGGTGCTCCAGACACATGACATGAGATAGAAGGAAGTTTGTCTCATTGAGAAAAAAGGAAGGGAATGTGTCCTTTGGAAGCGGATTTGGTAGAATTGCAGGAAAAGGAACAGTTACTCTGATCAATGGAAAAGGAAAAGCTCAAGATGCTCTGCTAGTTGACAGACTCAAACACAACCTCCTGAGTGTTAGCCAAATCTGTGATCAAGGACATAAGGTTGTTTTCAGCACCAAAGATTGTGAAATAAGGAACTCTGCCTCAGGGAAACTTGTGGAAAAAGGGGTGAGAACACCAGACAACATTTACATTTTGAACAAGATTCAAGAAAATAAATGCTACTTGAGTCAGACAGATGAGAGTTGGTTGTGGCACAAGCGACTTGGACATACAAGCTTCGAAAATATGATCAATATAAGCAAGATCAAAGATGTACGAGACATCCCAAGGCTATTCAAACCAAATCAAGCAGTATGTGGTCCATGTCAACATGGAAAGAAAACCAGAATCAGCCACAAGACAAAGGAGTTCTATACATCGAAGCCCTTGGAGATCATCCATGCTGATGTGTGTGGGCCAACTAGAAATCAAGCACTCCAAGGAGAAAGGTACTTTGTGTTATTTGTTGATGATTATACTAGAATGATGTGGATATATTTCATAAAGTATAAATCTGAAACTTTTGAGTGTTTTAAGAATCTAAAAGCCCTTGTAGAAAATGAAAAAGATTCAAAAATTAAGTGCCTCAGAATAGATAGAGGAGGAGAATTCACATCAAACATGTTTAGTGAGTTCTGTAATATTCATGGAATTAAAAGGGAATTCTAGGCTGTCAGAACACCTCAGCAAAATGGGGTAGTTGAAAGAAGAAATCGATCAGTCCAAGAAATGGCATGAACAATGTTATTAGCAGCAGACTTACAACCTAGATTCTGGAGAGAAGCAGTAGGGACAACTGTCTATACATTAAATCGAACTCAATTAAGATCAAATTGTGAAAAAACTCCTTATGAGCTATGGAAAGGAAGACCTGCTTCGGTGAAGTACTTCAAGATCTTTGGAAGCAAGTGCTTCATAAAAATAAATGATGGCTCACCTAGAAAGTTTGATTCTCGAGTTGGTGAAGGGATATTTCTTGGATACTCTACACGAAGCAAGGCTTACAAATGCTACAATTATCAACTGAAGAAAATAGTGGAAAGCATTGATGTAAAGGTTGATGAAGATCTTCCAGAAAGGGAAATTGAAGAACATGGAGATTACTCTCTCATTTACGAATAAGAACCTAAAGAAGAAGTAATAGATGAGGAAGAAGAAGAAGAAGAACGGGAAAGAGAACCACCTAATACCCCTTGAAAGACGAAGTATGTCTAAAGACATCATCTAGAAGAGCAGATCATTGGAAATAGAGATGAAGGTGTGCAGACCGGAAGAAGGATATCAATCACACCCAAGAGAAAATTCATTGCCCTCCTATCTATGATAGAACCAAAAACATTTGCAGAAGCAAGTAAGGATCCTCAAGAAATGTCCCAAATTGAGAAGAACAAGACATGGGAGTTGGTACCTGGTCCAAAGGACAAAAACATAATAGGAACCAAATGGGTGTTCAAAAATAAAATGAATGAGGAAGGACAGGTTATCAGAAACAAGGCAAGACTTGTCTGCAAAGGATATTCACAAATTGAAGGAGTTGACTTTGAAGAGACATTTACACCAGTGGCCCGTATGGAAGCTATCAGGATGTTCTTGGCATTTGCTTGCTCAAGAGGATTCAAAATCTATCAAATGGACGTGAAATCAACATTTCTAAATGGGGAACTCAAGGAGGAAGTCTACATGGAGCAGCCAGAAGGTTTTGATCTAACAGCAGGAAAGGACTTAGTTTGTAAGTTGAAAAAGGCTTTATATGGGTTGAAACAAGCTCCTAGAGCTTGGTATGCAAGACTGGATCACTATCTACAACAACAAGGCTTCAAAAAGGGAGTGGCTGGAAGCAATCTATACATAAAGACAAATCAAGGTAAGTTACTAGTTGCTCTTGTTTATGTCAATGATCTGATTTTTGCTAGTAATAATGATGAAATGAGCCATGAATTTTCTCAAAGCATGTCAAAAGAGTTTGAGATGTCAATGATAGGAGAGTTGTCCCACTTCCTTGGACTTCAAGTATCTCAAACCAGAGCAAGATTATGTATATCTCAAACCAAATATCTAAAAGACATGCTCAAAAAATATGTAATGGAGGACTGTGCACCCGTGAGCACACCTATGACCACAAACTGCAAATTGAGCAAAGATGATGACTCCCCTCTAGTAGATGCAACTCATTACAGGTTAATGATTGGAGCCCTTCTATACTTAATAGCTACGTGACCAGACATAATGCAAGCAGTAGGAATGGTGGGAAGATTTCAATCTGCTCCCAAACAATCCCATTTATTAGCTGTAAAAAGAATTCTCAGATATCTGAAGGGAACTTTTGATTTCGGTCTTTGGTACCCAAAGAACTCAACACTGACTGTAACTGCATACACTAATGCTGATTGGGCTGCAAGTATAGATGATCGAAAAATTACGAGTGGAAATGCATTCTTCCTAGGAGACTGTTTGGTATCCTGGCTCAGCAAAAAAGAGTCATCCATATCATTATCCACAGCCGAAGCTGAGTATATTACTGCAACAGACTGTTGTACTCAGAAACTATGGATGAAGGAAGCTCTAAAAGATGTCGACATATGTACAGATCAACCGATTACCGTCTATTGTGACAACACAAGTGCCATCAGTCTCAGCAAAAATCCTGTGATGCACTCAAAAACCAAACACATACCAATCAAGTATCATTTCCTCCATGAGCAAGTAGCTGAACAAAACATCGTCCTGAAATATATTAGTACTAAGGAGCAGATAGCTGATATTTTAACGAAACCTCTTCCTCGAGAAGCATTCAAACATCTGCGTCAAAAAATGGGGGTTATTTCTTTATCATCACTCAAGTGCATTCATAGAGATGTAGCAGGACAGGGGGAGTCCATATGCATTCCTTTGCCATTGATGTCAAAGGGGGAGAGAGCAAAAGAATATTGCCATCAATAACAAAGGGGGAGATTGTTGGACACAGATTGTCATTGATGTCAATATGGCAATATTAGAGGAGCAGACGGAGCCAAGAGGAGCCAAGAGGAGCAGACGGAGCCAAGAGGAACAGCAGAACAGAGCCATCGGAGCAGATGGAGACGAGAGGAGCAAATATGCCACAGATAACACTATCAGGAGCCATCAGAGGAGAAAACACATATATATGCATGCATTTAAACACTATCGAGAGTCCATAACACTATCGGCAGCAAAAACCATGCATATATGTGTTTAACACTATCGGAGGCGCAAACAGAGGCCAAGGCATCTATATAGGAAAATACACTATCGGAGGCAGAAAGTGGACTTGAATTTTTTATGAACGGGAGCGTTGAGTCCTATCGGGTTCGGCACACTATATCACATTGGCACTTCGGGAGCAGGCGCTACAATACGTCAAGTGGACCATTGCGATCGCCGATAGTGATTATCGCATCGGGAATTTGGAGCAGAAGTCATACAGTGGTAAGCGGCCCTTTGCAATCGCCGATAGCGATATCACATCGGACCTCCGCCAAGGGCAACCCCTGATTGCGATGAACTGTTGCGGACCCGACGAGTATATCAACTACTACTTAATATCATATCGCATCTGCAACGATCGCGAGTCCTAAAGGGATGGTGTGGAAGATGCATAAGGTTCATTGGGCGGGGAGAGCAGGCTTAAGTGGTAAGCGGTAATGCTCGCACCACCCTTGGGAGTCAAGTGGTATTCATACACGGGCTCGCAATTCCATTGGAACTATGACGCGTGGCGGCAAGGAACAGTTGAAAACCACTTTATTGCGAGTTAACGTGCGGGTGGTTCACAGGATCAGGAGGAGTGAACGTCGTCGAATCACTTGATGAATGATCATACGACAGGGTTAACTTCACATTTTTTTTACTGATGTGACAGGAGAACGATGAAGAAGTTTAATGTCATTAGATCGCCTGATGAATGATCGGACAATAGGTTTAACTTCACATGTTTTTTGACTAATATGACGTGGCATGTGGGACCTCTTTATGGCTATAGCCTCGTTTATATGGTTTTTGTGAAGTAATAAGTCTGTGAATAAAAGATTCTCCAACATATATATTTTTCAAATACAAGTCGACCTCTCCTCCCTATGAACATGTCCCTTGGTGATAGGAATAAGTCATATATATATATATGTTGAAACGCTTCATTTCTGGAATTTATCTCGGGCATCTATATTATGAACAAATAACAGTTCACGACTCGTGAACTTGAAAAGAAAAAAAGGGGGACCTCTCTGATATTTTTTTTTTCTTTTTAATAAGCATCATTCCTATTGTAATTTGGCCCCTCTTCCTCTTGAACATGTCCTGTGAAGCATTGGTTAATTCGAGTGCAGAGGAAGCTAAAGCGAATGGAGGAGGGAAGCCAGAAGGTTGAGCAAGTGTTGAGGAAGCCGAAGCTCAAGCGAGGGAGAAGGAAGCCAAAGAGCCAGCGAGTAAGCGGAAACAAATGGACAAAGGCATGAGAATGTATAAAATAGTAAAAACAGAGAACTGTTGGTGTTGTTCTTGTGGTGAAGAACTAGAGGGTGAGGTAGTAGAAGCAGCAGAGGCAAAAGAGGCAGAAAAAGCAGCGGAGACTGTAGAGGCAGCAGAAGTAGTAGAGGCAGGAGAGTAGGAGTGAGTGAACCTCAGCTGAATAGAGTGTAGCAGCATACTAGTGTATACCAAGATTGGGTTGGAGCCCAAGAGGTTGGAGCCTCAGAACTGAATAGGACTGAAGTCATTGGGGGTAGGTGCTCCTAAGTGCAGAACCACTGCAAAACATAGTTGGTGCTCTGGAGGTTGGAACCTCACGGAAGCCCAAGTTGGAGCTTGGCAACTATTCACAATCAGATTTATACTTATATTGTATTTATTTCATTGCAATGTCTTGAGTTTTAATAAAAGCATTAATTCCAGCTATTGATTTCTGTGTTCTGTGTATACATCTACATATCTATATATGTTTTTGGTAATCACTAGAACAATTAAAAAAAAATAATAAGAAATACTTATTCACCCCCCAGTATTTCCAACAAAAAGCACCAGTCTGTAAATTAAAATTACAATTTGAAATAAATAGAGATCAATTGATTGATTCCCTTTCCTCCTACAATTTTCACTTTTATAGTCAAAAAGGGTAAAAGATAAATGTGATCCCTCAGGATCGAGAGATCTTGAGGGATTCACAACTGAATGCTATCTTCTGACATTCTTCTTGTTTAGCGTTGATCCTCCTGATTCGTCCTCCAACCTATCCGCAACTGACGCGCCTTATTCCTCCTTTGTTAGTTTACGCTGTTCCATCTCTAGGGAACATTAGTTGTTCCTTTCGTCATTTTTCTACATAAAAAGGATTAAGAGTTAGTTATGGCGGCTAAATCTTCATCAAAAGTAGTTCATTCATTTCTTATCATAATCCATCAATACATTAGCGTATCAAGGTATGAAAGAGATAAGGAAAGAGGAAAATGGCATTGTAATTGAGAGTAAATACATACCCATTGCATAACTCAACACATGTATGTAGTTTGAAGAAATCCCTCCATGGGTTGACGCGAGCCCCTAGGGCTTGGCATGAGAGGATCTATAAATATCTTATGAAGCTGGTATTTACAAGAAGCAATGTTGACCCAAACCCATACTTCAAGGTTGAAAAGGAAAAAACTCTCATTCTAGTTCTTTATGTGGATGATCTCTTTCTCACAGGTGATAAACCTCTCATTCATCAATGCATGAGGGAGTTGGCTTCTAAGTTCGAGATGAAGGACCTAGGATTGATGCATTATTTCCTAGGGTTGGAGGTCTCGAAAAAGCTAGGTGATATTTTCCTTTCTCAAGGAAATTACATTCTGAAGCTACTTGAGAGATGTGGGATGGTGGATTGCAAGTCCATGAATACTCTGATGGAACTCAAATATAAGAAGCTATGTGGAAGTGTTGCTGGGCTCGGGTTAGCGAATGATACCGAGTATCATCAACTTATGGGTGTCGTGATGTTTTTTTTCAACTTATGTCCTGAGATATGCTTCTTTGTGAACACATTGAGTCAATATATGGTAGAGCCTCATCACATTCATTGGATCGTTGACAAGAATATCTTGAGATATCTCTGGGGCACAATCCACTATGTATTGAGATACACTTCTAGGAATTTCAGGCTATATGGATATACATATGATGACTAGGCTAGTAGTGTGGTGGATCGTAAGAGCACATCTAGATGTTGCTTCTCTTCGGGGTCGGCTTCTATATCTTGGATGAGTAGGAAGAAGAAATCAATTGCACTAAGCACTGTCGAGGTCGAGTACATTGCTGCAAGTATGGCCTATTATGAAGCAGTTTGGTTGAGGAAGCTCTTCAATGAGCTATTTGAGAACGTGTTAGATACCACAATGATCTTCTATGACAACTAGAGTGGGATTCGTCTATCAGAGAATCTCGTGTTCCACGACCACTCTGAGCACATTGATATTAGGTACCAGTTTATCCGAGATATGGTACAATGAGGAGAAGTTAGGCTCCAACATTTTAGAACAAATGAGTAGGTTGTTGGCATTGTCCTAAAGCCTTTGGGGATGGTAAAATTCCCGAGAGAGACTGGGGGTACTTCTTGGAGCTAGCTATGAGAAACCATAGGGTGAATGGTTCACCTTCCCCAAGTGGTGTGCTAGATACAAGGTGAGTGGTTCACCTTCCCCTGTGATACCCAATTATGGTGGACATATGTGTAGGGTGAGTGGTTCACCTTCCCATACCTAGACACATTCATGCCGGGTGAGTAGTTCACCTTCTCCTACAATTTACATGTGCATAGGATAAGTGGTTGTGGTGAAGTAAAATTATAAGTGCGGACATGAACAAATTCCTCTAGCTCGATAATGGGTCTAGCCAAAATAGATACATTCTATGGAAGATTTCCTTAGTTTAGAATCAATCAAGAGGGCCTACCTCTTGGTCGCTTATCGTGCTTGATGATGACCTCACTTTCTCACTCCAGCAATCTCTCGCTTCCTCCTTCAAGCTCCTGAAACGAGTAAAAACAACAGCACACAAACATAATAATAGACAAATTGCAATTCAACCTACTTAATGAGTCAAGAAGCATCAAGATATGAATATGTAATATTACAGAACATGTAGGAAATCAATCAATAGTTCCATATATTAGTATCAAATAGAGGTTACAACCATTCATCTTAATATCATAGTCTTCCTCTGACAAGACCAGGTTCCCACACACTCCTGCTAGCATTCCATGATGGTTTCAAACAACAATAGTTTAGAGACTCTTCCCTTTAGGCTTCACTCCAAACTAAACGCACTTCTCCCTCACACAACTAGATGGCTATGACTTGTTGACCTAGGTTGTCATTGATGCCAATATGGCAATATTCTGGATACTAGAGGATGACATGAAGCCAAGGGGATGCAGAGCAGATTCATGAAGAGACAAGAGAAAGGCCATTAGGATAGCCAAGACATAAGCAAAGAGGAGTTACCTAAGGAGGCATATCAAAGCATATTACAGGATATCAGAGCAAGAGAGGCATTCATATATGCAAGGAGGTCTTTGAAAGACACTACCAAGTGAGAGGAGCCACATTGGACTAAAAGGAGATGCAGGAGGAACCATATAGCAAGGAGGCATATCAGAATCATCATGAGCCATCGGAGGAGCAATGGATGCATTTAACATCAAATAGAGGACACAGAGAGCCATCAAAGCAAACATGAGCAGACAGAGTCACCAGAGGAGCAGATGGAGAGGAGAGGAGCTAACAAGAGCACAAAGCACCACCATCGGAGCCATAGAGGAAGCAGACAGAGCTAGAGGAGCCAAGAGGAGCACACAATAGGATCCAAGAGGAGCCAAGTGGAGCACACAAAGTGATGTAACACTATCCACGGCATAAACATGCATATGGCGGCAAAGACTTAGACTCATATGCAAATACACTGACGGAGTGAAAAAGGCAGAGTTTATATTGTATGAGCAGGTTATGTTATCGGGCTTGTAAAACCCATGTATGCATGCTTTAACAGCTGTTGAACACTATTGAAAAAGTTGGAGAAAAGTTTCTGAAACATCGATACTTGTAAAAAAGTTGTCGATACACCAGTTTTTGCATTGCTGAAACACCAATTTTGGCGTTGCTGAAACACCTCCATGACGACATTATATTTCGGCGTTGCTGAAACACCTCCGCGACGACATTATATTTTCATGACACCATCAATCGAAGGTAAACATGAGGAAGCTGAAGTGAATGGAGGAGGGAAGCCAAAAGGTTGAGCGAGTGTTGAGGAAGCCAAAGAGCCATTGAGTAAGCGGAAACGAATAGACAAAGGCATGAGAATGTATAAAACAGTAAAAACAAAGAACTGTTGTTGCTGTTGTTATTGTAGCTGTTGGTGTTGTCAAGAACCATAATGTATGGTAGCAAAAGTAGCAGAGGTGGTTAAGTGTTGTATGAAGTTGCTGGTGAATGCCGGTGAAGGCTGCTGTAGCTGTTGAACATTGTTGAAATACGCTGGAGGAAATAGAGGCCGTGTGAGGGTCCAACAGAACAGAAAGAGGGTGCAGCAGAATAGAAAGAGGGATGAAGGACCAACAAGACAGTAGGCAATCGAAGGGGAGAAACAGCCAGCAGAGAAACAGTCATGCTGAAGCATTCACTGTGACAATGAGAACATAAGCTTGAACATAAAGTTGTTTTTTATACAAAGTTTAGTGTAGCTAACTGTAGACTGACTAAAGTTGTGTGAAGACATTATCAGAGAGTACAAAGACTATTGGAGACTCTGTGTGGACAGTATGGAGAGTTGTAAAGACTTCTCCATAAGAAGATTGGTTGTCATTGATGTTGTAGCATGGAGACTACAGTGAAGCTGTAAACAGACAGAACTCAGTAGAGAAGAGTTTTGAGAGCATAATATTATTACCAAAAGTGTCTTGACAAGATTCGATTGGAGTCCTTGGGGCTGGTGCCTCAGAAGTGAGAAGGATTGGAGTTCTTGGGCTGGTGCCTCAGAAGTAAGTAGGATTGGAGTCCTTGGGGTTGATGCCTCAGAAATAGAAAATATTGAAGTCCTTGGAAGTTTGTTCTCCTAAGTCCAAGATTGGTGTCTTAGCAAAATAGAGTTGGTGCTCTGGAGGTTGGAGCCTCATCAAAGTCCAAGTTGGAGCTTGGAAATTGATTGTAACCATCTATATATTGTATCCATTTTACTGCACAGTTTATATTAATAAAAGCATTTATTCTTGTTGTTCATCTTGTGTTCTGAATATATATGTTTTAGCTGGTAAAACAATAGTGGGAAAAAGAAATATTGATTCACCCCCCTTCTCAGTATTTCCAACAATTGGTATCAGAGCAGGTTCCTTCATTCAAAGCTTAACAGCTTGAAGGTCGACATTTGGAACACAAATGGCAAGGTCAAGGAAGAAAGTCTCCAATCCTCCTAAGGATGTGTCTCCCTCTACTACTAAAATAGAAGACAATAAATTTGATGAAGCTCCAAGGCTCAATGGGAACTTTAATATATGGGAAGCAAGAATGAGGAATTTTTTACAGACTCAAGGGATTGAAATCTAGAAATCAGTGATTGATGATAGCAGGATGGATAGAGAATCCAAGGAGTACAATGCAAAAGCAGCAAAGGCAATCTTGAATGGGCTACCTGATTCTGTAAAGAACAATCTAGGAAAATATTCATTAGCAAAGGATATATGTGACAAAATTCATGATCTTCACTCAAAAGGAGCACTGACCATGACCATCAATCAAGAAGGAGATCCTGAACCTGTCATAGAAGCTGAAAATGAGAATGATGACATCAAGGCTAAAACAGGCTTAGAAGATGAAGAGAATGAAAAAGATTTTGTAGAAGAACTCCTCACTAAACTTATGATTTCCATGGAAGAAATTAACAATTTGAAAGAGGAAAATGAGCAACTTAAGAAGAGAGCACTAGTTGGTAACCAAGATCAAACAAGAAAGAAAGTTGACCTCATCAAGCTTCAAGTACAAGAAAGGGATGAAGAGCTTGTCAAGCTTAAGAAGGAATATCATCAAAGCAAAAGAAAGCATCATGAAGAAGTCATATCCATGACAAATCAATTGGACAAAGCAAAGAAGCAGGAATATATCTTGTCAAGCCAACTTGAGCAAAGGCACAAGAGCTTGAGCAAACTTGAAGAAGAGATTGGTCAGTACAAGGTAGAGGTCTCCTCCCTTAAGTCTCAATTACAAGAAGCCAGGAAACAAGCACAAGGAGCTGAGAAGAGAATGGAGAGTAGTCAAGCAAAGAATGAAGAAATCTTCAAAATGAAATCAGATATCATCTCCCTTAAAATAGAAGCAGATGAAGCTACTCGTATCAAGGAAGAAACTGAGGAAAAACTTGCTAAGAAGAATATTGAGTGTGAAAGATTGGAAGAAGAGGTTGTCTTCCTCAAAACAAAGGTTGCAGGGATGAACAAAATCTTGAAGAGCTCTCAAGCCTTGGATGACATGCTCAGCTATCACAGATGTCCATTTGATAAATCAGGTCTCAGATATGTAGGTGAATCCTCAAACAAGAATGAAAATGCTTTAAACAAAAGAGATGTGAAGAAGCCAGACAGAACTGGTGATGCTCCCAGCTCCAGCAAAGGCAAGGAGAAAAATCAAGGCTACAATAGAATAGATCCTCCTCCAAGAAGAAAAGTAGATGATGTCAAAGATGCGAGAGGCAATGGTTATCATCAAACGATCTCAAGGCAGAAAGGCTTAAGAAGTACATCAAGGAAACCTCCATCTCCCAGGTACCAAAGTTCATTTTTTGGTTATTGTTATTCTTGTTAAAACTTTGGTCACATGGCAAACGACTGTAAATCATATCATAAAGATAAATGTTATGGTGCCCAACCACTCTATAGAGATAGATATTATAGTCCCCAACAATCTACAAGAAACAATTTTGCAGGAAGAAATCATGAATTCTTATTCATGAACAATGTGGAATGCTTCAAGTGTCATAACATTGGTCATATGGCATGTGATTGTAACTTAACATGGGCTCTTACACAAGCCAGAACCATGCAAAATAAGAAATTTACACAAGTATGAAGAAGGAAAGAAACACAATCCTAAAGTCCCTTGAGCTCTCCAGCCAACAACATATGTCATTGGCCTAAATTTTAACAATCTAAGCATTATGAGAAGACTCTGCCAAAAAGAGATGATGCATACAGTTAGGGGGAGCCTGTAATTCTTGATCATTATCGCTAAAGCTATTAGTGAAAGGGTCCTTATGAAATCCTTGCTGAACTATATTAATAGTCATTCCTTGATAAAGATCATTTCTCAGGAATACTCCATTGAAGAACATGGTTCTGTAATAGGGCAAATAATTATGGTGCTGATATTACAAATTTTGAATGTATTGACTCGGGAATTTAATGTGAGAACAGAGAAATTCTGGACACTAATAGAGGTAGTCTTCAAACAAACAGATATATCTGGAATGGAGTTTGAAGTAAGAGCAGCTGGCAGCATATAACAAACTGAAGCATTGCAAGAAGATGCATTTTTGCAATTGTATTTAAAAGACAGTCACATATTGGATATCTAAATCTGCTAAGAGGAAATAACTAGTTGAGATATGTACAAAAACACAAGGAAAGGACGACAATGAGTTAAGAAGAAGCACAGAGACATAAATAAATTCAGATATGAAGAAAGACGGGATGAAAGACAATCTCAACGGTAGTCTCTCTTGATTCAGACTATGAAGGTCTCTCAATTCTGCTTATGAAGACAACAATATGGATTGAAGCATAAAAAGCCTGGACTTGGACACTTGGTGTATGGCCGTTTGCAATCTAAATGAAAGCATTAAAGTAGAGCATTCTTAAGCATTGTTGAAGCCATGATAAAGCAGTTCTGAGACATGAAGAGGGAATAATGTGCAAATTGATGATAAAATATCAATCCTTCTATCTTGAGTAAAAAGAAGAAGAGCACTATGACAGGGGGAGTCACAGACCCATGAAGATCTACCATTCAGGAAGAACAGAAGCAATTTGATAGGGGAAGTCCTAGAGCACTCCTTTGCCATTAATGTCAAAGGGGGAGAGAGCAGAAGAATATTGCCATCAATAACAAAGGGGGAGATTGTTTACCTAGGTTGTCATTGATGCCAATATGGCAATATTCTGGATACTAGAGGATGACATGAAGCCAAGGGGATGCAGAGAAGATTCATGAAGAGACAGGAGCAAGGCCATTAGGATAGCCAAGCCATAAGCAAAGAAGAGTTACCTAAGGAGGCATATCAAAGCATATTACAGGATATCAGAGCAAGAGAGGCATTCATATATGCAAGGAGGTCTTTGAAAGACACTGCCAAGTGAGAGGAGCCACATTGGACTAAAAGTAGCTGCAGGAGGAACCATATAGCAAGGAGGCATATTAGAGTCATTAGGAGCCATCAGAGAAGCAATGGATGCATTTAACAGCAAAGAAAGGACGCAGAGAGCCATCAGAGCAAACAGGAGCAAACAAAGTCACCAGAGGAGCAGATGGAGACAAGAGGAACTAATAAGAGCACGAAGCACCACCATCGGAGCCATAGAGGAAGCAGACAGAGCTAGAGGAGCCAAGAGGAGCACACAAGAGGAGCCAAGAGGAGCACACAAGAGGAGCCAAGAGGAGCCAAGTGGAGCACACAGAGTGATGTAACACTATCCACGGAATAAACATGCATATGGTGGGAGAGACCTGTAGATGCATTTAACGCAAACAGAGCTATCGGAGGCGAAAGACTTAGACTCAATGCAAATACATTGACGGAGTGAAAAAGGAAGATTTTATATTGTATGAGCAGGTTACGTTATCAGGCTTGTAAAACCCATGTATGCATGCTTTAACAGCTGTTGAACACTGTTGAAAAAGTTGGAGAAAAGTTGCTGAAACACCAATTTCTCCGTTGCTGAAACACCAATACTTGTAAAAAAGTTGTCGATACACCAGTTTCGGCGTTGCCGAAACACCAATTTCGGCGTTGCTGAAACACCTCTGCGACGAAATTATATTTCGGTGTTGCTAAAACACCTCTGCGATGACATTATATTTTCATGACACCATCAATCGAAGGTAAACATGAGGAAGCTGAAGCGAATGGAGGAGGGAAGCTAGAAGGTTGAGCGAGTGTTGAGGAAGCCAAAGAGCCATTGAGTAAGCAGAAACGAATAGACAAAGGCATGAGAATGTATAAAACAGTAAAAATAGAGAAATGTTGTTGCTATTTTTATTGTAGCTGTTGGTGTTGTCAAGAACCAGAATTTATGGTAGTGGAAGTAGCAGAGGTGGTTAAGTGTTGTATGAAGTTGCTGGTGAACGCCGGTGAAGGCTGCTACAACTGTTGAACGTTGTTGAAATACGCTGGAGGAAATAGAGGCCGTGTGAGGGTCCAACAGAACAGAAAGAGGGTGCAACAGAACAGAAAGAGGGATGAAGGACCAACAAGACAGTAGGCAGTTGAAGCGGAGAAATAGCCAGCAGAGAAACAGTCATGCTGAAGCATTCACTGTGACAATGAGAACATAAGCTTGAACAGAAAGCTGTTCTTTATACAAAGTTTAGTGCAGCTAATTGTAGAATGACTAAAGCTATGTGAAGACATTATTAGAGAGTACAAAGACTATTGGAGACTCTGTGTGGACAGTATGGAGATTTTTAAAGACTTCTCCATAAGAAGATTGTTTGTCATTGATGCTTTAGCATGGAGACTATAGTGAAGCTGTAAACAGACAGAACTCAGTAGCGAGGATTTTTTAGAGTAGAATATTATTACCAAAAGTGTCTTGACAAGATTGGATTGGATTCCTTGGGGCTGGTGCCTCAGAAGTGAGAAGGATTGGAGTTCTTGGGCTGGTGCCTCAGAAGTAAGTAGGATTGGAGTCCTTGGGGTTGATGCCTCAGAAATAGAAAATATTGAAGTCCTTGGAAGTTTGTTCTCCTAAGTCCAAGATTGGTGTCTTGGCAAAATAGAGTTGGTGCTCTGGAGGTTGGAGCCTCATCAAAGTCCAAGTTGGAGCTTGGCAATTGATTGTAACCATCTATATATTGTATCTATTTTACTGCACAGTCTATATTAATAAAAGCATTTATTCTTGCTGTTCATCTTTTGTTCTGAATATATATGTTTTAGCTGGTAAAACAATAGTGGGAAAAAGAAATACTGATTCACCCCCCTCTTAGTATTTCTAACATGACTAGTAATAGCTTGCTTGGATAATCAAAATAGTATACTCACACTCAGCCAACACTCTAACTAGCTTGTGCTTGGGAAGAAGGGAGGTTTCTATAGGAATGATGGATGGGAGATGGATCCTCTTCTCATGGGAGGACTTATCCCTTGAGGTAGTTCCATCATTATAGGGGAAAGGAGCCCAAACTATCATCCTCAACCCCATCTAGCAAAACCATTTACCAGTCTTCCATTATGGAGCTTCTGGAGATGGAAGCTTCAACTCTAATGTAAAAAACTTTCCATAACATGACCAACGTGACTGGAACATAGCTCAATCACACCGATCGACTTGGGGGATAGTTATAATCTCTACACATCGGCGTGTGGGAGACAAAGGCCATTAGCATCGGTCTTGTAAATTGGGAAAAACAGAAGCTTCACGGCAAATGGTGCAAAAGGGAAATGATATGCTCATGAAGAGGGACATAATGGGAGTTTCTTCATGAAGGAAAAGCATGCGGGGTTCACTATAGAGGTCCTCCAGGATCAAGGAACGGGGAGTATAGGGACAATGGAAAAATGTTGTGTAATAGATGCCCCCTAAAGCATAAAGGCCGAGCTAGAGCGAGGGATGAAATGTTTTATAAATCAATGCAGGGAACCGGTCTACTGTCAGAAAACCTACAAGCAAGTATAGATACATATACATAAACTAAGATCTCTTTCAAATGATACATGAATCGTGGCATGGACGTAGCCATCCAGAGAATGATCATGTAAATGGATCCAGGTATGGTGTTGTTGGGAAAAGTATCCAATACGGAATGCCCCTATCCCACTCTAAGAGGTGATAGTGCCTTAGCAACAAACAAGGAAAGCTATCTGAGTATTCTTCTTTATGAGATGCAAATAGAGAAAGAAGGATGTAACCAACCGGTGTCTTTTGCTAGTTTGTCGATCCAATCTCTCTCTCTTTCGTTCGCTTCCTGCTGCCTGCTCTTTCACTGGTCCAGCTTCACACAGTTCCTGCAAGATCACAAGAGCAGAAGACTACACGAAAGATATAGATTCACATTCATAACTAGTTTAGGATCAGATATAAACTAAATATGCAAATACAACAACACATCATTGAAATACAAGCATATAGGAGAAACTCAAGTAGCTTTATTGATATGATAAACAAGGTTCAAGAGGAGATACAACCAAATGAGTCCCGATCCAGCATCTACCTCCCAGCAAAAGAATCCCTTCCTCTCCTCCAACAAAGCATAAATCACCCAATGTACTAATCTCAATCTCAAACCAACAAAAATTCTCTACAAATACAAAATTCCAGCCTCCTGAACCTCTGGGTGAGAAATCCATATATAGATGTGAGCAGAGAGGATGAGTCAGCTCATGTTTTGACTTGCGGCTTCTCTCTGTCAGTTCTTGCTTCCACTTGGAGGTTGAGAACCTCTTACTCATCACTTGGTCGAATTCATTGAGGCAAGTGTCATTGAGGAAGATTCTGGAAGCTTCCAGGGTCTTTACACCTCGTTGAATGAACTTGCCATTTGTCAATTCCCGCTCAGCGCACCCTGGGGCCATTGAATTGATCCTGATTTGACCATTTCTGAGTGGTTTTTGGTGGAGAACTTCTGGGAGAAGCTGTCATTGGTTGACCTTGTTCCTTTAGGGGTAGGAACAAGTCACCTAGGAACTTTGGATCCCTTGGATTATTGACATTTCATGCTCAATGTTGTAAGGCACAAAAATGTCTATAACAGTTGCCCCCTAAAGTATGAGGCCGTTTATCGGGTGAAATGCTTTATTAGGAGGATCCGAAGTTCTTCTAATGCTGGGAGGAGACCTGTAATAAGATACAATACAATACATTATTTTTCATACTGCTTTCATGATCTAGCTGAGGCGGGCATTCCCATGCTCAGCTTTATAAATTCATTTTTTTTTTTGTACATAGAACAGACAATCGTCTGATGGTAGACTGATGATTTTGATGAAATCATCATCCCTTTTGGTAGGATGATTATCTGCTGCAATGTTGTACATGTCAATGTCTTTATTTTTCCTGAATATATATCGCAGCCCGGATGGATGAAACTAGATCCGGGGTCTTCAATCTCGTCCGATCTTCACTCTAAGTACAAGTCGATCCATGTGAGAAATGTTCTGAAGTCGAACATGGAAAGACATCGCTTGATTACCAGTCAATGATGTAAACTGTTAACAAGCACGAGAGGAATCACCGATAATGATAATGACCCTTAAGGTACTGCAGTACAATTCACGTGGTGTGAATAAAGGACTTGGCGTCGAACACCACGCAAAATATTTCGGTCGAAGGTCATTGATGTATACCTGTCGCCGGAAGTGAGAAACTTGCCATTGAGGCATGCAAGCTTCAAAGTACTGAAGGGGGTGTTCCTAGATCAACTTCTTGGATAATGAGCTGATGTCGACAATAAGCGATCCGTTAAAGGAGGGCCTTAATGTATCCCACATCAGTGACACAGAACAGAGCAAATGATTTTGATGGAGGTGAAAACGATCTGATGATATATGATTCAGGGTGGCGATCATGAAAGTATGAAGGACAATGTATGGTAGTGGATGGGACACGGTTGACTTCTCCGGATGACTTCTCTTGAACATATTGGCGACACTTGTGTGATGGATTGGTAGCATTTACCCCAAAGATGGATGGTATGGCGAGACCATGGTGATGTGACCGATGAATGAAACAACCCAACCCGACTCAGGCACGGAGTGGAAGTGTCATGTTCAAGAGCGACTTGCTACCAATAAAAGTTCTTTGAGTTTCTCCCAATTTTTCCCTAGTCATTTCTGACCAGTACCTCTTTATTTTTGTCAAGCTTGAGGAGGATAACATATGCTTGTTCTATAATTCGCCCTTCGGGCAAACCCATCGCTATGTTTTAACGAGCCTAGCGATAGTGAAACTCGTTCTCGTCAAAAGACAAGTTTGTCGCTATTAATGCTTTTTAACGAGTCTAACGACAAAGATAACTCGGTCCTTTTCAATTTTAGAGAGTCTGAAAAGGTACATAAAGGTAACTCCAAAGATCCTTTTTCGTCATCTAATCCCTTAAGTCTGAAAAAGTATAAAACAATACAGAAGGGATGAGTTTTCGATAGTTTTAACGAGCCGAACAAAACAAGAGCTCGATCTTTTTGTGCAATAATCCCTCAGGTCCAAAAAGATTAAAATCTAGAGGAGGGATAGCACTTCCGGTTGCTTTAACGAGCTGGAAGGCCAAAACTCGGCAATCTTTTCATATTTTACGAGTCAGATGAAAAGAGCTTAAAGAAGACTCGTCTTTTGAGGAACGAGTGATGAACAGGTTAGCAGTTGATTCCAGGTAAGGCTTGGAATTTTCCAATCACGGCAGTGTCACAAGGATGGCTAGTGAAATCACTCTTCGCAGCTGTTCCTCAAAATGGTTAAACAATCAAATGGAGGTGAACGATCGGCCAATGGAAAAGTGGAGGTGACGGTGCAAACACGACCAAGGCTTTAGTGGCTGATAATTTACATTCGCAGTGGTTATTTACCGGGTAGTTCATTTTTTAACGAGCTTAAACGCGGATTGAAACACTTGCTCGATATTATGTTTATTTTTTAACGAGCATGAAATATGTGCTAAAACTGCTCGATTAACCAGTCATATGATAAGAATGTCTCATGTAAGATTCCATTTTTTATGGAGCTTGCGCCTTACAAAGCTTTGCTCCGGAATCCTTTCTTTATGCAAGTTAGGAAACGGCTAACCCCAAAAACAGATAAATAACCGCTCTTTGCTTGCACTCCAAAAGGTTTGCATGCCCCCAAGTATAAAGTACGATTTCAAGGTTACCCCTCAATTTGCAGATAAAACATTTGTTCTACCAGGAAAGGCCTACCTCTTTCAGGTCACCCAAAGATTGTTTCATTAATTTTTCAAACAAAACACTTCTTCGGCAATGTCTACCGAAATAGACAAAGGTGAGAGACTCCGTCTGTCAACTCACATAACTTTGACAAAAGAATCTTATTCTAGAACAACCCCTCTTCCATGACGGACGGGGTACGGACTAGTCATATTCTCCCGCGGAAACCTACCCTATACCCAAAGTTTTCCTGCCGAAGCAGACCAGGACGCATGCCCCCTGGGTTCCAGTCATATCCTTCCGAATCACTCGCGCTCATCGGGAGGACGGATCGTGGGTTGAGACATTTCTTGCGTGAAGAGACCATTTAAGGATGGTATATGACTATTTGCGATGCATGATCCGGGAAATGAAAACTGGTCCACGAGCTTGACCATTCTTCCTTCGTGCGAAAAACACATTACTCTAAAGAGTGAGGAGACGATGGCTCCCATGCAATATATATAGTCTCGTCCAAGGAGTAGGTTATATTCCAAGGGTCCTTGAACGACCATCATGTTCATTTGAACGGTCTTCCCTCTCAATGTTATGGGCACATTGGGGAGGATCCCTAAAGGTCGACTGTTTCCTTTATCAAAGCCTGTCAGATTTCTCATTTCAGGCAAAAGCGTTGGCGAACCAAGCGCTTTCCAAGCAATAGAGGAAAGGATACTCACAGCTGCCCCCTCGTCAATGATGGTGCCAGGAATGACCATTCTGTATATTTGGACGATAATTCTGAATGGTATGCTTGCTGGCAAACGGGGTCTACCTAGTTGGTTCCAGTCGAAGGAGACAACTAGGTTGCTTGGTGGTGGGACCGAGTAGACGGCCGGGTATCGCTCTGACAAACTTCCTTCCTGCGATAAAGGAATGGGGGGATTGCCCCCGTGCTCGTCGGAGTCTGTGTTGATGAAGAGAATTTGGATGGTGTCATCTTTATCCTCTTCAATGACTGTATCATTCGAAGATAAAACCTCTGAAGGCAAGACCGGGTCAACTGCCGCCTCGACCTTTTGACTTTCGTCAGGTATGGATTCAGCTGGTTCATCTTCAATGACCGGCGCTTCAGCTGACCACTTGAGCGGGCCAGCTGGATTTTCAACTAACGAAGGACTCGGCAAGAGTTTTTTATATCCAGGAGGAAGTCGTAACGTTGAAACCGGACGATCATCCAAAACTCTTTTCGCTTCGTCTAAGAAGGGACAACGGTGGATGGCGTGATCACCTTCGCACAGTCTACAGGGAGATCTAGCTCTCCCTTTTTGTCCAAGAACTTCACTTTCGCTAGTTGACGGTATGCATTCAACATGGCTATCAGAGGTTGATGCCACCGGATTGTGCAAACGGGGGGACCAGTCCCTTAGTATCCGAGGGATGCAGGGACAATCTCTGTGGAAGTGGTCTCCCTTGCATATGACACATGGCGATTTAGGCCTAGTCAGTGCTGTGTGTGGATTTTTGTCAGACGACACTTGTTTGCCCCCAGTCGCTTTTGGCTCCTTCTTCTTCTTCTCTTTCTTCTTCTTTTCCTTCTTCTCCTTAGGAACTTGGTTTTTTGTTTTACCAGTTCCGTCAAGCGAAGAGGAAGGAGGAGAGGAAGAATTAGAGGAAGTAGAAGGCTGGTGGGCAATTCTGGACTGGTCTAACTGTTGATTCGACTGTTCAGGAATAGTGGTGTTTTGAACGACATTGGTTGAGAAGAGCCAGACCGGCAGGCCAATTGTCAGTCCTGGAAGCGACAATGCGGCCATATGGGGCACACCAACATCTCCCCAAGAGGAGAAGGGACTAGGATTTCCACCAAGGGGAATTCCTTGGTTGGTGGGCTCCATTTTCTCAACCTAAAGATCAACGCAGGAAAAAACAGGTGATTGTTCCGTTTAAAATAAATTTTAACGACGCTTTAGACACAACTTGCTTTTTCAATTTTAAAGAGTCGAGAAAAAGCTAAAGATGACTCTAGTCGCCTTCGATGTTTTAACGAGCCCGAAGTGACAAATGCTCGGATGGACTTTTTCTGTTATAGAGTCTGAAAAAGGCCAAAAGGAACTGCTCTGGAGTTCTAGGTAGAGGGTGTGCCAAACTTTTCGCAAAACCGCAGAATACTTTTTAGGGTACGGGCGGTCGATCTTCCTGAATGCTGTGTTCAATGCATTGCGATCAGTAGGGCGGCCGACACGGCTTCCTATGGATAAAGGTTATATTCCTATAGGGGTCTCCCAATATATACGCGACGGTACGTGGGAGCACAATCCGTACTGGTACTAATCGTCCCTCAGGAGGAATCACCCAACCATCAGTGAGGCGACCAGTGACCAGGTTTTACGATGCCGGAACACGTCTCTAGCCTAGACCTCTATGTTGTGCGTTATGTTACAAAGCGTTGTTAAGTTCATTCAATTTATTTTAGGTTGATCTTTCTTAGAAGTTTTCCTTTTTGGATCACCACGAGATGTATGATACAATTCCTAAATGCAGTCTAAAGATGATAAGCAAGCTTTATATCTTTTCAACAATGAAAATCCTAGCTACAAGGGGAAAAGAAAGACACCATCTTTTCTCAAAGAGCATAGAGCACACAGTAATGCACTTTTTCCTAAATCAACATACAAACTGTCAAATGCAAATGCACATATGCATGTATTTGTTTTCACTTTCTTAATATTGATGCCTAAAAAGAAAGCTGTTATATAAATTTGAATTCGATTTCAAGTGAAAACACAAACAAGTTCCTTTTTCGAAATCAAAAAGACGATTACGACACCTTATGATTTACTTGTTTCGACACTTTGAAATGCATAAATTCAAACCAAAAGACAAAAGTAAAAGCTAAATCAACTGTGAACAGCAAACAAACTCACTCCTAAGATCAAAACGACACTTACGACAGGTATAGATCTAGGGGCGACAGTATGACCAGTTTACTTTCGAAATGGGAAACTGCAAATGATGTAACAAATACACAAAGAACAAATACAGTTTCTTTATATAACTGAGGCGAAATTGAGGCAAAGAAAAGGGGTTTCAGATAGGTACTCTGACTGATAACAGGCTGCAAAAACAGAGATGAAAACTGAGCAAAAGGAAGCAGGGAACCACAGCTGCACAAGGCAAAGACTGATCAGCGCACTCCTAATACAGAGGTTTTGACATTCAGCGCAGGTAGCCTTCACAAGACCTAAGTTGAAATGCAGAACCTCTTCACAGAGTCTGCGCTGAAGCAGAAACGAGAGTTGTTTCTGGGTTCTGGGTTACGGTTTGCAGTTTTTTCTACAGTTTTCGGCCGGATAAAAGCTATCAATTAGGTACAATTAGGAGGATGATTTATAGGAGGACTAAGATCTATCACAAAGGGTTGTTAGAGCACTTGTGAATCAACTTCTCAGATCATAAACAGGCCCAGTGAGAGGGCTAGAGTAGCTGATCTCTACTTTGCATTTGTAAATAGCAAATGCAGTTCGATTCGGCACTCTTGGGTTTATGAAATGAATAGCAATAGAAACACAAATAAACTAACAAGATACTTTCCCCAGTGGAGTCGCCAATTTGTTGTTGGGAAAAGTATCCAATACGGAATGCCCCTATCCCACTCTAAGAGGTGATAGTGCCTTAGCAACAAACAAGGAAAGCTATCTGAGTATTCTTCTTTATGAGATGCAAATAGAGAAAGAAGGATGTAACCAACCGGTGTCTTCCGCTAGTTTGTCGATCCAATCTCTCTCTCTTTCGGTCGCTTCCCACTACCTGCTCTTTCACTGGTCCAGCTTCACACGGTTCTTGCAAGATCACAAGAGCAGAAGACTACACGAAAGATATAGATTCACATTCATAACTAGTTTAGGATCAGATATAAACTAAATATGCAAATACAACAACACATCATTGAAATACAAGCATATAGGAGAAACTCAAGTAGCTTTATTGATATGATAAACAAGGTTCAAGAGGAGATACAACTAAATGAGTCCCGATCCAGCATCTACCTCCCAGCAAAAGAATCCCTTCCTCTCCTCCAACAAAGCATAAATCACCCAATGTACTAATCTCAATCTCAAACCAACAACAATTCTCTGCAAATACAAAATTCCAGCCTCCTGAACCTCTGGGTGAGAGATCCATATATAGATGTGAGCAGAGAGGATGAGTCAGCTCATGTTTTGACTTGTGGCTTCTCTCTGTCAGTTCTTGCTTCCACTTGGAGGTTGAGAACCTCTTACTCATCACTTGGTCGAATTCATTGAGGCAAGTGTCATTGAGGAAGATTCTGGAAGCTTCCAGGGTCTTTACACCTCGTTGAATGAACTTGCCATTTGTCAATTCCCGCTCAGCGCACCTTGGTAGTGCTTCTACCTGCATTGCAGTGCAACTGGCCAGTGTAACCTCTGCATTTCAGCGCAGGCAACTAGTGGGGCCATTGAATTGATCCTGATTTGACCATTTCTGAGTGGTTTTTGGTGGAGAACTTCTGGGAGAAGCTGTCATTGGTTGACCTTGTTCCTTTAGGGGTAGGAACAACTCACCTAGGGACTTTGGATCCCTTGGATTATTGACATTTCATGCTCAATGCTGTAAGGCACAAAAATGTCTATAACATATGGGCGTAGACATCTGTCAAAGAGGATCATAACAAAACCAAGGTATGGTCACATCCATCCAATAATGAGAAGGATCACAAATGATAACTCATGGTCTGGTCATAGCTAGCCATCTAATAGAGACATGCATATCATCATAACCATGTCACACCACTTTGCAACCTGGACTTTTTGTAATCTGAGTCTAGGGTCTTGTGCTCCAACACGACCCAATCAAAGTACAGATCCTAGCAAGAAAATAGATGTGTTGATGTCGAACATGCTAGAAAGTTGCTTGATTACTAGTCAATGATGTAAATTGTTAACAAGCACAAGAGAAACCATAAATAATTACAATGGCCCTCAAGGTACTATTAGCACAATTCATGGAATGTGAATACAGGAACTGAAGTCGCACATCTGCGAAATCACTCGATTGAAAGCCAATGATGTGAACTTTTCGTCAAGTGCGAGGAACTTGCCATTAAGGCATGCAAGCTCTATGGTACTGGAAGGTAGTCTCTCGGTCAACTTCTCGGATAAGGAGTTGATGTTAATGGAAAGTGACTGTGTCGAAGGAGGGCCATAATGAATCCCACATCATTGACGCAAGACGAGAGGATGCATAATGATTTTGGATGATACAGAGAAATAGAGGTAAGTGTAACTGCAGAAGGATAACTCTTGAACATATCAGCGACACAACTGGAAGTTTGGTAGCTTTTGGATCCATAGGATCAGTGGTCATGGTGACATAGCAGAGATCGAATAGAAGGCAAAAAATAAACGACCCAAATCAAGGAAGGTCAACGATGTAAAGGAGGATGTCCCAACCCGAGATGAAGCAAAGAGTGTCATGTTCAAGAGTGAGTTGCCGACATGACTCCATAGATTTCCAAATTCCCCCCCCAACCATATATGGTGAGTACCACAATTATTTTTTATCGCAAGCTTAAAGGGGATAGCATGTGCTTGCACTGTAAGTTCATCCTTTGGACGAATCAGACCTAGTAAGTTTAATGAGCCCTAGGAAGGAGAAGCTCATGTTCGTCATGTTGATGAATCCGATGTTGTTTAATAGTTTAATGAGTTCGACAAAGGTGTAACTTAGTATATTTTCATGTTTAGAGAGTTTGAAAAAGACACGTAAAAGAAAAATCCACAGGGTCCCTTTTCGTACATTTGTGTCTCTCAAGCCCGAAAATTTAGAAAACAATACTTGAGAGAACCGCTTGACCATTTCAGTCAAGGAGTACCTTTTTCGTAAATAGTTCCTCCCAACCCTAAAAAGGGGTAAAATTATACTGAGCACATGACGTTTCGCATCTATTAATGAGTTCGAAACGACAATGGCTCATCCATCTTTTTGTTTTTAAAGGGTCGGAAAAGAGTTGAAAGCAGACCCCCCATTTTTATTCTCTTTAACGAGTCAAAAAGGAAAAAATACTCGGCAATATTTTCATATGAGTTTAATGAGTTGAGAAAAGAGCTGAAATATGACTCATCGCCATTGTCGAATGTCCATCCTCTGTCACTGCACAAGCAAGGCAAAGTGTATTATCAAGTGCTTGAGGCAAAATAGGTCCAAAATATTTACAAAACCTGATATTTTCATGAAAAAATGAATAAATAGGGGAAAAGTAAATATATTTTTACCATTTACCATTTTACCTTTGCAGTGAAGACTTTTACCCACTTTTGCCCTAGTTTTTCTGGAGTAGATTGCGGGAGATCCGGGAGGCCAATTGATGAGCCGTCAACTCCAGGTAACAGTCGAAGCCTTGACCTCTATTTCCATGCTATTTATTTATTCTTTTAACCATTTTTTGGATTTTTAGGGAGGTTTTTGAGAAAAAAATTTTCCCTTGGTCTCCACAATTTTATTTGCACGGCCATTCACACTGATCGGTGCCACTGTTTCTAAAGCAGGCGCGCCAGTGCCATGGATAGGGAAAAAACAAGTTTTCTCAAGAACTGACCATTAAAATTTGTTTTTTATGTACCAAAATTGATGATTAACTCAAATAAATGGCTTTTGAGGTAGAGGAATCGCCGAAAATGGTGGATTGGAAGGAAAGGGAACACGAAGATGTGGACACCCAGGCAATGAATGATCTAAATTGCTTGGAGGCTTTGAGGGCTTGCGGGCTCCTCAAATTTTTCCTTACACCAGGGATGTAGGCCCAGCCCGAATTTCTTTGGTATTTGATAAGCCTTTGGGACATCAATTGTGAGATTTTTGTCATTGGGGACCAGGAGCTGGAGTTGACAACTTCAGACATTTACTTCATCACTGGGCTGTCTCGCAGAGTTGAGCTAGTGAATTTGTATGGGTCACGTCTGGTCGGGGAAAGCATATCTTCCTTGCTTTCTGCACATTGTCCCGAGGCCTTGAAATCCAAAAGCAGGAAGATTGAGATTTCCAGTGTATGGGATTTGACATTGAGGGTGATTCTATTGACCATCAACAGAGTGGCGGGGTCCCAGGTGGAACATGAGACTAATAAGTTGAAGTTCCTTTATGCTATTGACTGCACAACTCCTACGATCTTCGACTGGGCTAAGGCCATGAAGATGAATATCAAGCGCAAGTTGTCTAAGGTGAAGGAGGGAAATCTGAAGCAATTTGGATTCGGATCAGTACTTGTGACCTTTTTCTTGGAACGAGTGCCATTTTTCTAGTTTTAGTTTACTGAGGTTGATCCTCCTATGCCACGCAATCCATGGATGGCTCGGTGGAGTCATTTGATGCCCAGGATCATTGGGGTCAGCAGATGTCCTACTAACCAACATTCTTTTCGTGGTTATGATGACATAAAATTGTCGTGGAGGACTACCCGTACAACGACACTGATTTCCGTGGAGACCTAGATATGCCCTTGCCAGATGGGGAGGACTTTGATGACGAAGGTAAAAAACCAAACAAAATTTTGATTTTGATGTTTTTTAATTGTTTTTAGTATATGCATGCTTATAACATTTCTTTTATGTACGCAAATGTCGGACCAGAGTGACCAGCCGAGATATCCGCTATAGCCAGGCGCTATCCCCGTTCTATTGATGTTGTCACCCCTTATCAGGAAGGGGGCGATAACGAGGAGGAGATTGCGAGGAACCTCGAGGGTTTGACTCATGGTATCCTTGAGTATGCTCGAATAGGAGACATGCCTCGGCAGTACTAGAGGCACACAGTGGGAGTCTCAGATCATCCACCGATTGTTGAGTCACGTAGTATGAGCTGTCTCTTGCTATCATGACCACCATGCTGAGTAGTTCCTAGGTCCAGTACTTACATATTTTTGAGGCCTGCGTGCCGTGGATGTACGAAGCCTGTGAGCCGCCGATGTTATTGTGGACATACATATTATTTTTTGGGGTTTTGATGTATCAAACATTCTCACATATGTATATATGTTATATTTTCCTATCTATTATGGTACAAATGGTTTGTCTTATCTTTTACATGTTTTGCAAATGTCTATCTAACACATAATTAGCTAATGCATCTGTTAATGTATTCATGCGTCTAGGAATATGATGATATGTAATATAATCAAAATGTCTTTCCAATAGATATATACAGAGATACATTCATAATATTTGAGGGTTCTTGACAGAATATTTCCCGTTGAGTTAAAGGATGACAAGCTGTGAATCCAGGTTGACAACCAATTCTCTGGCGCGCAGAGCGATGGCTTCTGATAATAGTTCGATGACTGCACTGTATTCAACAATGTTGTTGGTTGTAAGACCTAGGCAAATACCTTGAAGGCCAATCAAATCACCGTTAGGGTTGTAGATAGCCCATGCCGCGGATGATAGGTTCCGGGTACTTCAGCAAGCACCATCAGCGAAACTGACGTGAGGAGCTGCAGACATCTACAAAGCATGAAAAGCATAGTAAACAGGAGGGCTTGTTTGGAAACTTTCACACAAAACCACACTGTACAAAAATGAATCACACACTAATGTACATAATTAACCACACAAGATGACATAAGCATAGTACATTTTGAGGTAAAGCCTGTTTTGAGGCTTATCGAGAGGATTTCCTTCATAATCAATAAGTTCATAGGCTCCTTTCTGCAAAACACGTTTTACAATATAGGGCCCGTGCCACATAGGTTCGAACTTGCCTACCCCCAACTTATCATTAGCTTGGTCATATAGCAAGACCAAATCACCCTCAGAGAAAGCGCGAGGGGAGACCGACTGGTCGAAATGGGATTTGACCCGTTTCTTTTGTGCTTTGATGACCAAGGCAGTGAGTCTCGTCCAGTCGTTCCAAATATAAGAGGCGTTCCTCTTGAGGTGATGTTTCAGGGAGGAGTTCAACAACTAACTTAAGTGAAGGAATCTCACATTCGATTGGCAATGTTGCTTCTAGACCATAGACCAGTTGGAATGGTGTGAAACCAGTGGCGTCTTTGGTTGAAGTTTGGTAGGACCACATAGCTGAAAGAGCATGAGATGCCAATTTGACTTGTGCATCCCAATAGTACGCTGAAGCATGGTGACCAAAACTTTGTTCACAGCTTCAACTTGGCCGTTGGCCTGAGGGTAATATGGGGTTGAGCCATCGTGGCACAAGCCCAATGCAGATGTCAGTTCTGCCATCATGTAATCTCTGAAATGGGAGCCATGATCTGTGACAATGGCTTGGGGTACGCCGAACCTAGAAATAACATGGTTAAAAAGGAATTGGGCTGCTGTCTTACCATCTGTCGAATATGTAGGCATCGCTTCGGCCCATTTGGTGAAGTAATCCATAGCAACGATAATATAGCCATGCCACCCAGCCGAACGAGGGTTACATGTCATATAATCGATGCCCCATTTGGCAAAGGGACCAATGGTAATGACGAAGTGTAGGTGAGCAGGTGGGGAGCAAATCTTGCGTTGGTAGATCTGGCATTCGTGACACTTGCGGGCAGGAAGAATGCAGTCTTTGAAGATGGATGGCTAGAAATAAGCACATGCCCCAGAGTGGCAATCATTGATAACTCTTTCAACTTCCTTAATTGTGAGGCATCGGAAAAGAATAGAATCAACACTGTCACAATGTAAAGTATCACCAACAATGCGGTAGGTTTGAGAATGATGTCAAATCCTTCAACGATCATCTTTGGTCAACGCAGACCGAAACGTGGAGGTTTGGAGATACACGATGATATCATCGTACCATGGATCAAGGGTTCTAATCAGAAAAAGGGTCTCGTCTGGGAGTTGTTCATCTGCACTAGCAGGGGGAGCTTTGGAGGGAAGGGAACAGATCAATTCTGCGAAAATAAGTGACTTCTTAGATTTAGATTTGGTCGTATTGAAGACCAAATCAAATTCTTATAGGATAACGATCCACTTAGAATACTTGTCCCCCATCAACTGACGAGTCAGGATGTAGGTCATAGGGTTTCATTTAGAAATCACTGTAGTCATTCATAAGAGAATATAATTTCGAAAATGTTAAACGGCTTGGACGGCAACCAAAGACAACTTTTCGACATGTGCATAACGCGTTTCAGTGTCGAGGAGATTCTGACTCAGGTAGTAGATGACATGTTCAGTGCCTTCGTCGTCATCTTGAACCAACACCATAGGTATGGTAAAGGGGTTGCGGCTAGGTAAAGGAAGTAATCTCTATAATAATCTGACGGATCCAATAGAGGAGAATTTATGAGGACAACCTTAATATCATCGAACGATTTTTGGGCTATCTTGTCCCATGCAAAGCATGTTCCTTGTTTGAGAAACCGGGTAAATCCTGTAGCTAGCCCAACGTAGTTTGGTATAAAACGACAAAGAAGATTGGCCTTTCCCTGATGGCTTTGGAGTTGGTGCAGTGAAGATGGAGGGGGTAAGTTTAAAATGGCCTCGACTTTTAGTGGATCCACGCGAATCTCGTCCTTGGAAATGATGAAGTCGAGGAGTCATCCTAATTCTACGCAGAAAACACATTTGTGTGGATTTAAGCGGATGTTGTAGTGCCTGCAGCGTAGAAATATCAGCTGAAGGTGGTTTGGGTGATCTTTTCACTTACAAGAATGGGCAAGAAGGTCATCTAAGTAAGGTTGGATGATATTGCAAATATCAGGAAATGCATAGGACATTGCCCGCTGAAATGTGTCCCCAACGTTTTTTAGGCCAAAAGGGAGCTTCTTGTATGTGAATGTACCCCATGGGAACATAAAGATCGTCTTCTCTTGGTCAGCTAGTGCGATATTGATCTTGTTGTAACTAGAAAAACCGTCCATAAAGGAAAATATCTCGCTCCTGGAACATTCATCAATGATTTGATCAATGAAGGGAGTAGGATAGTTGTCTTTAGGATAGGCATGATTAAGATCTCAATAATCCACGCAAATGCAGATCGTGCTTTGTTTTTATTCACTGAGACAATGTTGGACACCCAGTCTATAAGGGGAATGGGATAAGTGAATCTAGCTTTGATAAGCTTTTCGACTTCGCCCTTAATAGCAGTGGCCTTTCTAGGGTGCATTGGATGAAGTCGTTGGTGAACGGGTTTCGCATCCGGATAGGTTGGTATTTCATGCACCACGATGCTAGGATCAATGCTAGGCATTTCTTTGTAAGACCATGCAAACACATCATGAAATTCTTGAAAAAGACGAGTATATGTCTGGATCTCATCTGGAGAACAAGATACCCCAATATGAACATGTTCAACAACACTGGGTTTGATAGAAATGTCAATCGACATTGTTTGGGTAATATTACCCAAATTTCCTTTTGACCATACTTCATGAGTAATAGTCAATGGTGGAAATGGAGAAGAGGACTCTTCGACAGGGGTAGACATGACCGTTGGGCGAGGTAGGAACAAGGAGCGATGGTGGGTATCGATCCATGGCAGTTCCTTGAGAGACATGATTTCCATGATACCTTCATCGGCGAGGAAGGTCTCAGCTAATGGATCAGATGATTCCAAAGTGCCAAGCCAGGGGGAATTGAGAATACACATCAAGAGAGTTCTTCGAGATATGAGAATCAAAAGATGCAGATTTCGCAACTGAAACAATTTTCACATAATTGACTGCACAGGACTAAGCGGCATGATGTCGCCCCAAGCATCAACCATATCTGGCGCAGGTATGACCGAGGGATCAGATTTAACCAAGATCATGTTGAAGGAGGCAACATGAGGAGGTGGGAGTGGAAAAATCCCCATTAAGGCAGAATCTTTGAAGAGACCTGCCCCTACATTCTCAAAGGGAGCACCAGAGTGCTTGACATACAGGACGTTGCCATCAGATGAGGAAGAGGTGAAGAAAGACAACTGATCAACGTTGAAAATCCTCCCTTGATGGGGAAAATGGATCACACGAAACAAAGAGGAGGCCATGATATGCATGGCATTAGTCCAACTTCGGCCAAGTAGAAGGTTAAGATTGAGATTGGCATCAACAATCTCTACTTCGACTTGCACTGTCTTGCCTTCCAAGGTGATGGCAAGGTTGGGTAAAACATTGAAGGGTCTTGAACCACACCCATCAAAAGCTTCCAATGTGTTCAGAGACTAGTTCAGTGCAAGAGAACCAATAGCCTTCCAACACGCAGTTGACATGATGCAAGTAGAAGCACCTTCATTGATGATAGTGCGTTGGATGGTCTTTTCATTAATGATTACCTGAATAAGAAAGGCAATCTGATGAGGAAGTCTTGGAACATGGTTCTCTAGATCGAAACAGATCAAATTAGAATCAGTAGGATCAATGCCCCCGATAGCTGACAACAAAGATTTCCACTGTGATGGGTAGCTTTGGAGTACCTCGAGAGCTGACATGGTTGACGGCACCTGAGCCAAATCTTCAACAATATTGTAATGCTGAGTGGCTCGGGCGTTGGGATTGTATGAGGATTTCCTTAGCACACCTCGAGAGGGTGGCCGTGAAGCAGAATCAAGGTTAGGGTGCTCGATTTGCAGAGGGCTAGAACTCAGGGTAGAAGAAGAAGGTGGAACTTCTTTTTCTTTCCCTATTGTGGGAGCTGGAGTTTGATAATCCTTCGATCAGGTAGCCACATTAATGGGCATGCTCATCATGAACACTTGAGATCTAGAGGAAGTAGATCAGGGTTGGTCTACCATTTGAGTCAGCTGAGACAAAAAAGGCTCTTTTAGGATAACAGGAGTCCCATTGAGCAATCGACTAACTTTGGATAGTCGTGGATAATCCTTAGTATAGTGATCCTCCTCGGAAATGAGGCAGGGATACTTAGGTTTCCATTGTAATGATTCGCCAACAAACAATTTGGGAGGACCCTATTTTGGGGCATCAGCTTTAGCCATGACTTTGCCTTTCCTTTTTCCTTTCGAGGATTTTTCCGCTGCGGTAGACTGGATAGTGTGGACTTCTGAAGTTTTACGAAGGCCTGGAGGGTTTTGAGATGAACTGTTGGGAGCAGTATTCAAGACTGACTTTTGTTTGGAAGAAGTTTTGACAGGGGCCTAGGATACTGAACCAATAACTCCATCAACGGGAGGGACAATGGGTGACTTTGATGTCGCAGGATTGGATGATGGCCGCGGAGCATTGGGTGATAATTCGTATAAGGTTCCAGACTGAGAGTATACTAGGTCTAAGTACTAGGCATGAGCGATGGATTGCTCTTAAGTGACGCATCCATCCATGTATATATTGTGAGCCATTGGAGCTGCAAACAATTTGGTAAACCATTTGGTAAGAAACTGATTAGCTATCTTGAACTTGATCAGTCAACGTCTATGTCTCCATTCATGGATATGATCAGAGATGTGTGTCTCAGTGTCTTGCTTAAGTGATGTGAGCAGATAGGTGCCTATTTCATAACGAACCGACAGTTGAAAATGCGTGAGAAAGGCCATGGATACCAAATTGAAGTCATGAAAAGTACTTCGAGGTAGCTTAATGTACCATTTTGCTGCGACACCCGTAAGGGTTCGTTGGAAAATATGAAGATGAATGGAATCATCCATGTATGAGTTCAACGAGCACCAAAGGTGATATGTCATCACATGGGCTTGATGATCTTCTTTATCTTTCCCATCAAACTTAGGGCAATCACTTGGTATCTAGGAAGGCACCGAAGGCTAGTATAGTGAATGAAGAATTAGATCATTCGTGAGACGTGATACATCCGACAACTCAAGTGTAGCCATGAAAGGTAATTGAGTGTTAAAAGGCATGGGAGGTCGATAAGTGGGCCCATAAGGAGGAGCCCATCCTTGCTAGTAAGGATTTTGACCCCACAGTGGGGGATTTTGGCCGTATGGCATCTGAGGTTGCCCCCATTGCATATTACCTTGACCAAAGGGAGGATTCACACCTTGAATACCTTGAAACTGTCCATGCACAGGTTTCTGGTAGGCAACATATGTGTTAAAAGGCTGCTGAGCCTGTTGACCTTGGACATATGGATATGGGACTTGTTGTCTTGGAACATAGGGCTATTGGGCCTGTTGTCCTTGAACAAGAGGGTTCTGGACATGCAGACCTTGTAGGTTTTAACCCTGTACAAAAATTACCTGCATACGAATTCTTAAACAAAGAAAATAAACAATGCGAGAGCATAACCCATAAAACACATATGCACAGAGATTTTTCCCTAGATCCCAAAACCGGGACTACCAGCTTGATTTTTCATTATGTTTCTTTCAATGTTACAATACATATTTATACATGCCGAAGCATCCAATACCATGGACCGAAAACCATCGCGTCCAATACCATGGACCGAAAACCATCGCATCCAAAAAACATGTGCAAAAATCATGCACAAAACCATAGGTGGGTCCGCCCAACCTAACATATGGTCCAAAACCAAAATTTTCCGGGGCGCTGCCCCGGACCCCATAAAGTGGGGTTACGGGTGCCCTTCAAACCCCCTATTAACTATGTGGAAAGAATATAACACAACCCAACAATCTCCCACTTGTTGTTTTCTTTCCACAAGGGGCCACATGAGAGTTTAGTCATTTTTTCAGCCCTGAGATTCCCATTGCTTCTCTACACCAAGAGAACTTCTCAAAGCTCACAGATTTTGTCAATGCATCTGCAGTATTCTTCAAAGTGTCCACCTTTACCAACAACACCTTTCTGTCTTCTATCATATCCCTCACAAAGTGATACTGAACATCAATGTGCTTTGTCTTTGAATGATAAGCAGGGTTCTTTGCCAAGAAAATTGCACTTTGGTTGTCACAGTCTATTCTTATAGCTTCCTGTACTAACCCCATACTTGAACACAATCTCTGCAACCAAACTGCTTCCTTGCTTGCATGAGTGGCTGCCATGTATTCTGCCTCTGTAGTTGATAGTGCCACTACAGATTGTTTCTTACTCATCCAACTGACTGCACCTCCAAATAGGTTAAACACATACCCACTTGTAGATCTTCTCTGATCCAGATCTCCAGCCTAGTCTGCATCAACAAAGCCATGAATATCCAACACCCTGTCCAATCCTGGTCTTCCTTGGTAGCACAAACCATAATCACTAGTGCCACGCAAATACCTGAAAACCCGCTTCACTGCTGTCCAGTGCTCCTTCCCAGGTTTTGACATAAACCTGCTCAATACTCCCACTGCATGTGCAATGTCTAGTCTAGTACAGACCATTGCATACATCAGGCTACCCACTGCACTTGCATATGGAACATGGGAAATGTCCTCTTCCTCTTCTTGTGTCTTGGGACACTGTTCAGCAGATAACCTCACACCTACAGGAATAGGAACCTTCACCGGTTTACTATCCTGCATATTAAACCTCTGGAGTATTGTCTCGACATACTTCCTCTGGTTTAACCAGAGCTTCCTCTTTGACCGATCTCTTTCAATTTCCATGCCCAAAATATAGTTTGCAGCACCAAGATCTTTCATGTCGAATTTGGAGGACAATTGGGTCTTCAAATCCTGGATAATTTCTTTGTCATTTCCAACCAGCAACATATCATCCACATACAAGACCAGATAAATAATACGGTCACCAATTAATTTAAAATACACACAATGATCTGCTTTGCTTCTGGTGAAGCCAAGTCCCCGTATAAATGTATCAAATTTCTGATACCACATCCTTGGTGACTGTTTTAACCCATACAGAGACTTCTTTAACTTGCATACTAGTTCTTTCTTACCCTTCACCACAAAGCCTTCAGGTTGCTTCATGTAGATTTCCTCTTCCAAATCCCCGTGAAGAAATGCTGTCTTCACATCCATCTGTTCTACCTCAAAATCAAAAGCAGCAGTAACAGATAAAAGTAATCTAATAGAAGTTACCTTGGCAACAGGAGAAAAAATATCACCAAAATCAATTCCCGGCACCTGGGAATAACCTTTTTCTACCAACCGAGCTTTGTATTTCTCCACCTTTCCTTCTGCATTTGTCTTCTTCTTGAACACCCATTTGCTGCCAATGGGTTTCCTTCCAGCCGGAAACTCCACCAGATCCCAAGCCTCATTTTTGTGCAAAGATGCCATTTCATCGACCATGGCCTCTTTCCAGAGTTTCCATCCTTTGAATCCACTGCTTCCTTCACAGTTCTGGGATCATTATCAGTAACAGACAAAGCAAAATTTGAACTGAAATCAGATGGACTATACCTTTCTGGCTGCCTTCTTTCTCGAACTGATCTTCTCACAGCTGGAGTTTGTGGCTCTTCATCTTCTGATTCCTCCTCTGCTACAGAGTCTGATTCTTCCTCCTTTGGCTCAAACTCTATCTTCTCAGGTTCCTTTGGTTGGACTTCATGTTGAATAACATCTTTTACCTCTCTGAACACCACATCTCGGCTGTACACAACCTTCCGTGTGACTGGGTTCCAAAGCTTATAACCCTTTAAACCATCCTTATACCCAATAAAGATGCACTTTTCAGATTTACTATCGAACTTGGTTCGTTTCTCCTTTGGAACATGTACATATGCATCACATCCAAATACCCTTAGATGTGAAAGAGAGGGTTTATTACCAGTCCATACTTCTTGTGGAGTCTTATCCTCCAACGCTGATGAAGGTGATCTGTTGATCAGGTAACATGCAGTATCCACCGCCTCTGCCCAGAATTCCTGTCCTAACCCGGCACCACTGAGCATGCTTCTTGCCCTTTCCATCAACGTCTTGTTCATTCTTTCTGCGACTCCATTTTGCTGAGGTGTATATGGAGTAGTCTTCTGCCATGCTATACCACACTTCTTACAAAATTCTTCAAATTCCTTGCTGCAAAATTCTCCACCATTATCTGTCCTCAGCACCTTTATCTTCTTCTCTGTCTGATTTTCCACCAGAGCCTTAAATTCTTTAAACCTGTCAAAGACTTCAGATTTCTTCTTAAGAAAATATATCCATGTATTCCTTGAGAAGTCATCTATGAATGATACATAGTACACAGACTTACCCAATGATGGAACCTTCACAGGTCCAAACACATCACTGTGCACAAGCTCTAATATCTGTTTCGTCCTCTTACCACCAGAGGGGAAACTCACCCGATTCTGCTTCCCATATACACAATTTTCACAGAAATCAAAATCCAGAGAGCTATTATTCATACCTTCTACCATACCTTTACCATGAAGTATTCGAAGGCCCTTCTCTACAATATGTCCAAGCCTTTGATGCCACAACATGGTCTTCTCTCCAGAGACCACTAGATTCTCTACTCCATTTTCAGGAACCATAAAACTATTGCACCCATCAACAACAATGCTACCTTGCAGCTTGTACAGAGTTCCAATCCGAACTCCCCGCATTGATATAAGTGCTCCTCGAACCATCTTGCAGGTATCTTTCTCGAACACCGTCTTTACACCTGCATCATCCAACTTGCTTACAGAAATCAGATTTCTGGCCAATGCAGGAATATGTAGAACACCCGGAAGTGTTCTAACCTTTCCACCTTGCAACTTCAACTTTACTTTTCCCCGACCAATGATTCTAGCCTTCCTATCATCTCCTAAGAAGACATCACCACCATCGTATTTCTCATACTCACAGAACCACTCTCTATGGGGAGTGAAGTGAAAGGATGCACCTGAGTCAATCAACCATGCCTCATGATCTACATGTGTACTTGAAGAAGCCAAGTACACATCCCCACCTTCATCTGAGGTGGTTTTCGCCTCTGTAGAAGGAGCATCATCAGATCCCTTTCCTTTATCAGGAGCTTTAGATTTACAATCCCTTCTGAAGTGCCCTTCCTTTCCGCATTTCCAGCACACCACCTTTGTAGGTTTTCCTGGAGATTTAGATCTCCCTCTAGATTTAGATCTCCCACTCGATGACTTATTTTTGTTTCTGTTCTGGGACCGTCCTCATACAGACAAGGCAGCACCATTCTGGTTATCCATATTTTTCCATCTCATCTCCTCCGTCAGCAAGGCTGAGACTATTTCATCAAACTGCAAAGCAGTTGCATTGCTACCTATTGCAATAACCAGACTATCCCACGAATCTGGTAGAGAACACAACAGACTGATGCACTTATCTTCATCTGAAATTTTAATATCAACAGATAATCATTGACTTACCACAGTATTAAACGCATTCAGATGCTCTGTCACTGAGTCTCCATCTTTCATCCTCTAGTTATACAGCTTTTTTCGCAGGAACAGTTTATTCACCAGAGACTTAGATTGGTACAAAGTCCCTAACTTGACCCACAAAGCCTTTGCCGTAGCTTCCCCTGATACATTCAGCAATACTGAATCCGAGACACACAATCGTATTGTGCTCTTTGCCTTCCGATCCAACTTCTTCCATTCTTCATCGATCACTCCCGATGGTTTAGTACCCGGATCTACCGCGATCCACTGATCTTTATCCACCAACAGATCCTCCATCTTGAGTTTCCACAACTCAAAATTCTGACCATTGAACTTCTCAATCTCTATCTTTGCACTGCTCGTCATCTTCTTTCACCACCAGAATCGATCTCGCAGATCTCCCACTGAACACGGTCTACCACAGGCCCGAGCGAAACCCTTCACCAACAAAGGCGTCCCCTTGAAGCCAAAATAGCTCTGATACCAAATGTAGGTTTTAACCCTGTACAAAAATTACCTGCATATGAATTCTTAAACAAAGAAAATAAACAATGCGAGAGCATAACCCATAAAACACATATGCACAGAGATTTTTCCCTGGATCCCAAAATCGGGACTACCATCTTGATTTTTCATTATGTTCCTTTCAATGTTACAATACATATTTATACATGCCGAAGCATCCAATACCATGGACCGAAAACCATCGCATCCAATACCATGGACCGAGAACCATCGCGTCCAAAAAACATGTGCAAAAATCATGCACAAAACCATAGGTGGGTCCGCCCAACCTAACATATGGTCCAAAACCAAAATTTTCCGGGGCGCTGCCCCGGACCCCATAAAGTGGGGTTACGGGTGCCCTTCAAACCCCCTATTAACTATGTGGAAAGAATATAATACAACCCAACAGTCCTTAGGCATAAGGTTGATATGCTTATTTCCATTGGATGTAGGGGTTTTTTACCTGGTACCCTTGACCAGCAGGATTTTGAACCTGTTAGCCTTGAATAAGAGGATTCTGCACCTGTTGCTGTAGGACTTGACCTTGAACCTGTCCCTGCAAGGGTTGCCCTTGTTGATAGGTATACAAGGCCTACTGTTGCCCAGGTTGGTTTTGCTAACCTTACGGTTGCAAAATTTGTCCATGGGTTTGCAGAGGTTGGCCCTGTGAGGGTATGGGTTGAAAGGTATGTAGAGCATATTACATCTGCTGCTACGTGGTTTGCTACAACTGTTGGAAGGACTGACCTTGCAGTTGTTGCAGGTGACCTTACTGCTGGATAATCTACCCTTGTCGTTGCGTGGAAAGCCCTTGTTGCAAAAACGAATACCCTTGCGATAACAAAGGCTACCCTGGTTGTTGCAAGGGTACTTGAACAGTGCCTGGGAAATTACCGAATTGAATCTGGCCGTAGCTAGGCTGGATATATTACCTAGACGAGATGGTGTAAGGTTGATTAACCAATCCTTGAGAACCGTATGGAATGTAAGGATTTTGGTACTGGACTTGAGCCCCATAAGGCTGCTAATATTGAACATTATTCGATCCAGATGGACCACCAAGATTCTGAACCTATTGGTATTGGACATTGCTTGATCCAGTAGGGTTAGCAGGGTTGTAAATAATACCAGAAGAGGGTTGGTTTATACCAAGCATGTGAGCTTGTGAGCTGCTCACATTAGTGGCACCTGACACCATAGAGACATTCAGATTCTGCCCCCCAGGCGGTGGCACAATTTGGCCACTAACTAACGGGACAAAGGAACTGGCAGAGACAATCTTTGAAACTGCCGGTTGCGACTGACGCGTAACTGGGATTGATGGTATAAGAGTTTTCGGGATGGTGGGTTGCACCAGGACTGAAGTAACAATTGGTTGGGAGGTCGTGTTTGTGACGAGCGAACCTAATGTATGTCTAATGCCTAATGCCCAAACAGAGTTATGGTAGAGTGATGAGGCACTCGGTGTGCTCGAAACTAAGTGCCCTAAAGACACATAGCTGGGTGGAAAGATGGTGGGAATACCTTCTGAATAAGGGAAACCCTTGGGAGGGAATTGCAACTGCAATTCTTCCCCCTCAACAGTGTGTGGAGTTGAGACTTCGGACTCATCTGGAGAAGTGACTGGAGCATCGCCCTCGAGTTCCATATCTGGAAACAAATGACGACGGACAACTGAACGTGTACTAGGGGATAGTTCCAAAGGAACACCCGGTTGATCGTACAGACTGTAAGGGCACTATGGTGATATCTCAACAACATCAAATAGAGGGTTCAGAGGATAGATAACCAGTCCAAGCTGACCGTCAATGGTCGGCGAGTTCTCTAGAGTTTGAACAGGGTTATTCGGAGATTCTGAGTCAAGACCAGCAAATGACCCTAAATCGAAAGTAGGTGGAGGATGAGATGATAATGGTTGAACACTCAAAACAATTGTGATTTCAACAAGTTGGTCCTCAAATGGCTCTGATAGCTCAGGAAGTGGCTCCTCGGACAATCTTTCAGACAGAGGAGAGGAAGAGGAAATGGGTGAACCAGATGGTTCAACCATGATGACCTTGTCTTAGCCAACAAAACAAGTAACTTCAAGGCTTTAAAATATCCTTTTAAGGGAACTCACGATTTGGTAAAAAATATAACAGGATTTTTTGGGTCATGGGCAATCAATTATTTAAGACGCATAAAACACTGATGTTCTTTCATTTTTAAAGACTCAAGAAAGAAATAAATATGACTCTATCTCTTTTGATTGGAAACAAGCGTGAAAGGACAATTGCTCAGATTTCACCCTAGGCTGAGGAAGGTAAATCTTCAAGGCTACATCAAACCATTTCACCTCGTAGCTAGCCCTACGAGGTATGAGAAGGCTCTCTCGGGTTAGATTCGATAGATCTTTCAATATGATTAGGCTGACCAATTAATAATAAAGATTTTAGGCTAGTAAATTGATAGGGGGGTTGATTTAATGATTTTTGGGGTTTTTGGTGGCAATTGGAGGGAGTGCAATTCAGGGTGCGGGGATTGAGCACAGTTTTTGCAGGGGGATCTTTGGGGCAAGGTAGGAGTGAGTGCTGATGCCTTAATCTGAGATGGATGATCAGGAATGATAGAGGAGGAGCTAAAGAGGGCAAACAACAACTTTGAATCCTCTTTAGACAGTGGAAAACATAGATATTGAACAAACTAAAAAGCTGAGCATGTCAAAGCATGAATTCAAACTTTACCACTTCATCTGTCCAATTAGAAGCAAAAGAGAGGTGTGGAATACATAAACAAACTTACAAGAACATGTAGAGAACACACCATCAACACAACAATCCACAAGAATCCACAATGATGTCTGCAAAACCCTGGCCTTCCTTTTCCTTATATTGCAGAGATAGATGTACAATATACAATAAAGCTTTCTCCCACAAGAGTCCAACCATGAAAATGAGAAGGAGAGAGCATAATATAGACCATCTAGACCATCTAACTCCTTTCCCCACCTCTAGGGGTCGAGCTCAGCTTCCTAGGAGCAGTTTGAACTAATTCTAAACTAAGAACTAGAAAATAGGCAGCCAAACAACTTGCCTCTATTACTTAGCTAACTCATCCATGCATTAATTTTTCACTTTTTACATCAAGGAAGCTTCTAGAAGGGTAAAGAGAGATAAAATCTATCTAATGCCATGAAATTTACACAAGAATCCATCAATTACATGCCTAAATAATCAACCCAAGTGAAAACTGTGCTTAGCTGGCCGAACTGGTCAAAAACTGGCAAATTTTGCTTGACTGGTCGCACCTCTGGCTTGACTAGTCGCACCTTTTGGCAGCGCTGTTTGAGGGCCTTCCTGGAGTCCAAATCGAGTGCAGGATAGCTCGTTGGAAAGCTCTGGAAGTCTACTTTCCAACCCAACCGGAATTTCGGAATTTGGAGTTGATTTGACCCCTAAAAAAGCAAATCTCCCAAGACTGCTTTCTGCAACTCAAAAAATGGGCAGAAAGTCAAAATTTGGCTGTATTTTGAGCTTTTGGCTGCCCAAATCTTCACAAAATTTGAAACCCTTCCATAGGCAAGTGTACTTTTACAAGAAAAATCCAACCATGTAGAGTTTTCCCCGTTCTGAGCTGTATCGACGACTCGTCTCGTACGGGGTGAGACGAGTAGAGTGGCCAAAACCTGTAAAATTCCAAAAAAATGCCAAAAATGCCTCAAAATCCTCAAAATTTCTTGGTTTTTCTGCTAGAAGAAGGCTAGTCAGTATCATGGTGAGTAAGAGAGGCCTCAGCCAAGATACGGAGTGGGTTGGTCTTTTTCCTCCTCTTGCGGGCCTCGGACAACTTCCTTTGGAGTATCTTCATTTTTGCCTTGCAAACGTGCCAACTCACTATGATGCTGAATGTGAGCAAGCCTCTCACAGAACTGAAAACATGACATGTACCGAAAACCGTTCATTGCCAAAGGACAAGCCTGCAATGCTGCCAAAGAAGTAGGTTCCTGTCTCCTATGATGACCACCCCTCTTAGGAACCCTCTGCTGTACCACCACTTCTGTAGCTGATGAATGGTCATCACTAGGCTCATAACTCTCGGTGTCTGACATGGTTTTGGAACCAGATGAGCAAGCTGAAAGGTAAATAGAACTGCTGCCTCTGCCTGCAAAATGCTGAGAAGTATGCTGTTTTCAAGGGGAAAAATCATAAGGGAACTGTTAGGGGAGGGATTTTTAATAAGGAATGGGAAATAAAAACAGGGATTTTTAGGGAAAATTCACAAAATGTAACACATACCATCTTATCATTTTTAAGAAATCATTTGCAACGAAACCATGTATGATAGGGACCAAGGGAAAGAACATATATGACAGGGGGTATGGGGCAGCATTATCCATTTGATTTTTATCCTTTAATGAAGCAAACTCTGCTATCTGGACGGGATTCATATGCATTTAGTGATAAGGGAAAGAGAGCTTCACTTGTATTTTTATCAAAAGGAGATTTGACAACTTCAAGGGAATGATAAAAAAGGGAAAACAGAGTCTATTTTGGGCAGCACAACAACACGATTTTATAGACCAAAAACACAGCAATATGTCCATTATGAATATATACACAGCTGCAATCTTTGATTTTTCTTTTTATAAATTTCATAACAGCAGCTTGCCTCTTTTTTATACCCAATAATATCTTTGTTTTTCATATTTGGGTCATTTTGGCATTTTATTTTTATTTTTCTTTTCATATCAATTTTTATATATATATATATTTTTTATTCTTTTTGTTTTATTTTCTTGCTGCAGGTCCATGTAATTTGCTTGCTGTGGGGAAGGAGAAGGGCAATTTAGGGTTTGTGGGAACATGAAGGATATTAGGGTTTAGCGAAGAAATTTGGGAAGGGAAAGATTTTGAAGGAATATGGGATGGAAACCTTGTATTTCTGGCAAACGATATAAATGAAATAATAAGATAAACATGCAGTAACATTTGTGAATTTAATTGCCAAGGGAACAAGGATGGGATAAGAGGGATTTTTACCTTGAAAAACAAACAAAACCCTAGCAGATTTGCCTACATTGACAACATTTAAATTCACCATTTATCTTGCAAATTTTTGAAGAAGAAAACCATGAGACATGTCATCATTCACTTATTCCTTGTTATCACAGATGAATTTGGAGCTTACCTGGTCGATTTAGCAATTTGGGAGGGCGATTTGGGTGATTTGGCACGTTTCTTGGCAAACCCAGCTCGACTAGTCGCACCCCTCTGACTCGTCGCTCCAGTTCAAAAATTACACTGTGAGAGCAGCTCTGACTCGTCGCACCTGCCCAACTAGTCGCACCTCCAACTCAACTAGTCGCTCCTCCAGAAATGACTAAAATCGCAGCCAAATCGCCTTTCTTTGCTTCTCTTTGTGTCTTGCAAGTTTGTCAATGCATAATGAGGCCATGAAGAGGGCTTTTTGGTCTTTATAGGTCCACATTTAAAAAAAATTAAAACATCAAACCCACTTTCAAATGTTGCATGTTTTGGCATTTAATTTAACACTGTTTTTTAAGTTGCACTTTGCCTGAAATTGATTTTTTGAGTGTTTTCACTTGGTTCTTTTTGCAGGTTGATTCTCTAATGGATTCTGAGGAAGAAACCAGGGTTGTTGCCGGCATTCTGAAGATTTTTGAAAATTTCCTTTATTGTTGCCATTTTCACATGACCTTGGGTTTAAAAACAGAGTTTTTTAAAACCAAGGTAAAAATAAGCTGTAGCAGATGAAAACTATCAATAAAACGTAATTACAAACCTCCTTCTGGCTTGCTGAAGACCATCAGACTTTTGACTCATGACCTGGCAATGATTTTGACCGAAACCCTATACCTAGACTTGGAATTTCAAGACAAAAATGAAACAAGTGTGACACAAGGTTTTTTCAAATGGTATGACCTGATTCCAGCAAAGCCAAGAAGGGAACAAGACCAGCTCCTCCATTCAGTGTTATGGCATGCCTAGTGGGATGCAAAACTGACACTGATGAGACACCTATAAATGCATATGCAAAGAGTTATTGATCACTGATGGAGGGCTCAAGACCGACACTAACAGAGTGATGAGGCACTCGGTGTGCTCGAAATTAAGTGCCCTAAAGACACATAGCTGGGTGGAAAGATGGTGGGAATACCTTCTGAATAAGGGAAACCCTTGGGAGGGAATTGCAACTGCAATTCTCCCCCCTCAACAGTGTGTGGAGTTGAGACTTCGGACTCATGTGGAGAAGTGACTGGAGCATCGCCCTCGAGTTCCATATCTGGAAACAAATGACGATGGACAACTGAATGTGTACTAGGGGATAGTTCCAAAGGAACACCCGGTTGATCGTACAGACTATAAGGGCACTATGGTGATATCTCAACAGCATCAAATAGAGGGTTCAGAGGATAGATAACCAGTCCAAGCTGACCGTCAATGGTCGGCGAGTTCTCTGGAGTTTGAACAGGGTTATTCGGAGATTCTGAGTCAAGACCAGCAAATGACCCTGAATCGAAAGTAGGTGGAGGATGAGATGATAATGGTTGAACACTCAAAACAATTGTGATTTCAACAAGTTGGTCCTCAAATGGCTCTGATAGCTCAGGAAGTGGCTCCTCGGACAATCTTTCAGACAGAGGAGAGGAAGAGGAAATGGGTGAACCAGATGGTTCAACCATGATGACCTTGTCTTAGCCAACAAAACAAGTAACTTCAAGGCTTTAAAATATCCTTTTAAGGGAACTCACGATTTGGTAAAAAATATAACAAGATTTTTTGGGTCATGGGCAATCAATTATTTAAGACGCATAAAACACTGATGTTCTTTCATTTTTAAAGACTCAAGAAAGAAATAAATATGACTCTATCTCTTTTGATTGGAAACAAGCGTGAAAGGACAATTGCTCAGATGATCTTTTAAGATTAAAGAGTCAAAAATATCAAATGACTACTCTGGATGATCTAGGTAAACAAGATTACTAGGCAACCATGAATTGTAGAATACCTCCTAGTGAACCAAGAAATACAAGCAGGCAATCTCCCCAAATGCTGTGTTCGGTGTATCATGTTCGCAATGTGGCCAACTCGACTTCCTAAGGTTAAAAGGATTGTAACCTAGTGTGGTCTCCTGTTATATACGCGATGGTACGGGGAGCACAAATCCGTGCTAGTGCTGTCTAATGCCGAAGATAACAACAACTACTAGGTTTACGGACGTCGGAAAACGTCTCTAGCCTAGACCTTCTAGATGTGATCGTTAATGTCAATTGCGCCTTAGGTAAATTGAATTCCTTTTAGAGTTGATCTTAAGTTAAGTTTCAGTTTTCAGGTCTTAACGATGCTACTTGAATAACCTAAAATGCAACTAAATGGGACAAGACCCTTTCAATTCGATCAAATGCCTACACTAGAGAGGGTGTAAAGTACTCAATCAAATGGAAACAATCAAGCAACTGAAAATGAAATGATTTTTCACTACTTCACTTTTTGAAAAATAAACTAATGAAAAATGCATTCCAATTCCTAATTTCCTGACAAGCACTTATCTATTAGTCCTTTCAAAATGAAAAAAATTATCTTCCTTTTCAAATGATGATGCAATTCTAGCTTCTAAGAGATGCAAATCATAATGAAGCAACAAGCTAGAATTTCATATTTTCTCATAAAGCAACGAGGAAAACCTTTGCATACAGTCTGTCAATGAGAAATTTTTTGAGACTATGAGCTCTTCAAGAAGATGAAAACATGAAAACAGAAGTTCGTTCAGATTGACGAAGCACCAACTTTTCCAGAACACAAGACGACAATGTAATCTATGCCTGAAAAAGAGGTTCAAACTAGTAAACAAAACTTTTCCAAACTTGTGCGAAGAGAGGTCAAAGTCATAAGAGGGACCAAAAACAAATCCAAGGAGCTAACACACCCACAACCAGACTTGATGAGTCCACAAGCTGCTGAATGGACGACTAGCTAGATGTCATAGTGTCGCTGGCCACTGAATGACTTTATCAATCAAATAGCAAGATGAAAAGCCTACAAGCAAGCAAAACCAAACGAAAAGTAGCTTTTTAATCAAGGTGAAAAACAGTGAAAAGGCTCACAGGGTCAAAAACACAAGATCAGAACACACTGGCCAAGATTGGGGTCTAGCCAATGTTTTAAAACCCGGCCAGCTCAAAACCAACTCGGCTGAGTTGGTCTGAGCCGGTAAAAAAAAATTCAACTCAGCCAATAGACCGGTTCGGCTGGCTTAGCCTTAACCGGGCCGGCTCGGCCGAGTCCATATCAACATTGCCAGGTCATGGACAGTGGCTAGTGAACCCCCAAAAACACACTTTTTTTATTTTTATTTTTTTATGTTTTTTTCTGAGTGTGGGGGACTCCAAATGGTTTTATGAATTGGTTTGTTGGTCTTTGGGGTCCATTCCTCTCTCCCAAACCATATTTAACACACTCAACTCCTCTCATTCTCTCACAACCATCTCATGCATTTGAGTGAGAATTTCAGTGAGAGTTTGTGAGGAGTTGTTGAGTTTGTATTTGGAGCAACAGTGAGGACTCTTGGGCAATCATTGTAGCTGGAGTGAGGAGCTTATTGGGCAGCCATTTGGAGCAGCATTGAGGAGTTGATTTCTTGGAGCAAGCTTGAGGAGGCAGTTTGTGCTTGGAGGTATTTTTTTTCACTTGTACAAATCTATTTTTGCTTATTAAATTTTAGGTGCATATCTAGAAATCCAAGTCAAAAAATGGCACCTAGAGTGAAAGATGCTTCTTGGGCATACGTTGAAATGGTTGATAGTCAAATGCATTGCAAATTTTTCCATAGGAAAATCAAGGAAGGTACTGGGGGAATTAATAGGATGAACAACACTTGGCGGGGATTAGAGGCCAAATTAATCCATGTACCTCACCAGAAATTGGGGAGATTAGGAAGGAATTGTTAGCCAGCTTTGAGAAGTTTAAATAAGATAAGGCTAGGCAAAAAGAGTTAGAGGTTGGAATTGGGAGGAAGAGGGAGATACAAAAAATGATGGCTACCAACCCCCATTATGATTTTGAGGGTTCTTCCTCTATCCCTCGTATTGATGCATCCAACCCTTTCCCATATGTTCCTCCCTCCTTTGATTCTATTCAAGATAAGGGAAAGGGTATAATGAAAAAGGGTGATATGAATATCAAAAGTTATTTCACTCCCTCCTCTCCATCAGATGCACATGGTCCTCAAGCTAGTAAAAGTCAAATGCAGCCCACTTTATATGACCATTGGAAGAAAGAATTGAGGGAGACTGCTTGTGATTACATAGCTAGATGGTGGTATGATGTTGATATCCCCTTCAATGCTTCCTGTTTACCATATTATGAGCCTATGTTTGATGCCATACATGCTGCTAGAAGAGGCTTCAAAGGCCCTATTATGCATGAGCTAAGGGGGTATCTTTTGCAGAAAGAAAATTCATCCATTAATGAGTATTTGAAATATTTCAAGGACTCATGGGAAAGAACAGGATGTACCATCATGTTAGATGGATGGACTGATCAAAGAAACTGTACCATCATAAACTTTCTTATCTTCTGCCCACAGAGAACCATGTTTTTAAAATCAGTTGATGCATCTAATAAGGTAAAAGATGGGCAATTGTTGTTTCAGATATTGGATGAGGTTGTTGAGGAGGTGGGGGTGGCTAATGTTGTTCAATTCATCACAGATAATGCCTCTAACTATGTTCTTGCTGGTAAACTATTAGAGGAAAAACACAAGACCATCTTTTGGACCCCATGTGCTGCACATTGCATAGAACTCATGCTTGAGGATATTGGAAAATTAGAATGGTTCAAAAACACTGTAGATCATGCCAAAAGCATAACAAATTTTATCTACAATCATTCATGGATTTTGATCCTCATGACGAAACACACTGGGGGGAGGGATATTATTAGGCCTGCCATCACTAGATTTGCTACTCATTTTTTGACATTGCAATCTATGCTTTCCCAAAATAGAAACTTGCAAAAGTTATTTTCCAGTGACGAATGGAATGAAAGCAATTGGTCACACAAACTGGAAGGTAAAGAATTGAAAAAGAAAGTTTTTGGAGAAAGGCATTAGAGATTGTGAAGCTTGTTGAGCCACTGGTTAAGGTGTTGCGGTTGGTGGATGGGGAAAGATTGGCTATGGGCTTCATTTATGAGGCTATGGATCAAGCAAAGGAGAAAATAAAGAGGGCATACAAGGATAAAGTGGCCAAGTATGGGCCCATTTGGGCAATCATTGATGAAAGATGGAACAATCAACTCCATCGCCCTATACATGCAACTAGGTATTTTTTGAACCCACAATATCATTATAAAGCTAAGGAGTTAGGAGCTTTGAAGGGGGAGTTTAGAGATGGACTGATTGACTGCATTGATTGCATGATTCCATTGGAGTTCGATCAGTTGGAGATACACTGATAGGTCACCACTTTCAGCAATGCCTCGGGTACCTTTGGGAAGAACCTAGCAAAGATTGCAAGAGAAGCAGATGAGCTAGGTAAACAAAAATTTCAATTTTCAAATTCTTAATAGTTTTTTTAAATTTTGTTAAATCGTTTATAATTTGAAAGTTGGATATAATTTGAAATTTTTTTGAGCTAAATCATCACACTCCTATGTTTTTTGCAGCACAATGGTGGGAGGCTTTTGGTGGCCATTGTCCTGAATTGCAGAAGTTTTCAATTCGTATTTTGAGTCAAACTTGCAGTGCTACTAGGTATGAGAGCAATTGGTCTATCTTTGAGAGGATTCACACAAAGAAGAGAAACCATTTAGATCAAAAATGGTTAAATGATCTAGTCTATGTCCAATACAACCTTCGGCTCAGATGTAACCAATTGATGAACAAAAGACCTGATTCAGATCCCATTGTGTTGGAAGACATTGATCCAACATCAGATTGGGTAGTGGAGAGTCATCCAGCAGAGTTTGATTCTGATGAGGATCTTGATTTCGATTTACATAGGGAGGCATCACTCGAACATAATGTTCAGTTGAATGCAGATCCCGATCCACTTGTACTACCAGCCTCAACCTCACAGTTAGCAAGGACTCTAGTTGCAAGCACTTCCTCTGCTCAGCCACGACAGAAGCGCAGCCACATATCTTCTCTATCTCAGCTTGCATCTGCTGCACAACCTGCTAGTCCTACCACTTCTACAGTTGCAGTTGGAGATGATGATGAGGAGGAGCCATGGGGCCCCCTGTATGACTCTGATGATGATCCAAAGATTGATCCACATGATCTTGGCTCCTCTGGCAATAGCTACTAGCTACTAGCCAATGGCCCAGTATTACTGGACCCTGGTCATAGAATTTTGTTGTAGAGGCCATTTCTAGCCTCCTTGGTTATGTGTTTTCATTTTGAATCTTTGATCATGTATGTATTGGACAGTGCACTGGGTGCCATTTTGATATAATGGATACATTCATGAGCCTACTTTGATCATATGTTGTCTTCCATATATATTATAATGCTGTGTGTTTGGAAACATGAATGAAAATCTTTAAAATTATGTTTTTTTATAAAAAAAATAAATATTTAATGTATTTTTTACAATGATCGAGTCATTGAAATCGAGTTGGTCGAGTCGATACCGAGTCGGAGTTGGAGTCGACCCTCGGCCGAGTTGGAGTCCGAGTCAGAGTTTTAAAACATTGGGTCTAGCCCTAACGTTCACTTACAAGAATCAGCGCGATTTCCTAACTGATAACAAGCGCCAGAGGTGGGTCGGCGCGACTATTCCTCTGCAATTCGCGTTGATCGGCGTGAATGTCAGCCGATTAAATGCGTTGTTCGAGGAAACTAAGAAAAAAATTCAAAACAGGGACCGGATCTGCTACTATGATTTTTAGACTTAAGCCAGTAAGAAGGAGAAAAGAAACAAAACAAAAGGGAAAACGCAAAACTAGAAAAGTTCTTGTGAAATCATGAAATCCAAAACAAATAAAAAGATGGGATCTCCCCAATGGAGTCACCAATTTGTGGTGAAGTAAAATTATAAGTGCGGATATGAACGAATTCCTCTAGCCCGATAATGGGTCTAGCCACAAAAGATACATTCTATGAAAGATTTCCTTAGGTTAGAATCAATCAAGAGGGCCTAACTCTTGGTCGCTTATCCTGCTTGATGATGTCCTCGCTTGCTCGCTCCAGAAATCTCTCGCTTCCTCCTTCAAGCTCATGAAATGAGTAAACAACAAAAGCACACAGACATAATAATAGACAAATTGCAATTCAACCTACTTAATGAGTAAAGAAGCATCAAGACATGAATATGTAATATTATAGAACATGTATGAAATCAATGGATAGTTGCATATATTAATATCAAAGAGAGGTTACAACCATTCGTCTTGATGTCGTAGTCTTCCTCTGACAAGACCAGGTTCCCACACACTTCTGTTATCATTCCATGATGGCTTCAAACACCAATAGTTTAAAGACTCTTCCCTTTAGGCTTCACTCCAAACCAAACACACTTCTCCCTCACACAACTAGATGGCTATGACTAGTAATAGCTTGCTTGTCTAATCAAAATAGTATACTCACACTCAGCCAACACTCTAACTAGCTTGTGCTTGGGAAGAAGAGAGGTTTATATGGGAAAGATGGATGGAATATGGATCCTCCTCTAATGGGAGAAGGACTTATCCCTTGAGGTAGTTCCATCATTATAGGGGAAAGGAACCCAAACTATCATCTTCCACCCCATCCGGCCAAACCATTTACTAGACTTCTGTTACGGAGCTTCTTGAGATGGAAGCTTCAGCTATAATTTAAAAAAAAATCCACAACAAGAATGACACATTTGGAACACAGCTCAGTCGCACCAATCAGCGCAGGGAATAGTTCTGATCTCTGCACATCGGCACGAGGGAGACAAAGGCAATTAGTTCTGGTCTTGTAAATTGGGCAAAATAGAAGTTTTAGGGGAAATGGTGCAAAAGGGAAATGATATGCTCATGAAGAGGGACATAATGGGAGTTTCTTCATGAAGGCAAAGCATGCGGGGTTCATTGTAGAGGTCCTCCATGATCAAGGAACGGGGAGTATAGGGACAATGACAAAATGTTGTGTAACAGTGGTTCACCTTCTCTTATGGCATATGAGTAGGATGAGTGGTTCACCTTTCCCTATTGATGCCCCAACACACATCCTACCCATAGAGTCTGAGACTCATGGGAAGTACCTCTCATCTGGCTAATAAGTTAGGAAACTATGGTGAGGGACCATAACACTACTGATGGATGCATCATGTACTGCCGTACTCCCTATGACTAGGATGAATGGTGTTCAACAACTTGAATTGGGATCAAGGACTGACTTTTGTCAGTGGAGAGTGGTATGATCTTATGAATCACTCTCGATCACTTCTTCATTATTAATTCATGGTTCAATAAAGAAGAGCAGGGTAGTGATGGTTCAAGATTATTGGGTTATGTTATATTCTTTCCACGACTAGCCCTAGTAGTTAAGCCAGGGGTTTAGAGGGAGGGTGGAGCCCCCCTTTGTTGCGTTGGGCGCAGCGAGGGATGTGAGGGGGGCAGTAGCTGATGAGCCCCGGAAATGGGTAACTATATGGGCTCATTTTGCCTATTATTCTCATTTAATCCACCATTCTCCATAGTTTTATGCATGCTTTTGAATATATTTATGTTAATTGAGTGAATGGGAATAATCACTTTACCACAAAGTCTAATACGTGCTTATTGCAGATTTTTGGACATTTTTGGACCAAGATCAGGCATTTATGAGCAGATTGGCAGCCAAATTCGAAGAAACAAGGCTGAGGATTTATAGGAGGGGTGTCTCCTACACTAAATGACCCCTTCCTCGAGTTCTCCACCAACAGCTCAGAGTTCAACAACCCACCAAAGATGATTTCAAGGGGCAGCCGAGCAGGTCTAGTGAAGTGGCTATTATCTGCAGTTTTGGGCAGCCAAGCTCCTAAAGTTTAGGAGGACTGTTGGGAGTCCTCACTTGCATAAATAGGAAGGCTTCAAGCCCTAGTAGTTTAGCCATTTGATAGTCTATTTTCGCACTTTACTGCAGCCTTGTAATCAACTCTTTTTCGAGCTTTTTCTTACAGACAGTTTGGTGATGTAACTATTATTTTTTTACCAATGAAGATGAATCCAGCTTTGAACTAGTTTTAATCTTTCATAGGGGGCTGTAGCTCTTGGGGTTGGGGCCAACCCAAGTGCCCAGTACCTCCTTTGTGTGCTTTTATGTGTTTTATTGCATTCATAGAATAATATTTTTTATTTAGGTTAGATCTTGCTTTGTTACTTAGGTTGTTTTTGATGATTAAGATAGTTTTTCTTGCTTCAGGTTGATTTGATAGTTTGGTAACAGAAAATATCCACAAAAAGGCTAACAAGCAGTCTTTGATCTCCTTTCTCCATCCTTGGGACCATGAATTGAGGCCAAGGCACTCTCGCTGCCACAAAAACACTGTTTTTTCTTTCCCATGCAATTGCTAGTGTTAGATTTCGAGTTGGAAAAGTTGATATCAGTTGTGTTTTCATGCTTAGATCTATTCTTGCTTAGTTTCCATAACTTTCTTGCATAAATTCCTATCCATCAAGTTCTGTTCAACACTTTTCTAGTTTCTAGGTCAGAATTAGGTCAAAAATAAGTAAAACTCTGTTTTCATAGTTTTTGCTTGGGTCAGTTTTGAAAAGAAGTGTGTAGAGTAGCTGTAAGACACCCCAGCCAATTCTTCCTCCATCATACAACCTACTCCAGTCTCTTTCTCAATATTTCCTTCACTCATTCGCCATACTTTCTCAAACTGCCCTAATTTCTACATTCTTGTGCAAAATTGCTTCCTTCACCTTTGAACAAATCCAACCATCTTCTTCACTCCTGAGATTCATTTACAAGGTCCTAGACCCCTTAACATCTCTATCCATCCTTCATTTCCACTTTCCCACCGTTTTTCCACCTTCAACCCTCTAAAAACCACTTTTAGCCTCTTCCTGTAGAACTTCTTGTAGATCCCTTGCAGCCTCCTGTAGAAGTTCATGCGAGCGATTTTTTGAAGTCCAATCACGGTGGAAATCTCCAGAAGGGTGCTAGGGACTCAGGTCCTCTCCACACCTTCCCAACCTCCTGCAAGCACCCACTCCATTTCCTTTCGCCAATAAACCTCCACATAGTCACAAATAGTTAAAACACAAGCATAATAATTTTGCATAAAATTGCTCAAAAATACAAAAAGATGATTTTTCCATATTTTCCTTCAGAACTAGCTTAAAGACATGCATTTTACCTTTTCAATAGTCAATGGCATCCATTTCGGTAGTTTACATCTCTTTCCTTGCACATGTAGGGTTAGTCGGTAAAACTAGGGTTTGCTAGGGTTTGTGTTTTCTTTCAACTTTCATCTTCTTTCTGCAAGTAGACTACCCTCTTTTGAGTTAGCTTCCTTCCATCATAGTTAAAAGCTTCTTCTAAGAAATCATAGAAGTTGGCTTGAGCTCCTAGTGAACTTGTGCCAGCTGATCAAGTGACAGCTTGCAGTAAGAGCTAGTACTTGTGCATATAACATTGTCGCTTCCAAGTTTGTTACGAACGACAGGGTTGATAAAAGTAAAGTAGGGAGTCCCAGGATTTGCAGCATCATTGCTCAATACTGGAGCTCACCATATTTTTGGTGTTGTTGCCGGGGAAGCGTCAGAGTATTTTGTAATTACTGCTTTTCTTCTATTTTCTACTACAACCTTCTGCTAAAGTAGTTTATTTCAGCAAGAGTAGAGTAGTTGTTTCATTTCAATTCTGCAATTTCAATTCAGCAAGCGTAGATTAGACATTTCCTTCTTTCATTTCAATTTCACAATTTCATTTTAGCAAGCGTAGATTAGCATTTCCTGCTTTCATTTCAATTCTACAATTTCATTTCAGCAAAATAGATTAGTCCTTTCCTGCTTTCATTTCAATTCTGCACTTTCATTTTAGCAAGATAGATTTTAGTTAGTTGCAATTCAATCTATTTCAGTTTTTGTAGGTACAAGCAGAAAAAAGAAACAAAAATCACCCAAAAAAAAGAGATTTCCTTTCATGCCTCGTAGGAACAGAGACAATTCAGGAAAATTCCTACCCAACACCCCCACCACATCACTGAGTCACCCTTCTCTCTTCTTTGGTGGCAGTGATCCAGAAGAACCTATAGGTGAACCTCCAAAGATATACGAAGATCCTATAACAAAAGAAGAGCAAGAGACCATTCCTCCTGAGATCATGGCTGAAAACAGAAATGGTAGAGGAAATGGGGAGAGAGTAAAAGGTGCCTTTCCCATCCGAGAGACCAATTGGGACACAAAAATGAAAAACATAAGTCCCTAAGCCTTACCTCACTTCCATGTATTGACTACTGAAGACCCTGATACCTTCTTGTTTGAGTTTGCTATCCTTTGTCGAACTTATGACTATGCAGAAGACGAGAAAAAGTTGAAACTCTTTCCCTCTACCCTTAAGGATGTAGCACTACACTGGTTCATGGGGCTACTTGGAAAGAGTATCACAACTTGGGCTCAGATGAAGCAAGCCTTTAAAAACAAATACGGGGACTACTGTAGATCAAAGGATACAAAAGAAGAAATATTTCGAATGACCATGCAAAGTGATGAATCTTTAGAAGACTATGAAGAGAGGTTTCAACTCAGTTATAAAAGGGCCAGGTGCACACTTGACCCTGAGTCTTTGAAGTTGGTTCTACTCAGAGGAGTCCCTGAAGACCTTCTAGATACCCTCCATTTTCTAGCTGGGGGAGACATCTACCAGCTACCTTATGATGACATAAAGACTGTGTTTAGAAACCATTCTAGGGCAGCCAGAAAGAGAGGTAGGGGAAGTCAACTCTTAGCCAGTACCCCCTTATCTATTTCATTCCTTAAAAACAAATTTTCAAATCAGATGGAAGATTTCAAAAGCGAGATGAGACAGACTATTGCCATGGAAATGGATACATTGCGAATCCAAAAGAAGCAAGAGGAAGCTGAAAGGGCTTTGGCCATCTTTTGTCTCAGGTGCACTAGAAAGCATCCTAGGAATGAATGTCCATTGCACTTTGTGGAAGTGTGTTTTGTCTGTGAAGAAGACCATCCAACAAATCAGTGCCCTTCCTTGCCCGGATTTAAAGCTATGTACCAAGGGGCTGAAGGAGCCACTAAACCACTCTACTTCATGAACCAAAGGAGGCCACATGGGCCCAAACCTTACCAACAGGGAATGCAAGGGTCATCCCAGACTTATTACAACCCCAATCAAGCCACTTCCATGCCTTCTTGGGCCCCCCCTACTCATCCTTCCTAGTTCACACCCCCTCCTTGGTTGTATCCATCTCAATACCATAGTCAACCAACTGCTCACTCGTTTCATTCTCGCGCTCAGCCACAACCTCAATGGAATGCACCTCATCATGGGTGGAGGCCCCAATACAACTCTCCTCCCACTCTTTTGCCTCCGCTACCTATTCAACCACAACCATTACCTCCCGCTCCTCCAAGACAACCCTAGATACCTGCTCAACTGAACCCCAACCCCAACAACAGACAGACCCAGCAAGTATATACTGGAGAAACAACATGCCCTACCTATGCTGTGGAGATTCAGGAGATCAACCTATGATCTGGGAAGGTCCTCCCAGATAGCCAACCTCCTCTTAAGGAGGATAAGGAAGAGAAATAGGAAAGTGAACCCAAATCCATTCCACCCTTTCCTAAGAGATTAACTGGAACCACGCAACCAACCCTAGAAGAAACTGAACTTCTGGGAGAACTTAAACAGTTATGTGTGAAAATACCACTTCTCCAGACCATAAAAGATGTACCAATATACAAAAAATTGATCAAAGAGAAGTGTTTCAGGCACCCAGGTAGGCACAAGAGAGATACCCCAACTATCAATGTCATAGGACAACTGTCTGACCTGATGTTGGGACGGGTAATATGTCCAAAATATCTGGACCTTGGGAGTCCTGTAGTCGATGTCCACATCAATGGCACCATAATCCCTCACACCTTGATTGATCTAGGAGCTGCCATTAACGTAATGACCAAGGACACTATGCTCAAACTCAACCTTCAAAGTTCCCTAAGAAAGACCTCAATAGTACTGCAGTTGGCAGACCGCTCCACTATGACTCCTAAGGGGATTGTGGAAGATGTCATGGTCTCCATTGATTCTTGGGAATACCCTACTAACTTCTTGGTTCTTTAGCCAAAGGCAAAGCTCACTTGGTATCTCCTCATCTTGGGGAGGCCTTGGTTAGCTACTGCAGATACTTACATCAGTTGTCGAGCTGGGAGAATGACCATCAAGAATGGGCATATGTCCAAATAGCTAGTCCTATATCCTCCTGCCCAACCTTTTCTAGAACATGACTTACCTCTCTAGTTGGAGGACGAAGAAGAGGATGAAGTCTACTCCGCACCATTGTGCACAGTGGAAGCCACCAAGGGTGGTCCTCAAACCGAGGATGATCTTATTGAGAATTTGATTCAAAATCCACCCCCAGTGTGTTGCCATTAGAAGAGTTGGTGGGAGAAACCCAAGCCAATGCTTCAGTTGATCTCTGTGTGGCTAATTTGACCTCTCTCCGAGTTAAGAATGTGGAATTTGGCCCTGAAAGAACCTTGAATATCAACTCATCCCTATCCATCTCTCAAGAGAAAGAGTTGTGTAGCTTATTGAACAACCATTTGGATGCGTTTGCTTGGAGCTATAAGGAGATGAAAGGAGTCCACCCTTCAGTCTATACTCATCACATTTACATTAAAGAGGATTGTAAACCTGTCAGGTAGCCTCAAAGGAGGATGAATCTAGCCCTTAAGGACATTGCCAAAGAAGAACTGCAAAAGTTGCTGGATGCAGGATTCATCTACCCCATCTGTGACAGTGAATGGGTTTCTCCTTTGGTGCTTGTGCCCAAGAAAAACGGGAAGTGGAGAATCTATGTAGATTACCGAGAACATAACAAAGCCACCAAGAAGGACCATTTTCCTTTGCCTTTCATAGATCAAATGTTGGATGGCCTAGCAGGGAAGAAGTTCTTTTCCTTCCTAGATGGGTTTAGCAGGTACAATCAGATCCAAATCAGCCCGGAAGACCAAGATAAGACCACTTGCACTTGTCCATGGGGTACCTTTGCCTATCGGGTCCTTCCCTTTGGGTTATGCAATGCTCCTGCCACTTTCCAGAGAGCAATACTGAGCATATTCACTAAGCTGGTTCATGATTCAGTGGAAATCTATATGGATGAATTTACCCCTTATGGTTCTAACTTCCAAGAAGCTTTGACTAATCTGAGGAAAGTTTTAGCCAAGTGTATTGAAATGAACATGCCCCTCAGTCTTGATAAGTGTGAATTTCTAATGACTAAAGGGGCCGTGCTAGGTCATACAATTTCTCAGCAAGGTTTATAGATGGATCCCAACAAGATTGCTATCATTCAAAGGGTCCCACCTCCTCAAAAGGTAAGAGATGTTAGGAGTTTTCTAGGCTTAGCAGGATATTATAGAAGATTGATTAGAGATTTTAGTAAGCTAGCCTCTCCATTGTTTGGTCTTTTGGGAAAAGATGCTGAGTTCACATGGACTAACAACTGTCAAGAGGCTCTGGATGCTTTGAAAGGTAAGCTGATAACTGCCCCAATATTGAGAGGTCAAAACTGGGCCCTACTTTTCCACATTCACAAAAATTCCTCAAACAAAGTTATAGGAGTAGCCTTAGGACAAGTTGAAGAGAAGCTATCATATGCCATATATTTTGTCAGTAAAAACCTGTCCAACGCAGAGTTAAACTACATTGTAACCAAGAAAGAGCTCCTAGCCATAGTCCATTCCCTAAACAAGTTCAGACACTATATCGCTGGCTATCAAACATTCATGCATACTGATCATGCTACAATTAGGTATTTGATGAATAAACCTGATGTAAATGCTCATATCATTAGATGGTTACTTTTATTACAGTAATTTGATTTGACCATTGTTTATAAGCCAGGTAAGGAAAATGTTGTTGTTGATTTTCTGTCTAGAATAGATCTGCCTACAGGTGAAGAGGGGATGTTGGATGATCAATTGCCAGATGAACACCTATTTGCTATTTCAGTACTCTCTCCATGGTTTGCTGATATAGTAAATTATTTGGTTTTAACACAGTTTCTGCCATACCTGTCCTCAAAAGAGAAGAGCAAGATCATGAGGAAAAGTGCCCTGTTCAATTGGATTGGGGGCAATATTTTTAAACTTGGCCCAGATTAGATTTTGATGCGATGTGTCAGGGAAGAGGAAGTTTTTAACATCCTCCTAACCTGTCATGATGGGCCCTGTGGGGGCCACTTTGCAACAAAGAGAACTGCCTTCAAAATTATGCAGGCAGGGTACTATTGGCCCACTCTTCATCAAGATGTCAGGAGATACATCAGCCAATGTGACAGATGTCAAAAGATGGGGAAACCTACTCCAAAGGATGAGATGCCCTTGCAGCCTCAAGTGATTTTCGAGCCATTTGAGAAGTGGGGCATGGACTTTGTGGGTCCTATCAACCCTTCTTCAAAACAGAAGTCCTACATCATTGTGTGCACGGATTACATGACCAAGTGGGCAGAAACAAAGGCAATCAAAGCAGCAACAAAAGAAAAGGTAGCTGAGTTTTTGAGGGAAAATATCTTCTACAAATTTGGCTACCCAAGAGACTTAGTCATAGATCAAGGAAGTCAATTTACCTCTAACCTGATTGAAGACCTGCTCACTCATCACAAGATTAAGCACAGAACTTCCACCCCTTATCATCTGCAAGAAAATGGACAGGTGGAAGTTACTAACAGATCTTTGAAAGGGATTTTGACTAAGGTAGTGAACAACAACAGAAAAGATTGGGAATATTGCTTGGTTGAGGCCACCTGGGCCTATAACACTACTTGGAAAACTACAATAGGTTTCACACCCTATGAGCTAGTCAATGGGAAGAAGGCTTTGTTGTCCATAGAATTTGAATATAATACATTGAGGATGGCAGCTCAGCTAGACCTATATCTCAGCCATGCACAACAGGAAAGATTGCTTCAGCTAAATGGATTAGATGAATAGAGAATGCAGGCCCTTCTCCACTCAGAGGTAGTCCAACTTCAAAGAAAGATATGGCATGACCGACACCTCAAAGAAAATAAATTTCAGACATGAGATTGGGCATTGCTATATGATTCAAGATACAAGGATTTCAAGGGCAAGCTGAGGACAAGATGACTGGGACCATATACAGTGGAAACATGCAATGAAAATGTTTCAGTCCTTATATAGACCATTGGTGAAGAAGCCATCCCCATGCTCATGAATTGGCATAGATTGAAGATCTACAGGAAGCCCTTTTCCAGGCAGGATTTCATTGAGACTCTTGGTAAATCAGTATTGGTAGTGGAGTAGGTTCCTGTCTCCACTCCACCTACACCATGAGCAAAACAAAAAAAAAGAGAAAGAAAAAAGAAAAAAGAAAAAAAATGGAATAAAATATCCCTGGGTGAAAACCTCTTGGAGGTGCCCAGGGAAAACAGTGAGGATGAAAAGCTCCTGGAGGCGCCCCAGCTGTCTCAGACTAAAAAAAAAGAGAAAAAATAAAACATAAACCTAATTTATTTTGAATAAATTGCAGGTTGCAGGAAGGTCATTGCAGGTTTTAGGAGGATCGCACAAGACAAAGACAAAGGACATGACCAGGTTGCATGCATCCCTCATAGTCCATTCCTCCATCACCATTACCCTTTCCCAAGTTTTGGTCTCATTTGGTCTGAATTTTTGCATCCTACAAGAAACTCTGTATCTTCTACAGGAGGATCCTATAGAAACTACAGAAAGTCCAAAATCAATCTCAGAGGAGGACCCGAAGATTGGAAATCTATCTATGAGGCCTGTGAACCTCCCTGCCTCCATCCACCGCCCTATATTGCCTTCCCATCTCTGTACACCTTCATTGCACTCATTTTTATGTCCCTACACAGTCACACACAGAAATTTTGTTTCCTTCATGCTGCAAAAAAAAAAAAAAATTAATGACAAATCAAAGCAGCAGCCTTTTCACTCACCCTACCTGATACCTTCCATCTATGATTCCTTGTCAGCTGAGACCCTCGTCAGAAATTGTATCCCTACTTAGATATTAGCTTGAATTTCAGAAGGAGAAGCAGCTATAGGAAATCCTACAGGATCCATGTAGCAACTAATCCCTCTAAAAAGCATACTCAAGAGACAGGGTCAGCAAAGTAAGGCATATGAAACATGCAAGGAGCTCTGTTTGAACATGAGAACATCAAAAAAGCCCGAGGCCGGGCATGCAGAGCGCAAGTAGCAACAACAGTGAAGAAATGGGTTCCAAAATCCGAAATATGCATAACACGGCTGGGACTGAGCAGGGAAGTTCCTAAACCTATTCCTCAATTACATGAATCATATTTCAAGGCTGCATGCCTATGGGAATGGTTACGATTGAATGGAATCGGTGGCCAATTAATTGGCCTCCCTCGTTCAGTTACACATCCTTGTGGAATTCAAATGAGCCCCGTCAAATTCAACACTGCCAATCAGATACATAGCCAGCACGTGTGGTATGTCCATTCAAGAGAAAACATTCGAGACTGGTAGTGGTGGTGGAGATAACGGGAGTAAGGGAGGTGATGGCGGTCAGATGGCATGCAGAAACATTATGACCATGACATAGTACCAACGGTCCGGATGGGGATAACGTAGCCATACGACCACCTCATCTCCTCACCACGAATCACGCTAGTAGTTAAAAGGCAGCTCAGTTGAGGCCTTCGCCACCCTTTGTTCATTTTTCATTCATGATGTTCTCGACTGGAGTACACACCTACCACTTCCAGAGCAACTAAACAGTCATCCTCCGCCAGTTCTCTGTGAGTTTTTAAACCATCCCACCTATCGGGCTCTACAGGAGCACTGTTTCATTCTACAGGAGCCAGGAGATTTCTACAGGAAAGGCAGAGAACAGCTCTGTAGAGGGAAAACCTAGGATTTTCATTGAAATCCAAGCTCAAAACGAGGTAGGCTTGGGAAAAACTCTCTGCATATGACTTATTTGAGTAAGGTGGTGAATTAAACACGGCATTAGATTGAAAAAAGAGAGTGAATCTGCCTGCATACTGAAAAAAGAAAGTGAAAGTCTGCCTATATATTTTCCCTGAGTCTACACAGTTTTTGTTTTCTTCTCTACATCCGAAATCTCCTCATCCTTTTTCAAATTATCCTGTAAGGAAGATACATGCAACAGTAGAGGCCAGCCTGTGTGTGTGAAAAGAAGAAACGAATTTGCATATCTATCTACTTGCTAAAAAAGAACTTGTGTCCTTATCCTCTGTTCTGTAAAAAAATCTTTTCTTTTCAAAAACAAAAAGTCAAATTCAGGATAACAGCAGTTTAAAAACAGGGGAGTTATTGCAATTTGATGATGTAAGGAGAAGCACATTGGGAATTCCTTCTTTGATCTCAGAAAAAGACAGAATTCAGCTATCCTCTATTTCAATGTTGACTATTTTTTTCCACCTGATCATTTTTTTCTGGTTAAAATGCAAAAAAGAAGCACTCAACACCATGCTAGGAGGATTCATAAGGAAAGAACCTTTAAAATATAGAAAATTGCATGAGCACCCTGAGTTGGTGGCCCTCTTCACTAGGGAAAACTGGATATCCTTCTTTAACAGAATTTAGGGTTATGATGATGAGGTGACTGAAGAGTTTTTGATATCCCTAAGACCACATTCGAAGACACATGCCACAGTTAGTTTTAGGGGTTTGACCCTAAAGCTTACACCTGATTTCATCAGTAGAATCTCCAGTCTCCCACTGGGGCTCCCTTGGAGCAAAGAGGAGAAATCATTGGGACAAGTGGCAAAGAAGACATTTTTTTCTGCCTGAGGAGCATCTTGTAGAAGATAAAAAGGAGGTCAGAAGGACAAGCTTGCCTTCTCTCTGGAGTGAAGTCAGTTACCAAATAATGAAGTATACCACATGTGAAGGGAGGTTCAACATCATTTATGGTTATAATTTCAAGTTGTTACATGAATTGAGGTATGGGATGGACTTGCCTCCAGCTAGAAAACTGAGCATCCCATATTTCCTCCTTCAATCTTTAATTGAATGTGGTACAAAGCTAAATGCAGGGGTCCCAGATCAGTTGGCCCACCATGGGCTCATCAAACCATTGGTGGAAGATGCCTTACACACCTATACTATCCCCATAGCTAAGGAAATTTTTAGATATATGACCAGGGATGATGACATCAGAACATTGACTGAGGACATTAGCCCATCCACCAGTAATGAGGAGGAGCAAAATGAAGAAATTGAGAAGAATAATGATGAGGGAGCACAAGACATTCAAGCAGAGGGAAAAACAGGGAGAAAAAGAGGAATTTGACAAGACTACTAAGCCTAAGGCAGAAAAGGAGACAACATCAAAACAGAGAAGGGAAAAAGGACAAAGGTTGGGAAGAAAAAGGCCAAGAAAGCCCAAAAGAAGACTACCACAGCTAAGGCAGGGACCCAGCAAGAAAAAGGACAGACACCCCTTGAAATATCAGTGACACAAGCAGAAACAGTGGACATAGAGAAGGCTACAGGAAGTGAAGGAAAAGAACAACAGAAAGAAACATCCCATGAAATGTTGCCAAGGGAGGCAGTAGCTGTGCTTGCGGCATTAAGCACACCTACAAAACAAAAAGGAAAAAGAAAAAGGCAAACCTCCATGTATTTTAAAGCCAGGAGAATCACAAGGATCAAAGTGGGCAAACCCCAGCCACCATCAAAGGAACCAATTGTCATTGAGGACACACCCACTAAAAAGAAGGAAGAGTCTCCTTCCAAGATATCTATCATCTATGAAAGAGGAAGCCCCAAAACCTCCACATGGAAAGAGAGAATTAAGTTTATGGACTCAAAGGCAGTTCTACAGGACGCTGAAACATCTCTATAGGAAACTCTAGCCAAGTTAAAAGAAACTGAAAAATTGAAGGAAAAGGTAGCAGAATAGTCAAAGTGGGAGAGCAAGGCCAAATAAATACCTGAACCAACCCCTCAGCCTAATTTGAGCTCCTATTATAATCTGTTAGAGGATGGGAAAATCATCCCACAGAAATTTTCTATACCTTTATTCTTCGAATTAGAAAAAGAGAGGGTCAGAACCCACACATGGATGCAAATCGCTAAATCTAAAGGAGTTGAGGACATAGGCCACATGGAGGACAAGCTAAAGGAATTAAGAGGGGAGTTGGCCATGGTAAGGCACATAGAAAGCAGTAAAAGAGCCCAGCTACATGAAGAGAATGAATCGCTGAAAATACAGTTGCAGCTACAGGAAGTTCATAAGGGAGATAGGCTGTCCATTTTGGGAGGGTAGCAACATCAAGAAGGTTTTCTAACAGACAAGGAAACAACTGAGAAATAACAGAAGGAGGGAGAGACACAAGCTGATGTTGAGATACTAATGAAACTGCTGCAAGAAAAGGAGTCTCAGGCAGCAGAAGAAGTGCAGGTTTTAAAACAGCAGTTACAAGAAAAATAAGCCCAAATGGCCTGCATGGCCAGTTGGGCAATAGAAGCCTTACAATGTAGGCAACCTACTAAATCTTATGCATTATATCTTAAAGACCAATGGCTGCAATTTCAAATTAAAACATTGGCCCAAAGGGGCACCGTCCCATTCCAGAATTACAACCAGTTTATACATTTGTGTGACAGTAGCTCAGCTGAAGATAAGGCCAAGTTAGTAGAATTCTATTTACACAACTTGGCACTTCCTAATATGAATTTATGGTACCAAAACACTGCATTAGGAGACCTACAACTCATGGCCATGGCTTCTTGGTTAAGCCATGAGGAAAAGAGGGCAGTAGAGATTCAAAAGATTATGACCAGGGAGCTAAGTGAGCCACTCATGATACGGGCAGAACCAAAAGATCCCTCAACTCTCATATATTCCCATCAGCACCTTGCAAACAACCCTCACATTGCACCTGACTATGTTGAAAGGCAAGCACAGGCCATTGCTCACTTTGAAGATATGGAAAGATTGTTTGGTGATAATTGCCTTCATGCTTTCATACGAAGATGGAATACATTGTCCCATAGTCTGAAAATAAGAGAGTATCACTCCCCAACCAAAATGAGGGAGGCTATGAGAAGATTACCTCTATACAAACAATCAGTGTAGAACTTGAAATCCAACTAGATTGGCCTTAAGTTCAACCTTCCACTACTGCTAGTGCTGCTAAAATGGGTTAAGGAAGAAGAGGAACAAAATCAATGGGAGGAAGTGGATAGAAAGGCAGGTTTTCATGACAGAGAAGAGGATATCACCTCAGAGTCCAGGGATGTCAGAGAGGTAGTCAAAGCAATCAAAGATGTTGAACTGGATTAGTTGCTTAGAGGATGAGCAACACATTCAGCAGGGGGGTGATGATGAGCCCCGGAAATGGGTAACTATATGGGCTAATTTTGCCTATTATTCTCATTTAATCCACCATTCTCCATAGTTTTATGCATGCTTTTGAATATATTTATGTTAATTGAGTGAATGGGAATAATCACTTTACCACAAAGTCTAATACATGCTTATTGCAGATTTTTGGACATTTTTGGACCAAGATCAAACATTTATGAGTAGATTGGCAGCCAAATTCAAAGAAACAAGGCTGAGGATTTATAGGAGGGGTGTCTCTTGCATTAAATGACCCCTTCCTCGAGTTCTTCACCAATAGCTCAGAGTTCAACAACCCACCAAAGATGATTTCAAGGGGTACCCGAGCAGGTTTAGTGAAGTGGCTGTTATCTACAATTTTGGGCAACCAAGCTCCTAAAGTTTAGGAATGTTGGGAGTCCTCACTTGCATAAATAGGAAGGCTTAATACCTTAGTAGTTTAGCCATTTGATAGTCTATTTTTGCACTTTAGTGCAGCCTTGTAATCAGCTCATTTTCGAGCTTTTTCTTGCAGATAGTTTGGTGATGTAACTATTATTTTTTGACCAATGAAGATGAATCCAGCTTTGAACCAGTTCTGATCTTTCCTAGGGGGCTGTAGCTCTTGGGGTTGGGCCTAACCCAAGTTCCCAGTACCTCCTTTGTGTACTTTTATGTGTTTTATTGCATTCATAGAATAATTTCTATTATTTAGGTTAAATCTTTCTTTGTTACTTAGGTTGTTTTTGATGACTAAGATAGTTGTTCTTGCTTCAGGTTGATTTGATAGTTTGGTAACATAAAAGATCCACAAAAAGGCTACCAAGAAGTCCTTGATCTCCTTTCTCCCTCCTTGGGACCATGAATTGAGGCCAAGGCACTCTTGCTGCCACACAAACAATGTTTTTGCTTTCCAATGCAATTGCTAGTGTTAGATTTCGAGTTGGAAAAGTTGATATCAGTTGTGTTTTCATACTTAGATCTGTTCTTGCTCAGTTTCCATAGATTTTTTGCATAACTTCCTGTCCATCAAGTTCTGTTCAACACTTTTCTGGTTTTTAGGTCAGAATTAGGTCAAAAATAAGTAAAACTCTATTTTCATAGTTTTTTCTTGGGTCAGTTTTGAAAAGAAGTGTGTAGAACACCTGTAAGACACTCCAGCCTATTATTCCTCCATCACACAACCTAATCCAGTCTCTTTCTCAAGATTTCCTTCACTCATTCGCCATACTTTCCTAAACTGCCCTAATTTCTACGTTCTTGTGCAAAATTGCTTCCTTCACCTTTGAACAAGTCCAACCATATTCTTCACTCCTGAGCTTCCTTTACAAGGTCCTAGACCCCTTAACATCTCTATCCATCCTTCATTTCCACTTTCCCACTGTTTTTCCACCTTCAACCCTCTAAAAACCACTTTCAACCTCTTCCTATAGAACTTCCTGTAGATCCCCTGTAGCCTCCTGTAGAAGTTCATGTGAGCAATTTTTCGAAGTCCGATCATGGTGGAAATCTCCAGAAGGGTGCTAGGGACTCCTTAGGTCCTCTCCACACCTTCCCAACCTCCTGCAAGCGCCCACTCCATTTCCTTTCGCCAATAAACCTCTGCACAGTCACAAATAGTTAAAACACAAGCATAATAATTCTGCATAAAATTGCTCAAAAATACAAAAAGATGATTTTTCCATATTTTCCTTCAGAACTAGCTTAAACACATGCATTTTACCTTTTCAATAGTCAATGGCATCCATTTCAGTAGTTTACATCTCTTTCCTTGCACAAGTAGGGTTAGTCGGTAAAACTAGGGTTTGCTAGGGTTTGTGTTTTCTTTCAGCTTTCATCTTCTTTCTGCAAGTAGACTACCCTCTTTTGAGTTAGCTTCCTTCCATCACAATTAAAAGCTTCTTCTAAGAACTCATAGAAGTTGGCTTGAGCTCCTAGCGAACTTGTGCCAGCTAATCAAGTGACAGCCTGCAGTAAGAGCTAGTACTTGTGCATATAGCACCGTCGCTTCCAAGTTTGTTACGAACTACTGGGTTGATAAAAGTAAAGTAGGGAGTCCCAGGATTTGCAGCATCATTGCTGCAATACTGGAGCTCACCAGTAACCCCCCTCTACAGGGTCTATGGTAGCGCCCCAAGAAATAATTTTTTTGGACCCTATATTAGGTGGCCGGACCTACCTATGGTTTTGTGCATGGATTTCCCACATGGTTTTGGGCATGATGGTTTTCGCTCCATTATTTTTTGTAGATTTGATCAAGGGAACTACGATTATGTTCTAATCTAGGGTTAATGGATGCTTCGACATTTATATATATGTATTGTAACATTGAAAGGAACATAATGAAAAATTAATCTGGTAGTCCTAGTTTTGGGATCCAGGGGAAATCTTTGTGTATATTTGTTTTATGTGTTATGCTCTCGCCATTGTTTATTTTCCTTTTTTCGAATTCGTATGTAGCTAATTTTTGTAGGGGGTTAAAACCTACATTTTCTATCAGAGCCATTTTGGCTTCAAGGGGATGCCTTTGCTGTTGAGGGGTTTTTCTTGGGCCTGTGGTAGACCCTGTTTAGTGGGAGATCTGCGGGATCGATCCTTATGGTGACAGAAGATAGCGAGCAGTGGTAAGATAGAGATTGAGAAATTTAATGGTCAGAGTTTTGAGGTTTGGAAACTCAAGATGGAGGATCTACTGGTGGATAAAGATCAGTGCATCGCAGTAGATCCAGGTACTAAACCAACGATAATGTCCTATGAAGAATGGAAGAAGTTGGATCAAAAGGAAAAAAGCACAATACGTTTGTGTGTCTTAGATTCAGTATTGAATGTATCAGGGGAAGCTACAACGAAAGATTTGTGGGACAAGTTAGTGACTTTGTACCAATCTAAGTCTCTTGCGAATAAACTGTTCCTACGGAAAACGTTGTATAACCTGAGGATGAAATATGGAGACTTGGTGACAGAGCATTTGAAAACATTTAATACTGTGGTAAGCCAATTATTATCTGTTGATATTAAAATTTTAGATGAAGATAAGTGCATTAGTTTTTTGTGTTCTCTACCAGATTCGTGGGATAGTCTGGTTGTTGCAATAGGTAGCAATGAAACTGCCTTACAGTTTGATTAAATAGTCTCATCCTTGCCGTTGGAGGAGATGAGACGGAAAAATATGGAGATCTAGAATGGTGATGCCTTGTTTGTATGAGGACGGTCCTAGAACAGAAACAAAAATAAGGCCTCAAGTGGGAGATCTAAATCTCCAGGAAAACCTGTAAACGTGTGCTAGAAATGTGGAAAGGAATGGCACTACAAGAAGGACTGTAAATCTAAAGCTCCTGAGAAAGGAAAGGGATCTGATGATGCTCCTTCTGCAGAAGTGAAAACCACCTCAGATGAAGGTGGGGATGTGTACTTGGATTCTTCTTCAAGTACACATGTAGATCATGAGGCATGGTTAATTGACTCAGGTGCATCCTTTCACTTCACTCCCCATAAAGAATGGGTCTGTGGGTATGAGAAATATGATGGTGGTGATGTCTTCTTAGGGGATGACGAGAAGTCTAGAATCATTGGTCATGGAAAATTCAAGTTGAAGTTGTAAGGTGGAAGGATTAGAACACTTTCGGGTGTTCTGCATATTCTTGGATTAGCCAGAAATTTGATTTATGTAACAACACTAGATGATGCAGGTGTAAAAATAGTTTTTGAGAAAGACACCAGCAAGATGGTTCAGGGAGCATTGGTATTGATACGGGGAGTTCAGATTGGAACTCTTTACAAACTGCAAGGTAGCACTATTATTGATGGGTGCAATAGTTATGTAGTTCCTGAAAGTGGGGATGAAAATCTAGTGGTCTCTGGAGAAAAGACCATGCTATGGCAACAAAGGCTTAGACATATTGGAGAGAAGTGCCTTCAAATACTTCATGGTAAAGGTATGGTAGAAGGTATGTCTAATAGCTCGCTGGATTTTGATTTTTGTGAAAATTGTGTATATGGGAAGCAGAATCGGGTCAGTTTCCCCTCTGATGGTAAGAGGGTGAAACGAGGAAAAGAAATATTAGCACTTGTGCACAATGATGTGTTTGTACATGTGTCGATTCCATCACTAAGTAAGTGTGTGTACTATGTATCATTTATAGATGACTTCTCAAGGAATACATGTATATATTTCCTCAAGAAGAAATCAGAAGTCTTTGATAGGTTTAAAGAATTTAAGGCTCTAGTGGAAAACCAGATAGAGAAGAAGATAAAAGTGCTGAGGAAAAATAACAGTGGAGAATTTTGCAAAAAGGAATTTTAAGAGTTCTGTAAGAAGTGTGGTATAGTATGACATAAGACTACTCCATACACACCTGAGAAAAATGGAGTTGCAAAAATAATGAACAAGACGTTGATGGAAAGGGCAAGAAGCATGCTCAATGGTGCCAGGTTAGGAAAATAATTCTAGGTAGAGGCGGTGGAGACTGCATGTTACCTAGTCAACATATCACATTCATCAACATTAGAGGATAAGACTCCACAAGAGGTATGGACTGGTAAGAAACCTTCTCTTTCACTTCTGAGGGTATTTAGGTGTGATGCATATGTACATGTTCCAAAGGAGAAAATAACAAAGTTGGATAGTAAATATGAAAAGTGCTTCTTTATTGGGTATAAGGATGGTTTAAAAGGTTATAATCTTTGGAACCCAGTAACAAGGAAGGTTGTGTACAACTGAGATGTGGTGTTTAGAGAGGTGAAATATGTTATTAAACATGAATTCCAGAAAGATTAGTTCGAGAAAGAAGGTAGCCAGAAAGGTATAGTCCATCTTCTGATCCCAGAACTGTGAAGGAAGCAGTAGATTTAAAGGATGGAAAACTCTAGAAAGAGGCCATGGTTGATGAAATGGCATCTTTGCACAAAAATGAGGCTTGGTATCTTGTGGAGTTACCGGCTAGAAGAAAACCCATTGGCAACAAATGAGTGTTCAAGAAGAAGATGAATGTATAAGGAAAGGTGGAGAAATACAAAGCTCGGTTGGTAGCAAAAGGTTATTCCCCAGTGCCGGGAATTGATTTTGGTGATATTTTTTCTCCTGTTGCCAAGGTAGCTTCTATTAGATTACTTTTATCTGTTGCTGCTTATTTTGATTTTGAGGTAGAACAGTTGGATGTGAAGACAACATTTCTTCACGAGGATCTGGAAGAAGAGATCTACATGAAGCAACCTGAAGAATTTGTAGTGAAGGGTAAGAAAGAACTAGTATGAAAGTTAAAAAAGTCTCTGTATGGGTTAAAATAGTCACCAAAGATGTGGTATCAGAAATTCGATACATTTATACGAGGGCTTGGCTTCACCAGAAGAAAATCAGATCATTGTGTATATTTCAAAATTAATTAGTGACCGCGTTATTTATCTAGTCTTCTATGTGGATGATATGTTGCTAGTTCGAAATGACAAGGAAATTATCCAGGATTTGAAGACCAAATTGTCCTCCAAATTCGACCTGAAAGATCTTGGTGCTACAAACTGTATTTTGGGCATGGAAATCAAACAATATCGGGCAAAGAGGAAGCTCTGGTTAAATGAGAGGAAGTATGTCGAGACAACACTATAGAGGTTTAATATGCAAGAGAGTAAACCGGTGAAGGTTCCTATTCATGTAGGCGTACAATTATCTACTGAACAGTGTCCCAAGACACAAGAAGAGGAAGAGGACATGTCTTGTGTTCCATATGTAAGTGCAGTCGATAGTCTAATGTATGAAATGGTATGTACTAGACCAAACATTGCACACGCAGTGGGAGTATTGAACAAGTTTATGTCAAAACCAAGGAAGGAGCATTGGACAATAGTGAAGCGGGTTTTCAAGTATTTGCGTGGCACTAGTTATTATGGTTTGTGCTACCAAGGAAGACCAAGATTGGACAAAGTTTTGGACATCCATGGCTTTATTGATGCAGACTGGGCTAGAGATATGGATCAGAGAAGATCTACAAGTAGGTATGTGTTTAACCTATTTGGAGGTGCAATCAGTTGGATGAGTAAGAGACAATCTGTAGTGGCACTGTAAACTACAAAGGTGGAATACATGGCAGCCACTCATGCAAGCAAGGAAGCAATTTGGTTGCATAGATTGTGTTCAACTATGGGGTTAGAACAACAAGCTATAAGGATAGACTGTGAAAGCCAAAGTGCAATTTTCTTGGCAAAGAACCCTCCTTATCATTCAAAGACAAAGCACATTGATGTTCAGTATCACTTTGTGAGGGATATGGTAGAAGACAAAAAGGTGTTACTAGTAAAGGTGGACACTTTGAAGAATATTGTAGATGCATTAACAAAGTCTGTGAGCACTAAGAAGCTCTCTTGGTGTGGAGAAACAATGGGCGTTACAGGGCTGAATCAGTGACTAAGCTCTCCTACGAACCCCAGTGGAAAGAAAACAACAAGTGAGAGAATGTTGGGGTTGTGTTATATTCTTTCCACGACTAGCCCTAGTAGTTAAGGCAGGGGGTTAGAGGGGGGTAGTAGCCCCCGTTGTCGGGGGGTGATAGCCCCCCTCTACGGGGTCTGCGACAACGCCCCATGATTTTTTCTTTTTTTGGAACCTATATTAGGTGGGTGGACCTACCTATGCTTTTTTGCATGAATTTCACACATTATTTTGGGCGCAATGGTTTTCAGTCCATGATATTTTGTAGATCCAGTCAAGGGAACTATGATTTTTTTCTAATCCAGGGTTAATGGATTGGGGTTTACGGATGCTTCATCATGTATATATATGTATTGTAAAATTGAAAAGAACATAATGAAAAATCAATCTAGTAGTCTTGGTTTTGGGATCCAGGGGAAAATATTTGTGTGTATTTGTTTTATGTGTTATGCTCTTGCCATTGTTTATTTTCTATTTTTAGAATTCATATGCAGGTAATTTATGTAGGGGGTTAAAACCTACAAGGATGACAGGTTGGCATGATGATGGATTGGCAGGTGGAATTTTCCTAGTTGAGAGGGAGTGTTAAAATTGTCAAATAGCGCCACATTCCACCTTAAGACAACTCATATGATGGAGATGATTATTGAATTGTATTTCTCTTTCTGATAGGTACAATTTTGATATTAAGATCATCTCATTCTGACAAGAGGAAATGGAATTTTGAATTTATTCTTTCTCATGGACAAATTGTCAAGGTCAGCCTCAGTGAAATGTAGGCTCATGAATCCCAATGGATTTGTCTCCTCACCCTCAACGAATTTTATAAATAGGAGTGACCCTTCTCTCATTTGGACATCACTCATCTCATCACATCATCTTATCTCTCCTCTCTTGATTGGTTCACACAACTTGGAGGCTCTCTTCTTCACACATGTGGAAAGAAGGCAAATTTTTGGACTGGTTTTGGAGGCCGGAAATTTAATAGATTAGGGCAGCATTAACTAGCGTTGCCTTGGGAAATTTGACCTTACATTGACTTCTGTTTTGGGGACAAAATTTCGATGTTTACAGATCACATTCTTTGGCACGAAATTCGAGGTGATTGGGGACTGTTTAACCATGTTGACTGTTGTTTTGACTTTCTAATTTGGTCACTGAATTACAAAAAACTTTGACTGGGTTGGCCAAACTTGTTTTGGGTTGAATTATAACCTCTTTGGAGGCTGCATTCTTCTACTGTTGATCGAGATGATTGGAGGATATTTTGGGGCAGCTTTGACCATTGTTGAGTTTCTGTTTAGAGTTTCATTGACTACTGTCTTGGCAAATATATTTTGGCATGTATTTATGATAATTGTACTCTCTCTCTCTCCACTGAACTGTTGAAGAATAATAATAATATTTGATCAAAGGGTTTCCCCACATAGGAGGTTTTTCCCTGGTATCCGCCACACCTTGTGTCCTCTTGTCTTGGCTTGTCTTATGCATATGTTTTTATATTCTATCTGCATTTACTATCAATGTGTATAAGTTAATGTGATTTATATTGAATATAATTGGAAATTGTCATTGGGCTGATAAGAAAACTTGAAGTAAATTGTGCTAAAGCATAGAACATACTATTTTTATCTAAAATTAACAAATGTTATGTTGTAAAAGTCTGTGACTCTGTTTGCTAGTGGCAGTGTAATCCCCATCTCTTCAAATGGAAGATGTCCTCCTGTGAGTGGTTGTTCACCTAGAATACTGGGCTCATCATCCATGGGCTGGATGGTGTCTTCTTCCTCATACTTCTCCTCCTCCAGTTCATGAGTCAAATGTTCTTCTTCCAGCCTTTGCGATGCTTCCTCTTCTTGAGCCTGCCTCTGTTGTTCTTCCTCTCTCTCCTCTCTTCTTTTTCTACTAGTTAGTTCTCAAGCAAGTCATCTTTCTTCCTGATATCCTCTTCTTCTCCTTTTATCCTCTCTAGTTCTAGTTTTGTAGCTCCTATATTTAAAGGATCAACTTTTCATTTTCTGCTGCTCTCTCCTAATGAGTACCAAATATTTTCCTGGGAGATAACTTCTTTACTTGAGGCGTTGTTTCCTCCTCCTCCTATTCCTACTCCTGCAAGTCTTAAGATGGTGCATGGTGCGGTGAACTAGTGTTCATGGCTAGATTTGTTTTCATTTTGGCATTGTACTAGTTCTTTATATTCTCATCCTTTGGTTGACATATTTATGAATACCTTGTATTATGCTTGATCCTTTCACAATGCTTCTCAAAAATTCACCTAATATCATATGTATGGAAGTCTTTAGTGGCAAAGTGTAGGTGATTTAGCACTTCAATTTTGGTTGGTAGTGTTCTGTGATTCTTTAAGTCATATAATCTGATCCTTAATGGAAATATGGGACAAGGGAATTTCTTCCTCCTATGAAGGGTTCCCAACAGTTCCTTGTCCAACTAATTTTCACCTCCTGCATGACCACCTTGTTTGTCACATATTGCAACATAAGATGAGGGGATGTTTGACATTCAAAGAATATTATGTAAGTTCCCTCGAGAGCTTAAAACTAGTCCATAATACCTTGAAGTGACTCCACTTGATCTGTCATGCATGGCAGTTTGGTGTAAAATATCAAGCGAAAGGTGGCTACAAAGAAGTGTTCATCCAATCCTTCATATGCAGCTTTGAAGCTTCCTTCTGATAACACCCTGCAGTGGACATAAATTGGGAACTTCTCTTTAGGAGTCCAATTCCAATACAACTTCGACAATGCATATCATGCATAGATACCATCCAAGAGATATGCAAACATGTAAAATTATGGAGCTTGATTGTCTTGCAAAGATGCTTTGACCCACCCCACCTGTCGTTGCAACTCAAATGATAATATATCCACCCAATTAAAATCTCTTCCATGATTTACCACTAGATTGAGCGTATATATCTATTTCTCTTGGAACACCTCAACGATCTTCTGCCCAAACATCTAACAATACATGGCTATCAAATACTAATATATGTCTCTTAAGATCTTTGTTGTATAAAATACTCATGGGCGATGGTGAAACTTGGTGGGTTCTCAACACTATTTCTTTATAAAATCAGTCATGTCGAAATTAGCCCATGTTTTGTAAAAGGAATCGCTTTCATATTCAATGGCCTTGAGCATCTTATAATATATCTACATATTCTCACCATAATAGGTGGCGAGATGTTCGCCACTTTCACTGCATAACACATGGTGTGAGTCATCCATATGTGTAATTATCCATTCAATAACTTCAATGCATGGCATGACAGGGTATCAGCACGTTATCCTGTGTATCTTGGACTTATTAATGTTTATATGTGCATGCACATCTTCTAGGTCCTCAGGAAATGTCTCCTGCATGAATGTGTTGTAGATATTGCTCCAGGTAACCTTTGTCATTTTGTCAATAAAACATCTAGTGTCCACACATATAGGAATATTGGACTTTGTAACATCAAGCGACTCATCAACGCTTTCTCCTGATAGTTCTTTAGAGGCTACTTTTGCAGTGAAATGTCTCCAACAGATGATGACATAGTGGTACCACTTGTAGCATAGACACATGTTTTTGGAATCACACTCATAATGAAAATATTAACTTAAAACAACTAAATAGGCAAGAATATTTGTAAATCATGTTCAAAGAGTCACCTTGAAAGATAGAGCATAAAAAACTATGAACGCAAGTGAAAAATAACTTGCATGCAAGCAAAAATACACATGCAACCTAGGAGGGAGCATTCTTGAAGCACGAAGAGACATGCATTGTCATTCGAGGCTTTGTAGTGCACTAGTGAACTCAAGAAAGAGGAAAAAAATAATCCAGGGTTCACTATAACACGCTTAAGGGTCGGATAAATGAGAAAATATGGCTTTAGGTCTTCCCTATGCACCCATGGTTCCTGGGAGACAAGGAGGGTGCACTACTGGACTTCGAACTGATGAAGGATGAGGAAAAGGGAGCTTTTGGACTTTAGAGTGCATCTATGCACTCAAGAAAATGGAGGGCTCACTGTTGCATATTGAAGGGATGAATTATGAGGCTTCGTGATGTGCCCATCCTCCCTAAGGCAAAGAGGGCACACTATAGCACTAGGAAGGGATGAAGGTAAAAGCTTAGAGTGTTCATGATGTGCCCATGTGCCTAAGAATAAAATTGCTTCAAACATGGCACAATTTTCAAGACTAAAGGATATTTGAGCTATGGGAGTGCGCTCCATCTAAAAAGAGCCCATAAACAAGTACAAAGAGTAGAATTTTATTCTAAGATCAGGAGAGGAATAATCTGGAAGTCTATATAAGTTGTTGTCACATGCAATAGTAAATGAACACTTGCAAGATGAAGATATAGTTAAAATGCCAGCTAACACACTATAAAACAAAAAATCGATAGAAAACAAATCAATATTTGGTAGTAAAATGATAAAAAGCAATAAATATTTGAGCATGCAAACTTACATGCTGCACTGGTAGATGAAGAGCTTGATTCTTTTCCAAATGTGCACTTAGATGAAATGATGATGAAGGAATGATTAGCTAAGTTTATTTCAAGAGATCAAAATGAAAAACTGACTCAATGCATGAGTGCCACTTGTCGTTAGATGAAAGGATTAATTAAGGAGTTAAGGTAGTTCCTATTTTCTATTAGTGCACCCTCATGCAAAAAGTTGGATCATGCATGCAACTGGATAGGGTGTAATTCTTCATCACAGAGGAGTGCACCCTATTAGGGCACACTTGCTCAACCTGAAGGAGTGCACCCAAGTATTGTGCATTCCTTCGGCCCAAAGAAGTGCACTTTTTAGATGAAAGGATTAATTAAGGAGTTAAGGCGGTTCCTATTTTCTATTAGTGCACCCTCATGCAAAAAGTTGGATCATGCATGCAACTGGATAGGGTGTAAGTCTTAATCATAGAGGAGTGCACCCTATTAGGGCACACTTGCTCAACCTGAAGGAGTGCACCCAAGTATTGTGCATTCCTTCGGCCCAAAGAAGTGCACTTTCTTTAAGCGCAATCCTTCTTCATATTTAAGCGGGATTTTGGATTTTGTGAATGATTTTCTTTCTTTTGTTTTCTTTTCCTAATTTTGTGTGCTTTTTGAGTGTGTGCATGGTTGGGAGGCAAGTTTCTAAGTCAAGAAAGACCGTGAGTTCACTTAACCATAAAATTAATAGCTCAAACACTTCTAATGGTTAAGTGATGATGCTTGAGACACATTGACTTAGGAGGATGTGAAATTAGGAGAAACATTGAAATAAAAAATCAAGCCACATGACGACACATGGGGGCTTGAAATGATAGTTAGCATAGGTTCAAAAATCGACATAGCAAAAATTTTGGAGGGTCGTTCTCACAGCAACAACATTGACGATACACTGGGAGAACCCCATCTTCTCTAAAATGGTTTCATTGTAAGTGTAAAGTCTCATTTCTCTAGGAAATATTGATTTGATCAATGAGTTATCTTCAACTATCAATTTTTCCCGATTAAAGATATAATCTCCTCTATCTCACTACTCGGTGTAACACAATCATAAAGAAAGCCATATCAATATCATGTCGATGTAAGTAAGGGTAATATAGTACAGTGAAATAAAATAATCAGAGTGTGAGTTTTACATCTCTGGCATTACTTAGTTGCCATCAGGTTTGGATGGTACCCCAACGAAATTTCTTTAGGAACACAAACATTGCTTCGCTACCAACGAGCCTGGATAGTACCCCGACGAAGTCACTTGCTTCACCTCCCTACATAGGAATCCTTTCTCTTATTTCACCCTTTTATATTTTTCTTTTATTTCATAGGATTGTGCATAGGCACTTATTTGTATTTGAATGGGCAGAAGAGGGATCCCGACTTATTGAGAGAAGAGGAGGTTGTTCCTTCAGAGACAAGTTTTATACCTTTGATGCTTTAATCACTAAAAGTTTTTCCCTTATATCATTCTACATAGATAGATAAGAAAGAACACACCATTCTTAACAGGACTGAGTGTGTGAATGAGAAAGCTAAATAGATGTGGGTCTCATGGTTTGCTTACAGTTTCCCAATTGAAGGATCATATTTTCCATCAAAAAATCACTGACTTGAAATATGTAAACCAAATCGAGGAAGAGGGTGAAGTTAAGCCAATGGCTGTGAGCTGCTTCAATTTTCTTTTCACAAGATATTAGCCAAGCCATCTCAAATCTCAAACTGACTCATTCAATATTGAATGAATTGAAAGAACAAAACTAAAACATGATAAGGAAAATACATTGCAATGCATCTAACTATATGCAAACTAGCCTATCCAAAACTAAAGAAATCAAGGTCAGATAATGTAAAGTGGAACTTCCAATGCAACCATAGAAGTTGCTCCTAACCTTTAGACCATAAGGTGTGATCATGAAAAACCACAACAAAAGGCAGTGCAGCGAACAAGAGGAAATGTGCAAGCATCTGCACTGACATGTGAAAACATGAAGTGAAAACACAACAATGCATTACACTTAACTACTCTACCACATGGGGTAATCCATAACACCAATAATCACTTGGCTTATGACCATAAAAGACTCATAAAAGAATGTGAAAATACAATCCACGAGACATGGGCCCATACTGAAAGGAATCTTCTAATAAATCTGCAAAGGGATCATGGAAACAACCTTTAGGGAAAGATATACAAGAAATATTACAGAGAGAAAGATCCATGTCATACATGATATTCTTAGGTTGACCACAATCCAAGTTTTTGTGCATGTAATATTCTTGGATGAATGATGGAAAATATTAATTGAGATTCTCCTTTGTTTCTTCACTACATATTAGAGATTTTCTTATAAAGGCATGAAGTGGACCAAGTTCAATAATAAAATTAAATTTCCTTCCCTGCTCGTTGAAATTTTTTATGTGAAGAAAATAGGCATCCCTCAGAACGACATCATCATCCCATGTGATGACATTGGTGAAAAAGTTGTGCAGAAGAACCAAAAACTAACCGAAGTCATGAATATCGTCACGGTGATAGGGACCTAACATAACCATCAGCCTTGGCTGAAGTGCCCTACTCACCTGACTTATCTTTGAATTCTGAGGAGACTTGGTCAACTTCTTATCAAGACAACATTCAATGTTTACATCATGAGAATAAACAAAAGATAGATTTTCAATATTACTACAAAAATATTCAATGATAAGCATATCATATTCTTGATCGAAAGGAGTTATACCTAAAAGAAAATCTTCGATGATTGTATTAGACTCCTTTTGAAACTTCAACAAATAAAAATCTTCATGTAGGAACAAAGGTTCATCCAACTTACTTGAACGACCATTACCATATAATCCAGAAAGAAGAAAATCATCGGGGTTGTGGTCATCCAAGTGTTCTCCTTGATTAATGGGTGCATTATTGATAGGTATAATATTAAGATTTGAAGATGGTTGATTGATGAGTTCGGATGAATCACCATTAGGAGAGATATGGGAAAGAAAGACAAGTTTTTTGTTCACAAGATGATCTTCTGATTCAATGATTGGTTTCGGTCCAACGTACGGAACATCAAAGGGAGGAGGACATGGGACAAAGAGCATACCCAATTCTTCTTCCGGAAGTTGAAATTCTTCCTGATCAGAAAAATATGATTCAAAATATTTCCTTGACATCTAGACTAAGAATCAAAACTTCTCATCCAAGAACTGTTAGTCCATGTCCTCATTTGGAAACCGATAAAAAAGATGAAGGAAACAATCAACAAAATGCTCAAGAGATTCATGCAATTCCATTCTTAGTTGATGAATTTCGTCAATAACATCTTGATATTCATATATATCAAAAACTCGATAAAGATGGTTAAGAAAGTGATTGAAAGATGTGATAGAAGCAATGGGTAAATAATAACACCATTGATTCTCACGACCATCTAATGTAAGGGTAAACAACTGTGAAATGATTTCTTCTGAATCGACACCATTCAAGAAACAAAATTGAACAAATTCAATAGCGTAACTAAGGACAATTGCTGCATCCTTGCCATCAAATTTAAATCGCAGTAAGTTATTTAAAAAGTCCATGGATATTGTAATGTCTAAAGCTTGTGTAAAACACCTCAGGATTATGATTTGGGACGAATCCATTAAAAGTAAATGATTCAAATAGACTTCAACGTCTCAACTTATCTTCTGACCCTCCTAGCACCAAAAATGTCGACATGCTGGATTCTGCCAACATTGTAAGGGTATCTCCCCAATGTGAATTCATAATTAGATCTCACACCATTTGGTGTAGGTGTCCCATTCGGTCATATGGCCTGGACATCGTTGAAATGGTTTTCCAAGAAGTGCCTTGGATACAATAGGACATAAGACAATACAATGCTTCTTTGGGGTAGTGAGAATGTTAGCTTTGTGAGATGATCGATGTAAGGTGTATGAGGGAAACTTCCACAGATGGTGAGGGAAACGAGCCACTGGTTAGAAAAGTAATAGTATTGTCCTAAAGGGGAACCTAGGAATAAAAGAGACACTTGTTGAGTACCTAGAGATTAGTCCACATGACAAACAAAAATCATTAAAGCGTAACAACATCCATTCAATAACAACCATAACTAAGCAATGAAATAGTTTATTAACCTAGCATGTAAATAAAGCAACATATACCGTACACATAACTAGAATATTCCAACTTGTCATCACCTAGCCATTTTTAACTAGGTGGATTGAAATACACCATCTAGGATTAATTTTACCATAGTAAATTCACTTTCACCATGGGAAATAATTTAATAAACCATTTTTATTAAATTATTTTTGTTTAAAATAAAAAAAACCATGAGAATAATTGAATAAATCATTATTTATTTAATTTTTTCTAGAAATAATTATTAAATCATTATTTGATAATTATTTCTTAATACATTTGACTAAATCACCTTCACTATTTATTTATTATTCTTATTTTTGGAATAATTGTTAAATCATTATTTAATAATTATTTCAAACTCACACTTTTCTTAATCCTTTCAAAGTGATTAATAAATCATTTTATTTGTTAATTACTTCAACCATTTTCTAAATAAAGATATTTGACAATTTTGAATATATTTTCCCTCTCCAAAAAAATATAATAAAGTATTCTTAGCAGTTAGATCTTGATTTGGTCAATAGTATTTTATTTTTTTCCAATTTCTAATCTAACCCAATACTTTTCTATAAATAAGAGGGTTTTCCATTCATTCTTGGCCATGATCACTATCGTCGTCACCATTATCATCTCATGCCATTTTAGCTCCCACTTGAATTCTATATTTGTTTTGGATTTTCTGCATATTGAGAGAGAGAGAGACAAATTGTTGAAGCACAAGGAAATTGAAGGACCCATCCCACATAGGGGAATTTACAAATCCATGTTGTTGTTAGGTTCACTTGTCACTAGTGACTTAAGTGAAGTATTTTTGGTACACCTTCCCAAGATATTTACACTAAAAAATAGCAACTGCACTCGGTTTTTTGCTACATAGTTGTCAAAAAATGACGACTCCACTGGTGTAGTAATTCAGATCCTTGGTGACTATCATTTCAGTGTTCTTCAGTGTTTTTCCAACTACTTTTATCCTCTCAATTTCTATTTTTAGATCCACTTTGTTTTCTGGAAAAGTTTTGGTTTTTGTTGGTTTTCCGCATCTTTCTACAGGTCACAGGTACCAACCGAGTAGGAGACAAATAAGTCTAGGTGAAATCTGCCGAGCGAGAATTTCGGCATAAAAAAAACACTTTTTGTTCCATTATCTGCATTCTGGAATGCAATTTTTGGCCCATTTTTTCATTCCAATGCACTTTTCATGTCAAAATCCGCATTTTGTCATTTTTCAATTTTTTTTAGATTTGCCGACTGTGTTGTGTGTGTATTGGGAAGAGTTTATATTCTTTCCTAATACACCCCTAGGCAAATATTCCGTTAGTAATTTTTCATTGAGGAAGGAAAAAATCCCCGTAGGGTTTGGAGTACACCTCCATCATTTAGGAAGAGATTTTCTGAGTTGAGGAGTTTAGGGTACAACACTTCTAGCCTCTGATTTCTAGGGTTTTTTCCACTGTTTTACAACCCTATTGGATAGGTTTCTTCATCATTTTACTCCATTTATATTTTGGTGTTTCCTTTCCCCTTGTGTGTCCTAGGTTTTGGCGCTTCTTGCCTATCCTTTGCAACATTTTTCACCTTTGATTTTTGTTACTTTTCTGCACCATTTACAATAGATTAGTGCCTCTAGATCACAGTCCCATAGAAATTAGATCCTTTGACCATTTATGTGTCTTTGAGTAGCTTGTTCTCCTCTTTTTTAGCTACTTGTTAGCCTTCTTGGGTGGGGGTTTGTGTGCTTGGATTTGTTGTTCATTTTTATTTCCATTTTCAGCATTATTTATAGTTTTTTAGTGTTGGATATGTGTTATATTATTTCCAAGATTAGTTGCACACGCAGGGGAGTCACAGGGGGGACGATAGCCCCCCCTGTTCGCTGGGTCGGGCGCAACAGGGGGGCCATAAGGGGGCATAACCCACCCTGTCCCGGGGTTTCAGGGGGGCGGTATCCCCCTTGCATAGGGTCCGAGACAACACCCCAACAATTATTTTCTAGGCCCTATATTAGGTGGGAAAACCTACCTTTGTTTTGGTGCATGGGTTTTGCACATGGTTTTGGGCAGAAAACCACGCCCCCCCTGTTCGCTAGGCCGGGCGCAACAGGGGGGCCATAAGGGGGCCATAACCCACCCTGTCCCGGGGTTTCAAGGGGGCGGTATCCCCCTTGCATAGGGTCCAAGACAACACCCCAACAATTATTTTCTAGACCCTATATTAGGTGGGAAAACCTACCTTTGTTTTGGTGCATGGGTTTTGCACATGGTTTTGGGCATGATGGTTTTCTGCCCATGGTATTTTGTAGATCTGGTCAAGGGAGCTATGGTTATGTTCTAATCTAGGGTTAATGGATTAGGGTTTATGAATGCTTCGGCATGTATATATATGTATTGTAACATTGAAAGGAACATAATGAAAAATCAATCTGGTAATCCCGATTTTCGGATCCAGGGGAAAATATCTATGTATTTGTTTTATACTCTCATCATGATTTATTTTCTGTTTTTAGAATTCGTTTGCAGGTAATTTTTGCACAGGGTTAAAACCTACATTTGGTATCAGAGTTGTTTCAGCTTCTTTTAGAAGCTATGTGGATTGAAGACTATGAGCCTCCCAATCACATACAATTCTCTATTGATTGAAATAATAAATTCTTCCCTGGATATAGGCCTCTTATACAACTTTAACCTATAACCATTGATAGGTAAGGGGATCCCTTCCTCGTCAATTTCTCTGCTATATAGGGACCCAACCATATTGTCATTAAATTTCCCTTGAAATCCTTGAACCTAGAATCATATAGCAAGGCCCAATCTCCTTCTTGAAAATTCTTCTCCTTGATGTGTTTGTCATGCCAAAACTTCCTTTGTAGCTGGATTACCTCAGTGTGCAAGAGAGCTTACAACCTAAATTCATCTAGACAATTGATTTGGATCAGCCTCTCCCATTGTCCTACAGTGATATCGATGTCTAACTGAGTTTCCATCCATAAGGTGTTATATTCAAATTCAATAGACAGAAGGGCCTTCTTCCCATAGACTAGTTCAAATGTGGTAAATCTAGTGGTGGTTCTCCAAGTGGTGTTGTAAGCCCAAGTGGCTTCCACGAGTTTTTCTACCCAATACTTTCTGTTGTTTCTAACAACCTTGGTAAGAATTCGCCAGTTCTCTATTAGTGACTTCCACATGCCCATTTTCTTGAGGGTGGTAGGCAGTGGATGTCTGTGCTTGATGTTGTGATGGTTCATGAAATCTTCAATCATATTTGATGTAAATTGTGCTCCTTTGTCAATGACTAACTCCCTTGGAAAATAAAACTTGTAGAAAATTTTCTCTCTGAGATTGTCAACCACCTTTTGCTAAGTTGTTTCCTTTACTGCCTTTGTTTCAACCCATTTAGTCAAGTAATCAGTGCACACAATGTTATATTTCTTTTGTCCTAATGGGGGATCAATAGGTGCAATGAAATCTATGCCCCACTTCTTAAATGGATCTAAAGTCACTTTAGGCTATAAGGGAATTTCATCCTTAGGTGTGGGTTTACCCATCCTTTGGCACTGATCACACCTGGTGGTATACCTTCTTGCATCTTCATGTAAAGTGGGCAAGTGATAACCTGATTGTAGAACTTTGAAGGTTGTCTTCTTAGCAGCGAAGTGGCCCCAGGTCCATCATGGCATGCTGAGAGGATGTCAAAGACCTCCTCTTCCCTCACACATCTCCTCAAGATCTGATTTGGTCCCAATATGAAAATATTTCCCCCAATCCAAGTGAATGGGGCACTTTTATTTACAATATTTATCTTCTCCTTGGAGGATAGATTAGGATGGAACCTACATAAACCAAGTAGTTTGCGATATTAGCAAACCAAGGAGAAAGTGTTGAGATGGAAAATAGATGTTCATCTGGAAGTTGATCATCCACCATTTCTTCCTTTTCTGCAGGCAGGGTTAGTCTTAACAAGAAATCTACAACCACATTCTCTTTCCCTGGTTTATCAATAATAGTCAAATCAAATTGTTGTAATAATAACAACCATATAATTATCCTAGCATTGACATCAATTTTATTCATTAAATACTTAATGGATGCATGATTAGTGTGAAATTTTTTTGTATGATCAATGATATACTACCTAAACTTGTTCAAAGAATGTACCATTGCCAAGAGTTCCTTTTCAGTGACAGTATAATGTAACTCAACTCTAGAAAGGTTTTTACTGATGAAATAGATATCATAAAGAAATTTGTTTTCCACTTGTCCTAAGGCTGCCCCTACAGCTTTGTCTAAGGCATCTGTGTGTATATGGAAAGGTAATGCCAAGTTGGGACCCCTAAGGATGGGTGAAGTGGTCATATTTTATTTCAGGACTTGGAAGGCTTCTTAACAGTTGTTTGTCCAACAAAAATATGAATTTTTAGCAAGCAATCCAAACAAGGGTGAAGCCAGTTTACTAAAGTCTTTGATAAGCCTTCTATAATACCCAACTAATCCAAGGAAATTCCTGACATCCTTTTTTTTTAGGGATAGGGACCCTTTTAATGATGGAAATTTCATTTGGGTCAACCTATATCCCTTCCTTGGATATAGAATGGCCAAGGATAGTCGCTGCATTCAACAAGAATTCACATTTCCAAGACTCAATGAAAAATTCATTTCAATGCATTTCTTTAATACTTTACACAGATTAGAAATAGCTTCCTAGAAGACACATCCATAAGGAGTGAAATCATGCATGTATATCTCAACAGAGTCATGAAAAAGTTAAGAAAATATACTTAGAACTTCCCTCTGGAAACCAGTAGGGGCAATTCACAAATCGAATGGAAGGAATATTTAGGAAAAGGTACCCCAAGGACATGTAAATGTGGTCTTATCCTGGTCTTCAGGGTTGAGCTGGATTTGGTTGTATACACTAAATCCATCCAAGAAGGAGAAGAATTTCTTTCCTGCAAGGCCATCTAGGACTTGGTCAATAAAGGGAAAAAGAAAATGGTCCTTCTTTGTAGCCTTGTTAAATTTTCGGTAATTAAAACAAATCCTCCACTTCCCATTTTTGTTGGGGACTAAAACGATAAGTGACACCCACTCATTATCTGAAATGGGGTATATGAACCCTGCATCTAGTAACTTCTTCAATTATTCTTTCACAATGTCCTTAAGAGCTGAGTTCATCCTTCTCTAGGTTGGCGCACAGGCTTTCATCCCTCTTTGATATAAATATGATGAGTACATATTGAGGGATGCACACCTTTTATTTCCTTATAATCCCAAGTAAAATCATCCACATGTTGCCTCAACACACAACATAATTGTTCTTCCTGCTCAACAAAAAGAGGGGTTGATATTTAGATTTATGGATGGACCAATCTCCATAATCTTGGTAGGTTCCAGGCTAGAGTCAATAGAGCACAATTCAGTCCAAGGACTACTCTCAGATTCTTTCATCCGTTCCTCAACTGGTATAGCAGTAAGAGGTTGATTTTGTAAGATATGTTAAAAATATGCAATTGTGGTCAAATTCCACTTTTGAAATCTCACTTGATGGATATAATGATTGCATGAAATTACTACTTTTGAGAGCACCAAAATTGACCTAAAAATCACTCAAATCGGATAAGGGAAAGTGTATTTATGAATAAAAACTCAAATTTACATATTTGATAAGGTCATCCCTAAAGAAAAGTGGGTCCTTTTGGAAGGCTATAAATACAAATGACATATACCTCATTTGGTAACAATCATGAGACACTCTTATATCTTGGTTTTTGGATTACACAGGTTTGAGGCCCGTTTGCAGAGGAACAGGTTCACTTTGAGGTGAAATTTCAAGGTTTGAGGCTCACATTTCAGATCTAGAGTTTTGGGCCACAGTCGCAGGCACCACACAGAAGGATTTCGACCTCATTCACTCCCATAAAGGCTCATTCGTGTGACTAGAGCCTTCTAGTTGCATGGACAACTCACTATGCATGCGACTGGGAGTTATGGTTTTCACAGACACAGTCGCTCGCTCGCCACAAATCATATTTGGCCCTACTCGCTCGCTCACGAGGCTTACGGGTGCAACTGGGATGATAAATTTTCTAATATGACTCCTCCTCCATGCGACTCGGAACTAAAATATGAAATCTCAATTTTTTTAAGATTTCACTCAGTGACTGCAGGGTTCAGCGGTTGACTGCAGTCAGTGAAATTTCAACAAAAGCTTCAAAATCAATATTTTGAGTATAAGCTTTGTTTGGTTTATTTCATGGATGTTGTAGTTTTTTTTGTTGGTTATTTTCATAAATGAAGATATGGATCATTGTACTCTCTTTTGTTGAATCATTTTATGACAATCTATAAGAAGAAGAATTTGCAAGGGCTTTCCCCATAGTGGGTTTTCCCCTGGTCTCCGACCAATCCTGGTGTCTCTATGTGTGAATTATTTTCTTCTATTGTTCATTTATGTTTTGCTAAATTGATGATGATGATGATATTTTTCTTTCTACATTGTTTCATATTTTGTTGAATAATGATGTAAACTTATGATGCTATGGGGTTAACTTAATGTGTTAATCAAGAAAATGCAATTATCAAAGAAAAGAACAACATAGCCTTATGAAAAAATAACATGGTATCAAAGATGTTCTGAAGAAAATTCATGGAGATCACCCCCATGGAGACACCTTTGATGGAAGCAAGAGAAAATGGAAACCTAAAAGAATTCTAGGGTTTGAAGAAAACCTTAGGTGTTAGGTCCCTATACTACTAGTGTAACCCCTTATTGTTATTAGTACAACCCTCTTATTATATTGTTGTGCCCATGTAGTCCCCATATTGTTATTATTGTGCCCCATAAAAGCCCACTATTGTTTTTGTTTTTGTTTTTCCTTTTTTTTTCTATTTAAGACTACCTAAGTACCCACGGGGGATTTGAACCGGTGACCTATCATAAGGAGTTCCTTAACAGTGCACCCATTCACCATCAATCCAAAGCCCCATGGGATAAAAGCCCACTATTGTTATTATTGTGCCCTTACATTATTAGTGTTATGTCGGCTCTGATTATATTATGACCCCTTAGACTCCTATATATAGAAAGGAGGTCTTGTCATTTGTATCAGCGAATAATTGTTCATTTGTGTAATGTAAAGGAGGTTTCCCCCTCAAAGAGGCTTATTTTGAAGGCATTGATCTCTCTTTTCTATCTTTTTGTGAGATGGTTTCATAACATTTGGTATCAAAGCTTTGGATTCTAGATTTTCGCTGCTCCAAACAGGTCATCGTGGAATTTTTGCTATAATTATTTCGCTACGAAGTTTCAGAAGCTAAAACAAAAACCCATTTGAACCACAATTGATCTTAACCTCAGGTCCAAATTTTAGATATTTTCTCACTATATTTTCAGAGATATGATCCGAGTAAGTTAGGGTTTCTGTAAGATGCAGAATTCCATCTCAAACAGGTCATCGTGGAATTTTTGCTATAAATTTTTTCTATGAAGTTTCAGATTCTAAAATTACAAATCATTTGATTCAAAACCTTTCTGACACTTGGGTCCTAATTTTAGATCTTGTCTCGCTATATTTTCAGAGATATGAGCTAGGGAAGTTAGGGTTTTGCAGGCTCTCGAATTACATCCCAAACATGTGACCTTGAGAAAATTGTCATAACTTTCTCTCTGTGTATCAGATTGAAATTTCGTAAGAAGTTACGGAAAGAGGATAAACTGTAGTTTTCTGTGCATCATTTTCAGGTCTGAAGGTCGAAACAGGGACACGTGGCAGGTATTACAAGTTCGTTCTACTGAACCAGTCTATAATCAGGCTATCATAGGAGATTTGGCATAACTCTTTCTTGAAGAATCCAATATTGATCAGATTGGTGGGGTTAGAAAGAGGACTCGGAGAGCTACCACATGACATAATTTAAGAACTTGGAGATCCGAAATTACAGAGCTACATTCATTTCAAGATCTAGCTCCTAAAATCAAGAAAAGGTGATATGAGGAAGTTTGATGGCAAGGATCTGGTAAATTGGATACTACAGATGGAGCAATATTTTGATCTACATGACGTACACTTGTTACAAAAGGTACATATTGCATCTTTATATTTAGAATCAAATCAATTTTTATGGTATAAAGGGCTTTGTTCTCATAAACCACTTGTCACTTGGTTAATCTTCATGGAGGAAATGATGGCACATTATCAGGATACAAAGAGCAACACCTTATTTAGCCAATTGATAAATCTCAAACAAAAGGGTTCAATGACATATCACATTGAAGAATTCCAAAAATTGAATATACGGCTAAATTATATTCCCGAGAAGAAAAGGATTGATGTCTTCATAGGGACTTTAAAGGATAACATTCAACATGAGGTTCGTCTTTGGGAACCTGATTCATTAGAGAAGGCATTCATGTTGGAAAGAAAAATTGAAAGTGAAATTGTGGCAACAAGGAAGTCTACCACTCACAACTATAAATATGGAAGTGTTGTTTCTCCTAGCCTTTCACAACCTACAAGGTTGACACCACAACAATTGGAAGAAAAAATAGCAAAAGGACTTTGTTACAATTGTGATAGCAAATACATTAAAGGTCATAGGTGTGCTAAGAAAAAATTATTTTACATAGATGTGAAGAGGAGGAAAAAAAGGATCAAGAAACATCAAAATAAGATGATATACACCAGGAACCAACCCCAGAGAAAGAAGAAATGAATCGGACCATATCTTATAAAGCATTGGCAAGAATTACCACTCCTCAAACTCTCAAGATAGAAGGACATATCAAGAAGAAAAAGGTTCAAGAAGTGAAAGATCACATCGAGAAAGAAGAAATTAATCCAACCATATTTTGTAATGCATTGAACGGAATTACCGCTCTTCAAACTATCAAGATAGAAGGACATATCAAGAAGAAAAATGTTGAAGAAGTGAAAGATCACATCAAGCATCAAGAAATGAATCTAACCATATCTTGTAATGTATTGGAAGAAATTATCACTCCTCAAACTCTCAAGATAGAAGGACATATCAAGAAGAAAAAGATTCAAGCAGTGAAAGATCACATCGAGCATCAACAACAAGTTCTACAACTTTTATAGGATAACGCCACTTTGGTGCAGAATCAAATGAAATAAAATGCATATCAACATCGAAATGAAAGAAGTTTTGTTGTAGGCGATTAGGTATTTTTACGACTACATCTTAAGCAAGCTATTTATGAGAAGGAAATGTTGACAATACTACATGCACTTAAGAAATGGTGACCTTACCTAATGGGAAGACACTTCAAGTTAAAAATGGATCATGATAGCCTTAAATACCTTTTATAACAAAGATTATTTTAGAAGAACATAAAAAATGGGTCACAGATATGTTGGGTTATGACTTTGAAATCAACTACAAAAAGGGAAGCAAAATGTTGTTGCAGATGCACTCTCAAGAAAGGATGAGGATGTGGAAGCATTATTTTTTCTATTTCTATTATCCAACTATATTGGAGAAATGAAGCAAGGAATGAATGGAAGAAGGACGAAGAAGTGTGGCCACTCATTCAAAAGATGTAGAAGATCCTAATTCAAACAATATTGCCAGAACTTGACGAGCAAGGAAAAATCATATTAGAACCTGGAGCAGTCACATAAACAAGAACCCAATAGCTACGACACTGATCAATTTTAGAGTATCTCATCAAGTGGAAGAACTTACCTACTGAAGATTCCACATGGGAGGACAAGAATTTTATACAGAAGCATCAAGAACTACTCAAGCATTGAGGACAACACTTTTTGAAGGAGAGGGGCATGTTAGGTCCCTATACTACTAGTGTAACCCCTTATTGTTATTAGTACAACCCCCTTATTATATTGTTGTGCCCATGTAGTCTCCATATTGTTATTATTGTGCCCTTACATTATTATTGTTATGTCAACTCTGATTATATTATGACCCCTTAGACTCCTCTATATAGAAAGGATGTCTTGTCATTTGTATCATTGAAGAATTATTCATTTATGTAATGTAAAGGAGGTTGCCTCCTCGAAGAGGCTTATTTTGAAGGCATTGATCTCTCTTTTCTATATTTTTGTGAGCTGGTTTCATAACATTAGGCAATTTGTTTATTAGGGTTTGATGAATATTATGAGGTTAGGGTTTGAGAGAAACTTTGGTTTATGGCAAAGATTTGAGATATGAAATCTAGAAACCCTAGCATGGTCAAAATAAATATGTTCAAGAACTTGTGACAAATTTGGTGAAGCCTTAAATGTGATAGTATCTGGTAGGCCTGGTTGTTTATAAAAATGATTGAAATATTGAAGGCAACATTTTTATATGGACAATGATGGCTCTTGAAGGTTGGTCTAAGAGGGAGAGGATCACCTCTCATTGAATATAAGTATTTATTGACTTATGATGCTCCTTGGTGTCCTTACTTTTATCTAGATTTATAGATATGATTATTTTTTTGATCATTACTTATACTACCTGCATGTATATTTGAGTATTTGGAAGTTTCTAGATTCCTTGATGAAATGTAATAAGAGGATCCTTCTTGACGATAATTTGAGATGCAGGAAAGAAAAGTTAGAGCTAGAAAAGGTAAAGAGGTACCTGATGAAAATATGACTAAGTGTTACAAGCTACCTATGTCAAATGAAAACGATGCACAAGTATTTTAATACTACAAGGTATGCATGATATATTTTTTCAATGTTATGTTTCAGTTGTAATATTTAATGGAAAGGTAAGCCCAAAGGTATGATGAAAATGTATTCTTCTCAATGTTGGGTGTGGAGCCTGATTATCTTCCTTATTTGGATGTATTGCCGCATTGGACCCAGTAAAATGTATGTCACCAAGGGGGTCCAGGGGGGTGACGATGATTATTTGGAGCCCCTCCCCTGGCGGGGGATTAGGGGCAGTGCCCTTAAAGGTAAAAATATATGTAAAAATGCCTTGTAAAAAGTTGTAATTTCGTAGTCAGTCTGGGCCGTTCATTAGGCGGAGATCTGATGGTAGAAATTATGTTTAATTTATCATTTTTTTCCCTAGAAGGAAACCCCTCACTATATATGAGGGAATTGTATATATTCTGGGCAAGAAAGAGAGAGGAGATTGTGTGAGAGCGAAGAGGGTATTACAGTGGATCTGCTGTAGGTTGTATCTCTTCAGTTCGTTGGATAATATAAAAGGAAGGACTGACTGTTTCTCTGTGGATGTAGCCCAAATTGGGTGAACCATGTATATCTGTGTCTCTCTTGTTTTATGCATTTTCTGTGTTTATATTTCTACAATATATTTTATGTGTTCCATTGCTCTGTAATATATAATTTTCTTACAACTGGTATCAAAGTTGAAGGTCTATTTGGCTGATAAACTCGCTGGAGAGAAGGGTTCCTTGTTCCAGTGGGAGTAATGGCAGAAGATGGTAGGTTTAGGCTCGAAAAAATTTACAGCCAAAACTACCAGTCGTGGAAGATGCAGATGGAAGATTATCTATATCAGAAAGATCTTTACCTACCATTAAGAGGAAAGACAAAGAAGACAATGAGTATGACAAATACAAAATGGGATATTCTCGACAAAAAGGCACTTGGAACAATACAACTGTGCCTAGCATCATCGGTAGCGTTTAATATTTCAAATGAAATGACAAAAAAGGGTTTAATGTCGGTATTGGCCAAATTAAATGAAAACCCTCAACTTCAAATAAGGTATTTCTTATGAAGCGTTTATTTAATATGAAGATGTTAGAAGGTGGATATGTTGTTGATCATTTAAATGAATTTAATACAACTACCAGTTAGTTAAGTTCTGTAGGGGTAACTTTTGATGATGAAGTTATGGCTCTATTATTTCTATGCTCATTACCAGAAAATTGGAATGGTTTAGTTATGGCCATTAGTAACTCTGTCTCTAGATCTGGTACTTTAAAGTTCGATGATGTTGTTGGTGCAATCCTTAGTGAGAAAATGCGACTGAAAAGCTATGGTGAGACATCAGGTAATTCTTTGACTACAAAGACTAGGGGAAGAAAAATGGAAAGAAGAAAGAGCCTAGGATATCGCAGTAACTCAAGGAAAGGTAGACCCAAGTCCAGATCAGGGATAGTGTGCTGGAAATGAGGGAAGAAGGACATCTGAAGAAAGACTGCAAGTCTCGGAAGGGAAAAGGAGACACGTAATAAGAAAACAATCATTAAGCGAATGTGACAAGTGATGTGTTGCAAGATGCTTTGATTCTTTCATTAGAAAATATTATTGATGCCTGGGTGGTAGATTCAAGGGCCTCATTCCATGCCACACCTGATAGGAAACATTTTCATGATTATGTTCAAGGAGATTTTGGACAGGTTCGATTGGGTGATGATAAACCCTGTAAAATCATTGGAATGGGTACAATTTTCATAAAACAATAGAATGGAAATCAATGGCTAATGAAGAAGGTAAGGCATGTTCTAGATATGAAGAAAAATATTATTTCAATAGGGAAGTTGGGAGGTGAAGGTTGTATGACTACTTTTACAGATAAAATCTGAAAGGTCACTAAAGGAGCCCTGGTAATAGCAAAAGGAGAAAAGGTTGGTACATTGTATTTATGCAATGGTATTTCTAATTATGTTAATGCTTTAACCTCTATAGGAGAAGATATGACATTGTGGCATCATAGGCTTGGGCACATGAGTGAGAAGGGGATGCAGATTCTTCACTCAAGAAATTTGTTGCTAGATTTGAAGCATGTTGATTTAAAATTCTGTGAGAATTGTGTTTATGGAAAACAAAAGAGATTCAGATTCCTCAAAGTTGGGAAAGAAAAGAAGAGCGAAAAATTAGAGCTTGTGCATACAGATGTATGGGGACCTGCTCAGATATCATCTCTCATCGGCTCTCGTTATTATCTTACTTTTATTGATGATGCAACTGGAAAAACCTGGATTTATTGTATTCGAAATAAATCTGATGTATTTGATACTTTCAAGAAATGGAAATATTTGGTTGAAAATGAGACAGGAAAAAAGTTGAAGTGTCTCAAATCAGACAATGGAGGTGAATATTGCAGTAAAGAGTTTGATAGGTATTGTTCAGAGAATGGAATTAGCAAAGATAAGACAGTTCCAGGAACACCACCAGAAAATGGTGTGTCAGAATAGATGAACATCATGGAGCATGCAAGGTGCATGAGATTTCATGCAGGATTGCCTTTACAATTTTGGGCATATGCTGTAGATACTGATGTTTATCTAATAAATAGAGTACCTTCAAGTTGCTTGTATGGTGGTATTCTAGAGGAGGCATGTACAGGTAAAAAGGTAAACTATTCATTTTTAAAGACTTTTGGTTGTGAAGCCTTTGTCCACATTAATAAAGAAAATAGAACAAATATTGAGGCAAAATCAAAGAAATGTACATTTATTGGATATGGTGTTAATGATTTTGGTTATTTCTTCTATGATTATGAAAAACACAAAATCATTAGGAGCAGAGATGTCATATTCAATGAAAATGTTTTGTATAAGGATCAGATGTAGGAAAAGAAACAGGAAAAAGAAAACAAAGAATACACAGTTCTTGATGACATCACAAAAAAGTGAAGGTACATGAAAATCATAATGATCAACAACTAAGACAACAACAACAACCACAATAGCAACAAGCACCTCAAACACCTGAAAGTGGTGTTAGAAGATCTACCAGGATAAGTAGACCCCCTGAACGATACTCTCCTTCATTATATTATGTATTGTTGACTGAATCTGGTGAACCCGAATGTTATGAAGAAGCAGTGTAGGTAGAAACTAGGAAGAAGTGGGAGCAAGCAATGAAAGAAGAGATTGACTCCTTAGCACATAACCAGACTAGGGACTTAGTCAGGTTTCCTGCAAGTAAAACAACATTGTAGAATAAATGGGTTTACAGGTTGAAGGAATAATATGGAGATAGAAAAAGATATAAAGCTAGACTCGTGATGAAAGGATTTGCACAGAAAAAGGGTATAGACTTTGATGATATATTTTCTCCTGTTGTTAAAATGACTTTAATCAGAACTATTTTAAGTCTAGTAGCAGCTAAAGATTTGCATCTTGAGCAGTTAGATGTAAAGGCAACCTTTCTCCATGGGGATTTGGAGGAAGAGATATACATGCAGCAACCACAAGAGTATGAGGTAAAAGGGAAGGAGAAACTATTGTGTAGGTTGAAGAAGAGCTTGTATGGCTTAAAATAGGCTCCAAGACATTGGTATCTAAAATTTGACAGGTTTATATTTGAACAAGGTTATACTAGATGTCACTCTGATCATTGTGTTTATCTCAAAAGGGAAAATGATGGCAGCTATATTATATTGTTATTGTATGTAGATGACATGCTTGTTGCAGGTTCTAACATGCAAGAAATAAATGTACTTAAAAGAAAACTGGCAAACTCATTTGCAATGAAGGATTTGGGTGCTGCAAAACAAATCCTTGGTATGAGAATAACTAGAGACAGGAAGAATCGAAAATTAACATTGTCTCAAAGTGAGTACATAGAAAAGGTGTTGAAAAGATTTAATATGCAGAATGCAAAACTAGTTAGTATACCTTTGGCTAGCCATTTCAAACTAAGTAAGGAGGTGTGTCCCAAGACTCAGGAAGAAATGGCTTATATGTATAAAGTTCCATATTCATCAACAGTTGGATGCTTAATGTATGTAATGGTATGCACAAGGCCTCATATTGCACATGCAGTGGTAGTTGTAATAAGGTACATGAACAATCCAGGAAAAGAACATTGGATGGTGGTGAAGTCGATTCTCAAGTATTTGAGAGGTACCATAAATTAAGAATTATGCTTTGGTGGTTCAAATATTTCTCTATAGGGATATGTTGATGTAGATATGGCAGGTGATAAAGATAACATGAGGATCACAATAGGGTATGTGTTTCTTGTGGGTGGAATAGGTGTCAGTTGGGTTTCAAAACTGCAAAGTGTTGTTGCACTCTCAACAACAAAAGCAGAGTCTGTTGCTGCTACATAGGTTAGTAAAGAAATTTTCGGTTGCAAAAGTTTCTGGATAAATTGGGTAAGAAGTAGGAGTTGGGCAGTCTATAAAGTGACATCCAGAGTGCCATACATCTTGCAAAAAACTATGTATTTCATTCCAAGACTAAACATATACAACTTAAGTACCATTTCATATGATCAGTGTTGGAAGATGGACAGTTGAACCTGGAAAAGATACGCACTAGCTAGAATCCTGTAGATATGTTAACAAAAGTTGTAATTAGGGAGAAACTGAGAAAAAGTTTCAATTGGTCTTCAAGTATAATGAAGAAGATGAGAAACAACTAGGTCCAAAGTGGAGTCATTGTCCAACAAATGAAGCACCGATGGAGTTTCTACAATCAGTCTCAAAGTGGGAGATTGTTGGGTGTGGAGCTTGATTATCTTCCTTATTCATAGGTATCGCCGCATTGGACCCCATTTCGTAATGTGGTAGCAATGCCACCCGTAAAATGTACACTGGCAGTGGGGTCCAGGGGGGTGACAACGATTATTTGGAGCCCTCCACTAGTAGGGGATTGGGGGTAGCGCCCCCGAAGCTAAAAATAGATGTAAAATTTCCTTGTAAAATATTGTAATTTCGTAGTCAATCTAGGCCATTCATTAGGCAGAGATCTGACAGTAGAAGTTATGCTTAATTTAGGGCTTTTTCCCTAGATGGCAACCCCTCGCTATATATGAGGGAATTGTATTGTGTTTATGGATATATGTATTCTAAGCAAGAAAGAGAGAGGAGATTGTAGAAATTTCTCTATAGATCTAGCTCTCTGCTACACTGTAGAAAATATATAGGTTAACTCGATAGTGCAATATAACTAAAGCAAAATACTTTAATCTACTTCTACTATCAATTTGCTTTGCGGGAGCTTAAAGATATAGCTGAATCAGAGCTGAACACATATAACCATAAGAAGAAGAATCAATGTGCATGAAACACAGAAAATACTCAGGGGAAAGCCTTAACTAAAAACCTCACTATCTATATTATCATACAAGGTGGAAATACATAGGAATTATACAAAGCCTTAGCTCTCACAGCTAGCCAGCTCTCAATACAATCCTCACAGATGCTTACACACAATCTAGGCTTCTCACAAGCCTTCCTCTCTGCCCTCCAAGCCTCCTATTTCCTTGCACAGTTTCTCCTCAGTGATCCTCCTATTACCAAGTGGAAGACTCTCAACCAAGTGGAACACTGATCCTCCAAAATTGCACAATTGTCAAGGAACCTTATTCCTTCTACATGCATAATTTTCCTTTATAAGATAAAACATGCAATTGATAGTACATTGTCCTTCACTTTAATCTCAACTGGGTCTTTCTCAGAATAGACATGCATGAGTTACTGATGAGGGAATCTTCAGTTATCTGGAGTACACTTGTTGAGTGCATGCATGCATCAACTGAACGATAACTCATAATTAGTTCCTCAAACAGTTTGGAACTAATTTAACTGGACTTAACTTAGTAAACTGAGTTAAATAATTACAACTCAAATATAACTCAATCTTATCTCCTTAATTAAGGGATAATCTCCTTAATTTAAGGGATAACTCTTGCATGACTTCAGAAAGACTTCTAACTTGAATTTCTCCAACTAATTAATCCATAATGAACTAATTAATTATTTCCAAGCAGATGGTGAGACTAAATTCAACTTTAATTCACAATTTTAATTCAAGGACAAATTAAAATTGGAATATTCTGGATTCTATTTTTATCATTTCTTGTTGCTATTTTCAACACTCCCTCTCAACAAGAAAGAAATTCAACTCAATCCCGATCGTAAACCTTTGCATTTTTATGCATGCAACACTTCTCTCTAGTGTTGTTGCTCCAACAACTCTAGAAACAAAAAAACATCCAACCTGAATCAATATGATGCATTTGTCATCAAAGTCTCTAACTGCTATTGCCTTTGTCAACTGAAAACTTTGTGCTTCTGCTGACTCAACCTTTCTACACTGTTGTCAATCCTTCTGTGCACTCTGCAGTATCTAACTGCTCTAGCCTCTATCAGTTTGATCTCTGACTGCATTAATCCCACTGATTCCTCCTGCTACTATGTACTTTGGGCTCCTGTAGAAAGGTACGATTCATGAGATAAAACCTCTCAGTGGACCCTACTCAATTTCAGCCTTCCTGGGACTATCACTTCACATCACCCCACCTCACACCTGGAGGTATGGATGCATGTGATCCCTTTGCTCGGTCTCCTCTCTGCTTCTCCAATTGTGGCTCCTCCACAATTGTCTGAGACTTCTTATGGGATTGCATGTTGAGAGGTAATTTACTCTCCCTCTCAACCACCAAGTCTCTAACATTTGTCTTTCTCCTCAAGGCTTTGCATGCATCTTGAACCTCAAGAGCATACAGCTTCTTAACTCGTGAACTGAACTGTTTCACCTCTCTCGTGGTGATGTGTCTAAGGAAAACCTTTCCCTTACTAAAGACAACATCGTAGCCTTTGTCCTCCAACATCATGATCGATACCAAGTTCTTCTTCAGTCCAGGCACATACTTCACATCTATCAAGGTGATAGGAGGTCCATGCTCCCTCTAAAAAGCAACCGTGTCCACTCCTGAAACACTATACCTTTCGTCGTCACCCATCTCTGTGTGCATCTTGAGGTCTTTCTCCTCCAAGGCACTGAATAAACTTTTATCGTCGATCATGTGGAATGAGGCTCCACTGTCAAGATACCAACCACAACCCATCATCGATGACACCATGCATGCGATGAGAGTAAATTCCATCTCGAATTGAGAGGCTAATGCCTCACCTTCCGATCCTTCTGAGGATCCCTTCTTGGACTTCTTCGATGGGAAATTAGTTGCATAATGTCCCATCTCGTGACAATTAAAGCATCTCACTTTAGACTTGTCACCCTTCTTCCCTCCATGATAAGAATTCAATTGGAATGGGAAGCCTTCCCCTTCCCTTTCCTTGCCTTGCTAAGGCCATATTTTCTTCTTCATCATCCTTGGATAAAGAACCATCTCGTGTGCTCCTCCTGATCTCCTCCTGCATGAGATCCGACCACAGTCGTTTCCAATCCTGTAGTTTCTCCCTTCCATTTACAGAGTCCTAGTAGCTATTCCATCTCTTTGGAAGGCCAAGGAGAGCGAGGCTCACCATATCATCATCGACAGTAGTTATTCCCACACTACCAAGCTCATCTCTACAGGTGGTGAGCTTGTTCAAATATGTGGAAATAGTATTTCCCTTCTCCATGTTGATTCTTCGAAGCTTATCATTGAGCACCAATTTCCTCTAGTCGCTACTATTTTGGTAGAGGTCCTTCAATGTCTTCCACATTGAAAATAGAGTATCCTTCCCATGGAGAACCGAGACAATATGGTCTCGAACTCCCTCAAGGATGATCCATCTCGCCCTCGCCACACACTTCTTCCACTCAGCCAACTCTTGTGCATTAGTTGAAGTTGGCTTTGGGATTTCTTGATCAATGAAATCCTTCAAGCCATTGTCTTCTAATACAACCTCCATTCTATATCTCCATGCTATGTAATTCAAGTTGCCTTCCAAGGCATACTCCAGTCTCAAGCCATAGAATGGCATTGGCCAACCTTGAAGTATGATATGAATTCGATTTTCACGTGCAAACCTGAACTTCAAACTTCGAATTCTCTTCTCAGTATATTGTTCACAGCCCCGATAAACTTTGCTCTGATAAACTTGGCTCCGATACCATGTAGAAATTTCTCTACAGATCTAGCTCTCTGCTACACTGTAGAAAATATGTAGGTTAACCCGATAATGCAATATAACTAAAGCAAAATACTATAATCTACTTCTACTATCAATTTGCTTTGTGGAAGCTTAAAGATCTAACTGAATCAACGGTGAACACATATAACCATAAGAAGAAGAATCAATGCACATGAAACATAGAAAATACTCAGGGGAAAGCCTCAGCTAAAAACCCCACTATTTGTATTATCATACAAGGTGGAAATACATAGGAATTATACAAAGCCTTAGTTCTCACAGCTAGCCAGCTCTCAGTACAATCTCACAGATGCTCATAGGCAATCTAGGCTTCTCACAAGCCTTCCTCTCTGCCCTCCAAGCCTCCTATTTCGTTGCATAGTTTCTCCTGGGTGATCCTCCTATTACCAAGTGGAAGACTCTCAACCAAGTGGAACACTGATCCTCCAAAACTACACAATCCTCAAGGAACCTTATTCCTTCTGCATGCATGAGTATCCTTTATAGGAGAAAACATGCAACTGATAGTACATTGTCCTTGACTTTAATCTTAACTGGGTCTTTCTCAGAATAAACATGCATGAGTTACTGATGAGGGAATCTTCAGTTATCTGGAGTACACTTGTTGAGTGCATGTAGTCATCAACTGATTGATAACTCACAATTAGTTCTTCAAACAGTTTGGAACTAATTTAACTAGAATTAACTTATTACACTAAGTTAACTAATTACAACTCAAATATAACTCAATCTTATCTCCTTAATTAAGGGATAATCTCCTTAATTTAAGGGATAACTCTTGCATGACTTCAGAAAGACTTCTAACTTGAATTTCTCCAACTAATTAATCCATAATGAATTAATTAATTATTTCCAAGTAGCCGGTGAGACTAAATTCTATTTTAATTCACAATTTTAATTCAAAGACAAATTAAAATTGGAATATTCTGGATTCTATTTTTATCATTTCTTGTTGCTATTTTCAACAGAGATTGTGTGAGAGCGAAGAGGGTATTACATCGGATCTATTGTAGGTTATATCTCTTTAGTTTGCTGGATAATATAAAAGGAAGGACTGGTTGTTTCTCCATGGACATAGCCCAAATTGGGTGAACCACATATATCTGTGTCTCTCTTGTTTTATGTGTTTTCTATGTTTATATTTCTACAATATATTTTATGTGTTTCATTGCTCTGTGATATATAGATTTCTAAATGGTTCATGCATGCATATGAAATTAATTTGGATTCATGGTTCTAAAATGGGCCTCCTAAGGAAATTATAAAATACGAGTGGAAATAATAAAATAATATTAGATTACATCATCAAATTTTAGACAGAAAAAAGAAAAAACTATTTTTTTCAACTTGTATTTTTAGCTTATCTCCCTATGGGTTTACTCAAATTTCGAGTGATAACATTCATTGGATGCAGAATTTGATTCCTCATCCAAGGAGTATCCAAATTGCGAGTGGTACTCCTTAGATGAGGAATTAAAACTTGCATCCAATGAGTATTATCGCTCGCAATTTGAGTAAAACCTTAGGGAGATAAGTTGAAATACAAGTTGAAAAAGTAGTTTTATTATTTTATTATTTTTAATCTTTTTACTTTTTTACTCCAAAAATGGTGAATCATCCCTCATGGTTTACATCATCATCTTGAATCTTATTGTTTCTTATAAATTTTATTTTGGTTGTACATGTTTCTTAGGAGGCCCATTTTAGACCTCAAAATTCCCCTAATTGAACATGTATATTACCTTCTAGACATAATGAACTTCATGATTCTATGAGGCTACTTAATGTTGATCTTTGATATAGTAGCATACTTGATGTTTAGCTAACATCTATCATTTTGGATATCTTGATCCCAAAAAGAAGGTTAGAACCTTGATTCTAATGGTAAATTGATACTTGGCATGCATCTTTCATTATAAGACATGATGGATTTCACATAGAAGGTTAGGTCATCGATTCTTATATATCACACTATTGATAATGATTTTGATGAGCATGATGAAAGTGTGGAAAAAGGTTGATACTCTTGTTGTTTTGGTAAAGTTTTGTTGAATACCCTAACTTACATTAGGGGAATTTTGAGGTCTAAAACGGGCCTCCTAAGAAAAATGTACAACCAAAATAAACTTTGTAACAACCAATAGGATTCAAGATGATGATGTCAACCATGGGGGATGATTCACCATTTTTGGACTAAAAAGGTAAAAATATTTAAAAAAACTACTTTTTCAACTCGTATTTTCAATTTATCTCCCTAATGTTTTACTCAAATTTCAAGTGGGAGCACTCGTTGGATGCAAAACTTAATTCCCCATCCAAGGAGTACCCATGTTGCATACTTTTGATGCACCCTCCTACATGAAAAATGAGAAATACATGAAAAAATGTGATTGTAATCATGTTTTTCATGTATTTCTCATATTTCGCGTAGCAGTGTCCATCGAAAGTATGCAACATGGGCACTCCTTGGATGAGGAATCAAATTATGCATCGAATGAGTGTTTCTGCTCAAAATTTGAGTAAACCCATAGGGAAATAAGTTGAAAATATGAGTTGAAAATTTTTTTTTTTTCTTTTTTCCCTCTAAAATTTGATGATGTAATGTAATCTTATTTTATTATTTCCACTATTATTTTATAATTTCCTTATAAGGCCCATTTTAGACCTCAAAATTCCCCTAATGATGATAGAATCATAACAATATAATTATCGTATGGTAAAATTGAATGACCTGTCTTGATTCTATTGATAATGACAAGCATGGTAACCATGATAATAGAAGTCTAATAATAAGTTTGATATTCATAATTTTATTGTTGACCTTGGTAAGTTAGTAATTATTCCCAATGGTAAATTTGGATGACTTGATTTATCATATTAAGCTATTTAAGTGATATTGTGGTCATGATCTTTGAAGTGTGATGTGTTGGAAATAATACTGAGAGGGGGGGTGAATCAGTATTATCTAGCAATTTAACAAATCTTCCTTATTTGATCTTTTGAATTATTCTTGCATATCAGTACCATAAAATAATGAGCATGAACAAAGAAAATAGACAGTCACACCAAAGAACACAAGATGTAAGGTGGAAACCCAATGTGGGAGAAAACCACCTGCTGCAATATGTCTCTATCTTCTTTCAATTTAGAAACTTCTTTTACAATGATTTTGTACTGGTGCAATCCTTTACCAGTACGCAGGCTACAACCTACAGAGAGCTACAACTCTCTCTCTTTCTCGTTTTCCAGTCTACTCCTGGAAGGGAGCTACAACCCCCTATTTCTTTTCATAAAGCATCAGATGATCAATAAGTACATAACAGATATAGACCACTACAGATATCAGATCAGCAATAACAGAACTAACCCAGAACACCTTATCAACAGAGAAATTCAATCAACAGAACATCTTAAAACAGAGACGCAGTTTTTCCTTCTGTGGCCTGCGACTAGACGCAGTAAACCTTCTGCTACTCTGCGTCCACACGCAGATATCCTTCTGCTGCGCTGCGTGCCCACGCACTGTTCCTTTAACTGCTCTGCGTTCTGTTGCTTCAGGGACGCACCCAAAGATACTATCGCGCCGCGTCTTTCGCTACAGAGACGCACCTGAACACACTATCGCGCCGCGTCTTTTTCATCAGAGACGCACCTGAACCTTGATCGCTCTGCGTCCCCACGCAGATCTACAGTCACTGCGCTGCGTCCCAGACGCACCTGAACTTCGTCTGCCCTGCGTCCCCACGCAGATCTCCAAACTCTGCACTGCGTCCCGGCGCGCTTTCCTTTCACTGAACCTGCGTCCCTTCAGATATAAATGATATGAAGACTTCAGGACTAACCCAAACAGTCAGATCTACAGATCTGATCATGCGCCATAGAGATCACAGTCCATTAGAAGATTCTCCCTCTTAGATCTGAACTAGATCTCACCAAATAAGATATTCAACCAAAGACAATGCTCAATCCAAATGAACTCCTTTGCTTTATATAGGCAAGCTCCTCCCCAAAACATGGAACAATACCACGAGCCGACACCATAGAAACACAAAACCGTCGGCTAGATACCACACAAGAAACCCCCACATGCTTTTTCTCTGCCTTGAAGTGTGTGCACTGGGTGGACGCACCCCCTGAACGGCTGGCCAGCGTCGCTGGACGCGGACCCTGCATGGTGTACATGCGGGTACGCACCTCCTGAACTGGTTTCCTGCGTCCTTCTTAATTTTCAACAAACTGAGAGCCTTGCCACTGGAGTTGCCATCAAGTACAACATCTGTAACATACAGTCATACCAGAAAACATAATGCCAACATGATGTCATACTATCAGTTGCCCTTGTCATATGAATCTGACCCTTGACAAAAGATTGATGACATGATGTGATGATGAAGTAGTTGATGCTAGCATGTTATATGTTTGACTTTATGATCTAATAGATTTGTTGATGCATTATAGATAGGTTGATGGCATGAATGAAGATGCACTATAAGAAAAAAGGACATTAGTGAGGGGCGAAAAATGTCACCATAAGTTCATTGGTGACGGTCAAAAGAGTCTTCGTCACCAAAAACTTAATGTCACCAAAGGTGGTGTCGCCAAAAGTATAGGTGTTGTGGTGACATTCAAATTCCGTCACCAATAATGATTTATAATGACGGATAGCGACTGTCACTATTTCATATGAGCAATGGTGACAGACCATAGCCTCAGTCACCAAAAATTGAACGTCACCAAAGGTGGCGTCACCAAAAGTATAGGTGTTATGGTGACATTCAAAATCCGTCGCGAATATTGATTATAATGACAGATAGTGACCATCACCATTTCATATGAACTACAATGATTTATTGTGATGGACCTTTCATGGCCATCACTATTGCTGCATATAGATGGTGATGTTTTTTGACCATCACCAAAAGCCACATTGCCAAAAGTATAGGTGTTGTAGTGACATTCAAGGTCCGTCACGAATAATGACTATAATGGCAGACATTGACCGTCACCATTTCATATCAACAACAATGATTTATGGTTACGGACCTTTCATGGTTGTCACTATTGATGTGTATATATGGTGGCATTCGTTGACCATCACCATTTCATATTTTGGTGAGGGTCGAAAAATGTCACCATAAGCTCATTGGTGATGGGCAAAAGAGCCTCTGTCACCAAAAATTGATTGTCGTCATTCCATATGAATATCAGGGCATGATGGAATTGAACCACCAACCTCCTGCTTGTAAAGAAAATGCTCTTCCATTGAGCTAGCACCCTTTAAAGAATTAGACTTTTAAAAATTAGACCTTGAAACTTCATAAATTGTAAATTTTACAACTTTGAATAAATTAAAGTCTCAGAAATCTTTTACTAAACAAGAAAAGCATCATCGAAGCTGCAGGTCCCTACTTGATGGTTATGGAAGTTATGAAATGTGGGTGGAGGGAAAAATAGTTATGTACAAGAGAACCATATGTTAAGTTTAATACTCAATTAGAAGTGAAACTATGAAGACATTTATAACTTATAAATTACCTATAACTAGAAAATGCACCAAATATTGCAAAGGAAATGTCATAAGTGGATAGCATATGGAAGAAGATCATTGATGAAGACAGATGCAATATGTCATAGGTTGAGTGAAAGAAAAATCTCAATGTTGTTGTTGTTACGTGTTGAGATATCTGAATGATATCTAAACTTCTATGCAAATGCAACATGGATCTCTAGAAAGCATGAACGAAATCGAATAATTATATATATATATATATATATATATATATATATATATATATATATATATATATATATATATATATATATATATATATATATATATATATATATTCCCCCTTCACATAAACCAACATGCAATTTGGAATTTCAAAAGTTCGCATTTAAAACACAACAACAACCAGCAAATAAAAAAATTGACTTGGACAGAAAGCAATAGCTTCACCTTTATTCTTAAGCTACTTCTGTTTACTTGAATTTGACTTGTGACACTCTTTATCTGACAAGGAACCAATATCATCACTAGTATTAAATTCATCCAACACGAACTTTGGAGATCCCACTGACATCTGTGTTTTTGTTGCCATGCCTGAAAACCATGGAGATCCATGTCGATAGTAGAATAAGATGTGTGCCTGCTGCTCAACAACACATTCCTTATTAACCATTGTTACCTGACATAAACCAAAGAGACAACACAATATCAGCGTACACAAAATCCCTTACCAAAATATAATCATGAGACAACACAATATCAACGTACACAAATTCCCCTACTGAAATATAATCATAACTTACCTAAGAAGTCTAAAAGATGTTCTTAATTAATAAACTTTATATTTGGAAATTCTGTTTCTTTAGATTTAAAAAAGACTACATTGTACAACACTTTTATCTATTTATCGAGGCAATTATATCATAGCATATGTCACATGGTAGCGATCTAAAGTACCTAAAGTAGAAATACAAATTTTCTCGGGAAAATAGATTTAGAAAAGAACTTTGGAAACTATATGTTTGTCATCAAAGCTTTAATTAGTTTAACAACAAACTAGTTGGAGTTTGAAAATCAAAATCATTCATAGGAAACGAACAGGACAATGGCCAAAGTCGTTATTCATACAAATAAAGCTAGAGTCACTATTGCCATTGCAGATAACTGAAATTTGGGCAGTGGTCTAACAGTTAGAGCTTATTTGCAGGGAAGACTCATCAATACCATCATTTTTTTTCCAGGGTCTGTTGTGTCTCTAGATCCAGATCAAATAGATTTCTATTCTCAAGTTCTACCTTTCAAGTACTGATTTTTGGCTCACCCTTTAAAACACAATTCTACCACTCCATTTGATTTTGTTTTGTCAAGAGAATTGGCAGGACCTTCCCATCATTTGTTTTACATCAATCAATAACCATCCATCAATGATATAAAGAATAACAGATACACAACAAAGGCCAAAAATGTGTTTGTTGTATACCTATGTTCTAGGACTCATCTGAACTTACTGGTGCAAAGAGCTCACGCTGAAAAAATAACATCCACGTGGAATTTACAAAACCTTTTTAAATCAAACTTGAAGTAAACATCCCTTTGATCAATAAAATCTCTGACTTCAAATAAAAGTGGCCTAGAACTGAATGTTATATCAACCATGTCAAGTAACTAGCATCGAGTGAGAAATACAAGCCATGCATATTGGATTAGTGAAATAATTGATTCGATAAAGCTCAAAATCAATCAGATGACTTACAGCTAAGAAACACAAATAAACGACTTACAACTAATACATGATGTTTCCCTTCCAACCCAGTCGTTAAATAACTCTTCTTTATGTCACAGATCATTAAACTTTTTGTGATACTAGGTGGAAGTGGTATTGTAACATTAACCTCTAATAGAGTCTGTGTCCATGACTACTTCTCAATATCTACTCCATTACCAGCATTTGGGGCTAAATAAGATACATGCAAAAACCATCAACATGAAAATGAAATCTACATCCTTGTAAAAAAATGGGAGGAAAAAAAATCCACAAATTGAAACAGATTGTAGGATAACTCATTCCTGCAACATGATTATCTTGTCATGAACAATAAAAAAATAAATCAGGAGAAATGTAATTTTTGCCACATTTTGACAATCATTTCCTTTTGCATATTCTATGAGCAATTGATGAAAAAAGTCAACTAAAACTTGTCAACATCAGGATTATAGTAAAACATAAAGGAACTGCTCCAACACATATATAATCCTAAACATAAGTATATATACATATAAGTATTTATTGAGGACATTGTATTTTGTGAAAATATGGAAGTAAAATCTTTGAAATAACACAATTTATGGTACCACAACCTTTTGAAGTCCATTCTTCGAGTATTTACGAAGTCCATTCAGAAATTTCTTCAAAGTTCAAAGTTCAAACAATTAAAATGTAGCCTAAAAGAGCCCAAATTTGAAAAGGATATAACCCAAAGATGTAGAGTGTATATCTCACATTTATATATCATAATTTCCAGACATTGAAATGACACTTTTTAGCATACTATTGTGAATTCAGCGCAAAATGCTAGAAAAAAGTATTGATGGTTATTTTTGTTAAAAATGGAAACTAGGCCCAAATTCCACTTTGAACAGCTCCTTTAGGGATGATAATTGTGGCATTGAATTCCTCTTTTCGAGAGGACCAAAATTGATCTAAAGATCATCAAATTTGGATAAGTAGAAGTGGAATTTTGAATTTATGTTTCTCTCATGTAAATTATTTAGGTTGGCCTCAACTATATGTCAGCTTAAGAAGATCAAAAGTCACACCCCCTCAACTCCATTGAATTTTATATATAGAGGAGCATTCTCTCTCATTTGGGACACATCAATCAAAAGAAAAAGATATCTTTGTGGTAGCAAAGATTAAGGAGGATAAATTCAACTACAGGTCAAGGGGACCCAGCGAACAACCATATATGAAGGTACACTTATACGTAACATAAGTTTCATTTATATTAAGGTGCATGAAGCACTTTCAAGATAAAAAAACTTCAACAGGCAATCCCACAGGTGACATAATACAATTTGACTATTAGCAGTCAACATTGTTTCTTCAAGTCCATAACTAAATGATTAATCATTCAAAATTGGTTAAGGTGCAAAAATTACAAATTCACTTTTAGGACACTTGTTCCATTTAAAGAGTCATAAAAGATAAATTTAAATTTAAGATGTCACTAGCCAGAAAACGTATTAAGCGCTCAATAATCCAACAACTATAACACTTTCAAGACCTTTCAAATATTCATAACAGTGACAATCATGAATCATTGGGATAATTCATTCCATTAAATTATAATCTCAGTTGTGCACATTATCTTTTGGATGTATATAGAGCTTTACAAGTTGGATCAGTTTATTAGCGATAAACCAGTTTCATCAACATTCAAAAAATGAAAGGAGATATCTACATTGTAGGATAGTTTAGAAACCAAAGTGCAGAATTATAGAATTTGGACATAGCGTTAACCACACTTTTGGGACTTTAGCTTCTTAAATAATTCACTTTCTTGTCATCAACACCCTCTACAATGAGGGAAACTTTAATAATTGTCAAGGTTTAGAGTTAGAAAGACTATGTGAAAGTTCTTGTAGATGGAGATCTTGCTCCCTTATTTCAATCACTGGGTAAAACTGCAAGTCACACATCAAAACATATCGATGTTACCTATGTGAGTATTTATTCCTTTAGGTATCATGAAGTTTGTGGGTGCTACACACACACACACACACACACACATAGTCTGTGTGTGCGTGTAATTAAGCCTATAGGATGCTTGTAAGCCTTTCAATGCCTTTTACGCCAAATGTATTCTTACAGTGGTCAATGGCTCGTAGGTAAAACCATTGGATAACAAAAATCAATGTTGGATAAAGAGAATAAAAATAAAAGATACCAACTGCAGAACAAAAGATGACAACCCCCCAAAATTTGCTACCAAATCTACATTTTCTGGCAAACCTTAGGATATAAGGTAGTTGCAACTATTTGCATGTCACAGTTAGGATAGAAATAAACAAGGATAAATTACAAGTTGCCATTACTGATTGCATCAAAATGTTGATATGATTATCAACGTGTAGTGATAATGGTTGTAAGGTGACAAGAAATAGTGCATATCTAACTCACAAGTTGTACCTGTGTATGCTTCAAGACTGAACTCATAGGCTTGTAATTGAACTCTTACAGCCATCAAATTAATTCATGCACTATCAAGCAATATCATCAATGATATATTGCCTTATAAAATATTATGCCTCATACCTTGAATTCGACCTAGAGTTTAATGCATTTCAATCATAAGAGGTACTAACCTTAGATAAAATGGGCAACTGAGTTAGGGACTAAGCTTTTCCACCCAGCCATAGATTGGGCAACACTATGATATTTCTTGTTGCCCAATCACCCTCGAGCTAGATTCCAGGGCATAAGGAGGTTGATCAAGAATGAAAACAATCAGGAATCCAAGGAAAGATCTCCACCCCGGGCTGTCAAGGGGAAATGTTGAAGATGTAGTTGAACTCATCGACAAAATGCTTGATTGGGATTTTGTGTCTTGGAATGCAATCATTTCAGCTTTTGTCCAGCAAGGCCACAATAAGGAGACTCTGAAGCTTTACTTTTAGATGAAGCTTGCAAGTTTAAGGCCAAACCAATTTACATTGACAAGTGGTCTAAATCCATGTGCCAACTTCATGTGTCTGTAGTGTGGTGCACAAGTTCAAGCTAAGGTAATCAAAGTGGGATTTGAATCAAATGCCTTTCCAGAGCTTGCTCTTATTGAAATGTATGTTAAGTGTGATAGAATGGAGGATGAAATCCAAGTGTTTGATCACATCTACGTGCCTAATGTTTTCACATGGAATTCTTTGGTTGTCAGATATGCCCAATGTGGTAGGTTAGAGCGTGCAAGGTAATTGTTTGATATGATTCCTAAGAGGGATGTGGTCTCTTGGAGTACATTGATTAGGATCTACACCCAACATGGGTATAGTGAGGAATCCCTCCAACAATTTTGTGAAATGCATAGGTCTAGCATGAGGCTGAATTATATTACCTTCAATAGTGCCCTCAATGCTTGTTACCTTACACTCCATTAAGCAAGGAAGACATCTACATGGCTTGATAATCATAAGTGAACTTGAATTGGATGTCTTTTTTGAGAGTTCCCTTGTGGACATGTATACTAAATGTGTTGGAGTATAGATGATGCACACCTTCTGTTTGATAAAATGGTTATGTGAGATGTCATTTCATGGACATCAATCATTATGAGTTTGGCACCTTAGAGAGAGCACACCAATTATTTGATCCAATGCCTAGAAGGAATGCGGTTTCTTGGAATGCAATGATGGCAACATATGCCTAAATTGGGTATGGTGAGAAAGCCCTACATATTTTTAGAGAATTGTTTCTGGCAAGAATGAAGACAGACTTGGTCACCTTTGTTAGTGTTTTAAGTAGGGCAGGCAAGTCAATGTACACACTATCAGAAGTGAACTCAAGTCAAAATGGGAAGCCACCTAAATTGAAGACTACCATGCACATCGAACTGGTGGGCCATGCAATCTGGTTAAAGCTATCTAGTGTGGGTTTTGAACCTGCAACCTACCAACAACAACACCCGCATATGAGTTTGCAACGGAAGTGGTATTCCTAGTGAGAGATTAGAGTTTGCAAGGGAAGTGTTTGTTAAAATTCCACTAAGAATATGCGTTGAGGCAGTACAAATGGTCTCCCTCTAAAGTTTGCTCACCAAGTTTAACAAAGAGTGGATCAACTGCACAAGTAGCACCAAATGCCTCTATATTCAGACATTCAATTTTATTTTAAACTGCTTAGAGCTCAAACATAGCTATGTTCTTATTAAATATCCACTTAAGAGGTCATACGATTGTCACAACTTATCAATTTACAATTTGGCACATAGCAGTCGCCAAGAATGTTTATGAAGATCCAAAATCATTGTAGTCTCTTCCAGCTTTTTCAAAGAAAACTTTCACCAAGTTGGTAATATTTATATTTCGACAAAATTGAAGACCCCCTCTTCGGGTCTATATTGTATTTTGTTATTGGAATGGTTCATGGCTATTGTTAAAGCGTTGCAAGATTTAGCAAATTGGTAAAAATATGTGCAAAATAAATGTTTTATTGCACTAATTGCAGAGATATGGATTTGAATTCCATCAGCCTTAGTGTAACTACTTCCTGGTTCTGGTGCAAACAAACATATTATCAGAGTGGCACTTGAATTCTGGCACTCGTATCAGAGTGGTGGTTTCCTAATATTTTATATTGTGAATGGATGAATGAAATGTAGGAGACTTGGCCCGCACACAAAAATATTTCATTTCAAGGATTTAGTGATATACCCAATGTGTATATTGTCAACTAGGATGTATACGCAGTAGTTGTCGAGGCCATGATTGTCCTACTTTTGGGTTGATTTGATATGGACCATTGTAGACTTTGCAATCGAATGAAGTAGTGAAGCTGAAAGGGGAAGTTTAGAGTAGGTAATGAGCATAGGATGAATGCTACCATCATATCAGGTGCAAAATCTTCCCATAGCAGGCTTCAAAACCAGGTGGATATACAAAACATACATGGGTATTTGCTTTGTTATTCTGGGAAGTATATATTGTCTTAGCATGCCTTAAAATGATGTGGTAACTTTCAAGACAAATGAGTATTAGCCTTTCCTATCTTGTTATTCTGGCCTTTTTGGGTTCATGGCTGCCTCAGGTCTTCTCGATTAGAGTGTTTTCTAACATAGCCCAGGGCACAAGGAAATGCAGTGAAAGTTGTGGGAATGCCTCAATTCCATATCCTTTCTATATCAATTCAAGGCATTGTCAGCTGGATGGATTCAAATTGCAATTCTATAACAATACTGTGAGGATTTAAGTGAACAACCTTTACTATAAGTTTCTCATCAGATGGGATCATCATCAATCCTCTCTAATCTTCCTATCCTAAAAACTTTAAGGGCTTCAGTGTCAAAGGCATGAAGAATTATGCAATTTCTGTCAGCAACTTTCTCCAGTTATCTGACTGCAAGAACACTCCAGATTTTCTGTTGAAGTGCAATATTCCTTATATGCAGAGCTGCAATGAGCAGTGCATGTTTGATAGGACATTTTGCTATCCCTTTCTGAATGAGACAATATGGCACCATGGAGATGATGACTTTGCTCACTTCTCCTAGTTGCAATGCCAGAGCTTCATTAGTTGGATACTCACACCCATATTGACCCATTTGGATGCAAAGTGTGGGCTAAGTGGGAATTGGGTGTTATGGGCACTTTTTGATGATGTTCACTATGACCCCAATGTGGTCTATCAACATGTAGTGGATGTAACTAACAATGTGAGGTGTGCTTCTAAAGCTGGCAATCAAGGACATGAGTTCTATTAAGGCACTAGATACGTAAGAGTATGCAAAAAGCATGGTTAGAAGGCATACGATAAGGACTATCGAAGAGATCAGAATGCAACAAAGAGAATAGTCCTTGCAGCTAGGCTTGTGGCTTCGAAAACACTTGTGGCAGCAAAGTAGAAAAATGTCTCTTTTATCCAATTTGGAGATGGAAAACCTAAGGTTTTCTGGAATGGGATGATAGAGAGAGGCTAGGTTGTCAAACATGTTTATCAGAATGTGAGAATTATTGCATAAACTTCCATTTCCAGTATGCTATTTTGATATGTAAGTTGTAACATTAAGACTCTATGATCTCTTTGAGTAAAATATTTGAGGTCCAATAGCTTGGGATGCCTCTCTAGAATTTATTGAATGGTGTTTCCAACACAAAAAGAAAGTACTTTAATATTGTTGAAAAACAAACTAAATGGTTCAATGATTACAGAAGAAAACTATAATTAATGTTGTACTCAAAGGCTTGTTCAAAAATGAGATAAATAAACTTGGGCTTGCAAAGAATATCATAATAAGTCCATGCCATCCACATCTCAGTGTTTGATATGGGGTACTTAGGTCGCCCCATTTTTAGGTCCTAGTTTCATGGATAAAACACCCTTGCAGAGGTGGAACTCAGAGAATTAGGATAATTTCAACTAGTTTTAAAGTTAAAATTGTTTTAAAAAGTAAGGTACTTTTAGTTCCAAATATCCCATCCTCCATTTATCAGTTTCATATGTAGAAATCAATGTGGTTCAAGTTTACATAGAGGCTGATATAATGTTTAAAGTTCTCAAGCTTGTGAAATTTCATTTCATGCAATGTAGAAATGAAAGTTCTAGGGAAAATTAAATTATATCATGCTCTTTGGTCCATTTTTAAAGTTTATTGAGTTTAAAAGAAGCACTCTCACAAATCTAGGAGGTTCTTAATGCAAACTTCAAATATCTTTCAATGTTATTTTGTGTTTTTTTTTTGTTTTTCTCTAATAGAATAAATTGTAACCTAAGGCAAGGAGTTGCACAAAAGATCCACAAGGAAAACTTCCCTAAAGCAAAGATGAAGTCAGTGAGCAAAAAACTGATGTGAAGATGCTAGCAGTCAATTGCCCAAGGGTGATTTTGTATACTCTTGCCAGAACTGAAGGTTGTATCCCACTATCCAAAGTATGTTCTCTCAACTACACTTGGTATGCTAATAAATGCTTCTGGGAAAAATTCACAGCTTATTTTGCATAATTCACTAGAAAATGTATTTATTGAACAAGTATTGACTAATCAATTCAAGGCTTGATCACCTTTTCTAGTTCGAGAGCATACAATAGAAGCCCTTGCTAGCTTGTATGGAAATAGCTACTTAAGTAGCAAACTCCAAAATGCATAAGAAAATTGTTTGCTAGTGGGTTTACTTATAAGGGCTGCAGATGATGTTTAGGAGGAACTCATAAGGTCTCTTAAAATTCTCTACAACAGTGCAAATAGTATGTGGCATGCCATTCAAGGCAGGGAAGGAGTAGAATGCTTGATTTTTCTTCTTGCCCTTTCTTCAAATAGCAACAGGAATGTGCAGTGGCCTTGCTTTGTATGCTGTCAAATGAAAATGATGAAACAAAATGGGACATTACTGCTGCAGGTGGCATACCTCCTCTAGTCCAGATTCCAAAGATTGGATCTTCAAAAGTGAAAAAGCACTCTAAAAATGTTATTGTGAACCTCTGTAATCATAGTGAAGATATACATTCATGTTTTGAAAGTGCAGATGATGTACCTGCATTTATTGGGTTGCTGAAAAAGTGGTAGTCCAAGTGGAAATAATTACTGCAAAGACACTAAACCATCTCACCCATAAATAAAATAGTAGCAATTGTCTAGTCAATTTAACGTCTTAAATTGCTCTACATAAATTATCAATCCGGGTATCGTAAACTGATGAAGTGTGGTGCACTATATGTGCTTAGTTAACCTTTCTCTTACTTCGTTGTTTTATAGTTTATGTTGTTTTTGGGGTTTTGTTCTTACATGCAATAATCAAATAATGAGAAAATGACTATGGGACCAAGTATCCTTGCTGCAGCAAAAGGACAAGATGATTCTATCACGTCATTAGTTCATTAGAAGGCTATGTGCATCACTAATCTACAATCAACTTGAAAGCATGCAGTAATTCAAACTGTACATTAAACTTGCAAAGAAAGAGCTTGAAAGAAATAACTTGAAATGAAACTGAAAGCAAAGCATAAAAACCACTTTCTAATGGCACTAGTCACTACTCATGCTGCTGCAAAAAAAATAAGAAAAACTACTTTAAAGACCAGTTATAATGTTCAACTCTTCTTAACTCTCTGCTTCCAACACATGGGATTATGTGAAACACGATTAAGAAGTAGTTAGAAATAAGTCTAAAAAGTAATCAAAATAAGAAAAATCCACTTTAAAGACCAGTTATAATGTTCAACTCTTCCTAACTCTCTGCTTCCAACATATGGGATTATGTGAAACACGATTAAGAAGTAGTTAGAGATTAGTCTAAAAAGTACTCAAAGCAAGCTGTAATTTATTAATATTCCGATCTCTTAAAGATGAACAACTTATGATAAAGAGACCATCAATATGTTAGCATACAACTTGAGAAACTAAACTAGAAATCAAGCTAGAAAAATAAAATAAAGGCAGCAACTTATGAATATGACAATTGAAAATACCATTAGAGATAAAGCAAATACAACAAAGACACACAATCCAGGGAGAAAATAACTTGCATAAATTAAAATTGCATGAATGAAAATCTAATCTACCTTACATTCTACAAAGCAATATTTACAAAATGAAATCTAATCTACTTACATGCTAATATGCTCCATGACATCTACTTCACATCTCCTTCCATGTTGAGAACATCAAAGCTTTATTCAATTTCTTCAAAAGTGCAAAGTACAACAAAGCTCTCCAAAGCTTTCAAAAGCCATGGGACTAACAAACTAAAAGGACTAAGAAAAGACTAAAGGAAAGACTAGCAAATGAAGGAGAGAGATCTCCTATTTATACAAAAAGATGAGAGCCATCTCATTAATGATAGTCCATGAATCTCTCCCTCTACCTCTAGAGTCCTAATCAAAATAGGAACTAATAAGACACATGTCTTTTTAGAGTTACAATACAATTAGGAGATGTGACACATATCCTCATGATCCCATGATTCTTTCCAACCAAATTCGAATTTGGCCTTAGAGTGCCACATAAGGGTCTTCTAGAAGCCTCCTTTCAACCTACACATGTCAACAAACTCAACCCATTTGTTAGGTATAAGCATATGCACATTATTTTCTAATGTTTAACCACAAATTCACTTAAAAGGCTTAGAAATAATAAAGATTGGAAAAACATAAAGGTGGCCCAATGATAATGAAAGTGGGATGAATGTGGTGACATAGTAGTGAAATGGAGGTGAAATGGAAGTGATATAATGGACATAATAGTGAAAGTGTAATGCAAATGAATGACATTTTCAAGACTCAACATACCCCCCAACTGAAGCTATTGCATGTCCTCATGCAATATATATTACATTAACTCTTTTGATTCTTGAGCTTTGGCTTAACTTTGCATGATATCATTTGATAACTTCATATTTCTGCAAAGTGTTTCTCTTGAATTGCAACATGGTTGGTTCTTGTGTTACAACCATTTTTTTTCTTTTGTTGCCTTCTATTTTGATCTTTGAACTTTGCGTAATGATATTTTGATTATTGTTGCAAAGTATATCTTTATTGGATTGCATGATGGTTGGTTCTTGTGTGACAACCATGATTTTGTTTGTATCCAATTTATCCTTTAAGCACTTTTTCAAAAGCCATTGTATGCTCATAATAGCAATGTAATATTTAATATATGTTGGAAGTATGTGAGCTCCTGAATATGATATGGACATGGAAAGATATGAATATGAATGTATTCCCCCCCCCCCCCCAACTGATGGTATTGGCAATTTTATGAAATGAGGAAGAGAAATGTTTTTCCAACAATTATCATTCTAGCTTTTATGGAATTATATGGTTAAAAGTTAGAAAATGCCGTACCTTCACTTACCCTTTGGAATGGATGAGTTGTATGTGTGGTGGCTAAAAACTTCTGATCATATTCTTCTTCAAGTGGCTGAACAAGAGGAGTCATGGATAGAGAGATAAGATGGCTTTTTATTGCTTCTACTAAAACTTGTTGAATCTGCTCCAAAATGCTGAAAATAATAGTCTTCATGTCTTCAAAACTCATTGGCACAATTCCTACTATGTGAAAAGATGTTATGATGTCGAACATAGTAGGAAATTGTTGGCTTAGTGGCCATTAATGGATGCCACTAGTCAACACGAGAACTCTCACCATTGATGACAATGAGAGTCAAGATGCCCAAACACATCTTGCTAGGTACGAATGAATTTGCTGATGTCGAGTCACCTAGAAGATCTGACGAACAAGGGACATTAATGTATTCCCATTGTTTGTCAGCATGAGGACTTGCCATTAAGGCATGCAAGTCTCAAGGTGTTTTTACAAAGAACTTAGACTCAAAGGACTATGGACTCAATAATTTGCATTGAAGCAGGGCTTATTTGCGGAATGAAAATGACAAGGAATGGAAAATGAAAATGAAAGATGGCAATGGAGAACAGAAATGGCAATGGCAATAAGCATGTGAATGAGCCTCTTGCTTTTATTTGTGGGTTATGAATGGACAAAAAGAGATGAAAAGTATATGTGAATGTAAGTGAAAAGTATGGAGTGGAATGAGGTGAATGGTTTATTATGAAGTATGGATGTGATGGATGGATGTGATGGAGACAATAGTATCTGAAAGTTTTTCAAGTGTTTGGATCTGATTTTGCATCAACATATTTCCTCTTTGTTGCTGATCATCCTCTTATGAAACAAATTGGTCTCTTAGAGAGACACCATTCTCTTGTAGTCATTTGTCCTTCCTCCTGGAACCTGCAAAAAAACTAATACTTCTTCTGCAATAGAATGTAAGATTATCAAAGGAGAGAGGTGATCAATCTCTCTAGTTATGATATTTACACACAAAACAAAGAATTTGTATTAATGAAACAAGTTCTCAAAGGAAAAATCAAAAGAATTTATACCTGCTTGGAATTAGTGCCTCAAGTTGATGTTGCTTCTTTTCAGCAATTTATTTCATTATTTGCCATTTCAAACTCTAATGATATATTTTTCATTGTATAGATCTTGTTGAGATCTTTCCAATAGTACTTAAATCATCAAAATCTGATTTTGTATGAGAAAGATAGGCTGATTTGAACAATGAGGTTTTTCTGGCTGCGGAATTGAGGAACAACTCTGTAGCTAAAAATCTTGAATGAAAAGTTAGCCATTCATCTTTCATTATCAGTCCAAAATTAATCAATACCTTCAGAAAAGTGAGAAAATAACTTGTTCATTTCATTGATTCAAAATTATTATTTTTTCTTGACATGCAGCGACTTAGTGTGGCGACTTTGTGATAACACCCAATTTGACTTCCCTTTGACCGGGGTCTTTTTCATCAAATTTGACCGAATGAATAGGACACCATCCATGTACTGACATTTCCCTAGCTACCCATGTGACCTGTTTTGCCTGATGACACCTACAACCTAGAGTTTAACAAAACAGCTGCGGAATTGTCAGCTAGCTGCGGAATCTGGGATTGGCTGCGGAAACGCTGTATTGGCTGCGGAAAGTGCAGAGAGTGCTGTGAAATGGAGTGGCTGAAACAGAGTGTAGTAATTACAACAAAAACCTCAGATCATATCAGGGGATCATATGACAAAAAGTCCATAACAAAATTATTTTGATCCTTTGGAGTCCAAATCTTAATGTTTTGTTGTTTTTTTCTTTTTTTCTTTGTGACATGAATTTCCTGTATGGGAAGATGACCGCATCATTCTCTACTCTCTCAAGGGCAGCAACAGCAGAGTATATCTCTCAAGGGTAGCAACAACAGATTTTGTAACAACAAAAACAGCAGCACATGGTGAAGAGGCAGGCATTATGGACATGGGCTTTTTCGTCAATAATATTGATGCAAGATTAATTTAGTAGGATAGCCCTAACAGGTTGCCCATATGTAGCAGAGCCATAACCAAAAAAAAAATTCATGTGAAGTGGCTATAAGATGGTTACAAATGACAGCATGTACAAGTTCAACCTGTTCCCGAACTTCATTTGACAATTCAAGTTCTACATAAGCCAATTCACTTAAAGTCTGCTCCAACTGAGTAGTTACATTGTGAAATTTGCCTGCGGCTTGCTATGAACAACTTGCTGCTCTCGTGGCCAAACTTGAGGGTCTCCACAACATGTTTAAGAGCCAAGCGCAGAGATGACAAGGGTATTATCCTTAAGCAGGGAATCCGTCAAACATGATTTTCTCCCAACATCTAACCGACAACGATTTCATGGAATTTAATGGCAGAGAGTCGTGTTCAATTGGAACACGTCTCCAAACAGGTTGAGTTTAATGAGAGGGAAGGTGTGTAATCGGATTTCAGATGCCAGCAATATACAATGATTCCTAATTAGAATTCCCTTCCTCAGGCACGCAGAACACATTCAATCTATCAGTTAATCAATTCAATTTTTTTTTTTTTCACGCGCGGCAGTCAAAAATGGGCTCCAAAGAACCGAAAATTTCTCCCAGACCGCCATGAATTTCCTCAAACGGTTTCTGGGTTATCTAATTAACCCACCTGGCAAAAAAACCCATGTTTTAGTTTTTTGAAATTCGCTACCATTTGGGCAAATCGAGCGTGTAAAGTTTGACGTTTTTTCCTGTGTTTACGTTTTTCTGAGTTAACAGTTCTGCATTCGGCCTTTTATGAATTTGCATTCGTTTTCTTGTGGTTTATTTGTTGTTTTGCAGGTATGTTACACAAGTTCAATTCAATGCAGTCAACCATTTAGAACCTTCCGGCTCTGCTCTTAATAACTTGCCCATTTCGGTTATCAGCTCACTCTGCAGCTCTGACAGTGGTGTTTGCACGCTGGAGGAGAAAACTATGCGGAAAAACAGTGCTCAACAGTGGGTATTACGGCTATAACAGAGTGGCTGTGATGAAATTGCAGGACTGGTGATCGGGGTTTTGAGTGGATAGGTGAGGAAAATGGAACAGAGAGGTTTACGATGAAACAGAGTGGTGAATGAAACCAAGAGTGAAAAAAAAACGGTGGAGTGAGGGAGTAATCATCAATACGAAATTGTTTCCTTCAAGTCTGTCTTTAAAAGAACCAAAGGCACATATCATTTCTTTGCTTTATTATGCACAATATTCTAGTAAAGGTTTTACTCAAGGAATAACACTTTTATTTTGAAAAGAGTGGTTCACTGTTAAACGCTTACTTCTCTAGATTCCTCCTTCTGAACATCACGAAGAAAACCTTGATGACATTGAGGGATGGTATGCAGGGGCAAATGGATACACAGAGGGACTTATATGAGCCGATACTGAGGTAAGCACAGGTTGGTCAGGGTCCTAGTACATTTTTCTTTTTGAAAACAGAGTTTGTTTCAGGCCAAAGCTTGAACAAGGAGGCAGATTTTTATTGAAGCCACAGTGAAAACTAGAAATGGAGATAGCCATAGATTGCTTTTCTCTTTTTTTTCTTCTCTGAAATTGTAAAATTTTATAAAAAGGATTAATGATTTTCAATTTCAGGCAGCAAATACTTCAAGAAAAACATGCTAAAAACAAGACTTTGACTGAGGTCTTAAGCTGATTTTTCATAGATCTGAGCTAAGTGACTAGGATAGGATCCATGTCGGGACAATTCTGGAGATGCCCATGTGGTCGGTTTTTTCATTGGATGCCTGTAACCTGCTAAACCTTGAAACAGCTGCGGAATTGTCAGCTAGCTGCGGAATCAGGTAGTTTCCACAGCTAAGTTGCAAAACCTTATTAAAATAGGATACAGTGTTTTGAAGACCACTACAAAGCATAACCAGACAATTTTGGACAATTTGAACCTATCAAAGCACTTGAGTTTCATTTTTTTCATCATCAATTTTTTTATTAAATCAATTGAAATGTTTGAAGTTTATTTTGTCTCCTATTTTTTCTTAACAATTCTTTTTCTGATCCTCCAGATCACACAGAGTGCAGGAGGAGAGCATACTCAAGAATTATTATTTTGTCTTTTTTTACTTAACAATCCTTTTTCTGATCCTCCATATCACACAAAGTGCAGGAGGAGAGCATACTCAAGGATTATTAATTTTTTTTTTCAGATGTAAGAAATAAGGTCTCCTAATTACACTTCCCCGGCAATGGTGCCAAAAATGTCTAGTCAATTTAACGTCTTAAATTGCTCTACATAAATTATCAATCCGGGTATCGTAAACTGATGAAGTGTGGTGCACTATATGTGCTTAGTTAACCTTTCTCTTACTTCGTTGTTTTATAGTTTATGTTGTTTTTGGGGTTTTGTTCTTACATGCAATAATCAAATAATGAGAAAATGACTATGGGACCAAGTATCCTTGCTGCAGCAAAAGGACAAGATGATTCTATCACGTCATTAGTTCATTAGAAAGCTATGTGCATCACTAATCTACAATCAACTTGAAAGCATGCAGTAATTCAAACTGTACATTAAACTTGCAAAGAAAGAGCTTGAAAGAAATAACTTGAAATGAAACTGAAAGCAAAGCATAAAAACCACTTTCTAATGGCACTAGTCACTACTCATGCTGCTGCAAAAAAAATAAGAAAAACTACTTTAAAGACCAGTTATAATGTTCAACTCTTCTTAACTCTCTGCTTCCAACACATGGGATTATGTGAAACACGATTAAGAAGTAGTTAGAAATAAGTCTAAAAAGTAATCAAAATAAGAAAAATCCACTTTAAAGACCAGTTATAATGTTCAACTCTTCCTAACTCTCTGCTTCCAACATATGGGATTATGTGAAACATGATTAAGAAGTAGTTAGAGATTATTCTAAAAAGTACTCAAAGCAAGCTGTAATTTATTAATATTCCGATCTCTTAAAGATGAACAACTTATGATAAAGAGACCATCAATATGTTAGCATACAACTTGAGAAACTAAATTAGAAATCAAGCTAGAAAAATAAAATAAAGGCAGCAACTTATGAATATGACAACTGAAAATACCATTAGAGATAAAGCAAATACAACAAAGACACACAATCCCGGGAGAAAATAACTTGCATAAATTAAAATTGCATGAATGAAAATCTAATCTACCTTACATTCTACAAAGCAATATTTACAAAATGAAATCTAATCTACTTACATGCTAATATGCTCCATGACATCTACTTCACATCTCCTTCCATGTTGAGAACATCAAAGCTTTATTCAATTTCTTCAAAAGTGCAAAGTACAACAAAGCTCTCCAAAGCTTTCAAAAGCCATGGGACTAACAAACTAAAAGGACTAAGAAAAGACTAAAGGAAAGACTAGCAAATGAAGGAGAGAGATCTCCTATTTATACAAAAAGATGAGAGCCATCTCATTAATGATAGTCCATGAATCTCTCCCTCTACCTCTAGAGTCCTAATCAAAATAGGAACTGATAAGACACATGTCTTTTTAGAGTTACAATACAATTAGGAGATGTGACACATATCCTCATGATCCCATGATTCTTTCCAACCAAATTCGAATTTGGCCTTAGAGTGCCACATAAGGGTCTTCTAGAAGCCTCCTTTCAACCTACACATGTCAACAAACTCAACCCATTTGTTAGGTATAAGCATATGCACATTATTTTCTAATGTTTAACCACAAATTCACTTAAAAGGCTTAGAAATAATAAAGATTGGAAAAACATAAAGGTGGCCCAATGATAATGAAAGTGGGATGAATGTGGTGACATAGTAGTGAAATGGAGGTGAAATGGAAGTGATATAATGGACATAATAGTGAAAGTGTAATGCAAATGAATGACATTTTCAAGACTCAACAGCAATATCAGCCAACTCATTACTTTTCTAACTGGTGACTTATCAAAAACAAAAGTTCACATTTTGGAGGCCTTAAGATCTCTATTGAAGATGGATCTGGAAATGATAGAATTGAAACAATGACTAAAATCCTTTGTTCTACTAATGACAATACTTGAGCTAAATTTGCTTCAGTTCTTTCTGCATTATTTAACTGCAGGAATTATTTACGTGAAAGCAATATTGTAATTGAATACATTGGACTAGTCCTAAGGCTCAGCAATGCACAATCAAAATATATTTTGATTGAAGCAACATGTTCTCTTGCTGCTATTTTTTGTTAATAAAACAAAGCCAGGAAGGTGTGAAGTTGTTGCTAACCATTAGTTAGCCTCGCAAAATCTTTAGTGATGTTTTCAAAAAATATGATTGTGAATTTTCTTGCATATAGGGTTCTCATGAGATGTTGATCTGAATAAGGAAAACTTTTCAGAGCTCTTGGAGATGATATGTTGAATTTTCCCATCTTTTTGAGCAAGAAATTTATGCTTGTTTTGTGAAATGTTAATATATAACAAGAAGGATTGAGGAAGCTCTTGATTTTATCCATGATATCAAGGAGAGAAGCCTTTTGCCTAAGCCCAAGAGTTTCCATATGCTAGTTAAATATTGTGCAAAAAATGGAAAAATTAATTATGCTATGTAGTCAATGTCATGAAAATGAAAAATTGCATGCCTAATGAAAATGTTTATGGCATCCTTATCGATGATTACTTGAAAACAGGCTAGTTGAAGAGAGGATTTGATATAATGCATATCATGAAAGAACTAGTTTGAATTCCTATTGTTTCAAGCTACACTGCCTTGGTTTAGCATCTTTTCAGGGAAATAAAATACAAAGAGGCTAATAACTTAATAAGTACCTTTGGGAAATGCAAGCATGTGGTTTTGAACGTGATGCTCTAATTATCATAGCAATGATTGTTGGAGAAGTAAGCTAGGGCCACACTTCTAAAGCGTGGGAATTTTTCAATGCCACAAAAATCAAGGGACTAAACCCTACTTGGAAACCTATTGTATATTCATTAAAGATATTTATAAAGCTAGGAGGATAGAGGAAGCTTGCAAGATTTTGTTGGAAATGAAGGACAGAAGTATAAATCCCAGTGCCAGAATCTTCCAATAGGTTGTTTATTCTCTAGAAAATGAAGGGAAGTGAGACAAGGTTGTTGAAGTGGTGAGGGTTATAAAAAAAATCATTTAATCTTGTTCATTAGGAAAAGGAGGGTGAAACAAGAATTAATCAGACTAATGTTCCACATTTCAATCTTGACCATGCTATTGATGAATACAACCAAAAGCCTCCACATGATGACCATGTCATTTTGCTTAAGGATCATCCAAAACAAATGTAGTCTGATTCTAATGTAGAGGAAATATGTATGGGCCTGATGACTCCATGAATGGAAAAAGGTGTCTTGATGAAAAGATAATATTATAATATTATAACATTAAAATAAAGGACAAATATGTTTATAAAAGTGGGAGAAGTTGGTTACCTAGTCATTCATTCAGTGAACGATTCATGGTTGACTAGTCAGTGAGTCTTGGGCTTGGACTTTGTAACTGACGAAGAAGTCAGTGAGTCCTAGGTTTGGAGTCTGTAACCGACTGAAACATGGTTATGCAGTTAACCATGTTGTAGAGGATGCATCCTGTGATGATGTGACCCCTATGCTGGATCTGGAAGCCTAGTGCTCTGAGGGTTTGTTGCCCCTGTTTATGGCCTAGAGGATGTCTGTAGCCTTGGGGCAGCCTGTCTGCTAGGTTGGCATCTTGGTCATGGATGTGAGGATATTTTTGGTTACTGTAGTCATGGAGTTGAGGCCTTGGCTAAGATGATGAACAATGTAGTCTATGGATGTGTGGAACATCAAATGTCTGTAGCCAGCCACCAATTCATATAGATGAATGTTTAAAACTGTTTATGTGCACATTTGGTTCCACTGTACTTACATGTGGATTGGTATTCTACTGATTTGACTGTGCTCATACTGTGTGTTAAATTTAAGTTATGCATATGATATTAATACATTGGTATTGTTGGTATTGTTACATAGCTATGCATTTGTTCAATTATGTTTTGGTTTATGATTTGTGCATTATGGTTAACTGTGCCTAGCTTATTTGTGATTGTGTGCAATTGTGACTGAATTATGCATATGTTTGCGGTGAAATTGTGAAATGTGGAGCTTGGGTGACTGATGTTCATGATAACCACAAAGAGATTGACTCTCATTGAAGAGCTAAAGAAGTTCTGGTAGGTATAGATAACTCTTCTATAAAATGTTTGAATAGACAACATCTCTAGCAAATGTAAATATTGACATTTTGTTACAGAAACTAGAATTAAAAACAAAGAGTAGCATGCTCTGAGTTGTTGACTTGATTGATAAGTACACCTTATCAACAAACAAAACAGTTCCATTATTTAATATAATTTGCATTGTTCAATCGAAATTTTTCATACGTAATACTCACCCTTTTAAATCTAGGTTCCATGCTACCTAAAAGCACAACTACAAATGGTGATTCACTTGCTGTGACACACATCAGCCCTTCCCATATTATCAAAGTGGATGTAAAAACCATTCCTGTGAAATAGTCAAAAGATGACATCTGGTAAGTCAGAATGTAGATATAGTTTAGCATATTCACAAGTTTGCAAAATATATCCATTAGAATTATAGAAACAAAGACAATATTACAAAGCAAACATGATATATTATCGATATGGTTAAACTAGCAAGAAATTTAATTAATGTCGATTAATGACCACAATAGGTCAATGGAACTAGAAAAATACATCAAATAATAACAGCAAAGTAAGCTAATTTTAATGTTCAACAAATGATTATAAAAGTAGCTTAATGGGACTAAAGGATACATCATACATCCATTGTGAATACAATGTGGGAATGAAAAAGCAGCTCCTATATAACGTGAGAAAGAAAAATACAAGAAAACTGAAAGTAAAGTCTAGGTAAATAATTGACAAGGCCAAGCAGTAAGTCTATCTAAGACCAAAAATGAAGTGTATATAACAGTAGCATAGGTGTAGTGATATTAAGTGAGTGTCCAAGGTAGGAGTTGGACAACTTGATACTAGTCAAAAAGGAGAGAGAAATATCTGATGATGAAGTCAATGAGATCAAAGTCTCATGGATCTAATGATCAATGGCAAAGGGGGCAATGGGAGTTCCACTAGTCCACTATCTATCAGAGTCCTTGAGTACCATAATGGTATCCATCTATATGACTCTAGGGGTGATGCAATAGTAAGGAAGCTTAGATCTCTTACCATCTAAGGTCAAAGGAAAGAAACTCCAAATATATCTTTGACTGCTTCGCTGGGGTTGGGAGGTAATCCAACAAGTGATAGGTACCTTGCTTTGGAACCATTTGGAGCTAAACCCTGTCAGTATGAGGATGTATGGTCCTACACCTTCAATCCAATCTCAAACATACTGGTCAATCTTCCAAGGGTAGGCTAAGAGGAGAGAGGTCTCACCAATCTACAATCTAAAGTACTTTAGAACCCAGTCTGTCATTTTTTGCTCCAATATGATGGAAGGGCAGGAATAAACTTAAAGTAAATATAAAAAGTAACATCATAATAAAGTGGAGGTGAATCCATAATGGATAAACCCTATGCAATATAGTATAACCTCGAAGGCAATGGGAGTTCCACTGGTTCACTGTCGGAGTCCTCGAGTACCATAAGGGAATCCATCTATATGACTCTACGGGTGATGCAAGAGTAAGGAAGCTTAGATCTCTTACCATCTAAGGTCAAAGGAAATAAACTTGAAACAAATATTTTACTGCTTCGCTGGGGTTGGGAGGTAATCCAACAGATGATAGGTACCTTGCTTTGGAACCATTTGGAGCTAAACCCTGTCAGTATGAGGATGTATGGTCCTGCACCTTCAAGCCAATCTCAAACATATTGGTCAATCTTCCAAGGGGAGGCTAAGAGGAGAGAGGTCTCACCACTCAAGGATATAAAATACTTTAGAACCTAGTTTGTTACTTGTTTCTCCAATATGACAGAAGGGCAGGAATAAACTTAAATTAAATATAAAAAGAGACATCATAATATAGTGGAGGTGAATCCATAATGGATAAACCCTATGCAATATAGTATAATCTCAAAGGTAGAGATACTAAGACAACACCATAGAAAAGATATATGTTCATTCAGATATCTGTGATCCATGTCATCAACTTTGTAGAGAGGTAATATTTTGGTTTTAGCCACCAAAAAGTGATCATCAAACGTTTGGACCTTGATTATAATCAAGTGTTTGCCAAAAGAGACAAGGAGGGTAGCCTTTGCAAACTGCTAGCAAATCCAATGAAGCACGGAGATTTGTTGGCCGGAAGTGACAATCTATGTGAGCTCTAGAAAAAAATATTTAGTCTCTTACACTATGGAACCCTACTTATTTTGAGGAAAATTGTGGATGGATTCCTTGAATTCAAGGTCTAGGGGAGAGAGGTGTGCAAGGAATGTGCAGTCTATAAGCATGTCAAGGTTTCTTTCCTAAGTAGAAAGTATAGATCTAGAGGAATTCTTGATTTAGTCCATTCATATGTCTGTGATCCATGTCATCAACTTTACAGACAGGTGATATTTATTATGTTACTTTCATTGATGATTTTTCCAAGAAAACTTAAATATATTTTAGGAAGACCAAAGATGGGGCTATCAGCAGGTTCCAAGAGTTCATAGCTCTTGTTGAGAACCAATCATTTAGGATAATCATGGAGGCATGTATACATCTAATGACTTTGATTCCTTTTTTCTAAAAGGCATGGATCAAGAGAGAGAGACAATATTGTAAAATTTTCAAAAGGATGGTTTTGCTGAGTGGAAGAACAATTATATAGTAGAGATTGTTAAATCTATTGTTCATGACTTAAATTTTCCCATGTTCGTTTGGGCAGAATCTTGCTATATTGCAATATACATACTAAATAGATGTCCATACAAGGTGTTGATGGAAAAAACCCCCAAGGAAGCCTTCATAAGGGAGAAACCATGTGTTTTTCATTTCAATGTGTTTGAGAATATACTTTATATTCATGTTCCATAGGAGTAGAGGATCAAGCTTGAACCCTCCAACTTGGAGGGTATTTTAGTTGGCTACAATGAGTCCTCTAAAGCTTATAGGATCTATGTTCCTTCTCAAAGGAAGATAGTAGTAAGCTAAGATGTGAAGCTAGATAACAATATATGGACTTCCAAGTTCCAAGAACACCCAATATTAATTAAGGAAAAGACAACACTTCCTACCCATTGTGTTGATCTGTGTGTTTCAAGGAGACTAGGTGAAATTCAGATAGGTTCCAACGTATGAATAGATATTTTTTTGCCTTCCCGTATAGCCAAGAAGCCCAACTAGCTTACACATACAATGCAGGAGGAAAAAAAGAAGGATGGTGCTTCATCTACTTCCATTTAGGTAAGCCATTGTTATGAAACCAGCTCAAGAAAAGATAGAAAAGATAGATCAACGCCTTAGAATTCAACCTCTTCGAGGGGGCAACCTCCTTTACATTACATAAATGAACAATTCTTGGATGATTCAAATGACAAAACCTCCTTTCTATATATAGGAGTCTAAGGAGTCACAATATAATCCAGCCGACCTAACAATAATAATATAAAGCCACAAAAATAACAATAGAGGGATTCTATGGGGCACAAAAATAACAATATGGGGGTAATAGGGGCACAACAATATAAATAAGGGGTATAACTACAATAGTAATGGGGTAATCACTAGTATTATAGGGACCCAACATGCCCCTCTCCTTCAAAAAAGTGTTGTCCTCAACGCTTGAGTAGTTCTGGATACTTCTGCATAAAATTCTCATCCTCCCATGTGGAATCTTCAGCGGATAAGTTCTTCCACTTGATAAGATACTCTGAAATTGATCGATTTCGTAGCTGTCGAGTTCTTGTTTCTGTGACTGCTTCCGGTTCCAATATAATTTTTCCTTCCTCGTCAAGTTCTGGCAATATTGTTTGAACTGGGAGCTTGTCGCCTATAACCTTCTTTAAACATGAAACATGGAAAACTGGGTGCAATCGAGAAGCTGCAGGAAGCTCCAATTTGTATGCCATAGTACCAATCTTTTGCAACACCTTGTACGGACCATAATACTTTGGTGATAATTTATTATCCTTCTTAGCTTGCTTTAGGGACATTTGCTTATATGGTTGTAGCCGTAGGAATACCCAATCACCTACATCAAAACTTCTTTCACTGCGATGTTGATCTGCCTGTTGTTTCATTCTATTTTGTGCCAACACGAGGTTATCCTTTAAGAGTTGGAGGACTTGTTGTTGATGTTCGATGTGATGTTCCACTGCCTGAACCTTAGAATTTTCTCTTAAATATGATGTGATGGATGGTGGTTGATACCCATAAAGTGCCATAAATGGGGTCATTTTTGTTGCTGTATGGAAGGAAGTGTTATACCACCATTCAGCCAGAGGCAACCATTTGACCCATTGTGTCTGTTTATCAGATACAAAGCAACGAAGATATCCTTCCAAACATTTGTTTACTATCTCAGTTTGCCCATCAGATTGAGGATGATAAGATGAGCTATGAGCTAACTGAGTACCAAGACAAGAAAATAATTCTGTCCAAAAATTTCCAGTGAAAATGGGATCTCTGTCACTTACAATAATCTTTGGGTTTCCATGTAGCTTTTGAATTGTTTCCATAAATGCAGTAGAAACTGTACTGGCTTTAAATGGATGTGATAATGCACAAAAGTGTGCATACTTGGTAAGTCTGTCAACTACCACCATGATGACACTCTTTCCCTCAGACTTGGGTAAACCTGTGATAAAATCCATTGAAACCTCCTCCCAACGTTGGCTTGGAATGGATAAAGGTTGTAATAGACCCGGTGTCTTAATTGTTTCAACTTTATTTTGTTGGCAAACCAAACATTCCGCCACAAACTTTTGAATATCTGATTTAAGGCCATCCCAAAAAAATTCCTTCTTAACCCTGTGGTAAGTTTTTAAAAATCCTGAGTGCCCTCCTAAGGGAGAAGTGTGCAATTCCATAAGAATCTTTTGTTTTAGCTGGGAATTCTTACAGAGGTATAAGCGATCTTTGTACCATAACGAATCATTTTGCCAGCTAAATGTATCAGACGTACTGGAATCTTGTTGTAGCTTTCGAATAAGTGCCCACACTTCTTCGTCATTCTTCCATTCCTCCCTTGCTTCGTTTATCCAATCTGGTTGGATAATAGAAATGGCGCACAACAATGCTTCCACATCCTCATCCTTTCTTGAGAGTGCATCTGCCACCACATTTTGCTTCCCTTTTTTGTAGATGATTTCAAAGTCATAACCCAACATCTTTGTGACCCACTTTTGTTGCTCTTCAGAGGATAATCTTTGTTCTAAAAAGTATTTAAGGCTATCATGATCCGTTTTTACCTTGAAGTGTCTTCCCATTAGGTAGGGTCGCCATTTCTTAAGTGCATGGAGTATTGCCAACATTTCCTTCTCATAAATAGCTTTGCTTAAAAACTTTCCCTTGATTGGACGACTTTCAAAAGCAATGGGTCTTTCATCTTGCATTAGAACAACACCAATTCCATTTCCTGAAGCATCACATTCCACAATAAAGGTTTTTGTGAAGTCCGGTGTAGCTAAGACCGGTGCTTGGCACATTGCCTCTTTAAGATGTTCAAAGGCCTTTGTTGCTTCCGGAGTCCATGAAAATGCATCTTTCTTCAATAATGTTGTTAGAGGTGCTGCTATTCTCCCATAATTCTTAACAAACTTGCGATAATACCCTGTCAACCCAAGAAATCCTCGCAGATGCTTTATGGATGTGGGGATTTTCCATTCCTTAATGGCTTTAATTTTGCTAGGGTCTACCTTAACTCCTTCATGAGATACAATATGACCCAAATATTCCACCTCCTGGACTCCAAAGAAACATTTGGATCTTTTTGCATATAATTGTTTCTCCTCCAATAGTTGTAGCACCTGTCAACATGTTCAACATGATCCTTCCAAGACTTGCTGTAGATTAGTATATCATCAAAAAATACTAACACAAATTTTCTAAGGAATGGTTTGAAAATTGAATTCATCAAACCTTGAAATGTTGAAGGTGCATTGGTAAGGCCAAAAGGCATGACCAAAAATTCATAATGACCCTCATGAGTTCTAAATGTCGTTTTCGGAATGTCTTCAATCTTCATTCTGATTTGATGATATCCCGAACGAAGATCCAACTTGGTGAAGTAAATTGATCCATGCAATTCATCCAGTAATTCATCAATGACAGGAATGGGGAACTTATCTTTAATAGTGAGCTTGTTGAGCTCCCTATAATCTGGACACATGCGCCATGATCCATCCTTCTTGTGCACCAATACTACTGGAGCAGAGAAAGAACTTTGACTCGGTTGAATTATACCAGCCTCTAGCATTTCTGCAACCATACGTTCAATTTCACTTTTTTGGACATAGGGATATCTGTACGGCCTGATGTTTGGAGGAACACTTCCTGGAATCAGATGAATAGCATGATCATGATCACGCATAGGTGGGAGACCTTTGGGAGTCTCAAATACCTTGGAATGATTGTCCAGGACTTTTTGGAGATCTGGAGAAATAGATGATTCCAATGTGGAAACATCTAGCGAACATAATTGTGCAATTACACCTCTTTGCTCCTTTTTTAGAAGCTTTGTCATACCATTAGAGCTGATTATCTTTCCTGGTTTCCCTGCAATACCCCTTAATTCAACTTCCTTTCCTTCCGTAGAAAATTTGATGAAAAGTTCTTGAAAATTAAAAGCTATTGTACCCAAGGATTGTAGCCATTGGACTCCTAGTACAACATCAGCACCTCCCATTGGAATGGAAAGCATTGGGCTAGTCAATACATATTCTCCCATGGATAGCTTGATATTATGGCACTTTCCAGAGCAATTTATTGTTCCTCCATTTGCAATCATCACTTGACACTCTGGTGCTGGATATAGGAAGCAATTCAATTCTTTTGCTACCCTACAATGAATAAAATTGTGGGTGCTTCCTGAATCAATCAACACTATTACCTTTTTCTTCTTGATTTGTCCTTCTATCTTGATGGTTTGAGGAGTGGTAATTCCCGCCAATGCATTACAAGATATGGTCGGATTTATTTGTTCTTCATCTAGGCTTTGTTCCTGGAGTATATCTTCTTCTTTTGACCTTTCTTGCTCCTTTTCTTCTTCCTCTTCACAATCTATGTAGAATAATTTCTTCTCAGCACACTTATGACCTTTAGTGTATTTGCTATCACAACTGTAACAAAGCCCTTTTGCTCTTTTTTCTTCCAATTGTTGTGGTGTCAACCTTATAGGTTGTGGAAGACTAGGGGCAACAACACTTCCGTCTTTATAGTTGTGAGTGGTATGCTTCCTGGTTGCCATAATTTTGCTTTCCATTTTTCTTGCTAACCTGAATGCCTTCTCTAATGAATCAGGTTCCCAAAGGCGAACATCATGTTGGATATTATCCTTTAAAGACCCTATGAACACATCAATCCTATGCTCCTCTGGAATATCTTTTACCCTTATGTTCAATTTTTGGAACTCCTCAATGTGCTCCATTATTGAACCCTTTTGTTTGAGACTTATCAATTGGCTAAAAAAAGTGTTGCTTTTTGTATCTTCATAATGTGCTATCAATTCTTCCGTAAAAATTGCCCAAGTGATAAATTTTTTACGAGAGCAAAGCCATTGATACCATACAAACTGATTTGGTTCCAAATATACAGTTGCCATACGTACCTTTTGTGTGTTTTGCACATTATTGAGATCGAAGAATTGCTCCATCTGTAATATCCATGTGGCGGGATCCTTGCCATCAAACTTCCTCATATCGATTTTTGGAATATGGTGGGTCTTCGATCCAACATTAGAGTCTATGGAATCATGATTAACATTTCTTTTGTTCTCATCATGAGTTTCCTTTACAACCTTTTCACCATTAGTAAGTATTTCTTGTAGAACATTTGTCAAATCTGTCTTCAAATCTGCCATGTCTGTCTTCAAATCTGTCTTCAAATCTGCCATGTCTCTCTTCAAATCTGTCTTCGAATCATCCATCTTAGCTTCCATGCCCTTTATCTTAGATTCCACGCCATTTATCTTAGATTCCACGCCATTTATCTTAGCTTCTGTTAGCTTTTGTGAGCGTGACATTTGTTGCACTTGTTCTTGTAATTTTGATATATCATGTAGCATTTCTTCCTCTTCTTCATGAGTCATGCTAGAGCTTTCAGGTTCCTTACTAGGTGTTTGCATTTTCTTTCCTCGGGGCATCAGTTACCGATAATAATGCTTTACTATGCCCTTTGAATTCCGTTAAACCAAGCTTACGCAAAAATTTAAAAAAAACTACACACCTTTTTTCACTTTATAGAAGCCTGATATTGAATCTGATGTATCTCTGTAATTTTGGATCATCCAGTTCTGAAATTGTGATCTGTAGTAGCCTTCTACGTCCTCTTTCCAATGCCACAAGTCTGACCCAAATTGGATTCTCCAAGGAAGAGTTATGTGAAATCTCCCACAGTGACTTGCTTCTAGACTAGTTCAGTAGAGCAAACTTGTACGACGTGCCACGAGTCACTGTTTCAACCTTTGGATCTGAAACATGCACACAAGAAACTACAGTCCGTCCTCTTTCTGTAACTTCTTACGAAATTTCAATCCGATCCCCAGAGAGAAAGTTATGACGATTTTCCCCAGGTCACCTGTTTTGAATGTAATTCAGGAGTCTGCAAAAAGACCAACTTCCTCAGATCATATCTCCGCAAATATCGCGCGAAAAACTCTGAAATTCGGACCCAAGGTTCAGCGCGATTTCTTCTCAAATGGGTTTTTTTTGCGACTTCTGAAACGTCACAGAAAAAAGTTATAGTGAAAATGCCACGATGACCTATTTGGAGCAGCGAAACCCTAGAATCCAAAGCTCTGATACCAAATGTTATGAAACCAACTCAAGAAAAGATAGAAAAGATAGATCAATGCCTTAGAATTCAGCCTCTTCGAGGGGGAAACCTCCTTTACATTACATAAATGAACAATTCTTGGATTATTCAAATGACAAAACCTCATTTCTATATATAGAAGTCTAAGGAGTCACAATATAACCCAGCCGACCTAACAATAATAATATAAAGCCACAAAAATAACAATAGAGGGATTCTATGGGGCACAGAAATAACAACATGGGGGTAATAGGGGTACAACAATATAAATAAGGGGTATAACTACAATAGTAATGGGGTAATCACTAGTATTATAGGGACCCAACAACCATCCTCATAAAAGGTTCCCTAGTTATGTTGCATTGATGTCTTCCATTATTGATATAAAAAATTCTAGTTATGAGGAAGCAATAATAAAGTAGGTGTGGCAGGATGCCATGGTGGAGTGCAATTCCATCATGAAAAATGATGTATACAATATGAGAGATAGTGTCAATACCAAAAAAAAAATGGTGGATTTCCCAAACAAATAATATCTCTTAACTAGAAAGAACAAGATAACAATATGAAGTGGAGTTTGGTGACAATGGAAAGTACCCAATAGTTGGATTTGGATCCATCCCATTACATGTGCCAAATGGAGAAATATTGGAACAACATGAGGTATGTATGACTAAAAAATTTCCTTTTGGTTTCTTTTCTAGCAGATTTGAAGTAGAGGGTTGTTTTTTACCATAAAAAAGTAATCATTGAAAATCTAAACCTTGATTGGAATAAAGTGTTGGCTAAAGGAGTCAAGGAGGGTGGCCTTTACAAACTCCTAGCAAATCCCAGAAGCAGAGAGATTTGTTGACCAGCAATGAAAATCTATGTGAGCTCTAACACAGTAGATTTAGTCTCCTAAACTATGGTTCCCTACCTCTTTTGAACAAAATTATGGTTGGATTCCATGACTTCAAGGTCAAGGAGATAGAGAGGCATGCAAGGGATGTGCACTCAACAAGAATGCCAAGGTTTCCTTCCCAAGCAGCAAGCATATATTTCAAGGGATTATTGATTTAGTTCATTCAGATATCTGTGATCCATGTCATCAACTTTGTAGAGAGGTAATATTCTAGTTTTAGCCACCAAAAATTAATCATCAAACGTTTGAACCTTGATTCTAATCAAGTGTTGGCCAAAAGAGACAAGGAGGGTAGCCTTTACAAACTACTAGCAAATCCAATGAAGCACAAAGATTTGTTGACTGGTAGTGACAATCTATGTGAGCTCTAGCACAAAATATTTAGTCTCTTAGACTATGGATCCCTACTTATTTTGAGGAAAATGGTGGATGGATTCCTTGACTTCAAGGTCTAGGAGAGAGAGGTGTGCAAGGAATGTGTAGTTGATAAGCATGTAAAGGTTTCTTTCCTAAACAGAAAGTATAGATCTAGAGGGATTCTTGATTTAGTCCATTCATATGTTTGTGATCCATGTCATCAACTTTACAGACAGGTGATATTTATTATGTTACTTTCATTGATGATTTTTCAAAGAAAACTTAAATATATTTTAGGAAGACCAAATATGGGGCCTTCAGCAGGTTCCAAGAGTTCATAGCTCTTGTTGAGAACCAATCATTTAGGATAATTAGGGTACTAGGATTGCATTATGGAGGCATGTATACCTCTAATGACTTTGATTCCTTTTTTCTAAAAGGAATGGATCAAGAGAGAGATGACAATACTGTAAAATTTGCAAAAGAATGGTGTTATTGAGCAAAAGAACAAGTCTATAGTAGAAACTGCTAAATCTATGGTTCATGACTTAGATTTTCCCATGTTCGTTTGGGCAGAAGCTTTCTATATTGCAATCTACATACTAAATAGATGTCCATACAAGGTTTTTATGGAAAAAACTCCCAAGGAAGACTTCACAAGGGAGAAACCATATGTTTTTCATTTCAATGTGTTTGAGAGTCTACTTTATATTCATGTTCCATAGGAGTAGAGGATGAAGCTTGAACCCTCCAACTTGGAGGGTATTTTAGTTGGGTACAATGAGTCCTCTAAAGCTTACAAGATCTGTGTTCCTTCTCAAAGGAATATAGTAGTAAGCTAAGATGTGAAGCTAGATAACGATACATGGACTTCGAAGTTCCAAGAGCGCCCAATATTAATTAAGGAGAAACAACACTTCCTACCCGTTGTGTTGATCTGTATGTTTCAAGGAGACCAGGTGCAATTCAGATAGGTTCCAACATAGGAATAGATATTGTTTTTCCTTCCTGTATATCCAAGAAGCCCAGGTGGCTTACACAGACACTGCAAGAGGAAACAAAGAAGGATGGTGTTTCATCTACTTCCATTTAGGTAAGCCATCCTCCTAAAAGTTTCCCTAGTTATGTTTCATTGATATCTTCCATTATTGATATAAAAATTTCTAGTTATGAGGAAGCAAGAATAAAGCAAGTGTGGCAGGCTGCCATGGTGAAGTACAAATCCATCATGAAGAATAATGTATACAATATGGGAGATAGTGTCAATATCCAAAAAAACAATTGTGGATTCCAGGTGTTGGGTGTTATATTAACAATGAAGCCTCTAGACACATCCCCAAACAAATCATCTCTCTTAACTAGAAAGAACAACATGAAAGTGGAGTTTGGTGACAATGGAAAGTACACAATAGTTGTATTTGGATCCATCCCATTACATGTGCCAAACGGAGAAATATTGGATCCACATGAGGTATGTATGACTAAAAATTTTCCTTTCGGTTTCTTGTCTAGCAGATTTGAAGTAGAGGGTTGTTTTTGACCATCAAAAAGTAATCATTGAAAATCTAAACCTTGATTAGAATCAAGTGCTGGCTAAAGAAGTCAATGAGGGTGGCCTTTACAAACTCCTAGCAAATCTCAGAAGCAGAGAGATTTGTTGACCAACAATGAAAATCTATGTGAGCTCTAGCACAGTAGATTTAGTCTCCTAAACTATGGTTCCCTACCTCTTTTGAACAAAATGATGGTTGGATTCCATGATTTCAAGGTCAAGGAGATAGAGAGGCATGCAAGGGATGTGCACTTAACAAGCATGCCAAGGTTTCCTTCCCAAGAAGCAAGCATATATTTCAAGAAATTATTGATTAAGTTCATTCAAATATTTGTGATCCATGTCATCGGCTTTGTAGAGAGGTAATATTCTGGTTTTAGCCACCAAAAAGTATGCATCAAACGTTTGAACCTTGATTCTAATCAAGTGTTTTCCAAAAGAGTCAAGGAGGGTGGCCTTTACAAACTGCTAGCAAATCCAATGAAGCACAGAGATTTGTTGACCAGTATTGACAATCTATGTGAGGTCTAGCACAAAATATTTAATCTCTTAGACTATGGATCCCTACTTATTTTGAGGAAAATGGTGGATGGATTCTTTGACTTCAAGGTCTAGGAGAGAGAGGTGTGCAAGGAATATGCAGTCGATAAGCATGTCAAGGTTTCTTTCCTAAACATAAAGTATAGATCTAGAGGGATTCTTGATTTAGTCTATTTAGATGTCTGTGATCCATGTCATCAACTTTATAGACATGTGATATGTATTATGTTACTTTCACTGATGATTTTTCCAAGAAAACTTAAATATATTTTAGGAAGACCAAAGATGGGGCCTTCAGCAAGTTCCAAGAGTTCATAGCTCTTCTTGAGAACCAATCATTTAGGATAATCAAGGTACTAGGATTGCATTATGGAGGCATGGATACCTCTAATGACTTTGATTCCTTTTTGCTAAAAGGCATGGATCAAGAGAGAGATGACAATACTATAAAATTTGCAAAAGGATGGCTTTTGTTGAGCGAAAGAACAAGTCTATAGTAGAGACTACTAAATCTATGGTTCATGACTTAGATTTTCCCATGTTCATTTGGGTAGAAGCTTGCTATATTGCAATCTACATACTAAATAGGTGCCCATAAAAGGTGTTGATGGAAAAAACTCCCAAAGAAGCCTTCACAAGGGAGAAACCAAATGTTTTTCATTTCAATTTGTTTGAGAGTCCACTTTATATTCATGTTCCATAGGAGTAGAGGATCAAGCTTGAACCCTCCAATTTGGAAGGTATTTTAGTTGGCTACAATGAGTCTACTAAAGCTTACAAGATCTATGTTTTTTCCCAAAGGAAGATGGTAGTAAGCTAAGATGTGAATCTAGATAATGATACATGGACTTCCAAGTTCCAAAAGCACCCAATATTAATTAATGAGAAGACACCACTTCCTAACCGTTGTGCTGATATGTGTGTTTCAAGGAGACCAGGTGCAATTCAGATAGGTTCTAGCATAGGAATAGATATTGTTCTGCCTTCCCGTATAGCCAAGAAACCTAGGTGGTTTACACAGACACTACAGGAGGAAACAGAGAAGGATGGTGCTTCATCTACTTCCATTTAGGTAAGCCATCCTCCTAAAAGGTTCCCTAGTTATGTTGCATTGATGTCTTCCATTATTGATATAAAAATTTATAGTTATGAGGAAGCAACAATAAAGCAAGTGTGGCAAGATTCCATGGTGGAGTGAAAATCCATCATGAAGAATGATGTATACAATATGGGAGATAGTGTCAATACCCCAAAAAAAATGGTGGATTCCAGGTGTTGGGTGTTATATTAACAGTGAAGCCTCTAGACACATCCCCAAACAAATCATCTCTCTTAACTAGAAAGAACAACATGAAAGTGGAGTTTGGTGACAATGGAAAGTACCCAATAGTTGGATTTGGATCCATCCCATTACATGTGCCAAATAGAGAAATATTGGATCCACATGAGGTATGTATGACTAAAAAATTTCCTTTTGGTTTCTTGTCTAGCAGATTTGAAGTAGAGGGTTTTTTTTACCATCAAAAAGTAATCATTGAAAATCTAAACCTTGATTCGAATCAAGTGCTAGCTAAAGAAGTCAAGGAGGGTGGCCTTTACAAACTCCTAGAAAATCTCAGAAGCAGAGAGATTTGTTGACCAGTAATGAAAATCTATGTGAGCTCTAGCACAGTATATTTAGTCTCCTAAACTATGATTCCCTACCTCTTTTGAACAAAATGATGGTTGGATTCCATGATTTCAAGGTCAAGGAGATAGAGAGGCATGCAAGGGATGTGCACTCAACAAGCATGCCAAGGTTTCCTTCCCAAGCAGAAAGCATATATTTCAAGCAATTATTGATTTAATTCATTCAGATATCTGTGATCCATGTCATCGGCTTTGTAGAGAGGTAATATTCTGGTTTTAGCCACCAAAAAGTAATCATCAAACGTTTGAACCTTGATTCTAATCAAGTGTTGGCCAAAAGAGTCAAGGAGGGTGGCCTTTACAAACTGCTAGCAAATCCAATGAAGCACAGAGATTTGTTGACCAATAGTGACAATCTATGTGAGGTCTAGCACAAAAGATTTAACCTCTTAGACTAGGGATCTCTACTTATTTTGAGGAAAATGGTGGATGGATTCTTTGACTTCAAGGTCTAGGAGAGAGAGGCGTGCAAGGAATATGCAATCGATAAGAATTTCAAGGTTTCTTTCCTAATCATAAAGTATAGATCTAGAGGGATTCTTGATTTAGTCTATTCAGATGTCTGTGATCCATGTCATCAACTTTACATACATGTGATATGTATTATGTTACTTTCACTGATGATTTTTCCAAGAAAACTTACATATATTTTAGGAAGACCAAAGATGGGGCCTTTAGCAAGTTCCAAGATTTTATAGCTCTTCTTGAGAACCAATCATTCAGGATAATCAAGGTACTCGGATTGCATTATGGAGGGATGGATACCTCTAATGACTTTGATTCCTTTTTTCTAAAAGGCATGGATCAAGAGAGAGATGACAATACTATAAAATTTGCAAAAGGATGGCTTTTGCTGAGCGGAAGAACAAGTCTATAGTAGAGACTGCTAAATCTATGGTTCATGACTTAGATTTTCCCATGTTCATTTGGGCAGAAGCTTTCTGTATTGCAATCTACATACTAAATAGGTGTCCATACAAGGTGTTGATGGAAAAAACTCCCAAGGAAGCCTTCACAAGGGAGAAACCATATGATTTTTATTTCAATGTGTTCGAGAGTATACTTTATATTCATGTTCCATAGGAGTAGAGGATTAAGCTTGAACCCTCCAACTTGGAGGGTATTTTAGTTGGCTACAATGAGTCTTCTAAAGCTTACAAGATCTATGTTCTTTCCCAAAGGAAGATGGTAGTAAGCTAAGATGTGAATCTAGATAATGATACATGGACTTCCAAGTTCCAAAAGCACCCAATATTAATTAAGGAGAAGACACCACTTCCTACCCGTTGTGTTGATCTGTGTGTTTCAAGGAGACCAGGTGCAATTCAGATAGGTTCTAGCATAGGAATAGATATTGTTCTGCCTTCCTGTATAGCCAAGAAACCCAGGTGGTTTACACAGACACTACAGGAGGAAACAGAGAAGGATGGTGCTTCATCTACTTCCATTTAGGTAAGCCATCCTCCTAAAAGGTTCCCTAGTTATGTTGCATTGATGTCTTCCATTATTGATATAAAAATTTCTAGTTATGAGGAAGCAACAATAAAGCAGGTGTGGCAAGATGCCATGGTGGAGTGAAAATCCATCATGAAGAATGATGTATACAATATGGGAGATAATGTCAATACCAAAAAAAACAATGGTGGATTCCAGGTGTTGGGTGTTATGTTAACAGTGAAGCCTCTAGACAGTTGAGTCTCGATGTGTTGTGGCCTTAAGGATGAAGGCACAACCAGTGAGCAGATTAGATAGTCAAGATTCAGTGGCAAGATGGACTTGGAGCATTTATAGAGGCATGAGATGCAGAGTGGGAGATGAAGGACTGAGTAGGTACAGGGTACGACCGAGATGAGCTGAGAGAGAATGCAACAACCATATGGTTAGAATATCTTGTTGAGGATAGACTGGTTGTCGATGGATTGAAACCAAGTCCCAGTTTTGTATCTTGTACTAGTGGATGTATGAGTGTCATAATCCCTGGTATGGGAGCCCTATGCTATTGTACTATATGTTGTTTTATATAACGAAGTTGGGTTATTGTACATAATTGTAAAAAATTGTCCATATTCTATGCATGTGTGATTTACTGTTGTTTATATTCCACTATGCAAAGTAGTATCATTGAGATTCTTGGTTTGATAGCATCAAAGACTTTAAGACTCTATCCTAGACCCAAGATCGTGGAAATTCAACATGGTATCAAAGCTTATCTGAGAAACTTTGAGGGACAGTGAATCGAGTGTGCACAGCAAAGCAACTCAGAGGGAGTTGTGGGTGTCTGGATCATGGAGCAGAGGGTTCAACTGAAGACATAGAGATGTGGTCTCGATAGACTAAATGATGAGATGGGCTGGGAGTTCTAGTGGATCGGTGGTGAACCTAGTGCAATTCAGTATGTTGTGTGGTAGTTTGTAGATTGTGGACTTCCCATTTCTTGTCATGGATGGTTGGGACAACTCAAGGGTTTCTTTGGCATGGACGAGATTAGGTTGATCGAGATGGCTTCATGTGATGGACTACAGGTTGGCAGGCTAGAGTCTTCATCGGATCGTGATGTTGCATGTCTAAGATTGGTGGGATTTGCACGAGAGGTATTTGATCCATGAGGATGATTTCTTGCAGGACTGAGTCAATGGAGATTGTGTAGGCTTAGAGGGAGTCTAGCCTCAGAGGGAGCAACCCCTATGGAGGTTTGGGATCTTTAGGTTCATATGTGATGAGGCAAAGGCATTAATGAGACTATCAGATTTATTTTACAGGGTATGCTGCAATGATGGATGCCAGATGGGCTAGTGTCATCGGATGATGATGGTTACCTCCTAGTCTTAGAAGTACCTCCCTCGCTAAGAGGGATTGTTGATTTTTGTGTAGCTTGGGAGCTACTCCAAGCCCTAGTGTTTGAGGGTTGGAGGTCAAAGCGCCACAAGTAGACCTCTGGGCTTAGAACCCAAGCCTAGGGTTTTTCACCCATATATATTTGGGCCAAAACCGTGACGATCCTTTGACATGCAATGGATGAGGATGATATCTCTTGGCGAGATGATTCTAACACAACGAGAAACATCTGATTCTAAGTTTTCATTGAGGAGTTATGAATTTTTTAAGTCTAATGTTGAATTGGCACCATATGAGTTAAGATCGGCTTAAGTTTAGTAAGCCTCCTTAATAGCTGGACAACCCTAGAGTGGCATTGGAAGGAGTCCCTCTTTTGGATATAAATATAGGGTGATATGTGAGGTTATTACACATCCAAAGAGAGAAAAATTAAGGCAACGTTAAGGAGGGAAAAAAACTCAGTGAAGAGGGAGATACCTATGTTTTGCCGCAGGAGAAGAGGACAAAATAGCGTGAGGGCTTAGGGCTAGTTTGGGTGCCTCTTTGACTACATGGAGGGTTGTCTCACGCCACAACAAGGTCGAGTAAGGCAAGGTGTGAATGCAGGTGAAAGGAGAAGGTATTGGGCCTATTTGAAGGTTCAATTGAGGGTGGACAATCCCAAATCTAGGTTGTCACAGACCTGTAGGTGGATATCTAGGGCAGCCGCAATACTTGAAGGAAGACCAAGGCTTGTTTGGAGGCTAGGATAGCAGCAAACTTCCTCAGCCTCTCAAGGAGGGACAGCCACACTCAAGGGAAGTTGTTATGGGCTAGCTGACATGGGTTCTCATGCTAGAACAGGTCGAGGAGATCACAGACCTGTGGAGACTAGGCTGCACACCTATGGTGGTTGTTTGGAGGGCTAAACAAGCCTAATCTGGGTGTTGTAGGTGCCTATCAAGACAACGAGTGGCATAGGCTTGTAGATTTGAGGAGGCTACAGTCTTTGGTGGAGGTTTTGATCTCAGATGGTAGGTTTTTGTGGTCTACAAGGATGCCCTAACCAATGACCAGACTTCAGTCCATGAACAACAGATGAAAGGTATGTTATTTCTCTAGTTTTGCCTTGTGTTAGGTCACAGTTTGTGACCAGTATTGGATCGATTAGTTTGCAACATGTGGGAGCCATTTGTTGGAGTTTCCTTGGGCAAGAAGGAACTCCAACTAGGAGCAGATCACACAGTCGTTGGTGTCCTAGGAGAGGACAAGTTATTGATGCTCAGATTTGTGCAATAGCTCCTATATTACAGAGCAAGGGTGGATTGGTGGAGTCTATGGGCAACCATGTGTAAGGGTCTTCCAAGTGTGGGGATTCCCTAACTAAGTGCAGATGCTATAGTGTGGACTTGGTCTCTCATGAACTATTGGAGGGCAGCATGAGACAAGACCAAGTGTGGACATGATTGGGCAGTTATGGTCTGTTGGGGGATGGTGTGGTAGTTCCAAGTTGGAGCCTGGTGAGCAGCACATTGATGGACAAATGTAGTTGCAAGAGAGGCAGTTGTTGAGCTCAAGGGTCTGATCAACCAGGAGCAGTTTGTGGAGCCTGAGACTTTTGTGTGGAGAAAGAATTCTACAACAGATGATGGGTAGACCTCCTAATCTGTGTTCATTGTGGGAGATGGACATCTTGCAATGATAGGTGGCAACCCTCCATGCCCTATGTTGGTCTTCATCGGTGCAGCACAGGAAGACCATAGTGGGTTGAAGTATGTGCATGTGTGATTTACTGTTGTTTATATTCTACTGTGCATAGTATCATCGAGATTCTCGGTTTGGGAGCGTCAGAGATTTTAAGACTCTATCCTAGACCCAAGATCGTGGAAATTCAACATTTCTCTCTCCTCTCTCTCTAATCTGGGAGACTATTTGTATACATTTATGAGCTCTTTAATGGAGGCACTAATGCTTCGACCCTTTCATGACCCTCACATGTGGGAAAGAACAGGGTTTGTTGGCCAAAAGGAGTAATACACTCTTGTGTTTGACTATTTTGACCCTCAAGGGTGGGAAAGGGTTGGATTGCACCACCTAACATCTAAGAGAGGTCCACACATGTGAGGAAGTTAGTTGGGAATCAGTTATTTACCGCTTATATTGAGCACACCATTTCATGATGGCACATGGTTTTGTAATGATGGCTTAGGAGGCCTCTCTTCCTATAATAGGATGGCACTCCTCTCATTTGTACATGGTTGGAAATGGAATAAAACTCTCATTTTCTCACTATTGGTATGAAATTTTTCCTGTCTCTTAAGCATTTAGTCCCAAGTTAGAAACATAAAGGATTTTGGGCATGCACATTACATTGAAGGAAGGAGCTAGTGCAACATCAACAAATGCAAGTAAGATATGGAGTGTTCCTATGTTGTTTCATTGTGAAAATATTTAAGCTAAATTTTGGGTATTGGGGTTGACTATTTTCAGAATTTAATTCTTTACTTAAGATTTGAGCTTAGAAATTTTAATTTTTTTAGTTGCATTACTTACGCTAGATCTAATACTAGTCTAGCCTCTCTTTGATTTCTATACAATCCAGCTTCCTAGAGTGATGTTTTCCAAGAATTCACCAAGGAATGTGTAGAAACTTCATAAATACAAGGAAAAAGGGCTTTTGCTTGAGGGTCAAGATAAGACTCCATGCCTAGTGGAGGCATTTAGGGCCTTTTCTTTTCTTTTCCAATCGTCTCTTTGAGTTTTTCCTTTAACTTCTGTTTACTTATAGCCTAGGACTTGTGTATCTTTACCTTTAGAACTAAGTTTCATTTTTCCTGTTTCAATGAGCTAATTTCTTCATCTTTTGTTACAAACAGATTTTGTTCTGGAGGTTGACCATGACCATAAGAGATGGCATAATCTCTAGATTGATTTGTTGTTTGTATGATAGTACCTATTGGTCGTCCATTTAAAAGGGGCCCATTCCAAAATGGCTTGCATTCTTTTTCTTTGATATAAGGATTTATTGTTTTTGCTCATTTTTATTTTTTTTTAACTTAGATCCTATCATGCTAATAGTTTTTCTCAAGGTTTATTATTTGGTTTCCTTGCACGTAGCTTTGCATCTAACCCTAAGCATAAATAAACTCAAGCATTGCAATGTTCAAACATCTAGTGAGTTTTCATGCATGGAAATGAATGGCAAACATTGCCACGTTCTCTCTAATGTGAGATTTTATGCTAACATTGCGCAATTGACAGGTGGAAAATCAATTTGTAAGGGGACAACGATCTAACCTTTCAGAAGTATCCATACGCCTCGTAGTTCTTGAAGGTTGTAACTTTATATTCATATGCGGACGACATGTTTTCTGCTCTGAATTGCAGTGAAAGGCTCCAAATCCAAATCAAGAGAAGAATGTCTCAATTAAAGCTCGAAAAAGAGTGAACCCAGATTTGATATAATCAATACACGCGAAAAATGTAGTCAAATCAATAGGGTAGCGAAGAATTGAATGCCATAGAAGGGTATGGAATCTGCTGCGAAATCATAAAGATTACGAGCAGAGAAAGAGTGAACTGAGTGCAGCTAATAATTGAATATCATAGAAGGGTATGGAATCTGCTGCGAAATCATAAAGATTATGAGCAGAGAAAGGGCAAGCTGAGTGCGGCAGGAAAATAAATTTTAATACATGCATTTCGATTTTAGAGTAGCCGCCAAATTAGATTTTAATAGGTCGTAAAATCTTAAAAAGCAGTTGCTATGGTCTCTTCAGTTTTCATTAAGTTTATTTTTATTTGAGAAAAAGGAGGTCATCTCACATAGAAATTATATCCAATGATGTTGAATATAAGTAATAATGTTAGTCTAATGAGGCATCAATAAAAATTATTTGATGTTTCTTTAATATATGTAAATATGTTCCCCAGATGCGGGTGTTTAAATAGCTATCACCTGGGATGGGACAGAGGTGGCGTGAGGAGGCACGACACATGCCCACCTAGTACAACATAATGAATAAACTCATAAATGATAGCTCTTAGAATATGGTTCACGCAGAGTTCATTTGCTCGCTGTCAAACAGCTCTGAAACTCCATCCCTGTCTAGCACCCTGGTTTATGCACCCACACGCTCGGACTTGGCTCAATTCATTGCAGCAGTTATGATGGATGAATCTCGATGCCTAAAGGCGAGTGATATTTTAAGGTTCAGTTATGAGGTGTAGGGGAAGCAAATTGCATCGATTCATTTGCAGAACCATCCAAAGTCTGGACGGAGCTCGGATGTCTGCATTACTTATGTGGGTCTCATCCTCCCTGTTGCTTCTGGTGGATTGAACGGGGAGGCGGCTCTGAATCCAGGCTCTAGACCTATGGTAGAGCTTCCTCCATCTTCCTGCTGTTTTTTAACCCAGGCACTAGGCTTGCGAACTATCGTATTCCTGATTTCTGGGGGCCTGGTCTTTTCTGTTTCGATTTCCGTTGGTTTGGCCATCATTGCTACCCCGCCTCGCTCCCATACTACTGCTTCGGTTGTCCCAATGCCTCGCCGTCGCCATCGCATGAGGTCTCGATGAGGTCAGCTCAGGCGGGTGCCTTTCAGCCCATCCACCAAGTCGCCTTTCCCTTCAAGCGACTTCTCTATTGGGCACTATCCACGCACTCGAAGTGGAAGAGGGTGCCCCTCGTATGGCTCTGCACTCTTCACATTTTGCAACGCTCTGAACTGTCCAAGGATCACCATGCACATCTCGGTGGTATTCCATGAGGAAGCCCAAGAGGGAGAGCCTAGTTCTCACCAGGAACGCCCGGGATCTATTCCTGTTCCGGCTTCGAGCATCCAGTTGGGGATTGGTAGTGTGTCTTTACAGGTTCCTACAGCTCCAGCTAGCAGCGCTCCAAATGTGGTAATGGAGCCGGCCGACCCTGGTCCATCCAACCTAGCAGCTACTCTGGAAGAGGACGTGCCTGAGGCAGGTTGGTTCCAGATTGTTGAAGAACCTCCTGATGTTTAGCTTGCTTATTGATTGTCATGATAGCTCAACTAGCGACTCATACTACTGGGCATGTTTTGGTTCAAATAGGTATATGGAATTTCAGCTCTTTTTTTATTTTTGTAAACTCAGTAAATGGTCCAAGACTGGGCTCCCTGAAATGGGGCAGCCTCATTCTATGTTTATCTTGGCATCTTGGTCTCTCTTCAGGGCAATGTTCTGACTTCGGTCTCGCTGTAATTTTACTCTCTTTATGTTAATAGATTAATCTTATTCAAAAAATAATAATAATAATAATAATAATAATAATAAATAAATAAATATATATATATATATATATATATATATATATATATATATATATATATATATATATATATATATATATATATATAGGTTCATATAAGGAGGGAAAATGGATATGAGTTTTACACATGAGGGAAATATCTATCAATCTTTAAGGAAGTGAAAATATACTTAAATCTGTAAATAATGTTATCAATAAACTTAAATAGTTATAGGTAGCTCATTATTTTTTGGGAAGTTCACTTAGGGCCTAAAAATACCTTATTAGAAGTTAGTCATAACTTAGAAGGCCTTCACATGTGTTGTTTTTTTTTTAGACTGTAACGGATAAAGATATTATTAAGCGGAAAACCGGCTGCCGCGGATTGGATCATTACATCAATGAGGGAACTCGCTCTTTCCACAAAATTCGAGCCTCGACAATTCTGAAAACTTAGTTAATTTTACATTGCTGATTTGGAATTTGGGGGTGGATCGAACCAAGTTATCTTTGCACTGCATAATGACGACCCTTCAATTCAGATGACTTGGGTCCACCTGATGCTTGCCCAGTTGTTGGCTTGTCGATCCAGATTGAGACCTAGTTCCAAACCTTAAGATCTACTCAAACCACTCTGTTGTTTATGCGAACAATCCCATACCACCACTAGCAAACGTTCTTTGAGTTCCCAACCATCCAGTTGGACAGCAGCTCATAAGGATCGGATTTTATTGCCTTTCTCAATGACAAAAGACCCTCCTCGTCTTCTTTGTCGAAACCCGCCACGGCTGTAGATGCTACTGAATAGAATAGAAAAGCTGAATCCTGAAGCACGCGTTCTCTAGAAACAAAACCCCTTCCAATCAGAGATTAAGGGATGATGCATATAGACTCATCAGAGTTGACTAACAGGGATCTTCTGCAATGGATAGAGCCCAGATTGGCTTCCAGGTCAGCTTGACTGTTCAGGTGTCTCAGAATATGGAAAAGGGATATTTTCCGGAATTGGGCCAGAGTAAACCTGATTTTCTTGAAAATGGAGACTAAGTGAATCTGCGAAGGAGTTGAATTGAGGTTCAATGCTTGGATGATCAGCCTGGAGTCTCCAAAGACCGACAAAGTCAGAAGGTTCCTTTTGATAGCCAGATTGAGCCCTTGCCACAGAGCCAGAGCTTCAGCTCTGTTATTAGATTCAATGCCCAGCCCCCATTGGAACCGAAGTTCAGTTGATCCATCCAGATTTAGAAGAACCCCACCCCCACCCGCAGCTCCGAGGTTGCCTTTAGAGGCCCTGTCGAAGAAAAGGCAGTGTTCCTCCAATGCAGATCGCCATTTGATAAACTCCTGTTCTTCCAGGCATATTTCCTAGTTAGCTTGGGAAATAACAGGAGGCATGGGCTTGAAAACATAATTTGGAACAAGATCTTTGAGCCAAAGCTCCTCCTCACTGTCCAGAGTTGCTTCATTCCTTAAAGCAGTTTTGGTATCCAAAGTCTCTCCCAATAATGCTTGGATTTTAATGATAATTTTGCCAGGAGTGCATTTTTCATCCCTGAACAGCCTATTGTTCCTCTCCAACCACAACTTCCAGCAGGTGAATTTAGGGATCCATATCCAGGCTGTTTTGAGGAGGCATTTTTTAGAAAGATTGAACGGGGATAAATTGGCCCAATTGTGAAGCAGGAAAGGAATGTTACCAGGAAGCTCAACTTTGTCAGCCCCTGACCTCAGGACCCCCCTCTAGACTTCACGGGCAAAGGGGCAAAGTAACAACAGATGGTTAGCCGACTCTTCCTCTGACACACACAAAGGGCATCTGGAAGGCCCTTCCATTCCACGTTTTCTCAGAATATCTCTGGTGAGAATGCTGTTATGAGCTAACGTCCAGCAGAAGAAGTCAATTTTGGGAAGCGAAGGAAAGGCCCAAATAAATCTCCATTGAGTAGGATCAGGGGGGACATTAGGAGTCGTTGTCATACTTTTGTATCCTTCAGAGACTGTGTAGCTGCCAGTGATGGAGCCCCGCCCTTTTTTGTCCTTAATTTTTGATTTGATTGGAGATTTTCCTTGGAGTTTATCTAAAAGTAGTGAAGCTTCAATCTGCAGCCTTTGGGGAATCTCTCCCAAGTACCAACTATCCCACCGTCTTCCAGTATCATTCGTCCAATTTGATATGTCCCACAGGGTATTCAGGTTGTTGGACTGTAGCCAGTTTTTAATGTTTGTCAGGCCTTCAACATGGTTCAGAGGTTGTTCACCAAGGATTGGATCATCCCAGATTCTGATTTTTTTCCCATTACCTGGTATCCAGTAAAGGTTGTGACTAAAATGTTCCATAGCAGAAATACAAAGTTTGAAAATCGGAGAACGTTTAATGGTTTTTGGGGGCTGGTCCAAACACCTCAACTGCTATCTGTTGAAGTATTTATTCCACAGTACTGTCTTACTCCAGCTAGCCTTTCTAGCAACAATATTCCATAGAATTTTGGTGCCCAGGGAGAGATTCTGGGCACCCAGATCTCTTAATTGAAGACCTCCTTCCAGCATTGGTTTTTTAATAGTGTCCCATTTAACTAAATGGAGTCTTTTTTCATTATTTTCCCCCCCTTCCCATAGGAATCTTCTCAGCAGACTGTCCATTTTACTGAGGAAGGTTTTGGGGGCAAGCAGAATGGAATGTTGATAAAGAGGCATACTTGTGAGAACGGATTTCATCAGGATAACCTTCCCCGCATTGTTCAGCCAAGTGGCTCCCCAAGCTTGAATTCTTAATTTTAGTTTGTCAAGCAGGGGCATCCAGTGAGCAACTTTAGGAATGGATTTGAAGATTGGTATCCCCAAATATTTTAGAAACTCCCAGGCCTGAATTCCTTTCATCTCTAAGAGCCTGGCAATATCAGCCAGTTCCTTGACCGAGTAGTTCCAGCCATACATAGTGCTTTTTTGATAGTTTATCTTGATGCCCGAGACCTCCTTGTAGATGTCCAACTCCTTCTTAAAGGATCTTGCAGAATTTATGCTCGCTCCTCCAAGCAACAGAGTATCATCGGCAAATTGGGCATGGTTAATGTCTTTAACATTGGAAGCCATTCTGAGTCCTGGCAGAGACTGGATTTGTTGACAGCATTCAAGTTGGAAGCTAAGCACAGAGGCTTGAATAGCGTAGAGGAGCGGGGACAGCGGGCAACCTTGTCTTAAGCCCCTTGATGCATTGAAGAACTTTGTTGAGCGGCCATTAACCAGCGGCGCAATCCAAGGGGAGGCGATGCAGGCTTTCACCCAATTTATGAAGGTTATAGAGAAGCCCAATTTCTTCATAACAGCATAGAGGAAATCATGTTTCACCCTGTCAAAGGCATTTGCTAGATCAAGCTTTATCACCATTCCTTTCTCTTTTCGATGGCAACTTGAATGAACTGCTTCTTGCACCAGCACAATATTGTCCAAAATCTTTCTCCCCTTGATGAAACCTCCTTGATTTTCCGGAATGATGTCTGGCAAAACATTCTTGAGACGATTGGCTATTGTTTTGGTGATCAGTTTATAACTGGTGTTACACAGTGAAATGGGCCGATATCTACCAAAATCAGAAGCTCCTTTCTCTTTCGGGATCAGGGCCAGGAAGGCCGAGTTGGTGCTGCCTCCGATCTTGGAACAAGATTGAGACTTCCTAAGCATTCTCAAAAGATCTTTATTAATTATAGACCAGCAAGTTTGAAAAAATCTGGCATTGAACCCATCAGGCCCAGGAGCTTTATCTGGCTCCATGTCGTCCAAAGCCTTCTTGAGCTCATCCATGCTGATCGGAGCTGTCAGCATAGCGTTAACAGATTCGTTTACACGATGAGGGATTAGATCAAAGGGGTAGGCTTGGGATTCTAAAGGAGGGTTTTCAGGAGCCGTATAAAGCTCTTTGAAGAAGGTGAAAGCAGCTCTTTTGATGCTTTCAAAATCTTTGACCACTGTATCTTGGGAACAAATTTCTGAAATAGATTTGAATTGCTTGCAAGCTTTGGCTTGCTTGTGGAAGAAACTGGTATTCTTGTCGTCAGCCTGTAACCATAAGTTTCTGTATTTTTGTCTCCAGTACTCCTCTTCTTCCCTACTGTCTCTATGGAGATTTTTTTGCAGCTCAACTTCTCTTTGAAGCAGACTTTGAGAAATAACAGACTTCTCCATTGCAGATTGATGGGAAGCAAGGTTTTCTAAGGATTCTTTTCTCTTGGCAGTGGGTGTTTTCAAAGTTTTAGCCCACTCCTTGAGTCTTCTTTTAAGTCCCCTCATTTTTTCTTCCCACACATAGAATGGAGATCCCAGGATCTGCCGATTCCAAGCTTCAGAAACCACTTCATGGAAACCATCTTGCTGAATCCAAAAAGGGTTGAATCTAAAAGGTATTGGACCAAGGTTTCCATCAAGGGAGAGCTCGAGACTAATAGGTTTATGATCAGAAGTGCAATTTGGGAGGATTTTAGGCGAGGCTGTTAGACCACATGAAAGGAAAGAGGATTGGACAAGGAATCTGTCCAGACGAGCAGCTATGTAGTTGGGCCCTAATCTTTTGTTAGTCCAGGTATATTTTCCAACAGAAGGCTTGATATCCTCAAGATCCCAATCTAGCATTATGTCTTCCACCCATTCTCTAGCTGGATCCCTTACTATGGAACTCCCCTTTTTCTCATCAATGGCAAGAGTGACATTCAGATCACCTGCAATAATGATATTTTCTGGTTTGTGCAATAAAAGAAAGGACTGAAGTGAGTCCCAGCAAAAATTTTTCTCCGCTGGAAGGACCGGAGAATAAATATTAAACATACTTACTTGTTGACCAGAATATTTGTGGAGGAGCTGGATGAAAATCCAACGAGAGCAATTTTCTTCTTGAATCAATTCATATTTGGAGCTGTCCCAGAAGGAGGCAAGCCTGCCAGAGGCTCCCCTAGCGCTGATAGCTCTTCTAGGACCTTTACGCCAGAATGTCTTACTAGTTTGGAGGAGCGAGTTATCCTCCATCTTTGTCTCCTGGATGAGAAGGATTTCAGGCGAATGTATCCTAACTATGTCTTTCAGGGCTTCTTCTTTCAGTCTGTTGCCTAACCCTCTGTAGTTCCAGGAGACGTACTTCATTATTTACTGCCTTGGGAGGTGGTGGCTCCTTTTGGAGCCCTTCTCTGCTTGCACCCGGATCTGGTGTTCATCATTCCTTTTAGAGTTTTCTGGGAGCCTTGAAGGACATCCAGATAAGTTTTCTCCTCTCTCTGTTTCTTCTTGGATTTTCGACCCCTAGCCGACTTGATAGGAGTGATTTGCGAGCCATCTGATTTGGTGTCTCTCTCTTCTGACTCTTCCCCTGAGTCAGAGGCTGGACTGATGTGCTCCTCATTACCTTCGGTTCCCCTTTGATCAGCAGCTGCTAGAGGATCCGGTGAATTTTCTACGGTTTCTTTCAGTTTATTCGAGTGGTCTTCAGTTTCTTCCTGATTCTCTGTTACATTCACCTTTTCAACTGGGGGGGGGCCTTCTTTTGTGATTGGTTTGGTCTGAGAATTGGACTGGGGTTTCCCCATTGTTCCAGATTTTGTCTGTTCAGAAGCCTTTGAGACTACCTTGCCCTTTTTTATCTCTTTCCATCCTTCTTCTTCCACCTTGTCCCTTGATGGGGCTTTAGGGCAGTTTCGTTGGAAATGACCATGCTCATGATAGATTCTGCACTTAAAGGGCAATTGCTCGTAGTCCAATTTCTGGAAGTGATGCCAATCTCCAACTGTAAGTTTAATGGCTTCCGGCAGACTAGCTTCCAAGTCAACTTCCACGCAGATTCTTGTGCAGGTGTATTGGCCCCTATTGTCAACTTTGTCAATGAATCGACCTAGCCCGTTTCCAATCTTTTGAAGGGATTGGTAGCTCCAGTAGTGGATTGGCAGGTTGGGTAGCCGAACCCAAACAGGGACCTCCTTTGGAACATCGACTGAAGGGTCGAAATCAGGGGTCCATTTGTTCAAGAAAAGGCCTTGATTTCCCATGAAATATAGACCATTTCTGAACACCAGGTCACGGTCTTCCTTGGTAGTGAATTCGAAGATGAAAAATCCTTTACCGACAGCATAACAGATCACATTGTTCGTCAGCAGAGGCCTCCAATTTCGTTGAACCCATTCATCTGTCAATTTTGTTGATGGCCAACGACCCATAAATTTCCCGACCAATCCTCTGTCAGCCAAGGCAAGAGCTATTTTGATTGGTTGTTCTTCAGGCAGAGCGATCTCTGGTATTTCTTCAAGCTTTTTGATGAACGTTGGGACTTTAGGATTTGGGCCTTTTTTCCCTTTCTGAGACAGGAGGTTTCTAAATGCGGTTGCAGAAGAGAATGGAGGGGGGGGGGAGAGGCCTCTCTGCCCCCTGGAGCACCCATGGTAGTGGCTCAACACAACGTTCCTTGACCTAATCGCAGGATTTAAAAACGCGCTCGCGCCCTGTTCCGCTCTTCTCCGTGCAACTTTCCAGAACTAGGAGTTTGTTCGGCCTTCACATGTGTTGTTAAGAGAGACATGGGATAACTTTTGACTAAAGGAAATAAAGGGTACAATAAGATTAATGTACAATATGTACTCAAATCACAAAGAATATACCCAAACCATCAAGATGACACACTTCTATGAGAAAAATTATGAAACACCATGGAACAACTCAGATTAAAACTTATAGCCAAAGCATTAAGAGTTAGAACAGAGTGTTTGAGTGAATACAATAAAAATAGTACACATTGGACATAATATCATATACACATGGATCATACATATCTAGCTAAATATGGTAGCTAAAGGAAGCCCTTCCTACACCTAGTGTCCTAGATGGCTAAGGCAAGGTGTGATCAAACCAATGATACATACATTAATTACATATAGATTTGTATACCTTAGATGGAAAATGATCAATGTGATAGGAATCGTAGGGGTTGAGATGATAATATATTAATTTTAGTTAACAATGGTATGTTGTATGCTTAGCACAATTACTTCAATGTTCCTTAAGCAGCCCAATAGCAATTTCAATTTAGATTTCCAATAGCAATCACATTAACTATTAATCACATTGATAGTAAAAGTAGATAGAACATAAAATAATATGCAAAAGACAAGCCAAGACAAGAGGACACCAAATTTGGTGGATGATCAATTCTTCTTATTATTATATTACAATTTCAGCAGAAAGAGAGAGTACAAAAGTCAAATTGACTTGCCCAATTCAAAGTCAAAACAGTATTGTCAATTTGTGTAGTCAAACTTCAACCATAACTAGAAAGTCAACGTTGTTCAAAACACCAATCAATCATCCTCAGTCAAAACTCAACCTGATCAGGAGGTCAAATTCAGCCTAAAATAGCTCGGTCAAACTCGGTGAAAGATGAGAGAAAAATTGTTATAATTTTCTACGGTCAAACTATAGTCAACCATGAAGTCAACGCTGGTCAAGCTGCCCATATTCCCTCAATTTTTGTGCCCAAAAATGCAGCCTAAAGAGACAGAAAAGATCCTCCAAAAATCATAGCCAAAGCTGGTCAATAACTCCTTGGTCAACGCTAGTCAAACTTGGTCTGCTGCTTGAAATTTTGGTCCTGCAATTCAGCCTAGAAAACTCGTCCTTCTTCCACATGTGAGAGAGAGACAAGTTGCCCAATAGTTGTATGAACCAATGAGAGAAGGAGAGAGAAGAATGTGTGAGTGATGATGATGCCAAATGAGGTGTGAGGTCACTTGTATTTATACAATTCACTGTGGGTGAAGAGACACATCCATTGGGCTTCTTGAGCCTACATGTTGATGTAGCCGACCTGAACAATTTGTACATGTGTTCAAAAATCACACTTCCGCTTGTCTAAATGAGATGATATTTATATCAATTTTGGTCCTCTCGAAAAGAGGAATTTAATGCAATCATCATCTCCATCAAATGATCTATCCCATGATGGAATTTGGCCCTAGTTTCCAATTTTAACACAATCAAAATTTTGAAATATCCTCTAAAAACCCAAATAGAAAATGGAGTAACAAATCCCATGACATCCAACTTGTGATCTATAGTGGGAAATCCTCAAAATATCTCTAAATAAATATGTCTCATTGAGGCCGAGGTCAAGAAGAGGTACGATGCCTCACTAATTTGGTAGTTGAAGAAGTTCGAATCTTGATTTGTCAATTTGGCCCTAAGTAGGAAGGCAACATGAAAGGAGGTGACCCCCTTGGAAGAGTTTTATAGGGGAAGGCCACATAAAGCCTTGTATAAAGATCTAAATCAAAGGACCTCCCTCATAAAAAGTTCTAAACATGTATTTAAAGAATATAGATAACGACCCATCCAAATGTTGATAAAGACAATAGAACATCCCTTGAATCTCATAATAAATGGGGGCATCTATAGATGAGGTGATCCTTTAATTCTATCTCGTGTATATGGAAAAGCTATCAGATGTTATTAAGAAGATCGAGGAAGGTCATTATGATTAGTTTCAACTCGACGTGAATGTAAGCCCACTTTGAATGCACCAAGGGGGATCTGAAGGGCAGCATCTGATGCTATTTTGCGTATGTGGTTAAACAAAAAAGTTCCCTTTCATTTGCATAAAGTGTTCCTAGTAAAAATCCATGTTAGAGTCGAGGCCCTAAAAATATGAAGCCTAAGTACATAGAATGTATTTTCAATAAATAAACTCTCTAACAACCTGACACAAACATACAATGATTTCATTTACATTAGAGGTGTAAATCACTTGAATTGTGTTATAACTTTAATCACTCCCCCACAAAAATGCATCATGCTTCCTTGTGATGATGCTTCAACCCTATTGGAGAACAACCTCACAATGTAAAAGGACTTTAAACATGATGTAACTTTAATAGTGCCCCACATTCACCCCCTGGCTCACCACTCATGGCTAATGTAAGGCTATTTCAAGCATTGATGTGGATAATATCATTTTATTTTCTCTTTTGTATATTATTCTACGTTGACACAATTGAGTTTAGCGGTTAAGGAATTAAGATTTGGGGGATTTAGGTGTTATTGGTTAAGGGGTTAACTGTAATGAAACCAGCTCAAGAAAAGATAGAAAAGATAGATCAACGCCTTAGAATTCAGCCTCTTCGAGCGGGCAACCTCCTTTACATTACATAAATGAACAATTCTTGGATGATACAAATGAAAAGACCTCCTTTCTATATATAGGAGTCTAAGGGGTCATAACATAATCAGAGCCGACATAACAATAATAATGTAAGGGCACAATAATAACAATAGTGGGCTTCTATGGGGCACAAGAGTAACAATATGGGCACTACATGGGTACATCAATATAATAAGTGGGTTATACTAATAACAATGAGGGGTTACACTAGTAGTATAGGGGCCTAACATGCCCCTCTCCTTCAAAAAGCGTTGTCCTCAACGCTTGAGTAGTTCTTGATGCTTTTGTATAAAATTCTTGTCCTCCCATGTGGAATATTCAGTGGGTAAGTTCTTCCACTTGATGAGACTCTGAAATTGATCGATTTTGTAGCTGTCGGGTTCTTGTTTCTATGACTGCTCCAGGTTCCAATATGATTTTTCCTTCATCTTTAATTTCTGGCAATATTGTTTGAATTGGGATCTTTTGCAACTTTTGAATAAGTGGCCATACTTCTTCGTCCTTCTTCCATTCATCCCTTGCTTCATTTATCCAATCTGATTGGATAATATAAATAGCACAAAACAATGCTTCCACATCCTCATCCTTGAAGAGTCTTCCCATTCGGTAAGGTCGCCATTTTTTAAGTGCCTGTTGTTTCGTTTGATTTTGCACCGAAGTGGCGTTATCCTTTAAAAGTTGGAGAACTTGTTGTTGATGCTCGATGTGATCTTTCACTGCTTGAACCTTTTTCTTCTTGATATGTCCTTCTATCTCTAGAGTTTGAGGAGTGGTAATTTCTTCCAATCCTTTACAAGATATGGTCAGATTTATTTCTTGATGCTCGATGTGATATTTCACTTCTTGAACATTTTTATTCTTTATATGTCCTTCTATCTTGATAGTTTGAGGAGTGGTAATTTCGAACAATGAATGACAAGATATGGTTGGATTCATTTCTTCTTTCTCGATGTGATCTTTCACTTCTTGCACCTTTTTCTTCTTGATATGTCCTTCTATCTTGAGAGTTTGAGGAGTGGTAATTCTTGCCAATGCTTTACAAGATATGGTCTGATTCATTTCTTCTTTCTCTGGGGTGGGGTCCTGGCGTATATCTTCTTCTTTTGTTGTTTCTTGATCCTTTTCTTCCTCCTCTTCATATTCTATGTAAAATAATTTCTTCTCAGCACACTTATGACCTTTAGTGCATTTGCTATCACAATTGTAACAAAGCCCTTTTTCTCTTTTTTCTTCCAATTGTTGTGGTGTAACCCTTGTAGGTTGTGGAAGGCTAGGAGAAACAACACTTCCATCTTTATAGTTGTGAGGGGTACACTTCCTGGTTTCCATAATTTTGATTTCCACTATGTCACAAAGCCCTTTTACTCTTTCCAATTGTTGTGGTGTTGCTCTAAAGAAGGTGTTGCTCTTTGTATCCTCATAATGTGCTATCATTTCCTCCGTGAAAATTGACCACGTAACAAGTTGTTTACGAGAACAAAGCCCTTTGTACCATAAAAATTGATCTGGTTCTAAATATCAAGATGCAATACATACCTTTTGTAACAGTTGTACACCATGTATATTAAAATATTGCTCCATCTGAAGTATCCAATTTACCGGATCCTTGCCATCAAACTTCCTCATCTTGTTTTTTCTTGATTTTAGGAGCTCTACCTTGAAACGACTGTAACTCTGTACTTTCGGATCTTTAAGTTCTAAAATTGTTACTTGTAGTAGCCCACTGTGTCCTCTTTCCAATGCCACCAATCTGATCCAAATTGGATTCTCCAAGAAAGAGTTATGCACAATCTCCCAAGATGACCTGATTATAGACTAGTTCAGTAGAGCGAACTTGTACGACGTGCCACGAGTCACTGTTTCACCCTTTGGATCTGAAAAATGCATACACGAAACTACAGTCCGTTCTCTTTCTGTACCTTCTTACAAAATTTCAATCCGATCCCCAGAGAGAAAGTTATGACAATTTTCCCCAGGTCACCTGTTTTGAATGTAATTCAGGAGTCTGGAAAAAGACCAACTTCCTCAGATCATATCTCTGTAAATATCGCCCAAAAAGATCTAAAATTCGGACCCAAGGTTCAGTGCGATTTCTTATCAAATGGGTTTTTTTTGCGACTTCTGAAACGTCACAGAAAAATGGTTATAGCGAAAATTCCACGATGACCTGTTTGGAGTAGCGAAACCCTAGAATCCAAAGCTCTGATACCAAATGTTATGAAACCAGCTCAAGAAAAGATAGAAAAGATAGATCAACGCCTTATAATTCAGCCTCTTCGAGGGGGCAACCTCCTTCACATTACATAAATGAACAATTCTTGGATGATACAAATGAAAAGACCTCCTTTCTATATATAGGAGTCTAAGGGGTCATAACATAATCAGAGCCGACATAACAATAATAATGTAAGGGCACAATAATAACAATAGTGGGCTTCTATGGGGCACAAGAGTAACAATATGGGCACTACATGGGTACATCAATATAATAAGTGGGTTATACTAATAACAATAAGGGGTTACACTAGTAGTATAGGGGCCTAACATTAACAGTTAAGGTGTTTAGGCGGTGAAGGGTTAGGGGTTACAGGTCATAGGTTAAGAGGATAAGGAGCTATGGCTTAGGAGCTGGTTCATGGATTATAGGTTAGGGATTAGTGCCTTAAGATTCAATGAGTCAAGGGGTTTATGAGTTATGAGTTGTGAGTGTGAGTGTAGGGGCTAAGGGATTATGGATTGGGGGTTAAGAGGATAGGGAATTTAGTGGTTATGGGTTAAGGGCTTATGGTTTGTGATAATTGGACTCCTAATCCCCTTATCACCACCATTGGCGGTTCCCCTATCAATTGCTCTTGCTAACTTCCCTCTAGGTCCCCTAGACCCTATTAAATTAAGTCCTAAGCCCCCTTCTCATTCTCTAATGCTGGGATTATAGATCTTAGTAAACCATGCTTTTACCTTTCATTTCTACCATCCATGCTACCCTTGTGTCCCCTTGCCCCATTCAATACACCCTAACATACCCCTTCCCACCCAGCCCACAACCTTTTTGGTCATGCCATTCCACTTTTCCTAATGTTATGAACCCCCAAATTTGGTCCCAATGCCCCTACAACTACACCCTTGGGCCCCCTTGGCTAAGGCATTAAAGGACCTCCCATATTAATGTGTTTGAGCGAGAAAGCTGGAGAATTTTCACTTGTTAGTGTCCAGCAAGCAGATAAAAAGTAAAAAAAACTCAACTTACTCAATTTCCAATTCTTCAACAACCTAAGCATGTAAAATTATTAATAAATTACATATCTTATGTTGCATTTCACAATTTCTGTGTCTCTTTAGACACCGTGTGTGTGATAGGGAGTGAGTATGTAAGAATGCACCAAAAACTTTGTTGAGATTGGATATCTCAGCCTTTCTAGCAATTTCTTGAGCATAATAAAATTCCCATCAAATGATGGTTTTCCCATTTGGAATTTCACAGTAGCATCCTTATGTCTATTATGTGGCCATATAAATATTGTGTGCTTACTTTGGTTGGTGAATTTTTGTGTGTAAATTGTATAGTAGAATGCAATTTGTGGGTTACAAACATAGACCCATTTGCTTTTCCAAATCACCCAACTTATATTTAAATGCCAATGCCACATTCCCAATCTTGTTTTGTTTCAAAACAACACTGAAATTCATTTGTTGGCTTATTTATTGGATTGTTGCCAAGGAAGATATGCCTGTGCATTGTGTTGGTGTCAGTGAGTAATTACATTGATATTGTTCCAAGTTCCTTGGCAAGAAAATTCGTGCATATACATGTGAGATGATAACAACCACCATTTTTCCCTTTTAAAGGATCCTTATTTATGTTTCATATCACTGTAGCAGTGACAAGGACGTTGCCTTGTTTGCAACAAGCAAAATTCCTCACTGATGATACATTGACAAAGATTTTTAACCTCAAAGATGTCCTCCTGCGGGCATGGCATGTTATAGAAATAGTCTTATAGCATGAAAGGATCACAAGGATCCTTGATGAGAAGGTTCTTCAATATATGGAAGAATCTTGGAAATATTATATTCCACTAGAAGTTTATGGATGCAGTCTAGAATATTATGGAATCAAGCATCAAAGAAGTTTACTAGTTTAGTTGCAGCATGAAGGAATAATTGAAGTATTTAATCATATTGAGAAAGGAGACTCATCATAGACATTTTATTCAAAGAAAAAGGCAATTCGTGAAAGAAGTTGACTAGATGCTCATCATAGACATTTTCTTCAAATAAAATGGCAGTTCGTGAAAGAAGTTGACTAGATGACAAAATGAAGGAAAGAGGTATGCACATCTTTAGATAAGAGCTCTTCTTTAGAAAGTAGAAATCATGTATACAGAGATATGGTAGGAAGAGTTGGATGCAGAAATATATTTGGAATCATATGCATGGTATGTCTTGGTTAAATACTAGATGAAATAAGGACTCTTCCATATGGCTACTTGATGTATAGAAGCATGACAATTGTGCATAAAACTTGGTGATATTGATCAACATCCAATATGGTCTCTTGAAAAATGAAAATGAGCCATGATAACTTTAGATGGAGATGCAAAGACCTTGATGGATACGATGTTGAAGCTTGTTGATTGATTCATTTCAGGAACATATTGATTGATGTTTGCAAGTTGAAGAGCATGGAAAAGGGAACTCTAAGTATTATGGGAAAATAAACCAAGTAAAGGGATGTTGATCTAAGAGAAAGCAAGTAATAGTATTTGATATGATCAGGAGCTCAGGACCAAGTGTCGTAAAATGGTCAAAAATGAAAGTGCTCAGAACTAATTGGAACCTAAACGACTGGATAGAGCTCGTCTTCATGATTCTGGCACCGTGAACGGTTCGAAAAATGGTCGCCGTATGAGAAAGTTATGCCAAAAAGAATAATTGCCTAAAAACATTGGAATTTTGATTTTTTGAAAAGAAAAAAAATTAAAAAAAAGAATATTCCATGGAATATTCTGAGGAATATTCCCTTTGACCAGCGAATCAAAAGCTTCCATGTGGCAGGCCCTGAGGGCACCACGTGGCCCACAGATGACATCAGCAAATCTTTATGGGCGCATTTCAAAACTTTTGGCGTTGGCCTAGTTTGAACACAAGACCTCCCATGCGCTAACATACAATCTTACCGTTGCACCACGCAGCAACTGTTGTTATATGAGTAGACAGATTTATTGATAAAGTTTAAAGTTCATTGGTGCGGGGCCCAAATGGGGCCAGCCCCTAAGGGCCAGCCCCCCCATGCCATACGACCCAGCACCCAAAACCAGGGGCTCTAAACCATTAACTGCCAGCACGGAATCCAAGCATAACCGCCGTGCCAAAATTCCGGTCACATGGAATTAAATAACAACAGTTAACACGTGGTTAAGATGGCGGGAATAATGGTGGAAGTGGCGAATTTGGCGGACCCGCCATAATTGGCGGAGTTAACTGGACTCCAACTAAAGTTAGCTGGAGTGTTTCTAGGCATAACTGGAGAAAAACTTTAATGGGCCATAACTTTGGCTAGGAAAGTCCGTTTTGGATGAATTGTTTTTTGATTTTGGATATTTTGGACCTTCTGAAGCCATTGGCACAGGTTTCATAGCCATCTGAGGTCATTTGCAGGTGTTTTAGCTTCGTGGAAGTTCCAGGAGCCACCAAGGCCAAATCAATTTGGGAGCTGCATTGGGAATTGTGCAGCCAGTGAATGTGGAACGAAGATCATTCCTAAAGTTTTCCAACCTTCTGAATCCATTTCTACAGCTCGTTTTTCCTTCTGAGGCATTCTTCTCACTGTTTAGCTTCAGGGAAGCTTTCAGGGCCACCAGGGCCATTTCAGGGATTGAGCTATTTGGGGGCTCTGTTCATCCGTTTTTGGTGATTCAAAAGCCTATGTCTACTATTTTCGACCTTCTGAGTCTAATGGCAGAGGTTTCAGAACCAATTTAGGTCATCTTCACCTCGAAATTCTCCATGCAAGCTTAAAGGGCCACCAGGGCCAATTGGGGAAAGCATTGTATAAGGTACAAAATTCACTGTTTAGTGTTTGGGAAAGAGCATGTTTGGCTAATTCCTATCTTCTGATTCTGTATTTACAGTCAGATTTGTCCTTTGAGACACCCATATTCTTGTATTAGCCTTTGTAGCAATTTTAATACAAGAGGACAAGCCTAGTTGGAGAGGCTTGGTCCAGCAGATGTAGCCCAAGAGGGGGCGAACTGCTTTATCATTTTGATGTCTTTATTTGTTGAAGATGATATGCTAAAAAAAACTGATATAAAGTATTAAACAACAAATAAATATAACTTGCATACACACATAATCACCTGTTCAGCTGCAGAAAGTTACTTGTCTTATTCCACAAGACCTTAAACTTCAAGTATGTGTATGTCAGAGACTTCTAAGTGTTTACTTTGTTATTTCTTTAGGCAGAGCCTGTAGAGGGCCAGGTAGCCTCTGGAACTCATCCTCTTTTTAGAGGTGACATGTCCGATGAATGCCCCTACAGTCTATCTCTGTATAAGAAATAAGAAGTTTATACATTTTTAGAGGTCATTTGGAGTGTCTAGCTCACAGTTGAAATTATTGAGAATGGATACCTTGCACCCTTAAACAAGTACATTCCATTTTCAGATCAGATGGTATCAGAGCACTAGGTTGCTTGACTGACATCACTAGCTTGATTGTGTAGCTTGAAAGGTGTCTTAAGCAGTGTTGAAGATTGACTGCTTCATTATTCTGCAAACTACTTGTTGTTTGAGTTGCTGAAGCTCTTTTGTTCATTTTTACAATGACAACTTCCATAAGTGAGTTCTCAAAATCGTCCTCCTTCACAAGATTCTTTGATGAAGGCTTGAAGCAAGAATTTTTCATCATGATGAATATGGTGAGAGAAATGTATGAGGATGAAAGAAAGAGCTCTAGACTTCAAGAGCAGTTGAATTCCATGAGGGAAGAGAAGCAGTGGCTTTCTGACCAATTGCAGGAAATAGAAGGCCAACTTCATATTGCAAACATGAAGCTGGAAAGGATGCATGAGTTGGAGACACAACTCCTTGTTGCCAAAGAAGCCTTAGCCAAGTATCAGCTTGAAGAAGAGGTAAACAATTCTAGTTTGTCTTCAAATTCTGATAAGAATGTTTATGTTGGTTCTTTTGAGAAACATACCAGAGGCATAGGGTCCAAGTTGATGTCCAAAATGGGATATGAAGGAAAAGGATTGGGCAAACATGCACAGGGTATAGTTGAGCCAATAATGGTTGAGGTAAGGCCTAAGAATTTGGGTCTTGGCTATGGACAATCTTGTGGAGAATGTTCTAAAGCAGCCATGAAGGCAATTGAAACAGTTCCTAGAAGGAGTTTCATTTCAGGTTCTCTATCTCAAGGTTGTAAAGATTGTATTCTTGGGGAATGCAATAGTTTGAAACATGCGTTGCAGGAAGAAGGTGTGCATAAGCATGCACTTGAACAAGGAAGTGGTGAAAGCTCTAAAACCATTAAAGGGATTCATGGTGTTCCAAAAGGAGCTTCTTCTTCGTTTGATTCATCTCCTCATGAAGGTAATGAAGGTGAAAGGGAAAGGTATAAATCTGATTTCAATCATATTTCCTTTGATCATGTAAAGCATGGAAAATTTCCACACAAGCATTGGAAAAGAATTGCATGTTCTTTTTGTGGTTTGTTTAACCATAGTGTTTCTAGATGTTGGAAAAGAATGGCAACATGCAGGAAACTTTTGAAGGAAAGGAGGCAAGAAGCCAAAGTTCCATTGAACAATGCAAATCATGCTGTCAAGAAGATGAACATGTGTTGCACTTATTGCCATAAGCATGGACATACTGTTGAAAGGTGTTGGACTCTGAATCCAACAATGCTTCCCCAAAAGTTGAAGAAACTGGAGAAAGAGTATGGCAAGAATGGGAAGGAAGTTTCCATCATTGATATGTGTCAGGATGATACACATGTTGATATTGATGTGCAGTTAAAGGAAGCGCCTTTGAAATGGATTGGTAAGAAATGGTTAGAATTCTTATCCAATTGAAGTTGCATGTCTTTTGATTGAATGCATTTCTTTGTTAAGGGAATGCAAGTTGCAGGATGGAAAAGCTGAGTATGAGACTCACTCTATTGCAGCGAAAGTTATATTCATTTTAGCTTTGAAAGTACATGTACATGTGATCGAGGATCTTGTACTTATGATTGTACTTAAGAGAAAGTTGAAGGATAAACTGCATGCATGAGAATGATATGCATGTGCACAGGGATCATGATGATTTCCTTGTTTTTTAAACATGTATGTGTGATTAACTTGAAGGGTTGATTACTTTGTTTTTAACCATGCATGTAATGTGATATTGACTTGGAAAAAGTTAATTTTATCTCCAAGATTGTAAAGAGGAGAAATGATGAGGTGTTTCATCTTTCTAAAAGCCTTCTCATTTGGGAGGCAGCTCTTCTTCTGGAGCGAAGGTGCCATGGATGGGCATCGTGACAGCTGGCAAGCGCACATGTTCAGGGGAATATTTCAGCTCATATATCAGAAAGTTTCATTGCTGATTTCTGCAAACTTTCAGTTTGTTTGGCGATCAAGCTTGGTCGGGATTCGACGAGTACTTGGTTTATGCGGCAACATTCGCCATGACGACAGTTGATAAGGCAGGACATTTTGGCATCAGTATGCGCTTTTGGCTGAATGGAAGAGGATATTTCTATTCCTCAAGTGTTGTACAGTTCAGTTCAGAGATTCAGTGAGCTTTTGGGGACCAAAAGCCTTCTCATTTGGGAGGTGTGATCAGGAGCTCAGGACCAAGTGTCATAAAATGGTCAAAAATGAAAGTTCTCAGAACTAATTGGAACCTAAACAACTGGATAGAGATCGTCTTCCTGATTCTGGCGCCGTGAACGGTTCGAAAAACGGTCGCCGTATGAGAAAGTTATGCCAAAACAAATAATTGCCTAAAAACATTGGAATTTTGAATTTTTGAAAAAAAAAATTAAAAAAAGAATATTTCGAGGAATATTCCCTTTGACCAGAAAATCAAAAGGCTGCCACGTGGCAGGCCCTGAGGGTACCAGGCCTTGAGGGTGCCACGTGGCCCCCAGATGACGTCAGCAAATCTTTATGGGCGCATTTCAAAACTTTTGGCGTTGGCCGGGTTTGAACACAAGACCTCCCATGCGCTAACATACAGTCTTACCGTTGCACCACGCAGCAACTGTTGTTATATGAGCGGACAGATTTATTGATAAAGTTTAAAGTTCATTGGTGCGGGGCCCAAATGGGGCCAGCCCCTAAGGGCCAGCCCCCCCATGCCATACGACCCAGCGCCCAAAACCAGGGGCTCTAAACCATTAACTGCCAGCACGGAATCCAAGCATAACCGCCGTGCCAAAATTCCGGTCACATGGAATTAAATAACAACAGTTAACACGTGGTTAAGATGGCGGGAATAATGGCGGAAGTGGCGAATTTGGCGGACCCGCCATAATTGGCGGAGTTAACTGGACTCCAACTAAAGTTAGCTGGAGTGTTTCTAGGCATAACTGGAGGAAAACTTTAATGGGCCATAACTTTGGCTAGGAAAGTCCGTTTTGGACGAATGTTTTTTTGATTTTGGATATTTTGGACCTTCTGAAGCCATTGGCATAAGTTTCACAGCCATCTGAGGTCATTTGCAGGTGTTTTAGCTTCGTGGAAGTTCTAGGAGCCACTAGGGCCAAATCAATTTGGGAACTGCATTGGGAATTGTGCAGCCAGTGAATGTGGAACGAAGGTCATTCCTGAAGTTTTCCAACCTTCTGAATCCATTTCTACAGCTCCTTTTTCCTTCTGAGGCATTCTTCTCACTGTTTAGCTTCAGGGAAGCTTTCAGGGCCACCAGGGCCATTTCAGGGATTGAGCTGTTTGGGGGCTCTGTTCATCCGTTTTTGGTGATTCAAAAGCCTATGTCTGCTATTTTCGACCTTCTGAGTCTGATGGAAGAGGTTTCAGAACCAATTTAGGTCATCTTCACCTCGAAATTCTCCATGCAAGCTTAAAGGGCCACCAGGGCCAATTGGGGAAAGTATTGTATAAGGTACAAAATTCACTGTTTAGTGTTTGGGAAAGAGCATGTTTGGCTAATTCCTATCTTCTGATTCTGTATTTACAGTCAGATCTGTCCTTTGAGACACCCATATTCTTGTATTAGCCTTTGTAGCAATTTTAATACAAGAGGACAAACCTAGTTGGAGAGGCTTGGTCCAGCAGATGTAGCCCAGGAGGGGGTGAACTGCTTTATCATTTTGATGTCTTTATTTGTTGAAGATGATATGCTAAACAAAACTGATATAAAGTATTAAACAACAAATAAATATAACTTGCATACACACATAATCACCTGTTCAGTTGCAGAAAGTTACTTGTCTTATTCCGCAAGACCTTAAACTTCAAGTATGTGTATGTGAGAGACTTCTAAGTGTTTACTTTGTTATTTCTTTAGGTAGAGCCTGTAGAGGGCCAGGTAGCCTCTGGAACTCATCCTCTTTTTAGAGGTGACATGTCCGGTGAATGCCCCTACAGTCTATCTCTGTATAAGAAATAAGAAGTTTATACATTTTTAGAGGTCATTTGGAGTATCTAGCTCACAGTTGAAATTATTGAGAATGGATACCTTGCACCCTTAAACAAGTACATTCCATTTTCAGATCATGATATCATGGCTAAAGGTTTTTATGATTTGGTAACTCTAATATTGATGGTTTTTTTTAGATGTACTCATTTGGCTACATGTTGTAGGAGTACATGCTAGAAAGATAACAATTGAGATAATATATATGTAGTTGTTTGGATTAACTCTTAAAAAAGGCAAACTCAAGTCTTGGAAAATTAGAAACCTTGGATGCTTGAGCTAATTCATAACCATATTCTGGAGAAACAAATGACTGAAATTATGCTATGATTGGATGGGTTTGTGGAGTAGTGTAAATTGGAGCAAAATTCTCTTACTCCTACCCATACAAATTCATGTTATGCAACATAGTCCATAGCATATATTCAATCTGATATGTTCAAAGCCATGTATGATGTAACTGTCCAACATAAAAAAATAAATAAATAAATAAATAAAAATAACACTATCATTTCCAAGGATCAAAACAAGAAAACTTGTTGATTTCTTAATTGACATAGTTTGCACAACTTAAATAACCAGCTATCTCTGTTAATAAAACGATGTTTTTCTTTATTTACAAGTGAAGTATTAACACATGCTAGATAGTTCCAAGGTATGATAGGCACGCCAGGATGTGTTAGGTGGCAAGGTATGGAGTGAATGCAAGCTAGGGAGTGTGACAGCCATGTGCCAGGGAAACACAAGGGAGCACTCATTTCAAATGCATGGAAATGAAGTGTCAGCGAGTTCCAGGAGCGCTCAGGAGGGAGTGAAAATGTATGCTAGCCAGTGCCAAGGCATCACAAGGGAGAACTAGGTCAAAATGCTTGGAAATGAACGAATAAGAGTGTGTGCCAAGGAGTGTCAGTGAATTCCAGGTGTCCCAAGGACAAAGTGTGTTAGGAGAAGTTCAGAATAGGACTTGTAGGAGGCAAGCCTATGGTTGTGATAAGGTGTGTACAAAGTAGTTTCAGACAAAGGGAGAATTTGGGTTGGGCACAACATTATTTTGTCAATGACTTGGTTACAAGGTTCCAAAGTCATAAAAAAAGTAAGGCTATCTATGAGGGCATGACAGCTGGAGAGTGCCAAGATGTTCCAGGGAATGTCAAGAAGTACTAACACATGCTAGACAGTTCTAAGGAATTTTAGGCATGCCAATAAGTTCTAAGCACCAAGAGGTGGCGCCAACACATGCTAGGGAGTGTTAGGGCCATGTTCCAAGGAAACACAAGGGAGCACTAGTTTCAAATGCATGGAAATGAATGAATAAGAGTGTGACAAAGAGTATTAGTAAGTACGAGGTGTGCTAAGTGTCAGGGAGTGCTAGGATGTGCTAGGGAGTGCCAAAGCATGCCAAGAAATGTAGGGGATGCTAACACGTGCTACATAGTGCCAAGGGATTGTTAGGCATGCTAGGTGTTATGGCATGTCAAGATGTAAAATTTGTTGCTTATTTGTTTTACGACCACAGTTGGATGTGAGCCTTGTATTCGTAACTTGTTAAATTGTATGAGTTGATATTCAACAAGAGTAGCCTAGGATGATTTATAGGAAGTTGTAGGGGAACAAGGCATATTCTAGTTGTAGTAATTGTAACATGGTCAAGTTGTTGCTATAGTTGAGGTAGGATTTGTTTGGGTTCCCATGTTGCAAAAAATTAAACGTAGTTGTGAGGGAATGATAGCTAAGGAGTGTTAGGGGTGCTAAGGAATGAAAAGGTGTGCTAACACGTGCCAGACAATGTGAATGCATGCCAAGGAGTGTTGGGGAGTGTTGGGGCTAGGCACAACATTATTTTTTCAATGACTTGGTTGGTTTCCCAAGTCGCAAAAAAGGTAGGTTTGTCTATAAGGGCATGACAATTAGGGAGTGCCAACATGTGCTAGGAAATGCCAAGAAGTGCTAACACATGCTAGACAGTTCCAATGCATGTTAGGCATGTTGTTGGGACCTTCGTTCTGAGTTTTTGCGGGAAGACAAGACAAGAACAGGTGGCGAGAACAGTCGATCAAGTTGCGTAGCTGACAACGGCGGGGGAATAGGAACCAGGAGTGGTCCGATAGTTGCGAAAAGGTGGTGAGGGAGAACAAGAGCACCCTATCAAGTATATGGCAAAGGCAGCCAAAGGCAGAGTCAACCGAGAAGGAAATAAGTGGAGCTAGCAGTCTAGGTGCGAAGCAGAGGATAAAAGGTGAAAGAAAGGACAGGAAATGGTTGGTGATTACTATTTGTTGATGAACCAAGCGAGCCAGGAATCAATGCATCCTTCTTGAGTTGCAGAAGGCAGGTACACCCTTGCTTTGTTGGTCTCCGATCTATGGGTTGTGTCATTCTTGCTGTTAATGATCAAGCTTCGAGCCTTTTGTACTTATTTATGTATTTATTTCTATGAAGCGTAATGAAAGAGACAGTTTGCACCTATGATGTATTATTGAGTTCTATACAGATTCTTTAAAATTTTAAAATATTTGTCTATATGTTGTATGATTTCCTAAGGTAATGTGAGTAGAATAGTATGGTTGGATTACAGTAGGTGCTTGATTGTTATGAGTTAAGATCAGTTGCAAGTTGTGGTTCCCTTGGTGCCTCATTCTACCCCCTCACACTTCAGTCACAGCATGCCTCGGGTGATACTCACCCTCTCCAGGTAAGGTGAAAATGTCTGCGTTGTTCTAGACTACATCGGAGCCTTGATGACCCCTTGTGCCTAAACCCAAGATCTCTTCCATGTTGCCATTTTCATGCCAACACATGCAAATTCATGCCAAGTGCTAAGGCATGCCAAGATGTGCTAGATGTTAGAGTGTGGCGCCAACACATGCTAGGGAGTGTTAGGGAGTGCCAGGAAACATAGGGGAACAATAGTTTCAATTGCATGGAAATGAATGAGTAAGAGTGTGTGATAAGGAGTGTTAGCGAGTTCCAAGTGTGCTAAGGAGCGAGTGAAAGGTATGCTAGGCAGTGCCAAGGCATGCTATAGTGCTAGGGAAGCATTCCAAGACATACCAAGTTCCAAGGTGTGACAATGTGTGCTAAGGAGTGTTAGTGAGTGCTAGGGAAACACAAGGGAGCACTAGGTCCAAATGCATGGAAATGAATGAATAAGAGTGTCTGACAGGGAGTGCAGTGAGTTCTGGGTGTGTTAAGGAGGGAGTGACATCGCATGATAGACAATGTAAGGCATGCTAGAGTGCGAGGGTAGAATCCAACCAAGATTTTCCAGGTGCCAGGGTGTGCCAACTAATGCTAGGAAGTGTTACAAAGTGCCATGGGAACATAAGGGACCACTAGGTCAAAATAATGCATGGAAATAAATGAATAATATTTTGTGACAGGAAGTATCAGTGAGTTCTAGGTGTGCTGAGGGAGTGAAAATATATTCTTTGCAGTGCTAAGGCATGCTAGAGGCTAGGGAAAAAATATGCCAAGATGTACGAAGTGCTAGGGTGTGCCAATGCATGCGAGGGATCATTAGGAAGTGCCACGGAAACACAAGGGAGCTCTAGTTTCAAATGCATGGAAATGACTGAATAAGAGTATGTGACAGGGTGTGCCAGTGAGTTCTAGGTGTGTTAAGAAGAGAGTGACAAGGTATGCTAAGTAGTGCCAAGGAATGTTAGAGTGAAAGGGCAACATGCCAAGATGTGTCAGGTGTCAGGGAGTGTTATGGAGTGCCATTGAAGCATAAGGGAGAACTAGCTCAAAATGCATGGAAATGAACAAATAAGAGTGTGTGATAGGGAGTGTCAAGTGAGTTTCAGGTGTGTTAAGGAGGGAGTGGCAAGGTTATATGCTAAGTAGTGCCAAGGAAAGCTAGATTTCCAAGGCATGTCAGGGAGTGATAGGGAGTGCTAGGGAGTGCCAAAGCATACTAAGGAATGTAGAGGGTGCTAACATGTGCCACATAGTGCCAAGGGATTGTTAGATGTGCTAGGTGCTATGGCATGTCAAGATGTAAACTATGTTGCTCAGTTTTTTTATGGCCACGGTTGGACGTGAGCCTTGACATGGTAACTTGTAACTTGTTAAGTTGGATAAGTTGAAATTATACTTGAGTAGCCTAAGATGAGTTATAATCAGTTCTCAGGTGAACAAGGCATAGTCTAGTTGTATTAACTGTAACTTGGTCAAGTTGTTTTAGTCGAGGCAAGACTTTGTTGGGTTCCAAAGTCCAAAAAAAAGTAAGGGTAGTTGTGAGGGCATTATAGCTAAGGAGTGCTAGGGCATGCCAAGATATGAAAAGGCATACTAACACATGTCGAACATTGCCAATGCATGTTGAGGAATGTTAGGGAGTGTTAGAGCATCAGAAGGGAGAACTAGGTCAAAATACATGGAAATGAACAAATAAGTGTGTGTGCCAATGAGTGTTAATGAATTCCTGGTGTCTTAAGGACAAAGTGTGTTAGGAGAAGGAAAACATAGGAATTGTAGAAGGCAAGCCTATGGTTACAATTATAAGGGGTTGGTCAAACTAGTTTCAGACAAAGGGAGACTTTGGGTTGGGCACAACATTGTTTTTTCAATGACTTGGTTGGGTTCCCAAGTCACAAAAATAGTAAAGTTATCTATGAGGGCATGACAATTAGGGATTCATGCCATGGTGTGCCAGGAAATGCCAGGAAGTACTAACACATGCTAGACAATTCCAAGGCATGTTAGGCATGTTAAGACAAACCAACTGCTAAGGCATGCCAAGATGTGCATGTGCCAGGTGCCAAGGTGTGGCGTGACTGCATGCTAGGGAGTGTTAGGGCCAAGTGCCAAGGAAACACAAGGGAACACTAGTTTCAAATGCATGGAAATGAAGTGTCAATGACTTCCAGGTGTGCTAAGGAGGGAGCAAAAAGGTATGTTATGCAATGCCAAGGCATGCTAGAGTGCTAGGGAAGCATACTAAGATGTGCCAAGCACCAAGGTGTGTCAATGCGTGCTAAGGAGTGTTAGGGAGTGCCAAGGAAACAGAAGGGATAACTACGTCAAAATGCATGAAAATGAATGAATAAGAGTGTGTGACAAGGAGTGTCAGCGCGTTCCAAGTGTGCTAAGGAGAGAGTGACATGGTGTGATAGGTTGTGCTAAGTCATGCTAGATTGCTAGGGTGACATGTAGCCAAGATGTGCCAAGTGCCAGGGTGTGTCAACATGTGGTAGGAAGTGTTAGGGAGTGCTAGGGAAACACAAGGGAGCATTAGGTCAAATTAATGCATGCAAATGAACAAATAAGAGTTTGTGATAGGAAGTGTCAGTGAGATATAGCTGTGCTGATAGAGTAACAAGGTATGGTAGGCAGTGCTAAGGCATGCCAGAGGCCAGGGTAACATGCCAAGATGTGCCAATACATGCCAAGGAGTGTTATGGAGTGCCAAGGAAACAAAAGGGATCACTATTTTCAAATACATGGAAAAGAATGAATAAGAGTGTGTTATAAGGAGTGTTAGTGAGTTATAAGTGTGGTAAGGAGGGAGTCACAATATACGTTACGTAGTGCCAAGGAATGCTATAGTGCTAGGGAAACATGCCAAGATGTGCCAGGTGCCAAGGTGTGCCAATGCATGCCAACGAATGTTAGGGAGTGCCATAGAAACATAAGGGAGAACTAGTTCAAAATGCATGGAAATGAAGAGATAAGAGTGTGTGATAGGGGGTGTCAATGAGTTCCAAGTGTTCTAAGGAGGGAGTGACAAGGTTATATGTTAGGCAATGCTAAGTCATGCTAGACTGCCAGGGCATGTTAGGGAGTGCTAGGGTGTGATAGGGAGTGAAAAGCATGCCAAGAAATGCAGGGGATGCTAACATGTGCCACATAGGGGTAAGGGATTGTTAGATGTGCTAGGTGCTATGGCATGTCAAGATGTAAACTATGTTTCTTAGTTGTTTTATGGCCATGGTTAGACGCGAGCCTTGAATTGGTAACTTGTTAAGTGGGATGAGTTGAGATTGGACATGAGTAACCTAAGATGTGTTATAGGTAGTTCTTAGGTGAACAAGGCATAGTCTAATTGTAGTAACTGTAACTTGGTTAAGTTGTTGTAGTCGAGGATAGACTTGGTTGGGTTCCCAAGTCTTAAAAAAAGTAAGGGTAGTTCTGAGGGCATGATAAATAAGGAGTTCCAGGGCATGCCAAGGAATGAAAAGGCGTGCTAATACATGGCATACAATGTAAATGGATGTTGAGGAGTGTTAGGGAGTGTCAAGGGAACACAAGGGAGAACTAGGTCAAAATTCTTGGAAATGAACGAATAACCTGAGTGTGTGCCAAGGAGTGTCAATGAATTCCATGTGTCCCAAGGATGAAGTGTTTTAGGAGAAGTTCAGAATAGGACTTGCAAGAGGCAATCCTATGATTGTGATAAGGCATGGACAAAACAAATTCAGAGAAAAAGGAGACTTTGGGTTGGGCACAATATTGTTTTTCTAATGAATTGATTAGGTTCCCAAGTGGCAAAAAAGGTAAGGCTAGGCATGACAACTAGGGAGTGTCAAGGTGTTCTAGGGAATGTAAGGTTCCCAAGTCGTGGAAAAATGTAATACTAGCTATGAGGGCATGATTGCCAAGGTGTGTCAGGGAATGCTAGGGCATGCGAACATGTTCCAGATAGTACAAAGGCATGTCAAACAAACTAAGATGTGCCAAGTGTTGAGGCCTGCCAAGATGGGCAAGGGTGTGACAATGCATGTTAGGGGCTGTCAAGGCAACAAAAGGGAGGAACAAGTTAAACTACAAGGAAATGAACACATAATAGTGTTAATAAGTCATCAATTTACCTTTTCCATGAGGGGCATGCTAGGCACACCAACACTAGGCTCCAATAAGTGCCAAGTTAGTGCATTCTAAGTGCCAAATATTCCTCTGTTGCTTCTCATCTACTTTCCAATAATTGATCTCAAATAACTTTAATATTAAACCATACCAGAGTATACCAAGTCATCTCAACACATTCCAAACATGCTAAGACTTGCCAAGTGCCAACACATGCCAAGTGCCAATGTGTGTCAGGGAATGTGATGCATGCTATGAAGTGGAATAACATGTTGAAGAGTGCTAAGGTGTGCTAGAGAGTTCCAATGCATGTTGAGGATTTTTAGGGAGTACTATGAAAATACAAATGAGGCTAGGTCAAAATGCATGGAAGTGAATGAAAATGAGGGTGTGTCAGGGAGTGTCAATGAGTGATAGTTTTCATGCCAAGGAGTGAGTGAAAAGGTATGCTAAGCACGGGTAAGTCATGCCAGGGAATATCAGGGCATGTCAAGAAGTGCTATAGTGTGATAGGTAGTTCCGAGGTATGCTAACATGTTCCAGATAGTGCCAAGGCATGCTAAAGCATGTCAGGTGCTAAGACATGATAGGATGTGCAGGGTTCCAAAGTATGCCAATATGCATCAAGGAGTTTCAAGGCAACAAAATGAATATTAACCAAGCTAAAACGAAAGGAAATGAACATATAATAGGGTTAATAAGTTGGGACTTTATCTTTTTCAAAAGGGGCATGTTAGGCACACTAATAATATGTTCGAATACATGCCAAGTGCAAATGTGTGCCAAGTGTTAATTTATGTCAATGAAATATTATTCCAAGGTGTTCCAAGGAATGCTAGGGAATATAGGGCATGCCAACATGTGCTTGGGCGTCCTAATCATGGCAAGATGTTCTAGGTACAAAGATGTTCCAGGTACAAAGATGTTCCAAGACATGCGAGGTGCCAAGGAATGTTATCGTGTTCCAAAGCATGTTAAGGTGTGCCATGAGTGTTGAGGAGTGTTCGGTCTCCCTGATTAATAGAATTGACAAAGCTTGATTGTGTATTAAATAATATAGTTCCTACACACAATAGTGGAACTTTATCTAAAGGGAATTTTCTAGATAATAAACCTAATAGAGATGAATCATGTGTTGACTCATAGGAAAATTATATTCTTATCACTTGAAGGAAATGATACACACCAATTACTTCTTAACAAATTGACTTATTCTAACCACTATGGCCTTGGACACATAATGAAAAGGACTCCACAACAATGGTCTCAATTCATTACCTTCTGACAAAAAATATAGTAATAGGTACATAGCATCATCAAAAACTCATTTGAATGATCAATGATGATGATCATTTTTTTACTGTTACCAAAAGTAACCAAAAAGAGCATTGGTGAGGGTCAATAAAAGATCGTCACTAGAAGTGTTACCAAAGAGTGAATTAGTGATGGGCCTCTAATGACCCTCACCAAAAGTGTCACCAAAGAGAGAATTAGTGACGGGCCTTTAACGACCATCACCAAAAGTGTCATTGAAAATTGATTTGGTGACAAACCTTAAAGGAACATCACTACATGCACTTATAACAATGTTTTTTTAAGGACCGTCACCATATACGACATTGGTGACGGACCTTAAGGGTCCATCACAGGCATGACCCTCACCAATGACATTTTTTCTTGTAGTGATGACTGAAGTGGATTACCATTCAAAGGGAGAACCTATCCATAATATCCCTTCTCCTATATTCATTTGCATTATATACTCTTTATTGTTGAAATATGATTTATGGGCATGGATAGTCAAATATCTGACATTGATGATCTGCAACAAAGGTTTGATCTGAGGTGAGGTAGTTTTATCTTACTCTAATCCTCAGTCGCACGGAAGAAATCCTACAGGTGAAACTATAGCCTCCCAACCGCATGGATGAAAGCTCAAGGGTACGCCTGAAGCACTGAGTCAGTTCTGAGCTAGGAATTGGCAGTTGGGAAGCCACATTTGCTAACATAACATCTTGAAGAGTGCAACTGTAATCTCCAAAATTCTCATAGGAAGGCCTATGGATGTGATTATTCTTGTTGAACATAAAAATGAAGTTTTGTGCATGAAATCAAATGTTCTCCTGAAGGATATCAGTCCTACAGACATGAAGCAGACAACATAAAGATCTATGAGAAGGAAAGTTTGAATGATTACTATAATATGAACATGAAAATTGAACTTGTGTTTGCAGATGACCGAGATATGCATATAAATGTGTCATTATGATTAAGGTTTGTACTACAAGAATTTGACATGATTCAGCTGATATATATGAGTAATGTTTGGATTTTGACATGATTTTTGATAATGACTTAGAACTTTGACTTGATGATTGAAATATGTTTTGGAATATAGATCTCTCTATGATAACAAATTTGGATTGGACATGATGAATAATGATTTTCCTTGATGACAATGATATATGAGCATAGTGACTTCCAATGACTTATATGGGTATTCGAGTTTTGTATTGGCCTCCTTGTTCCTAGCACAATGGTTGAAGTATTGATAGTTGTGATTCAGTATGAAGATGGAACCTACATGACTTATCCTTGGTGTATGCATTTGCATCTAGTGACAGAAATGACTTATATTATGATCATGAGAATGACTTGATGAAGTTTGAATTGATACTACATGATAGATGAAACCTATTGGCATGATAATAGATGAAGTCAAGACTTTATATGAGCTCTACCTGTTACCTGGTCTAAAGAATTGATATCGTGATATTTATAAATTTTATATTAGTTTTGATCTGGATTCTAAACTTTGATGAGCTAACTTAGTTGATTTGATTGAACAATATTTATTTATGTGAGGTTGAGAATATTGGTTTGGAAAAGTGTTATGGTTGCAGAGAGCTTTGAATGAAGTTAGCTCCCCAATCGATATATGACTGCATTGACTGTTATCTGGTAAAGCCAAGAAGATTTGATGATCCAAACCTCCACTTTATAAGTGTTCCAAGATATCACTTTGATTTTGGTTTTATATATTGATGGTCTACTATTGACGGATAATGATCCTATGATGATCTAAGTAAGAGGGAGATGGCTTCTGAAGCTCTAAATGATGAATCATGGCATGATGAATCGATTTCTAAAGTTGGGAAAATATACTCTATATTTTGAAGTATTATTGGAAAGTGTAAACGCAAATCCTTGGACACTCCGATTGAATTTCAAGATGTTGTGAAGAAATCTTGTTGAACTCAACTTGGAAACCGACATTTGATTGAAGCCTAGATGTTCTGTTTTGAACATTTGTCATATATATATATATATATATATATATCTATATATATATATATATATATATATATATATATATATATATATATATATATATATATATATATATATATATATATATATAGATATATATATATATATATATATATATATATATATAGATATATATATATATATATATATATATATATATAGATATATATATATATATATATATATATATATATATATATATATATATATATATATATATATATATATATATATATATATAATGTGCATATAACATAAGTCGATTGAGTTGCTTCGTACACATTGAGTTGCCACCTAGTACCCTTCGAGATACTTGAATAAGACGATAAATTTTTGATTTTATATATTCATCCTACGATATGGGGTTGCATGAATGTACTGATGATGTTTGGGACTATTATTTATGAGCACATTTGGATGCTACTTTAGTACGAGATGTGCCATGATATCTTGGATGAGAGGCCTATGGCATGACCGAGGTTTAGTACGATGCTGATAGCATGGCTATATATGAGGCAGGATAAAGAAGCTCCTTATAGAGTCATCCGAACAGTTATGGATATGACATGGATACATTGCAATGACAAAGAGTGGAATTTGATTGGAATAGAATCCCATATATATTTAGGACTGAGATATTTTCATATATTGAGATAGTGCAGTTGTACAAGACAAGCTTAGGCTTGTGGTTGGCACCTCCTTGAGAGGGAGAATGAATATGGTATCCTTTTATGATTTATATGATTATTTATGATTTCTAACATGATATTTGATTCAACTACCTACATGAATAAGAGACAATTGTTATTGCTACATGATGATCAAGTTGATACCATATATGGGTATGACGAGAGCATCGTTGACCAAGGACACTGATCTAACTCTTCCTCCCCTGTTTGAGCTCCCAAGGTGTGGAATTGAGATAGAGGGCTCCTAGGGTTGAAGGAACTTTGGTCAATAGGGTATCACCCCTATCTATTACCCACAAGGTTGGAGATGTTTCTCCTCTATCTTCATAGGGTCAGAGATGTTTCTCCCCTATCTAGTCTATGCAGAGTATGCCCCAGTTGGCATCATACCCACAAGAAAGGCTTGTTGGGAATACCGCTCCCCATTTGGCCAATGGGTTGAGAGTGTTATTAGGGTGTACAACCCAATTTGATTATGATGTAGGTGTTCTACCACATGACTTCTTAGATTCATCGATGGGAAGGTCGATAGGCAATAGGATTGGGTTGAGATTTTCTCCCCTATGCAGTTTTGGGGTGACATTGAGCTCCCCGATGTGATTCCAAGGTTGAGATGTGCTCCCTTGTGTGTTTGGATATCCTATTGCTTGATATGGGGTCATAGTAGTAGCTCCCCCATGAGATTTAGGATTGAAATATGCTCCTCGATGTGGTTCTAGATTAGATGTGCTCCTTAATGGTATGCTCTTCGATGATGATACAAATCGTAGATTTAGCTCCCTGTCGATATTCCCAAGTAATAGCCGACTAACAGAAATACCTAGTAGTAGACCAATGGACAAAGGGTGGTAGACTAAGCTCCCTTCTGATGTCAAAATTATTCTTCTTTTAGATTTGAGAATGTTCAACACATGAGAAGGGAAAATCAAGAGATAAGAAATAATAATAAAGAGATGAATCGAGATGAAAATTTATGTTTTGATATGATGAGATACTTGAGATGTGACATATGATGACATGATGAGATATTGATTGATGGTCAGATATTGTCAGGTGGAATTCTCCATAATTGTGAAGGAGTGTTAAAAATATGAAACTGCGGTAAAATTCCACTTTGGACAACTCACTTGATGGAGATAATGATTGCATTAAATTCCTCTTTTAGAGAGGACCAAAATCGACCTAAAGATAACTCAAATCAAATAAGGGAAAGTGTATTTACGAATAAAAATCCACATGTGCATATTTGATAAGGTCAGCCCTAAAGCAAAGTGGACCCTCTTGGAAGGCTATAAATACAAGTGACCTCTACCTCATTTGGACATAATCATGAGACAATCTTCTATCATGGTTTTAGGCTTGCACAGGTATGAGGCTCATCTGCAGAGGAATAGGTTCACTCTGAGGTGAAATTGAAGGGTTTGAAGCTCACATTTCATATCTATGGTTTTGGGCCACAGTCGCAGGCACAACACAAAAGGATCTCAACCACAGTCACTCTCATAAAGGCTCATGAATGTGACTGGAGCCTTCTAGTCGCATATATAACTCACTGTGCATGTGATCAGGAGTTAAGGTTTTCACAGACACAACCGCTTGCTCGCCACATATTAGCTCTGACCCCAGTCACTTGCTCGTCAAGCTTAAGGGTGCAACCGGGTTGCTAAAGTCACTCAGATGACTCCTTCTCCATATGACTAGAAACTGAAAGATGAAATATTAGTTTTCCTAATATTTCGCTGAGTGGCCATATGGTTGGCAATTGACTACAGTCAATGAAAGTTCAGTACAAACTTCCAAATAAATATTTTGAGTATAAGCTTTATTTGGTTTATTTCATGGATGTTGTAGGTGTTTTTATTGATTAGCTACATAGATGAAGATATGTATCATTGTACTATGTTTTTCTTAATCATTTGATGACAATCTATAAGAAGAAGAATTTTCAATGGCTTTCCCCATAGTGGGTTTTTCCTTGGCCTTCGACCAATCCTAGTGTCTCTATGTGTGAATTCTTTTCTTGTATTGTTCCTTTATGTTTCATTGCATTGATGATGATGATATTTTTCTTTCTACATGGTTGCATATGTTTTTTAATAATGATGTAAATATGAAAAATGTTATGATGCTAAGGGTGAAATTAATGTGTTAATGAAGAAAAATTATCAAAGCAAACAACAACATAGCCCTATGAAAAATTAACAAAATATCGTCAATAAGGTCATCTTCATCCAGATGCCCCCTCCTATAATATTGTATAGAGTGCGGACTAGGTAGATGGATGTCTAATAAAATTGTTCCTCTTCCTCCTCCTCTAACCATAAGGGTAAATCATGCTCAACAGAAGGCTGAGCAGGGAGATACAACACAAGTTGTTTTGATAAATGTCCATTTTTAATAGTCATGGTCCAGTCCTTGCAATTAATGTAGGGATCAAAGGTGGCCAACCAAGGTCTTCCTAGAATGAGAGGATAGCCATTAAACTTGGTTTTGGTCTAGAGGACCAGGAAATTAGAAGGATACTCCCAGGATTCAATGGCTACCATGACATCCTCAATAACTCCTTTAGGAGCTATTGTAGATCTATCTGCAAGTTACAACATTGTAGTGGTATTCCTCAAAGCCCCTTCAAGGATGAGTTTAAACATGGTTTCCCTGGTCATTACATTGATTGTAGCCCCAAGATCAATCAAAATATTAGGGACCATAATTCCATAAATGTGCACATCCACTACTGGGCTACCAGGAGCCAATTATTTTGGATAGATCATCCTCCAAAGCATCAGATAAGATAGTTGTCCAACAACATTGATTGTGGGGGTATCTCTTCTTCTTCTCCCAAGCCTTTTGAAACATACCTCCTTGATAATTTTTTTGTAAATGGGAACATCTTTGATGTCCTGGAGTAGGGGTGTCCTCACACAAAAAAAAATCAATTATCCCATATGTTCAGCCTCTTCTGGGGTGTGTTATTTAGGGTGGACCAACCTTCCAGGATAAGCAAGTGCATTGACTTGAGGGACACTCTCCTCCTTTCATTCTATATCTTTAGGTGGACAAGGTGAGTGATTATCTGGGAGCACATTCCCAAACCTAAGTTTGATCTCTTGGAATTCCACAGCTTAAGCAAGGTAGGATATCTCCCCACTATAAACCTGTTGTGTCTTCTTGTTTTTCGGGTTCAGATTGGGTTGAGAAGGAATTTAAGGTTGCTTAGGTGGATTTTAGTGAGGAGGTTGTGGTTGAGGTTGAGGCAGAGGCAGAGGCAGTAAAGTAGGAGGTTGGGTGGTTTTAGACCTCCACCCTGGTGAGGGGTTGCCCCATTGGGAAGGTTGGGGTGGATATGGTTGAAAAGGAGGGTTGATAGGCCAAGGAGGATATTGGGAAGTATAATACCAAGGAGGAGGTGTGGACCATAATGGATGAGTGGAAGGGTACCAAGGATGGAAAGGTGCATTTTGATTTAGATTGTAGTGATTATAATCTGTAACTTGTGTGCCTTGATGATATTGCCAAGGACCTAGGGGTATCCTTTGGTTAATGAAGCACAACTTCTCGAACCCACCTTTTACCCCTCCTTGGTATACAACCTTTAGGCCTGGTAGAGAGATACATTTATCTGTTGCATGATTCTCTTCACATACTAAGAAGAATTCTATGACAGTCAATGGACATTCATCCCTAGGATGTATTTTAGTACACCCTGGGAAAAAGATAGCTAGTTTCCTCTTTTCTTCCTCTTTCCTTCTTTTGATTTTCATATTATCCATATGCAAGGAAAAGGTATGCAACATTTCACTTTTTTAAAATATTCCAACATACTTCCTATCTCATGCTTGATGGTTGTTGTGGAGGGAGAGGAATTTACCAAGCTTTGGATAGACCTGCCCTTCTTCCTAGCATCCCTAAAGTGGTTCTTGAATACAGATTTGATGTCATCATAAGGAAATTGGTAGATATCTCCTCGAGGTAGCATGTTGATGGTTTCCGTTAACTCCTCCCAAATCCCTCAGGGAAGAACTAGCTAGAGTGACTCAAAGTCAAGGGTACAGTTGGCCCTCTTATAATTGAGCCTTTCCTCACAATCCTCCAAAGATTCATCAAGTCCAAGGGTCATCCTAAAGATTTCCTCCTTTGTTTCTTTGGACCTACAGTAACACTGATAATTTTCATTGAAGGCTTGTTGAATTTGGGCCCAAGTAGTGATGATGCCTCCAGGTAGACTCATAAACTAGTGCACATATGCATCTTTGAAGGTAGAAGGAAACAACTTCAGCTTATGCTCATCAGAGGCATAGTCATAAGTCCTACAAACAACAACAAACTCAAACATGAAGTGTCAAGATCCTCACAGGTTAGGCCATGGAAATGTGGAAGGACAAGAGGGCTTATATTTTTCATTCTAACCTCTCCGCTGGTTTCTCTGATAGGGAAAAGCTCATTGTTCTGGTTTTTAGCCATAGTTTAGGTATGTGAGATAGGTTCTTCTTCTCCTATGGGTTCTCAAAAAAATTAGGTGGATCTCCTAAATGGTTTTCCAATTCCCATGTAGTCGTAGAGGGAAGTTCACAGTCACCGAAGAAGAATGAAGTTTGATTGCTTGAGCAGGTGGGGGTTTTTGCAAGAATTCCCCTTGGTTATCCATACTCCTACGAGGCATGGAAGAACAAGTTTTATTTTTTATTTTTTCACTTTTTGTTCAAAGAAATAAGACTAATGCAAAATTAAATAAAATGACAAGCAATTATTAAACAAAAACAACACCTACTTAGACACCTCCTCAGAAACGACGCCAAAAAGTGATGAGCCCTGGTATTGCACCAAGGATGTTGCAACTCCCAAAGGCTTCTCAACTCAAATTATCAACCTGGGGTTTCTACAAACTTAAAGGTGACAATGTTATATGCATAGCAGGTTAGGTTCTACTCATTGTACTCTTATTCATGAAATCAGATCAAGGTGTTCAGAGACCACTCCTCCAACTAATTAAAGTGAGAACTTCTTATGAAAGTATAAATGAACATAATTCTAGAAACAAAGGTGAAAATGTCATTCATAAAATGTAAATTCTAATTGAAATTGCAAGAAAGTAGAAAGCTAATATATATTCATAAGTAAATCAGGCTACTCGACTTGCACACTTAATCAAATCAATAACCTATATGTCTACTCCCTCTTGCTTGAAAATGATAAATCTAATCTTTAACATACTTATGGCAAAAAAATACTTATTCAAACTCTGTTTTGTTATCTGATGGTTGGAGTGAGGAAGGAATGAGGTTGGAGTGGTCCTAGAGTATTCCCTAATCATAAAATAACAATGTGGGGGCATTATTAAACTTCATTATTCCAGAGTCAAGGTATGAAGAAAAAAATGATTGGATAAAAATACAGAGCTACCACAAGAGGTCCTAGAATGCTACAGGAGGCCCTGTTTTTCTACAGGTGGAGGATCTGAGAGATTTTGAGGACACAAATGGGGTCTTGAAAGTAGAGGAATGTGGGTGAAGGTAGAAGGAGGTGAATAAATGGTGTGGGACCCCCTTATCCAAGCTTAGTGCCTCTCAGAGGCATGTCTTGCACCAAAGTTTATGCCCACGATGTCCTTTAATTATCCTGATAAAGTGAATTCAAAGATAGAATTTGGAAGCAAGGTGAGGTAACTAAGAGGAAGATGGAAAGGTCCAAGTGGATGTGGAAAGGTGTGCCCACCCCTACAGATCAGAGCAATTCTTGCAGCTAGCCAACTACATACATCCAATGATCATTATTGCAGCAAACTAAATAATGATGGAAAAGATGAGTTGAATTTTATTGCAGTCTACTCTAACCTACAACACAACTTCAATTATCAAACCAATGCTGCTAAATCCTAAGTTGTAGATATTAAACATGCAAGAGAATTGTAATCTAGTACTTAACACTTTCCAAGAAATCATAAACAAATATTTTTGAGTTGTTATTGTGGATCTTTCCAATCACTCCTCCCACAAGAGAGGTGATAGGAAAGCCTGCAATCACAATTTTTTATGATATAAAATCTACTGAAACAAAGAAATAATTACAATGCTTTGAAACAAGAACAAGAAGGAAATACAAGAGAGGGACTAAAGCCTATGGGTTGGGCCCAAACCCAAGGGTTTCAGTCCTCCAAAATTAACTTAGATGCAGACCAATAGTAAACTTCTCATTAACAAAAAATGATAGTCACATACATCATTAAAAATAAGATTGAAAATGTCAAGTACTTAAGCTCTCAGTAGCTACTCGTAGCTGCAACAAAAATTTCAATATTAATGATCCTTTCAGTTGGTTTACTTATACAAAAATGATTGAGGAGAAACCTCCTTGAAAGGAGGAATTCTCCCCTCCAAAATCTCGAGATTTGTGGATCTAGTTCCCTTTGTCCTTGTCATGCACTTGGATTTCCTCATCTTCTAGTGAATTCGAGCTATTGGAGAGGGTTATGTGATCTCAAGCCAAGTTAATGATTTAATGAGGTGGGAAAGCTCCCTATATTCTCTCTAGGAATCAAGCTCGTGCATGGTAAATATCTCCAAAAATGCTTCTTTGACCTTCATATTAATAAAATTAGGCCATACAATATGAAAACCACCTTTTAGTCTTCCTACTAAGCATATTATGGCTAAAAATGTGAATTAATGTGAGAAAAGGAGGGTTTTAGGGATGGAGGATAAAACAATGAATTCCAAAAGATACTTATTGATGGGACCCATCATCCCTCTCCTAAAAGTGTTTTTGAAGTTAGAAGTTTTCATGGTTGGGAAAGTTTTTACAGGAAGTTTTTAGAAATTTCAGCAAGATGAGCACACCAACTGTAGAGATAGTGAAGAAGAATCAACAACCATTTGGATGGAATGATGAAGCTAAAAAAGGGTTCAATATGTTGAAGAGGCAAATCATAGAGCATCCAGTGCTTTCTCTTCCAGATTTTAATAAACCCTTTCAAGTAAAGACTAATGCCAACAATGATGCAATTGGAGTAGTGGTCAACCAAGAGGACGAACCCATAGCCTATTATTGTGAGACGTTGAATGAGGTCAAGAGAAAGCAAACAACTTATGAAAAAATGTTTTATGTAGTGGTCCAGGGTCTTAAGAAATGAAGGCATTATTTGTTTTCTAGAGAATTTATTTTATACACTGATAATCATGCTCTTCAGTATACAATGCAACAACCTAAGTTGAACCAGAAACATATTAAGTGGGTTGAGTACTTGCAAACTTTTACATTTGTTTTAAATCACATCAGTGGTTAATCTAAAAAAATTATAGACACTTTGAGCTGGAGACAACTTTTATTATAGGAGACTCAAATTCAAGTGTTGGGATTCGACTTTAAAAAGGAGTTGTATGAGGAGTATGCATACTTCATGGAGGAATTTGAAGCTTGTAAGAGTCATGCTTCACAAGATCATAGTTTTGTATTGATTACATGATCCAAGATGGATTTATTTTCAAGAACAACCAACTGTGCATTCCAGACCGTTCCATGGGGGAGAACTCGATTAAGAAGAAACATAGTGGAGGCCTTGGAGGAAATTTTGGACAAGAAAAGACTTATGAATTTTTGAGGAGATACTACTATTGTCCAAAGTTAAGATCTGATGTGCAAAAGTTTATGAAGAGACGTAGTCAGTATGCCAAAGGAAGAAGCCAAAACACTAGATTATATACCCCATTGCCAATTCCAGAGTCCTTGGGATTCGGTAAGTATGGATTTTTTTTTGGATTGGCTAAAAAATAGAAAGGTAATGATTATGTCTTTGTGGTTGTAGAGTTTTCAAAAATGGATTATTTTATTCCTTGTGCTAAGACTAGTGATGCTATCCATATTGCTAATTTATTCCTTAAGGAAGTAGTAAGCCTATGTGGAATTCCCAAGAGCATTGTTTCAGAACAAGTTACTAAATTCTTGGGATATTTTTGGAGAACCTTCTGGAAGAAATTTGGCACAGAACTATAGTTTAGCTTAGCATATCATCGACAGACTGATGGTCGGACTTAAGTTGTGAACGAAAGCCTAGGAAACATTTTGCGCAGTCGGATTAGAGACCAACCTAAATAGTGGGATCAAATTCTAGCACATGATGAATATGCTTACAATGACACTCCTAATAGAAGTACTAGACAAATCCCTTTAGAGATTGTGCATGGAATGAACCCAAGAGGAGTGCATGAGCTCAGAAATTTGGGAAGATCCAAATGGAGGAGTGCAGTAGGAGAGCATTTACTACAACTATACAAGAGATTCATGATCAGGTCAAGCAGAAATTATATGATAATAATATGAAATATAAAAGAAGAGCAGACCTTAGTAGGAGGGACTAGAATTTTGAGGTTGGAGATTGAGTACTTTCACATTTGAGGAGAGAAATATTCCTAAAGGGCGAGTACAACAAATTGAAATTTAAAAAGATAAGACCCTGCAGAATTCTGAAAAACAATTATGCCAATTATTATGAACTTGAATTTCCAATTGGAGTTGAAATTTCACCCATTTTTAATGTAGCATACCTATACAAGTATGAGCCTAAAATAGAACAAACAACGAGTAACCAAAAATAAAAGTTAGTATAATGGGAAGAGCAATTGCTAGTTGTTGAACCGTTGAAACCATAGATGATCTTGGATAAGACTAGGGACAAAGAGTACTTTGAGTACTTGGTTAAGTGGAAGAACCTGGCAGTGATAGATGCAACCTGGATGATTTCCACACTCATATAGAAAAGTGGAAAATCCATTGAATAACTCATAGACAGACGCCCATGAAATATTTGTTCCTTGGGAGTATGATGTAGGGGCATATGTAATTCTCATTGACTAAGAGTTCAAAATTATTTACTAGAGGAGTTGGTTCCTCAAAGTGTGGTTTGTTAGATTAGGAGTTATTCATAGTTTCCATGTGTTTTATTAAAATTAGACAATTTGTTGTGGTTTGTTTAATTTTCCCCAAATTGGTCCTCAGATCCTCTCTTCAAGGATCTGAATCGAATTGATGTAATTTTAAATATTTCTTTGATTAATGACAAAATCAATTAAACTATGAGAGTGCAATTTTCCTATGATAGCTCTATATTTTCCTACCAATCCTTATGCAATTTTATTTTATCACAGAGTTTGTAAACCCTATGTTTTCAATTATATAGCTTGAGATTTTTACTTGCCTAATATAGCATCAAAGTGATTGCACGAAGGTGGAGAAGGGATAAGATTTTCCTTGGAAGTGTCATAGAGCCAATAAGAGAGGCACAAAGTTTGCAGATATTTGGGAGGAGCCGAAGTATTGAAACCAAGATTAGCACTGAAAAGGCCAACACTTAGCCATTTTTTTCCTTTGAGAAAATTTTGTCAATTGTCGGGCCCGGGTTGTTTGTTGATGGAATCTTGTAATAGATACTTAGCCTGGAAAGCCTAGATCTCATAATTTTATTTTTAATAGCATCAGGGACCAAGGACAAGGGACCATCAAGTAACGGTGACGAAAATTTCTTTCTGTTTATTGAATTTGTCAAGTGCTAGAGAAGTTACTTGGAGGTGGTTTAGCCTGGAGACTTAGAAAGCCTAGAGTCTCATAAGTTAATTTTAAATAGCATTAGGGACTAGGAGGTGACAGACCATCAAGTGACGACAATGGAAATTATTTTTGTTCCCCCGGCTTGCTAAATGACGAAGATTATGGGGCCTCCATAAGGTGAACGCATTGTCCATGTATTATTATTGGTTAAAGAAAAAAGTGGGCCATACCTAAAGGTAAAAATCATGTAAGGGATTTTAATTTCATTTTTTAAAAGCTTCAGGTGTTGAAGAAAATGTAACTAGGTTTGATATTTACAAATGTGATTTTGATCTTTGTACTTGTAAAGAAAAATAAATAATATTTTTGTAAATTATAGGAATGAGTTTCTTGCTTGTTTCATAGGTCTAGGAAAGTCAAAGAGTCAAATTCATGTATAAGGAGCTCTTCTTGAGCCTATGTGTAAATGTATACTAGTATAAAAGGCCCTCCAAGACAAGCACAATCCTCCAAGACAAAGCACAAAGAATTCTGCAAGATAAACGATGTACAAACACAATCATGTTGGCTTTCAAATTATATATAAGTCATGTCGGCTTGCATCAACAGACACACCTCTTCACACTATCATGTCAGCTAATTATTGAGGATGAAATACTATAAATATGTGGCAACAATCCTCACAAAAAAATAGAGCAGAAGACTCAGGTACCTTTGAGATTTCAGTGGTAATTATAGTCACAGTACCTCGCAATTTCTGAGATTTACAAGAAGTACCATAGTCATCATGGTTGGTTTATTTCAGTAAAGGATACAATAATCGAATCTTTGTATTGGAGAATATGTTTCAGGGTATCATGTTACACTATACAGTTCAGATTTCTCTTCTTAAATTTCGATGATAAGATACGAAGGAAAGCTCAGTAATATCTCTGCATTTTGTGTGGAAAGGAGATCAACATCGGAGCAGTGACACAGTAAGAGAGCTCGGATTGAATGGAGAACAGTTATGAGCTAAAACCTTTAGCACAGTCATTCGGATCCCTAGTTGTGGTATCATTGCAGTAAGAAACTTGGAAGTCTCTCTGAGGTCTCATAAAACCAATAGACATGAAGATTTTGTGGTGTCACCTCTATTACAGCCTTGGTAATGGAACAATGAAATATACCCCTGTCTTGGTGTAGTAAGATGACAATTCATTGCAATTACAAATTGTAGCATCAATATGGTGAATTTCAATGTCAAGACAACAATAATGATCTCATTGTCATGATGAATATCTCAGTGAAGGTGCAACAATGATGACCTCGATGAAGAAACAATAATGATGATGATCTTAGCAGTGATGAAGAAGAGGATTGATGTCTTGGTCTTAGAGTGGCCTAATAGGTTAGGGGTCATGGTCTTGATGTTCATCAATTGGAATATCTATAAGAATAATTACGTGCAGGTTTTCCTCTCCAAGAGGGGATAGGTTTTGGCCTTGGAAGAATGCCAACTTCTTGAGTTCTTGTCTCTTTGTTTTTTGTAGCATTTTGATGAAGTAAACACACACACTAATAATATGAAGAAGATCAAGCTAAGATAATTGTAAAAGCACTTCATAAATTTTTATCAAGTCTAGAAGAATCTTACTAATGCTAACTGCCCTAGATTCTTCAACACTGGGGACCCGCAGTTACGAGATTTGTACAAAACAAAGACTAGAACCCAGAGACTATTTGCACCTATTTTCCTTTGTAATTTCTCAATTATATTAAAGCCTTCCCACTGTGAATTTTAATAGGGAATCAAAATCTTGGGGGTATTGAAGGAAGCATCTTTTAAAGGGACCAACTCCTAGGGGTCAATTTCAGGTAAATCTTAAGTAGATTTGCATCACCTTGGTTGTTGATGAAGTCAATGGAAATATGGAAGAAAACATTGTTATGGACAACATTCACTCTTAAAGTTTGATTCAAGAGAGATGATCACTTGGCATTAAAGATAAGTACCTTTTTTAGATTTATGTTATTTATTGATTATATTTATTGTTTTTCTTATACTTCCTGCATGAAAATTTGAGTATATGTATACTTCTAAACTCTTGATGAGATATGATAAGTGGATCCTTCTTGAGGATCATCCGAGGTGTAGGAAAATATAGATATTGCAAGAAGAGAAGAGCTACAGTTTCCCATGAAAGTAAGTGATTTAAGTTGCAAAGGTAAATGAATACTACAAGGTATGTAAGCTACAATGTCGGATGTCAAGGTAAGCCCTGAGGTATGATAAGAATATGAAAGTAAGTTTGATTTATGGTACATGTAATATATATTAATGTTCTTGATATTTGGCAAGAATATTAAATTTTAGTAGTGATGGATCACCTGATCTCATAAATAAGGCTAGCACATTGATTTTGATATATGGTAACTTGATACTATTGTTAATGCGTGTGATAAGCATGATGAAATTGTAATAACAAGATTGATTCTCTTGTTGATCTTGGTAAGGTCTAGTAAATCTGACATGTGATAGAATTTGATGCCCTTCCTTGATTGTTATGATCCTTGAAATATGAAGATACTCTTATATGACTCTAACCCTTGATGAATATTTGATAACATGATGATGACTTGTTATGATATATTTCTGATATCCTGATATAGTTTGTGATCTAACAATTTTGTTGTAGCATGATAATATTATAGACAAGTTGATTGTGATGATTGAAAAGGATTCTCATTCAAAGGCAGAAGCACTTCATGATATTTTAACACCTATCATTATCTGAAAATATGACACTTGACTGTTGAAGGATTTTGGTCATAAATAACCATCTGATGTTGTTGAAAAAGTTTTGGCAAGTTCTGATTTGAGCAGAGAATGGTTCTCCTATTTTAATCCCCAACCACATGGAAGAAAGCTTAGTGGTGTTGTTATAAGCCTCTCAACCACATGGAATAAAGCCTATGGATGCGATTGTACTTGTAGGTCACAAAATTTGAAGCCTTATGCAAGCGATCAAGAGTGCACCAAGAGTATGACAAACCTACAGACATGGAGCAAATGATGGAAGAGTTCTATGAGTAGGGAAATTTCTAAGGACTTCATAATGTCTTGGCTTATCTTGTGTTTGCAGGGGTCTCTAGTATGTAGTGATTTTATTCTAAATGAATGGATGGCAGGAACTCATATGAATTATCCATGGTGTGAGCATTTACATTTAGCAATAGAAATAATTATGATCATGTGGATGGATTGATAAAGTTTGATATTGCATGGAAAATGACAATTGTTGACATGATGATAAGGTTTGGTTGATTTGTTTGTACGATATCGATTTGTTTGAGGCCAAGTATATTGGTTTGGTGAGTGTTATGATTGCAGAAACCATTGAATGTTTTGAAGCAAGCTCGTCGAACCTGGCATGTTCACATTGACAGTTGCTTGGTGAAGCCTGGAAGCAGTTGCAATGCAAACCTCAAAAGTTGGTCCAAGGTATGCCTTTGATTTTGGTTTTATATGCTCACAATCTATTATTGATAGGTAGTTAGCCTTTGATGATCAAGTGTAAGAGGGAGTTGTCCATTGAGTTCAAAGATATTCCAGAGATATGAGTTTGCATACACTGATAATTATAAGATCACATTGAGTACATTGTTGCTAGTATGGCTAGCTATGGGGCAGTTTGGTTAAGGAAGCTCCTTAGAAAGTTGTTTGATTAGGTTCTAGATATGACAGTGATATATTGCCATAAAAAGAATGGGATTCGATTGGAAAAGAATCTCGTATGTAGTTGGGACAAAGATATCTTTTTAGATTGAGACGGTATTGTTGTATAAGATAAGCTTAGGCTTGTGGTTATTGCCTCCGTGAGAGGGAGGATGAACAAAGGTATCCTTTGTGTGACATATTTTTTTCTCTAACATAATGTTTGATTTTAATGTCCTATATGAACAGGAAAATAGAGGATTGCTTCTCTTAGTGATGTTTGAGGCAATTTTTCAGTGAGTTGGTTAAGTTGGTACCAGATGTGAGAACATTGATATGTTTATGATATACAACAAACAACATGGATTGATGGATGTGACCCTCTTGAGGTAAGGTTCTGGGTTGATCCAGGACACTAAGCTGACTCTTCCCCCCTATTTTAGCTCCTAGGGTGAGGAATTAAGATGTAGGACTCCTAGGGTTAGGGGAACTCTAGAAAATAGGGTATCACCCTTATCTGTTACCCATAGCGTTGAAGATGTTTCTCCCCTATCTTAGTCTATACAGAGTATACCCCAAATGGAATTTGTCTTTCCCACCCATCTGGCCAATGGATTTTTGATTCTTGAGTTAGGTGTGATCCCTACTATTTATGGTAAGTGGCATCCTGTTTAGGCTAGAGATGTAGGTTTTCTACCAATGACTATTAAAGGTCATGTTGGGAAGATCAACAAAGTTTCTCAAGTCATAGCATTTGCGCCACACTAGTAGAGTTTCCCGGGTCATAGCATCAGATCCCTACTAGCAAAGTTTCCTGGGTTGTAGCATTGACTTCCGGCTGGTAGAGTTTCCTAGGTCATAGCATCGGCTCCACGCTGCTAGAGTTTCTCAAGTTGTAGCATTGGGCTCCCCGTTGCTAGAGATTCCCGGGTAGCAACATTGGCTTCCCGCTAGTAGTGATTATGGGTGGTAGAAGTGGCTCCCCGATGGATAGAGGGTGGTAGATTAAGCTCCCCTTCAATGTCAAATTCTTCTTCTTTTAGATTCGAGAATGATCAACATAAGAACATAGGCAAGCAAGAGATAAGAAGGGATAACAAGAGATCAACTGATATGCGTAGTGATGACATTTGATGAAAAGATACTTGAGATGGGACATGCTATGATCATAGGATTGGAATTTCTCCCTAACTAAGAGGGAGTGATAATTTTTGGCAGCTTAGTGACAAATTCCAATCATGGGACTAGATTCCTATTTTCGAGAGGACCAATTTTGTCTATTCGAGCACTTAATTTGGACAAGGGAAAGTGTATTTTTGAATTAAATCCCACATATGCACATTTGATCAAGTCAACCCTAAAGAAAATTGGACACTCTTGGAAGTCTATAAATAAAAGTGACCTCAACCTCTTTTAGAGATCATCATGAAGCATTCTTCTATCCTTCTATTCTTTGGTTTTTCTCACACAAGTCTGATATGGTTAATAGAAGTTCACTTGCACAGGTCCGAGATCGCAGGGTTCGAACCTTGCACGTGTGCTAGGGATTTGGTTTCCAACCACAGACATGTCATAGGTAGTTTTCAATCACAACCGCATGCATGCAAACCTATGTATGCAGTTGCAGGGTTTCAGCCGCATGCACAACACTTTCTCCGTGTGGTTGGGACCTATGGTTTGAGTTTTTCAACTACCCAAAATTTTCGTCAATTGACCATAGAATTTGACCACAGACAATGATAGTTGACCAAAGGCTTCTAAAGAATGGTTTTGATTATTGGCATTGTTGGGTTCATCTCATGGACCTTGTTTAATTAATTTTTCTAGATAGTATTATGGTTGAAGATATGGATCATTTTACTCTCTTTTGCTGAATCATTCAATGGAAATCTAATAAGAAGAATAATTTGAAAGGGTTTTCCCCATAGTGGGTTTTTCCCTAGTCTCCGACCAACTCTGGTGTCTCTATGTGTGAATTATTTTCTTGTTCCTTTATGTTCTGTTGCATTGATGATGCTATTGTTATTTCTATATAATTGCATATGTTGTTGAATAATGTTTTAAAACTGAATAATGATATGATGTTGTGTGGTGAATTTAATATGCAAACGAAGAAATGCAATTATCTAAAGTGAAGAACAATATTTCCCTATGAAAAATTAACATGTATGAGGTCAACAATTTGAATCATATTCTCTCCTTGAAGAATGAACTCAAAGAAATTAAGATGAATAAGGGGGAATCTATGCAATCCTATGTCATGAGGATATCCCAACTAAGGGATCAATTGAAGACTCCTGGAGAAACTATATATGATAGAGAGCTAGTGTTTGTCACTCTTTAAGGCCTTCCTCCTATTTGGGAAACCTTCATTACTACTATAATCAACAATGAAAAAATTCTGGCATTTGATGAGTTGGTTGGGAAATGTACTCAAGAAGAGACCAAGATGATCTCTAGAGGGAGGATTCAAAAGCATGAAGGAGAGCCCTCTACATTTGCTTCATAAGAAAAGAAGAGGAAAGGAAGAGGAAGACTATCTAATTCTAGAAATATTGCTTCAGATTCTAGGGATTCCAATAGAAGATTCAAAATGGAATTATCAAAATTTGAATGTTACAACTACCACAATCCTGATCATTATTCTCGATACTGTCAAAAAAGAGAGATGCTCCAAGGTCCAACTTCAACAACAATTATGGCTTCAACAACAATAGGTTTAGTGATAGAATAAGAGGTGATGATAAAAGAAGGAGAGATTCTCCTAATGATCGTGAAGAAGGCTATCATCCACAAAAGAGATCAAGGAAATCAAGGCATGGAAATAATGTTTCTACCACTCAATATGAATATATATATATATTTTGTTCTTTCTAGTTCTTCTCCTTCGGATTCATGTGATAGTTGGTTGGTAGATAGTAGGGCCTCTCGACATTTCTATGGCAAAGAAATTGTATTCGTCCAAAACCCTTGGCGTGTCCTGAAGGCAACAAATCAGACACGATTCACTAGGACATGTGTCCCATCAGCGTGTCTGATGTGTCTTGGAGAGTGGGATTAAAGGGATATGTGAATCCCGATAGCATGTCCTGCATGTTCCGATTTCAAGATACATTTCCCCTAAAAAAGTGTGTCACCCATCCCATAAACCCGATTTGGGTTCATTTGGTACTCATTCTTGAGTGTGTATTCTACTGTGAGTGTGTGGGATCTTGTAGCAAAGGGTTTGGGAGCATTTTGGAGGTGATTCAATCAACATGTAAGTGAATTTTGCTTCTATTTTTTTTGCATTTTTATTACAAAAATTTGCATGTGCCTTTTCTCTTTATTTTTTTACAGCATTCATGGTTCAATCAAGGGCAGCAATGAAAACTAATATGTATTTTCAAGTCAGCTTAGTGTATATATCAAGTAAGCTTAGTGTACATGTCAAGTCAGCCCATTGTATATGTCAGGTCTAGAGTGTCATAATGGTGAATGTCAAGTCAATGTCAAATAGTCAACTTTCATACTAAATGTCATCACTGTAAGACAAATCATATTATGTCACTGTCACCTTACTGAAATGTCAATCACAGTCATTATTGTTCAAGGTTACTCTGGCTCATTGATGAACTTGGTGTCATAGGACAAGGGTCATCAAATGTTTGACTCTTGCAAGGTTGTTACTCTTAAGAGAATTGTAGGTTAGTTCTAGGTATCATTTACCACTGTCAAGTATGTCAAGGTCAACACACTATCATACATTATTATTAGTCAATTTATTGTCAGTTAACATCTACCCACTGCCATTTATATTAAGGCATCAATCACACACAACATAACTAAGGTCACTTCCACACAAGACACACTTCACTGCTATGGTCTTGGTTATAAGGTCATTATCATATAGTCATTCAAGACCTACAGGTCATTGTTATTCAAGTCATTAGCATATTGTGTGATTTGTAGCTAATCTCACACTTAGGATAGACCTTAGACAACAATAAACAAGTCTACAAGTCTCGGTCTACAAGGATACATGGAGTAACACCCTTCACTGCCCTTAAACCTTGGATGTAAGCTACAGGTCTGCGGTGTAGGAGGAAGGTTGAAGCACGGATGTCCACAAGGAGAAGGCCTAGACCCTCACTTCCTTCATAAGGTTCTTTTGGAAGGGAGGTCGCATCTCAATAGAGACTTCTTTGCCTCTGAATTTTGTGCCCTAGGAATAGACAAAGAAGCCCTAGATTTTTGTAAGAAATATCTAATTTTTAATCTATATATATATATATATAGATATAACATGTCCTATTATGGGGGGTCAACATGCCTATGTCAGACACTCAAATTTTCATGTCCTGCATGTCCTGTGTCCCTGTGTTAGGTGACTTAGTTTGATGGGTATCGTGAAGTCCTCTCAAATATGCTTGAGAGGTAGACCAATCTAAAAATCACCCTTGGAGACAATTCCACTTATCTTGTGAAGGGCTTTAGTTTTGTTAAATTTCATTGGGACCATGGGGAAATTGTTCTTCATGATGTGGTGTATGTTTCAGGACTAAAGAAGAACCATGTATCTATATCTTCTTTGGAAGAAAAAGGAATGAGAGTTTCCTTCATAAGGGGAAAGGTCCTCACCTTGCCATTGGAATCTCTCATAAGGGATGCTTTTACCATGGGATCTATAATTGAAGGACTATACAGATTCAATGGCAGACCACTGCGAGAAATGATACATGATAGAAATCATCAAAGTGAGAGATGGCACTGAAGGTTTTCACATCTACACTATGAAGCCCTGCCCAAAGAGAGAAGGATGGTTTCTGGAATGCCTGATGTTCAATCTTATCATGATGGATTATGTCCGGGATGTGCTAGTGGAAAGAAGTCAATCCAACCATTCCCATCTAGCAAAAGTAGGACCAATGATATTCTACAACTCATCCATTTTGATCTATGTCATCCCATGTCAGTGATATCTCTGGGTGACTATCTATACTATATAATATTTGTGGATGAATTGTCTCCGAAGACACGGATATTCTACTTGAAGCACAAGGATGAAGCATTCGAGATGTTCTAGTACTTCAAGGCACTGATATAGAATCAAACATGGAAAGGAATCAAGGTCTTCAAGTTCGACGATGTTGGAGAATATACTTCTAATGAGTTCACTGACTTCTACAAAAAGGCTATAATCGAGAAGTATACCATTGTACCCTATAATATTGAGCAGAATAGCATGGTTGAAAGAAAGAATAGGACTATCATGGAATTTTTTCAATCCTAGATATTCTGAAATTATTTTCTGAACATACTTTGACATGTGTGCCCCGCATACAAAATGGTGTTGCGGATGCGCTGGCTAAGGCAGCAAGTAATTTAAAAATTCTAATGAATTCCAGCAACAAATTTGAGATTTATGTGAAACACCGCCCCACAGTTCCGGATAATCAAAGATGTTGGCAAGTCTTCTAGGATGATGAAGAAATTAAAGATTTTCTGCAGATTGAAGGTGAGTTTAAAGACATTTCCATAGATACAGAATTAGATGAAGTAAATCAAATGGATGTGCTGCAACTTAAGGACAATTTTATTCCTAAAGGATTGATTCCTTTGGAAGAGTTGTTTGATCAAGATGATGTGGCCCGCAAACCGACATTGAGACCAACTGAAGAAGGTGTTGAAGAGGTAAACATTGGAGCAGTTGAGAATCCCAAGATGGTAAAGCTATCAAAGTCGTTGACACCAAAGGTAAAGAAGGAGTATGTTAGATTGTTATCTTCATTTTCTAATGTCTTTGCATGGGATTATTCAGATCTGAAAACATATGATACTAATATCATTCAGCATACTATTCCTATAAAGCCAAATCAGAAACCTTTCCGTCAAAAGTTGAGGAGAATCAATCCTAAATTGCTGCCATTGATAGAAAAAGAAGTGAATAGGTTGTACAAGTCTGGAATCATAGTACCTATCAGATTTTCCGATTGGATATCCAATTTGGTACCTGTAAGAAAGAAGACCAGTGAGATCCGTTTATGCATTGACTTCAGAAATTTGAATAAGGTGTCTTTAAAAGACAATTATCTGTTACCCAAAATGGATCATATACTGCAGCGAGTAGTTGGAGCATCAAGGATGTCGCTACTCGATGGATATTCCGGGTACAATCAGATTTTGGTAAATGAGGATGATCGTGACAAAACTGCATTCACTACTCCATGGGGAACATTTCATTATGAAAAGATGTCGTTTGGTTTGAAAAATGCAGGTGCCACTTTTCAGCGTGCGATGGATATGGCCTTTGCCAACGAGAAAGATGTCTTTTTAGTTGTTTACCTTGATGATTTGACTGTATTTTCGAAATCTGATGAAGAACATTTATATCACTTGAAATTGGTTTTTCAAAACTGCAGAAAATATGGTATTTTGTTGAATCCAAAGAAGAGTCTTTTCGCCATGAGTGAAGGAAAGCTCTTGGGCCACATCATTTCCAAAGATGGCATCCGTATAGATCCTGCGCGTGTTGAAGCTATTCAGCAAATCGAGCAGCCTCGGAACAAAAAAGAAATACAGTCCTTTAATGGTAAGCTGAATTTTCTGCGTCGCTTCATTCCGAATCTAGCCGAGCATCTTAGAGAAATCACAAGCATGCTGAAAAAGGACATCCAGCTAAAATGGACCGAAGAGGCAGTAAAATCTTTCAATTTGGTAAAGTTGGTTCTATCTTCAGCCCCTACTCTAATCAGTCCGGATTACACACAAGATTTTATTTTATTTTCATTTGCTTCTGAGCACACATTGGCAGTTGTACTAATGCAAAAAAGAGATGGAGTTGAGAAGCCTATTGCTTTCTTCAGCCGTATTATAAGGGACGGAGCATTGAAGTATAACATCATCGAAAAACAAGCGCTTGCGCTTGTGAAGGCTTTGAAGGATTTCCGTGTGTATATATTGAATTCCCACATTATTGCATATGTTCCTAACGCAACAGTAAAGGATGTTTTAGTACAGGCAGAACCGGAAGGAAGGCGCGGTAGGTGGATTGCTGCATTATTAGAGTATGATGTGGAAATTAAACCCACTAAGTTGATTAAAGGTCAAGGTCTTGCCAAATTGATGGCTGAAACAAATCTCCACGTCCTAGATATCAATTTGATAGCTACCATGTCCGATGAAGATGAGGAGAATTCAGCACAACAGGTATCTGACATCTTTATTTCTTCTCCTTGGTATGCTGATATTATTTGTGTACTTCAAAATTTGTCTTCACCTCCCGGGATGCCTCGAAATAAAAGTAGGACATTGAAGTTGAAAGCAGCCAAGTTTTGCATCCTCAAATCTGCACTATATTGGAAAGACCCCGGTGGAATATTGCTGAATTGTTTGGTCGAGGAGGAAGCCAAAACAGTGGTGGAAGATTTTCATAAAGGTGACTGCGGGGGCCATTTGTTTTGGAAGACTATAGCTAATAATATCCTAAGGGCAGGTTTTTATTGGCCTTCGTTATTTTCAGATGTATATAAAGCTGTCAAGAATTGTCACGAGTGCCAAATTTTTCAAGGGAAACAGAAATTACAGCCATTGCCTCTCAAACCAATTGAAGTCAGCGCACCATTTCAGCAGTGGGGCTTGGATTTTATCGGCGAGATTCATCCGGCATCACCAGGACATCATAGATGGATATTGACAGCTACAGATTACTTCACAAAATGGATTGAAGCCATTCCCACCCGGCAGGCCATGGATGCGGTAATTATTTCTTTCCTTCAAAATAATATACTGTCACGTTTTGGCTGTCCGAGTAAGTTAATTACAGATAATGCAGCAGCATTCAAATAAAAAAGAATGGTTGACTTTTGCTACAAATACAATATCAGCTTGGGGCATTCTACCGCCTACCATCCGCAAGGAAATGGGTTGGCAAAAACTTCAAATAATTCCTTGGTAAATATCATTAAAAAGTTGCTGGAAATCAATAAGAAGAGCTAGCATAAAAAGTTAGTGAATGCACTGTGGGCTGATAGGGTAAGTCAGAAAAAGTCAATTGGCATGTCTCCTTTTGAGTTGGTGTACGGGACAAATGCAGTGTTTCCTACTTCGCTTGCTATTCCGGTGGTCAAATTGCTTCAAGAAGCTGGTAGTGAGGAAGATCCCATGCAGAGGCGGATTAATCAAATGATTCATTTACAGCAGACACGGGAGGAGGTTCTTCACAATACTCTCAAGTTGCAAGAGCGCATAAAGAAGATTTATGACAGGAAAGCAAAACCAGATGACTTCCAAATAGATGATGTGGTTTTGAAGTGGGATGCTCGGAATGAAGACAAAGGGAAGCACGGCAAATTTGATAATTTATGGAAGGGTCCCTACAAGATCACAACATATCGTGGCCAAAATGCTTTTCTTCTCAAGGAAATGAACGGAGATGATTATCCCGGAGGGTCGATCAATGGTTGGCTGCTAAAAAGGTACCATGTTTGAGCATTTTCTGTTCTTGTCACCATCATTGTACATACCATTTTACTCTTATTTTATCGCATGTGTGTACTGATCTTTCATCCTCAGTCTGGGGCCCGTGGTGAAGGCTATAATTCTGGAGATGAAGATTGGTTGGTTTGAGGTTTGTCAAGGTGTTTTTATCAGTCCATTTTCTGTCCAAAATTGAGTTAGTTTGGGTCAAAGTTGTGTCCAATTTTCAGTCAAATCTGCAGTCACTAAAGTTGTCAGAGTTTGTGTCAAATGAGTAAATAATGACTCCATCGCCCAATGGTTGAAGGCACTAGTCTGCTCTCCCAGAGGTCTGAGGTTCTTGGCATCTCCAAGGAGCTACCATCCCCATTGGAGCCAATGTTAGAGTCGGTCTAGTAGCCCTCCACCAGAGATCAAAGCTCTTTGCATTTCATGATTAGGTGTCCCATCAGTGTGATCATGTTGCATTCCGTTAGGCATGCCATAATCCCGATGGAGGGAGTTTGTGTCTTTTATTCTCCTCCTGTTTGGCACTGCTGGTTCAAGTTTGTTTAAGTAAATAAAATCTTCAAAGGGTCATTAATCTTGTTTTAAATTTCGAGGTCTTAGGTCTAGGGTTGAGTCAATTTTTGTCTTGAGAGGTCATAAAGGACCAGCAGGCCAGAGGGATGTTCTTCATAACATCATTTCAATAATTCTCACTATTGTACAGCTAAATTTTCACCTTGTTTTCAAAACTCTGTTTTTGAATAACAAAGGTCATTATCTCGTTTTTGTAAAAATTGTCAAAATTTCAAATTCTCCAAATGTCAAAGTGCAGCCTTGGTCTCCTTTGCCAAAGCATCTTAGAAGATATCCCTGCAAAAATTTTCAGAAAAAATCATCATTTCAACCAATTTTTCAAAGAAAGGAAACCAAAAGTCAGAGCCAATTAATTCAAAAAAGTGTCAACACTCAAACATTATAAAGTGGATTTTGGGCAAATAAAAATCTAAAGGAAGCCTATAAAAGCACATCACTCTTCATTAGCAACTCATTTGCCTCTCACAAGCTAAGTGAATCCTTGCAAAGGCGATTTCAAGAGTTCTTGAGAAAATTGGGCAGTTTCAGAGGCACGCTACGCATCAGGGAGGGCGCGCTACGCATCAGGGGCGCGCTACGCATCAGACTGCCTTTCTCAGAACAAATTTGCACATGCGCTACACGTCAGAGGTGCGCTACGCATTGGGCGAGGCACGCTACGCGTTGGGTTTTTTGCTCAACAAACTGTCAGCAAGTTACCAAATCGTCTTTTCTCTCAAGCAGATTGCAGCATTTGAAAAAGTCAAACAATAGTTAATTGGGTGCAAAGTCAACAATACATTTCAGCCATCTTGCCTTCAAAACCATGTCAGAAACCAAATCAGATTATCAGCAGAGTTATGACAGTGATTCAACACCGGAGGTAGAAGTGCCAAGGAGGCATCACAAGGGTGGTAAGGGTGGTCGGCATGTCAGGGAGGAGCCCACTTCTCTGGCTCAATTGCAAGCTTGTCCACTTGCAATGACATGTTTTCAGTATCAATCATGCTTCGGATATTGTGAGAGGATCTCACAAATTCAACACCACAGAGAATTGGTCCGCTTGTTTGTCCTACATTTGCACAATGGTCATGTGAACCTTGCAGGAGTGGATTTCACCCTATCACCTGAAATTGTTGCTCAAGCCACCGGGATACCAAATGTTGGGGAACAGTGGAACAAGCGCCAGCAGCTAGACCGATTTCATTATCAACCATATATCAAACCCAGGTGTATGAGACACCTAACTGTTGTTTTTCCCTTCAGATTCTTAAGGGATGAGTATGCACCCTTGATGGGGCTCATTATGCGCTATTTCACTTGTGAAGGCAAATTTTCACGTTTATATTCGTACCATATCCGTTTGTTGATGCATTTCACCCGTGTACGAATGATGAACATTCCATTTTTCATGTGCCGGAATATAGAGAAGATGGTGCCCGTAGTGCAAAGGAAGAACCCCGCACAACAACACAAAAGTATATATCATTATGCACTGATCGAGATCATAGTGATGCATCAGTTGGCACAGCAGGGTATTGCTTGGGAGGATTTCATTTCTCGCGACTTCTTCATGGTGCCATAGCCACCTCCTGAGATTGTCCATGATGAGGGAGGGCCTTCACAACAGTTTCACATTCCAGAGCCCGAGCATGTCAGCACTCCAGCATGTGTTACATATCAGAGAGGCCACAGGGCCTTATTTGCATCTGCACGGCGAGTATTATCTCCGCACCAGGTGGAAGAGGTCTCGCCTTCTTCATCAGCACAGCGAGTGTTATCTCCACATCAGGTGGAAGGGGCCTCGCTTTCGACAGCAGCACAGGTACAAGAGAGAGGCAAGCAGCCCATGATTGATGAGGGGCCATCAGGTGACCCGGACATAGATATTATTGACCTTGATATCAGCTCTCCTAGCTTAGAGCTAAAGGAGATCATTCAGCAACAAAAGGCTGAAAATGACTTGTTGCAGCAGAAGTTGGAAATGGCAAATTGGACAATCACATACTTAGAGAAGCGCAACAAGCAGTTAGAGGATGAACACACTCTTGATGAGTTGCGGAGGATCCGAGAAGACCGGAACTTGGCTCGCAAGAGACCCGGTGATTTGACACCTATCAAGCAAGGGTCTATGCTCATTCGGGTGAACACTCATTTAGAGAAGTTGTTAGCCAAGGCAAACAGGGACAAAGATATGCTCCACCACATGAAGAATCATTATTGGGCCCGCATGCATGTGTGCAAAGCAAAAATGAAGGTACTCAAAAGACGATTGGCCAAGGCACTAAAACGGAGGAAAAGGCCCGATCCACTTCAGATTTTGGCTGAAGCCACCTTGAAGGAGCATGGTGCTCAATGATACACCTCCAGCTCAAAATTCAGAAAATTTGGAGCAATTTTGGTCAATTTTTAATTTTTTTTGCTAAAAACAGGTTTTTGCCCTCAACGCGTAGCGCGCCGCGCGCTACCCTGAAGTTGGGGAGGTCCATTTCACAAAAACTCAGCATTTTTGGATTTTTCATGACAAGTTACACTTGCTCAGCCACTACCAAGACATTTCATTGAGGTTTGGGCCCTCAAAAGGTCAAAAAACAAGAAAAAAATGACCTTCTGCCACTTTTTGGACACACAGGAAGCAGTCTTGGGAGATTGCATTTTTGGAGGGGCAAATGGCCCCCAAATTGAGAAATGCCACTTGGGCGGGAGAGTAGACATCAAGTCCTTTCCAACAAACCCACTTGTGCCTCATTTGGATGCCAGGAAGTGCCCCAAAAGTGGGCTCAAAGGCGCGCTACGCGTTGAGAAATGGTGCGCTACGCATCAGGACATTTTCTCAATTTTTCACCTTCAGCTCAGGAAAACGCAGCATTTGACCAGTTTTGACTTTTTGGTGGGATTTTTCATCCTCCTTGATGTAATTGATGTAATTTTATGTTGACATGACACTTTTTACCTATGCTAGAAGATTCATTCATAAAATAGCAAAAAATTAATGAATGAATTGGTTTCCTAACTTATAGAGGCAAGTTGTTTTGATTGCCTAGATTGTAGTGCTCAGTTTAGAATTGGTTGAAACAGCTCCTAGGATGATGAGCTCGACCCCTAGAGGCAAGGAAATGTGTTAGCTTGCCTATATTATGTACTTTCTTATTCATTTTCATGGTTGGACTCTTGAGGGATAAGCTTAGACTATATTACTCTTTGTATCTCTTGCAATTTTGGCAAAGGAAAGACCAGGGTTTTGCAACACTATTTGGAATTCCTATGGTGATTTGTGTTGATGGTGTGTTTCTCTCATGTACTTGTAAGTTTGTTATGTGTATCATTTTCCTACTCTTCTCTTCTGCAAATTAAGTAAATGAAGTGTTAAGGTAGAATTCATGGTTTCTATGCTCTGCCTTTAAGTTTGCTTAATATCTATGTTTTCATCTGTTTAAGGAGAACTCTCGATGGTTTCTTGCTCTCCTTAGCTCCTCACCGGTCATATCCATCCATTCACTTATTTCAAACGCATCAAGACAATCTCCTACCTTGCCCCAAAAAGACCTCTGCAAAAACTGTGTCTCATCCCCGCACCCAAAATTGTCGTGCTCAGCTTTCCAACAAAACCCTAAAAATTTAAAATCAAACTTTTCCTATCAGTTTACTAGCCTAAAATCAGTGTTCTTTATTGGTCATCTCAACCCTTTGAAGACCTTTTGCCGAGATAGACCCGGAGAGAGCCCTCTCCTGTCCCCGTAGGGCTAGCTACGAGGCTAACTGGTTTGATGTTGCCTTGGATTTTGTCTTTTTCAGCCTGATGCCAAATTCAAGCGCTAACATATTGGCGACCATACTGGGGAGAACAACTTGTTTGTGGGTTGATGTGTTTATTTCACAAGTCTTAGACGGAGCCTGAAGTTATGCCAGGTAGCCTTCGAAACGCTTTTGCTTTGCATAAGCAGAAGTAGATAAACGCTGCTTCAGTCCATCTCCGTGAGCTTGTGAATACAGCACTTCATTTGTATTTTACCCCAGTACATTTGTAAACTCTGAAACTTTTGATGATAAGTTGAGAGTTTTCACAGGCTGATTGGCTATTTGTTCCTCGATATCCAAGCTGGCTTCAGATTCTAGTCATATATTCAAATCTCACTCATGTCCAGCTGTTTTTAAGTATCTTGAAGACATTGATTTTGACGAGAGCTTTGAGTTGTCCCTGTTCAAAACCAAATCTGAAAGTGCACTTGATTCTCTAGTTCCCAACCCTGATTTTGCTGCTGCCCTTGAAATCGAGAGACACAATAAATTGGTTGAAAATTTCATCCTAAGACACCTTCAGACAGATATCCAAGTCACTAATCTTACTGATTTCCTCAAAACTATATCTGTCAATATTGGATCTACTATCATGGCTTATGTTCCGCACGAACAGACCAATCCTCCTTTTATTTCTATATCCCCTATAGTCACACATCCTGAATCTATAGTCAATTCTCCCTCTTCATCCCATATCGCTTCTCCTCCGCCTACACCTCCCTATACCCCTCATTCACCTACTCCACCTACTACTCCTAGACCCAATCTACCTAAAGCAATGGCTGCCCGGTTTGCCCCTCTTGCTCTTCCTCAAAATCTGCATGATATGCCAGCTGATTATCAGAGTAAAATTCCCATGTTTGATGGCACTCCTCAAGGTGTTTCCGCTCAGCAGCATATAGACAAAATGGCAACTTTCTTTGATCTATATGAGATAGATGAAGAAGATGTAACTATGTGTTTGTTTGTGCAAACATTCGGAGGAGAAGTAAGAAAATGGTTCAGAGGTTTGACAGCTAGAAGCATACCCACATTGGATGAACTTCAGAAGCAGTTTCTAGATCGATGGGAAATCAGAAAGGATCCACTTCAAATCAATGCCGAGTACAACAATCTCAAACGCAATCATGGTGAGTCTGTCCAAGATTACATTATCAGATTTAACATAGTTTACAATGCTATTCCAGATGATTTAAGACCATCTAGAAAATCAGCTCTTCTCAAATTCCCAGATGGCTTTGATCCGGAGATGGCTTATTCACTGCGAGATAGAGATCCGCCTACCTTGGAGGATATGCAGAAAATCGTTGCTAGTGTTGAAGCGAATTTGAATGATAAAAGAGCAAGGATGAAAACCGAAAAAAGAGTGACAATCAAAGAAGAAGCTTCTACATCAGATCAACTCCTTCGCAAGGTAGAAAAGGTAGAAAGGATGCTTGAAAACGCTCATCTTGACAAGCCAGAACCGCAGATTCGCAATCCTAATTTCAGAGGTCTGCAGCAGCCACAATACAGAATTAAGCAGCGTGAAACAAGGGCACAAGAGTTAGCAGCTCAGCAGCAAATAAAACCTCCTCTTCAGCAGAATTTTGTTAGCCAAGAATCCGAGGATGAAGGTGATACTATCGGGGAGGAAAATCATTTTTTCACTCCTGATGATCTGCCTACCTATATTACAGAAGAAGAAGAATTTGTGAGAAACTCCATCATCCATCAGGATGAGAATTATATCTTATCAAATGATGCAGCACTTGAGGAAGAATCGAAGGAGTATAAAAGAGGATATCTCAATGCTTTGTCCACTCAGCAAAAACAATTAAGAAATCGAGCTATTCCCATAAATCCCATTCAGAAGAAGAAAGATACTTCAGCAAAAAATGATTCAGCTTCCCACAGAAAAAAGGAAAAGAGATAATTGATCCCCCAGCAGGTCAATCATCTTCAGCAGATAAGGTAAATCAACCACCAAGCACAATGAGGGATAAAATTGAAAGAAGAGAAGTCCCGGCCAAAGAAGGTGAAAGGGTTTCAGCATTTAGTTTGGAGAATGAAATTTCAAAGCTAAAAGTGTCTATTCCATTGACTGAAATCATGAAAAACACCAGCTACCGAGGTCAAATTTCCAAAATTTTGAATATTGATCCAATGCTTGACACGGTAAATGTAGAGGATGATCAGCCGGAATTAATTTTTGGGCCTGCTTTAGATGGTGAGTCTCCTGAAAGTGATGTTCCTCCCTTCTATATCAGTTTGAGGTTGCACGAGTATGTTTTACATAATGCTATGTTTGACTCGGGTGCTTCGCACAATTTGATGCCGAAAGAAATCATGGAAAAGCTGGGATTAGACATCACAAGAAAATATCATGATTTGTATTCATTTGATTCCAGCCGGGTAAAGTGTATCGGCTTGATCAAGGACTTGGTGGTAAGCCTAGATCAAATTCCAACTAAGAATGTCTTGATGGATGTGGTTGTGGCGGATATTCCTCTGCGTTTTGGTATGTTGCTTTCAAGGTCTTGGGGAGCTAAGTTGAAAGGTACACTTCAGCTAGATTTTTCTTATGCTGCAATTCCAGTCTTTGGTCAAATGAGAAAGTTATATCGGGAGAAAAGATGAAATACATGATAACTAGCAAAGAAAAGCCAATAAATCATCCTGTAAATTATGTACATACAGATTTGGAGTCGTTTGTTTTGTTTGCTGATAATTTTAATGAGATAGATAGTCAGTTAGTTCAGGCAGAGGATATACCAGAGATTACCGAAAATTTTAGAGAAGTTCTGCAAAAGGAAAGAGAAGAAAAGCCAGCTGCCATGAAGCAAACAGCTGAAGCTAAGGGGCAGCAAACAGAAAAAATAGAGGCAACACAGTTTCAGCAGTTGGAAGAAGATGAAGATGGTCTTTGGACCATGGATTTTGATGGCGCTGTGGGCAGTGATGGTGCTGGTATTGGTGTGTGGATTCGAAGTCCCTTTTCTGCCCGAGACAAAGTCCCAAGCAAGGTGAGAGTGTGTTCTTATAAATTAGCATTCGATTGTTCAAATAATGAGGCAGAATATGAGGCTCTCATTGCTGGCCTTAAAATTCTTCGCAAGTTGAAAGCAAAGAAGATTGCAGTTTATGGTGATTCCGAGTTGGTGATAAAGCAAGTTAAAGGTGAGTTTTAGGCCAAGCATCCTCGTATGAGGGCATATCGAAATGCTGTCCTAGATATTCTGAAATTATTTTCTGAACATACTTTGACATGTGTGCCTCGCATACAAAATGGTGTTGCGGATGCGCTGGCTAAGGCAGCAAGTAATTTAAAAATTCCAATGAATTCCAGCAACAAATTTGAGATTTATGTGAAACACCGCCCCACAGTTCCGGATAATCAAAGATGTTGGCAAGTCTTCTAGGATGATGAAGAAATTAAAGATTTTTTGCAGATTGAAGGTGAGTTTAAAGACATTTCCATAGATACAGAATTAGACGAAGTAAATCAAATGGATGTGCTGCAACTTAAGGACAATTTTATTCCTAAAGGATTGATTCCTTTGGAAGAGTTGTTTGATCAAGATGATGTGGCCCGCAAACCGACATTGAGACAACCTGAAGAAGGTGTTGAAGAGGTAAACATTGGAGCAGCTGAGAATCCCAAGATGGTAAAGCTATCAAAGTCGTTGACACCAAAGGTAAAGAAGGAGTATGTTAGATTGTTATCTTCGTTTTCTAATGTCTTTGCATGGGATTATTCAGATCTGAAAACATATGATACTAATATCATTCAGCATACTATTCCTATAAAGCCAAATCAGAAACCTTTCCGTCAAAAGTTGAGGAGAATCAATCCTAAATTGTTGCCATTGATAGAAAAAGAAGTGAATAGGTTGTACAAGTCTGGAATCATAGTACCTATCAGATTTTCCGATTGGATATCCAATTTGGTACCCGTAAGAAAGAAGACCCGTGAGATCCGTTTATGCATTGACTTCAGAAATTTGAATAAGGTGTCTTTAAAAGACAATTATCCGTTACCCAAGATGGATCATATCCTGCAGCGAGTAGTTGGAGCATCAAGGATGTCGCTACTCGATGGCTATTCCGGGTACAATCAGATTTTGGTAAATGAGGATGATCGTGACAAAATTGCATTCACTACTCCATGGGGAACATTTCATTATGCAAAGATGTCGTTTGGTTTGAAAAATGCAGGTGCCACTTTTCAGCGTGCAATGGATATCGCCTTTGCCAACGAGAAAGATGTCTTTTTAGTTGTTTACCTTGATGATTTGACTGTATTTTCGAAATCTGATGAAGAACATTTATATCACTTGAAATTGGTTTTTCAAAAGTGCAGAAAATATGGTATTTTTCTGAATCCAAAGAAGAGTCTTTTCGCCATGAGTGAAGGAAAGCTCTTGGGCCACATCATTTCCAAAGATGGCATCCGTATATATCCTGCGCATGTTGAAGCTATTCAGCAAATCGAGCAGCCTCGGAACAAAAAAGAAATACAGTCCTTTAATGGTAAGCTGAATTTTCTGCGTCGCTTCATTCCGAATCTAGCCGAGCATCTTAGAGAAATCACAAGCATGCTGAAAAAGGACAGCCAGCTAAAATGGACCGAAGAGGCAGTAAAATCTTTCAATTTGGTAAAGTTGGTTCTATCTTCAGCCCCTACTCTAATCAGTCTGGATTACACACAAGATTTTATTTTATTTTCATTTGCTTCTGAGCACACATTGGCAGCTGTACTAATGCAAAAAAGAGATGGAGTTGAGAAGCCTATTGCTTTCTTCAGCCGTATTATAAGGGACGGAGAATTGAAGTATAACATCATCGAAAAACAAGCGCTTGCGCTTGTGAAGGCTTTGAAGGATTTCCGTGTGTATATATTGAATTCCCACATTATTGCATATGTTCCTAACGCAGCAGTAAAGGATGTTTTAGTACAGGCAGAACCAGAAGGAAGGTGCGGTAGGTGGATTGCTGCATTATTAGAGTATGATGTGGAAATTAAACCCACTAAGTTGATTAAAGGTCAAGGTCTTGCCAAATTGATGGCTGAAACAAATCTCCACGTCCTAGATATCAATTTGATAGCTGCCATGTCCGATGAAGATGAGGAGAATTCAGCACAACAGGTATCTGACATCTTTATTTCTTCTCCTTGGTATGCTGATATTATTTGTGTACTTCAAAATTTGTCTTCACCTCCCGGGATGCCTCGAAATAAAAGCAGGACATTGAAGTTGAAAGCAGCCAAGTTTTGCATTCTCAAATCTGCACTATATTGGAAAGACCCCAGTGGAATATTGCTGAATTGTTTGGTCGAGGAGGAAGCCAAAACAGTGGTGGAAGATTTTCATAAAGGTGACTGCGGGGGCCATTTGTTTTGGAAGACTACAGCTAATAAGATCCTAAGGGCAGGTTTTTATTGGCCTTCGTTGTTTTCAGATGTATATAAAGTTGTCAAGAATTGTCACGAGTGCCAAATTTTTCAAGGGAAACAGAAATTACAGCCATTGCCTCTCAAACCAATTGAAGTCAGCGCACCATTTCAGCAGTGGGGCTTGGATTTTATCAGCGAGATTCATCCGGCATCATCAGGACAACATAGATGGATATTGACAGCTACATATTACTTCACAAAATGGATTGAAGCCATTCCCACCCGGCAGGCCACGGATGCGGTAATTATTTCTTTCCTTCAAAATAATATACTGTCACGTTTTGGCTGTCCGAGTAAGTTAATTACAGATAATGCATCAGCATTCAAATCAAAAAGAATGGTTGACTTTTGCTACAAATATAATATCAACTTGGGGCATTATACCGCCTACCATCCGCAAGGAAATGGGTTGGCAGAATCTTCAAATAATTCCTTGGTAAATATCATTAAAAAGTTGTTGGAAATCAATAAGAAGAGCTGGCATAAAAAGTTAGTGAATGCACTGTGGGCTGATAGGGTAAGTCAGAAAAAGTCAATTGGCATGTCTCCTTTTGAGTTGGTGTACAGGACAAATGCAGTGTTTCCTACTTCGCTTGCTATTCTGGTGGTCAAATTGCTTCAAGAAACTGGTAGTGAGGAAGATCCCATGCAGAGGCGGATTAATCAAATGATTCATTTACAGCAGACACGGGAGGAGGTTCTTCACAATACTCTCAAGTTGCAAGAGCGCATAAAGAAGATTTATGACAGGAAAGCAAAACCAGATGACTTCCAAATAGATGATGTGGTTTTGAAGTGGGATGCTCGGAATGAAGACAAAGGGAAGCACGGCAAATTTGATAATTTATGGAAGGGTCCCTACAAGATCGCAGCATATCGTGGCCAAAATGCTTTTCTTCTCAAGGAAATGAACGGAGATGATTATCCCGGAGGGTCGATCAATGGTCGGCTGCTAAAGAGGTACCATGTCTGAGCATTTTCTGTTCTTGTCACCATCATTGTACATACCGTTTTACTCTTATTTTATCGCATGTGTATTGATCTTTCATCCTCGGTGTGGGGCCCGTGGTGAAGGCTATAATTCTGAAGATGAAGATTGGTTGGTTTGAGGTTTGTCAAGGTGTTTTTATCAGTCCATTTTCTGTCCAAAATTGAGTTAGTTTGGGTCAAATTTGTGTCCAATTTTCAGTCAAATCGGCAGTCACTAAAGCTGTCAGAGTTTGTGTCAAATGAATAAATAATGACTCCATCGCCCAATGGTTGAAGGCACTGGTCTGCTCTCCCAGAGGTCTGAGGTTCTTGGCATCTCCAAGGAGCTACCATCCCCATTGGAGCCAATGTTTGAGTCGGTCTAGTAGCCCTCCACCAGAGATCAAAGCTCTTTGCATTTCATGATTAGGTGTCCCATCAGTGTGATCATGTTGCATTCCGTTAGGCATGCCATAATCCCAGTGGAGGGAGTTTGTGTCTTTTATTCTCCTCATGTTTGGCACTGCTGGTTCAGGTTTGTTTAAGTAAATAAAATCTTCAAAGGGTCATTAATCTTGTTTTAAATTTCGAGGTCTTAGGTCTAGGGTTGAGTCAATTTTTGTCTTGAGAGGTCATAAAGGACCAGCAGGCCAGAGGGATGTTCTTCATAACATCATTTCAATAATTCTCACTATTGTACAACTAAATTTTCACCTTGTTTTCAAAACTCTATTTTTGAAAAACAAAGGTCATTATCTCGTTTTTGTAAAAATTGTCAAAATTTCAAATTCTCCAAATGTCGAAGTGCAGCCTTGGTCTCCTTTGCCAAAGCATCTTAGAAGATATCCCTGCAAAAATTTTCAGAAAAAATCATCATTTCAACCAATTTTTCAAAGAAAGGAAACCAAAAGTCAGAGCCAATTAATTCAAAAAAGTGTTAACACTCAAACATTATAAAGTGGATTTTAGGCAAATAAAAATCTAATGGAAGCCTATAAAAGCACATCACTCTTCATTAGCAACTCATTTTCCTCTCACAAGCTAAGTGAATCCTTGCAAAGGCGATTTCAAGAGTTCTTGAGCAAATTGGGCAGTTTCAGAGGCGCGCTACGCATCAGGGAGGGTGCGCTACGCGTCAGGGGCGCGCTACGCATCAGGCTGCCTTTCTCAGAACAAATTTGCACGTGCGCTACGCGTCAGAGGCGCGCTACGCGTTGGGCGAGGCGCGCTACGCGTTGGGTTTTTCGCTCAACAAACTGTCAGCAAGCTACCAAATCGTCTTTTCTCTCAAGCAGATTGCAGCATTTGAAAAAGTAAAACAATAGTTAATTGGGTGCAAAGTCAGCAATATATTTCAGCCATCTTGCCTTCAAAACCATGTTAGAAACCGAATCAGATTATCAACAGAGTTATGACAGTGATTCAACACCGGAGGTAGAAGTGCCAAGGAGGCATCACAAGGGTGGTAAGGGTGGTCGGCATGTCAGGGAGGAGCCCACTTCTCTGGCTCAATTGCAAGCTTGTCCACTTGCAATGACATGTTTTCAGTATCAATCATGCTTCAGAAATTGTGAGAGGATCTCACAAATTCAACACCACAGAGAATTGGTCCGCTTGTTTGTCCTACATTTGCACAATGGTCATGTGAACCTTGCAGGAGTGGATTTCACCCTATCACCTGAAATTGTTGCTCAAGCCACCGGGATACCAAATGTTGGGGAAGAGTGGAACAAGCGCCAGCAGCTAGACCGATTTCATTATCAACCATATATCAAACCCGGGTGTATGAGACACCTAACTGTTGTTTTTCCCTTCAGATTCTTAAGGGATGAGTATGCACCCTTGATGAGGCTCATTATGCGCTATTTCACTTGTGAAGGCAGATTTTCACATTTATATTCGTACCATATCCGTTTGTTGATGCATTTCACCCGGGTACGAATGATGAACATTCCATTTTTCATGTGTCGGAATATAGAGAAGATGGTGCCTGTAGTGCAAAGGAAGAACCCCACACAGCAACACAAAAGTATATATCATTATGCACTGATCGAGATCATAGTGATGCATCAGTTGGCACAGCAGGGTATTGCTTGGGAGGATTTCATTTCTCGTGACTTCTTCATGGTGCCACAGCCACCTCCTGAGATTGTCCATGATGATGGAGGGCCTTCACAGCAATTTCACATTCCAGAGCCCGAGCATGTCAGCACTCCAACATGTGTTACATATGAGAGAGGCCACAGGGCCTTATTTGCATCTGCACTGCGAGTATTATCTCCACACCAGGTGGAAGGGGTCTCGCCTTCTTCATCAGCACAGTGAGTTTTATCTCCACATCAGGTGGAAGGGGCCTCGCTTTCGACAGCAGCACAGGTACAGGAGAGAGGCAAGCAGCCCATGATTGATGAGGGGCCATCAGGTGACCCAGACATAGATATTATTGACCTTGATATCAACTCTCCTAGCTTAGAGCTAAAGGAGATCATTCAGCAACAAAAGGCTGAAAATGACTTGTTGCAGCAGAAGTTGGAAATGGAAAATTGGACAATCACATACTTAGAGCAGCGCAACAAGCAGTTAGAGGATGAACACACTCTTGATGAGTTGCGGAGGATTCGAGAAGACCAGAACTTGGCTCGCAAGAGACCCGGTAATTTGACACCTATTGAGCAAGGGTCTATGCTCATTCGGGTGAACACTCATTTAGAGAAGTTATTAACCAAGGCAAACAGGGGCAAAGATATGCTCCGCCACATGAAGAATCATTATTGGGCCCACATGCATGTGTGCAAAGCAAAAATGAAGGTACTCAAAAGACGACTGGCCAAGGCACTAAAACGGAGGAAAAGGCTCGATCCACTTCAGATTTTGGCTGAAGCCACCTTGAAGGAGCATGGTGCTCAATGATACACCTCCAGCTCAAAATTCAGAAAATTTGGAGCAATTTTGGTCAATTTTTAATTTTTTTTGCTAAAAACAGGTTTTTGCCCTCAACGCGTAGCGCGCCTCGCGCTACCCTGAAGTTGGGGAGGTCCATTTCACAAAAACTCAGCATTTTTGGATTTGTCATGACAAGTTACACTTGCTCAGCCACTGCCAAGACATTTCATTGAGGTTTGGGCCCTCAAAAGGTCAAAAAACAAGCAAAAAATGACCTTCTGCCACTTTTTGGACACACAGGAAGCAGTCTTGGGAGATTGCATTTTTGGAGGGGCAAATGGCCACCAAATTGAGAAATTCCACTTGGGTTGGAGAGTAGACATCTAGACCTTTCCAACAAACCCACTTGTGCCTCATTTGGATGTCGGGAAGTGCCCCAAAAGTGGGCTCAAAGGCGCGCTATGCGTTGAGAAATGGCGCGCTACGCATCAGGACATTTTCTCAATTTTTCACCTTCAGCTCAGGAAAACGCAACATTTGACCAGTTTTGACTTTTTGGTGGGATTTTTCATCCTCCTTGATGTAATTGATGTAATTTTATGTTGACATGACACTTTTTACCTATGCTAGAAGATTCATTCATAAAATAGCAAAAAATTAATGAATGAATTGGTTTCCTAACTTATAGAGGCAAGTTGTTTTGATTGCCTAGATTGTAGTGCTCAGTTTAGAATTGGTTGAAACAGCTCCTAGGATGATGAGCTCGACCCCTAGAGGCAAGGAAATGTGTTAGCTTGCCTATATTATGTACTTTCTTAGTCATTTTCATGGTTGGACTCTTGAGGGATAAGCTTAGACTGTATTACTCTTTGTATCTCTTGCAATTTTGGCAAAGGAAAGGCTAGGGTTTTGCAGCACTATTTGGGATTCCTGTGGTGATTTGTGTTGATGGTGTGTTTCTCTCATGTACTTGTAAGTTTGTTATGTGTATCATTTTCCTACTCTTCTCTTCTGCAAATTAAGTAAATGAAGTGTTAAGGTAGAATTCATGGTTTCTATGCTCTGCCTTTAAGTTTGCTTAATATCTATGTTTTCATCTGTTTAAGGAGAACTCTCGATGGTTTCTTGCTCTCCTTAGCTCCTCACCGGTCATATCCATCCATTCACTTATTTCAAAGGCATCAAGACAATCTCCTACCTTGCCCCAAAAAGACCTCTGCAAAAACTGTGTCTCATCCCCGCACCCAAAATTGCCGTGCTCAGCTTTCCAACAAAACCCTAAAAATTTAAAATCAAACTTTTTCTATCAGTTTACTAGCCTAAAATCAGTGTTCTTTATTGGTCATCTCAGCCCTTTGAAGACCTTTTGCCGAGATAGACCCGGAGAGAGCCCTCTCCTGTCCCCGTAGGGCTAGCTACGAGGCTAAGTGGTTTGATGTTGCCTTGGATTTTGTCTTTTTCAACCTGAGGCCAAATTCAAGCGCTAACAGGTTCAAAGCACATGTAAGTCTTATTCAGTTGGAGGTGAGCATATTTACCTATATATACATGTTTTTTGGGTTGTTTGTGGGAATAATGATTATACATATACATTTTTTTCATCATACTACTATGTTCTTAGGTTAATTTTAACCTTCACCTATGGTATCTTTACCCAAAATCATGCTAGAAGTGAGTCAAAAGTTCACAAAAAATAAGCTTTTACAGTAGGTCTAATGGAAGAAACAATTCAAAAGTAACAATGAGATAGAGGGTTCTCACCAGGTTTGTGATACCAATTTAAAGAGAAAAGGAAAATGGACAAAGAAGAAAGGATAGAGAAGTGGTGAGGTTTTCACCAAAGATTAAAGGACCATCAAATGGCATTACTATGGCAAGGAAGGCCATACAAAGAAGCATTGTATAAAGAAGTGGACTAACTTGAAAAAACAAGGGAGGGCCTCAATAATGGGCTCGTGTTGTAAAGCATATACAGGAGAAGGATTTATCCTTCTATGCACATATGGCCATGACACAAATAAATCATCTTAGGTCATTTTCTTAGTCCATCGACTTAGGTGCATCTCATCATTTCACCAACAAGAAGGATTGGTTGAAAATGTAAAAGCCTTGTTCTTCCAAGGAATTAATGATATTTAGTGGCAAGAAGGAGTATATAATGGTTGGAAAAGGAAATGTATACACTACTTTTGCACAAAAAGTGTTAATATTCCTCATTGTATATTGCATTCTAGGTATGGAGCTTATTTTGCTTTTAATTGTTAGATTATGTGTTGCAACCTTCAACTAGTTATCAACTTTAGTAATCACAAGTGTCACATAGTTGACAAAGAGAACAAGAAATTGTTTATCTTGGTGTCAAGGACCATAGATTGTTTAGACTAATGGATATGGAATAGGTTAGAGAAAATGCACTAACAGCCAAAGGTGCATCAAAAATTGGTACACTATGGCATTAGAGGTATGGACACCTAAACTTGACATACCTATTGGCATAAGAGAATCTAGTTGATGGAATTTTGGACATTTAGTATTAGGTTTCTAGGAAAGGAAGTAACAAAATTTTCCATTTGATGAAGGATAAGCGTGGAGAGAACAAAGAGTCCTTCAACTTATTCGTTTCGACATTTATGAACCAATGAACATGTCATTAATCATGAATGCCAAGTATTTACTTTTGTTTATGGATGACACATATTTGCTGTTCTTTATGGATGATTATAGTAGGAAAACATGGGTGTACTTTTTGAAATTTAAATGACATGTTTAATAACTTTCAAAATTTCAAATCCTTACTAGAAAAAGAATAAGGTTGTCAGATTACCTCTCTTAGGTTTGATAATGGTGGCTAATTCTATTCCAAATAATTTTAAAACTTTTGAGCTAAACACGGGATCAAAAGATAATTCACTACACCTAACACTCCACAACAGAATGGAGTGGTTGAAAGACGTAATTGCACTCTAATAGAAATGACTAGATATATGTTGCAGCATGGGTGTGTCCCAAATATGTCTTGGGTTGAGGCAATGTTCACATTGATATACTTTTTGAATGGATCTCCAATGATGATGGTAAAGCAAAAGACTCTAGAGAAAGCATGGTCAGGAAGAAATCCCAAAGTCAACCATATTAAATTATGTGGTTCTACTACCTACACTTAGATTATAGATGAAAAGGGAACCCAAATAGGTCCAAAGAGAAAACAAACTGATGATCACGAGGTCCAAGGACAATCATTAAGCCTACAGGGTAGTTGATATTGACACCGATATTTAATAGATATTTTTTTGTTGATGAAGAAATTGGACCTTTCCACACTTCTTTTGAGTTCAAAATCACTATGTAGCCAATGGTGGAAAAGGATTTAGGTATCCATATTCAAGCAACTCCAACTAAAGGAGGGGAAGAACTTGAGCATGAGGAGTATTCTAGGGCAATAATTTCTAATGCAATTTGCTTGAATCATCATCCATATGACACACAAATAGGTATGGATGAGGAGGATCCTAAGGAAGAGACCTAAGTGGTGGCACAAAACCATTGGATATGCTTAGATAGGTGAAATGATTGAGGTTTGGTCATCGAAAGGAAAGAGTAAACAAAAACCAAACATGGTCAACTTTTCTTTGACAACAATGTTTACAAAATCTATGAGGCACATTTTTTTCTGGGGGAAAAAGGAGACTTGAATGGGAAAAGGCCATGGCAATCAAACATTAGAGTTTGATGAAAACTTAGACTTGGGATCTCACAAATCTTCTACCAAAGAAGAAATCCATTAGCTACAGATGAGTGTATAGGATCAAATATAAGCATTAGGAGAATTTTGAGGTCTAAAATGGGCCTCCTAATGAAATTATAAAATAATAGTGGAAATAATAAAATAATATTATATTACATCATCAAATTTTAGAGGGAAAAAAAGAAAAAAACTATTTTTTAAACTCGTATTTTCAACTTATCTCCCTATGGGTTTACTCAAATTTTGAGTGACAACACTCATTGGATGCATAGTTTGATTCCTCGTCCAAGAAGTACCATGTTGCATACTTTTGATGGACCCTAGTACACAAAAAATGCGAAATACATGAAAAATGTGATTGGAATCACGTTTTTTCATGTAGCAAGGTCCATCAAAAGTATGCAACATGGGTACTCATTGGATCAGGAATTAAATTTTTCATCCAACAAGTACTCCCACTCGAAATTTGAGTAAAACCACGGAGATAAGTTGAAAAAGTAGTTTTACTATTTTATCATTTTTTAATATTTTTATTTTTTTATTCCAAAAATGGTGAATCATCTCCCATGGTTGACATCATCATCTTGAATCCTATTGGTTCTTATAAAGTTTACTTTGCTTGTACATTTTTCTTAGGAGGCCCATTTTAGACATCAAAATTCCCCTAATGACAAATGGTACACTTGACAAGTACAAAGCATGATTAGTTGAAAATGGGTTCTCTTAATATGAGGGAATTGATTACAAGGATACCTTTATCCCTATAGCAAAGATGAGCCCTATCCAACTTGTTTTTGCCATGGCAACACAATTTGGCTAGAAGGTCCATCAAACAAATGTGAAGAGGGCATTCCTCAATGGAGACTTGCAAGAGGAGGTGCACATGTATCAACCATAGGGTTTTCAATTTTCAAGGAAGGAGTATTGGGTTTGTAGAATAAAGGAGGTGCTATATTGTCTAAATTAAACACCTAGGGTATGGTAAAACGAGATTGAAAAATGCTTGGATGAATGTGGGTTCCATTGAAGTCCTTGAAATTCCAATATGTATATAAAAAGAGTTGGAAATAAAATCATCCTTCCTGTCATATATGTAGATGATATCATTATTACAAGTAGTGAGAAAAGTGCCATAGAACAAATCATATCTAATATGAACAAAACTTTTGCCATGACTAATCTAAGCCTCCTACACTATTGTCTAGGTGTAGAAGTTCGGGAAATAGGTAGTAGCATTTTTGTCTAAAGCAATTAATGGGTCAACATATAGGTAACTAGTGGGTAGCTTGATATGTCTTACAACCATTAGATCTTATTTGAGTTCATTGTGAGTTACATTTCTAGACTCATGATAGCACCAATGGAGCACTAGACTGTGTTGAAGAAAGTGTTGAGATATGTTTGGAAATGTACAATGAAAGTGAAGACCCTTGGCCATGTGGGTATACAATTTTAAATTGGACAGGTTTTATCAATGATAGAAAATCCACTTGTAGATAGGTTATCATCCTTGGTATTGGTGGTCACATGGACCAATGAGAAGCAACATTTTGTAGCCCTTTCATCAACATAAGTAGAATATCAAGGAGTAGTGAAAGGAGCATGAGGAAGTTTGGTTGAAGAGGATACTTTTAGATATGTAGATGCAACAAACAAAGTTAACACCCTTGTATATGACAATCAAGGTGTGATTAAACTTGCAAAGATTCCAATATTCCACAAGTGTACCAAACAAGTTCAAGTATAGTGTTACTTCATTAGGCAACTTGTGTAGGCTATATATGTCAAGTTGCAATATTGTCCCATAGAGGACCAAATTGTCGAGGTTCTCATAAAGTCTTAGGGGTTTTGAAAAATATGTAAAATTCCAAGATAAACTTGGTATAGTTAGTATATTGACCATTAAAAGAGGGTGTTAAAGTAAATATTAGCTTAAAATGGTCAATTAGATATTAGATATTAGACTTAGGCATAGTTATTTTACCTTTTATACTTTATTTCACTTTACTCTTATTTCTCAAACTATCCTACATTCATAAAGTGGATTAATTTAACTTGTTTATAATCTTATAAAAGAAAGCTTTCATTATGATACATACTATACCAAACTATTTCAAGTTGTCTTGGTCCCTTTGATTGCTCAATTTTCACGATACATGTTAACAAGTTTACAAAAGATATATGGGAAGGCATCCCGTTGGTTGTCATGCAAGATTTTTCATAGGAAAAATAAATTAACCACCAATACTACTTTCATTTGGACTTCACCTTTATACTAAATATGTTATCTTGACTTGAGCATTCAAACATCTATGATATGCTCCGTATCTAAGAAATGCATGATTTTTCATAGGAAAAATAAATTAACCACCAATACTACTTTCATTTGGACTCCACCTTTATACTAAATATGTTATCTTCACTTGAGCATTCAAACGTCTATGATATACTCCGCATCTAAGGAAATGATTGACCTCCTTAGGCCAACTACTTTTTGAAATTTATAACTGTTATGAAACCAGCTCAAGAAAAGATAGATCAACGCCTTAGAATTCAGCCTCTTCGAGGGGGCAACCTCCTTTACATTACATAAATGAACAATTCTTGGATGATACAAATGAAAAGACCTCCTTTCTATATATAGGAGTCTAAGGGGTCATAACATAATCAGAGCCGACATAACAATAACAATGTAAGGGCACAATAATAACAATAGTGGGCTTCTATGGGGCACAATAGTAACAATATGGGCACTACATGGGTACATCAATATAATAAGTGGGTTATACTAATAACAGTAAGGGGTTACACTAGTAGTATAGGGGCCTAACATGCCCCTCTCCTTCAAAAAGCATTGTCCTCGACGCTTGAGTAGTTCTTGATGCTTCTGTATAAAATTCTTGTCCTCCCATGTGGAATATTCAGCGGGTAAGTTCTTCCACTTGATGAGATACTCTGAAATTGATCGATTTCGTAGCTGTCGGGTTCTTGTTTCTGTGATTGCTCCAGGTTCCAATATGATTTTTCCTTCCTCTAATTTCTGGAAATATTGTTTGAATTGGGATCTTTTGCAACTTTTGAATAAGTGGCCATACTTCTTCGTCCTTCTTCCATTCATCCCTTGCTTCGTTTATCCAATCTGGTTGGATAATATAAATAGCACAAAACAATGCTTCCACATCCTCATCCTTGAAGAGTCTTCCCATTTGGTAAGGTCACCATTTTTTAAGTGCCTGTTGTTTCATTTGATTTTGCACCGAAGTGGCGTTATCCTTTAAAAGTTGGAGAACTTGTTGTTGATGCTCGATGTGATCTTTCACTGCTTGAACATTTTTCTTCTTGATATGTCCTTCTATCTCTTGAGGAGTGGTAATTTCTTCCAATCCTTTACAAGATATGGTCGGATTTATTTCTTGATGCTCGATGTGATCTTTCACTTCTTGAACATTTTTCTTCTTTATATGTCCTTCTATCTTGATAGTTTGAGGAGTGGTAATTTCGAACAATGAATTACAAGATATGGTTGGATTCATTTCTTCTTTCTCGATGTGATCTTTTACTTCTTGCACCTTTTTCTTCTTGATATGTCCTTCTATCTTGAGAGTTTGAGGAGTGGTAATTCTTGCCAATGCTTTACAAGATATGGTCTGATTCATTTCTTCTTTCTCTGGGGTGGGGTCCTAGCGTATATCTTCTTCTTTTGTTGTTTCTTGATCCTTTTCTTCCTCCTCTTCATATTCTATGTAAAATAATTTCTTCTCAGCACACTTATGACCTTTAGTGCATTTACTATCACAATTGTAACAAAGCTCTTTTTCTCTTTTTTCTTCCAATTGCTGTGGTGTAACCCTTGTAGGTTGTGGAAGGCTAGGAGAAACAACACTTCCATATTTATAGTTGTGAGGGGTACACTTCCTGGTTTCCATAATTTTGCTTTCCAATATGTCACAAAGCCCTTTTACTCTTTCCAATTGTTGTGGTGTTGCTCTAAGGAAGGTGTTGCTCTTTGTATCCTCATAATGTGTTATCATTTCCTCCGTGAAAATTGACCACGTAACAAGTTGTTTACGAGAACAAAGCCCTTTGTACCATAAAAATTGATCTGGTTCTAAATATGAAGATGCAATACATACCTTTTGTAACAGTTGTACACCATGTATATCAAAATATTGCTCCATCTGAAGTATCCAATTTACCGGATCCTTGCCATCAAACTTCCTCATCTTGCTTTTTCTTGATTTTAGGAGCTCTACCTTGAAACGACTGTAACTCTGTACTTTCGGATCTTTAAGTTCTGAAATTGTGACCTGTAGGAGCCCTCTGTGTCCTTTTTCCAATGCCACCAGTCTGATCCAAATTGGATTCTCCAAGAAAGAGTTATGCACAATCTCCCAAGATGACATGATTATAGACTAGTTCAGTAGAGCGAACTTGTATGATGGGCCACGAGTCACTGTTTCACCCTTTGGATCTGAAAAATGCATACAAGAAACTACAGTCCGTCCTCTTTCTGTACCTTCTTACGAAATTTCAATCTGATCCCCAGAGAGAAAGTTATGACGATTTTCCCCAGGTCACATGTTTTGAATGTAATTCAGGAGTCTGGAAAAATACCAACTTCCTCAGATCATATCTCCGCAAATATCGCGTGAAAAGTTCTGAAATTCGGACCCAACTTTTAGCGCGATTTCTTCTCAAATGGGTTTTTTTTGCGACTTCTGAAACGTCACAGAAAAAAAAAAAGTTATGGCAAAAATGCCACGATGACCTATTTGGAGCAGTGAAACCCTAGAATCCAAAGCTCTGATACCTAATGTTATGAAACCAGCTCAAGAAAAGATAGAAAAGATAGATCGACGCCTTAGAATTCAGCCTCTTCGAGGGGGCAACCTCCTTTACATTACATAAATGAACAATTCTTGGATGATACAAATGAAAAGACCTCCTTTCTATATATAGGAGTCTAAGGGGTCATAACATAATCAAAGCCGACATAACAATAATAATGTAAGGGCACAATAATAACAATAGTGGGCTTCTATGGGGCACAATAGTAACAATATGGGCACTACATGGGTACATCAATATAATAAGTGGGTTATACTAATAACAATAAGGGGTTACACTAGTAGTATAGGGGCCTAACAATAACCTCCATCTAACATCCCCCCCTCTTGTGGCAAAGGTGATTCCTCTACCTTTATAAGGTAATAGCTATTTGCACACCAGACCTTTTATGTCCATTCCTTTGCATAATAATTTTCCAGCCTCTAAAAAAAATGATAAATTTTTTCTATTGAATTATTCATATGCAATTTTAGTTCATCTTAAATAGCAATTTCAAATTATTTACATATCAAAAAATTTGTTCATCCTTGTCTTCATGAATAGCTCGAATGGACAATTTATCTTTTGAGTTTGGTAATAAGCTTACACCACATTTGAATTCTTCATATGCAATTTTAGTTCATCTTAAATAGCAATTTCAAATTATTTACATATCAAAAAAATTGTTCAACCTTGTCTTCATAAATGGCTTGAATGGAGAATTTATCTTTGAGTTTGGTAATAAGATTACACCACATTTGGATATCATTGTGGTCATTTCTAACTCTCTTTTACATATACTTTGACAAAAATATTTTAAACAAATTTCAGCTTTAAGGGACCCCTTAATTTCTCATACTAAAAAGCATTTCCATTATAATAATACAATCAAATAGATTCTCAAATTTCTATATTCTATTGTGGCTAAAAATCCCTATATTTAAAGTGACTCTTAGAAGAAAAAAAAAGAGTTGAGAGTTCATTAAGGTATTAAATCTTCTTCCATTGTTCCCTCATTTTGTTTTAGGTCACATATTACCAATTATCTTTCTTTTCCTTTGATTTCGAAGTCTTCAATTCTCCTCAATGTCTATAACAGAAGTAGTTGGTCTCAATGCAAATGCTACCAAATGGAACATTTACTGGCTAGCAAATTCTAATAACAAATTTTTAAAAATTGAATGGTACACAAGGTAGAGAATTTACACTAAAAGACCAAATACAAAAACCTTAATACCTACTCAATAAATTAGTAACCATGATTTCTATCTATTTGTATCAAATTAAATTGCTATTTGAAAACCTCCACCCACAACCTTTCTCTAAATTGCTCTCTCTCACCCCTTCCCTTCTCATTTTATTTTCTTAATTCTTCCTCTCCTTTTTTTTTTTCTCTATTCTATCCTTTAATAATAATGTGAAATTGGTTATGTTTCATTTTTTCAAGAACATGAAACATCAAAAAATACTCTACTCTAATCTTCAATGAACTTTCAAATATCTTGGAATCAATTTTTAAAATTGATTTGATTAGAGAGTTTAATTCAACACTTGATTTTAATAAATTCCATCAAATCATAACAATACAAAAATCATGATTATTTAAATATGTTATCTAAATCAATTTCTAACATTTTCACATTGATACTATTTTGATTATAAGTTTAACATATGGTTTGGCTTTATGATTATCAAACAAGAAGAAAATTTTTAAATAGAACTCTACTATATATTTTTACTTTCAATTCTGTAAAGAAAAAAAAAATTACTCCAAATTGTTTGTTTATGATTATGGAAGAAATGGAAAATTTTTTTAAGGGAGATCCTTGCTATACATTTTTACCTTCAATTCTTGAAAACAAATTATTCCAAATTGCTTACATTTTTTTCATAGGACTCTACTTGCAACTGCTAATTGTTATATTAATTGTATTTTTTTTGTAACCGATACAAGTCGTAACTATACAATAACTTATGGGACTCTACTTGCAGCTACTAATTGTTATATTAACTGCATTTTATTTTAAGTGATACAAGTTGTCATTGCTCACTATTGTGTTGTAAGTGGCATTGCTCGCATACATATATAGGGTTAGCATCAATAATCTTTGTTACCATATACACGAAAATGTGAAAGAACTCTATAAAGAATCAAAGAAGATAACAATGTCTTATATACTGCCCATTTAATCACAACTTAATATAGCCTCTAGAAAGAAAATACACTTTTCATTTCATTAAATCTCCTCATCATAAATACAAAAAAGTGAGAGAAGTTTATATCCAACCAAAAAAGATAACACTGACTTATATAATGCACAACTTAACATAATCTCCATCCATTGTCATCATAAACACAAAAACCTGAGGGAAAACTATATAGAACCAAAAAAGATAACAATGACTTGTATAATGCACAACTTAACATAGTCACCCTCCATTTTCCACTAAATATTCACATGGTTCTCATCAAATGACCATAAATGTTTTCGAAGGCCAGAAAAGCTACACCTAAGTTGATTAGAAAATCTACAATCCTATTGCACCAAATTTATGGAGCTAAAACTATTCCACATTTCTTTTATATATTTTCACAAAATTTGTTTACAAAATTTGTCTTAAGAGAAAGTTGATTTAACTAGCTTTTCTCTCTACTCCCATAATTAGATAATATAAAAAGAATAACAAGTTATAATAAAATAGGGTGGATTTAACAAGAATATCCATGGATTATAAGTAAGAGCGAAAGCTTTGATTTGTAAAAGATTTAATAAGTAACCAAAATAATCATTTTAGAAAGTTGACCCTTACTAAATTTTCATTGTTTGGCATTAAATATTCATGTGATATAATATACAATGGCGTGTGGTTTAGCTGTAAGTCTTGTTGGGTGAAGCCCACAAGACCGTGGTTCAAATCTCATGTATAGTGTCCTCCTATGATCTTGGCTCAAGGAGTAGATTACCCTTATCCGTGAGTCTCACCTCTTGTTAAATCATAAGAATTTGGTATATCTGGCTTGCAAGTTGTTGGATATACTCTTGGTGTTATAGTGGCAGCAAGTTGTTGGATATACTCTTGGTGTTATAGTGGCAGCAACGAGAGTTGAACTCTTGGTGTTATAGTGGCAGCAACGAGGGTTGATCCACCTGGATCTCCCTTAGATTAGTCTAAGCAGTTACCGATTCACCATGTGGTAAAAAAAAAAAAAAAACATTTGATAATGCAGGTTGTTGGATATACTCTTGATGTTACAGTGGCAGCAACGAGGGTATTCAAAATTCAAGAGATTTTAATATTTGCTTCATTCATCTATTTGTAACATCAACATATGTCAACAAAATATAATAAGTAATAACAATAATCATCTAATTTTAATTTTAAAAGTTATTGGTATACTAGATATTAAATTGGTGTATGAGATTTTCTTGTTTGTAAGATAGGGATCCCCTCTCCATATGCTAATTTAGATATCAAAGTTTATAAAAATATACATACTCTACCCGCTCTAGATTTAACATGTAAACTACATAATGATAATTCTCTCTCACATGTATATATTTGAAAAGATACCAACTATTAAAAAAATATGAATATGAAACAGTCCTATATTGCATCATTCCTCACCATTTTGGGGCTGTTCTGTATCAACCTATATCAATGTTTAGCTATATATATATTAAATATATTAACTCAAGGTATTTTAAACAACTGATCTCGTCGGTGTTTTATAAAACCAGAGTTAAAATTGATCTAATGCTAATTTTAACCATTCCAAATTCTTCAAATAAAACCAGAGTTAAAATTGATCTCATGCTAATTTTAACCATTCCAAATTCTTCAAATTATTTGAAATGGTGCAACATAAAATTGCGCCACATTCCTCTTCTTCTAATAAGTGCTTTTGTAATGCTTCCCCAAAAGTGCACATCCAGTAATATCCCATTCACCATCAACAACGAATAGAATGATAAATGGGTTTGTGCAATCTCTCGACCTTTAATAGTATGAAAGGTAATTAAGAAAATGTTTTTAAAGCCTCACTGTGTTTGTCCACCAATGCAATGTGGCTTTGGAGCAGTGTTAAAAAAAGTAATTGAAAAGGGGAGCAATTACAATTACAATAGAAAGAAGAATACGGTGATAAATCTGTCTTCAGTATCATGTCTTCACATTTAATAGTTATATCATGACTAGTGAGGTTATATAATGTCGACCAATTTACAGGTTCTTAATAGTCATCCTTCTTAAGACAGATAAACAGTATGGATTCTCTATGGTAAATCCATAAGTTTCAACACGAGGCAATGTTTTCATCTTGGATGGTTCCATATACACTTCGAATTCAGATCAACTCAATCTACAAGATATTCTTATCCATGGGTTGCAATCTTTTGGGAATTGCTTCAAAATTCCCAGAAGTAACGTCACTTTCCAGCAATGGTCTCTTGTCAAGATTCCGAAGAATACCTTCAGCAATATGCTCCTTCGTAGGGATCAACATCACATAATTTGGATCGGCTCTTTCATAACTGCATTTTACATGGGATACCGATGAGTATGATATTAGTATCATTGAACTCAAGCGTGGTAACAAATAATATCGCAAACCATCCACCATACTAATGAAAATAAATAGAGATAATGATAGAATACATTTACCGCCACACGTCAAAATGCATCAAGCATGTTAAAGAGTCCATCTATATTTGACAACAAATTACCTAGCATATTAAAGGGTCCATCTATATTAGACAACAAAGTCCCAAGCTATGCCATTGTGGAAGGAAGAAATAGGGCTAGAATTAAATAATTCATGAGAAACTGCATAAAATCTCTTGCACTTGAATAATAGCCCAACGAGCCATCAAAGAAACAACTAGTGGGAATCGATGATATTTAAAAGACAATTAAGAATCACTGAGGTGGAACAATTTATGGTAACTTCATTTGCAATAATTATTCAAAATTTTGTGTTGGATATACAAAGTAATTTAAAAAAAATTGTCATTTTGTAATTGATGAAGTTATGGATACAGTTACACACCAAAAAGTGCTTAATTCATAGGGAAAATCTTTTCTCCTTGGACAGCCAACCAGCCAGCAGCCCTATATGCTCAGTTTATAACATGATGCCAGGATCCTCCACTTCTCACTCTAGTCAGATTTCCCTCTTCTATCCAGCATTCCTTCTTGAAGAAAGGTGGGTCATTCATTGGCAAATACTCTAACCATTTTCTAATCATGTGCTTTTACTTAATGTTTTGGGCATACTATTATGGATCAAGGGTAAATTGAATGATTGATTGGTCTTGACTGTATTCTTGTTTCCTCACTTTACATACGAGGTTAGTCTTTGACTCTAGTTCAGTAGGACCTCCTCTTAGGCCTTACAGTTTTAGATACGGCATTACTAGGGAGACTGATTGAGGTAGCATGTCCATGATACTCCATACCACTTTCCATATTTCCCATTATCCATCTCCATTCTTTAGTTTGGTGGTCATTGGTCATGGGGATTCACATCCTTTCATCCCCATGCTTGAGTCTGAGCTAGAAAACTTTGCCCCAGGTCTTGATGCAGCTAGAAGACAGGTAGATGCACAAGAAAGCCACAATGAAAAAAAAATGTAAAAGATGACAGGGCCATCTAATTTGAGTGTGGGAAAAAGCCTAACGTGAGTGCTACCCCCCTCATTAGCCATCACCCAATTCCTTGAGCACATGATGCTCCATCTATAAAAGGAAATCTTGTATTTTTCCAACCCTGATGAGCAATAAATTGACTCATCATTAAGGGGTATTAAATATTAAAAACTCAAAAAACAAAGCTTGAGCAACTGAGCTATCCACCCAAATCAAAGCAATTCATAAGTAAAAGGTGCACAAGAGGGGTGGAAAAAACAAGTTGAGGAAAGGGGTAACTCATACCTCCATGATTGCTCTCTCCTTACATCTATACACTCGGGACCTTGGACCTCCATTAGTGGGTCACTTGGCAATGACACCCTGCCTTGAAGTCATTCCCACTCCAATGCCATCATTTTCACATACATTGATCTGTAAACTGTCGTGGATATTTCACTCAACAATTCATCACAATAGATCTGATAAATTATACTTAAAAATCCAGAATCTACACTATAAGAGTTTATTTCCCTTTAGATTTCTGGATATGTAAATTATTGTTTATCATGTAAGCATGCAAATTAAAATTATGGAGAAAATGGAGTGTTGAGGTATTGTCGTTGATGTCAAAGCAATGGTTAAGCATGGCTTTGAAGCTAGAAGCAACCCCTGAAGTAAATACAGATTTTGATGGACAAAATCAAGGAAAACAAAAGAATGGATTACACCATCTTGTAGTACTCACTGAGACATTTCTGATGGTAGGTGGCATGCCCTCTAACTCCTCATGGTTGAGGAGACATGAATTTTCGAAACGCATATATTGATTTCCCTGCAAAAACTCAGGTTGGCTCAGCCAGTGTCAAGTTGGCCTTGATTTGAGGCGTCAAGATCACTATAAGTAGGTTGTCTCCTCCCTCAATTCATCCAAGAAACTAGGTTGAGCTCAAGGAAGAATTTGGACCTATGGAAGATGATGAACTATGGTTTTCATTTATGTCAACCCAAGCAACAACCTGAAGAAGCTTTGCTTTCAAGGACAAAATGACATGGAAAATCATGCCTCTTGGGTTCATGACCACCATCATTGGATAATCCTTGTCATGTTGATTCCAACGGTATACAACTTCTCGCTAAACTCCTCATGGTTTGAAAAATATGCTAGGTGTCAAGAGCTAGTGGGCAAGAAGGGTTGCAAGCTAGCTACAACAAGTCAAGTTGTTGTTCTTGTTCTTTTGGGAAGATTGAGGCTAAAGGAATTGTCCTCAATCCCTAATGTATACTGTGTATACTAGTGTCTTGTATCAAGGCTTTGTAAGGGCCATGATCCCTGGTACAAGAGGCATACGTTTTTTTTATTGAAGGAATAATAAAAACAAGTTTTGGGTCACTTATATTTTAGTGTATTTCATTGATTCACTACTGTTACATTTCCACTATGCAAAGTGCTTGTAGTTTTGTATTTCAGTGTGTTTATGATCTTGATTAAACATAGACCAGATCTGGGATACTAAGGAAAAATCAACAAATTTTTCCCGATGTTGGGTTTTCCCAAGGTAAATTTTTGTCTCTCGTGTTTGGTTGTCTCTTTATGATCCTATCGTTATCATTGCATTATTGTTGAGATTTTCTATGTATAATTGCCCAATGATATAAGTGATATAATATAAATTGTTTGTTGAATTATTAGCAAGTAATTATCAGATTAGAAGATAATTTTTTTTTATACAAAAAATCAACGATCATTAGGGACAAAAATCGTTATTGCATCTAAGTGAACCAAGCTTGAGTGTCATGGGCTATTTAATACTTCAAAATAAAGATCCCCTTCCAAAATTAGGACACTAAACTTGCAATGATGTTTTCTCCATAGGTAGGAGTGGCTAAAGAACAACCCTATTAGGTGTTTTCACGCCCTAAGGGGAGGTAACATTTCATCATTCCACCCTTCAATTGATAGGTGTTAATGAATAGTAATGATGGTAATGGAGGGGAGAAGACTTCATAGCCAAGAGCCATGGTCAAAAGAACCAACTAATGGGGTATCCACATCCTGAGAGTATAGCTGTGAGGAGGGAGCATTCATGGATGCATGGGTTACCAACTCGGCCTTTGATTTTCCACCCCTCTTGTGCGCCTTTTACTTTTTTCTTGATTTTTCTTTGTATTGATGATCATAACTCAAGGGTTAAAACTTGCTTTGAAAGATGTGGCAATTGTATTACCCCTTAATGATGAGTCATGTTTTTGCTCATCAAGGTTGGGACATGCAAGGATTCCTTCTTTTGATGTAATGGAGCAACAAGGGCTCAAGAATTGGCTGATGGCCATATGAATGAGGTAGAGCTCATGTTAGGCTTTTGCCCACGTGCTAATTCTTAGTGTCGTTGGTCATCTTTTGCATTTCGATATTCTTTCCTTTTAGTTTTGTTGTGGCCATGACATGCTCTTTCCTTTTCTTTTAGTTGCATCAACCTCCTAGGGCAAAGTTTTTGGACCCTACCCAAGTATGTGGACATATGGGTGCCAAATCCCAAAAAACCAACAGTCAGTGGAACCCGAAGAATGGAGGTGAAATAAGTGTTTGTAATGTATGATGGAAAGTCATTAGGGGAATTTTGAGGTCTAATATGGGCCTCGTAAGTAAAACAATAAAATAATAGTTAAAATGCTAAAATAATAGATAAAATAATAAACAAGAAAGGAAACTACATTTTTTTATTGTATTTTCAGCTTATCTCCTTGTAGGTTTACTCAAATGTCAAGTGTATACACTCGTTGGATGAGGAATTAAATTCTACATCCAAAGAGAACCCACTCCTACATTCTAAATCCACATCCAAAGAGCACACACTCCTGCATTCTTCTCAATAGATCCGTATCGAAAAAAAAATGAAAATACATGAAAAAAATGTATGTATTTAAATACGATTTTTTCATGTATTTTCAGTTTTTTTTCAATGTAGGTCTACCTAGAAGTATGCAAAGTAGGTACTTGTTGGATGTGAAATATTAATTCCTCATCCAACGAATGTCTGCGCTTGACAATTGAGTAAACCTACAAGGGGATAAGCCAAAAATACAATTACAATAGTAGTTCTCTTTTTCCCTCCAAAATATTCTCACCTAGAGATGACATCATCATTTTGAATCCTATTGGTTCTTTTAAAGTTAATAATGTTAATACATATTTTGTTTTGAGGCCCACCTGTTACCTCAAAATTCCCCTAAGATAAGTATGGCATAGGGATAGATGGAACTATGTCATCTCCTATAACCATTGGGCCATTAAGGGAGGTCCCACTGGAATAGGAACGAAGATTAACCCCCATTTAAGGTGAGAGAACAAGATCACAGTCAAAACCCATCCGTCTTTTAGATCACCCCATAATCCATACCAAATGCCCAAATATATATATAAGCACCCAATTCCAAAATTATTGAAGGACCTTTTGAGTGGAATCCCACCTTCGTCCATGTGCTCATGTCGGATGGGTGAGAAGCATATGGATGACGCAAGTGGCTGAGATATAACAACATATTATTAGCTAGTGGTGGTTGTTAGGGGCTATTAGCTATGTGACTTGTTAGCGCTTGAAATTTCACCTCAGGCTGAAAAAGGTAAACTCCAAGGCAACATCAAACCACTTAGCCTCGTAGCTAGCCCTACGGGGCAGGAGAGGGCTCTCTCCGGTATATCTCGGCAAAGATCTTCAAAGGGCGGAGATAACCAATAAGAACACTGATTTTAGGCTAGTAAACTGATAAAAAAGTTTGATTTGGGATTTTTAGGGTTTTGGTGGAAAATTGGGGAAATGCAATTTTGGGTGCGGGGATTGGACACAGTTTTCGCAGGGGGTTCTTTGGGGCAAGGTAGGAGACTGTATTGATGCCTTTGAAAGAGTCAGATGGGCAAGAATGACTGGTGAGGAGCTAAAGAGAGCAAGTAAACACCTTGAATTCTCCTTAAACAAATGAAAACATTGATATTAAGCAAACTTAAAGGCAAAGCATAGCAACCATGAATTCTACCTTAACACTTCATTTGCCTAATTTGCAGTAGGAAAAGTAAGAAGATGATTCACATAACAAACTTACAAGTACAAAGAGAAACACACCATCAATACATGTAACCACAGGAATCCCAAAAATGACTGCAAAACCCTGGTCTTCCTTTGCCAAAAATTGCAGAGATACAATGAGTAATACAATAGAAGCTTTCTCCCTCAAGAGTCCAACCATGAAAATGACCAAGAAAGTACATAATATAGGCAATCTAACATCTTTCCTTGCCTCTAGGGGTCGAGCTCACTATCCTAGGAGCTGTTTCAACCAATTCTAAACTGAGCACTGAAAACTAGGCAGTCAAAACAACTTGCCTCTATAAAGGAAACCAATTCATTCATTAAATTTTTGCCTATCTCATGAATGAATCTTCTAGAAGAGATAAATAAGTGTCAGAATATCATAAAATTACATCATTTACAACAAGGAAGATCAAAATCTACTCCAGAAAGTCAAATCCAGTCAAAACTGTGTTTTGCTAAGCTGTAGGTGAATTTCTGTGAAAACTGCCCAACACGTCGCGCCGTGATCCTGAACGCGTCGCGCGCCTTTGGAGCTGCTTTTGAGGCACTTCCAGGTGTCCAAATGAGGCAAAAGTGGGCTTGTTGGAAAGGTCTGGATGTCTACTTTCCAACCCAGGTGGAATTTCTAAATTTGGTGGCCATTTGCCCCTCCAAAATTGCAATCTCCCAAGACTGCTTCCTGTGTGTCAAAAAGGTGGCAGAAAGTCATTTTTTGCTTGTTTTTTGACTTTCTGGAGGCCCAAAACTTGGTGAAATTTCTTGGCAATTGCTGAGCAAGTGTATCTTTGCATGACAAATCCAAAAATGCTGAGTTTTCCTGAAAAGGAGTTGCCCATCGAAAGGGTCGCGCGTGGCGCGCGACGTGTTGGTGGAGAAAACCTGTTTTTTGCCCAAAAATTCACAAGTGACCAAAAATGTTCAAAATTTTTTGAAATTTGTGCTGGAGTTGAGTCATTTAGCATCATGCTCCTTCAAGGAAGCCTCAGCCAAGATGTGGAGGGGATCGGGCCTTTTTCTTCGTTTTAGTGCCTTGGCCAACCGCCTTGGATCTGGGGATTGTAATTTTGACATTTCTCTAAAACCATGACACCTGTACAAAAAGTGAAGGAGGTTTTTCTTCTTTGGCATGTTGTGGACAAAAAACCTCTCTCAGTTTTCCCAAATTCATCTTTGATTGCTCTGAAACATCTTTTGAGTGAAACTTATCCCGATGTGTGGAACAAGGGATTTTGTCGAAATGAAGTGAAATGAAGGGGATAAGGGGCTTCTAAATTCTTGAGGAAATTTTTGGGAGTAGGGAGGAATGTTAGGAAGCAGGGGAAAGTGGAATCTCAGAGATTGAGTGAGGGGAAGGGGTCCAAAAGGGCAAAACACAGGCCCAACCTAGAAAATTGCCAGGTTGTAGCAAGAAACTAGCGTTTGTGCGAAAATGAGGATTTTGGGGGATCTCAGTGATGGGAAGCATTTGATAAGGTACTTTAAAGATAGGGGAAGGTGTATGAACATCAGGATACAAGTTTCGCTAATGATTTGACCATCCAAGAGATATTGCCTTCAAAACCCTAGGAGAGGGAAATGACCTTGCCTGGGCGCAACTGAAGCATGAACAAGGTGTAAAATGACTCATTAGACACTGACATAATAATGACAACCCTATGAATGATGATAGACTCAGCTGAATAGTGACATAGATTGACATTTGGGCAATTTTAGAAGGAGTGAAAGCAAACCCTAGACCTAATGCCTAGTGACCAAATTTTGCTTGAAGACTCACTGAAATGATAAAATTTGACCTTGACACTCTGAGACCACTTTGTAAGAGCATATTTGATCACTGGAGGAAGGCTGGAAAGACTGACACTAACATTGGCTCCAATGGGGATGGTAGCTCCTTGGAGGTGTCAAGAACAGCAGATCTTTGGGAGAGCAGACCAGTGCTTTCATCCATTGGGCGATGGAGTCATTATTTTGAACGGATAACACGAAACCTTTGACACATTTATTGAATGAAACTTGACTAAAAACTGACTAAACTTAACTGAAACTTGACTCAAACTGACTCGATGACAAATTGAAATGATGGAAAAAACTTGATTCTAACAAATTAACTCAAGACCTAAACTGAAAACTTAAAACTTGATGGCAGTACATAACCGCATGTTCACACCTAATCTTCAACGGTTGGGTAACCTGGAAAGCGAACAGTCATCAAGAAGATGAACTGATCCGTCCATTTTATGTATATAAACAATAGCTGTCTAATGAAATAATCAATCAATTTCTTCTGCCCATTCTGGAGTTACCCTGGCCTGACATGGTATCAGAGCACAGGTCCCAGGTTCTAAAAATAGTTGTAACTCCTGCCTCTGTCCTGAGCGCTCCTCTGTCCTGAGCGCTGCTCTGCCCTTTCCACGCCAGTTTTCATTGTCTGTTGCTTGTCTTGCTCATTACTCTGACGCGCCCTTTCCATGCCAACCTGAATGCGGTATATGGTATTTTCTGCCCTAACAGACTCAAAGCCTGCTATGCAGTAATAGGGCCGACGGTTTCTTCTGAAGCCTTACGGAAAGAAGCACGTCCGCTTTGTGAATTATCTGCAGACCTCCTGGAAGACATTCGCCCACTCTGCGAATTGTCTATCAATAAACTGTCTCGTCCGGGCAACATTTTAACGCTGTTCCATATTTAAATCATATTGAATGGAAGGGTCTCTACGTTTAAGACGGAATTTCACACAGTCGAGTTATTTAGATACGCCCGAGAGTCCACAGTCTTTATCTCTGCTGTATAGTCACTACAGTCTAGTGAGATAATCTTATCATTTATCGCCGCCATGGTTGTTGTACAGCTCATCTCTCCATTTGGTTCTGGACGGCCAAGCTTGCTCGAATCCTGATAAAACCTGAATACCATTTGGTGGCGCCACTCCGATCTATCTATGCTCAACGTTTTTTTGAGACACCAACAGTCTTGGCACTAGGATCGATCCATAGACGTGACGCCTTTTTTCTGTGTATTCGTTACTATATTGCAGTAATCTACCCCGAGATTTGAGAGCTGTCTTTGTGTGCTGTCCACGCATAACTTCTTCGTCGACATTCTCCTGCGCTCCCTCCATCTGCCGATTTAAAACCCCGACTCCATCCAAATCGTCCGAGCTTGTGTCTCTTCAAAGAAAACCCTCTTTCCTTGCGACCAGTGGTCTTTGTGTGCTGTCCACGCACCCGAAGGCCCCAGTAGTGACGAAGACCGCGGTGGTTCCTGATCTTCTTCAAGCGTTCCAAGTCATCCCTGAGTTTCATGTCAAGAGCATTGGATACCACCTGAGTGGTTCGGCCTGACATCGGCCTTCTTGCATACAAGGTTGGCCAAACGCCGACCAATTCCTTTGATAGAAGTCAGGGCAAACATGATCTTCTGTCGCCCATCAACATTGGTGTTGAGGACACGAAGAATGTGTTGAAACTCCTCATTTGCAATCAAAGACATTTTCGCAGAACGCGAGAAGCCTCAACAGTCGCCAGTAACGCTGGGTATTACGAAGACTGCAAGGGCTTTAGTATTATGCAGTTGAATTTTTAACTTCAGTATGGCGGTTTCTGTATAGCGTTGAGCAGTTTGTTGAATTCATGATATACGCAGTTTATATGATTCAAAGCGTTCAAAATATTGCGGTGTTTCCAGAATGTTTTGTAGTATTGCATGATATATTGAAGTGATCCCTTGCGCATTTTTTCAAACATAGTAGTATTGCAGTGATATGTACAATGAAATGCTGATGCTTTTAGCAAATATTAGAGGGATTTGAAGGCTGTAACGTAAAGTTTTTTTTAGCAGAAGTAATTTTTTACAGAATGCATTCAATCATCTCTATGGTAGGAATAGTTCTCACTGGCAAGGAGAACTATTCTGAATGGTCTCGGATGGTAAAACACACCCTCATCTACAATGAGTTGTGGAAAGGAGTGTGTGTCGGAGAAGAAGACAAAGACCCTGTGCAGCCTACATCAGATAAAGAACTTGTCATTTGGGAAAACAAGAACAGCAAAGCCTATGCATTGATCGCAGCATCTGTAAATGAAGAAGTAAGTCGTCATATTTCATCCTATTCCACTGCCTTTGAAGCTTTACAAAAGCTGAAAGAACTCTATGATTCACATTCTGCACTTGAAGTTGTTCAGCTCATGATTAAACTCTTCACTCTTGAACTGAAAAATAATGATCCCCTTGCTCTTGCATCTGAAATAAAGTCTATAATGCATGATATTAAATCCACTAAGGTTGAGTTGGATATCTCTCTTATTGCCTTTCTCAAAGCACTCTATCCTACCTACTCCAATTATCTTGAGTCTTTACAAGCAAATGGAAATCTTAATGACATAACCTTTGAGTCTCTTGTGAAAAAGTTTGCTGAAAGAGAGAAAGCCTTTGGAAAGAAAACAGTCCCTAAATCTTCTGAAGAGACTGTTTGCCTTGCTCATAAAGAAAAGCATCCTGCTCAAGATTCTACAAGAGGAAGACGTGGACGAAGAGGAAGACGAAGATACTTCAGAGGCAGGGGGGGCAGACATTCTCAAGGAGAAAAGGTAGATCTGCATTGCATTCGCTGCAAACGAAATGGATCACATGATGCTTCTACATGCAAGCTACCATGGGACAAAATTGAGCAGAGAAGAAACCAGCAGAAAGGTAAAACTGATGACACAGACAAAGGTAAAGCACCTGAATCCGCTCACTATATTGAGGCACAATGTAACATTGGAGTAAATGAAGATTTGTTTAATGCTTCACTTGCTTCTTCGAAAAATGATTGGTTGCTTGATTCAAGAGCAACCTGTCATATGACTCATAGGAAAGATTTTTTTGAAGATTTCACTGACAATGTTGATGGAGTAGTATACTTTGCAGATCAGTCAAAAATCAAGCCATCGGGGCTTGGCACAATCAGTATTAAACTGCCTGGTCTTCCAGACTTTCTTCTGGATCATGTTCTATATCTCCCACAGCTCAAGAGAAACTTGTTGTCCCTGGTCCACATCCACCAGCAAGGTCACTCCATTCATATGTTTGATGGCAAGCTTGAGGTAAGAAAGGCATCTGACCACTCACTTGTCATGAGGGGTATAGAAGAAGAAAGACTTCTTAAACTGCAAGGAACTTCTGCTCATGCACAACATTTCTCATATATTTCTCATCATGAAGAAGGTACACTTCCATCAAGTTTATTATGGCATGCTAGATTTGGACATTTAAACTATGACAGTCTCCGCTTATTAAAGAAAAATGGTGTTGCTGGTTTGCCTACAATTCCTAGAAAACATAAGCAATGTGATGCTTGCATTCTAGGAAAGCATAGCAAACAGTCTTTTCATGATTCACATTCAAGAGCACATAGGAAGCTTGAACTCATTCATTCAGATTTATGTGGTCCAATGCCTGTTCCTTCTGCAAATGGAAATAAATATATCATGACATTTATTGATGATTACACCAGAATGCGTTGGGTTTATTTATTGAAGAACAAATCCGATGCTTTTCAAACATTCAAGAATTTTCATAAGTGGATTGAAAATGATGCACAATCTCATATTGGGTCTATTCGCACTGATAATGGAAAAGAATATACATCAAATGAATTTGAAAACTATCTTCGCGAACATGGGATCAAACATCAAACAACTGTACCTTATAATCCCCAACAAAATGGTGTAGCAGAAAGAATGAATAGAACAATCTTGAATATGGTACGATCCATGCTTTTCTTCAAAAATGTAAAGATAATGTTTTGGGCTGATGCTGTTCTATGTGCTGCATATATAAAGAATAGATGTCCATCTAGTGCTATAAGAAACAAGACTCCTTATGAATTGTGGTATGGACATGTTCCTTCGGTAAAACATCTCAGGATTTTTGGTTCCACCTGTTATGCTTTAATACCAAAGGTACATAGAAACAAACTTGGTGCTAGAAGTCGTAAGTGTATCTTCCTGGGGTATTCAAACACCTCTAAAGCATACCGTCTCTATGATGAAGTAAATAAAAAGTTTGTTGTATCTAGAGATGTCATTTTTCTTGAATCATCCAAATCTGACAGTGTTGTTGAGCGGCAACTTGATCGCTTGGATAGATTCACAAAAACGAAATCATTTCAAGAGTTTGAGAATCAGATTCCACATTTTGAAGTGGGGATTCCTATACTAGATCAACATATGGAATCTTCTTCTGAAGAACAATCTCCCTTGCATGAAACTCCAACACCGGATGATCCTTTAAGTGATGTAATTGATAGAATTGGGAGACTCAATCTTGATTCAATCCCAACTCAATCAACAGAGCAGCCTGGACCATCTCAGAAAGGTCCCCCAAAGTGGCTGACAAAGACACTTGAAAGTGTTCATCCTGATGAAATTGGAAAAACAGGGACCAGAAATACAAACCGACAAGATGGAGGTGATGTAGATAACTCTAATTCACCTGTTGATATGGATGTTACTTATGATTGTGAATTGAACTTGTCTACAGATTTTGAACCAACTTCCTTCAAAGAAGCTGCTTCTCATGATGAATGGAAAGAAGCGATGCAGAAGGAGTATGATGCCCTCATAAAGAATGGCACTTGGAAGCTGGTTGATCCTCCATTTGGAACCAAACCAATTGGCTGCAAGTGGGTCTACAAGAACAAGTACAAAGCTGATGGCTCACTTGACAAGCACAAAGCTAGGCTTGTGGCAAAAGGTTTTGCACAGAAGGAAGGGGTCGATTATGAGGAAACTTTTGCCCCCACAGCAAAATGGGCCACCATCCAGACACTCTTTGCACTAGCTGCTCAGAACGGTTGGAAAGTCCATCAAATGGATGTAAAAACTGCATTCTTGAATGGAGATCTAAAAGAAAATGTTTTTATGTCCCAGCCTGAAGGATTTGCTGTGAAAGGACATGAACATAAAGTATGCAAACTTGTGAAGTCCTTGTATGGCCTCAAACAAGCACCATGAGCCTGGTATGAAAAACTAATTGAGCATCTTCTGAAACTCAACTTCAAACATTTTGATCTTGATGATGCAATTTTATTTGTCAAGAAAGTTGGCAAAACAGTTGTATATCTTGTGGTATATGTAGATGATCTTTTAATGACAGGGAACAATGAAAGCTATATTGCATCCATAAAGAAAGAATTAGGAAAAAGTTTTGAAATGACTGATTTGGGCTATGTTCATTACTATCTTGGCATTGAAGTAACCCAACATCCAAAATCCATATTTTTTTCTCAAAAGAAATACATTGGAGATTTGTTAAACAGATTTGGCATGACAGAGTGCAATCCTCTTTCTACTCCAATGGAACAAAACTTGAAGCTCACATCTATTGAAGGAAAGGAATTTGAGGATGCAACAAAGTATAGACAGCTTGTAGGAAGTCTCATCTACCTCACTACTACCAGACCAGACATTTCATTTGCTGTTGGAATCCTCTCCAGGTTTATGCAAAAGCCTTGTGAGGGACACTGGTCTGCTGCAAAAAGAGTTCTAAGGTACTTGAAGGGAACTCAAGACCTTGGAATCAAGTATACACAGGTGGACGACTTCAGCTTGATTGGATACTCTGATTCAGACTTCGATGGAGACAAAGAAACTGGGGTATCTACTTCAGGATATGCTATGAGTCTTGGATCAGGAGCTGTCTCCTGGAGATCACGCAAACAATCAGTTCCAGCAGATTCCACAACAGAAGCAGAATACGTGGCAGCAGCTGAAGCAACGAAAGAAATTGTGTGGCTCAGGAAAATTCTTGAAGATTTGCAGGTAAAACAAGTACAATCAACTCCACTCATGATTGATAACACCTCTGCAATAAAGTTGGCCAAGAACCCAAAGTTCCATGATCGTACTAAGCACATCAATACTAAATATCATCTGATCCGACATCATGTTGAGGCCAAAACAATCCATCTCCGTCATTGTTCCACAAATGAGCAAATTGCAGACATCTTCACCAAAGCGCTTGGAAGAGAAAAGCTTGAAAGATTCAGAACGATGCTTGGACTCACCAACATCCCTTCAGATTAAGGGGGGGAATGTTCACACCTAATCTTCAACGGTTGGGTAACCTGGAACGCGAACAGTCATCAAGAAGATGAATTGATCCGTCCATTTTATGTATATAAACAATCGCTGTCTAATGAAATAATCAATCAATTTCTTCTGCCCATTCTGGAGTTACCCTGGCCTGACACCGCCTAGGTTACAAGACAACATACCATCAAACTATATCATAATGCCAATGTAACCAATCAAGCAGATGCCTTCTTGACTGATTCTCCCAATCAGATCTCATGATCAACAATAGATACTGGTAACTGGGCATCCAAAAACATAGCTGACCATGATCTCCTTCATCACTGAACACAACAATAATCACTTTCACTGCTGACTGTAACAAATCTGCCATTGGATCTTGGAAAACATGAAGACTTGACATTGCCACCTCCTGCTGAAAGAACAAGGTATCCTTTGTTTCAAATTCTGATCTGCCTTCATCATGTGCTTCAGAAAGAGTATGTTCCTGGTCCTCAAAAAATTCTGAACAAGTAGATGAGCAGATCTCCTCTTGAAATAACATTTCAAAACATGAGACATATGAGGAAGAATCTGAAATGGAATCCTGAATGGTTTGATCTTTTGTAGTTTGAATACATGGTAAGTCATCTTCATATGATATGATAGCCAGATTCTCATTACATTCATCAATCATGAGAAAAGAAGTTTCAGATGTTTCGTGAAACCCAACACTAACATTTCTATCAACTATCATAGATTCATCCAGAGAAACCTTTTCACTAACTTGAACGAAGATCTTGTCTTGTTTTTCACAGAGGCAATGAACTACCTCCTCATGAAGATCTAGTACTGGTGAGATGAGAGCATTTAGGTCTGCTACTCCATTTTCTTCATTTGAGGCAGCCACGACAATACAATTCTCTTTTATGAGATCCGGAACAACATGTTTTGCCTCATCACAATTTATCTCCCGATCTGATTTATCATCATCACTTTCTGAGATTGGAACATTACTTTCCTGCGTTACCTGCATGCTGTCTTCTTCTATGGACAGATCTGAAACAACATTTGCTCTTTCCTCATTTTCAACCATATGGAAATCTTCAGCCTGCTGATCTTGACAAGTATCCTCTAAGATTTCTGTGTGCTGCTGAAATGGATTCTCATACAGAGCCTCCATAATCTCAACGTCCATAAAATTATCATCTTCATAATATTTCTCAAGGCTTTCAATAAAAGTTGAAGCATGTTTGCAATAGTCATGAACTAAATTTAATGATGGATAAGATGCTTGATATCTTTCAATGAACAAGGCATGCAAATCTTTTAAACAATAAATACAGCCCTGCAGCAAATTTTCATACCAGGATTGAGCTGCACCTTCCAGAGTGGCCAGGAATATCTTCATCAAGCAATCTTCAGGAAAATCCACCTTCAACTTGCGAATATGCATATGAAATCTAACTAGATGTAAAGCAGCATCCTTCTTACCATCATCATTAAATATAGGTAGATTCCTTGACCAATCTACCTTTGGAATTTTATTTGGAAAACCAGGGATGTGATCTCGGCTCAAGGGAGCATATCTTCTTGCGATCCGGTCCATCTTGAAAATCTCACAGCTACTGATCTCTTTGCAGTGAAGTCGCCATGAAGCATTGATCTCTGGAGTTTTCAGTGAAGGAGTCGCCAGTGAATGATTTCAGCCTTGTCAGTGTCTGATCATTGTCCACCATCAACAATCAGATTTGAACTTGATACATGTACTGGGGTAATTAACAAGTTAGATGTCACGTTTACAAGCTAGACCGGAGATTGACTGAAGCAGCGTTTATCTACTTCCGCTAATGCAAAGCAAAAGCGTTTCGAAGGCTACCTGGCATAACTTCAGGCTCCGTCTGTAGCTTATAAAACAAATGACATCAACAGCAAACCATTTGTTCTCCCCAGTATGGTTGCCAATATGTTAGCGCTTGAAATTTCACCTCACGCTGAAAAAGGTAAACTCCAAGGCAACATCAAACCACTTAGCCTCGTAGCTAGCCCTACGGGGCAGGAGAGGGCTCTCTCCGATATATCTCGGCAAAGATCTTCAAAGGGCGGAGATAACCAATAAGAACACTGATTTTAGGCTAGTAAACTGATAAAAATGTTTGATTTGGGATTTTTAGGGTTTTGGTGGAAAATTGGGGAAATGCAATTTTGGATACGGGGATTGGACACAGTTTTCGCAGGGGGTTCTTTGGGGCAAGGTAGGAGACTGTATTGATGCCTTTGAAAGAGTCAGATGGGCAAGAATGACTGGTGAGGAGCTAAGGAGAACAAGTAAACACCTTGAATTCTCCTTAAACAGATGAAAACATTGATATTAAGCAAACTTAAAGGCAGAGCATAGCAACCATGAATTCTACCTTAACACTTCATTTGCCTAATTTGCAGAAGGAAAAATAAGAAGATGATTCTCATAACAAACTTACAAGTACAAAGAGAAACACACCATCAATACATGTAACCACAGGAATCCCAAAAAGGACTGCAAAACCCTGGTCTTCCTTTGCCAAAAATTGCAGAGATACAATGAGTAATACAATAGAAGCTTTCTCCCTCAAGAGTCCAACCATGAAAATGACCAAGAAAGTACATAATATAGGCAATCTAACATCTTTCCTTGCCTCTAGGGGTCGAGCTCACTATCCTAGGAGCTATTTCAACCAATTCTAAATTGAGCACTGAAAACTAGGCAGTCAAAACAACTTGCCTCTATAAGCTAGGAAACCAATTCATTCATTAAATTTTTGCCTATCTCATGAATGAATCTTCTAGAAGAGATAAATAAGTGTCAAAATATCATAAAATTACATCATTTACAACAAGGAAGATCAAAATCTACTCCAAAAAGTCAAATCCAGTCAAAACTGCGTTTTGCTGAGCTGTAGGTGAATTTCTGTGAAAACTGCCCAACACGTCGTGCCCTGATCCTGAACGCGTCGCGCGCCTTTGGAGCTGCTTTTGAGGCACTTCCAGGTGTCCAAATGAGGCAAAAGTGGGCTTGTTGGAAAGGTATGGATGTCTACTTTCCAACCCAAGTGGAATTTCTGAATTTGGTGGCCATTTGCCCCTCCAAAATTGCAATCTCCCAAGACTGCTTCCTGTGTGTCAAAAAGGTGGCAGAAAGTCATTTTTTGCTTGTTTTTTGACTTTCTGGAGGCCCAAAACTTGGTGAAATTTCTTGGCAATTGCTGAGCAAGTGTATCTTTGCATGACAAATCCAAAAATGCTGAGTTTTCCTGAAAAGGAGTTGCCCATTGAAAGGGTCGCGCGTGGCGCGCGACGTGTTGGTGGAGAAAACCTGTTTTTTGCCCAAAAATTCACAAGTGACCAAAAAATGCTCAAAATTTTTTGAAATTTGTGCTGGAGTTGAGTCATTTAGCATCATGCTCCTTCAAGGAAGCCTCAGCCAAGATGTGGAGGGGATCGGGCCTTTTTCTTCGTTTTAGTGCCTTGGCCAACCGCCTTGGATTTGGCGATTGTAATTTTAACATTTCTCTAAAACCATGACACCTGTACAAAAAGTGAAGGAGGTTTTTCTTCTTTGGCATGTTGTGGACAAAAAACCTCTCTCAGTTTTCCCAAATTCATCTTTGATTGCTCTGAAACATCTTTTGAGTGAAACTTATCCCGATGTGTGGAACAAGGGATTTTGTCGAAATGAAGCGAAATGAAGGGGATAAGGGGCTTCTAAATTCTTGAGGAAATTTTTGGGAGTAGGGAGGAATGTTAGGAAGCAGGGGAAAGTGGAATCTCAGAGATTGAGTGAGGGGAAGGGGTCCAAAAGGGCAAAACACAGGCCCAACCTAGAAAATTGCCAGGTTGTAGCAAGAAACTAGGGTTTGTGCGAAAATGATGATTTTGGGGGATTTCAGTGATGGGAAGCATTTGATAAGGTACTTTAAGGATAGGGGAAGGTGTATGAACATCAGGATACAAGTTTCGCTAATGATTTGACCGTCCAAGAGATATTGCCTTCAAAACCCTAGGAGAGGGAAATGACCTTGCCTGGGCGCAACTGAAGCATGAACAAGGTGTAAAATGACTCATTAGACATTGACATAATAATGACAACCCTATGAATGATGATAGACTCAGCTGAATAGTGACATAGATTGGCATTTGGGCAATTTTAGAAGGAGTGAAAGCAAACCCTAAACCTAATGCCTAGTGACCAAATTTTTGCTTGAAAACTCACTGAAATGACAAAATTTGACCTTGACACTCTGAGACCACTTTGTAAGAGCATATTTGATCATTGGAGGAAGGCTGGAAAGACTGACACTAACATGACTAACGAACTAATTTATAAGAATATGAGAAAAGCTTCTTCCTATAGGGTTGCCCATTTTGGTGGGAAACATGTGGCTACAACTTGAGGACATGACTCACCATAGAGTGCATGATCCATATGCCCAAACAAGGAGTTCATGAGAACTCCAATGATCCTTGAGCTCGCAAACCCGTAACCTGTACATTGCATTCAACTTGTTTGGGAGCATGTGAATTGGGTGTAGGGTATCACCCATCTTTTATATGAAGATAATAAAATCCATACATAAATAAAATCTATTCTAGCTTGAAACATGACATGAATGATGTTAGAATGATCACACAATATGCAATGCAACTACACTACTATGTTGTTAATTTTCCAATGTTCTATGCTTAATGCAATCACTTATTCCAATTCTTCTTCAATTAACAATCACTTTTCAAATAAATTCAATCTTCCAATGATAGTAAGCAATTGTAGATAGAACAATAAACCCAATGCACAATAGAAGACAACCAAGAGCAATAACAAGAGACACAATATTTGGTTAAAGACCACAGAAAAACCTTTCAAAATTCTTATTCTATTAGATATTCGTCGAATGTTTAACGAAGAGATACAATGTTCCAATTCATCAACAAAAGGGTCAAAGTCAAATCTTTGGCTTGTCCAACAATCAACTAACCAATATTCAAGAGATGAGCCCAAAAGTCAAATCTGACCCAAAGTCAAAGTATACAATCCTTGGTCAAAGACAACAACAACCAACAACAATCAAAGGTGCCCTAACCAATCAATGTTCAGTAGTCAAATCAGCTCCAAATCAGCTTGGTCAACAATCAAAATATTCGACCTTTATTGCTGGTCAAAGATCAGTCAAAACAATCCCAAAAGGCTTGGTCAAATGAGAGAGAAAGTATGCTATCAAAATCCAGGGTCAACTTTAGTCAAGGTCTGCAATCAACCCAAGTCAACTTGCCTAAAAAAATTCAATCCTTTGCCCAAAGAATTCGATCTCCAAAAATCAAATTTTCCAAGTCAAAGCAAGTCAAAACTCCAAGTCAATAACTGGTCGAATTGTCCCAAACAAAAAAGTCAACACGAAAATCAGATTTTCCCTTCACACGTGTGAGGTCAGACCTCCAACTGCAAACCTGTATGAACCAATCAATAGAAGAGAGAGATGTCATGATGTCCTCCAAGTGATGTGACATGATATATATTTATATGCTTCTTAGGTGGTCAAATTAGCTTGTCCATGCCAACTTGTAATTTTGTGTACTTGAGGGTTTCACTTTAAAAATTAAATTTTTCTTTGACCAAATTAAATTTTTCCAAGGGCTAGGTGGGGTATTTCTTGATGAAGAAGGTTGTCCAAAGGAGGTAATTTATCCCTAAGCTGCCAAATTAATGTTAGGTTTTGGTAGCATTGGATGTGCTCTAGCCATGAAAAATGGTGGTGAGGCTAAGGCACATGAGTTCTAAAGAACCCAAAACCTGTTTGGTGAAATTCCACCTGAATTGTATTTTATTAAAATAATTATTATTTTTAATGGGGTTCTTAAGTCTAAGCTTAGGAAAATTAAGTATTAATGGGTATTAATCAAAATATCGTTGAGAATGTTCTAGAAAGCAGATCAAGTCAAGTTTTTAATCTTAGCCATTGATTAGAGACTTAATCTCAGTCACTGAAGTCTCAACGAGAAAAGTATAGCGAGATTTGGGGTTCATTCAAAAATCACACCGACAGAACAAATTGATCTAGAGTTCGAAATTTTTGGGGCTTCGAAGCTGAGAAATTCGAACTAAGTGATCATTCTGCAGCAGAGGGGCATGGATATTTCAGGAATACTAGGCAGAGAGGCGGAGAGCCACCAATGGAGGCAGTGCAAGACCTAGAGGAACCAACGTCGGGCCAGTCTAGGCCCACACAGGCTTGACAAAGAGCCAGAAGGGCCAAAGCAAAAGGGAAGTTGCCTTCACACAGAAATCTGGAACTATCGAGGAGCTGCCAAAACAGTGGGGAGAGGTTGACGCAAAAGCTCCAAGAGGCAAAAGAGATAGTGCAGGATTGACGAAGAGCCTCTGAGGCTAACGCAGGGCCTACATAGGGCCAGCGCAGAGATAGTCGAGGTTTGCCAGTTCTGCTGCCCGATCAGCGGGAATTTGCTAGGTGAAGTGAGGTAATCTCACTCAGTTTTCTGCCAGTATCTTTTTTCTCTGTAACTGGACTGTCGGGAGGGCATCCAAAATTGTATTCAGAACTATTGCTTAATAATATAAAACCCTCAGGACGGATGCATCGGTTTTCCCGCATTAGGTTTTTTTGGGGACTATTTTGTCCAAAAATAACGGTGTCCTATGTATCTTGTTCTTTCCTCAATTTCTTGCTTCATGTAATCAAATTAAATTGGTGTAGGCTACAGAAGTAATTTATTTTAGTATTTTTCAAAAAATAACTTGATAATGTATATTAAAATCAAGTAGGTGAAGTAAATTCAATTTTGTTGCAGTAAGGGTTCCTTGAGTGTAGGAATTTTCACATATTATCTGAGCATTGATTTTGAAACAGGAAGAGCAGATATAACGCTGAGCAAAGAGGCTAATAGCTGCATTTAGCAGAAATTCGAATCCCCTTGAAGGGATTGCACAGTCGTTGCCGGGAAAGTAGAGATTCTGAGGAAATCTCTCTCTAAGAGAGTCGACAGAGAGGTATGATTTCCAGTTCGTGAGCTTGCAGAGGTAGAGGGAGTGACGCAAGGCCTCGATGCAGTGCTTGAAGGGCACAGTTTCTGTCGGGGTAGAAATTTGTCGAAAAAGAGAGAAGACACATAGAAGGGGAATTTTCTCCTCAGAGGACTTTTCTCGCCAAAAGTTCAAATTTTTCACTTGTCGGGTAGCAAACCAGTGTTGCACAGTGACTAGAGGAGTCAATTCGACAGTTTGGGTGAGATGGCATCACATGTGCTCAAAGATCGACACAGGTTGGAAGTAGCCTCCAACTATGTCATATGGAAGACCAAAATCTTAGCTGTTCTGGAGGAGTACGATCTCAAAGCTTACGTCAAGAGTGTTGTGGTTGTTCCTACGACAATGATCAAAAGAAGAGGTACAAGGCCGAGCAGGCAAAGGCGAAGAGGTACATACTTGATGGAGTTCGAGATCATGTGGTCTCACACTTGCAGGGAAAAGATACAGCCCGAGAAATGTGGGAAGCTTTGTCTTCACTGTATGAAGGTTCTTCCGAACAGTGGAAGATGTACTTAGAACAAAAGTTGCAGCAGACATTGATGCAAAACGGAGAAGGGGTGAACTCCTATCTTCAACGTCTTCATGACACCAGAGACTAGCATGTTGCAGTGGGGTCTACCCCTCAGTCTACCGCGATGGTAAGGACGACCCTAAATGGAGTGTCGGATGAATGGCAAGTCTTCGTCCAAAGTATATTGGGCAGGGAAAGATTACCTTCATGGGAGGAGATGTGGGCAGCCCTTCGACATGGAGAATTAAGAAGGGATTTGGTTAAGGTAAACCTCAATGGTAGCAATGGGAGTGGCACGAAGACCAAGGAGGAGGAGGACAACACAGCTCTAGCATCAAAGGGACATCAGTAGAAGCAGAAGAAGGACATTTCGAAGGTGAAATGTTTCAGATGTGGCGAGATGGGCCACTTTGCATCCCAGTGTCCTTTGAAGCAAAAGGTTAAGGATGAGAAACATGATCCTAACGCTGCTCCAGCAAAAACTGACGAAGATAGAATAGTAGGGAAATGGGGCGATATAGAACTGTAGTTAGGAGGACTACATGTGGGCATGATCCTTAAGGAACCCACCTCTTGGATCAATTCCTTGCTACGGGAGCCCGAGATTTAGCTATAGCAAGATGGACTTAGTGTCAGATGATGCAACAGATTCGTTGGAGAGACAGATGCAGTAACCTGAGACTAGAGACTGATCAGCACAGAACAGGGTTGGCAGCAGTGCAGATGGCATAGTGTAGAAGTCAGTAACAACGCAGAATATTCAAAGGGTCAGAGACTAGTAGCAGTTAAATTCCAACATTCACATGGTATTATGCTGAACACAGTTAGTTCAGTAATTTTGTTTGTTTTTCAGTTGCTTCTCTTAGCAACTAAGTTGCAGTACGAATGCAGTGTTAGCAGTGGTAGTGCTAGCAACATAGCAGATACAACATTTGAGAGGGAGTTGTGGTACAGATGCAGCAGTGATAGTGTCAGTGTCATGGGCAACAATACAGTAGCACAGTGTTGATGGCAACAACAATGCAAAAAGGAGATGCTTCAGAGACAGAGCAACATGCAGTTGGACATTGTTTTTTTTTTTTTTTTTGAATCTAGGATAATCGGTAACTGGTGAGAGTTATCGTGAATAGACCCAGGATCAAATCTGACTGGCTGCCACTATAAACATTGTTGCTAGAGCACATTCCTTACTAAGAGGGAGTGTTAGTTTTTGGTAGCATCAAATGTGCTCTAGCAATGAAAATTGGTGGAGAGGCTAAGGCACATGGGCTCTAAAGAACCCATAAACCGTTTGGAGAAATTCCACTCGGATTGCTTTTTATTAAAATAATTAATACTTTTAATGGGGTTCCTAAGTCTAAACTTAAGCAAATTAAAGTATTAATGGGTATTAATCAAAATATGGGTGAGAATATTCTAGAAAGTGGATCAAGTCAAGTTTTTAATCTTAGCCGTTGATTAGAGACTTAATCTCGGTCGTTGAAGTCTCAACAAGAAAAGTATAAGGAGGCTTGGGGTTCATTCAAAAAACACATCAAGAGAACGAATTGATCTAGAGTTCAAAATTTCTGGGGCTTGGAAGCTGAGAAATTCGAACTAAGTGATCATTCTGCAATAGAGGGGTAAGGATAGTTCAAGAAAATTGGGCAGAGAGGCGGAGAGCCACTAGTGGAGGCAACACAACACCTAGAGGGACTGACGCTGGGCCCACACAAGCTTGACGCAGAGCCAGAAGGGCCAGCGCAGAAGAGAAGTTTCCTTCACACAGAAATTCGGAACTGTCGAATCGCTGCTAGAACAGTCGGGAGAGGTTAACACAGAAGCTCCAAGAGGTAGAAGAGACAGCTTAGCGCTGACGCAGGGCCAGCGCAGGGCTGGCGCAGAGCCTCTGAGGCTGATGCAAGTCCAGCGCAGGGCTAAGTAGAGCCTCTGAGGCTGACGCAGGGCCAGCACAGAGATAGCCGGGTGTTTTCCAGTTCTGTTGCCGGATCAACCGGAATCTACCGGGTGAAGTGAGGTAATCTCACTCAGTTTTCCTCCAGTATCTTTTTCTTTGTAACTGGACTGCCGAGAGGGCATCCAAAATTGTATTCAAAACTACTGCTTAATAATATAGAACCCTCAGAGCTGTTGCACTAGTTTTCCCGCATTGCGTTTTTACGAGGACTATTCTGTCCAAAAATAACAATGTCCTATGTATCTTGCTCTTTGCTCAGTTTTTTGTTTCATGTAATCAAATTAAATTGGTGTAGGCTACTGAAGTAATTTACTTCAGTATTTTTTAGAAATAACCTAATAATGTACATTAAATCAAGTAGGTGAAGTAAATTTAGTTCTGTTGCAGTAGGGGTTCCTTGAATGTAGGAATTTTCACAATTAACACTCCCTCTCAGAGAGGGAGAAATTTTCGAGTGTATCATAAGTCCCATCTCAAAAGTCTTGTCATTGTCATTAAGTCATGTCATCTTTTCTCATCTATTGAACATTCTCGAATCTAAAGAAGAAGAATCATCATCATAGGGGAGCTCAAACTACCACCCTATATCCAAGGACAATAGGTAAGATAACCCAACTTGTCATGAGAGAGAAGGATAACAAATTGTGAAAATTTGACTACCCGAATCACCACTACAGCAACCGATTAAGTTCCTTCTATTTGTTAATTATTGAACAAACTATTTATTGTTTCCTACAGTAAACACCGAAACAAATACACTACAGTGTTCACCAATTAAATTATAAGCGGAAACAAGAAACTGAGCAAGAAAGAAATACACAACACATGACATCGTTATTTTTTGGACAAATGTCCTCGGAAAAACCCAATGCGGGAAAACTGGTGCACCAGTTGAGGGTTTGTATTATTAAGCAGTAGTTTTTCTGAGTACAATTCGTTGGATGCCTAACTGGCTATCTGATATAGAGAGAAACTGGGCAAAACAAATAATGAGATGATCTCACCTTGTCACTGGAAGAATCAGCTTTGATTTCGCTGGAATTGAGCCTCTGCGTCCCTTCTGCGTCACCCTCTGCCCTGAACTGCGTCAACCCCACGTAGTCCCTGTGTCACCTCTACTGGGACTGCACTGCCCCTCCTGATCCTCTACTGGTTGGAAACTTCAGCTCTCAGCCTCTCAGCCTCACACCTCAGCTCCAGGCTTCTAGAACTCGATTTCCTCAACAGGTATTTGATCTCCCTTGTTGATTTGGGGTAGCATCAGATGTGCTCTAGCCTCGAAACTTGGTGGAGAGGCTAAGACACATGAGATCTCCAATACCCAGAAATGGCTTGGGCAGATTCTAAACAGTTTGAGAGATATTAAAATAATTAATATTTTTAATGGAGTCCCTAAGTCTAAACTTAGGGAAAATTAAATATTAATGTGTATTAATATAAAACTGTGTTAGAATGGTCCAAAAGTCATGGATCAATCCAGAATTAATCTTAGCCGTTGATTAGGGATTTAATCTCAGTCGTTGAATTGTCAACGAAAAAAGTATAAGAGGAGGCTTGAGGGTCACTTGGAGAACACACCAAGTTGATCAAGATTTCGATTTTCTGAGGCAGGGTTTCTTGAGGAAATCGAAGGAGTGATCAGAGTTGCAGCTGAGGGGCAGTGAATATAGAAGCAAAGAGGCAGAGATAGTACCAGGAGGATCAGCACAAAAGCTGGGAGAGAGGGACGCAGAGCCAGCGAGAGGTTCACGCAAAGCCAGTCAGGGCTCACGCAAAGGCAGCCAGGAGCTGCGTAGTGCCTCAGAGAGCCAATGTGGGTGACGCAGAGGCTCTAAGGGCTGACGCAGTGCCTCCAGAGGCTGATGCAAGGCGAGCTAGGGTGACACTGGACCAGAAAGGGTTGACACAGTCCCTAGAGGCTGACACTGGGGTTTTCGTGGGGCAGATTGGAGCTGGGAGCTGTCAAAGTGTTTATCCGGGGTTTCAACTGAAACATCTGTCTCCGACTGAGAGGTACTACTGTTGAGATTATTCTCTGTTGGGTGAGCCAGTTTTGGCACCAAAATTGTATTCTGAAACTGCTTAATAATTAAAACCCTCAGATAGCTACACCAGTTTTCCCGCATTGGGCTTTTTTGGGGACATTGGTCCAAAAACAACGGTGTCACTTCTGTGCTTGTTTTGTTGCCTTCAATTGATGATCTGTAATGTGTTGAGCATGTACTTGTATTTATTTTCAGTATTTACATGGTAAATAACTTGTTAATTAATCTAAACAAGTATGCAGAAACAAATTAGAAGAGTACATGAAGGGTTTCTAACAGTTAGACTTAGAAATTCCAACATGGTATCAGAGGTTGGTTGCAGATCACGGGAGAATTAAGGACATCAGCCGAGCAGAGCAGCAGCAACAGAAAACAACTGTCCTGAGTGACAAAAGTTATTCCTAGCAGAGACGCAACAAGGAAGGGGTGACGCAATGCCTGCGTCATCAAGTTTGAGCTGGGAAGAGAATCAATGTAGTGGTAGAGGGGAGCAGACTCGACCTATGCAGTGCTCGGTCATCTTTCTCAGTCAGGAAGGATTGATGCCTGTGGCTAGGAGGTGTGGATTTTGCTGGTGCCGGGATTGCGCAGAGCCTAGAAGCTCTAACCTTCAATTTGTTGGGGTTTAGGAGGCTATGGGTAAGTTGCAGAGTGAAGTTGGTGGGGTACTGTAGTTAGAACAGTACCTAACAGGGCAAGACCAAGGAGGAGGGAGTTGCTACCGAGGATTTCTAGCCAAGAAATCCAGATCAGTGGTGCAGTTGTACTAACGATTGGAGTGGAGGCATCTCGACATTGGCAGAAGGGTTTCTAGGAGGGAAATAGAGGCTCAAAGGGAGTCACACCAAGAACTTCCAAGAGGGAAGTAGAGGAGTAGTGACATGGCAGTGAACGGGGTAAGAGACTAGGACAGACTGGACGGAGCCTCAAACTTTGTAGTTTGGAAGGCCAGAATCTTGTCCGTTCTAGACAGGAATTGTTTCAAGCACTTCGCCTTGAGGACGATAGCGATCCCAGTTGACCCAGCTGAGAACGACAAGTACGAGGAGGCAATGGTGAGGGCCAAGAGCATCATCCTTAACGGGGTCAAGGACCATGTAGTACCACATATTGCCGAATAGGACACGACAAATGAGATGTGGGAGGCCCTAAAGAAATTGTACCAACACACTTCTGTGCAGAGAAGGATGCTACTTGAAAATCAGCGGCAGTCATACCAGATGCAGAAGGGAACAGATCGACACCTTCCTCAACCAATTGAAGGAGATCCAAGATCAACTGACTTCCATAGGGGCCACACCGGATCAAGAATTGATGGTGAGAACAGCCCTAAACGCAGTCTCTGAAGACCAGAAGGTGTTTGTCCAGAGCATACTCGGCAGGGCAACCCTTCTAGATTGGGAGGAAATGTGGGCGACTCTTCACCAAGAAGAGATCAGAAGGCTAAGCAAGGCGGGAAGCAGCGGCAAGGGGATCAGAATCAAGGAGGAAGAGGAGGATGCCACCCTAGCATCTGAAGGAAAGCAGGAGAAACAGAAGAAGGACCTCTCCAAGGTCAAATGCTTCAACTGTAGGGAACTGGGTCACTATGCGAGCTAGTGTCTGAGGAAGAAGAGCAAAGGAGAGGCTTCTGAGACCAAGGTTGCGCTAGTGAGGGCAGAGAAAGAAGGAGAGACAAATGATGACTATGCCATGAGTGCTCATGCGCCACTTGAGAGGAAGTGGGGAGACATCGAACTGTAGTCAGACGGACTACAGGCGATGAGTGGCAGGATCCTCGAAGTACCCAACCTCTTGGATTATACCTTGCTATGGGAGCATTGAAGAGAAGTAGCAAGACTCGCAACTGTCGGTAGAGATGGATGAGGATGGAGTGAGAGGGTGATACAGTGTAGAGTCCCAAGACAGCGTGAGGCAACAGTGCGAGGTGCATGGAGTTGTTGCAGCAACACAGAGGTCAGTAGAGGGAGCACTTGTAGGCGACAAAGGGAGCTTCAGCATCGGGAGTGTTTCTCGCCTGAAAGAGATGTCAGAGTTGGGAAGATCAGTTACTTACTTCTCAATAACTGAGTTGCAGTGCAGCAGTTAGCAGTAGCAGTGTTTGGCCAGCACGATGCAGCATGATGAGAGGGATTGCAGTGCAGATGCAGTGGCAAAGCCATGGGTAGCAGCATGGATGCAGAGGGAGTTGTTGTACAAATGCAATAGTGGCAGTGGCAGGGCCATGGGTAGCAATACATGATGCAACAGCTTCAGAGGATGTTGGGCAGTAGGCCTAGCATCAGCATAAGGACCGATGCCAGATGATCAGGGTGATGCTCAGTTAGGAGTATTACTAGAGCACAGTCCTCGCTAAGAGGGAGTGTTGATTTGGGGTAGCATCGGATGTGCTCTAGCCTCAAAACTTGGTGGAGAGGCTAAGGCACATGAGATCTCCAATACCCAGAAATGGTTTGGGCAGATTCTAAACAGTTTGAGAGATATTAAAATAATTAATATTTTTAATGGAGTCCCTAAGTCTAAACTTAGGGAAAATAAAATATTAATGTGTATTAATATAAAACTATGTTAGTATGGTCCAAAAGTCATGGATCAAGCCACAATTAATCTTAGCCGTTGATTAGGGACTTAGTCTCGGTCGTTGAATTGTCAATGAGAAAAGTATAAGAGGAGGCTTGAGGGTCACTTGGAGAACACACCGAGTTGATCAAGATTTCGATTTTCTAGGGCAGGGTTTGCTGAGGAAATCAAAGGAGTGATCAGAGTTGCCGCTAAGGGGTAGTGAATACAGAAGTAGAGAGGCAGAGATAGTATCGAGATGATCAACGCAAAAGGCGGGAGAGAGGGACACAGAGCCAGTCAAAGGTTCACACAGAGCTAGCCAGGGCTCACACAGAGGCAGCCAGGAGTTGTGTAGTGCCTCAGAGAGCCAGTGTGGGTGATGCAGAGGCTCTAAGGGCTGATGCAGTGCCTCCAGAGGCTAATGCAGGGCGAGCTAGGGTGACGCTAGGCAGACATTGGGCCAGAAAGGGCTGACACGGTCCCTAGAGGCTGACGCTGGGGTTTTCGTGGGGCAGATTGGAGCTAGGAGCTGACGGAGTGTTTATCCGGGGTTTCAGCCGAAACATTTGTCTCTGACTGAGAGGTACTACTACCAAGATTATTCTCTGTTGGGTGAGCCGGTTTTGGCACCCAAATTGTATTCTGAAATTTCTTAATAATTAAAACCCTCAGATAGCTACACCAATTAACCCACATTGGGTTTTTCCAGGGACATTGGTCCAAAAACAACGGTGTCACTTGTGTGCTTGTTTTGTTTCCTTCAATTGATGATTTGTAATGTGTTGAGCATGTACTTGTATTTATTTTCTGTATTTACATGGTAAATAACTTGTTAATTAATCAGAACAAGTAGGCAGAAATAAATCAGAAAAGTACATGAAGGGTTTCTAACAGTTAGACTTAGAAATTCCAACATCCCTCTCAAGCTTTGCACTGCCACAACGTAGCTCTGCGTGGCCCAGCATCAGCCTCTCTAGACGTCATTCTACCCTCTTTGCCTTATACTCTCTGGTCCAAAAAAACTTCCCTCTTGATACTATCCATGCCCTCACTGCAAGTGATCACTTTGAATTCCTCTTCCGGCAACTGTGTGCTTCATAAATTCGATCATCTGATCTCCACTCGATGTGTCTTCCAAATGCCCATCAAGCCTCCTCTTATAATCCTTTTGTTGAGAACCAACGGCCTGCTCAGATTATTTTGGCTTACCCTTTAATTATTTTAATTCCCTAAGTTTAGACTTAGGCACCCATTAAAAATAATTAATTATTTTAATAAAACTATCTCCGGGTGGAATTTCCCAAAACGATTTCTGGGTATTGTGGAATACGTGTCCTAGCCTCCCTGCAAATTTTGAGGCTAAGAGCACATCTGATGCTACCAAAAATAAACAAAAATCCTATTACCTATTGATCTTCTTAGCTTGACCCTCAAGAATCAAGTGGTATAACACCTGCATCCTTTCACTTGGGGAGGATACCCAACTTACCAAAGGTAAGGATCACAAACTTCCTACTTTATCCTCATCCATTGGCCAGATGGATGGCAATCCCAACAAACAAAAAGATGGTAGGGGAGGATAGCCCAACTTGTCATAAATGACAAGGATCACATACAACCTACAGTGACAATAGGTAGGATAGCCCAACTTGCCATAAGTGGAAAGGATCACAAATCCTATTGTCTAGAGATCCCTCAACCCCAAGAGCTCTCATAGCTCAATTCCTCACCCTGGGAGCTCAGACAGGGGGGAAGAGCATAGCTCAATGTCCTCGATCAGCTAGGACCCTTACCCAGGAGGGTAATATCCATCAGTCCAAACTACTCTCTGAAGACCGAGAACTTCCCTTTCAGCAAAGCCTTTGTGAGAATGTCTAATATCACTCATCATCGAAATATGATGGAATCTTACCATGTCTACACCATGTCTCAAATGTAGTGATATCTGATCTCAACATGCTTGGATATTTCAAGAAATACGTAATTCTCTGCCAATTGAATCCCACTCTTGTTGTCCCAATATATCACAGCTGTATCCAAAACCTGCTCAAACAACTCTCCAAGGAGCTTCCTCAACTATACTACCTCGCAACTAGCCATGCTAGCAGCAATATAATCTACCTCAAATGTGCTTAAAGCAACGAACTTTTGCTTCTTGCTCATCTAAGATATCATGGTAGAACCCATACTAAAGTAGCACCCTGATGTGCTTTTCCTGTCAATAACATTTATGGCCCAGTCAGCATCAATGTACCCATGAAGTCTCACATCTCCAGCAGTATATCTCAGACCAAGATTGATCGTCCCATGCAAGTATCTCAACACAGGCTTGGCAGCAACCCAGTCTGCATGAAGGGATCAGTCATGAATTGACTCAAAGTGTTAACTGCAAAAGATATGTTCAAACGGGTGTTCACAAGGAACATCAATGCCTCAATCAACTGTCGATACTCAGAAGGATTCACCAAATCAGGTCCTGCAACATCTCCATATAACTTCTTGAAGTTCATCTCCGTCGGTGTGGTCATGGACTTGCATTCTACCATTCCAAATCTTTCCAACAGTTTCACCACATATTTTCCTTGAGTAAGGAAAATGTCACCAGGCCTTTGCCACACTTCAAAGCCCAAAAAGTAGTGCATCAGTCCAAGGCCTTTCATCTCAAACTCAGATGTCACATCCCTCTTGCACTCTAGCATCAAAGGTTCACTACCTGTCAGGAATAGATTATCAACATATAAAACCAAAATGAAAGGCATACCTTGGACCACTTTGAAGTAGAGGTTCGAGTCAACATTGCTTCTAAGTTCTTGTAAATCCAAGCTTCACAGGATAACTATCAATATGGGCATACCAAGCTTTGGGGGCTTGCTTTTATCCATAATGTGCCTTCTTAAGTCTGTAAACATGAGTCTTTCTGTCGTGTACTTCAAAACCCTATGGTTGCTCAACATATACTTTTTCCTGTAGTATGCCATGTGAAGAGTCCATCCTTGACTAGCAGCTAGGGCCACAATATATCTAATAGTAGTATAGCGGGCAACAAGTGCAAATATATCATCATAATGTTCTCCCTCTTTCTAGGAGAAACCTCTAGCCACGAACCTTGCCTTACATTTCTTGATACTTTCATCTGCTCCATGCTTAATCTAGTACAACCATTTTGAAGTCACAACAGACTTCCCTTTGGGTCTCAAAACAACTTCCCACACATCATTCTTCATTATAGCCTCAAATTCTTCAACCATAGCATCTTTCCAAACCTGCTCATTCACTGCTTCTTCAAAGGTGTGTGGTTCAACCTGTATAATGGAGCTCATAGCCACAACATATCCTTGGTATCAACACGACTTCTTGCTTTCTCTAAAGGTTCCTATGGCAACGACATTTTTTCAGCATCCTATAATGTATCACAAAGCCAAAGTGGTCTCTTCTTGGCATGGGGATCACATGGAGGAGGATTCAAAGGGTCCATAGGTTCCATGGGGTCATCAACAACATCTTCTCAGATTCAGGCACAGAAGGACTAAACACATATTCTAAAAGCTTTAAAATTATCACAATATCCAACAAACATAAAAAAAATTCAGTGGCTTCCAGCGTGTTTCTCTTGTCCTTAGGCACTATTACCGCTCAAACTAGCAGGGGTCCTAAAGGGGCAATTGCTAGGTCAAGGGCAACAATGGAGCAATAGCCTATTGTCACCTCAGCTAAAGCTCCCTAATCTTTACGGAGATTCATCGATGGGAGGAGACCCAGTATGAAGGGAATCACCTAGATAAATGGGTCAATAAAGGGAAAAGAGTGATTCCTAAAGACGCTTATTCACAAGAGAGGCTCAATATAGGGCTTGCCTACTAATGAGGCAAAATGAAAGGCTCTCTAAGAAGGGCCAAGGGGGTCTTAGGTGCTAGGTTTTGGGAATGAGACTTCTTAAGGAGGGACACAGTCCTAAAAACCCTTATGAAGACTTGGTTTTTGAATGGTCTTTGTAGAATTACCTTCCAAAAGTTATGGGACCACACGGGACCAAGTGGACCCACAACTAGGTCAAGGGGGCGAAATTGATCAATCAAGGGTGTGCTTGACCTAATTGAGGAGGAGAAGGTGTTAAATTTTAGGTATGTTCTATGCTTAGAGCAATTTATTTCAATTTTCACAGTTAGCTCAATATCTTTTCCAGATTAGCAATCACATCAGCATTAAAGTAAACTGCAGATAGAACATAAACATAAATCGCAGAAGACAAGCCAAGACAAGAGGACACAAGATGTAGCACTAGCCAGGGACAAACCCCAATGTGGGGAAACCCTTGATCAATTCTTCTTATATGTTCTTCAATAGTTCAGCAAAGAGAGAGAGATAGTACGTTTACAATAGAAGTCAACACTTTGACTTATCTAGATAAGAGCATAGATCATCTCTAAGAAGATGATACATGAGATCAGTTGAAGACATGCTGCTTCAACTGATTCTCCAAGGTGACTCCTTCACCTATCATTGTGTTGCATTTCGTTATCATGTTGCACCTCACCATGCTGCACCCATCCTCACTATGTTGCAACTCATCATGCTTCATTAATCATGACTGTACCCATCATTGTACTACATTATGTGCTATTGCTGCACCATGTTGTCATACTGACCTATGTGCTGGCTGCATCTTGCTTGCTTGTTGTCCCTAGCTTGCTTGTTGTCCTTTGTGTGCTTGCTGCTGCATGCTAGTTGTCCCTTGCATGCTCGCTGTAACATTGCATGCTTGGCGTATTTGCTGCTAAGAACCATACAACTGTCCCAATGTTAGTTAGTTGTCCCTTGCATGTTGTTCTCCTTTAGTGACAGATGCTCTCGCTGTTTCGGCAGTTCCGACAGTTCTGGCAGTTCCAGCTGTTCTAGACAGTTCTAGCAATTCCGGCTATTTCCGGCAGTTCTGGCAATTCCAGCGGTTGCGAACTTATTGCAACCAAGGCATCTGCCTTTCCTTCCACCCTTAGATCTGGACTTCCCAATGAAGTGATCTTTAGGTAGGCCATCAAAAACTTCTGTTGCGCCATTCTGATAATATTCTCTGCTTCGACTTCACCCTCGGTGAATTTGAAGAGGGATGAGGAATCCACTTATCCTTTTGTCCTTTCCCAACTGTCTTAGGTGATTGCTCTCACTCTTGCTTGGCCTTTCTTCACCTCAGCTCTGATACCATGTTAAATTTTAGGTATGTTCTATGCTTAGAGCAATTTATTTCAATTTTCACAGTTAGCTCAATATCTTTTCTAGAATAGCAATCACATCAACATTAAAGTAAACTGCAGATAGAACATAAACATAAATGGCAGAAAACAACCCAAGACAAGAGGACACAAGATGTGGCGCTAGCCAGGGAAAAACCCCAATGTGGGGAACCCTTGATCAATTCTTCTTATATGTTCTTCAATAGTTCAGCAAAGAGAGAGAGAGAGATAGTACGTTTACAACAAAAGTCAACACTTTGACTTATCTAGATAAGAGCATAGATCATCTCTAAGAAGATGATACATGAGATCATTTGAAGACATGCTGCTTCAACTGATTCTCCAAGGTGACTCCTTCACCTATCGTTGTGCTACATTTCGTCATCATGCTGCACCTCACCGTGCTGCACCAGGCTGCACCCATCATCACTATGTTGCATCTCATCATGCTTCATTAATCATGACTGTACCCATCACTACACTGCATTATGTGCCATTGCTGCACCATGTTGCCATACTGACCTATGTGTTGGCTACATCTTGCTTGCTTGTTGTCCCTAGCATGCTTGTTGTCTTTTGTATGCTTATTGTTGCATTCTAGTTGTCCCTTGCATGCTAGCTGTAACATTGCATGCTTGGTGTATTTGCTGCTAAGTACCATACAACTGTCCCAATGTTAGTTAGTTGTCCCTTGCTTGCTGCTCTCCTTCAGAGACAGATGCTCTGTCTGTTCCGGCAGTTTTAGCAATTCCGGCTGTTCCCAACAGTTCTGGCAATTCCGGCTATTCCCAGCAGTTCCGGCAATTTCGGTTGTTCCCAACAATTCCAACTTCTGCCCTCTATGTCAGCTTTCCTGCCTGTTCCGGCAGTTCCGACAGTTTCGGCAATTCCGGCTATTCCCAGCAGTCCCCGTAATTCTGACAATTCTGGCTATTCCCCGCAGTTCCGGCTTTTCTCGGTAGTTCCGACAATTCATTCCGGCTATTCCCGGCAGTTTTGGCTTTTTCTGGTAGTTCCGGCTATTCCCGACAATTCCAGTAGTTCCGACAATTCCGGCTATCCCAACAATTCCGGCAGCTCCCAACAATTCCGACAATTCTGGCTATTCCCGACAGTTCTAGCAGTTCCAGCTTTTCCCGGCGATTCCGGCAGTTCCGGCGTCTGCCCTCTGGATTAGGGCAGCATTATCCCTTAGGATCTCTCCTCCTACTAAAACCCAAAGACAAGTAGAGAGGAAGAGATCCCAAGTGTGTTGAAATGACTTGAAGGCCACCTCTATTTATACTAAAACGTTGAGCACAAGTGAGGTTTATTTGGTTGTTGGCGACCTTGACGAATTGTCTCATAACACAAATAAATTCATATATCCATGAATACGTATCGGAATCGGATGATCTTTAGATCAATCCTACACCTCTCGATGAGAGGGATCCAAGAAAAATATCAGCGTCCATTAATAAGATGATCCACATGGAGTTTGGCCCTAGTTGGCAATTTTAACAGAAGGAGATCAAAGGAAGAATTTTCAACAATCTCAACATGATGATCTCCATGAGAACACTAGCCAAGGAAATCAAAGGGTAAGATTCGATCTCGAAGCTAGGGCTTGAAATATCTCAAGATCCCACCGTCGAAATGGCTTCAAAATTGGAGGGCCCCTAGGAGACAAAACAATGTAGTCGAGGCTAGGAGATCGAATTTTTTTGATTGGAAGTTTCTGAGAAATGTGATGCTATAGGTCCCCTATGGAGGTTAGGCCTAGAAGAAAGAGGTAGAGGTGATAAAGAGTATGATTTATGGTGATCACGTATGGAAGACCTGGGCCTATTCCTTTAGGAGAAAGGGAATCAAGAAGATTCCAATGATTAGGATGGTTTCATTCAATCAAGGAGGCCTCTAGAACAATTTCGGATGGCAATTAGGGCAAGAGGAAAACCGCTTCAAGGACGTTATACTTCAATGTCCAATATGTGATGACTTATCAACATAAATTTCAATGGAATATCTATAGGAACACTCACTTATTCAAACATGGCCCATAACATGATGCAACACTAATAAAAGACAAATGCATACCCTTTCATCAAAGAAAAGCAGCAAAATTTCAGCGTAGTATAGCGAAAATCCCAGCATCATTTATGTGACATAGAAAAGAATGACAAGATAGCATCAAAGAGAACTTACATGTTAGAACAAGTATATCCAATCATCATCATATGCCAATATAGAAGCTCCAAGAAAGAAATGAAGATATACAAACATCAAAATTCATCCATCCATCCAATTTCGTCCTCCAAAGAAAATAGCGAAAATCTCATAAGAGAATATGATCAATCCAAGTGATGATGATGAAATGTTTCCATCGCACTTCTATTTATACACTTCCTAATAAATTCAATTTAGTTAATTAGGCCTAATTTAGCCCCTAAAATAAAATAATGTGCATAATAACAAAACTTTTGGTGACAAGCCCACCAAATAGCTCAATAATGTAAGTATAAGCCTCTCAAGAGGGTCAAATGATCAACAAAGTGATGTCATTGGGCCTTTGAGGAGGCCTGATAAAGTCCAATGTGAAAATTCCTAAACTAGAATCCATACTGTAGAAGCTGATGATATTACTCCTATTTGTTAAATTATTTAAAACAAATTACTTGTCGTTTCCTATGGCAAATATTGTAATACATACAATGCAGCCTTCACTTAATTAAATTATATGAAGAAACAATAGACCGAGTAAGAAAGAAAATACAACACAATAGACACCGTTATTTTTTGACAAATGTCCCCGGAAAAATCCAATGCGGGAAAACCGGTGCAGCAGATCTAAGGGTTTTATTATTATGCAAGAGAAAATATGAGTACAATTCTTGGATGCTCAACTAGTAATCCAATACAAACAGAAACTGGACAAAATGAATGGTGAAATGATCTCACCCTGTCACTAGGAGAATTTGAGTCTGATCACAGTGAACTGGAGCCTCTATGTCCCCTCTACGTAGTCTCTACGCAGAACTGCATCACTCCTACATAGTTTCTGCGTCATCCCTGTTGGCTGGAAAATCCAAATCTCTGCATCCCAGTCTCACACCCCAGCTCCCGGCTATTGAAACTCGATTTCCTCAACAGGAATTTGAAGTCCCTCTAAGGTTTGCGCTGCCACTGTGTCATCTCTACGTGGGCCAACGTCTGTCTTTCTCTGGATGTCGTTCTGCCCTCTCTCTGCCTCGTACTCTCCGGCCCAGAAAAACTTCCTCCTGGATAGTCACTGCCCCTCTCTGCAAGAAATCTCCTCGATCAGAATCTCCTCCTTATAGCTTCTCACTTCATAAATTCGATATCTTGATCTCTCGGTGTGTTTTCCAAATGACGCAGAAGCTTCCTTAAATAATCTCCTCGTTGACATTCAACGGCCTAGATTAAAAGCTAATCAATGGCTAAGATCATTTTAGTTTGATCCCCGTCTTCTTCTAGAAGTTACACCCACAATTAGATTAATATCCATTAATAGTTATAATTTCCGAAGTTTAGACATAGGGTCCCATTAAAAATAATTATTATTTTAATAAAATTGTCTCTGGGTGGAATTTCCCAAAACGCTTTCTAGGTTCTTTGGAATACATGTGCCCAAGCCTCCTTGCAAAATTTGAGGCCTAGAGCACATCCGACACTACCCCAAATCAACACTCCCTCTTAGCGAGGAATGTGCTCTAGCAATATATGCTATTACATATTGCTCTGACTCTGAAGCATCGTCCTCTGTGTTGTTGATGTTTGACATGCTGTCCACCAACTACTGCGTTGCTGCTGCAACTGTACTGTTGCTGACACTACCACTGTCAACAATGCATCCGTACTATAGCTCCCTCTCAAGTGTTGCATCTGTGCTGCTGCTAGCACTGCCACTGCCAACTGCCACTGCACTGCAAACTGTTGCTGCTACTCTATTAGCAACGGAAAAACATCCAAAATTACTGAACTAACTGTGTTTAGTATGATACCACGTGAATGTTGGAGCCTGACTACTGCTAGTCTCTGTACTGACCCTCTAAATCTACTACGTTGTTGTTGACCTCTGCTTTAAACCATCTACATTGCTGCCAACTCTGCTCTATGTTGTTCAGTCTCTGGCATTCCTAGCCACTACCACTCTCTCCCCGACACTCCTCGGCACCATCCGACACTAGTCCATCCTGCTACATCTGATTTGGGCTCCCATAGCAAGGAAATGATCCTAGAGGTGGACTCCTCAAGGATCCTACCCATCTGTAGCTCTTTCGAACTACATCTCCAAATCAGCCCACCTCTCTCCTAGAGGTATCTCAATTGTCATGGCGAACTCCTCCTCTTCGATCTTCGTGGGCGCAGCCTTCAGATCGTGCTTCTCATCCTTGTCCTTCTTCTTGAGAGGACACTAAGTAGCGTAGTGACCCATCTCACCACCCCTAAAACACTTAATCTTTGAGACGTCCTTCTTACGTCTTCGTTGCTCCTGTTGTCCCGTTGATGCAAGGGTTGCATTATCCTCCTCCTCTTTGGGCTTCGACCCACTACTACTGCTGCTTCCGTCAAGTTTGACCTTGACTAAGTCTTTTCTCAGCTCCTCTTGATTTAGAGCTGCCTACATCTCATCTCAATTCGGCAATGTTGCTCTGCCTAGGAACTTTGGACAAAGACTTGTCACTCATTTGAGACAGAATTGAGGGTCAGTCTACCCAACTCTGAATCTTGAGGTGTATGCCCCACAACAAACAACTCATCACGGGTTCCTTCAGCTTTGTGAGGAATTGATCCACACGCTCCCCCTTCTGCATCTAAGCATATCTCAGTCTCTGCTCGGAGGATCCCTGATATAACATAGCCAAGGCATCCCTGATATAATGTAGCCAAGGCATCCCACATCTCCTTAGCAGTCCCTTTGCTAGCAACATGACACACCACGTGATCCTTTACTCCATCAAGGATTATCATCTTGGCGTTCGCCATTTCTGATCTGTACTTCTTCAATGGATTTGCATCTGCAAGGACAACCACCACACTGTCGACATATGTCTTAAGCGCATGCTCATCTAGAAGGAACGACATTCTAGCCTTCCAGATGACATAGTTGGATGCTTCGTCCAACCTATCCTGATCCCTCAAGCCATTGGTTGCCTTCTTTGCCACAAATGTCAAAAATCTCCTCTCTGCTTCTCACTACTGTTGCTCAGCCAATGAGAAAACAGACTTCTCGGCGGGAAGTCTGCTAAGGAAAATTTCCCTCACTGTGCTTCTCTTCTCTCTTCTCACGTCTTTTAGCCCAATCTGCCTGCTAAAAATTTGTGTCCCACCAGCTTCTCCTCATGCTAAGGCTTCAACGCTGCTACCTCTGCCCTGGCGAAAATTCAAACTGGAAGCCCTTCTCTCCGTCGACTCACTCGAAGAAAGATTGCCTCAAAATTTCAGCCCTCCGACTAAGAACTACGCAAACCCTCTGGGATTTCGAATTGCTGCCTCCTGCAGCTTTTTTCGAACTCCCTTTTCTGCTCAGCGCTGGATCTATCAGCTCTGCTCTTCTTGCTTCACTTGTAGCTCTGATACCACGTGAAAGTTCCTAAACCGGAATCCCTACTGTAGACACTGATGATATTACTCCTATTTGTTAAATTATTTAAAACAAATTACTTGCAGTTTCCTACGGAAAATATCGTAATACATACACTGCAGCCTTCACTTAATTAAATTATATGCAGAAACAAGAGACTGAGCAAGAAAGAAAATACAACATAATAGACACCGTTATTTTTGGACAAATGTCCCCGATAAAATCCAATGCTGGAAAACCGATGCAGAATATCTAAGAGTTTTATTATTATGCAAGAGAAAATATGACTATAATTCTTGGATGCTCAACTAGCAATCTGATACAGACAAGAACTAGACAAAATGAATGGTGAAATGATCTCACCCTGTCACTGGGAGAATCTGAGTCTGATCACGCTGAATTGGAGCCTCTATGTCCCCTCTGCGTAGTCTCTACGCAGAACTGCGTCACCTCCTACGCAGTTCCTGCGTCACCCCTGCTAGCTGGAAAATCCAAATCTTTGCATCCCAGTCTCACACCCCGGATCCCGGTTATTGAAACTCGATTTCCTCAATAGGAATTCGATCTCCACTACCACTGTGTCAGCTCTGCATGGGCAAGTATCTGTCTTTCTCTGGATGTTGTTCTGCCCTCTCTCTGCCTCGTACTCTCCGGCCCATGAAAACATCCTCCTTCCGGATACTCACTACCCCTCTTTGCAAGAAATCTCCTCTATCAGAATTTCCTCCTGATAACTTCTCACTTTAGAAATTCGATATCTTGATCTCCCAGTGTGTTTTCCAAATGACCCTCAATCTTCCTTAAATAATCTCCACATTGGCATTCAACGACCCAGATTAAAAGCTAATCAATGGCTAAGATCATTTTAGCTTGATCCCCATCTTTTTCTAGAAGTTACACCCAGAATTATGTTGATTTGGGATAGCATTAGATGTGCTCTAGCAACGAAATTTGGTGGACAGGTTGGGGCACATGAGATCTCCAAAACCCAAAAAGGGTTTGGGCAGATTCTAAACAGATGAGGAGATATTAAAATAATTAATATTTTTAATGGAGTCCCTAAGTCTAAACTTAGGGAAAATAAAATAATAATGTGTATTAATATGAATCTGTGTTAGAGTGGTCCAAAAGACATGGATCAAGCCAGATCTAATCTTAGCCGTTAATTAGGGACTTAATCTCGGCCGTTGAGATGTCAACAGGAAAAGTATAAGAGGAGGCTTGAGGGTCACTTGGAGAAGACACCAAAGTGATCAGTCATTCTATTCTCTAGAGCGGGGTTTGCTAAGAGAGATAGAATTAGTGATCGGGAGATGCAGCTGAGGGGCATTTGAGTACAGAGAGACAAAGAGGTAGAGATAATGCCAGGAGAGCAGAGCAGTGGCTGGGGAGAGTGATGCAGAGCTAGCCAGGGCTCACGTAGGGCCACGCAGAGGCAGCCGGGAGCTGCGCAGAGCCTTAGAGAGGCCAGCGTTGCTGACGCAGAGGGCCAGAGGGCTGACGTAGGGCCTCCTAAGGCTGACGCAGACCCATCCGGGGTGATGCAGGGCCAGCACTAGGCAGAGTGGGGCTGACGCAATCTAGAGAGAGGTTGACGCTGGGGTTTCTAGGGCATATTTGTGCTGAGTAGCTGCCAGAACGTTTATCCGAGGTTTCAACCAGGAGATTTGTCAGAAACAGAGAGGTATTACTGCCAAGGAAATTCTCTGTTGGGTAGGCCAATTTCAGCACCCAGATTGTCCTCTGATATTGCTTAATAAGAAAACCCTCAAATAGTTGCACCGATTTTCCCACATTGGGTTTTTCCGGGGACATTAGTCCAAAAATAATGGTGTCATATGGTGTGATTGTTTTTGTTTCCTTTAGTTGCTGATCTGTAATATGTTGAGCATGCACTAGTGTTTATTTTCAGTATTTACATTGTAAATAACTTGTTAAGTAAAATAACAAGTAGGTAGGAATAAATCAGATAAAGTGCATGGAGGGTTTCTAACTAAGTAAACTTAGAAACTTCAACATGGTATCAGAGCGTGATTACAGATCACAGGAGGACTAAGGACATCAGCCAAGTGGAGCGATAGCAGCAGAAAACAACTGTCCTGAGCTGACAAAAGTTGTTTCTAACAGAGCAGCAACAAGGGAAGGGTGACGTAGTGCCTATGTCATCAAAGGTGAGTTGGGAAGAGGCAGTGTAGAGGCTAAGAAAGGCAAAGGGAGCCTCACGCAAAGCCACGCAATAGCTAGGAGGGCTGACGCAATTGGCTAAGGAGGCCAAGTTGTTGGTGCCAGGATTGCGCAGAGCGTGGGAGCTCTCACCTTCAAGTTGCTGGGGTCTAGAAGGCTGCAAGAATATTGTACAGCAGAGCTGGTGAGGTACTGTAGTCAGAACAGTACCTAACAGAGCAGGGCCAGAGGAGTTGTTACCAAGGGTTTCTAGCCGAGGAACCCGGATCAGAGGTGCAGCTACACAAGTCGATCACAGTGGGGGGCATCTCGACAAGTGGCAGAAGGATTTCCAGGAGGGAAATCAGGACTCGGACAGAGTCCAGAAGAGAACTTCTAGACAGGAAGTAGAGACTTAGAGGAGTCGAACAGAGGACACCCAAGGGGGGAAGTAGAGGAGCATCATGGCACTACATGGGGTAAGAGACCAAGATAGATGGGACGGAGCATCGAACTTCGCAGTCTAGATGGCCAAAATCTTATCAATGCATGACAGTAATCGTGTCAAGAACTTCACCTTGAAGGTAATAGTTGTCCCAGTCGACCCCAATGATAATGACAGGTACGAAGAGGCGATGGCGAGGGCCAAGTGCATTATCCTTGACGATGTCAAGGATCATGTGGTGCCACATATAGCCGAGAAGGAAACGACATTTGAGATGTGGGAGGCTCTCAAGAAGCTGTACCAGCATACTTATGTGCAGAGAAGAACGCTGCTCGAGAACCAGACGAGTTTGTATCAAATGAAGAAGGGTCAATTGGTTAACACCTTCCTCGGAGGACTAAACGAGATTCGAGACCAATTGACTACTATAGGAGCGACACCGGATCATGAGCTTATGGTGAGGACAGCCCTGAACATTGTCTCAAAATATTAAGAAGTATTTGTCCAGAGTATCCTGGGCAGAGGGACTCTCCCACTTTGGGACAAGATGTGGGCAGCTCTTCGCCAGGAAGAGATCAGACGGCAGCCGAAGACAGGTAGCAGCAGCAAAGTGATGAAGGTCAAGCAAGAGGAGGAGGATGTGGCCCTAACATCTGAGGGAAAGTAGGAAAAGCGGAAGAAGAAAGATCTCTCCAAGATCAAGTGCTTCCACTATGGGGAGTTAGGTCATTATGCAACCCAGTGTCCAAGGAAGAAGAGTAAGGGAGAGTCTTCCGAGACTAAGGCAGCGCCAGCACGGGCAGAGAAGGAAGTTTTGACAGACAATGACTGTGCGATGAGTGCACACGCACCACTTGAGCGGAAGTGGGGAGACATCCAGTTGTAGTCAGGCGGACTACAAGCGATGAGGGGCAGGATCCTCGAGGTACCCAGCCTCTTGGATTAGACCTTGCTACGGGAACCCCATCAAGGAGTAGCAGGATTGGCTGAGTGGGTAGAGACGGATGCGGATGGAGCGACAGAGAGAGCTACAGTGCAGCAGTCTCAAGACAGCGCAGAGCTAGCAGGCTGCAGCAGTGCGAGGGGCACAGGAGTGTTGCACTAGTGTAGGAAGGCACAATGTTGGGTCCCTATAATACTACTGATTACCCCATTACTATTGTAGTTATACCCCTTATTTATATTGTTGTGCCCCTATTACCCCCATGTTGTTATTTCTATGCCCCATAGAATCCCTCTATTGTTATTTTTGTGGCTTTATATTATTATTGTTAGGTCGGCTGGATTATATTGTGACTCCTTAGACTCCTATATATAGAAAGGAGGTTTTGTCATTTGTATCATCAAAGAATTGTTCATTTATGTAATGTAAAGGAGGTTGCCCCCTCGAAGAGACTGAATTCTAAGGCGTTGATCTATTTTTTCTATCTTTTCTTGAGCTGGTTTCATAACATTTGGTATCAGAGCTTTGGATTCTAGGGTTTCGCTGCTCCAAACAGGTCATCGTGGCATTTTCGCTATAACTTTTTTTCTGTGATGTTTCAAAAGTCGCAAAAAAAACCCATTTGAGAAGAAATCGCGCTGAACCTTGGGTCCGAATTTCAGAGCTTTTCGCACGATATTTGCGGAGATATGATCTGAGGAAGTTGGTCTTTTTGCAAAATCCTGAATTACATTCAAAACAGGTGACCTGGGGAAAATCGTCATAACTTTCTCTCTGGGGATCGGATTGAAATTTCGTAAGAAGGTACAGAAAAAGGACAGACTATAGTTTCTTGTATGTGGGTTTCAGATTCAAAGGTTGAAACAGTGACTCGTGGCACGTCGTACAAGTTCGCTTTACTGAACTAGTCTAAAAGCAAGTCACTGTGGGAGATTTCACATAACTCTTTCTTGGAGAATCCAATTTGGGTCATTATGAATTTTTGGTCATGCCTTTTGGCCTTACTAATGCACCTTCAACATTTCAAGGTTTGATGAATTCAATTTTCAAACCATTCCTTAGAAAATTTGTGTTAGTATTTTTTGATGATATACTAATCTACAGCAAGACTTGGAAGGATCATGTTGAACATGTTGACAAGGTGTTACAACTATTGGAGGAGAAACAATTATATGCAAAAAGATCCAAATGTTTCTTTGGAGTCCAGGAGGTGGAATATTTGGGTCATATTGTATCTCATGAAGGAGTTAAGGTAGACCCTAACAAAATTAAAGCCATTAAGGAATGGAAAATCCCCACATCCGTAAAGCATCTGCGAGGATTTCTTAGGTTGACAGGGTATTATCGCAAGTTTGTTAAGAATTATGGGAGAATAACAGCACCTCTAACAACATTATTGAAGAAAGATGCATTTTCATGGACTCCGGAAGCAACAAAGGCCTTTGAACATCTTAAAGAGGCAATGTGCCAAGCACCGGTCTTAGCTACACCAGACTTCACAAAAACCTTTATTGTGGAATGTGATGCTTCAGGAAATGGAATTGGTGCTGTTCTAATGCAAGATGAAAGACCGATTGCTTTTGAAAGTCGTCCAATCAAGGGAAAGTTTTTAAGCAAAGCTATTTATGAGAAGGAAATGTTGGCAATACTCCATGCACTTAAGAAATGGCGACCCTACCTAATGGGAAGACACTTCAAGGTAAAAACGGATCATGATAGCCTTAAATACTTTTTAGAACAAAGATTATCCTCTGAAGAGCAACAAAAGTGGGTCACAAAGATGTTGGGTTATGACTTCAAAATCATCTACAAAAAAGGGAAGCAAAATGTGGTGGCAGATGCACTCTCAAGAAAGGATGAGGATGTGGAAGCATTGTTGTGCGCCATTTCTATTATCCAACCAGATTGGATAAACGAAGCAAGGGAGGAATGGAAGAATGATGAAAAAGTGTGGGCACTTATTCGAAAGCTACAACAAGATTCCAGTACGTCTGATACATTTTGCTGGAAAAATGATTCATTATGGTACAAAGATCGCTTATACCTCTGTAAGAATTCCCAGCTAAAACAAAAGATTCTTATGGAATTGCACACTTCTCCCTAAGGAGGGCACTCGGGATTTTTAAAAACATACCACAAGGTTAAGAAGGAATTTTTTTGGGATGGCCTTAAATCAGATATTCAAAAGTTTGTGGCGGAATGTTTGGTTTGCCAACAAAATAAATTTGAAACAATTAAGACACCGGGTCTATTACAACCTTTATCCATTGCAAGCCAACGTTGAGAGGAGGTTTCAATGGATTTTATCACAGGTTTACCCAAGTCTGAGGGAAAGAGTGTCATCATGGTGGTAGTTGACAGACTTACCAAGTATGCACATTTTTGTGCATTATCACATCCATTTAAAGCCAGTACAGTTTCTACTGCATTTATGGAAACAATTCAGAAGCTACATGGAAACCCAAAGATTATTGTAAGTGACAGAGATCCCATTTTCACTGGAAATTTTTGGACAGAATTATTTTCATGTCTTGGTACTCAGTTAGCTCATAGCTCATCTTATCATCATCAATCTGATGGGCAAACTGTGATAGTAAACAAATGTTTGGAAGGATATCTCCGTTGCTTTGTATCTGATAAACAGACACAATGGGTCAAATGGTTGCCTCTGGCTGAATGGTGGTATAACACTTCCTTCCATACAGCAACAAAAATGACCCCATTTATGGCACTTTATGGGTATCAACCACCATCCATCACATCATATTTAAGAGAAAATTCTAAGGTTCAGGCAGTGGAACATCACATCGAACATCAACAACAAGTCCTCCAACTCTTAAAGGATAACTTCGTGTTGGCACAAAATAAAATGAAACAACAGGCAGACCAACATTGCAGTGAAAGAAGTTTTGATGTAGGTGATTGGGTATTTCTACGACTACAACCATATAAGCAAATGTCCCTAAAGCAAGCTAAGAAGGATAATAAATTATCACCAAAGTATTATGGTCCGTACAAGGTGTTGCAAAAGATTGGTACTATGGCATACAAATTGGAGCTTCTTGCAGCTTCTCGATTGCACCCAGTTTTCCATGTTTCATGTTTAAAGAAGGTTATAGGCGACAAGCTCCCAGTGCAAACAATATTGCCAGAACTTGATGAGGAAGGAAAAATTATATTGGAACCAGAAGCAGTCACAGAAACAAGAACTCGACAGCTACGAAATCGATCAATTTCAGAGTATCTTATCAAGTGGAAGAACTTATCCGCTGAAGATTCCACATGGGAGGATGAGAATTTTATGCAGAAGTATCTAGAACTACTCAAGCGTTGAGGACAACACTTTTTTGAAGGAGAGGGGCATGTTGGGTCCCTATAATACTAGTGATTACCCCATTACTATTGTAGTTATACCCCTTATTTATATTGTTGTGCCCCTATTACCCCCATGTTGTTATTTCTATGCCCCATAGAATCCCTCTATTGTTATTTTTGTGGCTTTATATTATTATTGTTAGGTCGGCTGGATTATATTGTGACTCCTTAGACTCCTATATATAGAAAGGAGGTTTTGTCATTTGTATCATCAAAGAATTGTTCATTTATGTAATGTAAAGGAGGTTGCCCCCTCGAAGAGGCTAAATTCTAAGGCGTTGATCTATATTTTCTATCTTTTCTTGAGCTGGTTTCATAACACACAAAGAGGTGTGCAATGGTGCGAGATGTAGGGAGTTGTTGCAACAGCGCAGAGGTCAGAGAGGGAGCACTTGTCAGCGATAGAGGGAGCTTCAACATCAGTGGGTGTTTCTTGCCCAACAAGGAGGTCAGTTGGGAGATCAGTTACTTACTTCTCAGTAACTGAGTTGCAGTGCAGCAGTGGGCAGCACGATGCAGCATGATGAGAGGAGGTGCAGTGCATATGTAGTGTTGGGAGAAAGGACCAGCAGCAGCACAGATGCAGAGGGAGTTGTCGTACAGATGCCGCAGTGGCAGTGGCAGAACCATGGGCAGCAGTACAAGTTAGAGCAGTGCAGAGGATGTTGGGCAGGAAGGCTTAGCATCATCACAGGTACCAATGCCGGATGATCAGAGTAATACTCAGTGAGGAGTATTGCTAGAGCACAGTCCTCCCCAAGAGGGAGTGTTGATTTAGGGTAGCATTGGATGTGTTCTAGCCACGAAATTTGGTGGATAGGTTGAGGCACATGAGATCTCCAATACCCAGAAAGGGTTTGGGCAGATTCTAAACAGATGAGGAGATATTCAAATAATTAATATTTTTAATGGAGTCCCTAAGTCTAAACTTAGGGAAAATAAAATATTAATGTCTATTAATATGAATCTGTGTTGGAATGGTCCAAAAGACATGGATCAAGCCAGATTTAATCTTAGTCATTGATTAGGGACTTAATCTCGGTCGTTGAGATGTCAACATGAAAAGTACAAGAGGAGGCTTGAGGGTCACTTGGAGAAGACACCAGAGTGATCAATCATTCTATTCTCTAGAGCGGGGTTTGCTAAGAGAGATAGAATAAGTGATCAGGAGATGCAGCTGAGGGGCATTTGAGTATAGAGAGACAGAGAAGCAGAGATAGTGCCAGGAGAGCAGTGCAGTAGCTGAGGAGAGTGACGCATAGCCAGCCAGGGCTCACGCAGGGCCACACAGAGGCAGTTGGGAGCTGCGCAGAGCCTCAAAGAGGCCAACATTGCTGACGCAAAGGGCCAAAAGGTTGACGCAGGGCCTCCTAAGGCTAACGCAAACCCATCCAGGGTGACGAAGGGCCAGCGCTGGGTAGAGAGGGGCTCACACGGTCCAGAGAGAGGCTGATGCTAGGGTTTCTAGGGCAGATTTGTGCTAAGTAGCTGCCGGAAGGTTTATCCAAGGATTCAGCTAGGAGATTTGTCAGAAACAGAGACGTATTACTGCCAAGGAAATTCTTTGTTGGGTAGGCCAGTTTCGGCACCCAGATTGTACTCTGATATTGCTTAATAAGAAAACCCTCCGATAGCTACATCGGTTTTCCCACATTGGGTTTTTCCAGGGACATTAGTCCAAAAATAATGGTGTCATATGGTGTGATTGTTTCTATTTCCTTTAGTTGCTGATCTGTAATATGTTGAGCATGCACTAGTTTTTATTTTCAGTGTTTACATTGTAAATAACTTGTTAAGTAAAATAAAAAGTAGGTAGGAATAAATCAAATAAAGTGCATGGAGGGTTTCTAAGTAAACTTAGAAACTTCAACAAATTAGATTAATAAGCATTAATATTTTTAATTTCCTAAATTTAGACTTAGGGTCCCATTAAAAATAATAATTATTTTAATAAAATTGTATCTGAGTGGAATTTCCCAAAACGCTTTCTAGGTTCTTTGGAATACATGTGCCCAAGCCTCCATGCAAAATTTGAGGCCTAGAGCACATCCGACGCTACCCCAAATCAACACTCCCTCTTAGCGAGGAATGTGCTCTAGCAATATACGTTGTTGCATATTGCTCTGACTATGAAGCATCGTCCTCTGCATTGTTGATGTCTAACATGCTATCCACCAACTACTGCGCTACTCCTGCAATTGTACTACTGCTAACACTACCACTGCCACTATCAACAATGCATCCGTACTACAGCTCCCTCTCAAGTGTTGCATCTGTGCTGCCGCTAGCACTGCCACTGCACTTCAAACTGTTGCTACTACTCTATCAGCAATGGAAAAACATCCAAAATTACTAAACTAACTGTGTTCAGTATGATACCACGTGAACGTTGGACCCTGACTACTGCTAGTCTCTGCACTGAGCCTTTGAATCTACTGCGTTGTTGTTGACCTCTTCTCTAAACCATCTGCACTGCTACCAACTCTGCTCTACGTTGTTCAGTCTCTGGCATTCCTAGCCACTGCAACCGTCTCCCCGACACTCCTCGGCACCATCCAACACTAGTCCATAATACTACTTCTGATCTGGGCTCTCGTAGCAAGGAAATGATCCTAGAGGTGGACTCCTCAAGGATCCTACCAATCTGTAGCTCTTTCAAACTACAGCTCCAAATCAGCCCACCTCCCTCCTAGAGGTATCTCAGTTGTCATGGCGAACTCCTCCTCTTCGATCTTCGCAGGCGCAGCCTTCAGATCGTGCTTCTCATCCTTGTCCTTCTCCTTGAGAGGACACTAAGTAGCGTAGTGACCCATCTCACCACCCTTGAAACACTTGATCTTTGAGACATCCTTCTTACGTCTTTGTTGCTCTTGTTGTCCCATCAATGCAAGGGCTACATTATCCTCCTCCTCCTTGGGCTTCGACCCACTACTATTGTTGCTTTTGTCAAGTTTGACCTTGACTAGGTCTCTCCTCTACTCCTCTTGATTTAGAGTTGCCCTAGCCAAGGCATCCCACATCTCCTTAGCAGTCCCTCTGCTAGCGACATGACACACCACCTGATCCTTTACTACATCAAGGATCACCCTCTTAGCCTTCGCCATTTCTGATCTGTACCTCTTCAATGGATCTACATCTACAGGGACAACCACCACACTGTCGGCATATGTCTTGAGGGCATGCTCTCTAGAAGGAATGACATTCTAGCCTTCCAGATGACATAATTGGATATTTTGTCCAACCTATCCTGATCCCTCAAGCCATTGGTTGCCTTCTTTGCCACAAATGTCGAAAATCTCCTCTCTTCTTCTCACTGTTCCTGCTCAGCCAATGAGAAAACAAACTTCTCGGCGGGAGGTCTGTTGAGGAAAAGTTCCCTCACTATGCTTCTCTTCTCTCTTCTCACGTCTTTCAGCCCAGCAATCTGCCTACTGAAAATTTGCATCCCAACAGCTTCTTCTCATGCTAAGGCTTCAACGCTGCTCCCTCCGCCCTGGCGAAAATCCGAACTAGAAGCCCTTCTCTCCGTTGACTCACTCGAAGAAAGATTGCCTTGAAATTTCAGCCCTCCAGCTAAGCACCGCGCAAACCCTCTGGGATTTTGAACTGCTGCCTCCTGCAGCTTTTTTCGAACTCCCTTTTCTGCTCAACACTGGATCTACCGGCTCTTCTCTTCTTGCTTCACATGCAGCTCTGATACCACGTGAAAGTTCCTAAACCGGATTCCCTACTATAGAAACTGATGATATTACTCCTATTTGTTAAATTATTTAAAACAAATTACTTGCAGTTTCCTACGGCAAATATCGTAATACATACACTGCAGCGTTCACTTAATTAAATTATATGCAGAAACAAGAGACTGAATAAGAAAGAAAATACAACACAATAGACATCGTTATTTTTGGACAAATTTCCTTGAAAAAATTCAATGCGGGAAAACCGGTGCAGCAGACTAAGGGTTTTATTATTATGCAAGAGAAAATACGAGTACAATTATTGGATGCTCAACTAGCAATCTGATACAGACAGAAACTAGACAAAATTAATGGTGAAATGATCTCACCCTATCACTAGGAGAATCTGAGACTGATCAAACTGAACTGGAGCCTCTATGTCCCCTCTGGGTAGTCTCTGCACAGAACTGCATCACTCCTATGCAATTCCTGCGTCACCCTTGCTGGGTATCACGTTGGTCTTTCTCTGGACCCTCTGTTGGCTGGAAAATACAAATCTCTGCCTCCCGGTCTCACACCCCGCTTGCCGACTACTAAAACTCAATTTCCTTACCAAGAATTCAATCTCCCTCTAAGGCCTACACTACCACTGCGTTAGCTCTATGCGGGCTAGCGTCTGCCTTTCTCTATATGTCGTTCTGCCCTCTCTCTGCCTCATACACTCCAACCTAGGAAAACTTCCTTCTTCTGGATACTCACTGCCCCTCGAAAACTTCCTTCTTTCGAATACCCACTGCCCCTCTTTGCAAGAAATCTCCTCGATCAGAATTTCCTCTAAGAACTTCTCACATCAGAAATTCGATCTCTTGATCTTCTGGTGTTATTTCCAAATGACCCTCAAGCTTCCTTAAATAATCTCCTCGTTGACATTCAACCGCCTGGAGTAAAAGCTAATCAATGGCTAAGATCATTGTAGCTTGATCCTCGTCTTCTTCTAGAAGTTACACCCACAATTAGATTAATACCCATTAATATTTTTAATTTCCTAAGTTTAGAGTTAGGGTCCCATTAAAAATATTAATTATTTTAATAAAATTGTCTCTGTGTGGAATTTCCCAAAAAGCTTTTGGGGTTCTTTGGAATACATGTGCCCAACCCTCCCGGTAAAATTTGAGGCCTAGAGAACATCCGATGCTACCCCAAATCAACACTCCCTCTTAGCGAGGAATGTGCTCTAGCAATATACACTGCTGCATACTGCTCTGACTCTGAAGCATCGTCCTCTGCGCTGTTGATGTCTGACATGTTGTCCACCAACTACTGCGTTGCTGCTACAACTGTATTGCTGCTGACACTGTCACTGTCAACACTGCATCCGTACTACAACTCCCTCTCAAGTGCTACATCAGTGTTGCTATTAGCACTGCCACTACCAATGCACTACAAACAGTTGCTACTACTCTATCAACAACAGAAAAACATTCAAAATTACTAACCTAACTGTGTTCAGTATGATACCACGTGAATGTTGGAGCCTGACTGCTGCTAGTCTCTGCACTGACCCTCTAAATCTACTGCAATGTTGTTGACCTCTGCTCTAAGCCATCTGCACTGCTGCCAACTCTGCTCTGCGTTGTTCAGTCTCTGGCGCTCCTAGCCACTACAACTGTCTCCCCGACACTACTCGACACCATCCGACACTAGTCCATCCTCCTACTTCTAATCTGGGCTCACGTAGCAAGGAAATGTTCTTAGAGGTGGACTCCTCAAGGATCCTACCCATCTGTAGCTCTTTCGAACTACAACTCCAAATCAGCCCACCTCCCTCCTGGAGGTATCTCAGTTGTCATGGTGAACTCCTCCTCTTCGATCTTTGCGGGCATAGCCTTCAGATCATGGTTCTCATCCTTGTCCTTCTTCTTGAGAGGACACTAAGTAGCGTAGTGACCCATCTCACCACACATGAAACACTTGATCTTTGAGATGTCCTTCTTACATCTTCGCTGCTCCTGTTGTCTCTTCGATGCAAGGGTTGCATTATCCTCCTCCTCCTTGGGCTTCGACACACTACTGCTACTGCTTCCGTCAAGTTTGACCTTGACTAAGTCTCTCCTCAGCTCCTCTTGTATTAGAGTTGCCCATATCTCATCTCAATTCAGCAATGTTGCTCTGCACAGGAACTCTGGACAAAGACTTCCCACTCATCTGAGACAGAATTAAGGGTCAGTCTAACCAACTCGGAATCCTGAGGTGTATGCCGCGCAACAAACAACTCATCACGAGTTTCCTTCAGCTTTGTGAGGAATGGATCCACATGCTCCCTCTTCTGCATCTAAGCAGATCTCAGCTTCTGCTCGGAAAATCCCTGATATAACGTAGCCAATGCATCCCACATCTCCTTAGCAGTCCCTCTGCTAGCGACATGACACACCATGTGATCCTTTATTCCATCAAGGATCATCCTCTTGGCCTTCGCCATTTCTGATCTATACTTATTCAATGGATCTACATCTACAGGGACAACCACCACGCTATCGACATATGTCTTGAGGGCATGCTCATCTAGAAGGAATGACATTCTAGCCTTCCAAATGACTCTTTGTCCAATCTATTCTAATCCCTAAAGCCATTGGTTGCCATCTTTCCCACAAAACTCGAAAATCTCCTCTACTTCTCACTGGTACTGCTCAGCCAATGAGAAAACGAACTTCTCGGCGGGAGGTCTGTTGAGGAAAAGTTCCCTCACTATGCTTCTCTTCTCTCTTCTGACATCTTTCAGCCTTGCAATCTGCTTGCTGAAAATCTGCATCGCACCAACTTCTCCTCATCCTAAGGCTTCAGCGTTGCTCCCTCTGCCCTTGCAGAAATTCTAACTAGAAACCCTTCTCTCCATCGACTCACTCGGAGAAAGACTGCCTCGAAATTTCATCCCTCCAACTAAAAACTGCGCAAACCCTCTAGGATTTCAAATTGTTGCCTCTTGCAACCTTTTTCAAACTCCCTTTTCTACTCAGCACTGGATCTACCGGCTCTGCTCTTCTTGCTTCATCTGCAGCTTTGATACCATGTGAAAAGTCCTAAACCGAAATCCCTACTGCAGCAACTGATGATATTACTCCTGTTTATTAAATTCCTTTAAACAAATTACTTGTAGTTTCCTAGGGCAAATATCGTAATACATATGTTGCAGCTTTCACTTAACTAAATCATATGTGGAAACAAGAGACTGAGACTGCATCACTCCTACGCAGTTCCTGCGTCACTCCTATGCATACTACATCACTCCTACGTAGTTCCTGCGTCACCCCTACTGGGTATCACGCTACTCCTCCTTTGGACCCTCCACTGGCTGGAAAATCCAAATCTCTGCCTCTCAGTCTCACACCCCGACTCCCGACTACTGAAATTCAATTTCCTTCGTAGGAATTCGATCTCCCTCTAAGGCCTGCACTACCACTGCATCAAGTCAATGTGGGCCAGTGTTTGCCTCTCTCTGGACATCGCTCTACTCTCTCTCTGCCTTGTACTCTCCAGCCCAGGAAAACTTCCTTCTTCCAGATACTCACTGCCCCTCTCTGCAAGAAATTTACTCAATCAGAATTTCCTCCTGACAACTTCTCACTTCAGAAATTCAATTTCTTGATCTTCCGGTGTGTTTTCCAAATGACCCTCAAGCGTTCTTAAATAATCTCCTCGTTGGCATTCAATGGCCCAGATTAAAAGCACTAATCAATGGCTAAGATCATTTTAGCTTTATCCTCGTCTTCTTCTAGAAGTTACACCCACAATTAGATTAATATCCATTAATATTTTTAATTTCCTAAGTTTAGACTTAAGGTCCCATTAAAAATATTAATTATTTTAATAAAATCATCTCTGGGTGAAATTTCCCAGAACGTTTTTTGGTTTCTTTGGAATACATGTGCCTAAGCCTCCCTGCAAAATTTGAGTCCTAGAGCACATTTGATGCCTACCCCAAATTAACATCCAAGCAGTGCCATGATGAAGAAAATGACTCCAAACATAGTGGACAAGGGGTTGGCCCCTTGTTATCCAATCAAGAACCTGTGGCGCTCCCAAGTGGGTGTGGAGGCACAAGGACACCTCATGGATCTCCAAATTGATCAAATATGCCTATAAACCATCTGTAAGGGTTGGAGTGACGACATAAACCCTCTATTTGCATCAAGAGGCATCCCAGAACATCTGCCAAGTGTATGGTGCAGCTGTGGAGTCGGCGGCATACTTCCGTGCAGAGGAAGATGTTACTTGAGAATCAACTGCGGTCATACCAGATGCAGAAGGGGGAGCAAATAGATCACTTCCTCACTTGGTTGAAGGAGATTCGAGACCAACTGACTTCCATAGGGGCCACGCCGGATCAGGAGATGTTGATGAGGACCGCTCTAAACACAATCTCCGAGGAGTGGGAGACATTTGTCCACAACATTCTGGGCAGAGCGAATCTTCCAGATTAGGAATAATTGTGGGTGGCTCTTCGTCAAGAAGAGATCAAATGGCTGTGCAAGACAAGAAGTAGCAACAAAGGGGTCCGGATCAAGAAGGAAGAGGAAGAAGATGCAGCGCTGGCATCTGTGGGAAAGTAGGAGAAGAGGAAGAAAAAGGACCTCTCCAAGGTCAAGTGCTTCAACTATGGGGAACTGGGTCATTATGTGAACCAGTGTCCGAGGAAGAAGACTAACAGAGAGGCGTCTGACTCCAAGGCAGCACCAGCGAAGGCGGAAAAGGAGGTAGAAGAGGATGGCAATTGTGCCATGAGCGCTCATGTACCTCTAGAGAAGAGGTGGGGAGACATTGAGCTGTAGTCAGGAAGACTACAAGTGATGAGGCACAGGATCCTTAAGGCACCCAACCTCTTGCATTATACCTTGCTACAGGAGCCCCTAAGAGAGAGTAGCAGGACTGGCGGATGTCAGTAGAAACAAATGTGGATGAAGCAGCGGAGAGTGCTACAGTGCAGGAGTCCCCGGGCAGTGCGTGGCTAGCAAGCTGCAATAGTGCGAGAGGCACGGAGAGTGTTGCAACAGTGCAGGATGACACAGAGAGGGTTGCAGTGGTGCGAGGTGCAGAGAGTTGTTGCAGCAGCATAGAGACAGTAGAGGGAGCACTTGTTAGCGGCAAAGAGAGCTTCAGCATCGAGAGTGTTTCTAGCCTGAAAGGGATGTCAGTAGTTGGGTGGATCAGTTACTTACTTCTTAGTAAATGAGTTGCAGTGCAGTAGCAGTTGGCAGTAGCACGATGCAACATGATGAGAGGGGGTTGCAGTGCAAATGCAATGTTGGGAGAAAAGACCAGCAGCAACACGGATGCAGAGGCAGCTGTCGTACGGATTTAGCAGTGGCAGTGGCAGAGCCATGGGTAGCAGTACAGGATGCAACAATGTAGAGGATGTTAGGTGGGGAGGCCTAGCATCAGCACAGGGATCAATGCCGTATAATTCAGAGGGATGCTCAGTGAGGAGAATTACTAGAGCACAGTGCTCGCTATGAGGGAGTGTTGATTTGGGGTAGCATCACATGTGCGCTAGCCATGAAAATTGGCGGAGAGGCTAGAGCACATGACATCTCCAAGACCCAAAAATGGTTTGGGCAAATTCTAACCAGTTTGGGAGATATTAAAATAATTAATATTTTTAATGGAGTTCCTAAGTCTAAACTTAGGAAAAATAAAATATTAATGGATATTAATATAAAACTGAGTTAGAAGGTTCCAAAAGTCATGGATCAAGCCAAATCTAATCTTAGTCGTTGATTAGAGATGTAATCTCGGCCGTTGAAGGACCAACAAGAAAAGTATAAGAGGAGGCTTGACGGTCAGTTGGAAAACACACCAAAGTGATCAGTCATTCGATTTACTAGAGCAGGGTTGCTAAGTAAAGTTGAATCAGTGATCAGCAGTGAGGGGCAGTGAGTACTGGACAGAGAGGCAGAGATAGTACTAAGAGACCAGCGCAGAGGCAGAGAGGCAAACGCAGAAGCCAAAGCAGGCCACGCAGAGCCCAACAGAGACAGCACAGAGGCTAGAGGGCCTGCGTCATCCACGTAGAAGGCAGCAAGAGTGATGCAGAGGGTCCCAGAGGCTGCGCAGTGTCTCAAAGGGCTGACGCAGAGGTCAGGAGGGCTGACACAATGCTTCATTTCTGCTGGAGAGGGTTTCGTAGGGCAAGTTTTATGAATACTTGCTTCCGAATAGAGAGGTATTGCTGCTGATTATTTTTCTCTGTCAGGTGAGCCAGTTTGGCACCCAGTTGTACTCAAGGATATATTGCATAATAATATAACCCTAAGAATTGTTGCACCAGTTTTCCCACATTGGGTTTTTCCGTGGGATGAGTTGTCCAAAATAACGGTGTCACTTGTGTGTTTGCTATTTCTTCCAACTGTTGATCTATAGATGGTTGACATTGTATTTTGTTTATTTTGATGTTTATATGTTTAAATAGCTTGTTTGTAATTAACAAGTAGGAGAAATAAATCGGAAGAATATAGATAAAATTTCTAACGGTTAGACTTAGAAATTTCAACATATACTAGTCAACAAGAGAGCTAGAACTGCAAAGAAACAAAATATCAATGTCTGATGTCATATGTGCAATACGCAAAATGCCCCTGTTGAGATCCTTGATTTGGTTCTCAATCTGTTTAATAAGCTAATAACATGAAGATTCAAGAACGAACATTGAATTGTGAGCAATGAACATCATTGATGTAGTAAATTAATAAATTAATACTATATTTCAGTAACTTAATATGGATCAAGAACTATATTTCAGTGTTATATATATATATATATATATATATATATATATATAAAACATGTCCCTCGTATCCTGTTTCCGGGGTCGTTGTGTCTCATGTCGAATACTCGTATTTATGTGTCCTTTGTGTCTCATGTCCTCGTGTCATGTGACTTAGCATGCAAGCCTCTGAACTCTATCTCCTAAGAGATGGGAAAACTACTAAAACTAGTGGTTTCCTCTAAAACTGATAATATGCCCGTAAAATGTCTCTACCTCTAAAATAAACTGAAAAAATCCTATATCTGATCTCCATGAGAACCATCTTTGACCCGTGTGAAAGCTGACTCTGAACACCAGCCTTATGAAAGCTAGCTGGCTCTTAACCCTCTAGTTGCAATGGGCAAATCCTGGGGGGTTAACAATATTCCATTCTAGCACTTTAATCAAGGTCAAACATTCACCCAAACTAAGCCATCCATATGTCCACGAAGCATCAGCAAGGGGCTAGCAAGCCTAGTGCTCTCCTAGCAAGGTAAACAATATTGGAGTAACTCCCAAAGGTAACATTTTCTAGTATTCATGTTTCTGACACTCTAGTACAATGGTCTTCAAATACAAATAGTGCATCACTAATTCAAAGATGTCTCATAACTGCAAAATATTAGCATAATAGTGCAAATGCATACTGTGTAGTCTTCCAATCTTTGAAAACTAAGAAAAGAGACTAACCTTGCTTCCCTCAGATTGTCAATACGAACACCAAAGCCACACCTTGTGTTCCCATAAACATGATCTCTCATGACTGCAACAAATCAAACATGATGAACATTTGAGCCTGGTGTTAATATTAATTGTTATATAATATACAAAAAAGACTATAATGTCATAAAAACATACACGCAATACTGAATGCAACAGATGGTTGCCACCATGATTTGAATGTCAATGCTGCGGCTGAGTTCAATGATCCTAATTTTGCCTGCAATAGATATGAAAGTCTTTGAGCACTTCACAAACTTATTTTTCACTCGTCACAAAACCAAGGCATGATGTAGTTATAATCATTAACCAAAAAGTTGATTACTGCGTCAGTGCTTGGTGAATTTGAGAAAATAAATTAATGTTGTAAGAAAACAAAGCTTCGTGGCTCTTGCTTGAAAAATATTTATTGATTTGTATGGAGATACCTTCAACAAAATATTTTTATTAGCTTGCCAGGATGCGGCTATTTGAATATTTGATTCTCCATTAGTCATTGCCAATCCCTCTCCAATGATCCTGACAATATTCATGCATATGTAACAAAAATGAAAATCTTCATACCATGTAATTACATGCAAAACACATGAAATCTGAATTCAACTGATTTAAATCTACTCCTTCACCTGGAGTGATATTCAAAACCAAGATCAATGTAGTTTGTGATTCCAACAACTGTATCTTCTTCAAAAGGATTCTTCACCTGGAAGACAACACAAGTTTAAAAATGGCTAATAAAATATCTACTTCTGCATAGACCTCAGAACGCTTCAACTGCTTCAGCTTTCTTGTCCACTCGCTTAAATTTTTTTTTGTAAATCTATGCCACTGTTTGCAAGGGAGATTTAATAATTTTGTTTTTCAAATAAGATTAGGTTTGAATAGCTCTATTTTTTTCAAAAGTAGAATAAGTTATGTGGATGGGTTAAAGAAATAGATCATCCCAAAAGTAGAATCAGTTATGTTGATTGCTTAAAGAAATTAAGTCAAAAAACAACCTGCAGGAAATGATTTTTATAATAGTATAACTTGCCCGTAGCACTAAAACCTAACTATTCATAGAGTATGCATAATTGCAGAAAAACTTCAAATCACATAAACAGGTTCAGTGAAACACATTTAAAGCAAGTCTAAGTGCTGTTCAGAATGTGAGATCTGATTACTTTTCTCAGAATATGCATAGTTGCAGCGTAACTTCAAATAACATAAATGGGTCCAGTGAAACACATTGAAAGCAAGTCTAAGTGCTGTTCAGATTGTGAGATCTGGTTGACACACCAATGCTTTCATGAAATTCACAATATAAGCTATCCTTTTCAGAATGGCCACTAGGCAAAAACTAAAGTATAAAGCATTATAAAAATCAGCCTTCTTGCCTTTAATTCTTGATATATAAAAGCCTTTAATCATCATTTGTCCACTTTCAAGAACTGAATTTTGATTCAAATAGGAAAGCATAATGTCCACACATAAAATGCATAAAATAGTTCACAAGAAACCATCGTGATAAGATCCATACCCTCCTTTGGACCACAAGATGTTGGTAAAATGAAGCTATAAGCTGCATTCACAAAAAATGAAAATCACAGTTAGCTCAACCAGATGTTGACTATCAAATACGAAAGGAGACAAAATATAAATAATACCGACATGTATGTATTAGATAAACAAGTCCCGATAAGCCTATGTTGGCATTCTAGGGTATTTAAACATTGAAGACATCTTCCCTATCAGATGATACACATACACACTAACAAAAGAATGCAGAAACAGGAGAGAAAAAAAAGAGAAAATACATTGATTATTCAACATGGTGAAACCTAATACCTAAAGGGGAGACAATGTTGAATACCAGAAGTCCTGTACAACCACTTTATTAATGTCATTTATGACAAGTGACTTAATTAACTTCAGTTGCTCTATTTTGTACTTCTATTGAAATTTGAACCATTAATATATAACCATTATCAATTAACTCTAATGTTAGTTTCCATAGCATCGGAGGTGTTCAAATCTCGAAACTTTGTGGAGAGGCTAAAACACATGAGATCTCCATAACCCATAAATTGTTTCTGGAAATTCCACCTAGAAGTGTCTCAATTAGATTATTAGCCTATTTTTTAATATTTCCTAAGTCTAAACTTAGGATATTTGGTTAATTAATCAGTATTAATTGAAATAAGGTGTGAATCATCTAGAAACTAACACAGATCAATCTAGATATGATCTCAGCCATCAATTAGGTTTTAATCTTGGTCGTTGGTGTCCCAACTAGAGATTATAAGAGGAGGTCGATGGGTAGATGGAGAACACACTAGTACAGATATTTAGTTGCCCAGGCAGTTCGATTTTCTTAGTAGCAGAGATTTAGCAGAGGAGATTGAGCCAGAGGGTGAGTAACAGGTGGTAGAGAAGGTCAGTAGCATTTCCGAAAGAAGTTTGCCAGTTCCAGAAGAGGCAGTGAGAGGGAGTGTGAGTTTTCCCAAAGGGACTGCGCAGGCAGCAACAATAGAGCAGTTCAATCTAGCTGGAGGAGCAGTCAATTCAGTAGTTGGCGGTCGGGATTTTGATCAGGGGATCAGTGAATCAGTTCTAGAGCTAGAGAGAAGCAGAGCTGCAAATTTCAGGAACTCCCAAAGGCAGCAGCAGCAAGGCCTGCACAAGCACTGTGCAAAAACTGATACAAAAGGAATTGTGAATTGTAGAGAGGCTAGTTTCAGGAGCTGAAATCAGCTGTGGGGTGAGGAAAAATCCTCACAAGAAGTTTTTCGGTGATTCTCTTAGATTGGATTGTCAGTTTGACATCCAAACTATTGTACTTAGGTTTGCTGTTGAAGTATAATAATAAAACCCTCAATCGCTGCACCGGTTTCCCGCATTGGGTTTCTCTAGGGACAATTGTCCAAAAATAACAGAATTAATTTTGATGTGTGCGTGCTAGAATATTTCTCAGTCCCTAGTTTATCTTCCGTAGAATTTAATTTGGTGAAAATTGCAATAGAGAATTATTTGTTGTTTGTGTGGGCAAATAAATTGTTAAATTAATTAACAATTAGGAGAATAATTTCCAGTTGCTGCAATACAAGTTGGAATTCTCACATCTAATACCCTCCCTTAATGATCACATGTTGTATCACCTCCTGGATCTGCACTCTAAAGATAAGTCTAATCACGTAAACATAAACCCTAATAAAGGGGGATTCCCTGATGAGATTATAAACATTCCCTAATAATGCTAATTAAAAAAATCAGATTTGTATAATGAAGTTGATCATTGATTTTATAAGAAAAGAAGAAGATAAACAAGCCCTAGTACTTTGTCCTTTGGGCAAATGAAGTCAAAGCATAACTTGAAGAAGAAGCTCGAATTGCAAAGGAGAGGTCACCATGTAATAGATGAGCATTACTAATCCTATTAATCACATTGATACATTAGACTGCATGAAAGGCTCACAAGTGTACCATTTTGTTTCCAACTCATCATCAAGCAGCATATGATGCAACCACTAAAGTAAAAGAGCAGCAAACAATTATCACAATATGAATGAACTACAGCCTTTATCTTCAAAAAAAATTATATTTACAAGAAGAGATATAGAGGGCTGAAAGGCTCTCATAAAACCCTTCTCTAGACACCCAAACAGCCCACAGAAAAATGTATGACAGATCTGAAAATATAGATATATACAAGCATGTTGGAAATGTAACTAGGTTCGGTTTTCATAATTGTCAGTATACTTGTATTTTGTAAAAGCAAAAAGAAGAAAAAGAATCATTGTTATCACTTTCATAGTCAAAGCATGTTCTTCATGCTCATAGGATTTATTGAGTCAAAGTTCTATTTGTACTCCTTGTAAGAAAAACAGAAAAAGAATTTTCAAAATATAATTTGGGTCAAAATCACCTCTAGAAGCCAAGTCGGCCCTGCCTGTCAAGCTGGTCCTGCCTAGGAAGAGGCATCTTGTAAGATCCCTTGTAGAAATTTCTTGTCTTTATAAAGGAGTTATCTGAGTTTATATTAACTTGTCCAGTGATAACTTTCATCAAACAATTTGTCTATACTCTGCTGTAGTAGGCGACCATTCACGATTTTTACTTAACAAAATAAGCGCAGTAGACAACAAGCAACAAAATACCATTTTCCAAGGTCCAAACTGTTTTATTCAGTACTCTGAAATTCATTTACAGCTGATATATAGTGATGAAAACAAAATGGAACAGCTCTCTGTATTTATTTCTCATATACACAGTATACAATACACAAACAGTGAGGAAACAGAGAAACCTGGGAATTTTCCACAAGTAGACAGCCTTCAAATACCAGTCAAAGATGAAGTCGAACCAGCTACTTAGCCTCAGAAATATCAGCCTCAAATAAATGACAATGCTGTCCTTGACTGTGGAAAAAGGGACCAGGCAAATCTGTAGATATACCTCGCTCTCCGCCCAGCTCATTCTCAGCTCAATACATCCTTCACTCAGCAAAAAAAAGGGCTCATGGCCTGCCCAGAATGATGGGTAATCTCCAGCAAGGGATACGTTGTGTCATTACTGTCAAACTTCAATAAATCGAGCCATTCCTTGATGAATATGTCCAGCCCTACGTTCAGGAGTGTTGTGGCTCTAATACAAAGGAGAAAATCGACCCAATCAGCAGAAATTCAGCCCTGGATCAAGCATTTCAACCAGCATAGGAGTGTGGGAATTCAGCAGTCTTGTCTCTTGAGGAACTCATCCCTCAGTATTATTCCTTTCTCTTTTCTCTTAAGGGAACTCGTGCTAGCCTCTTTCCTCAAACTTTAGTTCCACCACAGTAAGAAATCTTGACTTTAGGACAGAGGAACTCATTCTTCCTTGGGTATGGTGTCTGTTGTCTCTAATAGCTTCTCTCCCCATATGAAAAGCTTCCAGATTTGTCCATGGTTTTCAACTATAAGGAAGATTTGTAGAGAACACAATATCAGTGAAAAAAATCAACTGATAACACCTTAATAACTCAATATTCACTGAAAATATTTTACTCCATTGAAGTTCAGCAATGAAATTTGGGTGATTTCACTCTCAAATCCAAAATAGGATGTGTCTAGTTTCAACACCGAAGTTTGCTATGGCGGCTAAGGTTCCAAAACCCTAAGCTTCTCCTTCTACTCTCTCCAAGAGCTGTTTCTCCAAACTCACAAATGCACGAATGAATGAGGAGAGCTCCCTCATTTCCCTTTTTTATAACTCACTTACTGTTTCCTTCCAATTAAATATTTAAAAGCACTTTTTCTTTCTTTATTCAAAAAAGTAACTTTTATAAACTAATTAGAGTCACTTTTAATGCCGAAAAATGCTTAATTCGCCTTTGTGGTCACACCAGCCACCCAAAGCCCCTTTTTATCGTTTTGCCCTGTAGATCTTTTCGTCCCAATTCCAATGAACTATTACACTAAGGTGTTTCTCCAAGTAGTCAGCCCTAAACAACACCTTAAGCATAATTAATTAAAATATGCTTACTAATAACATCATTTTATGGAAATCGTCAGAATGCAACGAAACCAAGAGCAAACAGTGTGAAATTGATCTCAATGATGAAATATGGAAAGAGATCCCAGTCGAACCCATAAAACTCCTCTTAAACCCTTCAGGCCCACCAATGGAAGAGTCACTTTTAATGCCGAAAAATGCTTAATTCGCCTTTGTGGTCACACCAACCACCCAAAGCCCCTTTTTATCGTTTTGCCCTGTAGATCTTTTCGCCCCAATTCCAACGAGCTATTACACTAACGTGTTTCTCCAAGTAATCAGCCTTAAACAACACCTTAAGCATAATTAATTAAAATATGCTTACTAATAACGTCATTTTATGGAAATCGTCAGAATGCAACGAAACCAAGAGAAAACAGTGTGAAATTGATCTCAATGATGAAATATGGAAAGAGATCCCAGTCGAACCCATTAAACTCCCCTTAAACCCTTCGGGCCCACCAATGGAAAAATTCTTGAATCTAATACATCAAAAACCCCTACTGCAATTACTGGTTTACAATCTCCTACTTGTTCTTTACATTAACAAGTTATTTAATTGCATAAACATTGAAGTAAACACTATTGCAGCCTTCACAAATACATAGATCATGCACTGAAATAAACTGAGACAATAACATAAGGGACACCATTATTTTTGGACAATCGTCCCCGGAGAAACCCAATTCTGGAAAACCGGTGCAACATATAAAGGTTTTGTATTATTAAGCAGATTTCGTGAATACAACTAGGGTGCCAGAAATGGCTCACCCAACAGAGAATATCCTCAACAGTATTAGCTCTATCCGAAGACAGATATTCTGGCAAATCAGCAACCGGATGCTCAAACCCCATAGCGACTTCTGTTGTTCCCTATGTTGGACAGTGAAAGCTGCTCCAAGCACTGCTCAGGAACTGCATCACTCCTCGAAAAGTTGTGTCACCCTATCTCAACTCAGAATCTGTTGATCTACTCCTAGTTTTGCCCAATAGAATCTCCCAACTCTGCCTCTAAAGCCCTCTACGACTTTTGCGTCAGCCTCTACGGCTTCTACATCAGCTTCTACGGCCCTCTGCGTCAGCTCCTACAGCCTCTACGTCAGCCCTTCTAGGGCCTGCGCTGTCTCTCCCAGCACTTCATTGCCTCTCTACTATGTATTCTTCAGGCTTGGATGGAAATCCCTTGCTGAAGTGCCCCTCACTGCAACTGATCACTAACTCGATTTCCTCAGAAAACCTTGCCCCAAAAAATCAAATTCTTGATCTCTCTTTTGGTGTGTCTCCAACTGACCCTCAAGCCTCCTCTTATACTTTTCCTATTGACGATTCAACGACCGAGATTAAGTCCCTAATTAACAGCTAAGATTAGAACTGGCTTGATCCTCGTCACTTAGAACTTTCTCACCCATATTATATTAATACACATTAATATTTTTATTTTCCTAATTTTAGACTTAGAAACTCATTAAAATTATTAATTATTTTAATACCTCTTCATCCGGGTGGAATTTCTCCAAACGATTTATGGGTCTTGGAGATCTCATGTGCCTTAGCCCCTCCACCAAATTTCATGGCTAGATCACATCCGATGCTACCCAAAATCAACACTCCCTCTTAGCAAGGAATGTGCTCTAGCAATGCTTTACCATAGAAGTATCACATTGATCCTCTACATCGGTCCTCTGTGTTGATGCTTGGCCTGTTGCCCCACATCCATTGCATTGTTGCTTCCTGTAGTGTTTCCCATGACACTGCCACTGCCACTGCTACATTTGTACTGCAACTCCCTCTCAAAATGTTGCCTCATGCTGCCCATAGCACTGCCACTGCTAACTACCACACTGCAACTCAGTTACCAAGAAGTAAGTAACTCACTTCCCCCAAGCACTGACATCTTGGTCAATCTGGAAGCCTTATGAGCATAGTTGCACGAAGCGACCCCCCCCCCCCCCCCCCCCACGGTTCCAAGCCCCGAAGCACGTCCCGTATGGAAGCGCCTAGGAAGCTTGGTCAAAAGCGGCGCTTCCGAATTCGAAAGCGCCGCTTCCGAATTTTTTGCTGCTTCCTGGAAATACGGAAGCGTGGTACGGAAGCGCCGCTTCCGAAGCGCGCTTCGTACGGCGCTTCGGAGGAGGAAGCGTATGCTTCCCGTACGCTTTCGGAAAAGCGTTTAGAAAATCGTTTTTTTTTTCATTTTTTTTTTTTAATTTTAGGTGAGTTTGCTTGTTGGGGGTGGGTTCACCTTGGGTTAGGGTGACGAATGAAGGCAAAAAAAAATATATATATATATAGCAGATGCTCTTTCATGGTAATGTTAAATTCTTAAAGTAAAAGTAACATTCTCCTTTATTTTTCATTTTCATCCTTTTACTTAAATTTTTAACATTACCATGAAATGACTCAGGATGTTTGAGAGTGGTTCCAGCGTCATTGGACTTCATATGGAGAAAATAGAATTTCATATCCTATTCAAAATTCAGCAGACTTAACAGTTTTCAGGAATTCAGGATCAATGGGATTGTGGCATTTCATTAGATTATATCAAGTATGAAGGTATGCGATTAGCATTTAAGCAAGAGCACCAAGCCCTATATGTACCCTAGTGTTGGTGGTGTTAATTGTTGAAGTCCTTTGTCACGCGGCACACCCTTAGCAAAAAATTACCTTTCAATCAAGTCAAAATCATCGATCAAGCATGTTAAGCTTTTTCTACCATATTTTAAGTCTTGAATTAGGTAGTTTGATCAAAATTGGGCAATGTTGACTAATATCCCTAGACAATCGAGGTAGAGGCAAAAGCTACACAAGAGGAGAAGAATCTAGATTCTAGATGGTTGATGCATCTAAATGGTTGATGCTCGAATAATTAATCATTAATGTACAATGGATGTTATATCTATCTTGATTTATGCAAAAATATGCATGTTTTCATGTCTTCTACAATTAATTTGGTATTTGGGATGTTTGTTTTGAGTATAAATGCAAAAAAATATAAAAATATATATATATAGCAGACGCTTCCGCGGACGCTTCGCTTCCTAGATTTTTGGAAAATGACGCTTCCGCGTCCCCGCTTCCAAAAAACGCTTCCGCTTCGCCCCTGCTTCGTGCAACATTGCTTGTGATGCTGAAGCTACCTCTATTGCTATCTGTGCTCCCTCTGTTGCCACTGCGCTGCTACAACCTCTTCTGTGCCTCTCGCACTATTGCAACCTCTTTTGTGCCTCTCGCACTGCTGCAACCTCCACTGCGCTGCTACAGTCCTCTGCACTCTAGCACTACCTTGTCGCTCCATCACACCTTGCTCCACCCGACACCTGTCATCATGCCATTATCGTTAAAGGCTCTCATAGCCGGATGTGATCCAAGAGTTTGGGCACCTCAAGGATCTTGCCCCTCTTTTGTAGTCCTCTCGACTACAACTCTTTGTCTACCCACCTCTTCTCTAGAGGCGCATGAGCATTCATGGCATAATTATCATCAGTCTCGACATCCTTCTCTGCCTTTGCTGGAGCAACCCTTGAGTCGGAAGTTTCTCCCTTGCCTTTCTTCCTAGGGCACTAAGAGGCATAATGTCCCAGCTCCCCACAATTGAAGCACTTGACCTTGGAGATGTCTTTCTTCTTCCTCTTTTGTACTCCTTGTTGTCCCGCTGATGTGAGAGCTGCATCCTCCTCTTTCTTGATTCAAACTCCCTTACCGCTACTACTCGCCTTGGTCAATCTCTTGAGCTCTTCCTGTCAAAGAGCTGCCCACATCTCCTCCCAACTGAGGAGAGTCACTCTGCCCAAAATGCTTTGGACAAATGCCTCTCACTACTCGGAGACTGCATTCAAGGCAGTCTTGACCATGAAATTTGGATCTGGTGTAGACCCCACGAAAGTAAGTTGGTCGCGAATTCCTTGCAACCTGAGAAGGAATGGATCTATCTCCTCTCCTTTTTGCATCTGATATAACCTCAGTTGATTCTCCAATAACATCTTCTGCTGCAAGGAAGAGCCCTGGTATATGGTGGTCAAGGTGTCCCACATCTCCTTCAATGTGTTCTTCTCAACAATATGTGGTATGACATGATCCTTGACCCCGTCTAGGATCATGCATTTCGCCTTCGCCTCGACCTCCTCATACTTCTCATTTGCATTACAGTCAACTGGGACAGCTATTGTTTTCAAGGCATAGTCCTTGATGCGATGTTTATCCAGGATTGCTATGATCCTGGCCTTCAAGATGACAAAATTGGAATCCCCGTCCAATTTGTCCAAATCCCTCAATCTGTTCACTGCCATCTCTGCTCCTCTTCTCTAGACTCCCTCTGAGACCTGATTTCCCTCTCGAAAATCCTCCGACCAACTATCGAATCACTCCTCTCCAATCCTCCTTTGCCGCTACAAACCCGGATCTAGATTTATGGGCTAGAAATCTATCGAGGTAGTGCCTCCCTCTACCTTGGTTCAGTGTCCTTAGACACTGTTCTGCACTGACAAACATAGCGTCCCACCAGCTCCATAAATCAAAATCTGCACAGCTCACTTAGCCCCGGCAACTCGAAGAATCTGAGCCCTTCAGGCTCTATGCAATCTCTGTGTGGGCTCAATTTGCTCCTCCCGGCCAACTGCGTCAATCCTTCCTAGCTCAGAAAGATGACGTGGCTCTGCGTGAGCTTGATCTGCCCTCCTCTACCTCTGCGCTGGCCTTGATGGCTAACGCAACTACTACGTGGGCTCCTCCCAGCTACTGCGTCTTCCTCTCCTAGCTTAGAATGTTGACGCATGCACTGCGTGAGCCTCTGCGTCACACTCTCTGCACTGTGTCACTCCTTTTGCCTCTTCAGCTCTAGAACAGCGTTGTCTCTCGGGACAGCTGCTTCTCTGTTGCAATTTCTCAGATTTTATCGACTAGTGTCTTCAGTTGCCTCTGATCTACAATCCCTCTGATACCATGTGAAAATCCCTAAATATAATACATCAGAAACTGTTAAAATTGGCAACTAGGGCCAAACTCCATGTGGGTCACCTCATTTATGGTAGCTGATATTTTTCCTAGATTCGTCTTGTCGAGAGGTGTAGGATTGATCTAAAGATCATTCGATTCTGACAAGTATTTATGGAGATATTAATTTATTTGTATTTACTTAATAAATTGTCAAGGTCGGCCAGCTCTCTCCTTAGCTTTGGGTTATACAAGGAGCAGCTCACACGTGGGAAGGAGGATGCATTACGGCAAGGAGGACGATGAAAGGAGGACGCAAAAATTGTTGAAGGTCTCTTTGACCTGTGTTGACCAAGCATTGACTCATCAAGGGTGCGGTTTTGGTGTGGTTGCCTCTCCTAGGCAGGCAACAGATTATGGTACAAAAATCGAGGCAATCTGTCCACAGGTTTGACGAGCGTTGACTGCCCTAGTTTTGGGCAGTAGGTTGACTTCAATCAACAACAGTTTGACTGTGTTTTTGAGGTTGTTCAAGGGTTGTTTCTTCAGGCTGTTCGAGGGCTAGTTGACCGGAAATTGACCAAGCATATTGGAGGTCAATTTCAACTCGTTTGACCAAGTTTGACTTTTGATCTAGGGTTTGTTGTCGCTGATATAAAATTACAAAATTCTGATTTTGTACTATTTCTCTCTACTGAACTATTGAAGATAAAAGAAGATTTGATCAAAGGGTTTCCCTGCATTAGGGTTTGTCCCTAGCTAGCCACCACATCTTGTGTCTATTGTCTTGGCTTGTTTTCTGTTGATCGTTTAATGTTCTATCTGCACTTTACTTAATGTATATGTGATTGCTAATCTGTGGCTAATAAGAAGAAAAGAAGTAAACTGCTTTAAACATAGAACATACCATAATTTAACATGGTATCAGAGCTGAGGTGAAGACAAAGCCCAAGCAAGAGCAATTACCGAAGAGAAGGTTGGCAAGGCTATCCTAAAAACTTCATGGGGTCCTCAACACTCTTTCTCGCCGAAGACAAGCTCTGTGAGAAGTCTAACTATCACGGATGGAAGATGTCTCTCGATCTGACTTTAGAATATCAGGGAGTGTTGGACCATGTGAGAGGCAATATTGTTGCGCCTCCATCAAATGCATCCACTGCTGCCAAAAGCAAGTGGTCCAAGGGAGAAGTCAAAGCAAGGAAGATCATCCGGGACTCTATCGACAAGCACCTGGTGGCCTATGTTTCCGAGCTAACAACCTCTAAGGAAATCTACGATAGACTGGTGAGTTTATTTAAAGTTAATGATGCAAATCAAGTTTTGTTCCTTAGAAATAAGCTGAAGGAAATTAAGAAGGGAAAAGATGAGAGTATGCAAGCATATTTCTTAAGGATCACCGAGATCAAGAATGATCTCCTATCTATTGGGGAAGTAATTCCTGATGGGGAAATGACTATCACAACTCTTGGAGGACTGCCACCTGAATGGTATATATTCAAGACTACTCTTCTCAACAATAATTTCATCCAAGGATTTCAGGAATTGATGGCTAGATGTATTCAAGAAGAGACAAGGATGGAAGAGCAAGAAATCCTGCACTTAAAGGCCATCCCTCTGCCTTTTCTTCTCATGCTAAAAGAAGAAACAATTCTGGGCCTAAATCCAAAGGAAAGGCTGGACCAAAGGGTGGAAGAAAAGGTCGATGTTACAATTGCAACAAAATGGGCCACTATGTCAGGGAGTGCCCTGATAAAAGGGACTCACACCATAACGATGACCAAAATCACTCTCAAGGCAATCAAAGGAATGGCAGGTCCAATGGCAGAGGTAAAAGAAATGTCGGAAATCAAGGAAGAGGACAACCCTTCAAGAAGGCAAGAAACTCCAGGTATGAATCTAATGTTGTTAACAATAAGCAAGATGAATATTGTCTACCAGCGGCCCTCTCTACCACTGCTCCCCCAAACTCACTGGGGAATTGGCTTATTGATAGTGGTGCCTCAAGGCACTTCACTGGCTACAAAGAAGCTCTCTCCAATCTGATAGAAAAGGAGACCAACCTAGAAATTGTTCTTGGGGACAATGCAAAATATTCCGTGAAAGGCGTACGGAATGTCACTCTTCAATTGAATTAGGGTAATACAATTCATTTGCAAGAAGTCCTATATGTACCTGATCTCAAAAAGAACATGGTGTCCATTTCGGCAATGGAGGACAAAGGCTCCAAGGTGACCTTCATTGATGGCAAGGTACGTGTATGGAAAAAGGATTTTAAGGAAGCTTTCACTCTTGGGTTTTGAGTTGATTCATTATATCAGGTCAGAGGAAGTCTGTTGGGTGTCATGTCTTGTGACACATCACTTCAGTCCGAACTATGGCATCAGAGGTTTGCTCACCTTCATTATAAAGCTCTACCCAATGCAAGACAAATGGTGACAGGGATGCTCGAGTTCCAAGTAGAGGAAGAAGGTGTATGTCCTGGATGCGCTGAAGGGTAGCTCAAAAGGGGACCATTCCCCTCAAGCCAAAGTAGAACCTCCAATATATTGCAGTTGGTTCACTCAAACATATCTGGTATGATGCATGTGAACTCTTTGGGAGGATATTTATATTACCTCACTTTTACAGATGATTATTCTCACAAGACCTGGATATACTTCTTGAAAAAGAAGGATTAAGTGTTCACTTGGTTTCGTCACTTCAAAGCCTTGATCGAGAATCAAACCGAAAAGAAGATCAAGATCTTAAGCACTGATAATGGGACTGAGTATAAATGCAATGAGTTCCATGACTTTTGCAAAGAGGCTGGCATTAAGAGGGAGACTACAACACCATATACTTCTGAGCAGAGTGGTGTGGCGGAAAGGAAGAATCGTACGATTGTGGAAGCTGTTCGTGCTATGCTCCATGATCAAAGACTTCCAAAGTTTCTATGGGCCGAAGCTGCGAATACCGCCATATATGTGCAAAACCGATGCCCTCATCAAGTATTGGGTTCCAAGACTCCCGAAGAGATGTTCATTAGTAAGAAACCTGACGTATCTCATTTTAAAATTTTTGGAAGTCCGGTATATTTTCATGTACTGAAGGAGGAGAGAAATAAATTGGGTGCATCTGGAAAGAAAGGAATCTTTGTGGGCTATAGCGAAAACACTAAGGGCTATAGAATCTATGTGGCTGGTCAAAGGGAAATTGAGATTAGGCATGATGTCACCTTTGATGAAGATATGGCTCTTAGAAAAGTTGACAATCTTCCTACTCAAAGGGGATCTAAAGAAGCTGACACCAGGGAATCAAAGGAAAAGGAAGATGAGACGATGCCCGATGTGAAAAAACCTATGGATCCCATTGATCCCCCTCCGCAAGAGCCTTCCTCTTCTAGGAAGAGGCCTTCATGACTTAGGGGGACACTTGATGATGCTGAAGGGCACGTTGCACCCAGGGGAACCTTCTGGGAAAGTAAGACGCCGACCAGGTATCAGGAATACTTGACCATCACGAGCACGATCATCCAAAATGAGCCTTTGTCATTCGTAGAAGCTGTCAAGCATCAAGTATGGAAGGATGCTAGCACTGAGGAATATGAGTCCATCACGAAAAACGATGTCTGGGATGTGGTCCCCAGACCCTAGGACAAAGCAGTTGTCACTACAAAATGGCTTTACAAGATAAAGCATGCAGTTGATGGAAGTGCAGAAAAGTATAAGGCTCGTTTTGTCGCTCGTGGCTTCTCTCAGAAGGAAGGTATAGACTATGACGAGATATTTGCACCTGTTGCCCGATATACCACCATCTACTTGATCATAGCCCTTCCTGCTTCGCAAGGATGGAACCTACATCAGATGGATGTCAATACCGTGTTCTGGCATGGTTCGATCAAAAGAGGAGGTCTATGTGGAGCAACCCGAAGGATTTGAGATTCATGATCGAGAATCTCATGTGTGCAGGTTGACGAAGGCCCTCTATGGGCTGAAGTAAGCACCTCGAGCATGGTATCAGAGGATTGATAGCTACTTGATGAAGTTGGGATGCACTAGGAGTGAAGTCGACCCTAACCTTTACTTTAAGGTTGAAGATGACAATCCTCTCATACTGGTGCTATACGTTGATGACCTCTTTCTAACAGGTGCAGACTCTCTCACTCACAAGTGTAAGAGGGAGTTGGCTTTTGAATTTGAGATGAAGGACCTAGGACTAATGCACTATTTCCTAGGACTAGAAGTCTGGCAGAAGCTAGGGGAGATTTTCCTATATCATGGAAAATATGTGGTGAAGATATTGGAGAGATTCGGTATGGTGGACTGCAAGCCCGTGACTACCCCAATGGAGCTTGACTTCAAGAAATTAAGCGGTAGTGTTGCCGGACCCGTTTTACGAAATGCTACCGAGTATCGTCAACTCATCAAAGCATTGATGTTCTAGGTGAACTCTCGTTTGGATATATGTTTTGCAGTCAACACGTTGAGTCAACATATGGTTGAGTCTCACCACTCACATTGGATTGGTGCCAAGAATCTGTTGAGATAGCTTCGTGGCACAATCACTCATGGGTTGAGATACACTGTCGGAGATGTGAGACTACATGGATATACCGATGCTGATTGGGCAAGCAGTGTGGTGGACTGAAAGAGCACTTTTGGGTGTTGTTTCTCTTTGGGATCTACCTAGATATCCTGGATGAGCAGGAAGTAGAAGTCAGTGGCTTTGAGCACCGCTGAGGCAGAGTACATTGCTGCTAGTATGGCCTCTTGTGAGGCGGTCTGGTTGCGAAAGCTCTTCAATGAGCTATTTGGATTTACATTGGATACCACTGTGATCCTGTGTGACAACTAGAGCAGGATTCGTTTCTCAGAGAATCTCGTATTTCACGATCGCTCCAAGCATATTGATATCAAGTACCACTATATTCGGGATATGGTGTAGCGAGGAGCAATAAGGCTCCAACATATCGGTACAGATGAACAGGTCGCCGACATTTTGACGAAGCCCCTGGGAAAGGTCAAATTCTTGACTTTCCGAGAACGACTTGGTGTCATTCAGAGACCCTCTTATGAGGGTCGAGTATAATGTATTGAGCTCTGGGAGCTCCAGGGGGGCGAGGGGTACTTCTTGGAACGACATGCGACAACAGGGCGACTCACCATCCCCTGGTGGTGCACTATTTACAGGGTGAAAGGTTCAACCTTCCCCTATGACACCCCGTGGCAACTGTAGGATAAGATGATTAGTTCTCCTGTGGGCCAGGATGATTAGTTCTCCGTGGCGATTGTGGAACAGGACGATTAGTTCTCCTGGCCCATTAGTTCTCCTATGGGCCAAGATGATTAGTTCTCCTGTGGCAACTATTGGACAGGAAGATTCGTTCTCCTGTGGACAAGATGATTAGTTCTCCTATCAAGGCATCCTACCCATGCAATCTGCGACTCATGGGAGGTACCTCTCATCTGATCAATGAGTAGGGAAATGGGGTTAGGGACCATTAGTAGTACTATCGATGGACGCATCGTTGTATCTACCGTACCCCCTATGCTAAGATGACCTCCATTGATCTAGGACCAATGATACTGATCTGGGATCAGTGGGAGTGGTATGACACACTCTGAGACTGACTTCATATCAGTGGAGGATGGTATGATACATCCTCAATCATTTCTTCTTCTTCATAGTTTGGGCAAAGCAGAGCTGAGCAGGGCCCAGCAGTGCAGGGCAGTGCATTTGATGGCTAGGATAGTAGCGACAGTCAAACGGATTGCAGATGGAGTTCTCCCTAGTTGAGAGGGAGTGTTAAAATTGGCAACTAGGGCCAAACTCCATGTGGGTCACCCCATTTATGGCAACTGATATTTTCCTAGATTCCTCTTGTCAAGAGGTCCAAGATTGATCTAAAGATCATCTGATTCCAACAAGTATTTATGGAGATATGAATTTATTTGTAATTACTTGTAACTTGATAAATTGTCAAGGTCAGCCAGCAGTTAAATGTCTGGCACACATGCCTAGTGAATCATATAAATACAAGAGAGGTTGATTCATTTTCTCATCATCTCATCTCACTCATTCTTCTCTCTCTCTCCATAGCTTTGGGTTATACAAGGAGCAGCTCACACGTGGTAAGGAGTATGCATTAGGGCAAGGAGGACGCTAAAAGAAGGACGTAGAAATTGCTGAAGGTCTCTTTGACCTGCGTTGACCAAGCATTGACTCATCAAGGGTGCAGTTTTGGTGTGGCTGCCTCTCGTAGGCAGACCACAAATTTTGGCACAAAAATCGAGGCAATCCGTCCACAGGTTTGACCAACATTGACTGCCCTAGTTTTGGGCAACAGGTTGACTTTAGTCAACAATAGTTTGACTGTGTTTTTGAGATTGTTCAAGGGTTGTTTCTTTAGGCTATTCGAGGGCTAGTTGACCGGAAATTGACCAAGCATATTGGAGGTCAATTTCAATTCATTTGACCAAGTTTGACTTTGCTGATCTAGGGTTCGCTGTTGCTGATATAAAATTACAAAATTCTGATTTTGTACTATTTCTCTCTGCTGAACAATTGAAGATAAAAGAAGATTTGATCAAAGGGTTCCCCTACATTGGGGTTTGTCCTTAGCTAGCCACCACATCTTGTGCCTCTTGTCTTGGATTGTTTTCTATTGATCGTTTAATGTTCTATCTGCACTTTACTTAATGTATATGTGATTGCTAATTTGTGGCTAATAAAAAGAAAAGAAGTAAACAACTCTAAGCATAGATCATACCATAATTTAACAGAAACCCCTACTGCAATTACTAGTTTACAATCTCCTACTTGTTCTTTACATTAACAAGTTATTTAATTGCACAAACATCGAAGTAAACACTATTGCAACCTTCACAAATATACAGATCATGCACTAAAATAAACTGAGATAATAACACAAGGAACACCGTTATTTTTGGATAATCGTCCCCGAAAAACCGGTGCAGCATATAGAGGGTTTGTATTATTAAGTAGATTTCGTGAATACAACTAGAGTGCCAGAAATGGCTCAACCAACAGAGAATATCCTCGGCAGTGATACCTCTATTCGGAGACATATATTTTGGTAAATCAGCAACCGGATGATCCAACCCCACAGCGACTCTGGATGTTCCCTATGCTGGACAACAAAAGCTGCTCCAAGCACTGCTCGGGAACTGCGTCACTCCTCAAGAAGCTGCGTCACCCTATCCTAGCTCAGAATCTACTGATCTGCTCCCAATCTACCCCATAGAATCTCCCAGTGTTGATTTCAGGTAGCATTAGATGTGCTCTAGCCATGAAAATTGGTGGAGGGGCTAAAGCACATGAAATCTCCAAGACCCAAAAATGGTTTGAGGAAATTCTGCTCGGTGAAGGAGATATTAAAATAATTAATATTTTTAATGGGTTCCCAAGTCTAAACTTAGGAAAATAAAAATATTAATGGGTATTAATATAAAACTGGGTTAGAATGTTCTAAATGACATGGATCAAGCCAAATCTAATCTTAGCTGTTGATTAGAGATGTAATCTCGGCCGTTGAAGACTCAACAAAAAAAAGGTATAAAAGGAGGCTTGAGGGTCAATTGGAGATAAACCAAGATTGATCAGTCAGTTCGATTTTTTGGAGCGGGGTTTGCTGAGAAAATTCAAACAAATGATCTGAGCTGCAGCGAAGGGCAGTGAGTGCATAGCAGAGAGACAGAGATAGTACTGGAGTGCCATCGCAGTGACTAAGGAGGCTATGCAGAGACAGCAGGAGCCACGCCCAGAGAGACTACATAGAGGCTAGTAGGGCTTGCATGGGTGACGCGGAGGGCTAGAGAGCCAGCGCAAAGCAACAGAGGGCTGACGCAAGGGGTTTCAGAGTGACGCAGAGGCCAAGAGGGCTAACGCAAAGCCTCAAAGGAGTGTTGGAAGGTTTTTCATGGAGCAGACTTGCCGAATATCTACGTCCAAATAGAGGTATTACTGCCAAATAGATATCTCTGTTGGGTGAGCCAGTTTGGCACCCTACTTGTACTCAAGAAAGTTGCTTAATAATAAAAACCCTAGAACTATTGCACCGGTTTTCCCAAGTTGTGATTTTCTAGGGACGATTGTCAAAAAATAATGGTGTCCCCTGTCTGTTTGTCTGTTATTTTCAGTTGTTCAACTATAGATGGTTGACACTGCATTTGTGTTTACTTTCAGTATTTATATGGTTAAATAACTTGTTATGGAATAAACAAGTAGGTGAAATAAACCAGATAATGTAGGAAGAATTTATGACGTGTTAGACTTAGAAATTCCAACATGGTATCAGAGCATTGCAGATCATAGGAGAGCTGAAGGCATCAGCTGAATCAGAGAATTTGCAGTAGAAACAGTTGTCCCGAGTGACAGAAGTTGTTCCTAAGTAGAAAGCAACAGAGAAGGGTTGACGTAGAGGGCCTGCGTCATCAGTTCGAGCCAGAGAGAGGCCAGCGCAGAGGCAAAAGAAGGCAGAAGAGGCTCACGAAGAGCCACGCAGAGACCAGGAGGGTTGACACAGTTGGCCAAGGGAGCAAATCAGCCTTCCCGGGATTGCACAGAGCCTAGAGGCTCAATTCTTCAGTTGCTGGGGCATAGGAAGTTGTGGGCAGATTGTGGGGAGTGAAGCTGGTGGGGTGTTGTTGCTGCCGAGACAGAACAATACCTAACAGGGCAAAACCAAGGTAGAGGGAGTCGCTACCTAGGCGGATTTCTAGCCAAGAAATCCAGATCAGTGTTGCAGAAGCATAGGAGATCGAAGAGATGCGACTCAACAGTTGGCAGGCGGATTTCCAAGAGGGAAATCGAGACTCAGAAGGAGTCGAAGAACAAACTTCCAGGAGGGAAGTAGAGACTCAGAGGAGTTGAAAAGAAGAGCAAAGAGATGGCCATGAATGGACTGAGGGATCAGCACACGCTGGACAAGGCGTCCAACTTGTCATCTAGAAGGCCAAGATCCTGTCAGTGCTAGATAAACATCACATCAAGGCCTTCACCTTGAGAACTGTGGCTATCCCAGTCGACCCAACTCATAATGAAAAGTATGAGGATGCAATGGCCAAGGCAAAATGCATAATCCTTGATGGGGTCAAGGATCATGTGGTCCAAAATATTGTCGAGAAGAATACGACAAAGGAAATGTGGGACACCTTGATGGCATTATATCAGGGCACTTCTGTGCAGAGGAAGATGCTACTTCAAAATCAGTTGTGGTTGTATCAGATGCAGAAGGGGAGCAAATAGATCACTTCCTTAGCAGATTGAAGGAGATTCGGGACCAATTGACTTCCATAGGGGCCACGTCGGATCAGGAGTTAATGGTGAGGACCGCCCTGAACACAATCTCCGAGGAGTGGGAGACATTTGTCCAAAGCATTTTGGGCAGAGAACATCTTCTAGATTGGGAAGAACTATGGGCAGCTCTTCGCCAAGAAGAGATCAAACGGCTGACCAAGACGAGAAGTAGCAGCAAAGGAGCCCGGGTCAAGAAAGAGGAGGAAGAGGATGCAGCTCTGGCATCTGCGAGGCAGCAGGGGAAGAGGAAGAAAAAGGACCTCTCCAAGATAAAGTGCTTCAACTGTGGGGAACTGGGCCATTATGCAAACCAGTGTCCGAGGAAGAAGAATAAGGGAGAGGCATCTGACTCCAAGGCAGCGCCAACGAAGGCAGAAAAGGAGGTAGAGGATGATGACGATTGTGCCATGAGTGCTCATGTACCTCTAGAGAAGAGGTGGGGAGACATCGAGCTGTAGGCAAGAGGACTACAGGAGATATGGGGCAAGATCCTTGAGGTACTGAAACTCTTGGATCATATCCAGCTACGGGAGCCCCAAAGTGACAGTAGCAGGTATTGAAGTTTCTAAGTCCACTTAGTTAGAAACCCTCCATGCACTTTATCTGATTTATTCCTACCTACTTGTTATTTTACTTAACAAGTTATTTACAATGTAAATACTGAAAATAAACACTAGTGCATGCTCAACATATTACATATCAACAATTAAAGGAAACAGAAACAATCATACCATATGACACCATTATTTTTTGACCAATGTCCCCGGAAAAACCCAATGTGGGAAAACCCGTGCAACTATCTGAGGGTTTTCTTATTAAGCAATATCAAAGTACAATCTAGGTGTCGAAACTGGCCTACCCCACAGAGAATTTCCTTGGCAGTAATACCTCTCAGTAGAGACAAATCTCCTGTCTTAAACTATGGATAATCCTTCCAGCAGCTCCTCAACACCAATCTGCCCCAGAAACCCCAGCATCAGCCTCTCTCTAGATTGTGTCAGCCGCTCTCTGTCGAGCGCTGGCCCTGCATCACCCCAAATGAGTCTGTGTCAGCCTTAGGAGGCCCTACGTCAGCCGCCTGGCCCTCTGCATTAGCAATGTTGGCCTCTCTGAGGCTCTGCGCAGCTCCTCGCTACCTCTACATGGCCCTACGTCAGCCCTTTGGCCCTCTGCGTTAGCAATGCTGGACTCTCTGAGGCTCTGCACAGCTCCTCGCTGCCTCTACGTGGCCCTATGTGAGCCCTGGCTGGCTCTGCGTCACTCTCCTCCGCTACTGCGCTGCTATCCCGGCACTATCTCTGCCTCTCTGTCTCTCTGTACTCAATGCCCCTCAACTGCAACTCTCGATCACTAATTCTATCTCTCTTAGCAAACCCTACTCTAGAGAATAGAATGATTGATCACTTTGGTGTGTTCTCCAAGTGACCCTCAAGCCTCCTCTTATACTTTTCCTGTTGACATATCAACGCCCGAGATTAAGTCCCTAATCAACGGCTAATATTAGATTTGGCTTGATCCATGTCTTTTGGACCATTCTAACACAGTTTCATATTAATACACATTAATATTTTATTTTCCCTAAGTTTAGACGTAAGGACTCCATTAAAAATATTAATTATTTTAATATCTCCTGAACTGTTTAGAATTTGCCCAAACCCTTTCTGGGTATTGGAGATCTCATGTGCCCCAACCTCTCCACCAAATTTCGTGGTTGGAGCACATCCGATGCTACTCCAAATCAACAGCAGGATGGCAAATGTCAGTAGAAGCAGATGCAGATGGAGAGGCAGAGAGTGCTAGAGTGCAGTAGTCCCTGGAAGCACAGAGAGGGTTGTAGCAGTGTGAGAGGCACATAGGAGGTTGCAGCAGTGCAAGAAGGCAGAGAGGTGGTTGCAGCAGTGCAGGAAGGCACAGAGATGTTGCACCAGCGCAAAGGCAGTAGAGGGAGCACAAGATAGCAGCAGTGAGAGCTTCAGCATCAGGAGGTTTCTAGCCTGACAAGGATGTCAGTAGTTGGGTAGATCAGTTACTTACTTCTCAGTAACTGAGTTGCAGTGCAGCAGTAGCAGTGGTAGTGCTATGCGAAGCACGATGCAGCATGATGTGAGAGAACTGCAGTGCAAATGTAGTGTTGGGAGGAAGGACCAGCAGCAGCACAGATGCAGAGGGAGTTGTCGTACAGATGTAGCAGTGACAATGGTAGGGCCATGGGTAGCAGTACAGGATGCAGCAGTGCAGAGGATGTTGGGCAGGTAGGCCTAGCATTAGCACAGGTACCGGTGCCGTATGATCAGGGTGATGCTCAGTGATGGAGTATTACTAGATCACAATCCTCGCTAAGAGGGAGCGTTAATCATTTTACATTTTTACTCCAAAAATGATGAATCATCCCCCATGGTTAACATCATCATCTTGAATCCTATTGGTTCTCATAAAGTTAATTTTGGCTGTACATTTTTGTTTTGAGGCCCATTTTTTACCTCAAAATTTCTCTAATGAGTATATGCAAGGGCTCTTATCTCTTATCATCGTATCATATCATATCTGAGCTTCGACCTTCCTGGATGTTGTGGAGCCAAATTCTTTCTCGATCTTCCTTTGTAATAAGGTTCTTTCCATTAGTCTTTTACATCCCTTTACATCAATTAAAGTATCTTCATCATCAACAGTACTTTTCCAAATTGATTAATGTAGAGATGATTATAGCTTATTCTGTCCATAGGGAAATTGAATATCATCGGATCCAACATGACCAACATGTTATCTTGTGACTTCAGTTGGAAAATGGATAGTGGCAACTTATTAATCTTATTTTCCTTAACCTTAATATTTGCTTGTGAACTTATCTTTCTTGGGTTCTTTTAGTTAGATCTTTCATCAAACAAACATCAAGAACATAAACTACAACAAAAGAAGACACAAATATTAGGCTCTCAGCCAGGGAAAAACCCCTCCAAGGGTAAAATATGGAAGCTCTTCTCTTCTTAGAATCTGCTTCAAATGAGATACAAAAACCCAAACCCTAGACCAAATCCTTTTCCTAGTACCAAGTCATCCCTTCCTTAAGTCCTTGTTTAATTCTGCACCAATCAGCTTCAATACTGCAACTTTGACCTTGCAATTTTGGCCTTGCAGCTTCTCTGGAAACGCTTATCCAGTCTCCTCCTGAGACCTTCCTAGAGCAAGACAGCTCTCCCAAGGTCAACGAGGTTAGTATAGGGTTTTCTCCCTTTCAACTACAAGATTTCGCATTTTGTCCTACTGCAACTCAGACCTACAATTTTGGCCTCCTTTTGCAGCACCAAAAACCCTAGAACTTCGCACGTGTGAGAAAGACAGAACCCAAACCCAAGATATTTCTTCCTTCTTTCTTCTCTTAGACCTTCACTCTCCTTCTTGTTAATTTTTCATAGGGCTATGTTGAACTTTGCTTTGATAATTGCATTTCTTCATTAAAATATTAAGTTCACCCCATAGCATCATAACATTATTCAGATTTCCATCGTTATTCAGCAACATATGCAACTATGTAGAAAGAACAAAATCATCATCACCAATGTAGCAAAACATAAAGGAACAATAGAAGAAAAGCATGCATCAAATGATTCGGTAAAAGAGAGTACAATAATCCATATCTTCATCTATGCAGCTAACAAGCAACAACAACTACATCCATGAAACAAACTCAACAAAACTTATACTCAGAATACTAATTCTGAAATTTGTATTGAATTGTCACTGACTGCAGTCATCTGTTGAACTCTGCAGTCACTGAGCAAAATCTTTGGACAACTGAGATTTCACCTTCTACTTCCAAGTCGCATGGAAGAAGAGTCATCCAAGAAACTTTAGTAGCCCAGTTGCACCCTTAAGCCTAGCAAGGGAGCAACTACGGCAGGATTTGACCTGTGGCGAGCTAGCGACTGTGTCTGTGAAAACCTTAACTCCCGATCACATACAGAGTGAGTTGTTTGTGCGACTAGAAGGCTTCAGTGGCATGCATGAGCCTCTATGGGAGCGACCGTGGTCGAGATCCTTTTGTATTGTTCCTACAACTATGGCCCAAAACCCTAGATCTGAAATGCGAGCTTCGGACCCTGCAATTTCACCTTAGAGCAAAACCTATATTTCCGCGGACGAGGCTCAGACCTATGCAAGCCAAAAACCAAGATAGAAGAGTGTCTCATAATTGTGTCCAAATGAGGTAGAGGTCACTTGTATTTATAGCCTTCCAAGAGGGTCCACTTTGCTTTAGGGTTGACCTTATCAAATATGCACATGTGGGTTTTTATTCATAAATACACTTTCCCTTATCCGATTTGAGTGATCTTTAGGTCGATTTTGGTCCTCTCAAAAAGAGGAATTCAATGCAATTATTATCTCCATCAAGTGAGTTGTCCAAAGTGGAACTTAATCGTAGTTGCATATTTTGAAAACTCCCTCTCAACTAGGGAGAATTCCAACTGTCAATATCTGTCCATCGATCAATATCTCATCCTAACATCATATGTCCTATCTCAAGTATCCCATCATCTCGAATCATCAATGCTCATCTTGATTCATCTCTTGCTTATTCCTGCTTATCTCTTTATTGTCCCTACTCATATGTTGAACATTCTCGAATCTAAAAGAAGAAGAATGTGTCATGGAGGGGAGCATAAGCTATCACCCTTTATTCATCGGGCTACTACCCAAAAACATCAGCGAGGAGTCAGATCTACGACTCACATCATCATTGAAGAGCATATCATTAGGGAGCACATCTCGACCCGAAATCTCATGGGTGAGCTATACATCTACAACCCCATATCAAGCAATAGGATATCTAAACACACAGGGGAGCACATCTCAACCCTGGTATCACATTGGGGAGCTCATTCTCAACCTGGAATCGCATAGGGTTATATCAACCCAATCCTACAGCCTACTGATCTTCCCATCGATGACTCTAAGTTGTCATGTGGTAGAACACCTGCATCATAATCCATCTTGGACGAGATACCCGACTTACCAAGAGGTAAGGATCACACGCCTCCAAGCCTCCTCAACCCATTGGCCAGACGAGGAGGGACAATCCCAGCAAGCCCTGCTTGTGGGTATGATACCAACTAGGGTATACTCTGCAAAGACCAAGATACGGTGAGCTACTACTCCAACCTACGGGTAATAGATAGGGGTGATAACCTATTGTCTAGACTTCTCTCAACCCCAAGAGCCCTCTATCTCAATTCTTCACCCTAGGAGCTCAGACATGGGAGGAAGAGTTGGCTCAGCGTCCTCAATCAGCAATGCTCTCATCATACTCATATTTGGTTTCAGCGTGATCATCATGTAGCCATAGTAACAGTCTCCTGTTCATGCAGGACATCAAATCAAATATCATATTAGAACATAAACAATCATATATATATAAAAGGATACCATATTCATCCTCCCTCTCAAGGAGGTGCCAAACACAAGCTTAAGCTCGTCTCATACAACAACAATGTCTAAATATATTAAGGTAACTCAGCCCTAGCTATATAAGGGATTCTTTGTCAATCGATTCCCATTTTTTGTCATCATAATGTATCCATGTCATATCCAAATTCTGCTCAAACGGCTCTCCAAGGACCATCTTCATCCTACCACATGGCTAGTCATGATAGCAATGTCGTAATCAACCTCGATCGTGCTATGGAACTCTCATCCAAGACATCGTGGCAAATCTCATACTAAGGCAACATCCAATTGTTCTCATCTCATCAATAACTATCTAATCATCATCAAAACACCCAAGTAGTCACATATTGTAGGAATTTACAGGGTAAGTTCCTCAGAAAGAACACCAAAAGGACACCGCTCACAACCAGATCACAGATCAAAAACACTGGTGTATTGATCTTTGATCTGGTTGTGAGCGGTGTCCTTTTGGTGTTCTTTCTGAGGAACTTACCCTATAAATTCCTACATGGTATCAGAGCTATTTGAGGGCCGCGTCCGTTGGTGATCCAAATCTGAAGCCGGTAGAACTGCATGCGGCTGTCGTTTCCTAGATCTGCTGTTTCTGACTGCTTTCGGGCCGAGAGGACTGCTCTGTTGCGTTCGGAGCATCTGTTCCAGTGAGGAACCCCTTTCGTTTCACACGAAAAGGTTTCCGGTAGCCCTAGCTGCGTCATTTTTCAGATCGGGAGGTATACAGTGTTTTTGCAGTTTACTGTTATTTTCTCTCTGCTTATTTCGGTTTCGGTTTATTTAGCCTTTTTTTTAACCAGATCTATACCTTTCATTTCTGCGTATGCTCTTTGCCCTGCGACTCTGTGTGATCTGGGCAAATCAGAAACAGAAAGGAAGGATTTTTCTCATGCGTATGCTCTTTTCCCTGCACCTTAGTGTGATCTCGGAAAATCAGAAACATTGAGAAAAATATTTAGTTTTTCGGCTAAAGCTAACTTTGAGCCGCAAGGTTCATTTTTTTAAAATATCTAGTTTTTTGGCTAAAGCTAACTTCGAGCCATAAGGTTCATTTTCTTTGCATGTCCGTGTTGGGTTTTGTGTTTTGTGTTTTGTAGGGAAAAAGAGCTTTCTCAAGACAAGCACGCAAACCAAGGCCCCCCCCCCTCTCTCTCTCTCTCTCAAATTTTTTGTATAGATCAATTGGTTCAAAGCTATTTTAAGAGAGTAGAGGTCTTGGGTTCAAGTCTCCATTTTTGTGGGGGCGGATTTTTTCATTCCCGCACATTCGCGCACTTTGCCGGCAACTTCAACAATTTTTTTTCAAAAAGCCATAACTTCTTCATCCGGAAGCCTTTTTCAGAGCCGTTTTTTTTAAAACCGCCTAATTTTTCGAGATCTATCCGTTGGAACACTTACTTTCAGCTTCTTCAGCTTCAGTTTTTTTAAAAAATGGAAAGTCCATGCCAAGTCATTCTTGACAGCACTAACTACTTCCAATGGATATCCTACATGGAAGATTTACTTAGAAGTAAAGGTCTCTACAGAATAGCCACAGACCAAGAGAAGAAACCAAAAGATGAAGACAAGGCTGCAAAATGGGAAAATAGACAAGATCAAGCACGTGGTTTGATAGGGATGTCTATTTCTCCTGATCTTAGATTCCATATTGCAGAATTTGAGACTCCTCATGAAGCATTGGAACAAATCACTAAAGTTTTTGGGATTAAAAATGAAATTAGAGCCCATCAACTTGAAAATGAGTTGCTTACATTGGATCCTAATAATTTTTCTTGCATTGAAGATTTCTTGTCCAAATTCAAGACCCTTAGATATCTCTTGGAAGGTGTTAAGGTTAAGAAAGAAGATAGTAACCTTATTTATTCCATCCTTACTAAGTTGGGACCAGCCTACTCTGTATTTGTTTCCACCTTCCATTCTACAAGGGAAGCTTTCATTTGTCAGGGAAAAAACTACAAGGCCCCTTCCTTTGACTCTTTTTGTGATTCTTTAATAAGAGAACAAGAAAAACTCTTACACCTTGGTCTTCTTAATCTTGGAAACTCTTCCAAGAAAGCGTTAGCCGCCCAGCAGCAACCAAATTCAAAGAATCCTAAGAAGTCATATCCTAAAAAGAATGGTCCTAAACCAAACAAGGGTCCTAAGCAAACTCAGCCTCAAAATGAAAGATCATTTCAGCAAAATGATAAGACCAATAAAAACAAATGGAAGAAGACTGATAGACATTGTAACTTTTGTAATCGAGATGGCCACTTAGAATCTAAATGCTTTAAGAAGATGGAAGCCTTGGAAGCCGCAATGAAGAAACATAACATCCATGTGGAGCATTCTTCAACTTCAACTTCAACTTCATCTTCAGGAATGGCACTTTCTGCATGTCGTTGTCAATCATCTCAGTCTGGTTATGCATTAAATGTATCTTCTTCTTCTCATTCTCATGAGTGGCTCATTGATTCTGGAGCCTCTTATCACATGGCCAAAAACAAAGCCATGTTTTCTTCTTTAAATGATTGTAACACCAAAAATATATATGTTGGTGATGATAGATCTCTTAATGTTGTAGGGACTGGAACTGTTCATCTAGACAATGGTCAGTTTAATGATGTATTATGTGTTCCAACCTTATCCTGCAACCTTCTATCTGTATATCAGATAACTCATTCAGGTGAAGGTAAAATTGTTGAATTTTCACCTCATGATGTTGTAATCAAGGATCTAAGAGATCCTAAACAGATTCTAGCTACTGGTATTGCTGATGATTCCACAAGGTTGTATAAGTTTCACAACTTTGGGTCATCAAATCTTCCCTCAGTATTTGTTGCTCATAATGATGAAGTGAGCAAACTTTGGCATGAGCGATTTGGTCACTTAAACTATCGCTCCCTTCAGCATCTATGTAAAGAAAATATGGTGACAGGTCTTCCTATGGTATCTTGCAGAGATGGTGTTTGTTCCGGATGTGTACTCGGAAAACATCATCGGGACAGTTTTGAAAAACGTGCCTCTTGGCACGCCTCAGCCCCTTTACAGCTTGTGCACAGTGATTTATGTGGTCCACTTCCTGTTGCTTCATTCTCTGGCTGCAAGTATTTCTTAACTTTCATTGATGATTTCTCCAGACGCACTTGGGTATACTTCTTAAAACTCAAGAGCGAAGTATTTAACACGTTTTTGGCCTTCAAAGCCTTTGTTGAAAAACAATCTGGACATCAAATTCTTAAGCTAAGAACTGATAATGGTGGAGAATATGTTAAAAACACATTCATCAACTTTTGCACCAAAAATGGAATTCAAATGCAACATACTGTTCCATACACTCCACAACAAAATGGTGTAGCTGAAAGGAAAAATCGCACCTTAAAGGAAATGGCTAATTGTATGCTGCAATCTAAAGGACTCAGTCTTAGTTTTTGGGCCGAAGCAATTAATTGTGCAAATTATATAATAAATCGCACTCCTACTAAGGTTCTAAAGAATATCACTCCAGAAGAAGCTTGGAGTTCCATTAAACCAGATGTAAGTCACTTTCGTGTTTTTGGAAGTGAAGCATGGGCCCATATTCCAGATGAAAAGCATAAAGCTTTAGAACCTAAGAGTGAGAAATGTACTTTTGTTGGATATTCTGAAGATGTAAAAGGTTATAGACTTATTCCATTTAAGTCCAAAAATGTTATCATTAGAAGAGATGTAAAATTTGATGAAAATAAATCGGCCTGCGAGCCTAGTCCGGCGGATGTGCCACCTCTTCCTATCTCTTCTACTTTTGAAAACATTTCTTCTTCAGATGATGAAAGTGAGGATGACAATCCTCCCCCACCTTCTCAGGATCCTCAACTTCCAAGATGGGTCCGTGCTACTCGGGATGCAGCAGGTGATCTTGCCGGTGATCCTACAGATCAGCGACGTACACGTTCTCAGTTTGAAAGAGCCTCTTCTTTACTGGCTCAAGCTCCAGTAAATCATGATCCTGACACTTTTGCAGAAGCTTCAGGCCATCCACATTGGGAAGCAGCTATGAATGAAGAATATCATTCATTGTTGACAAATGATACATGGGATCTTGTTCCTCTACCAAAGGGACGCAAACTTGTTAGATGTAAATGGGTTTACAGAACCAAGTATGGACCAGATGGGAAAGTTGATAAACATAAAGCTCGTCTTGTTGCTAAGGGCTTTTCACAGGTTGAAGGCATTGACTACACTGAAACCTTCTCCCCTGTTGCCAAAATGAACTCTATCCGCCTTGTTCTTTCCCTTGCTGCCTCTTTAAAATGGGAAGTCCATCAGATGGATGTTAAATCTGCCTTCTTGCATGGGGACTTGCATGAAGAAATCTATATGGAACAACCCATTGGCTTCATCCAAACAGACTCCAGCCTTGTTTGTCGACTTAAGAAATCCCTTTATGGTCTCAAGCAAGCTCCTCGGGCTTGGTATGCCAAAATGGATAGCTTTCTTTTAGAATCTGGCTTTTCTAGGTGTCATTCTGACAATACTGTCTACACCAAGAAAGTGGGAAACTCTCTTATCATCCTTGTTCTTTATGTTGATGATCTTATCCTTACTGGTAGTGATCCCAACCTTATAAACCATGTGAAGTCTAGCCTTAAAAGGAAATTTGAAATGACAGACTTAGGACACTTACACTATTTTCTCGGTCTTCAAGTCTTGCAATCCAAGGAGGGTATTTCCCTTTCCCAGTCCAAGTATGCTTGTGATATTCTTCGTCATTTTCACATGGAAGACTGTAAGCCAGCCCCTTCTCCCTTTCAGTCTGGAGTCAAACTTTCAGTCTCTTGTACTTCTCCTGAAGTTGATGCTACCTTATACCGTCAACTTGTAGGAAAACTCTTGTATTTAACCCATACTCGTCCTGACCTTTCCTTTGCTGTTGGCCTTGTTGCTCGTTTTATGCAAAACCCCCGTGAAAGTCATTGGAAAGCAGCTAAAAGAATACTTCGTTATGTTCGAGGTACAGTTCAGTTTGGGATTCATTACAGTGCCAAAGCAGCTCCTCTATTAGTTGGTTTCACTGATTCTGATTGGGCTGGTGACCCTGATGATCGGAAGTCTACTGCCGGTTATGTCTTCACTCTTGGTTCAGGACCTATTACATGGGCTTGTAAGAAACAGGCTGCCATTTCTCTTTCGTCAGCAGAAGCAGAGTATCGTGGTGCCGTGGAAGCTAGTAAGGAAGCCTTGTGGCTTCGTCAGATCCTATCAGAGTTTGGCTTTGAGCAGCAGCATCCAACCACACTTTGGTGTGATAATCAAAGTGCCATTCAGCTATGCAAAGATCCAGTCCAGCATCAGCGCAGCAAACACATTGAACTACACATGCACTTCATCAGAAAGCTCATTCATGACCATGTTCTTGAAGTGCAATATTGTTCAACAGATGATCAGGTTGCAGACATCTTCACAAAGGCTCTCACAGAGGCGAAGTTCACTAAACTTCGATATATGCTTGGAGTTCAGGAAGTTGTCACTAAGGGGGGATAGGCTCTAGTGCCTCCTTCCTTCTCCTATTGTGTCATATTTGTAAATCCTTCAATCCTATCCCAAGTTGTTCTTAAGGGGGGATGTTAGGATATTCCGACACATAGGAAATAGTTAAGTTCAACTTGGTCTAGTATAGAGTTAGGTATAGAGTTAGGTAAAGTGTGTTTCTTTACCGTTGTACATTTTGTAACTTACAATCCGACGGTCACGATATGTAGTGATCCGACGGTTCACTCTCTCCTCGGTATTACCGACACTTGATCCGTGGCTTGACACCCGATTGGTCCATGAGTTCTATTTAAAGCGCATGGAGGGTCATTGTTCGGGTAATCCGTGCATGAGAGAAGCTTATGTAAATTTTCATTCTTTGATTAATAAATTGCCTGTAGTAGCCACGTTGGCGCAGGCCGTGGACTGTTTCCCTCTTTGAGGGTTTTAACCACGTCAAAAACACTGGTGTATTGATCTGTGATCTGGTTGTGAGCGGTGTCCTTTTGGTGTTCTTTCTGAGGAACTTACCCTGTAAATTCCTACACATATCACGGGAAGATCGTCCCATGCAAGTAATTTTAAGGATGTTAGGCAACAATTCAATGTGAATGAAGCGGCTCAATCATGAATCGACTTAGGTTTTATGCACATCATGTATATATATGGATTGATGTTCAAAACGAAACATCAATGCTTCAACTGTCGGTTGCCAAGACAAGTTCAACAATATCTCTTCACAACTTCTTGAAATTCAATCGGAGTGTCCAAGGATTTGCATTTCCACTTTCCAATATTTCTTCAATAGCTTTACAATATAGATTTCCTTTTCCCAACTTCAGAGATTGATCCATCATGCCATGATTTAGTATTTCGAGCTTCAGAAGCCATCTCCCTCTTACTTTGAGCATCATAGGCTCATTTCCTGTCAAGAGTAGACCATCGGTATAAAACCAAAATCAAAATCAAAGTCATCCCTTAGACACTTCTGAAATAGAGGTTTGAATCAACACATCATCTTGGCTTGACCAGATAACTGTTAATGCGGACATATCTGGCTCGAGGAGCTTGCTTCATATAGTGCTCTCTGTGAACATAATACTATTCCAAACCAATATGCTTAAACTCACAATATTGTACAATCAAATCAACTAAGTCAGCTTATCAAAGTTTAGATGGCAAATTAGAACCAATATCAAGATCATCACAATATCACAGTATCAGATTCTTTAGACCAGGTGACAGGTAGAGCTCTCATCAAGTCATGACTTCATCTATTATCATGCCAACAAGTTGTCATAAGAAATATCAATCCAAATTTCATCAAGTCATCCCCATGATCTGTTGTAGCGGCTACAACCACCCTCCAAAATTTTGCCTTAGCTTCATTTTGGAGCCTCCCTACCAACCTTTCACAGCAGCATGTCTTGCCTTGTCAAGTACACAAGCTTCAGTGATTTTCTTGCAGAATGATAGCCTATCCATCAAAACTTGTTGCATCCCCCTCACAGGTTGTTTCACTAGACTTGGTCCAGCTACAAGCTGAGCAGCTCCCTCAAGAAATTGTGCAGTTCTGGACAGGAACTAGCCCTCCCTCCAGGAATTGCGCAATTTTGTTTGGCAGCCTGCTGAGCTCCAGAATTGTGCAAATCTTCCTATCACTGTTCACTAGAAAAATTGCGCAATTCCTCCCAGCAAGACTGCTCAGCCCAAAAATTGCACAATTCTAGGCAGCAGTCAGCTGCTTTGCCCAGAAATTGCGCAATCCCTCTAGGCAGCCAGCCCAGCTCCCTCCCAGAAATGCGCATATTTTTCTTCCTAGGGGAGCAGACTGTTGCATGTGTAGTTGAGTTCACTGGTTCCCTCCGAGACCGAGCAAAATTGATTTGCATGCATGGGCTGCTTCTCCCAAGGCAGCATGCAAAGGCATCCCTTGATTCAGGGATCTACTTTTAGCAGTTGGAGGTTACATGCAAGGATCATTTCAGAAACCTCCCACCAAGTGTCGCTCTTCCTAGATTTGTGGCATGCGCGTCACATCTTCGATTTTATCAAAACTCATGAACCAGACGCTACAGAGCTCATTCCTCACATCGACCTTGCAACTCTAACATCCCACATTGCATCTAGGAGTCGTCGGCACATTCAGCTCAGTTGTTTTGGGGTAAGCCCGCCTTCCATGTCGTGTAGCATTTCTGTCGCTTTTTGTGTTTCGCTTTGTGTGATTGTTGTTTGCTTGATTTCAGTGAGCGCTTGTAGTTTTGATGCATGTTAGCTTGTAGAAGCATCGTTTCAGTTTTCGTTCGCATCTCACTACTGTCGCATGCATGACACTATTTTGCACGGACGGTCGTCACTGCGGAAACTTGCTTCACACCAATGCATGCTTTCCCGTTTTCTGAATCATGTACTTGTTGTTTGCATGAATGATCATTCACTCTAGTTTGCACTCATCTCATCATCCATTCACACTTCTCATGTTTTCAGTCACCCATCGGCCAGACTGGTCCGCCTTGGCCCAGACCGTGCCTTACCCGACTAGCACTGCACATTTCCGGAAGCGAAGGCTCTGCCTTCCCTCCAAAAATTGTGCAATTCTAGCCAGGCACTAACCTCCAGGCATGCATTGCGCAATTCTTGGAGGCAGTGTCCCGTTGGCCCAAAAACTGCGCAATGCAATCTGTTGATTGCATGTCACTGCTAACTGAAATTGTGCATTTCGCAGTTTCAGTCCTCAGCAGGCCAAGCTGGACTGTGCATTGCGCAGTTCCCGCAGTTAGTCAACCTACTGACAGCGCGGACTGTGCCTTGCGCAGTTTTGGCAGTCAGTCTCCCTACCTCCCGGCGGAAATTACGCAACCTTCATAATCAATCACACAAGTATGTTGCAAGTCAGTTCTTAAGTTCGTTTTGGTTTTCCACTGACAGATTGCTTGCCATGAGTGTTGCCATGTCTCTAGGTATCGCAGGTGTTCATCAGCCTCTCAGCAGTACAAGTACAATGGTTTCCAGGAAAGCAGAGTCGAATACACCGTTCAAAGCACACTTGGGGATGCATTCGATTAAGTGTCTGTTGGAATTTCTAACTTGACACGTAGAAACCCTTCATGCACTTCACTGATTTATTCCTACCTACTTGTTCTATTAATTAACAAGTTATTTACCATGTAAATACTGAAAATAAATACAAGTACATGCTCAACACATTACAGATCATCCCCTGAAGGAAATAGAAACAAGCACACAAGTGACACCGTTGTTTTTGGACTAATGTACTCGGAAAAACCCAATGCGGGGAAACTAGTGCAGCTATCTGAGGGTTTGATTTATTAAGCAGTTTCATAATACAATTTGGGTGCCAAATCCGGCTCACCCAACAGAGGAAAATCTCGGCAGTAGCATTTATCTACTCGCAAGCAGATATTCTGGCTAAAACCCTCGATAAACACTCCAGCAGCTCCACAGCTCCAATCTACCCCACGAAACCCCAGTGTCAGCCTCTACAGACTACGTCAGCCTCTTCTGCCCTCTGTGTCACCTTTCCCGCCAATTCTGGCAATTCTGGCTTCTCCCCTCTACGTCGCTTTCTTGGCAATTCCAGCTTCTGCCCTCTGCGTCAGTTTTCCCAACAGTTGTGGCTGTTCCCGGCAATTCTAGCTTCTGCCCTATGCATCAGCTTTTCCGGCAGTTCCGGTAGTTCCAGCTTTTTCCCTCTGCGTTAGCTTTTCCGGCAATTCCAACTTCTGCTCTCTGCGTCAGCTTTCTAGGCTGTTCCGACAATTTCGATTCTACCCGGCAGTTCCAGCTTCTGCCCTCTGTGTCAGCTTTCCCAGCAATTCCGGCTCCTGTACTGATCCTCCCGATGCTATCTTTGCCTCTCTGCTTCTGTATTCACTGCCCCTCAGCTGCAACTCTAATCACTCTCTCAACCTTCTCAGCAAACCCAGCCCCAAAAAGTCGAAAACTTGATCTCTTGGTGTGTTCTCCAAGTGACCCTCAAGCCTCCTCTTATACTTTTCTTGTTGACAAATCAACGGCCGAGATTAAGTCCCTAATCAATGGCTAAGATTAAATCTGGCTTGATCCATGACTTTTGGACCATTCTAACACAGTTTTATATTAATTCACATTAATATTTTAATTTTCCTAAGATTAAACTTAGAGACCCCATTAAAAATATTAATTATTTTAATATCTTCCAAACTGTTTAGAATCTACCCAAACCCTTTCTGGGTATTGGAGATCTCATGTGCCTTGGACTCTCCACCAATTTTCGTGGCTAGAGCACATCCGATGCTACCCCAAATCAACAGTGTCTATGAACTTGCCTACAAACGAAGACATCAAGTTGTTCTTAGACAAGGACATCAAGATATGACGACAATAGCATCACAGCAAGCAGCACCATGAACAGCAGCTAAAGGCAACATACCGGATGAACAAACGCAAGAGAAAGGTTGTTAACAACATAGAGGCGGAACAAAGTTGCAAGTTCAAGCAGATCCACTTGTGATGAAAGTAACTTTGGAGACTCAGGCTATGAGGTGATGACGCGACATGAAAATCGCACGAAAGTAGAGAACAGAACAGAGAAGGAGTTGCATGTGTTGAAGCAGCAACTAAACGAAGAACAGGATTTGCATAGACGAGAAAATGAGTTGCAGCAGGAACAGGTACAGCAAGGGGCACAACATGCACTCACGGATGAAACTGCGCCCATACAAGTTATAGATCCATCCCAGTAGCTGGCACGGAGCAGACATGGTGAGCAGTGTTGTTGATCGCATGCAAGGGAATTCAGCAGCATGCATGTCATTGTGTGCACTCATGCGATCCCACCCATTCAGCACACTCACCAAGGCAAAGACAAGAAGCAAGTCCGATTGGAGCTGAACATGCAGTTGACAGTTGATGTGCATGACCACCAACACACATTGGAAGATTAGCACGGACACTATGCATCAATGTGTTGCCGGTTCAGTCGCACCCAAGAAGACCATGCGCATGCTAGCAGACGAGTTGGATGGAGGAGCCACACCAATGCACCCGGATGCAATGGAGGCAAGAGTTTGCTTCAGCAAGATGTCACCATGGAGCGCATGCACACCATCACGAACGACCAAGCTTGGCATCAGCTCACCACCTTCACCATCACAAGCATGTCAAAGAGTTGGTCTCACCACAACGGACTGAGTGTCAGTGATGTCTTGCTCAAGCCATTTTGTCTCACATGGGCACATGTGCATTGTAATGTAATATCTTGTCAAGTGGAAATTCAAGTGTCGATAGTTGGATGTAATAGTCATAGAGTATATGAAGAGTCATGAGGGTAGATGAACTATCACAAAGTGGAATGTCAAGGGTCACCCCACCCTTTGCTATAAATAGAACCTCATAACTCATTGTAAAGGCTTTTGGTCAACCAAGCTTCCGATAGGACTATCTTAGAGAGAGCTTGGACAGTATTGTAACGAGCCTTGGCTTCTCCACTACGCAGAGCTAGTATATCTCTTTGGAAGAGCAGGCGGTTGTGGCTGTAACGTTCCGCTGTCAAAAGTAGTGGTTAGATATGGATGTATTGTATGACTCGAACTTACACTTCTTAATATAACAAAGCCAGCACGTTTCATGCATATGTTGTATTGTATTCTATGTTATCTGGTTTACATTAAATGATATATGTATTTGTTTGCTTACGCATGCATGTATGGACTATTCTATATAAGTATGTATGAATCTTTCTGAAATGTGATGTTGGTTTAACCATCACTTTGGATTGCTTGCTAACTTGCTTTCCAACTTGTGATGCATCTTCGCTCGTGTGTTCCCTTCAAAGCCGCGTACTATTACAGGTTTCCAAGGGGTGCACTCACCTCACCCTCAATGTGTTAGAACCTCTCATGCACCTTCTTTGACTTACTGCAGCTGTCACACCCTTGCTACCAATAGGGATATCTTACTTGCCTCTGTGTGAAATCGCGGTCAAGGCATGATCATACGACCCACTGCTGGGACTCCTACACCAAACGGTCTAAGGTCTAATTGGGACTTCTTACTGAGGAGATCCCCTTACATGTTTGTGAGTCCAACACCGTCAACATTTTGGCGCTACGAGGAGGGCCATATGACAAGTTGAGTCCTCACATCTGTTTTGAATCTCTACATATCTATCATGACTACCTACAGAGTTGCTCTTTCGGAATGCATGTCTTATGGAAACAACTTCATTATCTCAGAAGAGCTCTCGGATAACTTGTCACATAAAACATTTGATGGTGGAGGCCACATAGCCTTGGTTAGGCACGCGGTCGGCGTTGTAGGCTCATGCGAGAGACATGGAATCTTTGAAGAATACATGAGTTGCGCGTTGTTCGTCTACATGCTTCGAGAGCACCCAATGCACTGGTGTGCCACGCTGCCCGAAAGATCTATTCATTCTCTTGCTCATCTAGTCGCAGAGAGAGACCGTGCTTTCAATCATTTTAACCATAAAGCACTTGTTCAAGAAATTCTAAAATTACGAAAAAGCACCCAATGAATCTGTTGATCAATTTTACACATGCTTTTGTAATCTTGCATATTGATTTCCTGAAGATGAAATTGGTTGGGAATTTCTTTATGGAGGATTTGAGTATCTTCTTCGCATATCTGAACCCTGTTCAACACACTTCGGTGATGGAGCTACACAATCACAAGCAGGCACAGTTGTTGTCACAAGTGACTATCCGCCTTCACCTCCTCAAACAGCTCCACCACCACAGAGTGATGTGGGAGATCATGCACACACATTTGTTGAACTGTCACATCCTCCCACCCCACCTGCTCTTGATATCTGCACAGATTTGGCTTGCAAGCCTGTTGGTTATCACGTGGATTTGTTCCCTCAACCTCTGTCCCCGCATTTTGTTGATCCTCCAGATTGTACTGTCTTGTGTTTTCCCATTCCGGACTCCTCACCTATTGTGAACAAGGATCAAGTTGTCGACGGAGTTGGTGTTATGCAACCAACTTGCGCCATCATTCATGATGAGTGTGTGCGGGAATCTAAAGAAGAACCCGCGGTGAAGGATAACTCCCTTTCAACCGCGCCTCATCCACTTTATCCTAACATCCCTTGTGATTCTACCACTACTGATTTTCCCTGTGAAAACTCATTTTCGGATGTTTCAATTTCTGATCGTTCACAGGACAAGTCGGATGTCAGTCTGTCATTACAGTGCGGAGAGGACACATTTCCTCCGGAAATTCGTCCAATCTGTCATTTGTCATTTTTGGAAACATAGAGGGTGAACATCTTTGCTTCCCATCTACCCCTCTACCCGATTCATCAAATCATGACGATGTCAATAAACATCCTAAATTTTCTGATCTTGGTTGTAGTGATCTCTCTACTTCTTCATCTGATCACGATGTTGATTCAATCGTTGTTAATCTGTCTAAAACACTGGTCTACAATGATCTATCTGTCAATGAAGTCGAAACCCCACAGACTGTCGAGGCACTTCAACCTGAGCTAATGGTTATGTCAGGCCCTCGCTGTCCTGAGGTTGGTTTCACTTCCGATCAGGAAATTGTTGAAACCCTCAAGGCTCCTCATCACTCCCTGCTTTGCATTGAAGATCAACCAAACACCTAAATTTCGTTTCCTCCACTCAAACTACACGATCCCATCACTCATGCATTGGAGGAATCTTACACAGCAAGCACACATGCACAACGTAAGTGGTCTACCTTTCTCACATTTGCTTGCATGTCACAATCAATAGAATGCATACACTCGACATCTGCACACAGTGTAGCATGCCAGCATGCCAGCTCCACAAAGTGCATGCCATACGCCTTCACTCATCTTTGTTTTGTGGTCACTTGTAAGCTCGGAGTATGTTCGTCTTCATCATTATATCTTTCATGCTTGCTGTTTATGCAACTGGGATGTTCACAAATCGTGCCTTCACCAACATGGGTCAACCAATGCGTCAGTTGCTGCATTGGAAATATCACTTCACGTGATCAGGCCCATGCACTATTAGCTTAGGAGTAGGAGTAGTGTGTTTGCTTTCAGTTTGCTTGCTTGCATGCTTGTTTGCTTTCTTTCTTTGTTTGCTTGCTTGTTTGCTTACTCACTTTGCCTTTGCATTTACTTCTGCTTCTACTTCTTCTTTGCTTTGTTGTTTGTTTGCTTGTTTTTGTTCGTAGGTTAGTTTCGCATGAAACCATGCATGACTCTTGAAACAAGTTAGGTAAAGTACAAGAGGCCTTGTGCAGCTATCACTACTTGGTTATCTGTCATGTATGTTGCACGAGTTCCCGAACCCAAGGGTGGGGTTCTCGAACCCGTCCCGAGTTCCCGTCCCCACGTTCCGGGTGCTGGAACAGGTACCTCTGAGAAGAACCCGGTTCTTCTTAAAAGAACCCGATACTTCGAAATCATAAACCGGGTTCTTTTGATACATCGGAAAGGATTGCAAAGTGTCAATGTAGATGTAATATTCCCAACTCAAATATACTCAATTTTCTCTTAAAATTTCTGAGTTTTTAATTGAGTTTCAATGAGTCTTAATTGAGGTATTTTATCAAATAGTTGAAGGACAATTGTTGTAGATGTTGGTTTTATATTTTCTCTCAAGTGACATGGACAGTGGTCATTGCAGCAATGGGAAAATGCTTCAAATAACTAGACAACTTATTTATAAACTCAGAATTAGACTTTCACTGCTGTTACAACTTAAAATGATGAAAATTTCTGAGCATAAACAGCCATGCAATTAACTAGACACCAATAGATGTAGTGAAGGTCAAAACGGTGGAACTAGTAGCATTACAACAGTGTATAAATGGAATATTAGCCTTTAAATAATAGATCTTCAACCATTAAAATCAGTCTTCTACAACAGAGATGGATCAACAATAAACATAGCTTGTTCTCTGAAAAATCGTTGTTTAACAAGGCAAAGTCTGATATTGTTTAAGAGCAAATTTCCCAAATTTTACAATGCCATTGCGAAGGACACACCTGGAACATGCTCCATCTGATAAGAACTTAAACTTGCTGATTGTCAGAGCTTCTGCAATTAACTTGATTTCTTGAGTAGGCAAGCTGCTACAGGATTTGGCAAAAATCTTGAAATTTGGAGAGTAAATAAGGATACATAAATTGGGCTCTATTATCTCTTGAAAGAGGATATTTGATCAGCCTTTAACCTCTGAAATCAATACGGTTAAATCATAAATATTTTAGTTTTCTTGTTTAAAGTTGAAAAATATACAAATTCATATATATTATAATTTATAAAATATAATATTTATATATTATATATATAAATTATAATATACCCTCGACGAACCCTCACACCCTGTTTCAAAAAATGACGTCCCCGTCCCCGTCTCCGTCCCCGTATCCGTCCCGAACCCGCGTTTCCTGGCAACTTAGTCTGTCATCCTGCCTCTGTATGAAGAACTTGTTACTTTTAGTCCATGATACGTCGATGGAAAATATGTACTGTTCGAAATGAACCTTGGTGAAAACACAACGCTTGCGTGCTAACTAGTGTCACCTACTCTAGTCGGTTGTTTTTGGGTTAACCCTTGTCAGCTCAGTCAAGAAGAGTAAGGTGAGGGGGAAAACCTTAACAGGCATGTCAGAGGTATATAATAAACTACTTCTCTGAAGAAACAACCTCTTCTGCTCTCAATAAGTCGGGATCCCTCTTCCGCCTCTGAAATGAATAAGTGCTATGCACAATTATGAAAAAATGAAAAAAATGAAAAGTGGAAAATGAAAAAAATAAATAAAAAATGAATAAGGCGGAAGAAGAGAAATGTTTCCTGCACAGAGAGGTGATGCAAGTAACTCTGTCGGGGTACTGACCAAGCTCGCTGGTAGCAGAGAGATGGTTCTGTTCCTGCATAAGTCCGCCAGGGTACTGTCTAGGCCTGGTCGCAGCGGAGCAACACCAGAGATGAAACTACGACTCTAACGATTATACTGCTTGTCCACCAATATACCCCTCAACCCCAGTCGAAACAATTGTCTTGACTTCGCTTGGAATGTGTGTCAATCGACCAAGAGCTTGGCAGATGCTACATCTTACAATCAAGCAAGTGTGGAAACCAAGACGAACTGAGAACTGAACAATACTTCCGAAGGTGTTAGACTTGCTTTTCACGAACAAGGTCCATTCAGAGAGCTCAATTTCTACCAGTGTGTCGCCAAGTGTTGTAGCGGCTACAACCACCCTCCAAAATTTTGCCTTAGCTTTGTTTTGGAGCCTCCTTACCAACCTTACATAGTAGCATGTCTTGCCTTGTCAAATACACAAGCTTCCGTGATTTTCTTGCAAAATGATAGCCTGTCCATCAAACCTTGTTGCATCCCCCTCACAAGCTGTTTCACCGGAATTGGTCCAGCTACAGGCTGAGCAGCTCCCTCAAGAAATTGCGCAATTCTGGAGGGGAACCAACCTTCCTTCTAGAAATTGCGCAATTCTATTTGGCAGTTTGTTGGGCTCCAAAATTGCGCAAATCTACCTATCACTGTTCACTGGGAAAATTGCGCAATTCCTCCCAACAGGACTTCTCATCCCAGAAATTACACAATTTTGGGCAGCAGTCAGTTGCTCTGCCCAGAAATTGTGCAATGCCTCTGGGTAGCCAACCCAGCTCCCTCCCAGAAATGCGCATTTTTTCCTCTCAGCTGAGCAGACTATTGCATGTGCAGTTGAGTTGACTGGTTCCCTCTAAGACCGAGCAAAATTGATTTGCGTGCATGGGCTGCTTCTCCCAAGGCAGCATGCAAAGGCATACCTTGATTCAGGGATCTACTTTTAGCAGCTCCCACCAAGTGTCGTTCTTCCTAGATTTGTGGCATATGAGTCACATCTTCGATTTTCTCAAAACACATGAACCGGATGCTGCAGAGCTCATTCCTCACATTGACTTTGCAGCTCTGACATCCCACATTGCATCTAGGAGTCGTCGACACATTCAGCTCAGTTGTTTTAGGGTAAGCCCACCTTCCATGTCTTGTGTTGCATTTCTGTCGCTTTTTGTGTTTCGCTTTGTGTGATTGTTGTTTGCTTGATTTCAGTGAGCGCTTGCTGTCATTTTGATGCATGTTAGCTTGTAGAAGCACCGTTTCAATTTTCGTTTGCATCTCACTGTTGTCGCATGCATGACACTATTTTGCACGGACGATGGTCGTTGCGGCGACTCGCTTCACACACATGCATGCTTTCCCATTTTCTAAATTTTGCGCTTGTTGTTTGCATGAATGATCATTCACTCTAGTTTACACTCATCTCATCATGCATTCACACTTCTCATGTTTGTAGTCGCACGTCGGCCAGACTGGGCTACCTTGGCCCGGACCGTGCCTTGCCCGGCTAGCACCGCACATTTCCGAAAGCAAAGGCTCTACCTTCCCTCCAAAAATTGCGCACATCTAGCCAGGCACTAACCTCCAGGGATGCATTGCGCAATTCTTGGAGGCAATGTCCTGTTGGCCCCCGAAACTGTGCAATGCAGTTCGCTGGTTACATGCCACTGCTGACTGAAATTACGCATTGCGCAATTACAGTCCTCAGCAGGCCAGGTTGCACTGTGCATTGCGCAGTTCCAGTAGTCAGTCAGCCTACTGACAACCCAAACTATGCCCTGCGCAGTTTTGGCGGTCAGTGTCCCGACCTCCCAGCAGAAATTGCTCAACCTTCATGATCAGTCACACAGGTAGGTTACAAGTCAGTTCGCAAGTTCATTTTGGATTTCAACTAACAAATTGCTTGCCATGAATGTTGCCATGTCTCCAGGTATCGCAGGTGTTCATCTACCTCTCACCAGTACAGGTACAATGGTTTCCAGGAGAGCAAAGTCGAAAACACCGTTCAAAGCACACTTGGGGATGCAATCGATCAAGTGTCTATGAACTTGCCTACCCACGAAGACATCAAGTTGTTCGTAGACAAGGACATCTAAATATGATGACAGCAGCATCACAACAAGCAACACCATGAACAGCAATTGAAGGCAGCATATCGGATACAACAAACGCAAAAGGAAGGTTGCTGACAACACAGAGGAGGAACAAAGTTGCAAGCTCAAGCAGATCCACTTGTGATGAAAGCAACTTTGGAGACTCAGACTACGAGGTGACAGCGCGACATGACGATCGCACGAAGGTGGAGAACGGAACAGAGAAGGAGTTGCATGTGCTGAAGAAGCAACTCAAGGAAGAACAGGAGCTGCATAGACAAGAGAATGAGTTGCAGCAGGAACAAGTACAGTAGGGGGCGCAACATGCTCTCAAAGATGAAACTTCGTCCGTACAAGTTAAGGATCCATCCCAGTAGCTGGCACGGAGCAGAGATGGTGAGCAGTGTTGTTGATCACATGCAAGGGAATTCAGCAGCATGCATGTCATTGTGCGCACTCATTCGATCCCACCCATTCAACACACTCACCAAGGCAAAGACAAGAAACAAGTCCGACTGGAGCTGAACATGCAGTTGACAGTTGATGCGCATGACCACCAGCACACACTGGAAGATCAGCACGGACACTATGCATCAGTGTGTTGCCGGTTCGGTTGCACCCAAGAAGACCATGCGCATGCTAGCAGACGAGTTGGATGGAGGAGCCACACCAATGCACCCGGATGCAACGGAGGCAAGAGTTTGCTTCAGCAAGATGTCACCATGGAGCGCATGCACACCATCACAGACGACCAAGCTTGGTATCAACTCACCACCTTCACCATCACAAGCATGTCAAAGAGTTGGTCTCACCACAATGGACCGAGTGTCAGTGATGCCTTGCATGGCTTGCTCAAGCCATTTTGTCTCACATGGGCACATGTGCATTGTAATGTAACGTCTTGTCAAGTGGAAGTTCAAGTGTCAATAGTTGGATGTAACAGTCATAGAGTAGATGAAAAGTCATTAGGGTAGATGAACTGTCACAAAGGGGAATGTCAAAAGTCACTCCACCCTTTGCTATAAATAGAACCTCATAACTCATTGTAAAGGCTTTTGGTCAGCCAAGCTTCCGATAGGACTATCTTAGAGAGAGCTTGGACAGTATTGTAACGAGCCTTGGCTTCTCCACTACGTAGAGCTAGTATATTTCTTTGGAGGAGTAGGCGGTTGTGGCTATAATGTTCTGCTGTCGAAACTAGTGGTTAGACATGGATGTATTGTATGATTCGAACTTACACTTCTTAAAATAATGGAGCCAGCACGTTTCATGCATATGTTGTATTGTATTCTATGCTATCTAGTTTACGCTAAATGATATATGTATTTGTTTGCTTATGCATGCATGTATGGACTATTTTGTATATGTATGAATCTTTCTTAAATGTGTTGTTGGTTTAACCATCACTTTGGATTGCTTGATAACTTGCTTTCCAACTTGTGATGCATTTTCACTCGTTTTTTCCCTTCCAAGCCACGTACTGTTACAGGTTTCCAAGGGGCGCAATCACCTCACCCTCAGTGTGTTAGAACCTCTCATGCACCTTCCTTGACTTACTGCAGTTGTCACACCCTTGCTACCAACAGGGACATCTTACTTGCCTCTGTGCGAAACTGCGGTTAAGGCATTTACCGTACGACCCACTCCTAGGACTCCTACACCAAACAGTCTGAGGTCTAATTGGGACTTCTTACCGGGGAGATCCACTTATATGTTGGCGGTTCCAGCACCGTCAACATGATCATAATATAGGTCACTAGATGCAAATTCATACACCAAGGATAAGTCATGCAGGTTCCAACCATTCATGGAGATAGCTTCATGCTGAATCACAACTGTCAATACTTCAAACAATGTGCTAAGAACGAGGAGGCCAATACAAAACCATTATCAAATACCAATATTAGTCATTGGAAGTTCATATATCATTCTCATCAAGTCAAATCATCAATTGTCAAATCAAACCATTAGTCATCAGATCAAAGCCCAAATTTGCTTTCATAGAGAGATTTATAGTCGAGAACATATCACAACATCAAGTCAAAGTTCTAAGTCATTATCAAGCATCATGTCAAAACTCCAAACACGGCTCATCTATATCAATCAGCCAAATAATGTCAAACTCTTGTAGCACAAACTTTAAACATAATGACATATCTGTATGCATGTCTTGGTCACCTACAAACACAAGTTCAATATATATATATATATATATATATATATATATATATTCCTAGCTCACAGATCTTTCTAATGTTTGCTCCACATTGTAGGACTGACATCCTTCAGGTTTGTTGACCACTGGAGTGGCACCTGATGATTATATGGAGACTCCATGCCCAAGGATTTACCAAAGGACCCTTGTACCATCAGATATCATCAGTCAACAAAGTTTTTAAACTTTGCTTCTATTTTCTCATCATCTTTCTTGTACCCAGATTCCACACCCTGCGGGGAATTGTAATAAGTGATACTAGTAATGATGAGTCTTGAGTCTGTAACAGGCCTAGGATGTTGGGACTCGATCAACAAACGAGTACACCTTGGAGTGTTTTTTCATTTGGTTAATCATCCCTTCTTTTTCAGAGGCGGATAATTTTTTGGGTTTTTTCACTCACCTTTTACCCCAAAGTCGGGGTGATGGTTTGAAGGTTGAGCCCCTAACAAATTTTAGTGTTTAGAGTCGATGGATATTACCATACTAGATCACACAAAAAATTCTGTGGAATTTGGCTAGGTCTAAGTAGGATTTTTTAATAATTAAAAATTTCTCGCAAAACGAGATTTTTGGGGCGTGTGACTACTTGAAATTTATCCTCAGAGACCCAGCATTATCCTAGGACCCACTTTGGGGGTCAAAAAATTACTTATAGTCCCTCAAAAGCCGTTTTTCCTAATAACAGTGGAAAAAATGCGAAAAAAAAAATTTAAATGAAAAATTGGAAAAATTTAGAAATTTTTCAAGAGTCAAAATAAGTCAAATTTTGACAAGGCAAATTCAATGAAGGTCAAAGGTGATGTAGAAAGCATGTGGGGCCTACCAGACAAGGTACAACTCAAAGTCAAAGGTTCCAAGTACTAAGTCAACATGGTAGCACGTTGAAATTTTGAGACACCGCGAATTGTCGAAAAGTGATCATTTATTTAATATGTTTCAAAGGCAAAAAGAGTTGACGAGAAAATTAAAGGAATAAAGGGAACCTCATTAAAGGTTTAAAGGGGGGCAATAATGCCACATGGCACAAATCTTGACCTCCTACTTTGGCCCCACAAAGAAATAATGCATTGGTAAAGTTATATTAATACAAGCTGTCAGGTCCACGCAGATTTGAGATCAGTCAACTCATATCAGTCAAGGGGGACAACACAATCACGTAAGACAAGCATTGTCTCCCACTAAACACTGCCAGCCAATCATAAGTTATATACCAACTAACAAGAATATACACAGAGCATGTTTGGCAGCCTATACAGTCTTGTTCAGCAAGGTAACACGTAGATTTATGGAACAAAGTGACACTTGATTGGCAAGGTGTCAAATCACAGGTTATGATTGGAGAGTTGTGTGGGAGTTTGTCTCCCTCTACCCACTCCAAATTACACATGTATGCTGCTCATCTACTTTGTGATCCACGCAAAGTAGATCAACCTCTACGTTGGCAACTATACACAGGTTTGATTGGCATCGTTGGTATTTGGTTGCAGATGTGTCAAACCACAAGTTTTAGTTGGAAATTTGTGTGGGAGTTTTTCTCCTATTTATTTTAGTCATATATGTACTTGCCAAGCATCTCTCACACTCATCAACAGTTAATAAATATGCACAAGCAAAGAAGGATGTATGCTGCCAATTTTTTATGCCACCTACAATAGTTTGGAAACACATGGGACAATTATGTTTACCACATATAGCTTGACTTGGGATTGACAATTATGTGCCACTTTTTTGATGGATTGGTCATTGGGATTGGCTCTCATTTGCCTATTTAAATGAGCTTTGGCTCTCATATCATATTGTTACTAGCTATTGTGCTTGTGGACGCGCTAGTGCCTTGTACACTTTCAAAAATATCAATAAAGACTTTGGGGTTTCTTTCAAGAGGTGTTCCTCCTTTGGGAGTATGATGAATTGTTGATCATTGGTATAATTCTTTTTACTCATGCTTTGATTTAATTTGTTTCCATATGCTCTTGTAAATTTGTTAATGTAGATCTATCTTGCATTGACATTTGATTTAGAAGTACGCTCTAGGTATAGAATGCTCTAGTTGGTTTTAAATAAATCTCTAGAGTTTCTTACCATTGTTTATTGTTAAATCTATATGGAACTAATTCTTGATTGAAGTTTTGTAGAAGGAACATCTTTTTGGGATCAAAGAAGCAAGCGTTGGGGGAAGTCTTTGGAGAGACCAACCCACTCTTGACACATTCTTAAAGGAGCTCTCATTTGTTCTTTGAGCCTTCATAGTCTTATCTTACAAAGTGGTTTTGCAGGGATTTCGGGACATATGTTGATTTGTGGTAGCATCAGATGTGCTCTAGCCATGAAAATCGGTGGAGAGGCTAAATCACATGAGATCTCCAAACTCAGAAATCATTTGAAGAAATTCTACCCAGATGAGGAGATATTAAAATAATTAATATTTCTAATGGGATTCTAAGTATAAACTTAGGAAAATTAAAATATTAATGTGTATTAATATAATTTTGGGTTAGAAGGTTCCAAGAGACTAGGATCAAGCCAAATCTAATTTTAGCCATTGATTAGGGACTTAATCTCGGTCATTGAGGACTCAACAGGAAAAGTATAAGAGGAGGCTTGAGGGTCAGTTGGAGATCCACCAAATTGATCAATCAGTTCGATTTTCTGGAGAGGGGTTTGCTGAGAGAATCGAACCAGTGATCTGTTGAGCGAGGGGCAATTTGGCAGAGGGTCGAGAATACATAGCAAAGAGGCAGAGATAGTGCCAGAAAGACAGTGCAGAGCCTAGGAAGTTTGACGCAGAGGCAGCTGGGACTGACATAGAGGCTGAGAAGGCCAACGTGGGTGACATAGAGGGCCAGAGGGCTGACACAGAGAGCCAAGTGGCTAACGCAGAGGCAGCATTAGTTGTGCAGAGACTAGCAGAGCTAACGCTGGGCCAACAGGTAGTGCTAGAGATTTTCGTGGGGCAGACTGGAGCTGAGAGGGTGACGCAGTCCCTGGAGAGTGACGCAGAGCAGTGGAGAAGCTTGGAGCAACTTTCGTTGTCCAGCTAAGGAACTGTCGAAGTTGCTATGGGATCAATCATCAGGTCATTGATCAACCAGAATATATGTCTCCAAGGAGAGGTACTTCTGCCAAGGAAATTCTCTAAAGGGTGAGCCATTTTTGGCACCATAGTTGTATTCAGAAACTACATAATAATTAAACCCTCCTATCTGTTGCACCGATTTTCCCGCATTGGGTTTTTCTCGAGAAGATTGTCCAAAAATAATGGTGTCCCATGTGTGATTGTCTCGGTTATTTCAGTTGTTGATCTGTAAATGTGTTGACGCTACATTTCTGTTTATTTCGATATTTATATTTATAAATAACTTGTTAATGGAAAGAACAAGTAGGAGATAATAAACCATATAATGCAGTAGGAATTTCTAACGTGTCAGACTTAGAAATTTCAACAGCTTGTACACAAGCCAAGTCAATTTTATTTAAATCATTTATCTCAAACTCTTGTGCTCATATGGATTTTATTTTGCTATTGAAGAGCATGTTGAAAATTAGGCAAGGATAGGGGTCTTGGTCTAATTTTGTAGAATATTTGTAGATATGATTTGCTAACATTTCTCTCTATTTTCCACTAATTTTGAGGATTGGTTTTGCAGAGAAAAATCAGAGTTTTTTTTTGACACCCTTTGCTCATCTTTGTTGGCAGTATTGAGGGATTGAATGTTCGGAAACTACTAACACTTGTTGCAGACCCTTAGCGCTGATTTTGGAGCTATTGAAGACTGATTTTTCTGCGGATCGTGAGCTAACAAGGGCAGCCTTCATCTCTGCTGGGCCGTGGGCATTTGGAAGAAAATTTGACCTTGCATATGGGCTACCATATATCTCTGTTGAAGGGAGGATCTTTCGTTGTCCCAAAATTTTGTCATAACAGCCATCAAATCTGCCCTTTTCTCTTCCTTTGTTGGCAGATTTCATCATCTCAAGAGGCTATATTTCCAAGACATTATTTTGAGGAATTTCTCTTGTATTCCATTGCCAAAGTTTTGTGAAATCTTGTCATTACTTTCTCAAGAAAGGAGGTCTAGTGTTCAAGTTTCAAGCAATTATTGTGAAGACTCTCCTTGAAGTTTAATTGCGGACTTTGAAAGGCCCTCTTCTCATTCTAATATTAATAAAAGATATAATTTGTTTGGGGAAGCTTGGGATTTCTTGTAATGACCCATCTTTAATATAGAGAGCGCAAGAATATTAGCATGCATATGATAGCTACATATGCATGTATCACATGCACTGCACTAGTATTTATATTCTACAATTAATTATAAATGTTGAATATCATGACACACCTTCAAATAGAAGTTACCTTCACCCATCAACATGCATATTACTTAATGCCTCGTAATTAATGAGCAAATACCAATGCTATAAATTTTTAAAAAAAAAAGTATAAAGTTAAAAGGGTTATAAAGAAATAGATGTAAAAATTAAGTTAATTTTTACATATGGTTATATAATTATATATCCTAGAATATTAAATATTAATAAATTATTAAAATGATAAATTAATCAAAATAGAGTATTTAATATAAACCTAAGGCATTTAAATTGAACAAACAAAAAAATCCTAAATATAAGATAAATACACCTTTAAAGGAATATGACTCACGTACATAGAGGGCAAAGGTGTCAATACGATTGGAAGCAGTGGGATCACTAGTGGAGAGAGCGGTCACCGCCAAGGAAGACTACATATAGAGGTAGAAGGAATTTTTAGGGGGAGGGGGAACCGGGAAAAACCAAAAAAGGAGAAAGAGGAGGAAAATTGCTACACAGAGTTCATGAGGAACGATTGAGCCTTGCTTTTTCCAAGGTTTCTAGGCACGAGGGAACAGTCTGCTTCAGCTGAGAAGCTTACTGGACTGAGTAAGCGAGGTTCTGCTCAGTTTGGCTGAGTGGTTTCGGTCTTTTAGTAACGGAAGTGAAAGCTGAAGCAAATCTAAAGTCTCTTCGTTCGTAGGAAATTAGGTAGGTACTTCTCATCAAATCTTTCAATTTGATATATGAAATTTATTGTTAAATTTCAAAGCAGGTTCATGAAAAATTTCTTATGCTATTCAAAGTAAATTTTGTGTAATTTTAGAACAGGTTCATATTGATTTCAAAAAAAATCATTTACAATCTTTACAATAGCTCTTTAAAATTATTCTTAGTCTTTACAATAGCTGCAGCTGTTTAATTTATTTACGGTCATTACATTCCTCCCATGGTATCCTATCTCCCCATTTAGAGAGAGGCTTCTCTTGGGTGGATTGACTTTGCATGGTTTAAACTTTCACACTTCATTCATTTGCATGCATCTTTAATGTTCTAACTTGTTCAACACTTACATTAATTCTTGGGATTAACATATTTTTCTCATTTCCGTCTCTTTACTTGACAAAGTGATTCATAAGTTATTTTGGAGTATGTTTATTTGGAAGCAATATTGCAATTTCACATTTGGTTACTTGCTTTCAAGCATTTTGTGAAGTATACAACTCCATTTAAATTTCTTGTCAAGTATCATTTAGATAATTCCATTCTAATTTTCCTTTGAACTTGCTAATACAAGTTACTTTAAGCATTGTCATTTTACATTTACTCAAGCATCTTACTTAGGCTCATTTTCAAGCATCTCTAAAATCAACCTCCAACTTAAGTTGGTTGTATAGACTCTAGGGACCCTCCACCCCTATTGACTCCTCACTGTGAGATCCGGATCTCTGGGCAAGGGTGAGGTCTGGGGATAGGAGTTCAATTGAAACTTTGTTTTAGAATACAAGTAATAAAATAAACCAAGAGCACATCTACATCACAACTTAACTTTACTTGCAAATGCAATTCTCGTATTTATGCTATCTTGGATTTATTTGAGTCTTATCTACAAATATCATTTTTATTTCAAGAAGCATTTATTTTACTATGCAAGTATTGTGAATTCCTTTATTTTTGCAACTATTAGCTTTTCTTGTACTTGGAATATTCTCATTGGTGCAACACTATTTCAAGTTACTTCATGTATTTGCTACTTTGATGATCATTTAGCTCATGAGTAATTGATGTTATTATCTTGTTACTTGAGGATTTTCTTCCAAGTACCATTTTCTTTATAGTTGCAAGTGATATTTATATGCTCATCTTGATCTAATATTAACTTGTTTTGCAAGATTACTTGTTTGTTTCTTTTGATCAAGTGTTTATTTTGAGGCAGATATTAAGGCACTGGTTTTACATGCTTATCTTCGAATTATGTGTTGATGATTATTGGGAATATATTTCATTTCATATCTTATATTTCCCATCATACTTGTTGAACTTGTTCATAATCTTTAAGTAATCCAATTTCACTCTAACAACTCTCCTAGAAACTCATATCACTTTTAACTTAACTTTTCATTAGGGACCGCCCCCCTTAGCTAACCTAGGAGATAGCTCAAATGGAGAGAGTCAGGATTAGTGTGACAACCCCTTCTCTAAGTTCCCTGCCACCAACCACACCTTGTGGGGTTGAAGGCGACAGGTGATAACAAGGTGAACCTCTGATTTCATGCACAAAACTTCATTTTTGTGTCTAGTAGGCATAGTCGCACCCATAGGTCTTCCCTACAAGCGATTGGGAAAGTACATTCACCCTCTTCAAGATGTTAGCGAGCGACTATGGCTTCCCAATTGCCAAACCCTAGCTCAGAACTAACTCAGTGCCTCGGTCACACCCTTGAGCTTGCATACGTGCAACTGGGAAGCTATAGACGCACCTGTACGCCTTCTTCCGTGCGACTGAGGCTTAGAGTGAGATAAAACTATCTCACTTTAGATCAGACCTTTGTCACAGATCAACAATGTCAGATATTTGTCTATTCATGCCCATAAATCATATTTCAACAATAAAGAATATACATATAATGCAAATGGTAATAGGAGTAAGAATCTTATGGAGAGATTCTCCCTCTAAATGGGAATCCACTTCAGTCATCTTCATTCATGTCATCAACCTGTCTATAATATTGTCATGCATTAGCAGATTTGTTAGATCATAAAGTCAAACATATACCCATCATGGTCATAACATGCTAACATCAGCTACTACATCATCACATCATGTCATCAATATTTTGTCAAGGGTTAGAGTCATATGATAAGGGCAACTGACAGGTATGACATCACACTTCAAAGATCATGAACACAATATCACTTAAATAGCTTAATCTGCTAAATCAAGTCATCCAAATTTACCATAGGGCATAATTACTAACTTACCAAGGTCAACAAGAAAATTATGAATATCAAACTTATTGTTAGACTTCCATCATCATGGTTACCATGCTTATCATTATAAATAGGATCAAGTCTAGTCATTCAATTTTTTCAATATGATAATCATCAAGTCAAGGTATTCAACAAACTCTACCAAAACAACAAGAGTATCAACCCATCATGCTCATCACAAGCATTATCAATAGTGTCAAGTCTAAGAATCAATGAGCTAACCTTCTATATGAAATCCATCATGCTTTATAATGAAAGATGCATGCCAAGTATCAAGTTACCATTTATTAGAATCAAGGTGCTAGCCTTCTTCACAGGATCAAGATATCCAAAACAATAGATGTTAGCCAAACATCAAGTATACCAATATATCAAAGATCAACATTAAGTAGCCTCATAGAATTTAAGAAGTTCATCATGATCAAAATTTTCAATACCAGGTGCACCATTTCATCATAAGAAACATGAATCCAAATCACTTTCATATGTATGCAAGAACCATTTGTGAATGAAACATTCATCATACCTTAGGGTTTACCTTGCCATTTAATATTATAGCTGAAACATAACATAATATATCATGCATACCTTGTAGTATTCAAATACATGTGCACCTTCTTATTTTATATAGTCAGCTTGTAGCACATTGTCACCTTTTCATTAGGTGCCTCTTTACCTTTTTCCAACACTAGTCCTTCTCTTCCTCAAGAAGGATCCACTTATCGCAACTCATCAAGAGGTTAGAAGCATCCAAATACTCAAATATATGCAGGAAGCATGAGTAATAGCCAAAACCATAATTAGATCCATAAGCCTAAACAAAAGTAAAGACATAGAGAAGCATCATAAATAAAAAATACTTATCTTCAATGAGAGATGATCATCTCCCTCTTGAACCAGCCTTCAAGAGCCATCATTGTCCATTGAACATATAACTATGTTGCCTTCACTATTTCAACCAACCCTATCAGCAACCAAGTATACTAGAGACTATCCCATCTAGGGCTTCATCAAATATGTCACAAGTGCTTGAGCATCTTCACAGTGACCGTGCTAGATTTCATATCTCATATCCTTTCCATAAACCAAGTTTTCTCTCAAACCCTAATACACAAATTACCTAAGGTTATCTTCAAACCCTAGATATTTTTTAGGTCTCCTCCATCTTCTCTTGCATCCATTAAAGGTGTCTCCATGGGGGTGATTTCCAAAACTCTTCTTCAGCCTAGCTATGATACCATGTTAATTCTTCATAGGGCTATGTTGTTCTTTGCTTTGATAATTGCATTTCATCATTAACATATTAAGTTCACCCCATAGCATCATAACATTATTCAGATTTACACGTTATTCAGCAACATATGCAACTATGTGGAAAGAACAATATCATCATCAGCAATGCAAAGGAACATAAAGGAACAATAGAAGAAAAGCATGCACACAGAGACATCAAGATTGGTCGAAGACCAGGGAAAAACTTACTATGGGGAAAGCCCTTGCAAATTCTTCTTCTTATAGATTGTCATCAAATGATTCAGCAAAAGAGAGTACAATGATTGATATCTTCATCTATGCAGCTAACTAGCAAAAACACCTACAACATCCATGAAACAAACTCAACAAAACTTATACTCAAAATACTGATTCTAAAATCTGTATTGAACTGTCACTGACTACAGTCATCTGTTGAACCATGCGGTCACTGAGCGAAATTTCTGAACAACTGAGATTTCATCTTTTAGTTCCCAGTTGCATGGAGGAGTCATCTGAGTGACTTTAGCAGCCCAGTCACACACTTAAGCCTGGCGAGCGAGCGACTGTGTATGTGAAAACCCTAACTCCCGGTCGCATGTACAGTGAGTTGTCCGTGCGACTGGAGGGCTCCAGTCGCACACATGAACCTCTGTGAGAGCAACTATGGTCGAGATCCTTTTGTGTTGTGCCTGCGACTGTGGCCCAAAACCCTAGATCTAAAATGTGAGCTTCGGACCCTGCAATTTCACCTCAGAGCCTATTCTTCCATGGACGAGCCTCAAACCTATGCAAGCCAAAAACCAAGATAGAAGAGTGTCTCTCGATTGTGTACAAATGAAGTAGAGGTCACTTGTATTTATAGTCTTCCACGAGGGTCCACTTTGCTTTAGGGCCAACCTTATCAAATACGCACATGAGGGTTTTTATTCATAAATACACTTTCTCATATCAATTTGAGTGATATTTAGGTCAATTTTAGTCCTCTCGAAAAGAGGAATTCAACACAATTATTATCTCCACCAAATGAGTTGTCCAAAGCGGAATTTTACTACAATTGCATACTTTTAACACTTCTTCCAGCTTCTTAGCTATAGATCAACTCTTTCATGATAGATCGAACTTGTTGAGTGAGTGTGTCACAAATGAAGTCAAATTGCTCCTTTATATAGTCTTCTCAAGGGGTCAAAATCCCTCTTTTTAGGTCGACCTGATGTTCCCATGTCCGACTTGTACTTTTGGAGCTTCCAAAACTTTTTAGACTCAAAAATAAATATTTTTACAAACACAAATTGCTCGGAAGGATCTTATAAACATGATGTTGACTTCTTCGACTCAAGACAATAAATCCTAAGACCTAACAAACCCTAGAAGCACGAAGAGCATGCTTTTACTTAGAAGACCATCAATAATGAGCATGAAACCCATGCTTTGATAATAATAATTTTTTCTTTTCTTTTCTTGTTCATTACATAGGATACATATTGAAATGAGTACAACAATTATGAAGACTGAAACTAGTTACATTTCTTAACACTCCCTCTTAACTAGGAAGGTATTCATAATTGTACAACCAATACAACATCATATCTCAAACTCAAGAGTTCTCACAAGAAGAGTTGGATTGCTAACCCATACTGTAAGCATCATCATCATGACTAACACTGTCACTAAGGCCTAACTAAACAAGCTCTATTTTAATCAAGAGCATTATGTTGCGAGGCTTTGTTGGAGAAAATGTAACTAGGTTCGGTCTTCATAAATGTAATTTTGATATTTGTACTTATTCAAGAAGAGAGAAATTATTTTTGTATTATTTGTCAATGAGTTTCTTGCTCATTGAGAATAGGTTAAGCACATTTTGAAGTGTTTTTAGAGAGTCAAATTCAAAATGTAAATATGAAAAGACCCTTTAAGGGCATGTTACATCATGTAAGTCATCATACAAGGTCAAGGAAATAACTCTCTTAGCACCAACGAAGTCTACAAGCAGCAAAAACGATGAATAAATGTTGAAATATAATGCAACTGCAAGTTGGCTTTAGGGACAGTCATGTCGGCTTCAAGGAGGAGGGACAAACCTCTATAAATAGAGGTTGTCCACTCCTCATTTGGGCACACAATCATATCTCTGAAATCTGCAAGCAAGGAGGACGAAGTAAGACGAAGAAAAAGGTGAGAGAGGGGGCTACAAGGGCAGCGTAGGAAGGAAACAAAACAGCGAAGGGAAAAAGGTGAAATCTGAAGCTACTACAGCCACACGCGCAAAGAATTCAAGGAGAGATCTGCGGCTAGTGCAACAACAAGGTTGCAGTGGTATTTTCTTTAAGGTTTGGGCTAACAAATATGTCAACAAAAGTATCCAACATTGAAGGTGGGCTCACAAGCAAAGGAAAGAGGGATAAATCTGAAGAAGAAAAGGATTGTTTCTAGGGCTAGAAACAGTCACACGTGCGAGGTGCTGGAAGGGTTTGACTAGGGCAGCAACATAAGCAGTCTCCTTCAGTTGTGTATTAAGGTCCACAAGGTATCCAAAGAAAGGTGAAGAAAGATCTAATATTCTAGGGTTTCCTAACCTAGAAGATAAAGTGCTGGAAGACAAAGTGTCGAAAGAAATGTCGGAAGACGTGTCGAAAGTGACAGTGCAGAAAGAGGAAGGATTTGACTCATGCTTGGAGGACATCCTAATCAAGGGTCTAGGGCTTGGTAGTTGTTCAAATAAGAAGCTTCAATAAGAGAAAACTTACAAATGGTTTCCTCTCAAGGGTGGAGAGGATGTCCCTGGCAGATAGCCAAATTTGTGTTTTTGATATTTTGTTTTTGGTAGCAGTTTGATGAAGCACACACATATGCACTAATAAGAAGAAGAAGAAGTATAAACTAACTAAGAAAAGTAAAAAGACTTCACAAATTGTTATCAAGTCTCGGAGAATCATCACATCACTACTTTTCCTTAGATTCTCTAACATGGTATCAGAAGGAAGGTGACACATCAAGGATCAAGAACACTCAAGCATCTACAAAGTTGAAGCATCAAGCCTAGAAGTCTCAACCACTTCAAGGAAAAGAAGGGTCTACAATCCATCATTCATCAAGGAGGGCTACAAAGAGAGCCTTATATAAAAGAAGAAGCAAATCTACATCAAGCTACAAGTCTTCAAGCACACCTCATCACGAAGTAAGTCCACTTGGAGAAGACAACTTGAAGGACATCAAGATCCAGGAAAGACAAGCCATCAAGCTTTCAAGGAGGAAGCAAATCCATCAAATCTCAAAATCTATCAAGTAAGTACATGTCCCCTTCTAAATATACATCAATGTCTTTTTGCAAGGAAAGCAATAAATTGGTAGGCACCAATAAATTTCTTGCATGGAAGAAGACGACTGATCTACTTCTCAAGGAGAATGAGCTCCTAGAATATGGCAAGGGAAACATCATTGTCCCTGTTAAGAAACGGACTCAAGCCTTAGCCAAGTACAATAAGGACGAGACAAGAGCTCAAAGGATTCTGATAGAATCAATCAAGGACTATCTCATTCCCTATGTCTCCAAGTTTGAGACATCAAAAGAAATTTATGATAAGCTAGTAGAGCTATTCATAGTATCCACCACCGGAGAAGTATTATCTCTGAGGAATGAATTATACAAGATGAAGATAACAAAGGAAGGAATAGCTCCCTACTTCATGAAAATCTCTGAGATGAGAGATCAACTTCAAGAGATTGGAGAAGTCATGTCTGATGGAGAAATGACAACTGTTGAACTCAATGCTCTACCTAAGGAGTGGGGAAACTTCACATCAAGCATTTATGCCAAGAAGGAAGCAACCACTCTCAGTGATATGTGGTCTCTATGCAAAACAGAGGAGACTAGACTTAAGGCGAAAGAAGATGTGGGATCAAAGGAGCAAGCATTTGCTACCATGGCCAAAAGAAAGGGTAAATTTGGCAAGTTTGGTCCACGAAGAACAAACAACAAAGACATGTCCAATATCCAATGTTTTGGATGCCAAGAATATGGACACTACAAAAGGAATTGTCCCAAGCTTAAGAAGGACAACAACAACAAGAGAAAGAGAGAAGAAGCTCATATAACTCAAGAGGTGGAAGAAGAAAGAAAGAAGCAAAAAAAGGAAGATCCTTCGATCTCTACTATGGCTAGGTCAAACTCTTTCCTTCTAGACTTCTTTCAAAGTTTTGAGTAGAATAGGAGCATGTAGGAATAAATTAATTTGCATGGCTAGAATTACCCTCTAGAATCTAGCAGCATGATGTACATGGAGTTCTAGACACTCATGTAGATGTAACATTTATGAGAACAAAAATGCATAAGTAGAAATATCTCCTAGAATATAGGAGCATGGCAAATATAGCTCAAAGATATTCATGTAGAATGAGCATAAAATAATCCCGACTCTCTCTGTTTGAGCTATCTCCTAGGTTAGCTAAGGAACCTAGTCCCTAATGAAAAGTTAAGTTAAAAAATGTGAGTTTCTAGTAGAGTATTATAGTGAAAATGGGTTACTTTTAAAGATTTATGAGCAAATATGAGTGAACAACCTTGAAATAACAATGTCAATCCTTAACATGAGAAAAACCATAAAACTAGTGTCTTATAAGAAATTTGCTCAACAATTTAAAGATATATTTGCTCAAAGTAGAATGCAATGCTCTCAAAAGAAAAAGCAAAGTAACCTTGAAATGTAAACAAAAGATTGTTAGCATAAGATATTGCAAGAGTACAAAAATGTTTTTGAGATACCAACTTTACGAATCAAAACATGCGAAACATCTCTTGCCGAAACCCAACAATTAGTAATTACCTTGGAAATGTAAAAGAAAGGAAGTGTTAAACAAAGACATCAATATGCAATTAGACTTGAAGCATGAAAAAAAATCGTTTGTTTGAAAGGATTACAATACTTGTTTTTTGAATAGACTTTGCATATGAAAATTCAAATTATCAAGAGACAAGTAAAGTAAATGCAAGGGAAAGTGTTCTTGGTTAATTTAATTAATTATGTCTACAACAAGATTGCAATTGAACTCTTCAATCCTCGGACCTCACCCTCGCCCAAAGATATGGATCTCACAGTGAAGAGTCAATAGAAGAGTAGACAGTCCCTAAGATGTCTGTTTCAACCACTTATGTTGGAGGTAAAATTTTGGTTAGGCTTGGGGCCTTCCTATACTAAAATGCCTAGATGAAGTGCAAATTGTGTTAATTTCCCAATTTAATATAATGCTACATACAAATGCTTCAAAGAGAAATAAGATAGTCGCAAAACTTGAGAGACTAGAATGTAAATGAGCTCATATGTGTTTGCACCATTAAATGGACAATAGGAAAGTAAAATGAAATAGATTGCTTTAAGCTACAATTGTTTCAAATAAATAATAGTGCTCCAATAGTTTCCATGACATATAGTATAAATTGACCAAGTAGTAAAACATATACTTGAAAAAATTATAGAACAATTAAAACTCGTCAAAGTATGAAGTGTTTACACATAAGGTAAGACTTGCTCAAGTTTACAATTTGGAAGCTTATGCATGTAGAAATTTAAATACAAAATTAGTGAAAATTGCATGTGAAGTGAAATGTGTTGATTTTAAGCATGCACAAAATGAAATTAAATGCTAGAAAGCTAAGAAAAACTATAAGCAAAACTAGGCCACCCACAAGAATCTCTTCTCTAAATGAGGATGGGGAATGCCATGGGAAAAATGCCAAGATCCTTCAAACAAAAAAAATTATGTTTTATTAGTGCTTAAAGCGAGTAAAAATGACTCTAAGCGAGTTGCCCACAATATGAGATATCTTTACAAAGATAGGAATCTAACAAATCTAGATTCTCTCCCAAAAATTATAATAGCAACAAACATGAAGATGGAAAAAACTCTCCAAGAGAGATTCACAAGGCTTAAAAGGCCCACGGCCTAGATGACTTTGCAACTCTCTCCCAAGTGCTTACGGCCTCCCTAGAAATCAATCTTTGGATAGCGTGAGGGGATCCTGCATACACACAAGTGAGTAATTACCCAAAGCTTCTACTTAAGCTCCTTGCTGCCCAATGCTCAAGCCTATAGGCTGCAAAACATAAAACCAATTGTCAATGTGAAATTAGGAAAAAGAAAACTAAACTAAACTACAATTTAATATACAAAATACTAGCTCAAGTAATGGGAGTGAACCCCCATACTTGTTTAGCTTTGGAAATGACTCTTGAATAGGAGATATCACTTTGAAAAAACTAGAATCAAAAACATATTTTAAATTGAAATGGATGATCAAGTAGTTTAAAAGTAAGAAAACTCCCTTTTGCTCTTCACTGGATGGAAGACTTGGAGCGAAAAAATGACTGAGTCTTGGATCGTTGTGACTCTAGGAGTATGTTGATCTAATTGAGATTTCTCTCACTTCTAGATGGATTCCTGCACACAATACAAAAGATCTTTCCTACACACTTGAACAAGTATTAGTTTGCAAAGGATTAGAGCAATATAATGAATAAGATAGACCAAGCATTCCTTCCAAAATGAATTGGAAAAATTATCCCTAGAATACTACTCTAAATCAATGATGTGTACAAGATAGCTTGCACACATCAATCCAAGCAAGATGGAAAGTCTAAACTAATATTAATTCAATATGCAAAAGAATTAAACACAATAGCAATAGCATGAAAGAACATCACCTCATAATGCTAAGAGAACACCAACCATATAGCCCCAAAGTCTTGATTATATTAAGAAAGTATGCAAGTACAAAATGGCAGAGTTTCTTCAAGCCTAATAGTTCATAACATGATACAATATGAGAACACATAGCCTCATTATATAGAGAATTGGGAGCAAATCCCAAGGCATAATGCATGTGAGAACTGAACTTGAAGCAAATCCCAAGAAAGAGCAAGTCGAGTTCGAAGCGGAGATGACAAAGACACCAAGGCAAATCAAATTCCTCATTGGCACCCAAGGAAAATCAAATTCTTTTATATGGCATAGTAAACATATCCATGAGTGAACCAAAGCAATGAGCTAACTCCAGTCAAACCAAATCAAACTCAAACCAAGTGTCGCCACTTCAGATGATGATCCCAAACATGCTGTGCGCAGATCCCTAGGAGCGGTGTGATTCCCTCAAGTGAAACTCGTAATCCTCCATGTGAAGTGCTAAGTGTAGAAGCAACTCGAACTAACAATGAGAGAAGGCCCCACGAATTCCTTAGTCTAAATATTCCATAGAATATTCCTTCAGTACATGAGTTCCTCTAATAAATTCGATTTTCCACATGTGCAACTGCTGCGTTATCTCTGGAAGTTCGATTTTGCCAAATAATGGTGTATTTATGATGCAGTGTGCTCAGTCATCTTCGACATGTCCATTGACTCAACTCTTTGACTTAGGATAATTTCCAAGTCATTTTCACATCATTTTGTCACACAGAATAATTTATTTCTCTTTATTTTATTTAATTCTAGCCTAATTAAATGCCACAATTCCATTAAACTTAGGAAATATGGGTTTTGGGGGTCCAAAACACATTATTAACCCTTCAAAGTGTGTCATAGTAAAAAGTCGAGGGTGAGAGTTGTAATTTCTATTACTCATACCCCATACAACTTCTCTAGACTACACTTATTACAATTTAAATACCATTTAAATTGCAATTTTTGACTTGCGGGAAATCTAAAAAATTTAAAAATGACTACTTAGACCTAACCAAATTCCACGAAATTTTTTGTGTGATCTAGTATGGTAATATACATCAACTCTAGACATTAAGATGTGTTGGGGGCTCAACTTCCAAACCGTCACCCCGACTTTGGGGTAAACAGTGAGTGAAAAAACCCAGAAAATTATCCGCCTCTGAAAAAGAAGAGATAATTAACCAGATAAAAAAAACACTCCAAGGTGTACTCATTTGCTAATCGAATCTCAACATCCTAGGCCTGTTACAAACTCAAGACTCATCATTACTAGTATTACTTAGTACAATTCCGTGCAGGGTGTGGAATCTGGGTACAAGAAAGATGATGAGAAAATAGAAGCATAGTTTAAAAACTATGTTGACTGATGATATTTGATGGTACAAGTGTCCTTCGTTACATCCTTGGGCATGAAGTCTTCATATAATCATCAAGTGCCACTCCAGTGGTCAACATGTCCTTTTTGGACTATTCTTATCTTGGATGTCCAATCCTGAGTCCTCAAAGAATATTGGTCCTCTTCGACCAATCTTCTCTTGGATACTTATCACATCCTCAAAGAGCGTTGGTATCTTTCCTTCTTGGATATTTTATCCTCAAGGAAACCACAAATGTTTATACAATCCTCCACCATTCTTTCTTCATCACCTGAAGAAGAGAATGCACATGTGATTGCTTGTTGATTTGTGTAGCTTGGGAGGTACTCCAAGCCCTAGGGTTCAGGGTTTGGAGGGCAAAGCACCACAAGGGTCACTTGAAAGCTTAGAACCCAAGGATGGGGTTTTGCACCAAATCATGTTTGAGGCAATTTTGGAAGCACATTTCTACAAGTGATGGCATGAGACGATAGAGGGTGGAAAGGAGAATCCAATGCTTCGCGAATCATTGAATTCCGAGTTGTAGAAGTGGAGAAATGAATTTTGAAGTTGGAAAGTAATTATTGGTTTTCAAGTCATGTAGGCTTGATGTAGAAATTATCCAATAGATGTGTCTCTTCATCTATTCATTGGAGCCCCTCTTTAGGCTATAAAAGGAGGGTGATGTGATGCGTTTTGAGGCATCCATTTGTGAAAATTCCTTAAACCCGAGAATTCCTACTGCAGCACTGATGATATTTCTATGACTTGTTAGATTTACATGAACAAGTTATTTGCAGTTTCCTATGGCAAACATCCAAATACATACACTTCAACCTACACCAATTAAACTATTTTCCGAAACAAGAAATTGAACAATAGAGAAAGATACAAACAAATGACACAATTGTTTTTGGACAAACGTCCACGGAAAAACCCAATGCAGGAAAACCGGTGCAGCAGATATGAGGGTTTTTATTATTATGCAGTAGTTTTCTAAATATAACTTTTGGATGCCCTCCCCACAATCTAGTTACATAGAAATATAACTAGCAGAAGAAATTTGTGAGATTACCTCATTCTACTTGGCAAGTCCCAACTGATCCAACGACTGAACCAACGTGTCCCCGACTATTTCTGCACTGCCCCTACGTGGGCCTTGCATCAGCCTCTAAGGCACTGTGTCACCTCAGCGCTCGATTGATTTGCTCTCTCGGAGCTCTGACGTCAACCCTCCCGACTCAAAATGTCAAACCCCAGCAAATTTTTGGACTTCTGCTTGGAAGACTACACTGCCTCTGCGTGAACCCTTCTGGCTCAGCGTCAACCCCTCCTAGGTATTGCGCTGTCTCCTTCTGGTGTCTCTCTACCTCTCTGATGCATATCCTTGGCTCCAGAGAGGATTCTCCAACCAAACTATTCCTGCCCCTCACTGCAAAAGCTCACTATCGAAATTCACTCGGCAATTGCTCTACTTCAGAAAATCGAACTTTTGAACTCACTCTATGTGTCTTCCAAATGACCCTCAAGCCTCCTTAAATAATCTTCTCGCTGACATTCAACGGTCCAGATTAGAAGCTAATCAATGGCTAAGATCATTTCTTCTTGATCCTCGTCTTCTTTTAGAAGTTAGACCCACAGTTAGATTAATAATTATTAATTATTTTATTTTCCTAAGTTTAGACTTAGGGTCCCATTAAGAATAATTAATTATTTTAATAAAATTGTTTCTAGGTAGAATTTCCCAAAACGCTTTCTGGGTTCTTTGGAATACATGTGCCCATGTCTCCCTGCAAAATTTGAGACCCGATGCTACCAGAAATCAACACTCCCTCTTAGCGAGGAATGTGCTCTAGCAATGCAACCTGTTGAAACATCACCCTGTTCTATAACACCTCCCTCTACGTTGTTGATGTCTAACATCACTTCCCACCAACTACTATGCAATTGTTGCATCTGTACTGTTGTTGAACCTACCACTCTCAACACTGCATCCGTACTGCAACTCCCTCTGAAATTTTGCATTCATGCTACTGCTGGCACTGCCACTGCCAACTACCACTGCACTGCAAACAGTTGTTGTTATTGTATCAACAATGGAAAAACATCCCAAATTACTGAACAAGTGTTCAGCATAGATGCATCTCAATGCTGAAGATCTGACTGCTGCTAGTCTCACGCCGTCCCTCTTAAGCCATTGTGCTGCTTCTACTACTACATTGTGCCCTCTGCAACTCTGCACTATGCTGCTTAGACTTGGCGTTCTAGCCATTGCATCTGTTGCTCCAACACTCCTCTACATCATCTGACACTTAGTCCACCCTGCTACTACTAATATGGGCTCCTGTAGCAAGGTATTGATCCGAGAGGTGGGCTCCTCAAGGATCCTACCCATTTGTAGCTCTTTCGAACTACAACTCCAAATCAGCCCACCTCCCTCGTGGAGGTATCTCGACTGTCATGGCGAACTCCCCCTTCTCGATCTTCACGGGTGCAGCCTTCGGATTGCGCTTCTCATCTTTGTCCTTCTTTTCGAGAGGGCACTGTGTTGCATAGTGACCCATCTCACCACACCTGAAGCACTTTATCTTCAAGACGTCCTTCTAACGCCTCCACTGCTCTTGTTACCCCTTCGATGCAAATGTTGCATTCTCATCCTCCTCCTTGGGCTTCGACCCACTGTTGTTGCTTCCGTCAAGCTTACACTTGACCAAGTCTCTCCTCAACTCCTCTTGCTTGAGAGCTTCCCACATCTCATCCCAATTCGGCAAGGTTGCCCTGCCCTGGATACTCTAGACAAAAACTTGCCACTCATCTGAGACTGAGTTGAGGGCCAATCTAACTAACTCGGAATCTTGAGGTGTAGCCCCCACAGCTGATAACTCATCTCGAGTCTCCTGCAGCTTCGTGAGGAACGGATCTATGCGCTCCCCCTTTTGCATCTAAGCAGATCTCAATTTCTGCTTTAAGTACATCTTCCGCTGCTCGAAAGTTCCCTGATACAGTGTAGACAATGCATCCCACATCTCCTTAGTAGTCCCTCTGCTAGTGATGTGACAAATGACATGATCCTTCACTCTATCGAGGATCATTCTCTTTACCTTCGCCATTTCTGCCATGTACTTCTTCAACAGATCTTGATCTGCAGGCACAGCCACCACGCTGTTGACATATGTCTTGAGAGCATGCTCATCTAGAAGGAATGACATTCTCGCCTTCCAAATGACATAGTTGGATACCCAGTCCAATCTATCCTAATCCCTCAAACCATTGGTTACCATCTCTGCCACAAAAAATTGCCGAACTACTCCTCTCTGCTCTTACTGTTGCTGCTTATCCAATAAGAAAACAGACTTCTTGGCGAGAATTCTACTGAGGAAAAGTTCCCTCACTGTGCTTTTCTTCCCTTCTGAAGTCTTTCTGCCCAGCAAAACGGCCTGCAGAAAAACGGCGTCCCACGAGCTCTTCCTCACACTGAGGCTTCAGTGTTGCTCCCTTTGTCATGGAAAAATTTCGATCTAGAAGCCCTTCCTCTCTATCGACTAACTCAGAGAGAGGCTACCTCGAAGATTCAACCCTCCTGGCAAACCCCTCTGGTGATTCGAGCTACTGCCTCCTGCAGCTTTTTCAACCTCCTTTTCTGCGCAGCATTGGGCTCTCTGGCACTGTTCTTCTTGCTTCCCCTGCACTTGCTCTGATACCATGTGAAAATTCCTTAAACCCGGGAATTCCTACTGCAGCACTAATGATATTTCTCCTACTTGTTAGATTTACATTAACAAGTTAATTGCAGTTTCCTACAGAAAATATCGAAATACATACACTGCAGCCTACACCAATTAAATTATATGTCGAAACAAGAAACTAAACAATAGAGAAAGATACACACAAATGACACAGTTGTTTTTGGACAAACATCACTGGAAAAAACTAATCTGGGAAAATAGGTGCAGCAGATCTGAGGGTTTTTATTATTATGCAATAGTATTCTGAATACAACTTCTGGATGCCCTCCCGGCAATGCAGTTACAGAAAAATATAACTGGCAAAAGAAAATGATCTGCTATATGTAAATGACATGCCATGCATCAAGGAAGATGCAGTAAATATAGATAGTTGGTGTCGATATGCTAAAATGAATGCCATTATATCACACCACCTAGTGTCCCAAGCAATGTTCCGGAGCTCCCTGCCTGTGTCTTCCTCCGACACATTCATTTTCTTTGTAGTACTAAAGCCGCCAAAACCCTCCTCTTCATTCGTCCCATTATCTCTGATATACAACAGCATAACATTATTCGAATTTGATAAGCCTAATGAGTCTAGTAAAAACTCAAGGGCGTTTCCCTTGTGCTTTCAGTTGATGGACAAACCTCTTTCCCATAATCCACTTTTTCTTTTTCAAATATGTCATCTTCCTCATTGTTATGATATTGTTCATCTTCTAGTTTCTCAAGATAGCCCTCATCCACATCATCTTCATCTAGATCCTCATCTTGATAGATATACTTTTCATATTCATCATTATCTATCACATCTTCATGTTCATGATCAAAATCTTCTTCTCTTGCTTCACCTTGTTTCGTTTCTTCACTATCGTTATCATCTCCCTTATTATCAATTTCCTTTCGACATGCTTTAACTTCTGCAAGTGATTTTTCTAAACACTGAAATGCTTCTTGAATTTTACAAAACTGCTCCATGAATTCAAGACGTGAACGTAATGCCAAATTGTGCGGCGAGCAATGTTCAAAGACTCGCATGGTTATATTTTGCGGCAAAAAATGCTCAAAGTCCCGCATGCCTCCGATACTAGTGAAGCAACAAAACTTATAGCTTTTTGACTTTAATGTAAAAATACACCAAAGCTATTTGTAATAATATTTGATGAATGTTACAATGAGGACCCGCATATATACCTAAGTAGGTGTCCCTTTTGTGACAAAGCATGTCTTTTAGAGATACATTTTCACTTAGCTAATGACTATTTGAAGTAAACATCATTTGATCATTTATTATTTATATTTATATTTATTTTATTCTATTTGTTATGAATTATATTCATAACAAAAAGATCATGGGAGAAAAAAAATTCCCATGGTGTCACCCACTTTGGGTGGAAAACAAGTCAATCCCTGCGTCAGTAAGAAGAGATGCCAACAGGGTTGCTTAGGTGGATTTTTGATTGACAAAAGAGGAGATGAGAAGATCATTTCTTAGGTGGTTGTTGAATTTCTCCTTCAAGTAGGAGGAACATGTTAATTTTAGGTATGTTCTATGCTTAGAGCATTTTACTTCAATTTTTCATTTAGCTCAATATCAATTCCAGATTAGCAATCACATCAGCGTGATAGTAAAGTGCAGATAGAACATAAACATAAACATTAGAAAACAAGCCAAGACAAGAGGACACAAGATGTGGCGCCAGCCAGGGACAAACCCCAATGTGGGGAAACCCTTGATCAAATCATCTTATATTGTTCAATAGTTCAACAGAGGGAGAGAGAGAGATAGTACATATATATCAGAAGTCAACACTTTGATTTGACAAGATAGAAGATCAGAGATCTGAGATTTTCACCATGAAGATGATACAATAGTTCTGATGACAAGGACTGCAAATCTGAACTCAAGTGAAGGCACACTTATTAGATCCCATTCTTCAACTGATTTTCCAAGGTGATTCCATCACCATGCTGCATCCAACGCAATGTTGCATCCATCCATGTTGCAACCATGCTGCATCCAACCATGCCGCATCCATCACTATGACAATAGTTTTGTCAACCTCATGTTGCAGCAGCATCATACACCCCTCTAATAGTTTGAGATCTCAGCAGTTTTATAATGCTAATGATTTGAGCCTTCAAATATCCATACGAAATTGATTGTGATGTTATGGCCTGCGGCCTAACACACAGTGTTCAGGTAGCGTATTCATTGTGCTTGTCCCTTCACACAATGACCCAGTCAACCTACAAACAGCAGTCATAAGCACCTCCTTACTACAGATTCTTCTTCTCTTTAAATCGACCTCAGGAACAATACTAACATGCCCAAACAGTTATGCTGCCACCTACAACAATGTGACAATATCACAGATCCTCTGTTGTAATGTAATTACCCTTGTTGCAGTTTAGTTGTAGCATCTAAGGGTCCTTTCATACATAGATAAGGGCTCCTTCAATTAAGGCTTTCCTCCTTTATTTGTTGCAGCCAAGATGTCCTCCTTTAGGACTGGGACAAGGGCAACACTAGCCCTACTTTGACAGTGGAAGAGGGCACACCTGAATGCAGCTTAAACTCCTTGATTGGTAAAGGATGGAACCTCCTTATTGGACTGCGGCTAGGGCAGATAGGAGCCTCATCAAACTGCGGATTAGGGCTCCTAGATTAGGCTGTGTATGAGTGCCTCTTGACTGCGTTTAGACTGTGGATTAGATCCCTTCCTTGGACAACATATAAATCTCTTCCTTGACTACGTCTAGGGCATGCTAGAACACCAGCTCATGACAGTGTATAAACCCTCATTGACTGCGGCTTTGAGTAGCATATAGAAGGCCATATCTTGTTGCGAAGATACTCTCCTTGACTGCGTCCTAGATGTCTTCTATGACTCCTCCAAGACAGCGTTTAGGTCACATAAGGATCTCTGCGTTTAGGGCAAATTGATAGCGTTAGAACTTCTCCTTGTTGCACTTATAGAAGCCTCCTCCATGACTGCGTTGAGGTCTTTCTTTCATGACTGCTAGGGCAGCATTAGGGCTTCTTCATTAGGGCAGTGTTAGGGCTTCATTAGGGCAGTGTTAGAACTTCTCCATTAGGGCAACGTAGAGCCTAGGGCACTCCCTCTAGATCTCTCCTTCATCAAAACCCAAAACAGAAATGAAGAGAGATCACAAGAGTGTGTGTGAAAATGACTTGAAGGCCACCTCTATTTATAGTAAAACGTTGAGGACAGGTGGGGGCAATTTGGTTGTTGGCCGACCTTGACGAATTGTCACATAACACAAATAAATTCATATCTCCATGAATACATGTCGGAATCGGATGATCTTTAGATCAATCCTACACCTCTCGACGAGAGGAATCCAAGAAAAATATTAGTTGCCATAAATAAGAAGAGCCTCATGGAGTTTGGCCCTAGTTGACAATTTTAATAGTCCCTCTCAACTAGGCAGAATTCCATCTGCTAATCCATCTACCAGTCCGTACTATCTCAGCTATCAGTGCCCTGCACTGCTCTACTCTGTTGAACTATGAAGAAGAAGAAGTGATCGAGAATGTATCATACCATCCTCTACTAACCCAAAGTCAGCCCCATATAAAAGAGAGTGTCTTATACCACTCTTACTGACCCGAAGTCAATTCCAATAAAGAGAGTGTGTCATACCACTCTTACTGATATGAAATCAGTTCCAAATAAAGAGAGTGTATCATACCACTCTTACTGATCCGAAATCAGTTCTAAAAGAGAGTGAGTTATATCACTCTTACTGACCTGAGTCAGTTCCAATTGATCTCAGATCAATATCATCCTAGCATAGGGAGTACAGTAGTTACACGATGCATCCATCAATACTACTATGGTCCCTATCCTCATTTCCCTACTCATTGGCCATATGAGAGGTAATTCCCATGAGTCCCAGACTGCATGGGTAGGATGTCTCAGCAAGAGAAGGATGAACCCCTCATCTTGCCTACATGTGGCTAGGGGGTATCCTAGGGGAAGGTTGAACCACTCAGCCTGTACACAACAAATCACTAGGGGAAGGTTGAACCACTCACCCTATGATTGTATCCCGACAGGAGAAGGATGAACCACTCATCCTGCCTACCTAGTAGGCCACTAGGGGAAGGCTGAACCATTCACCCTATGGTTTCTCATCGCTCCAAGAAGTACCCCCAAGCCCCCCAGAGCTCCCAGAGCTCAATGTCCATATTATACTAGACAGTCTCTCCACGACTCCTAGTCGTTCTCGGAAAGTCAAGAATTTGACCTTTCCCAGAGGCTTCGTCTGAATATCGGCGACCTGCACATCAGTTCTAGAATAATGGAGCCTTCTTGCTCCCCATTGTACCATATCCCAGATAAAATGGTACCTGATCTCTGTATGCTTGGAGCGATCATAAAACACGGGATTCTTCAACAATCGAATCCCCCTCTGGTTGTCACAGAAGATCACGATGGTATCCAACACGTGTCTAAATAGCCCATTGAAGAACTTCCTCAAGCAGACAGCATCACAGGAGGCCATACTCACAGCTATGTATCCAGCCTCATCAGTGCTCAAAGCAACTGACTTCTGCTTCGTGCTCATCCACGATATCAAAGCAAAACCCAAAGATAACCAGCACCCAGAAATGCTCTTGCGATCCTCAATACTGCCTACCTAATCAACATCAGAATAACCATGCAGCCTCACAGCTCCACAGTGTATCTCAATCCATGAGAGATTGTGCCCTGAAGATATCTTAAATGATTCTTGGCACCAATCTAGTGAGGCTCACCCATATATAAACTCAACATGTTAACTGCAAAACATATATCCGGACGGGAGTTCACCAAGAACATCAATGCTAGTATGAGTTTATGAAACTTAGAGGCATTTCCCAAATCAGGTCCGGCATCACTACCGCATAACTTCTTAAAGTTAGGCTTCATCGAGGTAGTCACGGGCTTGCAGTTCACCATTCCAAATCTGGAATCCAACTCCCTCTTACTTTTGCAAATGAGAAGGCCTACACCTGTCAAAAAGAGGTCGTCCTCATAAGGTACCAGTATGAGAGGTCTATCATCCATAACCTTAAAGCAATGGTTTGGATCAGGTTCACTCCTAGTGAATCTCAGCTTCATCGGATAGCTATCAATCCTCTCATACCAAGCCTAGGGTGCTTGCTTCAAACTATAGAGAGTTTTCTTCAACCTGCATACATGAGATTCCCGATCATGAATCTCAAACCCCTCGGGTTGTTCCACATCTAAGGTCTTGCTATTACATGAGGGGAATGGTCCCTTTATAAGATTTCCTTCAGTACATCTTGGATATGTACCTTCATGCTCTTCTTTGAATTCAGGCATCCCTGTCACCATCTGACGGGTAGGGCCCCATAATGAAGATGGGCAGACCTCCAGTGCCATAGAAGAGATGTGTCACACGACATGGTCCCCAATGGACTTTTTGCAACTTGATACAAATTTCCAACCCTGAACCCAGGAGTAAAAGGATCTTGAAAATTCCTTTTTCAAACACGTACCTTTCCATTGATGAATGCCACCTTGAAACCTTTGACTTCCATTGCCGAAATGGACACCAGGTTCTTTTTTAGATCAAGTACATAAAGGACTTATTGTAAATGAATCGTACTACCCTCATTCAATTGAAGGGTAGCATTCCCTACACCCTTTCTGGGATAGGTGGCATTGTCTCCAAGAATAATCTCCACAAATTGTTTCCATCTCTATCAAATTAGAGAGAGCTTCCTTGTATCCGATGAAATGCCTTGACACATAACTATCAATAAGCCAGATTCCCAAAGAGTCCAGAGAGAAGTAGTGGAGGGGGGGCTAATATAAGTTAATGCTCCTTTTGCTTATCAGAAACAACATTTGATTCTTCATACCTGGAGTTCCTTTCTTTCTTGAAGAGTCAGCCATTTCCTTGATGACCTGCATTCCTTTTTCCTTTGCCATTGTACCTGTCATTTCTTCAATTATTGAAGATGCCCCTGGAATGATTGTTATCATCATCAAGTGATGTGTCCCTTCTAGTTGGACACTTCCTCGCATAATGGCCAAACTTATTGCAAGCAAGGCATCTGTCTTTCCTTCCATCCTTGGATCTGGGCTTCCCATTGAAGTGATCTTTAGGTAGGCCACCAGATGCTTCCTCTACGCCACTCTAATACTCTTCTTTGTTTCGACTTCACCCTTGGTGAATTTGAAGAGGGATGAGGAACCCATTGAGCCTTTTGTCCTTTCCAATTGACTTCGGTGATTTCTCTTTCACTCTTGATTGGGCTTTGTCTTCACCTCAACTCCGAGACCATGTTAATTTTAGGTATGTTCTATGCTTAAAGCATTTTACTTCAATTTTTCATTTAGCTCAGTATCAATTCCACATTAGCAATCACATTAGCATGATAGTAAAGTGCAGATAGAACATAAACATAAACATCAGAAAACAAGCCAAGACAAAAGAACACAAGATGTGGCGCCAGCGAGGGAGAAACCCCAATGTGGGGAAACCCTTGATCAAATCTTCTTATATTGTTCAATAGTTCAGCAGAGAGAGAGACAGAGATAGTACATATATATCAAAAGTCAACACTTTGATTTGACAAGATAGAAGATCAGACATCTGAGATCTTCACCATGAAGATGATACAATAGTTCTGATGACAAGGACTGCAGATCTGAACTCAAGTGAAGGCACACTTATCAGATCTCATTCTTCAACTGATTCTCCAAGGTGATTCCATCACCATGCTGCATCCATCCATGTTGCAACCATGCTGCATCCATCGTGTATCCAACCATGCTGCATCCATCACTATGACAATAGTTCTGTCAACCTCATGTTGCAGCAGCATCATACAACCCTCTAATAGTTTGAGATCTCAGCAGTTTTATAATGCTAATGATTTGAGCCTTCAAATATCCATACGAAATTGACTGTGATGTTATGGCCTGCGACCTAACACACAGTCTTCAGGCAGCATATTCATTGTGCTTGTCCCTTCACACAGTGACCCAATCAGCCTACAAACAACAGTCACAAGCACCTCCTTACTGCAGATTCTTCTTCTCTTTAAATCGACCTCAGGAACAATACTAACATGCCCAAACAGTTATGCTGCCACCTACAGCAATGTGACAATATCACAGATCCTCTGCTGTAATGTAATTACCCTTGCTGCAGTTTAGTTGTAGCATCTAAGGGTCCTTTCATACATAGATAAGGGCTCCTTCAATTAAGGCTTTCCTCCTTTATTTGTTGCAGCCAAGATGTCCTCCTTTAGGACTGGGACAAGGGCAGCACTAGCCCTACTTTGACAGCGGAAGAGGGCACACCTAAATGCAGCTTAAACTCCTTGATTGGTAAAGGATGGAACCTCCTTATTGGACTGCGGCTAGGGCAGATAGGAGCCTCATCAAACTGCGGATTAGGGCTCCTAGATTAGGTTGCGTATGAGTGCCTCTTGACTGTGTTTAGACTGCAGATTAGATCCCTTCCTTGGACAACATATAAATCTCTTCCTTGACTGTGTCTAGGGCACGCTAGAACACCAGCTCATGACAGTGTATAAACCCTCATTGACTGTGGCTTTGAGTAGCATATAGAAGGCCAGATCTTGCTGCGAAGATACTCTCCTTGACTACATCCTAGATGTCTTCTATGACTCCTCCAAGATAGTGTTTAGGTCACATAAGGATCTCTGCATTTAGGGCAAATTGACAGTGTTAGAACTTCTCCTTGCTGCACTTATAGAAGCCTCCTCCATGACTGCGTTGAGGTATTTCTTTCATGACTGCTAGGGCAGCGTTAGGGCTTCTTCATTAGGGCAGCATTAGGGCTTCATTAGGGCAGTGTTAGAACTTCTCCATTAGGGCAGCGTTAGGGCTTCATTAGGGCAGCGTTAGAACTTCTCCATTAGGGCAGCATAGAGCCTAGGGCACTCCCTCTAGATCTCTCCTTCATCAAAACCCAAAACAGAAATGAAGAGAGATCACAAGAGTGTGTGTGAAAATGACTTGAAGGCCACCTCTATTTATAGTAAAACATTGAGGACAGGTGGGGGCAATTTGGTTGCTGGCCAACCTTGACGAATTGTCACATAACACAAATAAATTCATATCTCCATGAATACATGTCAAAATCGGATGATCTTTAGATCAATCCTACACCTCTCAACGAGAGGAATCCAAGAAAAATATCAGCTGCCATAAATAAGATGACCCTCATGGAGTTTGGCCCTAGTTGCCAATTTTAACAAAACAACAATTCAATGGAGAACCAACAAAGGTCTCAAGATATGTAAATATGAGAAGCTAGAAGCAAATAAATTTTTCATGTAATCTTTGCAATAATCTATATAAGTTTCGGATGTAAGCGGAGGAATAGTTAAAACTAGTATTATTGTGTTAATGGGAAGTGTTGGAATATTGAAACGCAAATACTATAGTTTCATGTAATAAAATCACATGTTAAAGTGACTTTAAAAAAAATAAAATGAAGTAACAAGAGTCATTAGTTAAAAATAGTTAAAAGGTGGGTATTATAAATCATCTCATGAATAAGGCTATCTCCCACATTGTATATGATGACTTTTTCATCTCTCATGTATATCGTCAAAAGTCCAACAGAATTAAATTCTTTTGTCCTCTCACATGTGATCATTGTTACAAAGTTAAATGAAATCCCTTTAAAAGGCACAAAATCAAGTGCATAATGATTTAATGAGCTCAGGAGTACTGCAATTTGGCTAAATGACCAAGTATACGGTTACAAAGTTAACATCTTAAACTCTCTAGATATAGCTTTATCTGATTAGAAAAAATTAATCCTCTTAGCAAGGCACATTTATAAAGATATTCTCCTTGCAGTTACAAGACAAATCACTTTGCATTTACACTATCATCACTTTCCTTCATCCATATTGCAGCGTAGATTCTAGATAATTTTGATATAAACAGTAAGAACCATGCATTGAAAATTTCAAAAATGACAGTATAATATTACAGACATGCATGTCTGCAATTTCCAGCCAAATTAGCAGATACAAATCCCACACGGTACCTACAGATCTCAAAAGAGAAAACAAAAAGTCAAACCTTTGAGTTATTGCAATATTCCAGACCAAAGTTAAAGGATGGATTCAGTGGCCCCTTCCTTCCAGTTCCATAGTCAACTGCAAAGCTCCAATTTCTCAAATCACAAATTGAATCCATCTGTTTCTCTCCTCCAACTGACCATCACAACCAAGTTAAATTACTCACACTTCTTATGTCCCATAGTCAACTTCAAAGCTCCATTGATTCTAACTACAAATTTTATATATTTCTACTCTAAAACAATCCACCATCAAAATCAACAATAAACTTCAATGTGTAACTATAGCCTGTATCATTTGAAAGATTCATGTGACAGAGATGCAGATATGATGCATGACAGAAAGCACACAAAACCCCCAAAATAGTTGTTCTACAAAATGAAAAAGAAATCCTAATCTAAAAATGATTTAGAAAAACATTTGAAAGCATTCAAATGGACCACCATAATTTAGCCCATGGTTAATTGGCCAATAAACAATGCACATAACTATCACGTCTTCTCAACTCAGAAAGACATCTTGGGAAGCCTACACCTTACTATTAATTTTGGCAACTAGGGCCAAACTTCACCTTGGACAGCTCATATGAGGCAACTGATATTTTTATTGGATTCCTCTCTCCGAGAGGTGTAGGATGGATCTAAAGATCATCCCATTTGACATGTACAAATCGAATTATGAATTTATTTTGACTATGGACAAATTGTCAAGGTCAGCCAGCAAACTCATGTAGGCTCAGAAGCCCAACAGTCATGTCTATTCATCTTCAACATTGCATATAAATACAAGGTGCCTCCTCATTTTGGCATCCCACCTCATTCATCTTTCTCTCTCTCATCTTGATAGGGTACGGATTTCTGGGCCTCTCTCTCTCCACACATGCGAAAGGAAGACTATCTTTAGTAGCTGTTGCGTTGAACAGATTTGACCGAAATTTCAGGAGGTTGACTTCGACCAGCGTTGACCCTGTTTGACTTTGGTTTTGTGAGGGAGACTTCTGTTTGGGCAAGCCACTGTTCTGGGCACAAAAATCAAGGCAGTTTGACCCCAGTGTTGACTTCCCTACTTCAGATTGTTGCATTGACTTTTGTTGACCAGATTTAATTGGTTATTTTCGGACTGTTTGGACTGCATTATCTTGCTGTTGGAGGCCGAGTTGACCAAGGTTGACCGAGCTGTTTTGGAGGTCAATTTCAGCCCTCTTGACCAGCATTGACTTTCTGTTTAGGGCTTTATGTTTCTGTTGTTTTGACTGATCAGTTTGGGCAAGTGAATATTGTAAATTGCACTCTCTCTTTGCTGAATTTTTGAAGAATTATAAGAAGAATTGATCAAGGGTTCCCCCACATTAGGATTTGTCCTAGGCTGGTGCCATATCTCGTGTCCTATTGTGTTGGCTTGTCTTCTACTGTTATTGTTTATGTTCTATCTGCATTTTACTATCATGTTGATGTCATTTCTATATTGGATAGGATATTGGGCTAATAAAGAAAATTGAAGTAAAATTGCTCTAAGCATAGAACATACCATTGTTATCTTAAAATTAACATGGTATCAGAGTTGAGGTGAAGACAAAGCCCAAGCAAGAGTGAAGAGAAATCACTAAGACGAGCAATCACTGATCAAGAACAAGTCTGAATGGCCTCCACATCCTACTTCAAGTCTGATAATAAACTTCATGATAAGTCTGATTATCATGCATGGAAGATGTCTCTTGATTTAACTTTAGAAGAGCAAGATCTCACGGATTATGTGTAGGGAAAGATTTTGGAACCTCCTTCAAATGCATCGACTGCTGCTAAGACAAAGTACAAGAAGGGTGAAGTCAAAGCCAGGAAGATCATCAGGGATTCTATTCATAAGCACTCAGTTGCTTACATCTCCGATTTGAATACATCAAAAGAGATATATGACAGGTTGGTTGGCATGTTCAAATCTAGCAATGCAAATCAAATTATTTTCCTCAAGAACAAGCTAAAGGATATAAAGAAAGGAAAAGATAAGGATATTCAATCCTACTTCATGAGGATCACCAAGATCAAAAATGATCTTCTTTCGATTGGTGAAGCTATTGCTAACAAGGAGCTCACTCTCATTGCCCTTGGAGGTCTTCCTCCCGAATGGCATGTGTTCAACACTACTATTCTCAATAACGACAGGGTTCTAGGTTTTGAAGAATTGCTAACTAAATGTTCTCAAGAAGAAACAAGGATGATGGAACTAGATATGCCTTCAAATAGGAATGATCCTATTGCATTCTCCGCTCATGCTAAAAAGAAGAGCAATGTAGGTTCAAAGAAGCAATGTCAAGGAATGTCGGGTTTCAAAAATGGAAGGAAGGGAAGATGCTTCATTTGCAACAAGTTTGGTCACTATGCTAGGGAGTGTCCTAATAGAAGGGATACACCTCATGATGATGACAACCACAATTTTAGGGGCAACAACAATTAAAGGAATGGCAGATTCAACAACCAAGGAAAAAGGAATGCTCCCGCTCCTCATCAAGGAAATGGTCGCCCTCCCAAGAGATCAAGAAACACCAGGTATGATGAATCTAATGTTGTTGATAACAAGAAAAAAGAATTTTATCTTATATCTGCCCTCTCTACTGCATCTCCTCCAGACACTCTGGGAAACTGGTTGATTGATAGTGGTGCCTCAAGGCACTCCACTAGATATAAGGAAGCTCTTTCAAATCTGATTGAAAGGGATACAAATTTGGAAATTATCCTTGGAGACAATGCCACCTTTCCCGTAAAGGGAGTTGGGAATATTACTCTTCAATTGAATCAAGGTAACACCATTCATCTACAAGAAATATTATATGTACCAGATCTAAAGAAGAACCTGGTATCTATCTCGGCGATGGAGGACAAAGGATTCAAGGTGGCATTCATTGATGGAAAGGTACGTGTTTCGAATAAAAATTTCAAAGATGCATTTACACTTGGATTCAAGGTTGATACCCTATATCAAGTTGGAGGAAGTCCATTGGGAGCTATGTCTTGCGACACATCACTTCAATCCGAATTATGGCACCGGAGGTTTGTTCATCTACATTATAAGGCTCTGCCCAATGTGAGAAAGACAGTGACAGGTATGCCTGAATTTAAAGTAGAACAAGAAGGTGTTTGTTAAGGGTGTGCCGAAGGAAAGAATACACGGGGACCATTCCCCTCAAGTGATAGCAAGACTATTGACAAATTGCAATTGGTTCATTCTGATCTATCTGGTGCAATGCCCCTGAACTCATTAGGAGGATATTTATATTATGCTATCTTTATGGATGATTTCTCTTGCCAGACTTGGATATATTTCTTGAAGAAGAATGACGAAGTATTCTCATGGTTGCATTCTTTCAAAGCTTTGGTCAAAAATCAAACCGGGATGAAGATCAAAATATTAAGGACCAATAATGGAACCGAATATGAATCAAATGAGTTCAAAAATTATTGTTGAGACGCTGACATTAAGAGCGAGACTTCTACCGCATATACTCCTGAGCAAAATGGTGTTACTGAAAGGAAGAACCGTTCTATCGTAGAAGCCACTCGTGCCATGCTTCATGATCAAAGCCTTCTGAATCTCTTATGGGCCAAAGCTACAAACACTGTCATGTATGTTCAAAATAGATGCCCTCATCAAGCATTGGACTCCAAAACTCCCGAAGAAGTTTTCCCCCGTAAGAAAACTAATGTTTCTCACTTTAGAATTTTTGGTAGTCCTGTATATTTTCAAGTGCCGTAAGAAAAGAGAAGCAAATTGGATGCTTCTAGGAAAAAAGGAATATTTGTGGGCTACAGTGAAACTTCTAAGGCATATAGAATCTATGTGCCTGGTCAAAGAGAAGTGGAGATAAGTCATGATGTCACCTTCGCGATGCTACCCTTGGGAAGATTAGTAACCTTCCTCTTCCAAGAAAGGACAAAGAAGTTGATTCAGGAAAGTAGGGAGAACCGCAGGATGAGTCGATGCCAGACACTGAAGGACCAATGGATCCCATTGATCCACCCCTGCATGAGCCCTCCTCCTCAAAAAAGAGACCCTCATGGCTTAGGGAGACTATCGAAGATGTCGAGAGACATGTTGCATTTAGGAGGATATTTCATGAAAGCAAGAAGCCGAATAGATACCAAGGTTACTTAACTGCAATGAGCACTGTTGACCACTGAAGTAGTACCTGATGATTACATGAAGACTCCATGCCCAAGGATGCTCCAGAGGACACTTGTACCATCAGATATCATCAGTCAATAGAGTTTTTTTAACTCTACTTCTATCTTCTCATCATCTTTCTTGTACCTAAATTCCACACCCTATGGGGAATTGTAATAAGTGATACTAGTAATGATAATTTTTGAGTCTGTAACAGGCCTAGGATGTTGGGACTCGATCAACAAACGAGTACAACTTTGAATGTTTTTTTTATCTAGTTAATTATCCCTTCTTTTTCAAAGGCAGATAATTTTCTAGGTTTTTTTACTCACGTTTTACCCCAAAGCTGGATTGACAGTTTGAAGGTTGAGCCCCTAACACATCTTAGAGTTTAGAGTTGATATATATTACCATACTAGATCACACAAAAAAATTCGTGGAATTTGGTTAGGTCTAGGTAGTCATTTTTTAATTTTTTAGATTTCCCGCAAATCAAAAATTGCAAATAAAATTGTATTTAAATTGTAATAAGTGTAGTCTAGAGAAGTTGTATGGGGTATGAGTAATCAAAATTACACCTCTCACCCTCAAATTTCTACTATGACACACTTTGAGGGGTTAATAATGTGTTTTGGACTCTCAAAACCCACTTTTCCTAAGTTTAGTGGGAAATCTGGCAATTAATTAAGCCAGAAATTAAATAAATGAAGAAAAATAAATATCCACACATGCTAAATGTTGTGGAAATGAAGTGGAAAATTATGGGGGAGTTAAAGTGAAGTCTCAAGGTAATGTGGACTCCTAATATCAAGGACAGGACATGTGCTCAAATAATATTGAATTTCTGGAATTAAATGAAAAAGCTACTTGGAAATTCGAATTTGTGAAGTTAATGCACACTTGGGAGGATTTTGGAGAGTATTTGGTGGAGATTTTTGTGAGAAACTGTCCCCACATGGGTTACCACCCATATACACTTGTCATTCCACCATAAAATTCGAATTTGGCACATAAGGGAAGAAGAAAATGATGTCCACTTGCCAGAATTCGATTTTTACACTTGGCATTGGAGCTCCATTCAACAAATTTGAATTTCTCTTTAGGATTGTCCCTTCATGCCATTTGTTTAATCACTTCTACATTGGGATTGGCTCCAATGCCATTTGTCATTATCATTCTTCATTGGGATTTGCTCCCAACTCTCTATATAATAGAGCCATGGGCTCTCACATTGAATAATATTGTTACTAGCTATTGTGCTTGCAGAAGCTTTGTTGCCTTGTACACTTTCGGAAATATCAATAAAGACTTTGGGGTTTCATTCATCAGGTGTTCCTCTTTTTTGAGTGTGATGAATTGTTGAGCATTGGTATAATTCCTTTTACTCATGCTTTGATCTAACTTGCTTCCATATGCTCTTGTAGATTTGTTAATGTAGAGCTATCTTGCATTGACATTTGATTTAGAAGTATGCTCTAGGTATAGAATGCACTAGTTGGTTTTAAATAAATCTCTAGAGTTTCTTATCATTGTTTATTGCTAAATCTATATGGAACTAATTTTTTATTGAAGTTTTGTAGAGGGAACATCTTGTTGGGATTACAGAATCAAGAGTGAGGGAAAGTCTTTGGAGTGACCAACCCACTCTTGATACATTCTTAAAGGAGCTCTCATTTGTTCTTTGAACCTTCATAGTCGTATCTTACAAAGTGGTTTTGCAAAGATTTTGGCACATAGCTTGTAAACAAGCCGAGAACATCTTAATTCAGATCTCTTTTAAAAAAACATTGTACTTCATTTCTTTCATTTGCTATCTAAGAGCTTGAAGATGGCTAAGAAAAGATGAGAGTTTACTCACTCTGTAGCTTAGCCTTTTGTAAATTATAATTGTACATATACATTTTATCTCGCTGATTTGTCCATTAATACTTAACTTATTTTGCAGTCATTGTTTGGATTGTTTTGCTAACTCTTGTGTGACAAGTTTTGAAGAGCAACTTCCCGCAACATCTAACAAGTGTTTGCAGGACCTTTGGCAAGTGTTGGGGGTTCGATTTCCAAAGATATCATGAGCTCTTTTTGAGGCTTATTTTTGCCAAGTCGAGTTCACTAGAGGGCTGCCCATGTTCCTCTCTAAGCTGTGGGCATTTGGAGGAAACTCACACCTTGTTTCCCTTGCATAAGTTTTGTGAGATCTTGTCACTACTTTCTCAAGAAAGGAGGTCTAGTGTCCAAGTTTCAAACAATTATTGTAAGGAATCTCCTTGAAGTATAGTTGAGAACTTTGAGGGGCCCTCTTCTCATTGTAATATCAATAAATTATCTAACTTGCTTGTGAGAGCTTGGGATTTCTCCCATGGTATCCTATCTCCCCATTTAGAGGGAGGCTTCTCTTGGGTGGATTGACATTTGCATGGTTTAAGCTTTCATACTTCATTCACTTGCATGCTTTAATTGAGAATTGACACACCCTCACTATCACATTTCATTAAGTTAAAGTTTGTTACAATTTCATTTGAGCTTTGCATTTTCTTTCTCATTGTTGTTTGGAGCTACAAGCTTACACTTTACTTTTCATGCAGGCATTTTATATTCTTAACAAACTTTAATTCGTTTCCATTCACCTTGGTAAATTGTTTCATGAGCACTTGAATACATACTTCAATTTTATGCTACATTGTTATCTTGAATATTGGAGCAAATTACTTGCATCATTTTAATTCATTGATGAAACACATGCAACACTTGTAAGCTAATTTTATTTCTCCAATTGAAGTTATAATTGCAACTTATGTTGAACACTATTTCATTTTCAAGCATTGCAAATCAATATCTTTGAAGCATTTGTATGTATCATTATTTTAATTTGGGGAATTAACACACTTTGCATTTCATCTAGGCATTTTAGTGTAGGAAAGCCCCAAGCCTCATTAAAATTTTACCTCCAACATAAGTTGGTGGAAGTAGACATCTTATGGATCCTCTACTCCTCTATTGACTCATCACTGTGAGATCCGTATCATTGGGCGAGGGTGAGGTCTGAGGATTGAAGAGTTAAATTGTAATCTTGTTGTAGAGCTAATTAATAAAATTAACCAAGAGCACTTTACATTAGATTTACTTTACTTGTCTCTTGATGGTTTGAGTTTTCATATGCAAAGTCTATTCCAAAAGCAAGTATTGTAATCATTTCAAACAAGTGTTTTCTTTTCATGTTTCAAGTCTAATTGCATATTGATGTCTTGGTTTAGCACTACCTTTCTTTTACATTTCCAAGTTAAATACTAATTTTTGGGTTTTGGCAAGATATGTTTCACATGTTTTGATTTATAAAGTTGATTATCTCAAAAGCATTTTGTATCTTACATATCTTGTGCTAACAATTCTTACTTACATTTCAGGGTTACTTTGTTTTTTGTTTTGAGAGCATTGCATTTTACTTTGAGCAAATTCCTTATAAGGCACTGGTTTTATGGTTTTTATCATATTAGACTAGCATTGTTATTTCAAGTTGCTCACTTCATATTTGCCCATAAATCCTTAAAAGTAATCCATTTTCACTATAACACTCTCCTAGAAACTCACATCTTTTAACTTAACTTTTCATTAGCGACCACCCTCCTTAGCTAACCTAGGAGATAGCTCAAACGAAGAGAGTCGGGATTAGTGTGACAACACCTTTTCTGAGTTCCCTGCCACCAACCACACCTTGTGGGGTTGAAGGCTTTTCTCACTGACTTGTAGGTAGGTGTAGGCGGCAGGGTCAACATCTTTGGCGCCGTTGCCAAGGACAAGTCTTCTTGTACCTGGGAAAAATCGACTAACCTTTTGGTTTTAGCATTTTGAACTTTAGATTTAGATTCTTGCTCAAGTGGCGACTCCACTCAATCCAAATTTTGCAAGAGTCTCTACTAGGAGAAATTCAAGTGGTCTAGTTAGCCCCTCTCCTGATCCTGAAAGGGTTTTTAGAGAGAGGTTGAATAGACTTTCTCATAGTAGAGCTCTTGCTAGTCTTGGGCAAGAGGCTATTTCTGATATTCATTTGCTTTTTCAAGAACAAGTAGAGCCTAGCATCATGAATGATCTTTTTGCTCCTTGTGACTTCACTAACATAAATGGCTATCCTCACAATATCCCTGACAAGGCTATTGAAAAGTTGTCTTCCTTTCAAGGTAAAAATGCCATTAGTGCTACATCACATGTGAAAAACTTTAATGTTTGTATCTTTAAATGGTGTAACACTGCTAATTATGAGGATGTGAAGATGAGGCTTTTGTTTTATCTTTAGAAGAGGAGGCTCTTGATTGGCTCACTGAGCAACCTGCTAACTCATATAACTCTTTACAAGCCATTTTAACTGCATTTTTAGATAAGTTTGGAGAGAAGAAGGAAAATAGGCATTTGATCAATGCCATTAGCAACATGAAGAAAAATGAGAATGAGACCATGGAGAAGTTTAACAAGAGATTCAATGAATTAGTAAAAAGCATGCCTGCTACTATTAAACCTCCTGATGAATTTCTTTTATGCTCATATCTAGATGCTTTTGGGGTTGACACTGCCGTTGAGTTGAGGAGGAAGAAGCCTACGAATCTAAGTGTAGCTCAATCTAAAGCCTTGAAGATAGAAAGGGCTAGAAAGCAGTCAGGAAAATATGAAATTCATGGTTTCAATAGAGGGCCATCAAAATCAAATGATTCCAAAGGCAAGGCCAAGGAAGAGACTACACATGATCCTATTAAAGAATTAACTTAACTCATCAAGAGCATGGAAGCAAATCCCATTAAAGAAATGCAAGCCATGCAAAATAGATTGGTGGCCATGTAGAGATCACAAGTGCAAAGATTCCAACCTAGGCCAAATGATAGATGGCAAAAGAATAAAGGCCCTCAACAGAAGCATAGGCCTCCAAATCCATTGGAATCCACCAACATGGTAGATCAGATTCCCCCTTTTTGTAGGCCATGTAATCAGTTCCATGAAGAAGCCACATGCCCATATGTGAAGAGAATCATGGAAAGTGGCATGTTAGGAGATGAACATGTAGGGACAACTGGTCAAATCAATATGTTCTCCATGGAGGATCAGATATACACCATTGAGAGAAATCAAGAGATTGACCATATGCCTAATAATCTTGGGGTTTAGAATATGATTGCAGATTTTGACGAGGTCACTAAGATTTTTGGGGAAAAACCTACATTTGGACAGATTCTTGCTATGGAAAAACACAAAGGGATGATTTATCAGAGAAGGGATATACAAGACCAGAATAATCACAGAAATTTTTCTCCTCCTACTTCAGAATTGAATTTTGACTTGGGCAATTGGGTGAATAATGCAAAGGTTTCTATTCCAGTGACAGAACTTTTAAAGATACCATCTTAAAGGGCCAAGTTACTAAGTGCCACTGAAGTTACTCAAAGGGAAGAAAAGCCTAGTGACAAACCGGAAGATGAGAAAATTGTATTGAAAAGTATGAACTGTTATGTGGGGAATGAAGATCACCTACCATTTTATGTTTCTTTGATAGTGAATGATTGTCTTTTACACAACTGCATGCTTGATTCGGGGGCTTCATCAAATGTCATGACCAAGAGAGTCATGGAGCAACTGAATTTAAGGGTTTCTAGGCCCTATCACAACATATGTTCAATGGTTTCTAAAAGAATTGAAGTGTGTGGGATAACTAAAGATTTACATGGTTCCCCAGCTGCATACACAGATAGAATAATGACTATGGATATTGTTGTGATAGATGTTCCAAATTCATGGGGAATGCTCCTATCAAGAAAATGGGCATCAGATCTAGGTGGCAGCCTTCAAATGGATTTATCATATGCCACCATCCCCATGCCCGATAATACCTTTGTGAGACTTGATCGAGAATTAGAAAAAAGATATTTTGTTGAAGATCCAAGGAAACCCAACAATGAGATTATTTATAGATCATGCCAGACAGGGAGTGATGCAGTGTTGACAAATTTCCTTCCCCCCTTAACAGAACAGATTCAAAGCGAAGAGATTAGGCATAGTTCAAAAATATTGGGTACTTCAAATTTTCCATCAGAGCATTTTCAAGACAAAGCAATAGGATTGGAAATAAATGCATCATCATCACCATCGCAACTAACCAAGAAGAAAAGAAAAAAGCAAAAAAAGAAAAAAGATATAAAAGATGAACCACCAGTTTTGAGCAGGATCAAACCTCAACGCATCAATAGTCGGAAAAGGAAAAGGAAGAGGTTTGTTATATCTGATAGCCACAAACATGTTAAAATTAGGGCAAGTCATAATCCCAAGATAGTCAAAATTGGGCAAGGCACATCAAAGAAGGAACCTATGGACTTGCTTGTGAGTAGGCAGGTTCTCAAGATGGATTTCACCGAAGACATCTGATACCATGGGGCATCTTTCTTTATCATATTTCTAATTTCTTTTACTCATGCTTTGAACTAATTTGCTTCCATATGCTCTTGTAGATTTGTTAATGTAGAGCTATCTTGCATTCACATTTGATTTAGAAGTATGCTCTAGGTATAGAATGCTCTAGTTGGTTTTAAATAAATCTTTAGAGTTTCTTATCATTGTTTATTGCTAAATCTATATGGAACTAAATTTTATTGAAGTTTTCTCGAGGAAACATCTTGTTGGGATTATAGAATCAAGCGTGAGGGGAAGTCTTTGGAGAGACCAACCCACTCTTGATACATTCTTAAAGGAACTCTCATTTGTTCTTTGAACCTTCATAATCTTATCTTACAAAGTGGTTTTGCAGAGATTTCGGCACATAGCTTGTACACAAGCCAAGAACTTCTAAATTTAGATCTCTTTTAAAAAAACATCGTACTTCATTTCTTTCATTTGCTATCTAAGAGCTTGAAGATGGCTAAGCAAAGATGAGAGTTTACTCTCACTCTGTAGCTTAACCTTTTGTAAATTATAATTGTACATATACATTTTATCTTGCTAATTTTTCCAGCAATACTTAACTTATTTTGCAGTCACTGTTTGGATTGTTTTGTTAACTCTTGTGTGACAGGTTTTGAAGAGCAACTTCCCGCAACATCTAACAAGTGTTTGCAGGACCTTTGGCAAGTGTTGGGGGTTCGATTTCCAAGGATGTCGTGCGCTCTTTTTGAGATTTATTTTGGCCAAGTCAAGTTCACTAGAGGGCTGCCCATTTTCCTCTCTAAGCTGTGGGCAATTGGAGGAAACTCACACCTTGTTTCCCTTGCATAAGTTTTGTGAAATCTTGTCACTACTTTCTCAAGAAATGAGATCTAGTGTCCAAATTTCAAGAAATTATTGTGAGGAATCTCCTTGAAGTATAGATGAGAACTTTGAAGGGCCCTCTTCTCATTGTAATATTAATAAAAGATATAACTTGCTCGTGGGAGCTTGGGATTTCTCCCATGGTATCCTATCTCCCCATTTAGAGGGAGGTTTCTCTTGGGTGGATTGACATTTGCATGGTTTAAGCTTTCATACTTTATTCACTTACATGCAGGATTTAATTGGGAATTAACACAACCTTACTATCACATTTCATTAGTTAAAGTTTGTTACAATTTCATTTGAGCTTTGCATTTTCTTTCTCATTGTTGCTTAGAGCTACAAGCTTACACTTTACTTTTCATGCAAGCATTTTATATTCTTAACAAACTTTAATTCGTTTCCATTTACCTTGGTAAATTGTTTCATGAGCACTTGAATACATGCTTCAATTTTATGCTACATTGTTATCTTGAATATTGGAGCAATTTATTGTCATTGTCTATTTCAAACAAATTTTACTTTCAAGCAAATTACTTGTATCATTTTAATTCATTGATGAAACACATGCAACACTTGTAAGCTAATGTTATTCCTCCAATTGAAGTTATAACTGCAACTTATGTTGAACACTATTTCATTTTCAAGCATTGCAAATCAATATCTTTGAAGCATTTGCATGTATCATTATTTTAATTTGGGGAATTAAAACATTTTACATTTCATCTAGGCATTTTAGTGTAGAAAGGAACCAAGCCTCATTAAAATTTTACCTCCAACATAAGTTGGTTGAAATAGACATCTTAAGGATCCTCTACTCCTCTATTGACTCCTCACTGTGAGATCCATATCATTGGGCGAGGGTGAGGTCTGAGGATTGAAGAGTTAAATTGTAATCATGTTGTAGAGCTAATTAATAAAATTAACCAAGAGCACTTTACATTACATTTACTTTACTTGTCTCTTGATGGTTTGAGTTTTCATATGCAAAGTCTATTCCAAAAGCAAGTATTGTAATCATTTCAAACAAGTGTTTTCTTTTAATGTTTCAAATCCAATTGCATATTGATGTCTTGGTTTAGCACTTCCTTTCTTTTACATTTCCAAGTTAATTACTAATTTTTGGGTTTTGGCAAGATATGTTTCACATGTTTTGATTTATAAAGTTGATTATCTCAAAAGCATTTTGTATCTTACATATCTTGTGCTAACAATTCTTACTTACATTTCAAGGTTACTTTGTTTTCTCTTTTGAGAGCATTGCATTTTACTTTGAACAAATATATCTTTAAATTGTTGAGCAAATTCCTTATAAGGCACTGGTTTTATGGTTTTTAATCATATTATACTGGCATTGTTATTTCAAGTCGCTCACTTCATATTTGTCCATAAATCCTTAAAAGTAATCCATTTTCACTATAACACTCTCCTAAAAACTCACATCTTTTAACTTAACTTTTCATTAAGGACCACCCCCCTTAACTAACCTAGGAGATAGCTCAAACGGAGAGAGTCGAGATTAGTGTGACAGTCCCTTCTCTGAGTTTCCTGCCACCAACCACACCTTGTGGGGTTGAAGGCTTTTCTCACTGATTTGTAGGTAGGTGTAAGCGACAAGGTCAACAAGCACCATTGTTCAATCTGAGCCTTGCACATTTGAAGACGCTGCCAAACACCAAGTTTGGAAGGATGTAATGAACGAAGAATATGAGTCGATTATGAAGAATGATGTCTCGGATATGGTTCCTAGACCCAAGGACAAATCCGTTGTCACCTCAAAATGACTCTACAAGATCAAGCATGGAGCTAATGGAAGAGCTGAAAAGTTCAAGGCCAGATTCATTGCTCGAGGCTTCTCTCAAAAGGAAGGTGTAGATTATGATGAGATATTTGTGCTGGTTGCAAGCTACCCCACCATCCGTTTGATTATATCCATTACTGCCTCGCAAGGATGGGATCTACACCAGATGGATGTCAAGACTGCCTTCTTGCATGGTTCACTTAATGAGGAAGTCTATGTAGAACAACCTGAGGGGTTCGAAGTTCAAGATCATCAAACACATGTATGCACGTTGAAGAAATCCCTCTATGGCTTAAAGCAAGCACCTTGGGCTTGGTATCAATAGCTATCTAAGGAAGTTGGGATTTACAAGAAGTGAAGCTAATCCAAACCTTTACTTTAAGGTTGAGAATGATAGACCTCTCATCTTGGTACTCTATGTGGACGATTTCTTTTTGACGGGTGCAAACCCTCTTATTCATCAACGTAAGAGGGAGTTGGCTTCTGAATTTGAAATGAAAGACCGAGGATTGATGCATTACTTCTTAGGGTTGGAGGCCTGGCAAAAGCCAGGTGAGGTTTTCCTTTCTCAAGAAAAACATATTGTGAAGATACTTGAAAGATTTGGGATGGTGGACAGCAATCTGTGACTACTCCAATGGAACTTAACTTCAAGAAGTTATGTGGAAGTGTTGTTGGGCCCAATTTGAGAAATCTTTCTGAGTATCGTAACTCATAGGGGGGCCTAATGTTCTTGGTGAACTCCCATCCGGACATATGTTTTGCAGTGAATACATTGAGCCAGTTTATGGTTGAGCCTCATCACATACGTTGGATTGCTACCAAGCTTCTCTTGAGATATCTTCAGGGCACAATCACTTATGAACTGAGATACACTGTCGGGAATGTGAGGCTCCATGGTTACTCTGATGCAGACTAGGCTGGCAATGTGGTGGATCGTAAAAGCACATCTGGATGTTGCTTCTCTCTAGGTTCTGCTTCGATATCATGGATGAGCAGGAAGCAGAAGTCGGTTGCATTAAGCACCACTGAGGTTGAATACAATGCTACTAGTATGGCCTCCTGTGATGTTGTTTGGTTGAGAAAGCTCTTTAGTGAGTTGTTTGGACATGTGTTGGATACCACCGTGATCCTCTACAACAACCAGAGTGGGATTCGCCTTTTTGAGAATCCCATGTTTCATGATTGCTCCAAGCATATTGATATCAAGTACCACTTTATCCAGGAGATGGTATAACGAGGAGCAATAAGGCTCCAACACATTAGGACTGAGGATCAGGTCGCTGATATTCTTACAAAGCCCTTAGGTAAAGTTAAATTCTTAACCTTCCGTGAACAACTTGGAGTCGTGGAGAGACCCTCTTATGAGGGTCCCGTATGAGATGGATGTTGAGCTCTAGGAGCTCCGGGGGGCTTGGGGTACTTCTTGGAACGACGAGCGACCATTGGGTGAGTGGTTCACCTTCCCTTAATGGCACGCGATGTACAGGGTGAGTGGTTCATCTTCCCCTGTGATACCCCATGGTGACATATGCATAGGTTGAGTGTTTCACCTTCTCCTATGGCATATGAGCAACATGAGTGGTTCACCTTCTCCTGCCGGCACATCCTATGTAATATTCCTAATTAGCCATGGCTAATTGGAATATTCGATTTTGCTCAATTTTGCTTTCTATAGTTATTTGTAAATAAAAAGTTGAGGAAAATGGGACATAACTCACTTTTAGAATAAAAGTCACTTCCTAGTAGCACAACGTTGTGACTTAAAGGGGAGCCAAGGGGGCCAAAGGACCATGCAGAGATGGGGCCCACGTAGACACTTGGAGGGACTGCGCAGATGGGAAAAGGAACACGTGGCAAGAGGAGATTACGTTGGAGGAGGTGAGCCTTGGGATTAAGAGAGGCCAATGCTATAAAGGAGAGAGGAGCCTCCTCATTTTGGCATTCAGTTATGAGCATTTGAGCTAGTCACTTCGACTTGGAGCACGCTGGCTGTTTAGCCTGTCTGCAGCACTGTTTAGTGCACTGAGTGTCTCCGTTCAGAGATCTCACCCTTAGCCCTGGGGGACTTGTTGAAATTTGGTACCGGAGGACAGGTGGTTCCCTTAGGCTTTGATCTTTGGCCTAGGGAAAAGTGTCCAAAAAAAAATTAATTTTTCTCCTAAAGTGACTTTATAATTTTATAAAGTTAAATCTAATTTAAAAGTGACTTTAAGTAATAAAGTTACTAAGTCTAATTTTAAAGTGACTTTTATAAAGTCAATGAAAAATTAGAAAGGAAAAGTGGCTTTGGAAATAAATGACTAAGTGGGTCTTTATTAAAGTGGGGTGAATTAAAAAATAAAAAGTGAGATTTAAATGAGCATTTAATCTCAGCCTTAGATCTCAATCTATTTTCAGCCATTGGATATAGGGATCACCCAAAAGTCACTTGGGGTTAGATTAAAGGAGGAAAAGGTCATTCATTCTTTCATGAGCAGATTGAGAGAAGGAGAGCAAGAGAGCAAGGGAGATTTCTGGACAGTGAGCTACGGAGTTTCAGCAGCGGAGTTTCAGCAGAGCAGAGTTTCAGCAGAGCGGAGTTTCAACAGCGGAGTTTCAGCAGAGGGGAGTTTCAGCAGTGGAGTTTCAGCAGGGCGGAGTTTCAGCAAGTCTGTACAGCGGAGTTTCAACAGGGCGGAGTTTCAGCAAGGCTGAGTTTCAGCAAGTCTGTACAGCAGAGTTTCAGCAAGGCGGAGTTTCAGCAAGGCTGAGTTTCAGCAAGTCTGTACAGTGGAGTTTCAGCAGGGCGGAGTTTCAACAAGGCTGAGATAAGTTGTAAAAGTTTGCTTGCTGATTTTGGCTGAATATTTCTCTTACTCTAAAAAGGCATTTTCCAGAAATAAAGAAGAGCTCTCAAACTGGTTTTCCCCAAGAGTTGTAGGGGGTTTTTCTAGGGTCACATTGACCAAAAATCTTAGTGTTTAAATGTGTTTTAATGGCTGTTTATTACTGCTGATTTTTATTTCTGCAATTTCCTGCATTCAGTAAAATTTCCAGAATTTGTGTTTTCAGCAAATTTATTTTTTCCAGCTTGTTAAATGTATGGTTAAGGGAAAGGGCATTTAACTATATGGGAGAAATAAGGAAAAACTGAAAACCGGGGTAGGAAATGAGAAATTTCTACAGGACTTCGAGTGCCTACTCGGGCAAGGTAGTTTCAGCAGTTTTTTCGCAGTAGTTTTGATCTTTGGCATTGAGGTGGAGTTGAGCATTGGAGGACTGCGCAGTCTTGAGAGAGAGGGACGCAGTTTTTCTGGGAGCAGTTCCGGATTGGGGGTTTGTGGAGGAGTTGAGCTGGGAGATTGAGCAAGAGATCAACTCTTGCATATTGGAGGAGTTTGGCAGAGTTTCAGGCAGTATTTTGGAGGATTCTACTCAGTGGCAGCGCAGAGCCTTGAGGGATTGTGTGATTCCCCAAGGGGGCGATTTTCGGGGGTCAGCCATTTCAGAAACGCTTTCTGGGTTTTTCTGTGTTTTTCTAGTAGAGGTTGATTCCAGAGTTTCAGCATTTTCTGAGGAGGGGAACAGCCCCAAATCCTCATTTGATTTCCAGCAGCAGCAGCAGCACGGCAGTTTCCCAGCAGCATCCACGCAGTTCAGAGAGAGGCCATTCCTTTGCTATTCTGAGTGTATTTCTTCACTTGCCTGGTGCAAGTCGAGGTGCCATCTTTTCTGATCACCTCCTGTACTCATTCCATTACTCAATATAATAAAATGGCTTAGCATTTCTCGCTGCATTTCTTGAGTATCTATTATATTTTATGTATGCATCATTGTTTGTTGTACTACTATTATTATATCTCTGTGATTTTCTCAACTACTATACCACTTGTGCGTTTTTCTAGTTGGGGTTTCGCTAGGGTTTGAGGAATATTCCTGGAAAGGGATATTACATCCTACCCATGCAATCTGGGACTCATGGGAAGGACCTATCATCTGACCAAAGAGTAGGGAAATGAGGATAGGGACCACGGTACTACCGATGGATGCATTGTGTACTACCATACTCTTTATGCTAGGATGTTGATATTGATCTGGGATCAATGAAAACTAACTTCAGGTCAATTACGAGTGGTATAACACTCTCTATATTATTGGAGACTAACTTTGGGTCAGTGGAGAATGGTATGATACATTCTCGATCATTTCTTCTTTCTTCATGGTTCAGCAGAGCAAAGCAGAGACAGGGATGGTACAGATTATCAGACAATTTGGCAGGTGAAGTTCTCCCTAGTTGAGAGGGAGTGTTAATTTTGGCAACTAGGACCAAACTTCACCTTGGACAGCTCATATGAGGCATCTAATATTTTTATTGGATTCCTCTCTCCGAGAGGTGTAGGATTGATCTAAATATCATCCCATTCTGACATGTACAAATGGAATTATGAATTTATTTTGATTATGGACAAATTGTCAAGGTCGCCCAGAAAACTCATGTAAGCTGAGAAGCCCAACAGTGACGTCTATTCATCTTCAACGCTACATATAAATACAAGGTGCCTCCTCATTTTGGCATCTCATCTCATTCACTTTCTCTCTCTCATCTATATTGGGTACGGATTTCTGGGCCTCTCTCTCTCCACAGGTGCAAAAGGAAGACTCTCTTTTCTAGCTACTGCGTTGACCAAATTTCACCGAAATTTTAGGAGGTTGACTTTGACCAACGTTGACCCTATTTGACTTTGGTTTTGTGAGGGAGACTTCTTTTTGGGCAGGTCGTTGTTCTGGGCACAAAAATCGAGGCAGTTTGACCCCAGTGTTGACTGCCCTAATTCAAGTTGTTGCATTGACTACCCTAATTCAGGTTGTTGCATTGACTTTTCTTGACTAGATTTGACTGGTTATTTTCAAACTATTTTGGGCTGCATTATCTTGTTGTTGGAGGTCGAGCTGACCAAGGTTGACTGAGTTGTTTTGGAGGTCAATTTCAGCCCTCTTGACCAACACTGTCTTTCTGGTTAGGGCTTTATGTTTTTGTTGTTTTGACTTATCAGTTTGGGCAAGTGAATATTGTAAATTGTACTCTCTCTCTCTGCTGAACTTTTGAAGAATTATAAGAAGAATTGATCAAGGGTTTCCCAACATTGGGGTTTGTACATGGCTGGTGCCATATCTCGTGTCCTCTTGTATTGGCTTGTCTTCTACTGTTATTGTTTATGTTCTATCTACATTTTAATATCATGTTGATGTGATTGGTATACTAGATATGATATTGGGCTAATAAAGAAAATTGAAGTAAAATTGCTCTAAGCATAGAACATACCATTGTTATCCTAAAATTAACACTTACGTTGTTGGGTACATACTTCCGATACAGGAGAGACCATAAACAATTAAAATTGATTTGCACCTTTTAAGTGTTGATTTTTGTGTAGCATTAGGAGGTATTCCTGCATGCCAAAGAGGTCTCCTAGTTGGCATCATAGTATTAAAAGTCGATCAGTCTAAACTGGAAACCGACCAAACAGGTTGGTTCATTGGCTAAACCACCCGGACTAGCTTAAAAATCGGGTTTTGTTGATGTGCTCTAGACACAAAAATTGGTGGAGAAGCTAAGGCACATGAGACCTCCAATACCTAGAAAGGGTTTGGACAGATTCTAAACAGTTTGGGAGATATTAAAATAATTAATATTTTTTAAGGAGTCCCAAAGTCTAAACTTAGGGAAAATAAAATATTAATGTGTATTAATATAAAATTGTGTTAGAAAGGTCCAAAAGTCATGGATCAAGCCAGATCTAATCTTAGCCGTTGATTAGGGACTTCATCTCGATCGTTGATTTGTCAACGAGAAAAGTATAAGAGGAGGCTTGAGGGTCACTTGGAGAACATACTGAGGGAGACCAGTCAGTTCAATTTCTGGAGCGGGGTTAGCTAAGAAATTGAACCAGTGGTCTGGTGAGCAGTCAGGAGGCAGCAAGTACGGAGCAGAGAAGCGGGATCAACCGGATCAGCCACTGGAGATCAACGCTGAGGCAGCAGAGGCAGACGCAGAGATAACAGAAGACTGCGCAGTCACTTGATGGGCCTACATGAGTGACGCAGAGAGGCCCAGGGCTAACGCAGTCAAGCAAGGGCTGACGCAGAGGGTTTGAGAGCCACGCAGAGGTCAACCAGGCTGACGCTGGGATTGGGAGAAGTGCTGGAGAATTATTTCTCTCTGTGGGTAAGCCAATTTGGCACCCTGTTGTACAAAAAAATTGTTGAATAATAAAATCCTCCCTTGCTGCACTGGTTTTCCCACGTTGGGTTTTTCCAGGAACTTTTGTCCAAAATATATGTTTCAATGTGTTAATGCTTGTGCATATGATTGTTTAGGTATGACGGTGTGATATCTACAGCAGTATTTATTTTAATGTTTATTGAAGTAATTTCATAAATAACTTATTGTGGAATAAGTAGGAAAAATAAATCAGTTGCTGCAATGATAGAATTTTCACATGGTATCGGAGCAAGTAATAAGAGACAGAAAGGGAAAATCAGTTATGGGTCGAGACCACGATGCAGAGGCATCCACGTCAGGGGACTCAAGCATATTTTCAAAAGATTACACAAGAGGAAGAGATTTCGATTTCTCTATGTTGGCTTCCAGGCTAGAAGAAGAAGTGGCGTGTATGACTAGTTCTGCGTCATCAGAAGTATGGTATATAGACAATGGAGCTTCGTGGCATATGACAGGAATCAGGGAGTGTTTCTCAAAATATCAAGAAGAGAAGATGAACTTTCAGATCACCATGGGGAACAAGGCAAAGTGTACTCGAGTAGGGAAGGGTACCATAGTTTTTCAAACAGAATCAGAAGAACAGTTTCGTGCTACAAATGTACTACATGTACCAGGATTGGGGATGAACTTCCTTTTCGTGTCGCAACTACAAGGCAAGGGCTATGACGTCTACTACATCAACGAGAAGGTATACATCAAACACCCAAGCTGGAAAAAGAAAGTACAGATCGGGATCAAAAGAAATCGGTTGTATAGATTGCAACTAGAATCACCAATGGCACTAATAGGCAGTCATGGAGACAAGCACTTGAACGAACTATGGCACAGAAGAATGGGTCACTTGCACCATGGAGCTCTGAGAATTCTCAAGAGCACTGTAACAGGAGTTCCAGATTCGAGTACGGAACGAGATGATGTATGCAGGGGATGTGTTCTAGTAAAGTATGCCAAGGTAGCATTTCCTAGGAGCAAACACAGGGCCAAGAGTGTACTAGGACTAATACACTCTGATATCTGCGGACCTATGTCCGTCAAAACTCTCTGTGGTGCTGAGTATTTCCTTACCTTCATTGATGACCACTCAAGGAAAACGTGGATTTATTTTTTGAAAACCAAGGATGAGTTTTTCTGTTGATTCAAGGAGTTCAAGGCTCTAGTGGAGAATCTGACTGGGAAGAAAATAAAATTTTTGCGCTCAGATAATGGTGGAGAATATGTCGATAAGGACTTCACTGATTTTTGCGCTAAGGAGGGCATCAGAAGAGAGTGGGCAGCTCCATATAATCCGGAGCAGAATGGAGTAGCAGAAAGAAAGAACAGGACTATTGTAGAAGCAGTTAGGGCCATGATGTATGATCAAGATATGCCAAAATTCCTATGGGCAGAAGCATGCAACACAGCAGTCTATGTTCAGAACAAGACTCCTCATCGGGTAGTCGGCAAGATTACTCTAGAAAAAGTCTTCACAGGGAAGACACCTGAAGTTAGTCATTTCAGGATATTTGGGAGTCTAGCATATTGTCGCATACCCAAAGAAAAGAGGAAGACGTTGGATCAGACTGCAAAAAAGGGATATCTGGTAGAATATAGCGAGATCGCTAAGGCATACAGAATCTATCTTCCAGGGTGCAGGAAGGTAGTAGTACGACGAGATGTAAAGCTCATGGAGGACAGGGCTTTCAGAAGATCTCGCGAGATGCCTTCCGAGGAGCAATCGAAAGAGAAGCCGTTGGTTAAACCTCTTCAACCAACAGAAGTAAAGAATTCTTCCTCAGGACAGGAAGATTCTTAGGATGAGGAGGAGGAGCAAACAAAAGCACCTGCTAGCAGAGGAAGAACTAGCAGGGAACTTCGTCAGATTTTGTGAGATGGAGAGGACTTCATTGGTGCATCAAGAAACAATAAGGGGGAGCGAAAACAACCAGATAGATATCAAGCATTAGCAACTCAAGATGGAGAGCCTGCTAGTTTCAAGGAGGCAGCTCAACATCAGGTTTGGCTAGATGCGATGGTAGAGGAATACAACTCCATAATGGTAAATGATGTCTGGGAGGTGGTGCCAAGACCTCAAGACAAATCAGTGGTAGGTTAAAGATTGATCTACAAAATCAAATACATTGCAAACGGCAGTGTTGAGAAATAAAAGGCCAGGTTTGTGGCTAAGGGGTATGCTCAAAAGGAAGGGATTGACAATGAGGAGAACTTCGCCTCGGTAGCCAGGTATTGATCCAAATGGATCCTAGAATACTCTCTAAGTCTTCAAAATCATTCAAAAGATCAATACAATCGCATGGGAAGAACCCTTAGAAACATCAGAAAACACTATCAGGAGGCGAAAAACACAAGAAAATAGTGAAAACAGAGCTATCGGCAGCTTGAACAGTGAATGCACAGTAGTCGTCAAATCTGGTCGATCAACGGTCCAAATCTGATCGGCAAATCACAATCGGCAAAGGCTATCGGAGGTTATCAGTGGAGACCATATGGAACTTGCGATGGCGATCAGCGGAGTCAACGAGGACCGTCGATTAAGCGCGCAAATTGACGGCCCACATTGCATAGCAAAATCGCAATCGGCAAACACAATGGAGCACGGCTATAGACACATATACATATATGCGATGTGATGGTTGGACTTGATAATAATTATAAACGAAGTTTGATATATTTTGAAATCCGGGAAACGTCAATTTCCTTTGTATTTGCAATTTTCGTTAAATAAACGAAATATAAAGAATCAAGCGTCGATGCGATGAACTGGACCCGAAAGGGGTTTATTAATGTTGTTGAATACTATTTCAAGTCCGATAAAGCAGGTTTTTCAATGTTTTAACGCATTTTTAATATAAAAGGGAAATCCACGAAACAAGTGGGATTTCGAGAGGCCAAAGGCAGTAAGTGGTTTGGGCCGGGCTCTGCCTGATCCCATACATAGGCTACCACGTGTCCAGGCTGAGGAGAGAGGAAACCACCCTTATCGGGCGGTTAACCTCCGTACGAAAGAGCCGCCCGAAATGAACCACAGCCGTTGGATCTGGATCTCCCAGATCAACGGTGGAGATGCGATATCGCTACAAAGGCAGACCCGATAGGAGAATAGGACGCATTTATGAATATTTGAAGTCCGGATGAACAGTGTTTTTGGCGGATTTTCACAGTTTTGAATGCATTTCTCTGTGTTAACAGAAAGCAGTCGTTTCAGGGATTTCAAAGGCCCGATGCACTCATCCGTTGCAGAACAGGTGGCCACCTCCCCTAAAGGTGTTATGCCATGATTGCAAATGCTTAGAAGAGGGATTCGAGTGGACAGAGGCCGGGAGATAGAAAGCCGAGAAGAGGAAATGAACAGACAGCGCAGATTGGCTTTAAAAGCCATAGACCGACAAAAACAAAGGTAGGCAGTATTGAAAACAGTGCTGAGACAGAGCAATAGACACAGAGAGTCAGTAAGGAGAGTCTGTGTACTCAAAAGAGACTTGGGGGATCCAAGTAAAGCCTTATTGTTTTGTATTTGTTGTGTGAGGCTCAATTTGAGCTCATTGTTGTAAAACTCTGCTTTTGAAGACATAATAGAGAGGCCACCACTGAAGGCTAGACCAGGAGATGTAGACCAGGAGTTTTGGGTGAACTCCATATTAAACTTGTTGTGTTTATGTGTGTTGTCTATTATGCTTCTTTAACTGTTTTATTGTCTATGTATTTTGCAATCTTATCGATCCATTGCATAAAGTAACATAAGCAAATCCATGCACATGAGTCTGTAATACCTTAATAATTGTCTTAGATCTCATTATCAGATCAAGTGGTATCAGAGCTTTAGGTTGCTAGGTTAGACAAGCTTGTGCTGGATTGGTGAATGATAACTAAGTCAAAGCTCAAATTAGGAGAAGGAGAACTGGTTGAAGCTAACCCATAAATAGGAAGAGTCTATCCTAGGAGGGAAATGCCAGAAGAAAATCCCTTGGAATCAAACTCTCAGTTCATGGACAGTTTCATGACCATGAGAGCTATGGTAGAAGAGATTTATCGAGAATTTAAGAAAGGTCGAAGCGAAGATTCCTCAACCTCCAAACAAGACAAAGGAACAGAGGAACCTCTTCTAGATGGCCATTCTGAAGGCAAAGGGAAAGGAAAAGCGCCTCCTCTAACAACACCTCCTTCTAGCCCTTTGATTAAATTAGATGTAAAATTTGATTTGCCAATATATGATGGATAATTAAATGCAAAAAAGCTAGATAACTGGATTAGACAGATTGATGTATATTTTAGGGTGCAAAACATCAATTCAGAAAGGAGAAAGATTCAGCTGGCTAGTCTTCGCCTTGGAGGAACTGCCTAGTGTGGTGGGAAGGTAGGACCCAAGCTGATTTGAAGAAGCATGGTAAAATTCTTTCTACCTGGAGTGAATTTGTTTCTGCCATTTAAAAACAATTCTATCCATTAGCTTATATGCAACAAGCTATGATGAGTTAGCAAACTCTTCGCCAATTAAAGGGGCAAAGTGTACAAAGCTACACCCAAGAATTTAGAAAAAGAGCTTTAATTCTAGGCATTTCTCTAGACTGACCTGAAACTTTGTTGAAGTATATAGGTGGTCTACACAGCTATTTGAGGCACACCATTCTCATGTTTAACCCTACTAGCCTAGATGAGGTATCTGTTCAGGCTACACATCTAGAGGCTGGAGGCAAGAATGTGAACCTAGAGATTGGGGGATCATCACAACCCACTGCAAGCAAGAACAAGGAAAAGAGGAAGCAGAAATGGAAAGAGAGGAAGGCAAACGTTGTACAGAAAGACAAACCTTCATGCACTCACTGCAAGAAGGATGGACATGATGATGAACATTGCTGGTATTTGCACCCAGCGTTGAAACCCAAGAAGTTCGATGGCAAGAAGAAGAAGACTGTTGCTGCTATACAGAAAGATTTGGGGTCGGACTCAGGTGATGAAACAACAATCGCAGCCACAGGTATAAAAGGTAAAAATTTTGAAGCATCTACTAGTAATTTTGCACAATCTATTGATAATGAATAAAATGAGAGGAAAAGACACGAGCTTTTTCATATTAGAGTTATTTCCAATCATCAAAAGATTGATACTTTATTTGATAGTGTTTCACAAGTAAACTTGATTTCTGAAGCAATTGTAAAGAAATTGGGACTACTAACCACACCTCACAAGAAGCTATATCCATTAGGTTGGGTATGTGATAAAGGAAAGCTACAAGTGACTAGACAATGTAAACTTAGGTTTGCTTTCGGTTCAGCATTTGTAGATGAGGTTGATATAGTTCCCTTTGATATATGTGGTATTGTTTTAGGAAGTCCTTACTTGTATGAAAGAAAAGCCATTTTTTATAGAGCTGAAAATAAGTATCAACTCACAAAAGATGGAATAGAATATATTGTAAGAGCTCATCAGCTCAAAAATAACTACACTCTCATTAACTCAGGGCAGATGAAAAGAATTGTAAATTCATGCAAGAAATTTTTACTAATGGTTGTAAAGGAAAAGAAACCTGATAAAACCAATGTATTTGAAGGCTGTGATGCTAAACAACAAGCTGATTTAGAAAAAGTTGTTTCAGAATATGATATCCTATTTCAAGAACCTAAAGGTCTGCCACCCAAAAGGGAAATTGTACATGATATTAATTTGCAGCAAGATGCTCCATTGCCTAACATTGGAATGTATAGGTTATCCGCTTTAGAGAATGCAGAGATCTTTTTCTAAAAGATTCTCACCATGACTTAATTAATACCCTTTAATTAATCATATTTCCTAGGTTTAGACTTAGGAAACATTAAAAACTGATTAATTATTTTAATTAAGTCATTTGTAGGTGGAATTTCCATAAATGATTTTCGGGTTTTGGAGAACATGTATTCTAGTCTCTCCACCAAATTTCATGGCTAGAACACATCCGATGCTACAAAAACTAACACTCCCTCTTAGCGATGAATGTGTTCTAACGTTGCAACCCACTGAAGCAACACCTTGTCCTTGCACCACCTCTTGTCACACTGTTGATGTCTGGCTGCCGCTGCCCACCAACAACTGCGCAACTCTGACATACGTTGGATCTGTGCTACTGTTGGCCCTGTTGAACTGTTGTCAACACTACATCTGCACTATAAATCCCTCTCCATCTATTGTTGCTACATCTGCAACAATTGCAACTGAAAAGCATCCAAAATATTGAATCAATTGTGATTAGTATGATGCATCTTTCACCTACATCCTGCCTGTTGCTAGACTCTGTGTTGTCACTGAAACCTTTGCGCTGTTGCTGACTCTGCTTTGTGCCAACTGCACTGTTGCCAACTCTGCACTGCACTGCCTAGTATCTGACCGCTACTAGCCACTGCATCTGTCACTCTGGCATCTGACTGCACCATCTACCACTGATCCATCCTGCTACTGAAATATTGTGGGCTCCCGTAGCAAGGTTTTGATTCAAGAGGTGGACCTCCTCAAGAATCTTGCCCATCCTGTAGCTCTCTAGGGCTACAAAACCAAATCACCCCACCTCACTCCTGGAGGTATATCAGTGATCATGGAAAACTCTTCCTCCAATCTGGAGGACAGCCTGTCGATCTCCGCGGATGCAGCCTGTTGATCCTGCTTCTCCTCCTTGTCCTTCTTCCTGAGAGGACATTGGGTGCTATAGTGGCCAAGCTCACCACATCTGAAGCATTTGACCTTGGAAAGGTCCTTCTTCCTCCTGCACTGCTCCTGTTGCCCCTTTGATGCGAGGGCCACATTTTCCTCTTCCTTTACTTGCTTCGTCCCATTGTTGTTGCTGCTGCCACTGATGGTGCTCTTCACCAAATCTCACCTCATCTCCTCCTACTGCAGATCAACCCACATTCGATCCCACTCTGGCAACTTGTCTCTGCCCAGAATACTCTGGACGAAGACCTGCCAGTCTTCGGAAACGTTGTTTAGAGCTAACCGCACCAATTCTATAGGTTGGGGCGCTGACCCTACTGCAAACAACTGGTCTCGGACATCATGAATCCTGGTGAGGAAGGGGTCTATGCGTTCCCCTTTCTGCATCCTCGTATATCTCAACTTCTCCTCAAGATACATCTTCCGCTGCTCGGAATGGTATAGCGTAACAAAAGCTTCCCACATCTTCCTAGCAGTATCTTTGCCTGCTATGTGAGACCACATGATCTCGAACCCCATCGAAATCAACCTCTTCGCTTTCGTCATCTCCTTCTTGTAGGTCTTCGGTAGATCTGCATTTGCAGGCACAGCTACCACACTATCGATGTAGGCTTTGAGATCGTTTTCATCTAGAAGACAAGAAATTCTTGCCTTCAGAATCACGTAGTTGGAGGCTCCTTCCAATAATTCCTGATCTCTCAACCCTGCTGATGCCATCTCTGCAAAAAGTCGAATTACTCCTCTTCTCCTCTGCGCAGCTGCTGACTAGCTCTACGTACTCCCTGCTGGAGTGTGCAAATCTGCTCTCAACTACTTCTACTCTGTTGTGAGAAATCGAACTCCTGGACTAGAAGTTCCCTAAGGAAAGAATTCCCTCAGTGTGTGCTCTTTCTTCCTCTTGACGCTAGTTTGCACTAGCAAAATAACTGCGTCCTAGTTGGAGATCTGCCTCTACCTCTGGTAATCTTTGATCTGGAATATTTATTCTCTGTCGACTCTCTCAGAGAAATAAATTTTTCCTCAAAAATTGACCCTTCTGGCCAAGGATTGCACTGCCTCTGAGGGTTTCGAACTGTTGCCTATGCAGGGCTACGAAATCCCTCTTTCCTTCTGCTACTGAGTCTCTGGCTTACAATCTGTGCTTTGATACCATGTGAGAATTCCGAAATCCGGAATCCTACTGCAGCAACTAATAATATTTTTTATATTTGTTAAATTATTTAAACAAATTATTTGCATTTTCCTATGGCAAAGATCGAAACATATACACTGCAGCCTTCGCAAAATAAAATGCTGCAGAAGAAAAATAACATTGGAAGAATAGATGCACACACACACAAATACACAACTCGGGAAAACCGGTGCAGCAGCTAAGGGTTTGATTATTATGCAATAGTAAATCTGAATACAAACTATGGATGCTCAAATCTAGCAATCCATTTAGAGAAATGACTGACAATAAATCTAGTGAGAAAAATATCACTCCCACTGGTGATCCGACATTGACCTTGGCTCAAGTTGAGTTGCTCTCTGTCGCCTCTGCGCAGTCATTGTGTCAGCGTACGCAGTACTATGTCCCACAACTCGGAATTGCTTCCCTCTCACTATTTGATCAGCAGTTGTCTAAAAGATGGATCGTCCTGGCCTCTAGACTCTCTCTTCGGCTTCTATCACTGAATCACTGCTTCTCCCCAACAAAATACGGAATCCCCTTTGAAGCACTGCACTGCCTCTCTATGGCACTCACTAACTCTCTGCAATGCACTCATCGAAACTAGAAAATTTTCCTTTGGCCTTACTATCCCTGCTCCTCTCTTACTGCTTCGAGCTCACTAGCTCTCTCTCTGGCAACTCAGCGTTGCTACTCTGGAAATCGATTTCCCAGTGAAATCAAATTGTTGGTGTATCAAGTGTGTTCTCCAAGCCCCATTGAGTTTCTTCTTATAATCTCTCGTTGAGACATCAACGGTCATGATTAAAACTTCATCGATGGCTAAGATTAACTAGAACTGGATCCATGTCTTTTTCTAGAAGATTCTCATCATGACTTAATTAATACCCTTTAATTAATCATATTTCCTAAGTTTAGACTTAGGAAACAATAAAAATTGATTAATTATTTTAATTAAGTCGTTTCTAGGTGGAATTTCTAGAAACGATTTCTAGGTTTTGGAGAATACATGTATTCTTGCTGGAATTTCTAAGTCTAACCCATTAGAAATCCTCCATGTACTTTTGATTTATTTCTGCCTACTTGTTCTGATTAATTAACAAGTTATTTACCATGTAAATACTGAAAATAAATAAAAGTACATACTCAACACATTACAGATCATCAACTGAAGGAAACAAAACAAGCACACAAGTGACACCGTTGTTTTTGGACCAATGTCCCCAGAAAAACTCAATGCAGGAAAACCAGTGCAGCTATCTAAGGGTTTGATTTATTAAGCAGTTTCATAATACAATCAAGGTGCCAAATCCGGCTCATCCAACAGAGAAAAATCTCAGCAGTAGTACCTCTCTACTCGAAAGCAGATATTCCAGTTGAAACCCTAGATAAACACTCCGACAGCTTCACAACTCCAAAATGCCCCACGAAACCCCAGCGTCAGCCTCTCTCTAGCCCAACGTTAGCCCAGCGTCACTCTAGGTTGGCCTGCGTAAGCCTCTGGAGGCACTGCGTCAGTCCTTTGGCCCTCTGTGTCACCCACACTGGCCCTCTGAGGCACTGCGCAGCTCCTGGCTGCCTCTGCGTGAGCCCTGGCTAGCTCTGCGTGAACCCTTGGTTGCTTCTGCGTCCCTCTCTCCAGCTACTACATTGATCCTCCTGGTGCTATCTCTGCCTCTCTGCTTCTGTATTCACTGCCCCTCAGCTGCAACTCTGATCACTCTCTCAACTTTATCAGCAAACCCAACCCCAGAAAGTCGAAATCTTGATCTCTTGGTGTGTTTTCCATGTGACCCTCAAGCCTCCTCTTATACTTTTCTCGTTGACAAATCAACAGCCGAGATTAAGTCCCTAATCAAAGGCTAAGATTAGATCTGGCTTGATCCATGACTTTTGGACCCTTCTAACACAATTTTATATTAGTTCACATTAATATTTTATTTTCCCTAAGTTTAGATATAGGGAATCCATTAAAACTATTAATTATTTTAATATCTCCCAAACTGTTTAGAATCTGCCCAAACCATTTCTGGGTATTTGAGATCTCATGTGCCTTAGACTCTCCACCAATTTTCGCGGATAGAGCATATCCGATGCTACCCCAAATCAACAATTCTAGCCTCTCTGCCAAATTTTGTGGCTAGAACACATCCGATGCTACAAAAATTAACACTATGCACATCACTAGTTTTCGAGATGCTCTCAAAGATTTGACAGAGAGGGTTTCAGCATTACAAGGGGGAACTTGGAGACAATGCCAAGTATGCAATGAAAGGAGTTGGAACAGCTTCATTTCAGCGAGAGTTCGGAGACTCTCTACACATGAGAGAATTTTTTGTTTGCAACAAGATTGAAGAAGAATCGGTTCTCTATCTCAGCAGTGGAAGATAGTTATAAAGTTGCATTTGTGGAAGGGTTTCCTCAGTCAAGTCTGAGGTCATTTTGCAGACAGTGAAGAGCAGGTTTTTGGTACAGGGAAAGGTGTGCCCTAATTGATCAGGTATTAGACAAATACTAGAGAGCTAACATGGTGCAAAACCAATCTAAGAAAACTTGACAGAGAAGAAGATTAAGTTTTTGAGGTCAGATAATGGAGGAGAGTATACTTCAAAGGACTTCAATGATTTTTCTACAAGGAGGCAAGGATCAAGAGGGAGTTGAAAGTTCCCTACAACCCTTAACAATTTCTTCCTTGATCAAGAGATAAGTACTTTCAATAAATAAATAAATATTTTTTCCTCCTTTGATTTTTGGTTAGCCTCTTGTCCTTATATTTTTTAATATTTTTTAAAATGATTGCTTGGTTATGATTTTTCCGTTGTTTCCATGGCCTCCTCAATGGGGTTTGAGGAAAGGAAGAATAGGTCCATTGTGGAGGCAGCCAAGGCAATGATTCATGCAGCAGATGGTAGCATACAAGCAATTTTTGTGGCAAGAGGGTTCTCCCAAAAAGATGGAATGGACTACAAGGAGACCTTTGTTCCACTAACCAAATGGTCAGTTTCTTGTATGACCTAAGGGCTCAAGCACAAACTCAGCAAGAGTGATTGTTGTTTGAGAGGGAGAAATTGTACAGATTGTTAGGACATCCAAGACCGTGCCAGATGACTTGACGAGCTTCCAGTTTTGAGGAAGTAGATAGTCAGGCAAAGTGGAAAGAGCAGCCTTCCAAGAGGATGTCATGGGTTGAGATTATCAAGATGCTCAGAGACATAAGGTCTCTGGCAGCAGTATGCCTTCTTTGAGGGGACTATGTTAGACAACAAAGACCAAATGCGATCTTCCTTGGACAAGGGAAGTACATTGTTTAGAGTTTGAAGAGATTCAATATGATGGAGTGCAAGTCCATGGCTACACCTATTGTGACTAATCTAAAGAAGCCGAGTGATTCTGCTTCAGACTCAGATTTGGTGGATCCCACGATGTATAGGCAGTTGATTGGATCCTTGATGTACCTGGTTAACACAAGGGCGAATATTTCTTTTGCAATGAACACCCCAAGCTAGTATATGGATGAACTGAGGCAGATACATTGGGTTGCAGCAAAGCATGTGCTGAAGTACCAGCGTGGTACAATTGGATATGATCTAATATATGTCTTAGATAGTGAAGTGAGGCTACAGGGATATACAAATTCAAATTGGGCTAGCAATCTAGAGGACAAAAATAGCACCTCGAGGTGTTGCTTCAGTTGGGATCAGCCATGATATCCTAGTTTAACAGGAAGTAGACTTATGTCACACTCGGCATAGCAAAGGTGGAGTATATCGTAGCCAGAGCTGCAAGTCAGGAAGCAGTGTGGTTTCAGAATCTACCTGCAAGGTTATTTAATCAAATTGAAGCACATTGAGATCAAATATTGCTTCATTTGAGACATGGTGCAAAGAGGAGCATTGCAAAGCGAGTACATATCCATAGACAAGCAAATTGCAGACATTCTCACCAAGCCTGTGTCTAGAGCGAAGTTTGCATACTTCGGAGACAAGCTTGGCATGGTGCAGAATGTCTTTCTTGTTGAGAGGGAGTGTTGATGTCTTTGCAGGATCAAGTAAACCGTTCTTGAAAATACAGAGAGGGGGGTGAATCAGTATTTCACTTCAATTAGTTAATTTTTTTTAATCTTCAAACATTAGTTAACATTAGCATCTGATCAAAACATAAATCAACAACACCATTCAAAAATGCACAATATCAAAGACAATAGACACGATATTTTTAGATGGTGTTGACCATTGAAGTACACTTGAAGACTCCATGCCCAAGGATATGTTAGAGGATTCTTGCATCTACAGAGCTCAGATATCATCAGGGCTTCTAAGCCCCGTCTTCTCTCTCTTCTTCTTCATTGTACTCAAATTTTTCAACCCTATGAGGATATTGTACAGTGACACTAGCATGATGAAATAGAGTCATGTAACAAGCCTAGGTAGCTTAGGACTTTGCTATCAAGTGAGTTCACTCTAGGGAATTTTTTTACTTAATTAATTATTTGTGCTTTTCAGCGCTTAATAATTAATTGAGTTTTTTCTCCCAGATATAACTCCAAAGTTGGAGTTTGGCTTGATAGCAAGGCCTTAAGTGAGTTTTGGTGTCTAGAGTCATTGTATATTACCATGTTAGATCACTCGTAAAATTTCGTGGAATTTGATTAGATGTAGGAATCATTTTTTAAATTATTAAAAATTTTCCGCAATGCGGGATTTTTAATAAATTGTGTATGTAAATTATAATAAGTGATGTCTAGAGAAGCTGGAGGGAGTATGAGTCGTAAAAATTGGACCTCTATACCTCAACTTTCTACTAAGACACAATTTGACAAGTATAAAATCATTTATAGACCCTCAAAACCCATTTTTCCTTAATCTAGGCGAAAATGTGGCAATAAAATAGATAGAAATTAAATAAATGAGAGAAAATAAAGATTTTATCCAAGTCAAAGATGCTCAAAAATGAGGTGGAAATTCACGAAGCGGTAAAGTTGAGGTCCAAAGTGATGTGGACTCCACGTAAGACCAAGAATCAAGGAATAAGCATGTGCTCATTGGGAAATCGAATTCGCTAGAGGGAGACCACGACTTCCTCTAGCAACTCGCACCTTTTGAGGAAGGAAACTCAAGTTACAAGATTAAGTTAGGAGTTTGGTGGGGACATGATTGGTTTCACTTGGAGATGGAGTGGAAAGTGGTCTCCTACCACTCCACTTCCACTACACACATGTTCCTCTCTTCTCCAACGAGTTCCTCAATCAAGGATAACGCATATCATCTTGGAGGTTCGATTTGCATGGATGAGATCTTGGTTGGTGCATTGGGATCATCCATTGTGCCACTTGGATAGAGACTCTCTCATTGGGATTGCTCCCATTTTTCTATTTAAATGGGCCATTGACTCCTATTCTCACACAAAAAAAACGAGCTGTTGTGCTTGGGGAGATTATCTTGCCTTGTACACTTAAAATTTTATGCAATTACAAGACTTTGGGGTTCATATGTGGTGTTTTGTTTCCATTTTAATGGTATAAATTCTTGTTCTATGCTTATGTTTTATTTGCTATGATTTATGATTGTCATTTCCATTTGCTCTATTGATTTACTAGTGTCTAGTTTCCTTGCACAAGTATTTGGATTCAAGATTATTTTAGAATTGGACATTTTAGCTAATTTTTGGTTGAACTGCTAAGATTTCCTTTTCATTATAATATCTAATCCTAAATGGAATTAACAAATTGTTTTGAGCTTGTCTAGAATTTTTTTGAATCGGATCTCAAGCGTGAGGGGACATCCTCGGCTGGACTATCCCACTCTTGAGGATAAAGTGGAAGTACTCACATATTTGTTTTTCCCCAAGTCTTATCATTTGGATTATTATGCAGGGATCTCCCAAGACTTGACTTGTGAATCTACTTCAAAACTATTTTCCCAAATTTTATTTTGAACTTCAATTGATATACATCGGCTAGCATAAAGCATATTTATAGCTAGGCTAGGAGAGGAGTTATACTCTAATCCTTGAGCTAGTTCATGTAAATTACTTGTGAATATTTTTGCAAACTTCTCTCACCAATATCCAATAATCTTCGGACCTGTTTTGCAGAGATTTAGCTGCTCATCTTAAGAATTATCTTGTTACTAATATTGGCAGGGATTTAGGCTCTCAAGGCTGTAAATCGTTTCCATATTTTTGCAGGCCACAAGCATTGTTTAGGAGTAAGGATTTCTCAAGGCCGTGGGCCTTGGGGACCTCTTCTCCTTCTCTGGTCGTGACCTTTTGAAAGCTGCCCTTCACCTCTGCTAGGCCATGGACCTTTTGGAGGAGGCCCCTCTTCTTTCCTTGCATGAAAAGCTGCCACAAATCTTTGTTCAATGAGTGAACACAAGTTGCCTTTTACTGCTGGCAGAACAGTGGCCAAGCAGTCCCCTATCTCTTTCTTATTGGACAGATTTCATCATCACAAGTGGCTGGTCATCTTGAGCACAAATCACATTGGAAATTTCAGTCTTGTATAGAGGAGTTTATTCATGTTTCATTTCCATAATCTTTTGTAAAACCCTCTTTGAATTGTAAGCCCTTCCTCACCATAAAAGGGTCTTTATCTTGTAATATCATAATAAATAAAAGTGACATTTTCTCTTGGAGCTTGGGGAACCATCCCTTTGGCATCCATCTCCTTCTCTTTCGGGAGAAGGCCTCTCTTCTTGTGTAGTTTTTATTAGCTTTTCATTTCTCATTTCTGAAGTTAGTTTAGATGTGCTAATGCTCTCCTGTTTTCATTGGCAAGCTAATATTTTCATTGTTTCATGCTAATTGTTAAATTTTTACCTCAAGCCATCTAGTTGCAAATTTTATATACTTGTTTCATGCTCAACTTGGTTTATTTGCAGTTTTGAATCTCATTTTGAGCACATCTTTGGAGCAATTCTTTGCAAGTTTCATTTTATTTGCAACCTAGCTTGGGGAATCTAATTGTGCATCTTTGGTTCATTATCTCATTCCAGTTACATGTTGAAACAACTCATTAGCCTATGATCTCATGCAAATTTCACTTGGATAATTGTCATAATTTACATTTCTCATTTCAAGGCATTTGAATTGGTATTTTAAATGTTGAATTAATCTTCATGCATTGTTTCCATTGAGTTATTGGTACATGTTTTATTGAGCAACAATACAAAGCTTATACCACTGTTGTATCTCTGTTGGAAGCACACTGTTATCAATATATCTCTTTGGATACATTTCATTAACACTTAGGCATTTCACTTGCATACTAAATTAGGCTTGCATTTCTATAAATTTACCTCCAAGCTTGGTTGAAGAGACATTTTAGGACAATTTTTCTGATTTTTCTTTCACTTGTGTACAGAGTAAGATTAAAACATGTGACCTCGCAATTCTCCCGGTGACTTAGTCCCCTTGTAGGAACGAAGGCAAGTGGATTGCAACGATCTTGGGAAGGATATCATTAATGATGGACATGTGCCTCCTCAGCCCATCTTCCTTGCAAGTCTCCCCAACCTTTAACTAGTTGTAAGAAATTGAAAGGGAGATTTCTCACCATAAACTAGGCATTTAATTAAAATTAACCAAGATAACTTGCATCTCACATAGTCTAACTTGGCACCATCTCATTTTGCATCAATTTGATTTGTGGGCTTTTCTATCTTACTTGCAATATTATATTGTATCTCTCTTGTACTTGTTATCTAAATTATTTGTTCATTTTCCATCGTCCTATTTTATTTGGGCATTTCCTTTAAAGGTACAAGCTTCATTTATTTTTGCGAGTTTTATCCTATTGCTTCATTTATCTTTGTAACTTGAAGTGTTATTTCCATTTTGCAAGTATATAATTTTTACTCGAGCATTGCTTATAAGGCATTCGTTTCTCTTTTTTACCTTTGTTGAATGTCATATTGATCTTAATCGAATTTTGTTGATTTTTGGTAGCATTGGATGTGCTCTAAGTCTCAAAATTTGCAGGGAGGCTTAGACACATGCATTCTCCAATATCCAAAAATCGTTTTGGGAAATTCCACCTGGAGACAGTTTTATTAAAATAATTAATTATTTTTAATGGCACCCTAAGTCTAAACTTAGGAAATTAAAATAATTAAAGGGTATTAAACTAACTGTGGGTGTAACTTCTAGAAGAAGACGAGGATCAAGCCAAAATGGTCTAAGCCATCGATTAGAAGTTAATATGGGTCATTGGTTGTCCAACAGAAAGATATAAGAAGAGGCTTGAGGGGCACTTGAGAAATACACACAAAGGGGAGATCAGAAGTTCGATTTTTTGAAGCAGAGCAGCTGCCGGAAAGATTTTCGATAGTGATCTTTTGCAGTGAGGACTAGGGATAGTATCCGAAGGGAAATCTTTCCCAAACAGAGAATACTCAGCAAAGAAGAGAGAGAGAGATATCCAGCAGAGGCAGCGCAGAGCCAGAGGCAGCACTGCAACATAAAAAATGTGTCACAAATATGTTGGGTTATGACTTTGACATCATCTACAGAAAAGGGAAGAAATTTTTTGTTGCAGATGCACTCTCAAGAAAGGATGAGGATGTGGAAGCATTGTTTTGTGCTATTTCTATTATCCAATTAGATTGGATAAATGAAGCAAGGGATGAATGGAAGAAAGATGAAGAAGTATGGCCACTTATTCAAAAGTTGCAAAAGATCCCAATTCAAACAATATTGTCAAAAATTGAAGAGGAAGGAAAAATCATATTGGAACCTGGAGCAGTCACAGAAACAAGAACCGACAGCTAGGAAATCGATCAATTTTAGAGTATCTCATCAAGTGGAAGAACTTACCCGTTGAAGATTCCACATGGGAGGACAATAATTTTATTTCAGAAGCATCAAGAACTACTCAAGCGTTGAGGACAACACTTTTCGAAGGAGAGGGGCATGTTAGGCCCCTATACTACTAGTGTAACCCCTTATTGTTATTAGTACAACCCACTTATTATATTGAAGTACCCATGTAGTGCCCATATTGTTACTATTGTGCCCCATAGAAGCCAACTATTGTTATTATTGTGCCCTTACATTATTATTGTTATGTCGGCTCTGATTATATTATGACCCCTTAGACTCCTATATATAGAAAGGAGGTCTTTTCATTTGTATCATCCAAGAATTGTTCAATTATGTAATGTAAAGGAGGTTGCTCCCTCGAAGAAGCTGAATTCTAAGGCGTTTATCTCTCTTTTCTATCTTTTTGTGAGCTAGTTTCATAACATTGACGCAGAGCCACGGAAAGGCAGCACAGAAGCCAAGAGGGAATCTGAAAATTTGTTGAAGGAATCAACTGCAGAAGCCAGAAGTCGGGGTGTCAGACCGGGAGGTGCAAATCGAAGTTCCTAGGCAACAAATAGATCAGTTGAATGGGTGACGCTATCCCCAGAGGGTGTGACGTTGGGCTAACGCAGTGACTGCCCAGAGGTAGCGTAGAGGCAACCAGGGGCAGTTCATTCAGTGGCTAGATCAGCCAAGATTTCCAGTGATAGTGTGAGGTAACCTCACTGATCTCTCTGTCAGTGATATTCTCTGTCACTGGATTGTCGGGAAGGCATTCAAAGATTGTATTCAGAAATTAATACTGCATAATAATAAAACCCTCAAAGTTGTTGCACCTGTTTTCCCGCATTGGGTTTTTTCAGGCACATTTGTCCAAAAATAACTTTGTAGATGTGTTGTATTTCTTCCTTGTTCAATTTCTTGTTTCCGCATTTTATTTAAATGGTGAAGGTTGCAGTGTATTCGTTTCAGTCTTTACTATAGGAAACAATAAATAATTTTGTTCAGTAATTAACAAATAGGAGAAACGTAATCAGTTGCTGCAGTAGGAATTTAGGCATCCAAATTTTCACAAAATTATCTTTTACATTGCTCATTAACTCTTATACTTGCTAATTTTTAAATAACATTGCATTGGGAAGTGATTGCCTTGCCCTTAGTCTCCTAGAACTTGTTGTTTTCAACAATTATTTCCTTTAAAAACCTTTCTTAGTGTCCACCCCCCTTGGCTTTACTTAGGAGAGAGCCAATACGAAGAGAGTTGGGATTAGGTGACAACCCCTTCTCTAAGCTTTGCCACCAAGGCCACACCTATTGGGGTCGAGGATTTTTCCCACATTAACTTAGGTGTGTAAGCGAGGCGGCAACAAGTGGAAACCCTTCCAAGAGAAAAACCACCAAACTCTTTTAATATAGGTCTTTAATGATTACCTCAATAGGAAGCTCCGACTTCCAAAGTTCTCTAACAGCCATTGGAAGGAGGCTCCAACACCTTGATTTACCAACTCTAACTAGAAGGACACTCGAACCCCCTGATTTACCAACTCCAACTGGAAGGACGCTCCAACACCATAGTTTTATCAAGCTTCAACTAAAAATATGCTCCAACACACTGCGACTTCTGGTTAACAAATTGAATTTCGACCCCTACAACTACCTAGGAATTTCGGTCAACTGTCCCAGAATTTTGGTCAACTTCCTCAATCAAACAGAGCAACAAAAGTTTCAGTCAACGTTGGTCATATAGGCCAGAAAATCCATAATCAATGCTAGTCAAAGCAAGTCAAACTTCCGGTCAAACTTCTGGTCAACTTCATTGGTCTTTACTCTCTCCCTCCTTCGTACGTGTGGACAGAAAATAAAGAACAGATGATTTAAATTGATGCCAAATGGAGGAGGTTGATTGGTAAATATATAGATGTCAAATAAGGAGGGTTTTGACCAAGGGTCAAACCCATTCGTATGGTGGGGCCAACCTGACTGTCGGGGGCCGACTTGAACTTCAAAAATAATATTTTAATTTCCTTTGAGTTTGTTGACTTGAATACCACCCCTAGCTACAAAAATTCAACACTCCATCTTAGCTAGGGATGTATTCATCTTGACTTCCTCAAATGTACATTTTGTTGAAACAATTTCTCCTTTCCAAGAAAAGATTAAAGGAGCTAGCTATGTTGATATATCCATCCACTACATGTGGAAAGCATCCCGCATCAGCATCATGCAAAGGAATCTAGTCACCCACCAGACGCATCCCCTTTGCAAATGGATCTAGTCACCCACTGGCCAAAGGCCTTCTAGGCTCCCACTGGCCAAATAACTTTTGGGGCAAGACTAGTCCTAGGCCACCAATTATCCAAGTCATCACTTGGAACCTAGTTAGCACCTATGACCTATGGTGAAACCCTAGGCCCATTTACCATTCCCACATGTCACATGCTATTGAATGAAAGATCTCTTACCCGAAGCTATAAGGCACTCACTCAACCCACTAGCCAAATAACAATTGCCAATATGGTCAAGTAACCCCTGACCAGGGGAGCACTCTAGGCCTTGATGCTCATTGGGCTAATCTCCCTAGTCACATGACATAGCCCTCGATCAATACCAATGACCCGTCAATATCCTAACCTAGGGAGAATCTTCGCCCCTTGATGCTACAACATCAACACTCCCTTTAACAAAGAGAAGCATTCTCAACCACTCCAAGCTTGTCCGTCAAGTATATAAACTTCATCCTTGTTAATTTTCCATTGTTCAATGTTATTACAATCACTTAGCCCAATCTTTTCTTAAATTAGCAATCAAATTTAATCTTCCAATGACAAACAGCAATTGTAGATAGAACAGTAAATGCAATGTGCAATAGAAGACAATCAAGAGCAATAATAAGAGACACAACATTTGGTCAAAGACTAGGGAAAAACCCCACAAGGGGGAAAACACTTTCAAATTCTTCTTCTATTAGATTGTCATCAAATGTTCACCAGAGAGATTACAATGTTCCAATTCATCAATCAAAAGTCAAAGTCAAACCTTTGACTATCCAACATGTTGACCATGTACATCTCAACAATCCAGGAAGCGGGATATATAGCAGTAGACAAAAAAAATTGAGCCAATGTGATCATTGTGATTCCAAATTTTGCAAAATTATTGTAAATGATTCTAGTATGACTATTAAGCCATGTAACAACACCTAGGTAAGCCTATGATTCTTCTCAAAGGGTTTCATCCTAGGGAGTTTTTTAACATCTCCAAATTATGTGTGTTTGTCAACACGGATAATTGGCAGAGTTTTTCTCCCAAATATACCCCAAAGCTAGGGTGGAACTCATTGACGAGGTCTTAGGCGAGTCCTAGTGTTTATTGAGTCAATGTATTTTTTATACTAAATCATGTGTCGTGTCGCAGAATTCGATTGAGTCTCAAGAATCTATGTTTGTGTATTTCCCCTTCTAAGGGTTGATATTGTAATCTTTTAATGTAAAAGTGTTATCTAGGAAATAATTTTGGTGAATGGTTTCTCATAATTAGAACACCATTACCAAAATATTTTTCAAATACACTTGGAGGGTGGAAAAATAATTAATCCCCTCGTGTCATTTTATTTTCGAGCTTACATAAAAATTAAATTAGCCAGAAAATTATCCAAAAAATAAAATGAAGGGAAATTTAATTACCCTCCAAGTGGAAAAATCATCAAAAACTTATTTGAGGCTTTGTTCAAAAGAAAAAATTCAAGTCAAAGATAAAATGCCTCATTCCCAAGGAAGAGGGACCCACTCCAGAAATTCGTTGGGGCAAAAAAGAACATTTTCCTAGCAGTTTGAATTTCTTGGACCAAGCAAAGAATTATTTTGCACAAGTAACGATAATTCTATTTTTTTGGGGGGTTCTCCATGGTCCAAAAATCAAATTTTGCCCCCTCCAGCACAGTGAACAAGGAAGATCGAATTATTTTGGAGATCTGTGCCAACTAATCAAGGGTTTGAATTTATTTAGACAAGGATCAAGGCATGGATTGAGCTACTAGTCATTATTTCCACTTGGAGGGGTCATTCGTCTCATTTTTTCTATATAAGGAAGCTCTCAACCTCCTCATGTCATTAGGATCTAACTAGATCGAAAATTTTGTATTGAGCTAAGCTTTGTTGGAATTTTGCATTAATAAAGACTTTTGGGTTCAATTCAAGGTGTTTTTGTCTCGCTAATCTGTGGTATGTGTTGGTAATTAAATTTTTTGTGCTTTATGCTCTAAATTTTGGAATATTATTGAGTATTGTTACTTCAAAAGCTAGCAATAGGAGCATATATTGGTACAAGAATTTTGCCTTAGCTGATGGATCTTGGATACATACTTACTGTTCACTTGATCTAGCAGATATCTCTAGATCTCGAGGGTTTTAAATATAGATCTAAGTCCATTCGAACTAACAATCAATCTTTTGAGTTGAACATAGATATACAAGTACGTTAGCCCTTAGAAATTTCCAAGTACACAAACTGAGGAAAGAAATATCTGTTGATTAATAAGTCGGAATATTTGTCTTCGAGGAGAGGTACTACTACCGAGGGCATTCTCCGTTGGGTGAGCCATTTCTGGCACCCTAGTTGTATTCTGAAAATTGCATAATAATAAAACCCTCTGAATAGTTGCACTGGTTTTCCCGCATTGGGTTTTTCCGGGGACATTGGTCCAAAAATAACGGTGTCACTTGTGTGCTTGTTTACTTTCAGTTGATGATCTGTAGATGTTGATACTGTACTTGTATTTATTTTCAGTATTTACATAGTAAATAACTTGTTAAGTAATTGAACAAGTAGGAAGAAATAAATCAGATAGTATAGGAAGAATTTCTAACAGGTTAAACTTAGAAATTCCAACAGTACTTTTCCTTTTGATCATTGTCCGTGAGAACAGCCACAACACTCTTGACGTAAGCTCCGAGATCATACTCCTCCAGAACAGCTATGATTCTGGTCTTCCATATGACATAGTTGGAAGCTCCTTCCAACCTATCATGATCTCTAAGCCCATGTGATGACATCTCACCCAAACTGTCGAATTGACTCTTCTAGTCACTGCACAGCACTATTCTATTGCCCAGCAAGTGAAAAATTTTAACTTTTGGCAAGAAAAGTCCTCTAAGGAGAAAATTCCCCTTCTATATGTCTTCGCTCTTTTCCGACGGATTTCTACCCAGGCAGAAACTACGCCCTTCAAGCACTGCCCTGAGGTTCTTTATCACTCCCTCTGTCTTTGCAAGCTCACGAACCAGAAATCATACCTCTCTATCGACTCTCTCAAAGCGAGATTTCCTCAAAATCTTTGTTTTTCGCGGCAAGGACTGCGCAATCCCTTCCAGGGGATTTGAATTTCTGCCAAATGCAGCTATTGGCCTCTCTGCTCAGCGTTGGATCTGCTCTTCCTGTTTCAAAATCAATGCTCTAATACCATCTGAAAATTCCTATACTCAAAGAACCCCTACTGCAGCAAAACTGAATTTACTTCACCTACTTGATTTTAATATACATTATCAAGTTATTTTCTAAATAATACTGAAGTAAATTACTTCTACAACCTACACCAATTTAATTTGATTACATGAAACAAAAAACCGAGCAAAGAACAAGATACATAGGACACCGTTATTTTTGGATAAAATAGTCCCCGAAAAAACCCAATGCAGGAAAATCGGTGCAACAACTCTGAGGGTTTTATATTATTAAGCAATAATTCTGAATACAATGTTGGATGCCCTCCCAACAATCCAGTTACAGAGAAAAATATAATGGCAGAAAATTGAGTAAGATTACCTCACTTCACCCAGTGGTTTCTGGTTGATCCGGCAGCAGACTGGCAAACCCCCGGCTATCTCTGCGCTGGCCCTACGTAGACCCCGCATTAGCGTCAAAGGCTCTACGTCAGCCCTTGTTGTCTCTTCTGCCTTCTGGAGCTTCTGCATCAACCTCTCCTAGCTATTCTGGCAGCTCCCCATCAAAATTCTAGATTTCTGCGTGAGGCAGTTTCTTCTTTGCGCTGGCTCTCCCTGGTTCAACGTCAAGCCTACATGGGCCAAGACTGGCCCAGCGTCAATCCCTCTAGGTGTTGCATTACCTCCACGAGTGGTTCTCTGCCTCTTTGCCCAGTATTCCTGAACTATCCCAACCCCTTTGCTGCAAAATGATCACTTAGTTCGAATTTCTCAGCTTCTTAGCCCCAAAAATTTCAAACTCTAGATCAATTCATTTTCTCTATGTGTTTCTTAATGAACCCCAAGCCTCCTTCTTATACTTTTCTTGTTAAGACTTCAACGGTCGAGATTAAGTCTCTAATCAATGGCTAAGATTAAAAACTTGACTGGATCCACTTTCTAGAACATTCTCACCCATATTTTGATTAAGACTCATTAATATTTTAATTTTCCTAAGTTTAGACTTAGGAACCCCATTAAAAATATTAATTATTTTAATAAAATACAATCCGAGTGGAATTTCACCAAACGGTTTCTAGGTTCTTTAGAACTCGTGTGCCTTAGCCTCTCCACCAATCTTCATGGCTAGAACACATCCGATGCGACCAAAAACTAACAGATTATACATTTATATCACAATTCTCAGTTCAAACCCTATGGAACAATCAAGGTAACATTAATTTGGGTTCACCCTGGATGGAAACTCTAGGATCCTTCATCTTAAATATGAAAAGGAAGTTTTTAACATTTTCCTACAGGAAAAAGAAAATAACACTTCAGGATGTTACACTGAAGCCAAATTCAATAACACCAGAAGACATACAAGATATTTCAAAAATAATTTTTCAAAACGGTAAAAAAATATTACAAAATATGCAAAAAGAAATTGACAAAATCACTTTTGATCGAAATGAAGTTTCTTGGCTTAAAAACCATAGTGAAAAATTATTAACACAAATTAAGAAGCTTAAGAAGAACAAAAAGTCATTGGAAAATAAGGTACAACAACTTATTGAGAGGGAAGCGTTGAATTCTTCAAATAAAGAAATTCAAGTTGAGGAAAATGGAATGAATATCAATCCAGTGAATATCACAACTCAAGAAGAAGACACATCAATTAAAGAAAAAACACACACAGATGTTGAAACAAAGGAAATTCCAAGTGAAGATTTTGTAACCAACTTGACGACATCAGAACCTGAAGTAAATCAAAATCTTGCCACACACATGATAAGGGAAACCAAAAGAACTCTTTATCTACATCTAAATCACAAGAACAAACATTTCAATCAATCTACGAATCTGTATCATTCAAAACATAAACAACAAACTTATGTTCCGAAGAATACTGGCGTGTGCACAACTCAGTTCAGTGATAACAGTTCATCACAAGTTTCCAGTGATCAAAAGATTTCACAAAAGATTAATTTAGGATGGTCAGATCCTTCCTCCGTGCGACAATTTTATATATCACTCCAAGGATCATATCAACTTGTATCAACAAAGATCACTATCCCGAAATGAGAAGACATTCATAGCAGAAAAAGAGTCAAGCCCTTTCATCAACAAGCTTTGATGACAAAGCTTTTTGAAGAGGAAGGCAATGTTATGAAAATAATTATGTAAAAGTAATAAATATAGATAATAAATAATAAACATAATAATATGTAAATAAATAATAATTAGTTAAACAAAGAGGTATGTCTAAGGAGACATGACCATTCATAAAGGGACCCTTGTTCTGTATATAAGCAAGCCCCTCACTCTCAATTGTATCATCATTCTTACTCATACATTTTTTAATATATATTCTTGTATCTCAATGGAGATCTTTATATTCCAAGTCTTCTGGAGTGTTTAACTTGAAGAACGAACTTGTTCGTTCCAAGTCTCTTGCTGATATGTACCTAACTAACTCTAGGAATTGGATGTATAAAGTCTAATGCTTCCATTATTGTATGATGTGGTTAACTTCATGCTTCTATAGAGTTGGTTGTACTTGCTATCTAAGTTGTGCAGGTACATAATCTTCGAGATGGTGAAGATGTTCATAAGTAAATTTGATATGATAAGCATGATGAAGGAAGTGATTTGAATGATGATGATCAATATGACTTCAATAAGAAGGATGGAAGCCATGAAAGATTCTCCAATGTCATAAGAAGAAGTTGATCTCCCTAAGTTAAGAGGGAGCCTGGATAGAAGAAATCTCCTTAAGTTAAGAGGGAGGGCATATTATGGTCATAATAGATACCTTGAAAGAAGAAATTGGAGAATGCATTTTGAAAGGTTGCTAAAATAAGGAAAGCAAGATCTGATTGTAGAATATGTTGTTGCATGTGAAGTAGGAAAGGAAGATGTATGATTGAGGAATCTTCTGTGAAGATTCGTTTGAAAATCCTACTGTGATAAATTGAGAAGCAACATCAAGTTGTCTGAAAAACCCCAGAGGTTTGTGTTTACTTATGTACATTTGAAAGTTTGTTACTGATTTGGGTTGTGTTTGTATAGGTAAATCTCTCAGAGGTTTGATAGCATATTTTACATGTTGGTTACCAATTAGTTTGATCGGAGGAGATTTGTTACCGATCTGTTTGATCGGGGAGGGTTTTCTACCGATTGGAATAATCAGGAGTCTTGAAGCTTTGTGTGTAAGACACATTGCCTGGGAAGACATTTGGCCGGCACTTTGTGTTGATGTCTAGATCCCGAAGTAGGGAGGGTGGCATTGGTCATAGAGCTCTGACCTCGGATACGCACCTGGATCCCTGGGTTGATGGTTAGCAAGTAAGCCTGATGGTACCTAGAGATGTTGAAAGCTTTAGTCCATCTTAGTCCCACCCGGATGGATTGCCCTAGTCAGGAATCTAGTCTGTGGCTCCGCATGTGCCTAAACACTTCGTTGATCATGTGTTTTGAGATCTTCCATTTACCTCTATAGATATATGTAAGTATGAATACCTCCCTAGTTAAGAGGGAGTGTTGACGAATGTAACTAGGTTCGATCTTCATAATTGTACTTGAGTCAAAAATGAAATAGATTTATCAAAAGAAAGCAAAAGAAATTTTATTATTAATTAAATTGACTTGTTAAAGCATGGGTTTCATGCTTGGGTCAATTGTCATAGGTAAAGCGTCCATTGTAGGTTTTTAGAATTTGTAAGTCAAAGTCAAAGTCTACTTTGTTATGTCAAAATATTCCTCCATCAAGTCTCCTTGTAGTCGGCCTTCAAATTAATAGTCAACAAGTCGGCTTCACTAAATAGACTCATGTTGGCTCATTTACAGTGGGAAACAACTATATATAAGAGTGTAGACTTCACTCAACATGAATTGTAGAGGTACAAGTTCGGCAATTTCAGAGAAGAGTTCGGTGTATTACAGTGAGGGAATTCGGTGAAGTTGAAGTGAAGAATAACTCGAAGTTTCAAGGAGTTGAAGTGTCAATGCAAGCTGAAATGTTTAAGGGCCACCACCACCACAGACCAAAGTCTAGGGTTGTTACCACAGGACCGAGGCATAACTGTATTGCAGTGTTTATCATCATTGTTGTACCGAAACTTGGGCTATCTCCACAGGACCGAGGACTGAAACTGTATTGCAAGACAGTGTGTGCTATCATTACAGGACCAAAGTTCACTGAAGCACTATATGATCATATGTGTACTAACTCTACAAGACCAAAGTTTATCACAGGACCGAAGCTCATTTGGGATATCACAGAACTAAAGTATTGAAGCTTGTTTGGAACTATCACGGGACTGAAGCATAATTAAGATGCCACAAAACTGAAGCATGATGTGTCAAGGTTGACTTGATGGATGGAAGTAGTCTTTAGTATAGATTATATGGGTCTTGGTCATCTCAGTCTTTGTTTTGACTCTATAGAAGGAAGAATTACTTGACTGGGTTTTCCCGTACGTAGGGGTTTTGCCCTGGCTACGTGCCTACATCTCGCGTCTTTTTCTATTTGTTGTTTGGCATTAGTCTTGATGATAAGAAAATATAAATCGAAAGAAAGGAAAAATAATACTGAAACATCACAAGGTAATGTCATAATAAGAGAAATCAATTAACTTGCCACCCTATTGGATTTCTCAACAAATTAAATCAGAACATTGCCATACATGATAAGGGAAAGACAAACCAAAAGAACTCATTATCTACATTTGAATCACAAGAACAGACATCTCAGTGAATCTACGAGTTTGTATCACTAAGAACAGAAGAACAGATCTATGTTCCAAAGAAAATTGATGTTTGCACCATTTAGTCTTACAATAACAACTCATTACAAGTTTTCAGTAATCGAAAGATTACACATAAAATTGATTTAGGATGGTTAGATCCCTTCTCAGTGCAACAATTTTGTTTATCACTCAGAGGATACTATCATCTTGTAGCGACAAAGATCAGAAATCGAAGAATTCCAAAAGATGCAAATAGATTACAAAGACAAAGAACAGATGACACACCTTGTTAGTGATAAGCTTTGAGGACAAAGCTTTATGAAGAGGAAGGCAATGTTATCAATATAATTTATAATAAAATAATAGAAAATAATGTAAACAATAATAATCATAATTAATGATTAATTAATTAAATAGTTAGTAATGGAGAGGTGTGTCCCTAAGGACATAACTGTTGTGAAGAGGTACCTGCCTAGGGTATATAAGTAGGCCCTCACCCTTATTGTAATCATCTCATCAATTCTTTTATAATATTCAATATACAATTACTTGCCCTACAATGGATGTCTTTGTATTTGAAGTATTTTGAAGCTTACTTTGCCGCGTATACGAACCTTGTTCACTATAGACTCTTTTTGACTTCTTGACCTAGGAAAAACCCTAGAAGCACTCAATGGGTGCCTGACCTCTAAAATTAAAGACCTTGAGCATCAAAACCCATGCTCCAAAAATAACAATAATAATTTTTTTTTCATTTTACAAAATACAAGAATCAAAAGTACATTTCATATTTATGAAGACCAAACCTAGTTACACATTTTTCAACAAAAAGAAGTGTGAAATACCTAGAAAAGAAGGAGATAACCCTAGCGAAGAAGAAGGAGACATTTGTCAAGTAAAAGGAAGTTGAAATTCTCTCTGTTCTGCAACATGTGCAAGTTTCTAGGTTGTTGCAGGGGGGCCAAAGTTGCAGATTTGCAGTAGGGCTGAAAATCTGAAGCAGGAGGGCCAAAATCTGGGTTTGTTGCATGATTGAATCAATTTGACTAAAGTTGACTATTGAAGTTGGACTAATCATCTTGGGAGGCCGACTTGGGGGATTGGAGGAGGTCTTTTGGTCTATTCAAAGGTCTTGGTTATCTCATTTGATTTGATTCTAAAGAAAGATAAGAGAAGTTTTGGGTTTTCCCCTAGAAGAGGGGTTTTAGCCCTAGCTGAGAGCCTATATCTTGTGTCTCCATTGCCTTGATCTTCATGTGCTTATGTTTTTGGTAGCTGATTGATGATAAGAAGATAACAAGAATTTAAAGATAATCACAAGTAACTATCAAGACAAGAAAATCTTTCTGCCTTTTGATTTTCCAACAGGGGTGGGTAAATGTTTCCCCATGCGTCCCCACATCCCAAGAGCGTGGGAAATGTGGGGAGTGCACCCCCCACCTTGGGGGACATGTCCTGTGGAACACTGGATTTTATCTATCATTCTTGTATATCATAGCTAAATGCTTAGGGAAATCTTCACTGATCATTTTTGTATATAATACTTTGACGTTGGTTAACAAATTGCTTTTGACAATGTTTCATTTTTAAAATTGAAAAAATGTTAAGTTTTATCCTACTCAATGTGGTCATATTATCATACCTATTTTATCATCATGTCTTATACTTACACCTTCAAAAGCAATTCCTACTTTTATTTTTCCAACAAAATTATAGAAGTTAAACACAGACTAGAATTGGCAGTCAAATCCCAATAGGCAACAGAATCCTCCTGTAATATATTTACTAACATAACTACAAATGTCCAACACAAGCATGATCATGTCTTAAGATAATAAATAGATTATAATTAATTTTTTTAAGGTGCTTTGAGATTTAACTTAGTCTGTAGAACGTATCCTCAGATAATTAAAAAACCAATTTAATAAATTTAAACAAAATTCTATGGTTTTTTGTCATTCATCGGATGAGATTTTCCGAGGATCCCTGTTGATCATGTGATCACATTTTTCTGTTCCACGATGTACTGATTTCATTTTTGAAGTAATATATGCAGCAATTCGAAAAAATAAATTAAACTTTAATTTAAAAATTAGTAAAAGCAATGGAATGAGGACATAGCAGTCATGAGAGCTGTGAAAGGGGTATTCTTTTCATCCATTCATGCCAAAAAGTACATAACTCACCAACTGGCTTATACTGAAAGCCTGAAGTAACTTGTCCAATCCTGTTTACCATCCACACACTTGCAGGAAATTCTGCAGCTACCACAAGTCAACGTAGTTGTCAGTGTCCACTGTAGCAAGCAGTCTAAAGTTTTGTGAGACAAATAGTCATTGAATAAATAATTTTATGATGACAAATTGTCAGATGAATGCAAATGACTCAAAGGTTTTCACTTATCCTTCTTTTGCATTTGAATGAAACAAAACATGCAATTTGAAGAATGATTGGGTAAAAGATGCAGATATTTTTAGCATTTACATGAATCATAGCTGCATAATACCATTAATTTCTCTCCTGTGCACAATAATTTTTTTTTTGGAAAAAGAAGGGCAACACATTTGTGCAATCAGACATGACCCTGAGCTGTACATTTGTCTAAACATAACAATGAGATGAACCATTGTCTACATTTGGCTCAAGATAAATAAGGCATTAAACATATCTTAGGAGGACTAGACAGTGGAAACTGAAGCAATATTAATTTGTCATGTAACTTGATGGGCTCTTTATATGTAGCCATCCTTTTGTGATCCTTTTTCAACTTTTGAACCCTGCTTTTTCCTGGTTAAACACTTTTTTGCCTATATAACCACTCGTAAAAGCAGCTGAGCTTAAAGTGGCAGTTGTTCTTCAATAAGTTGTATTGATGGATGGCTATTAATACCACAAAATCTTGCACCTTTGTGCAAAGCCGAGATCACTAGTGTTTGCAATAGTGAATTTATTCCTTTTACGGCAGCAGAATTATTTTTTAATTTTGCAATTGGGGTTTTGTGGCCAAGGTCAATTTGTGAAGGTCGCTGAATAGTTTGCAATATGAAGATTGATTGGATGGGGCCACTAACTTCAGTCCCTAGAAGCTAGGTCACATGGTTCGCTTTTGAGTTTGGGTTCGGCAACTATTAAGTTTGATTCAGGTTCAAATTTTCTGATAAGGTTCAGATGGGGTTCGGCTTTAGGTACGTCTATATACATTTTTAAAATATATATATATATATATATATATATATATATATAGATAGATAGATAGATAGATAGATAGAGAGAGAGAGAGAGAGAGAGAGAACAAAATTATCGAACTAATTAAGTTCCATACTCAGCACATTACTCATTAGTAACAATAATGCACCTCTTTGCAATCTAGTGTTCCTCCAAGCCGACTTAGTTCTTCTCTCAAACTAACTCAATAGTGAGGTCTCCAACTGTAAAGATGCAGACACCACAGGTTGCTATAGATACAGATCTAGAGTGACTTCAAGGAATCCTTGCCCCTTGTTGCTACAAGCATAGGCCTGCATAGATCTACAAATGAACATTTGTCTTCAGAAAAATATTGTTGGCCATTGGAGAACAATTCTCCTGGACCATGCTCCTTAATTCAAATTGATTATGCTTTGGACCATTATTAGGGTTGCTTTGATACCAAAATGATGCAGATGGAAGGGGGCAGGCCTAAAGTGCTGAATGATAAACTCACAGACCATACATTCATCAATTTCCAGACAGAGAATTACAGAGATAGAGTACAAATTGCTTCAAATAATAAATCAAAGTTGCCATTACATTATACATATTACAAAACTGTTAGGTCAACACATACAAGATTTAATGTTAATAAAATGGCACTTAAAACAGTCCTAATACAGGGAAGATTCAACCCAAACTACATAGATTTTATTTATGGCATGCAGGCTACTCAAATTGGCATCTAGCAAATTTAGGTTACTTAGATGGATCATAAGACAGATTTAAGCTCAACTACATAGTGTTATATATATATATATATATATATATATATATATATATCAGAGTTGATCTACCTGTACAAGACATCGTTATTGAGGTGTATCAAAGTAATGACTGAAGTCTGAAACTAAAACAAAATTAGTTTCAGACTTCAGCCATTACTTTGTTACACCTCAATAATGATGTCTTGTTTTATATATATATATATATATATATCAGAAAATTTGAAATGGTGCACATATTTCTATTCAGTTTACAAGAATATAAAACAAAATTAGTTTCCGACTTCAGTCATTACTCTGTTACACCTCAATAAAGATGTCTTGTACAGGTAGATCAACTAGAACAATCCTAGTAAACTGTATAAAACATAACATGAGAATTAATAACCTGCATGGATCTTCACTTGCTATTTTTCATTTTGTTGATAAATGCGTCTTTGTCAACAAAATGGACTCTTGCTTAGTTTATATAAGGAAACAAGTCTACAAATCGCAACAAGCCTACAAATTGCAAAATGAAGTAGAAGATAGTCATCAAATTTCAAAATTGAAAGGAAGTCCATAATGTCAAACTGTTATAATAATATCCAATACTTAGAAATTCTTTCACAAAATTTAAAGCACAATCAAAATGTCTATTCTTATGATCTAGTTGCAACATCAAAAAGATCTAAAATTTTAAATCATCAAGAGCACATGGGCTCCAACCAGGAAATGCACTAGAAGTGTGTTCATGAATGAATGGAACTCCATCATCAGTAGTATCATCTCGTGAGTCACCATCATTACCAAAATCATCTTCTTCTGCACTTTGAATAGCTGCAAACCATTGTTGAGGGGAACTAGATGCATCCTTGGCCATGCTGCTTGTTGACCTCTACTGGTCAACTACCCATGCAGTACACCCCCTTTTTCTTTGCAAGAAAGGGGCAGCACCTGATCAGCGTGTCCGTGCCATCCAGCAGTCATCAGCAGCTTGATCAATCTAATTGTAAACCCAGTCTGCATGTATTAATTGTAAATAATCTTAGCAGATAGGAGTCGTGTATGTGAATTGCCTAGGTGGACCTAACTTTCTAGTGGTAATCTACGTCCCGGAAGGTTTTTCGTCTCACCGATCCATGGATCGGCAGAGTTTTCCTTCAAACCTAACCCCAAAGCCGGGATGGATTTCGTCATTGGAATTTTAGGAGAATCCTAGTGTGTTGATCTGCTAGATTATAGTTGTGTCGCAGAACTGGGTGAGTTGTGAGGGTCTATGTTAAAGGGGTTTTCTCCCTTAAGATGTAAATTGTAAAAGTCATGATGTAATGTGTCCTGAGGGTCGAAAAGTGTTTTAAATCCCCTCATGAGTCCTAAGTCCTAGGTCCTAGGTGATGTTTCCGAAGGCTTAGTTCGATGATCCATTTTAAAATGAATTAAAAAATTAAAAAATGAATAAAAATAATAAAATAAATAAAAATTAAAAAATGAAATAAATAATAAAAAATAATAAAAAATTAAAAAAATAAAGCAAAAACCCTAACTAATAAAATAATAATATTTTAAGTGAATAAATCGACGGATGAGATCAAGAGATGTCTTGACCCTCATCAACGGTCGAGATCGCTTCAACATGGATCATTCGAACTAGCCGTTGGGATCATTTCCTTTAAATAGGGTGCTAGGGGTCAGTTCAGAAAAAGGGATCTGTGAGTCTGGTACTGAAGAAGCTTTCTTGTAAATCTGTTTCTGGTTAATAAAAGAAGACTTTGGGGTCCATATCTTGCTGGTGTTACTCTCTTGAAATGCTGTGAGATTGTTTAAATTTTCTGCATATTTTATTTTCGGCCATTAATAATAGCTTTTCGTAGAGTATTGTGAGCACAGGTATCTTGTTCACTTGCTGGGGTTTGGGTGCTGTTAGGGTTTCTGAAGTAATGGCAGGTATCTCCATTACTGTTTGAGATCTAGCGGCATTTTTGCCCCTCTTTATTGACGGTTGTTTTGAGCTGTGCAGAAAGCATTTTATGAAGGAATTTTGTGGGCGTTCGGGGAAGTTCTCGGCTGAACCAGCCAACTCCCGCAAGCATTTTTTGCTGAGCCCAGTTGGATTCGATCCTGGGTCTATCATTCGGTTTATTTTTCTAATTTGCATGAGAGATTTTCTGAAGTTCTTCACAGTGACAGTCTGAAATTTCTGTTTCTTTAAAAATATTTCCGTGCTTATCGCTGAATCTGGCTGTTAAGGGGCCAAATCTGTAAATTAATTAGCTGTTCTAGGGTTTCAAATTTTTCTTTTATGCAGTTTTGATTAGGGTTTTGTCTTTTTTGCGATTGCAGGACTGCCATCAAGGTTGATACGCTGACACACTGTGCATAAGCAGCAGATTTTAGCGAGAGGCATTCTTTGGTTGCTGGTTTATATATGCACGAATCTCAGTTTTTTCGCCGTCAGCTTCATTGTGTCCACACAATCAGGCATTGAAACTCTGCAGTAAGCCGTCAACAAGTGATTTACATCAAGCAAGCCAATCTGCTGAGCCGTCAACGCATCATCCGTGATAATCTTTTGGGCCTGTGAGGAATCGTTTTTCTTCTTGGCGTTGCTGCTCAGGCATCAAATCCCACGTCAAGCCGATCAAAATCAGCAGACTCAAAATTGGGGTTCGGAAATTATATCATGAGTTTCATCAGCAGTATTTATCATAGCCATAGCCATGGAATGTCGTAGCTCTGGTGGTCACCACTGTTATTCTGGCCGCCGATTCAGTTGTAAGGAGATTCGATTATCAAATCGCTGGGCATCGAGCTTCATTCACGCCGGCAACAGAGAAAAAAGCGTTCAACAGTGGCATTTTTCCGCGTGAATACCGTCTACCGCCATCTCCATTGTTGCAGCTTTTCAAAACGCAATCCTGTGCCTAAACCGATTTGAAAACCAAGTAAATCTGCGGCTCAGGTTGAAGTTTCTCAAACAATTAATGCATTTGCGTATCAGGTTATAGGTTGGGCGATCTTCAAGGATATCAGGTATGCGTAAATCATCCGTCGGCTCAGGTAAAACTTTTATGTCTGCGTTTAATCTTCGAATCAATATTCCCTGTCGTCGTTTTCCATAAGTCATTTCGTTTGATACGCGCAGTTAGCAGTTAGGGATTGTATGTAGTCACGATTCATTTTTTTGACTTCGATTTTGTTTAGCGTAGGTCCTTTTGGGGCTTTATAAAAATTAAAATCAAATTTTCATTTAGGTGTTATCGTTTTCTTTTATTAGATTTGGGGTTTCTCATGTGTATAAATGGATAGGTTAGCGTAGGTTTCTAATTAGATTTCAATTTAAATTTTTTTTAAATAGTTTAGGTTTTGTTTTATGTAAATTTTTATTTTAGTCTTTTAAATTTGGTATTTCGAAAATATAAAAAAAAAATATATGTATATAAAATAAAATAAGAAGGATTTATTTAATTTAACTTTGGTTTAGTTTATTTTTTATGAATAGTTAATGTTTTTTTAGATTTTATTTTAGATTTTTTTTAAATTTTCATAATATAAAAAAAAAATAAAAAATATTTTCAAAGTGATTTTTAGGGTTATAGTTCAGTTTTAGATTAACTTTTAGATTTCATTTTTTTTAGATTTTTATAAAAAAAAAAAAAATTGGTTTAGTTTAATTTTTTATTTATAGTTTAGTTTTAGAATACATTTTAAATTTTAAATTTTTAGATTTTTAATTTTCTTTTTTTTTTTTTGAAAAATAAAAAATTAAAAAAAGATTTAAAATTTTTTTGGAAAAAGTATAAAAATTTCGCGGAAAATTTATTTTTGCCAGATTCAGTGTTTTTCATGTTATATCTTTCAAGCCGAGATGCGAAATTGATATCTGGTTAATGGTTTATGATTCGTGGTGGTTTTTTTTGAAAAATCTCAATCGCTGGATTGATGATAGATGATTACTGTTCATGGTCCATATTTTTATATCATTTAACAAGTAATCGTTTTAACCACAATCTCTTAAGGCACTGGTCTGCTAAATTAATCAAATCCATCTAGTGCTTATCTTATTGCGTCTCGTGTCTCTCGACCAGTTGGCCTCATCATCTCACAGAGACTACCCCCCTTAGCCGCGGGAGACAGGCTTAAACGGAGGGATCGGGGATCAGAGTGACAGCCCCCGGTCTGAGCGTTGTCGTGTCAATCCGCGCGACAACACTGCTCAAAACCAATTGTAAATTACTACGAACATAAACAAGGTCTTCCAACCTTGTAGATAGAAATTTGTTTATTTTCTTTGATTGTATATGGTTGAAGCTACTCCAATTCCTTTCACAAGCTGAGGCACTGGATCCTTGGCTCAAAACACAAATTGCAAAATGTTGCAATTCAAGTGTTTGTGATCCATAAAACTTCCCTGGAGTAGTGTGCCTATCCTGTGTGCCAGAAATGCTTCCAAATATCCCCTCTTCTGACCTATAAGCCCAAAGTTGCTCTCTAAGCTTCCTGGTTTCTTCTAGATCTGGAGTCATCCGCTCAATAGTTACATAAAGGCCACTCATGACTTCTAAATCATTATTTCTTTTTATCCCAAACAATCTAGGGTCCAAATAACAAGTTGTTGCATGTAAAGGGCTATGCAACATCTTCCATCTTTCATCTATTACCTCCTATATTTCCATGTACTCATTTTCCATGTTGTTGAAGGATTTTTCAATAGCTTCCTTACAACAATCCGTGTCTTCATAAACAAAACCCATAGAAGGGGTGTTATTATCAACCATGTGAAACACATCAATGATTGGTTCGTATATCTTTAAAACTTTCACAGCGCTTTCCCAAAAAACATTTCCAAAAATAAGTTGTTCCAAGTCTTTCCCTTTAGCTTCCTATGAGAGGTGAGAAGCTCCCCATTCAGTGCTACAAACAACACTTCTTACACTTGCCTTTTCCTCAACCAATCTTTTGAGAGTAATGTAATATGTGGCAAATCTGGTTTGACAAGGCCTTACTAGCTTCTTTAGATGATTGCTTTCTATACAGGCCCAATGTGAGTTGATGGTTAAATATTGTTGGATGGTGTTGTCATTGATGTCAACCCATGGAGTTGGTTGGGTTTGACTTTGACCAAAAACACCAGTCATTGATGTCAAATGGTTAATTAACGCTTCTTAGTAATTGGCGGATTACATCAAGATGGCAGCTATATTGTTGGATGGTTAAAAGCCCAAGTCCTAGGGTTTATGTTCTCTGGACTGAGAATGTGCCCCGACTTTGTCGAGGGTTTTTGGTAGGTCAAATCATTGAGTTTGGGTCGGAGATCTATGTCATTAGATTCTCCTCGAAAAGATGTTTTTGTTGATATGTGGTACGCCCCGAGAGGCCTCCTGGTTTGAGAGATATTCACAATTGAAGTTAGTGACCCTAGTTTCTGGGCTAAAACCCTAAGGGGTAGTGACATGACACCTCCTCCTACAGTTCTCAACATATGACTTTGTTTATCATTGTAATCTCACCCCATATAAGTTACGTAACTTCAAAAATCAAAGACAATAAACCAAGCATTGACTTAATACACTCGTGTCAACTAAAAAAAACACACCAAAAAGGATTAGTGTACAAATTCCTTACAGCTTAAACAAACAATTTATTAATAACTATTAAATTAAATTAATTTTATTAAAAAAAATGTTTTTGAAATATCCTAAAAAGGCCTACCTAACAAAGCCCCTAAGACTTCAAAACTATCCAAGTCAATAAACTTTATGAACACACGTCACTCCAATATATACGTAATGTATATCATCAAAAGAAAAGTGAGTTTGTGGTCTTGTAAAAGGAAATCGGAATGCTAATAGGAGTCCCTCTTATACCCACACATAAGTCTATAAAAAGACTGTGTATACTCCTCCAAAATTATCATTTCAACAAACTTTTTTCATGATCTTAACCTCTGAAACCTTCGGCCTAATTAAGGACACCTGAGGCAGCGAAATTGCAGAAGTTTAAGGTTTTGATTTTGTTTGGGAAACTCTTTTGACATCATCACTTCAATCCGTCAAGGCTAGGCCTGAAGCTTGGTCCTTTGAGGCAAGTTCTTCTGTTTGTGATTTCATGTTTTGTTGGGCAACTTTCTTTGATTACACAGACCCTGCGGCTAGGGCATCCATTTGGGCACAAAATTCCAGGGCTAATACTAGGGCATCAATTGTTGCGCTTGAATATCTTAATGTTGGTCTACTTGTATGGGAATTCTTTGTAAATTTAGCCACATTCAACACACCGATCCAAGGTCTCATTCTAGAATATTTCCAGCACTCTGTTTTCTTGACTCGCTCAAATAAGATATCACACTTCAGGGTTGACGTTATTGTTTTCTGAACATGAGGGTTCTTCCCTCTCTGAAGATTCAGATCCATTTTGGTCTCCAAACCTTGTGATCATCACCATTTCAAGAAGATTCTTTCCTAGGAAGTCTCAGCCCTCTAGGCATCACATTCTGAAGCAAATGTTTATTATTATTGCCCAGCGGATATCATTATGTTTATAGCAGGACTACAAGGACAGCAAAGAGTATTTTAAAGCTCGAATCCAGGACAGTTAAGGACTGTAGCACATCAAGAAAACTCAATCACTGAAGCTAAACAACCTCTATGGCTTGAAGAGACAAGAACCTTCGGCCCTATGATTTCTGCAAGAAGTCTCAGTTCTGAGTTTGTTAACCTTTTGAAAAGAACATTCCAGATCAGCGAAGAAGACGGTAGGTAGTATTGAATAAGTCATCACCATACGTTTACAACCAATCTGTAGACAAAGCTAATTTTGGCACTGTTATAAAGTATACAATTTTCTAGCAGATAGTCATTCAAAGGTTGAAGCAACACTTGCAAACAAGTGATATATAATGGGACAACAAGGTAGTTGTGAATTGTGAATAGTTCTTGTGACTGTCTCAACATTGATCTTACACCTTGATTTGACTGGGTATTTGACATAGTAACCTTGTTCCTTGAGTATGGAAATGCATAAAATTCTTGTTAAGCTACAGCCCTTGTATATACTATACATTATACAACCATCTGTTATTGGACAACACCTTGTTTGATGTAATGGGCATGCTATATGTTTGACTCTGACCACTGACTTGACAAATGACCTTGTATAGTGACTACATGTGACAAAGATGACTTAATGATTGATTGTGGGCTTATGATTGACAGTGACAACATTTGACAAGTAATGTGATGGGACAGCAAGTGACATAGACCTTGACCTGATACATTAGTGAAACAATTACACGACCTTGATAGTTGCTTAACATAACAATATCTTGATTGAGAAATAAAACAATGACTTTTGATTTGAATTAATTTGGTGTTTGATCCTTGTTGTCACACAGATTGTCTGGGCAGCGCAACAACGCTCAGACCGGGGGCTGTCACCCTGATCCCCGATCTCTCCGTTTAAACCGTTTCCCTAAGCTAAGGGGGGTAGACCCTTCGGGATAAAAGAAGACCAACTGGCAATCAGTTGGCTTGGTAGACACAGTGAGGAAAACAAGCACTTGATTGATTAAAACTTGATTATATCGTGTTATGCTTAGTAATAGTGCTTTATGGAGTTAATGATTAAATAATTGTTTATCAATTGTTGCAAAAAATATGAAATTTGTAATTCCAAGATTAACAATCATTTACCATCAAATTACCCAAGCAATGCAAGATATTCAATAAATGCACAATGCTTCAACAATGTTCCAGCAATTAAACTTCAAAAAATCAAATGCTTTAAATGACCATAAAATTTAAACGCTGACCAGTTCACAAAATGATTCACCTCTTTTCAATAGTTAATCTTTAAATAAACATTTAAGTGTATTTAACTATGGAGAAGTGGAACATAAAGACACCAAAATGAATTTTCAATTTTTAGTCAATTTTTTTTCAAATTTTTAATTTTTATATATTTTTATATTTTTATAAAATTCTAAGCTTAAAATAAAACAAAACTAGAAAATAAAATTTAAATCTAAACTAAAGTCTAATCTAAAACCTAAAAGGGACTTTTTTTATATTTTTTATATTTTTTTGAGATTTTTGTTTAATAAAACAAAACTAAACTAAACTAAAAGCTAAACCAAAAATAAAACTAATCTAAATCTGATCTAAATCTAATGCTAATTTTATAAAATTTAAAACTTAAAAAAAAATGGAAATTCTTTTTTTTTGTATATTAAAAACACATGAAAACTAACTAAAATTTATCCTAACTCTAAACAGAATAAACCAATCAAATTTTTATTTATTTTTTTATTATTTTTATTTTTATTTTTTTAATAAAAAGCAAAACAAAACTAAATTAAAATTTTAATAAATCTAAAACTAAACAAAACAAATAAAGTCTAACTTTCAGATTTTTTAATTTTGAAAATTTATGAGACCTAACTAAAAGTTAATGAAATTAAAAAAAATACGTACACCCTAGCTAAGACTAAACCAAATTAAAACAAATGCATATCTCACAATGAAATCAAATGTATGTTTGTGGTTTTGCAGCTGCAGGTACGCGTGAGGAGCAGAGGACGTAGGCGGAGAGGGTTCAATGGAGCTGGCAACGGAATGGAGGAAATACGTTGCAAGTTGGAGCTTGGACGCAGAATAGGCTCGATGGACAAAGCTACGAATGAGGCTACGCTTGCGTGAAGAGCAGCAGATAATGGAGGACACAGGGAAGTTTGCAGTTTGAGGAGAAACGCAATAGGTAGGAAGCAACGAATATTCGGCTGCGTGGGAAACAAATATTGTTGCGGACGAGGAGAGGATGGATGGATCTAGAGGCTACAACGATAATAGATACGAGTATGCGTGGAAAGGATGAGCGATGGATTGGCAGCTGGGTTGATTTTGCAGGTTTCAGGGACAGCGTGGCAAAGAGAAATGGATGCTCACGTAGAGAAATGCGATTTGGGAGAGCAGCAACGTGAGAAATGAGCCGGAGCTGCAAGGGTAAGCCACAGGAGCTGAGCAGCGTTTTAGAGATGTCTGCGTGAAAAAATGGCAGAACGCAGGTGAAGTGCGCAACTGCGTGAGGAATCTTTGGAGGAATGGTAGCGTGAGGTGGAGTTGAAGCTGCGTGTGGAGCTTGAAATGACTGCGGAAATATATAAAATAGAACGCAGATTTGCCCTGAAAACTTTTAAATGTTCCTATAACACAATGAAACCCCAGGATGCCACAACATAAATTAATTAATTAATTAATTAAAAAAAAATCGAAAATTTCTGTCAAAATGAAATCCCAAGCAGCAAACAGATAGCCTGGAAAAACCCTCGAATTTCTTTAGAAAATTTGAAACTCCTTTGAAGAGTATCCCTGCAAAAATGATGTTGGGGCCAGATCTAATCCTCCAGGGCCTAGATCTGGCTTCGGACAAAATTGCTTTCTTCCGACCTGCAACCTGCAAATAACAAAAAACCGTAAACCCAGAAATAAAATGTGCAAGAAACAAAACTAAAACCCTAGAACCAGTTAAATAATTACAATATTTACAGCTTAAAGGCTCTAAATACCCAGATTTGTCAATATGCCACAGAAATATTTTCAGAATTTTAAATGTAATGTGAGGTGCTTCAGAAAACCCTTTACGCATCTGCAACAAAAATTCTAATGATAAGCTCGGGATCAAAACTAGCTGGGCTCTTCAGAAAATGCTTCTCGGGAGTTGGCTGGTTCAGCCAAGAACTTCCCCAAACGCCCGTTGATCTTTGAAATCTAGATTCTCCTACACAGCGTACTTCAACCATCAACAAAGAGGGAGAAAACAATACTAAAATCCAAATCTAATGGAGATACCTGCCATCATATTCAGAAATTCTACTAACATTCAAACCCTATTGACTAACCAAGATACCTGTGTTTAAAATCACTCTTCATCAAGCTATTATCAATGGCTGAAATTAAAATCATGCACAAAAATAAAACATCTTACAGCATTTCTAGAAAAGTAACACCAGCAAGATTTCAACCCCAAAGTCTTTCTTTATTGCATATGAAAAATGACTACAAGAGAGCTTTTTTTAGCACAAGACTCACAGATCGAATGATCTCAAATGACCCCTGACACCCTATTTAAAGGAAAATTCCCAACAGCTAGTTCGAGTGATCCATGTCAAAGTGATCTCAACCGTCGACGAGGATCAAAATCTCTTTTAATCTCATCCGTCGAAATTTGAAATGCATTTTAATATATTAAAAAATTAAAATCTTGCATTATTTCCTCAAAACTTTGACTTGTTATTATTTTATTATTTTTTATATTTTAAATTTTTATTTATTTATATTTTTTATTTATTTTTAAATTTTATTTTATTTTATTTTTTTTATTTTTTTTATTTTTTAATTATTTTTTAATTTTATTATTATTATTATTATTATTATTATTATTATTTATTATTTATATCTTTTATTATTTTTATTGGACCCTCGAACTTAGCCTTTGGAAAAATCACCTAGAACCTAGGACTTATGAGGGGATAAAACATTTTCTAACCCTCAAGACACTTTACATCATGACTTTTACAATTTTACATCTCAAGGGGGAAAACCCATTTGACATAGACTCTCATAGACTACCCAGCTTTGCGACACAAATATAATCTAGCAAATTAAGCAATTTGTAATAACCTAACCAAATAACTAGGATTATTTCCAAATTACTTTTACATAGACTCGAAGCACACTAGGATTCCCCTAAAATTCTAATGACAAAATCCATTCCGGCTTTGGGGTTAGGCTGAAGGAAAACTCTGTCGACCATGGGTTGGTGAGACAAAAAACCTTCTGAAACGTAGATCATCACTAGAAGATTAGGTTTATCTAGGCAAATACATACATGACACAGATCTGCTAAGATTATTTACAATTTATACATATGCAGACTAGGTTTACAACATAATATGACGAGGCTAATGATGATAGTCCAATGGCATGGACATGTCGATCAAGCACTACCCCTTTTGTGAAAAAAGAGGGTGTACAGCTATGGGTAGTTCACACGTAGTGATCAACATCTGGCTCTACTTGGGGACATGTTGTTGCATTGTAGGAATGAGAACCCAGAATCTGCGTCCATGCAACACACAACAAAATATAAGTAGCATCCATTCAAAAAATCAGCATATAACATTAAGCACATAAAAGATATAAGCTCTTCATTTATTATCTATCTAGTAACATGAAAAGTAAATCTAATCCTAAAATAGAAATAAAATGCTGAAATGACGAGTGAAGTTAGAAATAGAGCTGGAGAATTTTTTGGCTCTACAACTCTCTGACCTAGGGTTTTGGATCGCAGTTTGTGCACTGTTACCCATTCTGGCAGGGGGCAGTGCCCTTTTCATTGATCTAAGGCAGCGGGGGCATGCCCTGGCCCAACGGATGAAGCAAGCAGGGGCCAATGGGGCCCCTTCCTACAAACAGATAATGATGGACAAAGGTAAAAGCCCTTTGGAAGGAGTGCAGATCACGGGTTCAGACACCACAGGAAAAAATGAGCTCAGCAAAAAGACAAAGCTGGATGGCAATACAAAGGAAACCCAGCATCCAAACCAAACAAAAGGCATCAAAATTCTGGAAGGAAAAGACAAACCAGATCCCAATCGAGAGCAGGTACCTCGAGGAGCAGGAAAGAAAACCAAAGAAGCGGAGGCAGCTGAAACCTCCCCCCTGAACAGCTCTGATCCAGAAGGACTGGCCACTGAAGACAAACAACATAGAGACCAAGGGCGCTGCAAGCCAAAAACCACAGAAAGCCTGAGGGTTATCATTACCGACCCGGAACTACAAGCCTACAGGGATCATATGGCTATTCATGCAGTGATCTACAAGTTTATGGGCTTTTGGCCCATAGAAAAAGCTTTATGTCAATGGATCAAGCTAACTTGGAAGCCGAAAGGAGATGTGAAACTCCACTTGGGGGCCAAAGGTTTTTTCACGGTTGTCTTTGCAAACCTTGAAGACAGAGACCGCATCTTTGATGGAGGCCCTTATTTCTATGCCTCTGCAGGCCTCTACATAAGACCCTGGAAACCAAATTTTGCACCAGAACAGGAAACATTCAAGCATGTTCCTATTTGGATTCGACTGTTTTCCCTCCCCATCGACTACTGGAGACCGGCGGCGTTGGAACAAATCGGCAACAAGCTGGGCACCTTCATCCAAGCTTCCGAAGCTACCCTCCAAAAAAGGTACACCTCTTGCGCTAGAATCTGTGTTGAAATGGACGTTTCAGGTGCTCTTCATGAAGGTCTATGGTTGGAATATAGAGATGAAGTCTTCTTCCAAGCCATAGACTACGAACAAATACCCTTCAGATGCAGAAAATGCCATGAACACGGCCATCTGATCCGGGAATGTCCCCTGCACAGACCCGTAGAGAAGACTAAGGATCTCCCGAGCAAAAATCAGGAGGGTTTCGTTCGACCCACGGGCAAGCACCGAACCAACAGAAGGAACCAACCGAAGATAGGAAATACCAACAATGGATCTATGAACTCATTTGAGGTGCCTACCAAACACCAACATCAAAGCAGAAAGTACCAGAAACGACCAATCAAAGCGCCCAGATGCCGACTCCAATCTCAACTGATGACTTTCTCCTAGATCCAGGATTGAGGAAAGACGCAAAAGGGGACGAGGAAATGACATTAAGTGAAGTGGGCATAGAGGATCAGGACCTAAATGACACTCTAGAAAAAGAAGGAATGGACCTTAACACCATAGTTGAGCAATGGAGACAAAAAGGAGTGGATCACATTCCAGAGGAAGAGATTGACAGAGTCAACTTCCTCTTCCTATCAAGGCAGGACGCAGCCCTGAGAGGGCAGAAAAGGGGTCTGGGCACGACAAAGGGACTGGGCATCAAAGCACAAAACCTACACCAAACACATTCTACTGCAAAACACAGAAAGAAACGGGGTAGAAGAACAAACAATGAAGCGCTCCATGAGCTCGGCCAAATGCTCATCAACTCGGGCAAGATGAAAGCCCTTGAGGCTTTCCCATTCTCCTCATAATACCTGTTTAAATATGAAGATACTCTCATGGAATGCAAGAGGGCTAAACAGCCAAACCAAACAAAGATTATTGAAAAAGAAAGTCAAAAAGGAAAATTCGGACATTGTTTTCCTACAGGAAACCAAATGCTCCAGGCTAAAGATGGAAGGGATAGGCAGGAGCCTGGGAAAGAGAATGGAGCACACAGAGGTAGAAGGTAATGGTCTGGAAGGGGGCTTAGCCATCTTCTGGAACCCCCACTCCCTACTCCTCCTAAATGCCGAGGCCTCCAGATCTTTCATTTCCCTAGAAATGCAGATCCTGGGAGAAGCTGGCACATACTTATTCACAAATGTTTACAGCCCCCAAAGGCTGGAGGATAAGCTACAGCTGCTAGACAACCTATCCAAGCTACAACAAAGACACTCTAATGCTAAGGCCATCTATGGCGGCGATTTCAACATGATTACCTCTCTGGAGGAAAAGAAGGGAGGGCTTCATACCCTAAACAGAGATGCTGAGGCCTTCATTTCTTTCATCAAAACAGCTAACCTGGTGGACATCCAACCCAAAAATGGCATTTTCACTTGGAATAATAAGAGAGGAGGAGACAGGCTTATCGCATCTAGGCTTGATCGATTTCTGATCTCAGATACCATTCTCCTTGAGGGAATCATGGTGGAATCTGATATTATTCCATCTGGAGGATCGGATCACTGGCCCATCTCTTTGAATGCAACTATCTTTGGTACTCCTAGAAACAGACCTTTTCGCTTTGAAAAATTCTGGCTCAATCATTTGGCTTTCACCACAAACATCCAACTATGGTGGAACGAGCACTTGGACATTAAAGGCACCAAAATGTTTAGGCTCCAAGCCAGATTGAAGCACCTAAAGGAAAAGCTACGAACATGGAACCAAGAGGTTTTTGGCAAAATATTTTAGGACAAACAAGCCCTGGAGGATCAGATGGCTCTAATACACAATAATTGGATCAAGGGGGACATCTCCCAGAACTCCATTAACATGGAGCGTGACCTCCTGCAAAAGTGGAATGAGAGATGTCACCAGGAAGAGACATTATGGAGACAAAAATCCCGCATACAATGGCTGAAAGAAGGGGAGAAAAACACCAATTTTTTCCATAGATCAGCCATGGATTATAGGTGCACTAATAAGATAACCAAGCTTAAGGATGAACAGGGGACCTCCTTTCAGTCTCATCAAGAGATTGCCTCCATCCTCAGGAACCACTTCAGTCTTATTGCCACAGAACCAGACATCAACAGACAAGAGGCCATCAATGCAGTCATAACCTCTATTCCCCAGCTGATCACAGAGGAGCAGAACAGGTCCTTAGACCACCCGGTTACCCTTCTGGAGGTAGAAGAGGCAGTCAAAGACATGGCCAATGGCAAGGCTCTAGGACCAGATGGTTTCACCATTGACTTCTTCAAAGCGTGCTGGGACATTGTGAAGCAGGACATATGGGCGGTGGTCGAGGACTCTAGAAGATCCTCCTCCATACTCAAATCCCTAAACTCCACTTTTATTGCTCTCATCCCCAAGGAAGAGGCTGCTTGCACACCTTCTAAATTTCAACCAATAGCTCTCTGCAATGTGTTGTACAAGATCATCTCCAAAGTCATGGCCAACAGGTTAAAGCCTATTCTCCCCTTGATCATATCAGAATAGTCAGGTTATGTGGAAGCTCGGCAAATTATGGACAATGTCTTATTGGCACAGGAAATGATCCACACCCTTCAATCTCAGAAAAAGGCTGGAATGATCCTTCAACTGGACCTCTCAAAAGCTTATGATAAGGTCAGTTGGAATTATCTTGAAGCTGTTTTGAAAGCTTTTGGTTTTGCACAGCGTTGGATCAGTTGGATCTTGGCCATGGTCAAATCTCCCAGCTTCTCTATCTTGGTCAATGGCGCCCCTTCGGACCCCTTCTTCCCATCCAGAGGCATTCGTCAGGGTGATCCTATCTCCCCTTTCCTTTTTGTTATCTTAATGGAAGGCCTGAGTCGCATCATTAAAATGGCTAAGGATAGGAATGTCATCAAAGGTCTCCAACCCCTGAGTCATAATCCTGCAACCACTCATCAGCAATTCGTGGATGACACCATGCTGCATGGTACCCCTTCAGTCAAGGAAGCCCAAGGTTTCAAAGCCATTTTGAACCTATTCAGCCAAGCATCTGGTATGGATCTTAACCTAGATAAATCCTCTGTTTTTTTCTTCCATACGCACTTGGTGGTCTAGAGGCACCTCACTAATATCCTAGGGTTCAAAAGATGCAGCCTTCCATCTAAATATCTTGGCATTCCTCTCACTGGCAAGCCTTGGCAGAAACTCCACTGGGAGCATTTGCTCTCCAAGCTAGAGGACAGGGGCAATTATTGGACCAACAGAGTCTTGAATCTTGCAGGAAGACTTGTAATGACTAAGGCGGTTCTTCAAGCCATTCCTCACTATATGCTTTCTATTCTCCCAGCTCCAAAAATGGTGCTCCAGAAAATCAGGAATATTCAAAGGGCCTTCCTTTGGTCGGGCAAAGCGGATAAACACAAATGGGCTTGTTGTCGCACAGATTGACACGACAACGCTCAGACCGGGGGCTGTCACTCTGATCCCCGATCTCTCCGTTTAAGCCTGTCTCCCGCGGCTAAGGGGGGTAGACCCTATGAGGTGATGAAGACCAACTGTCGACCAGTTGGGTTGGGAGACACGAAGAAACGAGCACTAAATTGATTTTGTTAAGTTAAAAGACCAATGCCTTGTGGGATTGATGTTTAAACGATTACTTGGTAGATGTTGTAGAAATATAAACCATGAACAACAATCATTTATCATCAAATAAATCAAACAATGCAAGATATCTAGTAAAACCATAATGCTCTTATAATGATTCAACGATTAAAGCTCAATAATGATATCCCAGCGAAAAAAAATTCGATAGATAAATGCTTTAAACAATCACGCAATTATGAATCATTAACCAGATATCATATTCATGCAGCTAATCTTCAAGATGATCATTCATGTGCAGGGTCGCATAAAATGATAAATATCGAAAATTTTAATCTCAGCAGGAGAAAATAGAACGTGATAAGTTCCCGCGGCAAAAATTTTCCACAATTTTTTTTTTTTTAAATAAAACTTTAAATCCTAAAATGAATTAAACAAAAAAAAAAAAGGAAATCTCTTTTTTCAAATTTTCTATTTTATATTTTTTATGATTTTAAAATTATATATATTTTTTTATGTTTTTTTTTAAATTAATAAAAATAAAAAAAAATGAAACTATTTAAAATAAAACTAAAACTCCACAAAAAATAAAATTTAAACTATCTAATAGAAAAAAAAGTAACTCCTAAATTAAAATCTAATTTAAAGCTAAAGCTCTAACCTAAAGAGAATAAATTTATAACCAAATCAAGATTTATCTAATAAAACAAAAAGCACTAAACTAAAACTAAGGACAACAAAAAGAACTAAACGCTACCCCTTTTTTTTTATTTGCTTTACGCTTTTGATACTCTATACATACACACGCTTATTGAAGTCAAACAAAACGAAAGATCTAACAAGTAAAACCTAAGTCAAAATTACAAAGAACTAAACTATGGAAGATATGAACGCTACTCTTGAACGTGAGCCACGTAAATAAAAAAAAAGAAATGCTAACTTACTAAGTCCACAGGTTTGCAGCTTCAGGCACCAGACGGCGGCAATTGAAAGAAAAACGCGTGGGTATGTTCAGGTTGACGGCCGACGTGCTGACCAAATGCAAGTGTCATCCAAATCGTAATGCCTGCGTTTTGAAAAAACGATTAACCTTCTTGATGCTGCGCAGGTCGACGGCACCAGGGACGCAAACAAAAAATGAGCTCAATCCAGCACGCAGATGGTCAGCAAAATACTGAATCGGGGCTTTGATGCGGGTTCAACAAAGAAATGGGAAACACAGATTTGCAGGTGGCCCGCTGATTTAAATAGATTGCGCTAACCCTGAAGTGACTTTGAATGCTGCTGCATATTTTGACGGGGATCAGCTAACTTGTGGACGTGAGAGGGTGTGCGTATGGCAACTGAATAGAGGTACGACTTTGCTGAGTGAAGATTCGAACAGATGGTGGCCACGGTGCAGAAGCGTAGGTTTATGCGACTGTAAAGAATGGAGATCAGATTGACAGAAATCTGGACGGCAGTGTGGAGATAGAATAATGTTGAGCGCTGGTTCGGCAAGGGATACACGTTGGTTGACAATGATTTGTCTGCAGGCAGCCTGATGTCTGAAACCCTTGGACAGCAAAACGGCGCAGATAAACCTTGGAAATCTTCAGAAAACCTGCAACCTGGAATGAAAAATCACCCAAAAATGATATGTGCATAAAACAAAAACTGAAAACCCTAAACCCAACTAAATAATTACAGTATTTACAGATCTAAGGCTCCTTAGTAGCCAGATTTATCAATAACCACAGTAATATTATCAGAATTTAATTTAAATGTAAAATGCTTCACAAAACCCTGCATGCATTCATAAAAAATATTTCGAATGATAAACCCAGGATCAAGAACTGGCTGGGCTCTTTCAGAAAACACAACCCGAGAGTTGGCTGGTTCAGCCGAGAACTTCCCCTAACGCCCGGTAATCTGAAAAAAAGGATTTCCTACACAGCTTAAATTCAACCATCAACATAGAAGGAGAAAACAATAGTGAAACCCTGATCAAATGGAGATACCTGCCAATATATTTCAGAATCTAAACTATCATTCAAACCCCAAAGATCAGACAAGATACCTGTTCCTAGATCAATCTTCATTAAGCTATCATTAATGGCTGAAAATAAAATTATGCATAACAAATAGAACAATCTTACAGCATTTTCAGAAGAGTAACACCAGCAAGAATTTTAACCCCAAAGTCTTCTTTATTGCACAAAAAAAATGAACTACAAGAGAGCTTCTTCAGCACAAGAGTCATAGATCGAATCTTTCAAATGACCCCTAGCACCCTATTTAAAAGAAAAGATCCCAACGGCTAGTTTGAGTGATCCATGTCGAAATGATCTCGACCGTCGATGAGAATCAAGATATCTCTTAATCTCATCCGTCGAATTAGTTAATTCATTAAAAAATGAAAATTTGCATTTATTTACTCAAAAATATTATTATTTTATTATTTTTAGGGTTTTTGTTTTATTTTATTATTTTATTATTTTTATTTTTATTTTTATTTATTTATTTATTTATTTTATTTTATTTTTTTAATTTTTTAATTTTTAATTTATTTTTAAATGGATCCTCGAACTTAGCCTTTGGAAAAATCACCTAGGACCTAGGACTTAAGACTTAAAACTTACGAGGAGACTAAAACATTTTCTATCCCTCAAGACACTTTACATCATGACTTTTACAACTTTACATCTTAAGGGGGAAAACCCATTTAACATAGACCCTCATAAACCACCTAGTTCTGCGACACAACTATAATCCAGCAGATTAACACACTAGGATTCTCCTAAAATTCTAATGACAAAATCCATTCCAGCTTTGGGGTTAGGCTGAAGGAAAACTCTGCTGATCATGGATCGGTGAGACGAAAAACCTTCCGGAATGTAGATTATCACTTAGAAAATTAGGTCCACCTAGGCAATTTAGAGACATGACTCATATCTGCTAAGATTATTTACAATTTATACATGCAGACTGGGTTTACAACATAAATTGATCAAGCTGTCGATGACTGCAGAATGGCACGAACATGTCGATCAAGCGCTACCCCTTTTTGCAAAGAAAAGGGGGTGTACTGCTATGGGCAGTTGACCGGTAGTGGTCAACAGGGCTCTTGTAGCCTGGGCTAAGATATGCAAACCCAAAAACCTGGGAGGTTTAGGGCTGCAAGACCCAGACATTGTTAACAAAGCTTGTGGAGCCAAGCTTTGGTGGCACTGGATCAAGGAACCCATACACTTGGTGCGAAACTATGGAAGGCCAAATATGCCGAGAATTGGAGAACTGAGGATCTGATCAGAATGACAGATGCCCCTGAAGGTTCCCCTATTTGGAATTTGGCCAAAGCTAATAGAAACCTCATTCAAGATCACTGCTTTTGGGAAATTCGCAATGGAAAAAATGCTTTATTCTGGGAGGATGCATGGCAATAGCTACCTAAACTAGAAAACCCCAATTATCTCACCCTACAGAGATGGTTTCAGGCAACAAGCAAGATAAAAGTCCATCAATATTGGTCTGGCAACAACGAGAACCAGCACTGGAGGAATTGGAACTTAGAGCCTTCCCCCCCCCCTCTCCCCCCCGGAGGATGACATGATAAACCTCCTCAGCACCCTAATCTCCACTTTGGGTAAGAGAATGATCCGGTCCACTCAAGAGGAGGACCAGCTCAGGTTGGGTAAACTCAATAGGGGAACTTTCAACCTCAAGGAGGCCAGAATGTATCTCGAGCACAAGGACCTTGAAGACAAAGTAGTTTGGTACGCTAATGTCTGGGACAACACACTCTAGCAAAAAATAAAGTTTTTTCTATGGCTTCTCATGCATCGCAAAATCCTCACCTGGGAGAATTTGGTGAAAAGGGGTTTTATTGGGCCTTCCAGATGCCCCCTCTGTGAAAAGGAGGAGGAAACAATGAACCATCTCCTTAACGACTGTGACTGGACCAATAATCTTTGGGAATGGATGAAGGAAAACAGGGATTCTATTCAAGACTCCATTGCAAATTGGCGCACCAAGTATTCCAGTTGTAATACAGTTAACACCCTTTGGAGGCTCTGCCCTGGTTTTATAGTTTGGACCACTTGGAAAGAGAGGAACATACGAATTTTTCAAAAAGAAGCCAGGCAGCTTGAATCCATCAAAACAGTAATAATGCAAAGTTTAAAAGAGACTGCCCTTACCAACTGCAAAGCTGAGCAGGCCAATTTGCTCACTCCTAATGATTCACGCATCCTGTTGTTGTTTGGCATGCAGGGTCTGTCAGGTCACTGGGCTCAAGCAAACCAACCTCAGCCAGCTCCCTCTCCGCCGACCTGGCTGCCCCCCAGCCCGGGGTTCTGCAAATTGAATTTTGACAGAGCCTCCAGGGGTAACCCTGGTCCTGCAGGGCTTGGAGGTGTCATCCATAATGACAGAGGAGAAATCCTTCACATTTTCTGCAGAGCGCTTGGGGAGGCCACTAACAATGAGGCAGAATTCGCAGCCTTGGAACAGGGGTTGCGCATCCTCATAATAAGATGGAGCTTGTTGCAGCAGATAAGGAGGCTTCTTATCTATTGGCGTTCCCTGGTTTCTTTCATCCTCCGACCACTGTTGAAATTTCTGAACCTACATTTTAATGGCATCCATTTGACTAGAGTGTTCAACCTTCATAGCATTGATTTCCCTCGCATGGTCTTCTTCCATGGTCAGTAACTTATTCTGAAGACATATCTGATTAGCTTCCATAGCTTTTATTACTTTGTTGTTCTTTGCCTTTATGGTCATCCAGCAATGTTGCATAAAGTTTATCTCTTTCTTATGATTTTCTTGCATGGTAGCCAACTGATTATTATGATCGAATGTCATGATAGTCATTTCTGCATCCATAGTTAATAACTTGTTTTGTATAGAATTAATTTCCCTATCATGATTAGGTTTAATGGTCTTAATTTCCTTAGCATGCTGACTTTGCATGTCGGTTACGTGAACAGAGTTTTTAATTTTCATGATTTCTATCTCCTTATCACATTTTTCCAGGTGGGTGCATAAAGTTCTCATATCATTGGCGTAATTAGTTTGATTGACCTCCATATTTTTTACCAGCCGCATTAGTTCTTCTATAATTTGCTTCTAATTTTCCCTTTCATTGTTGACACTGATTTTACAATTTGTCCCTGCTTTTCCACTATCATGGATTTTATCTGCAATGGTACAGGTGGAAGGCATATTCTGATATGAAGAATTGTCTTGAAATCTTTCATCGATAGCTGGACCTTTCATAAGATTACTTTCATTCTGCTGCACAACTTTAGGGGCACAAGGCGAGCTATCTGGATAACCATATCTATCTTTAAAAGCATTGACAATGTCTTGTAAAGAAGTGAAAGAATCTTCAGGACAATTATTAAACAAATTCAAAGCATCATCCTCTAAAGAAAGGACAAATAGATGCATTTTGACATCTTCATGCTCATACTGAGGAGATCTACAATATATGATCATTATACGAGTAAACTTGCATAAATGCTTTCTAACAGCGATTGAATCACCACCTGAGAACAAAGGTAATTTAGAAATGGCCACTTCCGGAACATCATGGAGAACATCGGTAAAATGACACGGGGTAAACGAATAGTCCATGACGAATAGTGAGGGACCAAATGGATGATATAAAGAGGTCTCTACTCAAGAAAATCAAGAGATGAAAGAAGTGGAGTTGCCACTTGAACAATAAATCTAATTCTAGGACCCCAAAAGCAAGAAACAAGCAGATATGAGGGAGGCTTCTTATCTGGGAAAAATAAAAGAGATGGAGTCGGCACCCAAACAAAAAATGAACTGAAGAGTAGTTGTTGATATGACGATAGATAAGGTGATGAAAAATCAAATGACGCCAAAGAATGTTGGCCGTTTGACAGGCAAATGAATGGCGGAAAAGATGAGATGATGCCAAAAAAAGTTGACTTTGTTGGCTCAAATGAAAAGATTCCAGATTCCAGATGAGAGAGAAGAATGAAGGTGAAATGTTGTTGAAACACCAGGGACAGAAAAACTCTATCCCCGACAACGGCGCCAAAAAATGTTGTCGCACATATTATCCAGAGAGCACGACAACGCTCAGACCGGGGGCTGTCACCCTGATCCCCGACCCCTCCATTTAAGCCGTCTCCCTGAAGCAGGCTAAGGGGGGTAGACCCTATGGGAAAAATGAAGACCAACTGGGAACCAGCTGGCTTGGGAGACACAGCAGGGGGAAACAAGCACTTGATCGATGTTAGAATTTGATTAGATTTTTAAATGCTTAAGACCAGTGCCTTATGGAGTTAATGAAAACCAAGTAATTAATTAGCTGCTGCTTCTTATGAAGTAATTTAACGATTGCTTGAAAATATTTACAAAATATCCAACATGTAACAAGCATTATATAATCCAAGCAATGATTAATTTTACCAGATGCAAGATATTCAAAAGATGCACAAAGATCTAACAATTAAATTTCAAAAGATCAAAATTCATTACTCAACCATGAAATTCAAATGCTAACCAGCCCACAAAATGATTCACCACTTTTCAATAGCTAATCTTTAAATAAACATTTAAGTGCATTTAACTATAGAGAAGTGGAACATAAATACCACAAAAGACACCAGATTGAATTTTCAATTTTTAGTTAATCTTTTCAAAAAAAAATGATTTTTATATATTTTTATAAAATTTCAAGTTTAAAAATAAAACAAAACTAAAATCCTAATAAAATTAAAATCTAATCTAAACTTGAATCTAAATTAAATATAACCTAAAGACTAACCTTTTTTAACTTTTTTATTTTTTAAAATTCTAAATTTAAAAAATAAAAAAAAAAAAACATAGTAGAAGAACTAAAATCTAAATAAAGTTAAAATCTATTCTAAACTAAGATTCTAAAAAAAATAAAATGTACTTAACAAAAAAAAAAACCTTTTATGAATTTTTATATTTTTTTATTTTTTTATATGAGATTTTTTGATTTATTAAAAAACAAAAAAAAAACTAAACTTGAAACTAACACCTAATCTAAAAAAAAAATGAAAATCGATTTATATCTAAAACTTAGAACCTAACTAATTAAAATCTAATATAATTGAAACGTAAGTGAACAGAAACGAAACTATATAACAAAAAATCTGTTGTCCTAACTTACATTAACCGTGAAATCAAACCGCAGCACACAGAAAAAATTAAAATCAAGCTTTGTATGCGTGACTGGTGTGTGCAGGTTCGAAGAAAGGTTGACCGCAGCATGTGGAGGTTGCAACATTGGCTGCGTGAAAGCGAATGTGGCAGCGAGAAAGGATGAGCAGCACTGGCAAGGGATAGTGTGGAGAGGGCAAATCTGGAGCAGCGTGAAAGGGTTAAGGAAAATGGATGCAGGAATCTGCAAGTTGATGAGGAGCAGCAAGACTGCGTGGATCTGGAGGGGCGCAGATGATGGCTGTGGGATATGCATGCAGATCTGGAGATGGTTTGATGGGAGGGCAATAAGCAGAGAACGGACTGCGGATTTATGAAAAGGAGAAATGGGGTTGCAGTGTGTTGGAGAAGCAACGTAAGATGGCAGCGTGAATGAGGAAAATCGTGGATTTCTGGCGGCGTGGATGCACGCAGATGGCTGCGGGGATAGCGGAGAAAGAAGAGGTAGGAACTTGCTGCATGAGGCAGAGAGTTTGATGGGAGAGCTGAAAGAAACAGGAAACGCAAAGGAAGAACTCACGTGAAGAGAAAGCACAGATGTATGGCAGCAGCGAAAAGCTGCAGGCCCTAAAAAAAAATTGAAATTTCTCTGCAACCAAAATGAAAATGAAATCCCGACAGCCGCAGACAGATGACAAAATTCTCCAGAAAAACTGAACAAAAAAAAAAAATTCAGATCCTTTTGCTTTAGATATGTTGGATGAAAACCCCACAAAAATTTCTCCAAGCCTGAAATAAATACTACTGCGATACCTGATCCTGAGGCCAGATCTTACCCTCCAAGGCCTAGATCTGGCTTCGGAAAAAATGTTTTCTTTTGACCTGCAATAACAAAAACCAAACACCCAGAAATAAAATGTGCAAGAAACAAAATTAAAAAGGAAAAAACCCTAAAAGCAGCTAAATAATAACAATATTCATAGTTTAAAGGCTCTAAATAGCCAGATTTGTTAGTATGCCACAGATATATTTTTGAAATTTTAAAATTCAGATGAAGTGCTTCAGAAAACCCTTCATGCATCCGCAACAAAAATTCTAATGATAAAGCCTAGGATCAAAACTAGCTGGGCTCTTCAGAAAATGCAATCCGGGAATTGGTTGGTTCAGCCGAGAACTTCCCCGAATGCCCAGTAATCTCAAAAAAAAGGATTTCTTGCACAGCTTAATTCAACCATTAACAAAGAGGGAGAAAACAATACTAAAATAGAGATCTAATAGAGATACCTGCTATCATTTGCTAAAATTTAACTACCATTCAAACCCTAGCGACTAAACAAGATACCTGTGTTTAAAATCAATCACTTTCATCAAGCTATCATCAATGGCTGAAAATAAATTTATGAAGAGTAACACCAACGAGATTTCAACCCCAAAGTCTTTCTTTATTGCACATGAAAATCACTACAAGAGAGCTTTTTTTAGCACGCAACTCTCAGATCCGAATCATCTCAAATGACCCCTAACACCCTATTTAAAGGAAAATTTCCCAACCGCTAGTTCGAGTGATCTATGTCAAAATGATCTCAATCGTCGATGAGGATTAAAATCTCTTTTAATCTCATCCGTCGAAATTTTAAATGCATTTTAATATATTAAAATTTAAAATCTTGCATTTATTTCCTCAAAACTTTGACTTTTTTTAATTATTTTTTTATTTTTTTATTTTTTATTATTTATATTTTTTTAATATTTTTATTGGACCCTCGAACTTAGCCTTTGGAAAAAAAAAACACCTAGGACCTAGGACTTATGAGGGTATAAAACATTTTTTAACCCTCAAGACACTTTACATCAGGATTTTTTTACATTTTTTCATCTCAAGGGGGGAAAACACATTTGACATAGACCCTCATAGACCACCCAATTCTGCGACACAAATTTAATCTAGCAGATCAAGCAATTTGTAATAAAATAGCTAACCAAATAGTTAGGACTATTCCCAAATCACTTTTGCATGGACTCGACCTAGCACACTAGGACTCCCCTAAGATTCTAATGACAAAATCCATTCCGGCTTTGGGGTTAGGCTGAAGGAAAACTCTGCCGATCATGGATCGGTAAGACAAAAAACCTTCCAGAACGTAGATTATCACTAGAAAATTAAGTTTGCCTAGGCAATTTACATACATGACTCAAGTCTGCTAAGAATATTTACAATTTACACACACAGACTGGGATTACAACATAACATGATCGGGTTGACGATGACAGTCGAATGGCACGGACACGTCGATCAAGCGCTATCCCTTTTGCGAAAAAGGGGGTGTACTGCTATGGATAGTTGACACGTAGTGGTCAACATCTGGCTCTACTTGGGGACACATTGTTGCATTGTAAGAATGTGAGAATCCAGAATCTGCATCCACGTAACACACCACAAAACATAAGTAGCGTCCATCCAAAAATCATCATATAACATTAAGCACAGGAAAGATATAAGCTCTTCATTTATTAACTATCTAGTAAAAGTAAATCTAATCCTAAAACAGAAATGAAATGCTGAAATGACAAGGTGTAGGGTTAGATATACAATACAGAGGATGCCCCATGGCATCAGGTGCGTTCAATATAGTGTATACTGAGCATTTACCTGCTTTGAGGCAAATCTTTCGGCTGCTTCTCTGATGTGCCATGTCCAATTCTAAATACGGTAGGACTTTTTCCTATCCGAAAATCAAGCTGCTCGTGGCCATCTGATGCATCAAATCTTCTTCTTGTTCTCTTTCTCTTGCGTTTTTTCTTTGTGGCAAGCTGTATCACTGATGACGTGGAACTTTCTGCTTCAAAGCTCTCAGATGAAGTATGTAAGATGTGCATGACATGTCTTTCTTCATTCTGCATCTGCTCTGTCAAGGATGATGGATCAATCTCACAGGTGCCACAAGTTATAACTTGATCTTCTATGACTCTTGGATTAGCCGTGTGAACATCAACCTGATTATTAATTTCCCTCTTATCCAGGTCACCTTCAATTAGCCACTTTCCAATGGAACAAAGGACCTCATAATAAGATGGAGCTTGTTGCAGCAGATAAGGAGGCTTCTGATCTATTGACATTCCCTGGTTTCTTTCATCCTCTGACCGCTGTTGAAATTTCTGAACCTGTATTTTAATGGCATCCATCTAACTAGAGTGTTCAACCTTCATAGCACTGATTTCCCTCGCATGGTCTTCTTCCATGGTCAGTAACTTATTCTGAAGACATATTTGATTAGCTTCCATATCTTTTATTACTTTGTCGTTCATTGCCTTTATGGTCATCCACCAATGTTGCATAAAGTTTATCTCTTTCTTATGATTTTCTTGCATGGTAGCCAACTGATTATTATGATCGAATGTCATGATAATCATTTCTTCATCCATAGTTAATAACTTGTTTTGTATAGAATTAATTTCCCTATCATGATTAGCTTTAATGGTCTCAATTTCCTTAGCATGCTGACTTTACATGTCGATTAGGTGATCAGAGTGTTTAATTTTCATGATGTCCATCTCCTTATCACATTTTTCCAAGTGGGTGCATAAAGTTCTCATATCATTGGCATAATTAGTTTGATTGACCTCCATATTTTTTACCAGCCACATTAGTTCTTCTGTAATTTGCCTCTGATTTTCCCTTTCATTGTCGACACTGATTTTACAATTTGTCCCTGCTTTTCCACTATCATGGATTTTATCTGCAATGGTACAGGTGGAAGGCACATTCTGATATGAAGAATTGTCTTGAAATCTCTCACCTTTCATAAGATTACTTTCATTCTGCTGCACAATTTTAGGGGCACAAGGCGAGCTATCTGGATAACCATATCTATCTTTAAAAGCATTGGCAATGTCTTGTAAAGAAGTGAAAGAATCTTCAAGACAATTATTAAACCAATTCAAAGCATCACCCTCTAATGAAAGGACAACTAGACGCATTTTGACATCTTCATGATCATACTGAGGAGATCTACAATATATGATCATTATACGAGTAAACTTGCATAAATGCTTTCTAACAGCTATTGAATCACCACCCAAGAACAAAAGTAATTTAGAAATGGCCACTTCCGAAACATCATGGAGAACATCAGTAAAATGACACGGGGTAAACGAATAGTCCATGACGAATAGTGAGGGGCCAAATGGATGATAGAAAGAGGTCTCTGCTCAAGAAAATCAAGAGATGAAAGAAGTGGAGTCGCCACTTGAACAATGAATCTAATTCTAGGATCCAAAAAGCAACAAACAAGCAGATATGAGGGAGGCTTCTTGTTTGGGAAAAATAAAAGAGATGGAGTCGGCACCCAAACAAAAAACGAACTAAAGAGTAGTTGTTGATATGACGAAAGATAAGGTGATGAAAAGATCAAATGACGCCAAAGAATGTTGGTCGTTTGACAAGCTAATGAATGGTGAAAAAGATGAGATGATGCCAAAAAATGTTGACTTTGATGGCTCAAATGAAAAGATTCCAGACTGCAGATGAGAGAGAAGAATGAAGGTGAAATGTCGTTGAAACGCCAGGGAGAGATAAACTCTATCCCCAGCAATGGCACCAAAAAATGTTGTCGCACAAATTGTCCAGGCAGCGCGACAACGCTCAGACCGGAGGCTGTCACCCTGATCCCCGATCCCTCCGTTTAAGCCGTCTCCCTGAAGCAGGCTAAGGGGGGTAGACCCTATGGGAAAAAGGAAGACCAACTAGGAACCAGCTGGCTTGGGAGACACAGCAGGGGGAAACAAGCACTTGATCGATGTTAGAATTTGATTAAATTTTTAAATGCTTACGACCAATGCCTTATGGAAATAATGAAAACCAAGTAATTAATTAGTTGTTGCTGCTTATGAAGTAATTTAACGATTGCTTGAAAATATTTACAAAATATCCAACATGTAATGAGCATTATATAATCCAAGCAATGATTAATTTTACCAGATGCAAGATATTCAAAAGATGCACAAAGCTCTAGCAATTAAATTTCAGAAGATCAAAATTCATTACTCAACCATGAAATTCAAATGCTAACCAACCCACAAAATGATTCACCACTTTTCAATAGTTAATCTTTAAATAAACATTTAAGCGCATTTAACTATAGAGAAGTGGAACATAAATACCACAAAAAACACCATATTGAATTTTCAATTTTTAGTTAATCTTTTCAAAAAAAAATTAATTTTTATATATTTTTATAAAATTTTAAGTTTAAAAATAAAACAAAACTAAAATCCTAATAAAATTAAAATCTAATCTAAACTTAAATATAACCTAAAGACTAACCCTTTTTAACTTTTTTATTTTTTAAAATTCTAAATTTAAAAAAAAAAAAAAAACATAATAGAAGAACTAAAATCTAAATAAAGTTAAAATCTATTCTAAACTAAGATTCTAAAAAAAATAAAAATGTACTTAACAAAAAAAAAATCCTTTTATGAATTTTTATATTTTTTTATATGAGATTTTTTTATTTATTTAAAAAAATAAAACAAAACTAAACTTGAAACTACCACCTAATCTAAAAAAAAAAATGAAAATCGATTAATATCTAAAACTTAGAACCTAACTAAGTAAAATCTAATCTAATTGAAACGTAAGTGAACAGAAACGAAACTATATAACAAAAAATATGTTATCCTAACTTACATTAACAATGAAATCAAACCGCAGCACACAGAAAAAATTAAAATCGAGCTTTGTATGCGTGACTGGTGTGTGCAGGTTCGAAGAAAGGTTGACGACAGCGTATGGAGGTTGCAACGTTCGCTGCGTGAAAGCGAATGTGGTAGCGAGAAAGGATGAGCAACATTCAAAAGGGCTAGCGTGGAGAGGGAAAATCTGGAGCAGCGTGAAAGGGTCAAGGAAAATGGACGCAGGAATCCGCAGGTTGATGAGGAGCATAAAGACTGCGTGGAGCTGGAGGGGAGCAGATGATGGCTGAGGGATATGCATGCAGATCTGGAGATGGTTTGATGGGCGGGCAGCAAGCAGAGAACAGACTGTGGATTTATGAAAAGGAAACAGTGAAATGGGGTTGCCGCGTGCTGGTGAAGCAACGAATATGGCAACGTGAATGAGGAAAATCGTGGATTTCTAGCAGCGTGGATGCACATAGATGGCTGCGGGGATAGCGGAGAAAGAAGAGGTAGGAACTTGCTGCATGAGGCAGAGAGTTTGATGGAAGAGCTAAAAGAAACAGGAAACGCAGAGAAAGAACTCACGTGAAGAGAAAGCATAGATGTAAGGCAGCAGCGAAAAGCTGCAGGCCGTAAAAAAAAATTCGAAATTTCTCTGCAACCAAAATGAAAATGAAACCCCAGGGAGCAGCAGACATGACAAAATTCTCCAGAAAAACTAAAAAAAAATTCAGATCCTTTTGCTTTAGATCTGCTGGATGAAAACCCCACAAAAATTTCTCCAGACCTAAAATAAATACTACTGCGATAGCTGATCCTGAAGCCAAATCTTACCCTCCAGGGCCTAGATCTGGCTTCGGACAAAATGTTTTGTTTCAACCTGCAATAACAAAAACCGAACACCCAGAAATAAAATGTGCAAGAAACAAAACTAAAAAAGAAAAAACCCTAAAAGCAGCTAGATAATTACAATATTCATAGTTTAAAGGCTCTAAATAGCCATATTTGTCAGTATGCCACAAATATATTTTTGAAATTTTAAAATTAAGATCAGGGGCTCCAGAAAACCCTTCATGCATCTGCAATAGAAATTCTAATGATAAGCCCGAGATCAAAACTGGCTGGGCTTTTCAGAAAATGCAATCCAGGAGTTGGCTAGTTCAGCCGAGAACTTCCCCGAACGCCTAGTAATCTCAAAAAAAAGGATTTCCTGCACAGCTTAATTCAACCATTAACAAAGAGGGAGAAAACGATACTAAAATCCATATCTAATGGAGATACCTACCATCATTTGCTGAAATTTAACTACCATTCAAACCCTAGCGACTAAACAAGATACCTGTGTTTAAAATCACTCTTCATCAAGCTATCATCAATGGCTGAAAATAAATTTATGCGGAAAAATAAAACATCTTACAACATTTCCAGAAGAGTAACACTAGCAAGATTTCAACCCCAAAGTCTTTCTTTATTGCACATGAAAAATGACTACAAGAGAGCCTTCTTTAGCACACAACTCTCAGATCCGAATCATGTCATATGACCCCTGACACCCTATTTAAAGGAAAATTTCCCAACAGCTAATTCAAGTGATCTATGTCAAAATGATCTCGTCTATTGATGAGGATTAAAATCTCTTTTAATCTCATCCGTCGAAATTTTAAATGCATTTTAATATATTAAAATTTAAAATCTTGCATTTATTTCCTCAAAACATTGACTTATTATTATTTTATTATTATTATTATTATTTTTAATTTTTTTTATTTTATTATTTTATTATTTTTTATTATTTATATTTTTTATTATTTTTTTGGACCCTCGAGCTTAGCCTTTGGAAAAAAAAACACCTAGGACCTAGGACTTATGAGGGGACAAAACATTTTCTAACCCTCAAGACAGAGTTGCGGGGAAGCCCCCCCCCACGAACCCGCTCCCGATCCGCGCTCCGGCAGGAGTAGCTCGGAAGCGCGCTTCCGAAATCGCTCCCGAACGGGAGCGATTTCGGGAGCGCGCTCCCGACTAAAAAAATTTCGCTCCCTGCCAATTTTGGGAGTGTTGTTGGGAGCGTCGCTGTTGTCACTCCCAGAGCGAAATTAAAAACCCGGGATCGATCGCTCCCGACCTTTAAAAAATCGCTCCGGGAGCGAACCGGGCTGCGCCGGGAGCATTCCGGCGGAAAAAACATTTCATTATCACTTGAATGAGTTGAGAATAGCTGGAGAGCAAGAGCAAAGGAGCGAGGAGAAGCGAGGAGCAAGCGCCAAGGAGCAAGGAGCAAGCCTGCAAAGAGGTAAGTAACTTAGTAATTTAGTTAGTTTAGTTAGTTTAATTTAGTTAGGTAGTAATTTAGTTAGTTTAATTTAATTTATTTAGTTTATTAACCTTATTTAGTTTAAAAATCATGAATCTAAATTAAATTAATAAATTAAATTTATTAATCTAAATAAATTAAATTAATTTGCAGATTCAAAAGCCTACAAATATCAAACACCATGGACCTGGCTATATTTCTTGGCATTTTCCTCTTTTTGGTCTCTTTTATGGTTATTATGGTGCTGGAGAGTAGGAAACGGAGGGGCCAAACTAAAGAGGGGGATAAAGAAGCTGGAGAAGGTCGAATTGATGAAAACCCCGGTGAGTAGGAGCTGGAGGAGGGTGAACATGACCCTCAAAAAACTAAACAAGACCAAACCCCATTGTGGAAATATGTGAACAGGGCTGAAACAGAGAGAGGAGATGGAACCACTAAATTTCATTGCCCCCATTGCAACAATGATTACATAGGTTCATACACCCGTGCTAGAAGACACCTCTGCGGGAAAAGGCCATGGGATGGAGACAAACAAATAGGAATCAAAACTTGTCCAGCGGTGTCAGCAGCAAATAGAGCCAAATACATAAGGGAAAAGGAGGAAGCCCAATACAAATAAAAAAAATCAAGGGGTTTCTTTGAACCAAGCTCACAATCACAAAGAACTCCTTCAGCATCCTCCCAAGGCAATGGATATGGAGGCACAGGGTCATCAGCTTTAAGGCGTAGAACCATATCAGATTTCCTTGATGAGGGGTGTAGGAATGATGTGGATTCAAAGGTTTATAGGTTTCTCTATGCATGTGGGATACCATTCAATGTTCTTCGCTCACCTTATTGGCACGAAATGGTTTCTGCCATAAATGATGCCCCTAAAGGATACAAGAGCCCTGGGTATGACAAGGCAAGAACCGTTGGCCTTGATCATGAAAAAGCAAAAATATCACATTCTTTGAATAAATGACAAGTTCTTGGACTGACCATGGGGTGTCCATTGTATCTGATGGATGGACAAATGTAAAAGGCAAGCCATTGATAAGTGTTCTTGTTGTGTCTATTAGTGGTCCCATCTTTCTCACTGCACATGATTACTCAGACAAGTTTAGGACCGCCATCAACATTGCAGAAGCATTACTTGAAACAATTGATCGTATTGGGCCATACAATGTCATCCAAGTCATCACTGATAATGCTCCTAATTGTAAGGCAGCGGGAGCAATTATTGAGGATAAATACCCCAACATATTTTGGTCTGGATGTTTGGTTCACACATTGAACCTTCTGATGCATGATGTTGTCAAGAACAAAAATGCGCAATACCAATGGATTGGTGATTTGTACAAGAAAGGCAAACAAATGATAAAATTTATTACAAATCATAGCAATACCCATGGCCTTTTCCACAGTCACTCGAGATTGGAGTTGTTGAAGATTGTGAAGACCAGATTTGGTAGCTATTACCTCACCTTCAGGCGCCTTTTAAAGGTAAGAGAGTCATTGGCTAGCATGGTATCAAGTCCACATTGGCAGGTATTAAAGGAAAGGGCTACAAATGCAGCTGACAGGCGAGGTTTTGAACTAGTGGAGGAGGCCGCTCTTGATGGTCAGTTTTGGACAAGTGTGAGGCAAGTATTGGATTTCACCAAGCCCATTTATCACATGATTCGGTTTGCAGATACAGACAAACCAGTGATTGGCGAGGTGTATGAGCAAATGGATACCATGTTGGGGCAAATAAAAGATATTGTTCATAACAGAGATCCCGACTTGTACAAACTGATTCACGATTGTGTGTGTGAACAATGGAATAGACTTAATCTTCCACTACATTGCTTGGCGTATATCCTTATGCCAAAATACTACTCTACATCTTGGTCGGGCCAACCTGCACCAGGGGGTGGGATTAGGACCAAACCCCATTTAGATGCAGAGGTAACTAGAGGATATTTGGAAGCATTAGAAAAGTTGATACCTGACAGGGAGGAATGTGCAGCTGTGCGCCTTGAAATAGGCAAATACTTCAGTGGCACTGGTTTGTATGGTAAATTCCATGCAATGGACGACAGAGATAAATTTGATACTCTCACATGGTGGGAAACATATGGCGGCCAGGTACTTTTGCCAAAAATGGCAAAAAAAGTTCTTTCACAGGTTGTAAATACTTCTTCTGCAGAGAGGTGTTGGAGCACCTACAGCTACATACATAATGTGAAAAGAAACAGACTCAATGAAAACCGAGCAGAAAGCTTGATTTATGTGCACTACAACTTGAGGTTGTTGATTCATTACTGTGATCGGGCTTATGAGGATCCCACATATAAAATTTCGGACAATCACCCAGAGGATGACAATTTGGAGGATGGCATTGTACATCTTGAAGAACTGGAAGAGGAACTTGTAAGGGATGAAGATGAAGCAGTTGCAGCAGCCATGCCACCTCCACCTCCACCATCCAGTAGCAGTGCTTGAGGTCCAGTCTTGTTCCTTTGTTGTCGCCACCTCCATCTACACCCTCACGTGGAGGTTCTAGTTCTGGTCGTCAGTCTGTGCAGGGGACTCCTAGAAGACCACCATGACCTGCTTATACTCCTGGAGACTCTCGTGGCAAGGGCCACATGTAGATTTATAGTTTACTTGTCTTTTTTAGTTTCTATTAGACTTTAGTTTTCATAACTGTTGAGTTTTGAGTCCTTGACTCTTGACTCTTGACTCTTTCATATCATAATGATATTTTTTGTAAACAATATATCACTGTGACAATCAAAATTTGAAGTTTGAAGTTGGGCCTTGGCAATTATAACTCATTGGTAATGATTGTGAATTATGAATATGATGCTTCGTGAAAGACTAAAGTTGTTTCATTTCATTTCATTATTCATGTTTCATTTTATAAATTTATAACATTTCATATCATGTTAACAGTTAGAAGTTAGCACTTAGAAATATCTAAGATATTACTTCTTGTAATGGTTAAACTTAGCTTACAAGTACAACTTTGGTGATCAATGATGATAAATGTTATTGAATTTTCAATTTTGAAAGCTTGAAGTTGAAACTTTAAGATTGAATTTGATGAATCATGATTCACGAGACTCAATATGTTGCAGTTGTAATATGTATTTTACTAACTTGTGGACATGGTTGATGACGATTATAATTTCTAGATGATTGATGTGATATGGTTCAATGATCAATCTATGTTTTTTTATGTTTTTTATGTCTAATTCATCATTCTACATGTTTTTGTTGACATATATGTATCAAAAGTTAAAAAATATTAAAAATATATATATTTTTAAAAAATAGCTCCCGGATTCGCTCCCAAACTGGGAGCTTCTGAAAATGGTCGCTCCTGCTCCCCGCTCCCAAGCAACATTGCCTCAAGACACTTTACATCATGATTTTTTTACATTTTTACATCTCAAGGGGGGAAACCCATTTGACATAGACCCTCATAGACCACCCAATTCTGCGACACAAATACAATCTAGCAGTTCAAGCAATTTGTAATAAAATAGCCTAAACAAATAGTTAGGGCTATTCCCAAATCACTTTTACATGGACTCGACCTAGCACACTAGGACTCACCTAAGATTCTAATGAAAAAATCCATTCCGGCTTTGGGGTTAGGCTGAAGGAAAACTCTGCCGATCATGGATCGGTGAGACAAAAAACCTTCTGGAACGTAGATTATCACAAGATAATTAGGTTTGCCTAGGCAGTTTACATACATGACTCAGATCTGCTAAGATTATTTACAATTTACACACACAAACTGGGTTTACAACATAGCATGATCGGGCTGACGATGACAGTCGAATGGCATGGACAAGTCGATCAAGCGCTATCCCTTTTGCGAAAAAGGGGGTGTACTGCTATGGGTAGTTGACACGTAGTGGTCAATAAAGACCATTGACACTTGTTGGCAAGACATCATAGGAGACAATCTTAGGAATCAGTGCACTCTCATCTCGAGGCAAGACCTTATAGGAGAATCGAGAGCGGAGGACGGGCTGCAGGATACGGCTCATCAGTAACTTATGCAGACTAACCATACACTTAATGCCAATCGCAGGCACCAATGGCGATAGGCCAATGGGGTACGTGAGGCAGGGTGGAAGATCACCCAAAAGGACGAAGGATATCGGACGGGGAGTACAATTTACAAAAGGAATGATCAGCACAGTCAGCAAGAAGCAGATGAGGACACATGGCATTCAACCAACAACCACAAGCGTGGCAGAGTAATGGCTTTGGACCGAAATCATGAGAAGGTGCTAGGAAATCCAAACAAGTTTTATTATGACAAGAACAGCGGGTCTCAGAAGGTGGAGCGGGAGATATCAATCCAGAACTTTCAACCTCCAGCTATAACTAAGGCAATCCACCAGGATACCAAGACATCACATTCTCATCGCTCGATTCTTGGCAATCTTAACTCTGTCAGGAAGCCCGCAGGCTCCTCGAACGCCAACACCTGCAACAACACAATGGCAAAGGAGGGCAGTCGCAATAAGTCTGCTAACCGGGACCTGGAAAAAGCCTGAGGGGCTTATGAGACCTCGGTCTCAAGGAAAGAGAAACGGAAAATTGCAGAGCTTGAAGCTGCGGTCAACGAGGAAGAAGAAAAGCTGGATATACAAGCAATGGAGAAGGAAATCGACTGGATCACAGACCCAGGAACCACAACCACCAGAGCAACGCAATTCGTAAGAACTCAAAGCGAAATGTGGCGCATGAAAACCATGTTGGCCAAAGCGCTCAGCATGCAGGCAGAAGCAATAAAGGATGCGCACCAGGCCACTTCACTCGTTTCAGCTGGAAACTCAGCAAGGTTAGATGCCATGGAGTTCAGCATTAGTGCTTTGACTCAAGAACTCAAAATGTTGTCGCATAATCTGGGAGCCTTCACCAGACTCCTCAAGCTCTCCATCCAACAGGGGACGAATATTGCAATTGGCATCCCGGCGGAGGAAACCGACACCAGCACGGTGAAGCACCCCATTCCTCAAAGAATTCTGAAGCCAGATATAGTCACTGCAACGGCCGGCCCAAGTAACACCAACAAGGATTATGTGGAATTGGAACTGTAATGGCTTCAAGGCTCTTTGTTGTTCTCTTATGTCTATGTCTGTCTTGGTTATGAGGTCCTCCAAACCCTCTCTCGGTTTTTGTCCTATGTTAGGCAGCCCTGCGTGGTTAGCCTCGTTTCTGAAGTTGCAGGATCAGGTTCTGCTAGTCATTTTGGTCAAACATGCTGGAAGTGCTTTCTATGTCTGTTCATACAGACTTTTTGTATCTTATGTAACTTTGTGATATAATATACTTCTGCTGATTTACACAAAAAAAAAGGTTAGAAATACAATACAAAGGATGCCCCATGGCATCAGATATCATCTTTGAAGAACAGCTTGAGCATTTGGCCATTTGCAAGTAAATCAAGTGGTTCGCCATCCAATCTGCTCAAGTGGAATGAGTTTGGTCTAGTTATATCTCTAATGATGTATGGTCCCAGCCACAAACTATCGAACTTCTTATGTTTTCCTGGTTTTTCATTCTTGCGATCCCAAAGAAGTGCCATATCTCCAACCTGCAAAGATCTAGATCGAGAGGACTTATCAAAGATTTCCTTAATGTTAGATTGATTTTTACATATATTATGAAAATTTGTCCTACGAGCTTCATCTAACTCCACAATCTGACCTATTCTATTTTGAACAACATCTTTGTTAGTAGAAAAATGCTAAAGAAGCTGATAAGCTAGCAATTTCAGGTGCACAGGTAATGTTACATCCAAGCCATAAACTAACTCAAAGGGAGATTTACCAGTAGCTTTCTTTTTAGTGAACCTATCTGCCCATAAAGCATACTTAATTTTGCTATCCCATGATCTCTTATTATCTCCTACTATCTTCTTGATAATGGTTATGACATTCTTGTTACTTGATTCAGCCAGACCATTACCCTGAGGATAGTAATTTGATGAATGAGATAAAACAATGCCATACTTGAAACAGAAAGATGAAAACTCTGAGGAACTAAAAGCCTTGGCATTATCAATAGTGATCTTAGCAGGGATACCAAATCTAGTAATGATATTATTTTCAATGAAATCCATAATAACCTTTTCAGTGGCATTCTTAGCAGCAATGGCTTCAACCCATTTAGTGAAATAATCAGTAGAAGTCAAAATCCATGAGTATCCATTGCTAGAATTTTCATGGAACTTCCCAATGAAGTCCAAAGTTCCAAACCCCAATGCTGAAAAGGTGCCTCCACAATGACAGGTTGTAGGGGCGGCGCAGCAAGCTTCTGTTTCCCAGTGAATAGTTAACAAGCTTGACAACTTCTAACAAACTTATGCACATCAGAAAAAATTGAAGGCCAATAATAACCAACTCTCAGAATTTTGTGGGCAGTAGTTCTAGCAGCATAATGACCACCACAAAATCCTAAATGGAACTCAAAAACTAGCTTTTTGGACTCAATTTCATCAACACACCTAAGTACTATGCCCTCAGGATTTCTCTATCCAAGGCCATCTTTCATGAGGCAATACTTAGTGGCTTTTAATCTAAGAGCCCTTCTCTTATAAGCAACTAAATGGTTAGGACATGTAAGATTTATCAAGTAATAAACAATGTCCTTGTACCACTCATGCTCTCCTAATCTTTGCAACTCAGGCAAAGATAGATCGTTAAGACAAAACAAACCAAGAGCCTTTTCATTACCTTCGGTCAACATTTGAGCCAAGCCTTGGCCTTTGACTAGCTTGGTGGGTTTGATCTCTAAATCATATTCTTGTATTTTAGTAACCCACCTAGCGCGAGTCCCTAAGCAATCGGTTTGAGTTAATATATCTTTAACAGCAGAGTGTGGGACAAAAGCAATGATTTTGGAATAACCCACATAAGTCTTGAAATGCTTAAGAGACTTGACTAAGGAATAGGCTTGCTTTTCCATGGTATTGTATTTTAACTCGGAATTTTGAAGCACTCTACTCATGAAAGAAATAGGCTGCTCGTGACCATCTTTATTTTTTTGTAACAGAACACCAGCAATGGTATCTTCAGAAGCAAAAGAGAAAATCATGAAATCCTTGGAGTAATCAGGACTAACTAAGACAGGGGCTCTTGCAATAGCGCATTTGATTTCCTGAAAAGCCTTTTTGTCGTCTTCTTGCCAAAAAAATTTACATCTTTCTTCAGAAGAGTTTGAGTAGGCTTAGCTACTTCTGCGTAATCTGGAATAAACCTTCTAAGAAAATTTGTTTTTCCAAGGAACGACTAAAGGGATTTAAGATTACGAGGAAGAAAAATCTTTTGGATTGATTCAATTCTTTCAGAATCAATCTTGATTCCATCTTTAGAAATGATGTGCCCAAGTAATTTCCCTTCGGTTACTCCAAAGACTAACTTAGTCGGGTTCAAAGAAATCTTGTACTCTCTACATCTATCGAAAACCTACCGAAGATGACTTACATGACTAATACCATCCTTAGAAAAAACAGTAAGATCATCTTGATAAATTTCGATAAATTTCCCAATTAAACCCTTGAAGGCATAATCCATGGCCCTTTGAAATGTTGCCCCAACGTTGGTTAGTCCAAACGACATCCTAATGTATTCAAAAGTACCCCATGCTGTGGTGAATGTGGTTTCGTGACAATCTTCATTCTTAACCCATACCTGATTATATCCAGAAAAACCATATAGCAATGACATCATTCCAGAACCGGTTACTCTTTGCAACAGAGTGTCCATGTTTGGCAAAGGGTAATTATCTTTCTTACATGCTAGATTAAGGTTTCGAAAGTCGACACAGAGCCTTATCGTCGCGTTCTTTTTCCTAACAATCACCAGGTTGGAACACCATGTTGAATGCCTTGTTTGAGCAATAATTTCGGCTGCAAGCATCTTTGAAATCTCTTTTTGAACCAAAGGGGCTAACTTAGGATTAATCTGCCTAAGTTTCTAGAGAAGGGTTTAGCATTTTCATCTTTTAAGGGGATAGTATGTTCCATGACATCTTCCCTATAGCCTTTTAATTCATCATAAGGAAATGCTAAAACATCTCGATATTCGCGAGGTAAATTGGTAAACTTCTTTCTTTCCTCAACGCTAGTACCTTTACCAATTTTAACAATCTTTGGATTCGCAGGAGTACCAATGTTTATCTCAAGGTATTCGCGTGGGTCCATTTTATTTTCGTCTCTCAATTTCGTGCCATCATGACGATCAAAGTGCTGCTCTAATGCAACCACATTCCTAGGGGTGGGAATTATGATATGCTCATGATTACCAGATCCATCCTCCTCAGAACCTATCTAAAAATCTTCAAACTCATCCAGACTATCAAGAAAACGAATCACTTGCTTTTCATCATTAAAGACTTGCCAATGCTCTAAGTTATCTAGAACAGACGGTCTAAATATAACTTCCATTTTGATCTTATCCTTAATTAGCTCATCAGATAACTGGAAGGTAGTAGTAGCTTATCCTTAATTATGCTCTCTTGGGATAGCTTCAAGGTCAAGGGCATCAAAGTGTTCCATAGTATCCCATACAGCATTTCGATAATTCCTTAATCTTTGATTTTTACATGTAAACTTATTTTTACGTTGCATGATAATTAAATCAGAATCCCCCTTAATGCTAAGCAACTTAATTCTCAAAGATTTTTCCAATTCAAGACCCAACAGTAAAGCCTCATATTCAGCGACATTGTTGGTTGCTTCAAACTCCAATCGATAGGCAAACTTGAAAATATGACCAAGGGGAGACTTTAACACTATTCCTGCAACTTTACCACGCCTAAATGATGCACCATCAAAATACATGTACCAAACTTTATCATTGAGATCATTAATCTTATCATCAGGAGGGATTATGAAATTAGACATGATAGCGTAATTCCCAATGTCAGATTGCTCTTTAATTATCTCGTTGTGAGGTCTCTTAGGATCTTCAACATGGAATTTTCTTTCGAGCTCTCTATTAAGTCTCACAAAACCATCACCTCTAGGAGAAGGAATCATAGCATATGACCAATTCATTTGAATACTTCCTCCTAGATCAGAGGCCCATTTTCTGGATAAAAGCATACCCCAAGCATCAAGCACATCAACAACAATAATGTCCATAACAATCATGATGTCCGGGTAAACTGATAAATGAACCTGTAAATCTTTGATCAAACCATGAAATTCAATCTTCTTAGAATCCATGGCACATATATTGTAGTAGGATCTAGAAACTCTTAAATTAAGCTGTTCCATGACCCTCTTTGTAACGACCTATCTATAAATATAGAGAACGCAAGAATAATAGTAGGCATACGATGCATCCATATGATAGCTACATATGCATGTGTCGCATACACCGCACTAGTATTTATATACTAAATTAACCATAAGTATTAAATATCATGACACTTCTTCGAACAGAGGTTCTACTCATCTATCAACACCCATATTGCTTAATGTATCATGATTAATGGGTAAAAACTAAAAGAGGGCTATATAAATTACATATTTCAGGTTATTAATAAAAATTATATTAATAAATTTAAAAAATGATTAAAAATATATATATAAGAAATTAATTAAAAGGGTACTTAATATAATGTTATAATCTTAATATTAAAAAGTACTTTAATAAATCATAAAGAAATATAATTAATTAAATTATAAATGAAATAAATATATACGTGACCATAACAGAGTTATATATGATACGTGACATGGAAGGTGTCACCAGAAGGTTAAGCGGTGGGCTACTGGTGGAAGAGCGGCCACCGCCAAGAAACCAGATAAAACCACCGAGCAGAATTTTAGGAGGCAGCGGAGAGGAAGGAAAAGAAGGGAGGAAAGGAAAACTGAAGGAGGAAGAACATCATAAACGGAAATTATCCACAAGAAGAGTGTAGGAATTTACAGGGTAAGTTCCTCAGACAGAACACCAAAGGACACCGCTCACAAACAGATCGCAGATCAATACACCAGTACTTTTGACGTGGTTAAAACCCTCAAAGAGGGAAACAATCCACAGCCTGAGCCAACGCGGCCACTTCAGGCAATTTATTAATAAAAGAATGAAAATTTACATAAGCTTCTCTCATGAACGGTTAACCTACAAATGACCCTCCATGCTCTTTAAATAGAGATCATGGACCAATCGGGTGTTAAGCCACGAATCAAGTGTCGGTAATACCGAGGAGAGAATGAACCGTCGGATCACTACATATCGTGACCGTCGGATTGTAAGTTACAAAATGTACATAGTAAAGAAACACACTTTACCTAACTCTATACTAGATCAAGTTGTACTTAACTATTTCCTATGTGTCGGAATATCCTAACATCCCCCCTTAAGAACAACTTGGGATAGGATTGAAGGATTTACAAATATGACACAATAGGAGAAGGAAGGAGGCACTAGATCCTATCCCCCCTTAGTGACAACTTCCTGAACTCCAACCATAAATCGAAGTTTAGTGAACTTCGCCTCTGTGAGAGCCTTTGTAAAGATGTCTGCAACTTGATCATCTGTTGAACAATATTGCACTTCAAGAACATGGTCATGAATGAGCTTTCTGATGAAGTGCATGTGCAGTTCAATGTGTTTGTTGCGCTGATGTTGGACTGGATCTTTGCACAGTTGAATGGCACTTTGATTATCACACCAAAGTGTAGTCGGATGTTGCTGCTGAAAGCCAAACTCTGACAGGATCCGACGAAGCCACAAGGCTTCTTTACTAGCTTCTACGGCACCACGATACTCTGCTTCTGCTGAAGAAAGAGAAATGGCACCTTGTTTCTTGCAAGCCCATGTAATAGGTCCTGAACCAAGAGTGAACATATAACCTGCAGTAGACTTCCGATCATCAGGGTCACCAGCCCAATCGGAATCAGTGAAACCAACCAATAGAGGAGATGCTTCGGCACCGTAATGAATCCCAAACTGAACTGTACCTCGAACATAACGAAGTATTCTTTTAGCTGCTTTCCAATGACTTTCACGTGGGTATTGCATAAACCGAGCAACAAGGCCAATAGCAAAGGAAAGGTCAGGACGAGTATGGGTTAGATACAAAAGTTTTCCTACAAGTTAACGGTATAAGATAGCATCAACTTCAGGAGAAGTACAAGTGACTGAAAGTTTGACTCCAGACTGAAAGGGAGAAGGGGCTGGCTTACAGTCTTCCATGTGAAAATGGCGTAGAATATCACAGGCATACTTGGATTGGGAAAGGGAAATACCTTCCTTGGATTGCAAGACTTGAAGACCAAGAAAATAATGTAAGTGTCCTAAGTCTGTCATTTCAAACTTCCTTTTAAGGCTAGACTTCACATGGTTTATAAGGTTGGGATCACTACCAGTCAGGATAAGATCATCAACATAAAGAACAACAATGATAAGAGACTTGCCCACTTTCTTGGTGTAGACAGTATTGTCAGAATGACACCTAGAAAAGCCATTTTCTAAAATAAAGTTATCCATTTTGGCATACCAAGCTCGAGGAGCTTGCTTGAGACCATAAAGGGATTTCTTAAGCCGACATGCAAGGCTGGAGTCTGTTTCTATAAAGCCAATAGGTTGTTCCATATAGATTTCTTCATGCAAATCCCCATGCAAGAAGGCGGATTTAACATCCATCTTATGGACTTCCCATTTGAAAGAGGCAGCAAGGGAAAGAACAAGGCGGATAGAGTTCATTTTGGCAACAGGGGAAAAGGTTTCAGTATAGTCAATGCCTTCAACTTGTGAAAAACCCTTAGCAACAAGACGAGCTTTATGTTTATCAACTTTCCCATCTGGTCCATACTTGGTTCTGTAAACCCATTTGCATCTAACAAGTTTTCGTCCCTTTGGTAGAGGAAAAAGATCCCATGTATCATTTGCCAATAATGAATGATATTCTTCATTCATAGCTGCTTCCCAATCTGGATGGCCTGAAGCTTCTGCAAAGGTGTTAGGATCATAATTCACTGAAGCTTGAGCCAGTAAAGAAGAGGCTCTCTCAAACTGAGAACGTGTACGTCGCTGATCTGTAGGATCACCGGCAAGATCACCTGCTGCATCCCGAGTAGCACGGACCCATTTTGGAAGCTGAGGAGCTGAAGGAGGATCCTGAGAAGGTGGGGGAGGATTTTCATCCTCGCTTTCATCATCTGAAGAAGAAATATTTTCAAAAGTAGAAGAGATAGGGAGAGGTGGCACATCCGCCGAACTAGGCTTGCAGGCCGATATATTTTCAGCAAACTTTACATCTCTTCTAATGATAACATTTTTGGACTTAAGTGGAATAAGTCTATATCCTTTGACATCTTCAGAATATCCAACAAAAATACATTTTTCACTCTTAGGTTCTAAAGCTTTATGTTTCTCATCTAGAATATGGGCCCATGCTTCACTTCCAAAAACACGAAAGGGACTTACATCTGGTTTGATTGAGCTCCATGCTTCTTCTGGAGTGATATTCTTTAAAACCTTAGTAGGAGTGCGATTTATTATGTAATTTGCACAGTTAATTGCTTCTGCCCAATAATTAAGATTAAGTCCTTTAGATTGAAGCATACAATTAGCCATTTCCTTTAAGGTGTGATTCTTCCTTTCAGCTACACCATTTTGTTGTGGAGTATATGGAACAGTATGTTGCATTTGAATTCCATTCTCAGTGCAAAAGTTGATGAATGTGTTTTTAACATATTCTCCGCCATTATCAGATCTTAGCTTAAGAATTTGATGTCCAGATTGTTTTTCAACAAAGGCCTTAAAGGCCAAGAACATGTTAAATACTTCACTCTTGAGTTTTAAGAAGTATACCCAAGTGCGTCTGGAGAAATCATCAATGAAAGTTAAGAAATACTTGTAGCCAGAGAATGAAGCAACTGGAAGTGGACCACATAAATCACTATGCACGAGCTGTAAAGGGGCTGAGGCGTGCCAAGAGGCACGTTTTTCAAAACTGTCCCGATGATGTTTTCCGAGTACACATCCGGAACAAACACCATCTCTGCAAGATACCATTGAAAGACCTGTCACCATATTTTCTTTACATAGATTCTGAAGAGAGCGATAGTTTAAGTGACCAAATCGCACATGCAAAAATTTGCTCACTTCATCATTATGAACAACAAATACCGAGGGAAGATTTGATGACCCAAAGTTGTGAAACTTATACAACCTTGTAGAAACATCAGCAATGCCAGTAGCCAGAATCTGTCTAGGATCTCTTAGGTCCTTAATTACAACATCGTGAGGTGAAAATTCAACGATTTTACCTTCACCTGAATGGGTTATCTGATATACAGATAGAAGGTTACAGGATAAGGTTGGAACACATAATACATCATTAAACTGACCATTGTCTAGATGAACAGTTCCAGTCCCTACAACACTAAGAGATCTATCATCACCAACATATATATTTTTGGTGTTACAATCATTTAAAGAAGAAAACATGGCTTTGTTTTTGGCCATGTGATAAGAAGCTCCAGAATCAATGAGCCACTCATGAGAATGAGAAGAAGAAGATACATTTAGTGCATAGCCAAACCGAGATGCTTGACAACCACATGCAGAAAGTGCCATTCCTGAGGATGAAGTTGAAGTTGAAGATTGCTCCAAATGGATGTTATGCTTCTTCATTGCTGCTTCCAAGGCTTCCATTTTCTTAAAGCATTTGGATTCTAAGTGGCCATCTCGATTACAAAAGTTGCAATGTCTATTAGTCTTCTTTCATTTGTTTTTATTTGTCTTATCATTTTGTTGAAATGATTTTTCATTTTGAAGCGGAAATTGTTTAGGACCCTTGTTTGGTTTAGGACCATTCCTTTTAGGATACGACTTCTTATGATTCTTTGAATTTGGTTGTTGCTGGGCGGTTAACGCTTTCTTAGAAGAGTTTCTAAGATGAAGAAGACCAAGGTGTAAGAGTTTTTCTTGTTCTCTTATTAAAGAATCACAAAAGGAATCAAAGGAAGGGGACTTGTAGGCTTGTCCTTGAGAAATGAAGACTTCTCTTGTAGAATGGAAGGTGGAAACAAACACAGAATAGGCTAGTCCCAACTTAGTAAAAATGGAGTAGATAAGGCTACTATCTTCTTTCTTAACCTTAACACCTTCTAAGAGAAGTCTAAGGGTCTTGAACTTGGACAAAAAATCTTCAATGCAAGAAAAATTATTGGGGTCCAATGTAATCAAATGAATTTTGAGGCTTTTCCTTAAACCAATCTAAAGCATCACCCTCCAAGGTTAGAACAAAAAAGGTCATTTTAACATCTTCATGATTAAAATCAGCAGACCTTGCGTACTTACCCAACCATGAACTAAAAGCTTTCATATGTGAATTAGCATTAATTGCGTTATCTCCCTGAAAGATAGGCAATTTATCCATCCCATGCTTTGGAATATCATTGGGATAACCCTGAATGTTAGCAAAGTTACACGGGGCGAATATGTCCATGATGACGTGCTCAACCGGGCTAGTAAAGAGCAAGCGGATATCAGAGAGGGCTTCTTGTCCGAGGTTAACAAGAAGTGTACGAGAAGAGAGTTTGTGTAATCGTACCCTGAGAGCCCTTTCAGGATCAAGAGCAGGATTGCACAAACTGCTTGGATGTCTTCTAGTATACACTCTTGCAGGTGATATATGAAGTGGAGTCGCCACCTGGACAGGAAGCGAAACACGGAAAAGCTCGAAAGGAAAGAGCTAAGGATAGGAAAAGACGAGAGGAAAGAAACGAGACAAACGTCGAAGGAACCAAGGACAGAAAAACTCTATCCCCGGCAACGGCGCCAAAAAATGTTATCACATAGATTGTCTGGGCAGCGCGACAACACTCAGACCGGGGGTTGTCACCCTGATCCCCGATCTCTCCATTTAAGTCCTCTCCCTAGGCTAAGGGGGGTAGACCCTTCGGGATAAAAGAAGACCAACTGGCAGTCAGTTGGCTTGGGAGACACAGCGAGGGAAACAAGCACTTGATTGATTAAAACTTGATTATATCTTGTTATGCTTAGTATCAGTGCCTTATGGAGTTAATGATTAAATAATTGTTTATCAACTGTTGCAAAAAATATGAAATTTGTAATTCCAAGATTAACAATCATTTACCATCAAATAACCCAAGCAATGCAAGATATTCAATAAATGCACAATGCTTCAACAATGTTCTAGTGATTAAACTTCAAAAAATCAAATGCTTTAAATGACCATAAAATTTAAATGCTAACCAATTCACACCTCTTTTCAATAGTTAATCTTTAAATCTACATTTAAGCATATTTAACTATAGAGAACTGGAACATAAAGACACCAAAACGAATTTTCAATTTTTAGTCAATTTTTTTTTTTCAAAATTTTTTAATTTTTATATATTTTTATATTTTTATAAAATTCTAAGCTTAAAATAAAACAAAACTAAAAAATAAAATTTAAATCTAAACTAAAGTCTAATCTAAAACCTAAAAGGGACTTTTTTTATATTTTTTATATTTTTTTGAGATTTATTTTAATAAAACAAAACTAAACTAAACTAAAAGCTAAACCAAAAATAAAACTAAACTCTAATCTAAATCTGATCTAAATCTAATGCTAATTTTATAAAATTTAAAACTTAAAAAAAAATGGAAATTCTTTTCTTTTTGTATATTAAAAACACATGAAAACTAACTAAAATTTACCCTAACTCTAAACAAAATAAACCAATCAAATTTTTATTTATTTTTTTATTTTTTATATTTTTATATTTTTTAATAAAAAACTAAACTAAACTAAATTAAAATTTTAATAAATCTAAAACTAAACAAAACAAATAAAGTCTAACTTTCAGATTTTTTAATTTTGAAAATTTATGAGACCTAACTAAAAGTTAATGAAATTAAAAAAAATACGTACACCCTAGCTAAGACTAAACCAAATTAAAACAAACGCATATCTCACAATGAAATCAAATGTATGTTTGTGGTTTTGCAGTTGCAGGTACGTGTGAGGAGTAGAGGACGTAGGCGGAGAGGGTTCAATGGAGCTGGCAACAGAATGGAGGAAATACGTTGCAAGTTGGAGCTTGGACGCAGAATAGGCTCAATGGATAGAGCTGCGGATGAGGCTACGCTTGCGTGAGGAGCAGCAGATAATGGAGGACGCAGGGAAGTTTGCATTTTGAGGAGGAACGCGATAGGTAGGAAGCAACGGATATGTGGCTATGTGGGAAACAAATATTGTTGCGGACGAGGAGAGGATGGATGGATCTAGAGGCTGCAACGATAATAGATCTGAGTATGCATGGAAAGGATGAGCAATGGATTGGCAGCTGAGTTGATTTTGCAGGTTTCAGGGGCAGCGCGGCAAAGAGAAATGGATGATCACGCAGAGAAATGCGATTTGGGAGAGCAGCAACATGAGAAATGAGCTAGAGCTACAAGGGTGAGCCACAAGAGCTGAGCAACATTTTAGAGATGTCTGCGTGAAAAAAATGGCAGAACGCAGGTGAAGTGAGCAACTGCGTGAGGAATCTTTAGAGGAATGGCAGCGTGAGGTGGAACTGAAGCTGCGTGTGGAGCTTGAAATGACTGCGGAAATATATAAAATAGAACACAGATTTGCCCTGAAAAATTTAAAATGTTCCTATAACATAATGAAACCCCAGGATGCCACAATATAAAAAATAAATAAATAAATTCGAAAATTTATGTCAAAATGAAATCCCAGGCAGCAAACAGATAGCCTAGAAAAACCCTCGAATTTCTTTAGAAAATTTGCAACTCCTTTGAAGAGTTTCCCTGCAAAAATGATGTTGAGGCCAGATCTTACCCTCCAATGCCTAGATCTGGCTTCGGACAAAAATGTTTTCTTCCGACCTACAACCTACAAATAACAAAAAACAGAAAACCCAGAAATAAAATGTGCAAGAAACAAAACTAGAACCCTAGAACCAGTTAAATAATTACAATATTTACAACTTAAAGGCTCTAAATAGCCAGACTTGTCAATATGCCACAGAAATATTTTCAAAATTTTAAATTTAATGTGAGGTGCTTCAGAAAACCCTTCATGCATCTGCAACAGAAATTCTAATGATAAGCCCGAGATCAAAACTAGCTGGGCTCTTCAGAAAATGCTTCTCGGGAGTTCGCTGGTTCAGCTGAGAACTTTGCCAAACGCTCCGAAATCTAGATTTTCTTGCACAGCTTACTTCAACCATCAACAAAGAGGGAGAAAACAATACTAAAATCCAAATCTAATGGAGATACCTGCCATCATATTCAGAAATTCTACTACCATTCAAACCCTAGTGACTAAACAAGATACCTGTGTTTAAAATCACTCTTCATCAAGCTATTATCAATGGCTGAAATTAAAATCATGCACAGAAATAAAACATCTTATAGCATTTCCAGAAAAGTAACACCAGCAAGATTTCAACCCCAAAGTCTTTCTTTATTGCATATGAAAAATGACTACAAGAGAGCTTTCTTTAGCACAAGACTCACAGATCGAATGATCTCAAATGACCCCTGACACCCTATTTAAAGGAAAAATTCCCAACGGCTAGTTCGAGTGATCCATGTCAAAGTGATCTCGACCGTCGATGAGGATCAAAATCTCTTTTAATCTCATCCATCGAAATTTTAAATGCATTTTAATATATTAAAAAATTAAAATCTTGCATTTATTTCCTCAAAACTTTGACTTATTATTATTTTATTATTTTTTAAATTTTTATTTATTTATATTTTTTATTTATTTTTAAATTTTATTTTATTTTATTTTTTTATTTTTTTATTTTTTTATTTATTATTATTTTATTTATATCTTTTATTATTTTTATTGGACCCTCGAACTTAGCCTTTGGAAAAATCACCTAGGACCTAGGACTTATGAGGGGATAAAACATTTTCTAACCCTCAAGACACTTTACATCATGACTTTTACAATTTTACATCTCAAGGGGGAAACCCATTTGACATAGACCCTCATAGACCACCCAACTCTGCGACACAAATATAATCTAGCAGATCAAGCAATTTGTAATAACCTAACCAAATAATTAGGATTATTTCCAAATTACTTTTACATAGACTCGAAGCACACTAGGATTCCCCTAAGATTCTAATGACAAAATCCATTTCGACTTTGGGGTTAGGTTGAAGGAAAACTCTGCCGGCCATGGGTCGGTGAGACAAAAAACCTTCCAGAACATAGATCATCACTAAAAGATTAGGTTTATCTAGGCAAATACATACATGACACAAATCTGCTAAGATTATTTCCAATTTATACATATGCAAACTACGTTTACAACATAATATGACGGGCTGATGATGATAGTCGAATGGCATGGACACGTCGATCAAGCGCTACCCCTTTTGCGAAAAAAAGGGGGTGTACTACTATGGGTAGTTGACACGTAGTGGTCAACAATCCTTAACTTGACAAGAGATTTGACTTGACTTGACTCGACCTTCTGATAGTTGTCATCCTTAGTAACAGTGATAAAATTTGAGATATGGACTGTGACACATAAACAGTGACATGACACTTGACAGTGATTTTATACTCAAATCTATATACCTGTCACAAAGATGTTGGTTAATCTTATACTTAGATTTACATGCCTATTAGTGACTTGACTAGGTGATGCAACCTTCAATGATATGACAATGATTATGCAACATATAAACCTGACCTTTAAGACCTCACCTATAGATTATAGTAATTGTATTTTGACATTGACTTATACACATGTTATTGACTTGGCATATTTAGTAAATTGACACATAGACTTAACACACATTGGCATGACTCTTGACAAGTGATAATAACCTTGTTGTACAGCTTATTGGCATGGGACATGGACAGCAATATATGATTTGTGATCAATAGTAGATGTGAGAAGACATATGCTTGTATCCCTCCTTGAGCCTAGTTTGAAAGCACTGATTGTAGGTCATTGGGATGACCTGAGGCACCTTGGTTTGTGCCATTATTTGATAGTAGTGCCAAATGGTTGCAACATCATGTGTAGCCTAATGATAGCAGTGTTTGAGCATTGATGACTATTCATTCATGGGCAATGACATGCAGTGATAACCAGCAGTGGTGCAGTGATTTCTAGTGACAGTGATATATAGTGTGCAGTGATAGTGATGTGTAGTTGAACAGTGATAGCTTGATGTGTAGCTTTGTGCAGTGATCAGTTTGTTGGAACAGTGATCAGCAGCTACCAAGATTCGACATCTATTCTACATTTTTCTTACAACTATTCTACCTTGATTCAGAGTACAGGGGATCTAGTGTGAAAATTGTGAAACGTGATCTACCGACTCTTTTGAGTGATTGGAATCACCTGCAGGTTTTGGCTTGAGAACACTTCAATGTGGCAAGGTGGTGATAGGGCAAGTTGTGGGTTGCATAGGGCATTGTGGCATCCATTCAGTTGTGGCTGATAAATTAACAGGGCAATGAAGCATCCTTTCCAACAGCAACTGGTAAACAGAGTTTTGTGGCACTCATCAGATTGTGGCCTAATCTACAGGGCGTTGGGGCATCATTCTAGTTGTAAAAGGTTATTAGGGTTTAGTAGTGTCCTACAGGTTGTGGCCTGTGAATTAGGGGGTTGACGCCTCCCTCAATTGTAGCTGAAATCTTGATGTAGTCAATTTTCTTTTAACAGGGAGAAAACAATTACTAAAGAAGCATTCGGTGGTTTTTAACCTGGAGGGGGTTTTCCACCTAAAAATCTGTGTCCTCTGTTTTATCTTTCTGCTTTGTTGTATGGTGTTGTCTATTCTTGATTATTGTTTATGATCATCTAAAAAGAAACAATAATAATGACTAAAGATTAACTAATGCTCTGCAAAAGATTAAAAAGTGCTAATTGCTAACAAATATTGAATCACCCCCCCTCTCAGTATTTCCAAAAATTGGTATCAGAGTTTGGTTCCTTCAATAACAGCTTAACCGCTAGAAGGCAGTTTTCAGAACATAGAGATGGGAAAGTCAAAGAAGCAAGTTGCAAGGATTTCAAAGGAAGGTACAGGTACAACAAAATCTGAAGAAAGTGAGTATTGTGTACTAACCCCTGATTTTGATGCAAATAATTACTGGATATGGGAATCGAGGATGGAAGTACATTTGCAGGCACATCGAGTATGGGAATCAATTGTTTTTGGAGACACATCTACCGACGAAGCTAAAAGGTACAATTCAAAGGCCATGAATGTAATTTTGAATGTTTTACCAAATTTTGTGAAAACAAAAGTTGGTCAATGTTCAACAGCTAAAGTTCTTTGGGAAAAGCTTCATAATCTCTATTCAACAAAGAAATAAGGTCAAGATGTTATTGAAAATTCGGATCCTTCTAATTATGATGAAGAAATTAGAGAAATGACTAAGACAGAGTTTCAAAATCAAGTGATCAAGGTGACAAAGGAACTCAAAAGTCAAAAGGAAACGACAAGACTTCTGGAAGCAGAATTGAAGACAACAAAAAAACTCATCAAAGAAAATGAAGAGTGTGAGAAGATGATTAGCAGTCTTAGAACTCAATTGGAAGAAGTCAAGAACACAGAGACACAAGACCACAAGAGAGAAGTCTAATAGAAGCAACAAGAACTCGACATAGCATTTAAAGAGATTAGCAGGCTCAAACAACAAATTCAGGAAGCAAAAATTGAAAGGAAGGAATCCGATCAAAGATACATATCCGTAGTTGACCAAAAGAAAAAAGAATTGGAAACCTCTTTGTGAACAAATCTGAATCTAATAAACCAGAAATCCTACTGCAATAAACTGATTTACATTACCTACTTGTTTTCTTCATTTAACAAGTTATTTTCAGAAAATATTCAAAAAATATAAATGTAAATACACTGCAGCCTACACCACTATACAGATCAAGAACTAAAAAATAAATGAGACATCATGCAAAGGACACACTTATTTTTGGACTAAACGTCCCCAGAAAAACCCAATGTGGGAAAACCAGTGCAGCAGCTCTGAGGGTTTTCTATTATTAAGCAAAAGTTTTGAATACAAATGTTGGTTGCCCTCCCGACAAACCAGTGACAGAGAAATACAATAGCGAAGAACCTGAGTGAGTTTTACCTCACTTTACCCGACAAAATCCGGCTGATCCGGCAACAAAACTCGCTAGCCCCGGCTACAACTTCGCTGCCCCTTCGCAGCCACTGCATGAACCTGCGTGGAGCTCTCTGAGGCTCTGCATCATCCCTTCTACCCACTGTGCCAGCTTTCCCGGCTGTTCCAGCAGTTTCTAGCAACTCTCTGACTTTCTGCGTGGAAGGCAGTTCTTCCTCTGCGTTGGCCCTCCTGGCTCTGCATCAAGGTTGCGTGGGCCCAGACTGGCCCAGCGTCAGCTCTTCCAGCTACTTCGTTGCCTCCACAAGTCTCTCTCCACCTCTGTCTGTATTCCTAAACTATCACTGCCCCTCAGCTGCAAGATCTCCCTAATCGATTTTCCTCCTGAGAACTTTTCACCTCAGAAAATCGATTTCCTCAATCTCTCTGTGTATTCTCCAACTGACCCCAAGCCTCCTTTTTATACTTTTCCTATTGAGAAATCAACAGTTGTGATCTAATCTCTAATCAACGTAAGATTAAATTAGACTTGATCCTCGTCTCTCAGAAGCTTCTCACCCATATTTTCATTAATACACATTAAAAATATTAATTATTTTAATAAAATAAAATCCGGGTAGAATTTCACCAAACGATTTCTGGGTCTTGGAGATCTCATGTGTTCTAGCCCCTCCACAAAATTTCGGAGCTAGAGCACATCCGATACCCAAAAATCAACACTCCCTCTTAGCGAGGAATGTGCTCTAGCAATACTTCCCTGCAGAAGTATCACACTGATCCACCGCATCGGTCCTCTACGTTGTTGATGCTCGGCCTACTGCCCTTCATCCACTGCGCTGCTGCAACCTATACTGCTGCCCATGACACTACCACTGTCACTGTTACATCTGTACTGCAGCTCCCTCTCAATACGCTGCATTATGCTGCCCATAGCACTGCTGCACTGCAACTTAGTTGCTGAGAAGTAAGCAACTAAAAAGCTACCCAAAAGCTAACATGTTGGTCAGTCTGGATGCCTGTGATGATGAAGCAACCTCTGTTGCTAATCTGTGTTGACCCTCTAATGCTACTGCATTGTCATTGTATCTGCTTTGTGCCTCCCGCACTGTTGCAACACTCTACTGTGCTGCTTCAGACTTTGGCACTCTAGCTCTGCCACTATCACTCCATCATCCCTCATACCAACGGACTCCTATCATTCTACTATTGTCATTAAGGGCTCCTGTAGCCGTATGTGATCCAAGAGTTTGGGCACCTCAAGGGTCCTGCCCCTTTTTCTACAGTCCTCCCGACTACAACTCAATATCGCCCAACCTCTTCTCTAGAGGTGCATGAGCACTCATGGAGTAATCATCATCATCGCCTTCTTTGTCAGCTTGCACTGGAGCAGCCTTTGAGTCAGACTTGTCTTCCTTGCCCTTCTTCTGAGGGCACTGAGTGGTGAAATGGCCCAGTTCTCCACATCTGAAGCATCCGACTTTGGATATATATTTCTTTTTCCTCTTCTGTTGCCCTTGTTGTCCCACTGATGTGAGAGTTGCTTCCTCCTTCTTGGCTTTGATCCCTCTGTCGCTGCTTCCTGCCTTGGTCAACTATCTTATCTCTTCCTGTCGAAGAGTTGCCCACATCTCCTCCCAACTGAGGAGAGAAGCCCTAACCAAGATGCTCTGGACAAAGGTTTCCTAGTCTTCACTGACGGCATTCAGGGCAGTCCTGACCATGAATTCAGGATCTGGTGTAGACCCTACGGAAGTTAGCTGGTTTCGGACCCCTTGCAACCTAAGAAGGAAGGGATCGATTTCTTCTCCCTTCTGCATCTGATACTGTCTCAGCTAACTCCCAAGCAACATCTTCCGTTGAACAGAAGTTCCCTCGTACAAAGTTTTCAAGGCCTCCCACATTTCCATTGTTGTGTCTTTCTCAGCAATATGTGGTATCACATGATCTTTGACCCCATCCAAGATCATGCACTTTGCTTTAGCCTGAGCCTCCTCATACTTCTTGAGAGGATTAGCATCAACCGGAACAGCAATCGTCTTCAAGGCATAATCCTTGATGCGATTTTTGTCCAAGACTGCGAGGATCCTAGCCTTCCAGATGACAAAGTTGGATACTCCATCCAACCTGTCTTGATCCCTCAGTCCATTAATTGCCATCTCTGCTCAAATGAGTGTCGAACAGGTTCTCTTCTCCCTCTTTCGTTGCTGCCCCAACAAAACTTGGATATGGATTTCTTTGGCACTAGAAATCCTCTAAGGAACAAGCTCCCTCTGAAATTCGATTTCCTTCACGGAAATCCTTTTGCCAACAACTCTCGAACCACACCTCTGATCTCTCTTTGTTGCTGCTCAGCACTAGATCTAGATTTCTTGCCAAGAAATCCTCTGAATAATTGATTCCCTCTACTTTACTTCAGCCCCACTAGGTATTGTTCTGCACCAATAGAATCAGCACCCGACTAGCAACTCCAGATGAAGTCTGTGCTGCACTTCTAGCCTTGGCAACTGGAAAACTGAGACTCAACAATCTCTGCACTGGCCCAGCAATCACTGCGCTGCTCTACAGTCACAACGTCACACAAACAAGCTGACGCAGGCTCCGCGTGAGCCTCTCTTGGTGACTGCATCACCCCTCCTCTACTCTCTCGAACATAAACTACGTTGTCTCTCGGGACAGCTGACTTCAGCACAGATTTTCCTCTGTCCTTTCGACAATAGCTTCAGTCCTCCTTGATCTACAGTTGCTTTGATACCATGTGAAAATTTCTAAATCTAATAAACCAAAAATCCTACTGCAGTAAATTGATTTACCTACTTGTTTTCTTCATTTAACAATTTATTTTCGGAAAATATTCAGAAAATCTAAATGTACATACACTGCAGTCTACACCACTATACAGATCAAGAATTGAAAAATAAATGAGACATCATGCAAAGGACACACTTATTTTTGGACTAAACGTCCCCGCAAAAACCCAACGAGATTCATCATTTCTTCATCCATTCTTTTAGGAGAAAAGTGTTGTAAGACAAAGGATTCCCTAGCATTGAGGGCTCGAGGGTGGCCAATTGTAGAAAGATTATGTGCAGCTGAGCCTACGGTTGGGAAGAGAGCCATCCCCAAAATGTTTGTTGTGGTTAGCAAAATTCAAAGTGCATTCAACTCCAAAAGCACAAGTACGGAATATCGTAGATACAGGTAAGTCGTCCCTACTTGTGTTTTTTTGAAAATTCTATGTTAAATAGTTGGATGTTGATCATTAATCATATAAATTGATGTAATTATGTGTATAAAAGTTTCATTTTTCTAATTTAATTTGAAAATTCTATGTTAAATAGTTGAATAATTTGGTGTTGATTATCAATCATATAAATTGATGTAATTATTTGTATATTTTAAATCAGGGTTGTTACATCTCCACTCAGTGACGGTTGCACTTGCACCCAAGCGTTCTCGTCGTTCGTTGTCCTACCAACCTGCTATTTGTCCACCTAGCAGTGATTCAAGTCAGCTAATGGCCTGTGTGTTGGGTTTTCTACTAGTCCGCCCCGCCTCTCCCCCTCCCCCACCTAGATCTTGCTACAAAGTTTCCCCCTTTTTCTAATTTAATTTATTTTAACACTTAAAAAACTCATATTTTTCACTCAGTTGTCATATGGATTTTTGGTCATTGTACAATCTTTGCACCTGCAATAATTAAAAAAATAAATTATTTGTCTCGCACAATCATGGTCGATCCTAGCATGGGAAATCCTATAAGAACCTAGCTTCTACGTGATTCAAGTGGGTTTTCAACTAACCCCCCCCCCCCCCCCCCGGAGCCGAATTCGCTCCTAAAGCGCGCTCCGGGGGGGAGCGCATAAGGACAGACCCCAGGAGCGTTCTCCCTAAAAAAATTGTGCTCCCTACCAATTGGGGAGCGATAGAGGGAGCTATTGAATATTGGAAACAAGAATTTTTGAGTGGGGAAACCTAATATTCAAGCCTATAGCCCTAGTATTGATATCAGATTCATGGTAACGTTAAATTCTTGAAGTAAAAGTGACACTTCTTTATCTTTCATTTTACTTAAATGTTTAGCATTGCCATGAAATGACTCAGGGTGTCTGAGAGTGGTTCTGACCTCATTGGATTTCATATGCAGAATGTATAATTTTAGATCTCCCTCAAAATCTAGCAAACTTATCAATTTTCAAGATTTCCAGATTGGGGGGATTGCAATGTTTCCATTGGATTTTGTCATGTACTAGGGTATGGAACTCGTATTTAATCAAGAGCACCAAGCCCTCTATGTACCTTGATGTTAGTGACATTGATTGTCAAACTCCTCTATCGTGACCCTACTGAAAATGTACCCATCACTAAAACAAAATCTTGACTTGACATGCTATGTTTTTTCTATCTTATGTTAATGCTTAGAGGGTGATACTAATGACAAAGATCCAAAGATAGGCAATGATTTTGATGATATGTAGGTATTTGTTGTAGTATGATTTTTTAGGATGCTAGAGGCCATCTAGAGCCTATTTGTTGATGTATTTTCGGTTCATAAATGGATTGCACTCGATGTTATTTTGGTTATGGCCACCCTTATATGCTATATGAATGAGAACTTGTAATTTGTGGACCTGTGGTTGATGAAGATTATAACTACTAGATGAATGATTTTATATGGTTTAATCCATGTTTTTATGTCTTTATATCACTAAATCGTCATTCTACATGTTTTTGTTGATATATATGCATCAAATATATATTATATAAAATTCGCTCCCAAAATCTCTCCTAACCCGAGATCTTTTGAAAATGTCGCTCCTCGCTCTCGCTTCTACTCCTGCTCCCAAGCACCCTTGTCTAATACCATGTTAATTCTTCGTTGAACCTAGCACCCAGCAATTTGTTAACCTAGCAAATTACAAATAACATGAATGAAAGCGCAGCGAAGTTCTTAACTTAATCAATGGAAGCAAAATTTCATAACCAATCTCAATCACAACAACAAAAACAGATTTCACCCAATCAAAAGTTCTTCCTTAAAATTCTAAACTTACTTGGGCTATTGTCCTAGGATAATAGGCCAACTAAGAAAATTACATATACAAAATGATCTAGATCTGATCCAACAGATCATGCCCTAGATTTATCCTCAATCTCCTTGGTTGATTTGGATCTCCAGTACTACACTTCTTCACTTCCTCAAACCAGCAAACTAGAGTATCACACTCCTCAGTCAAGAAAATCCCTCTCTCAAAGGCTAATGTGATTGTATGGTGTGTTGTCTCCTCTCCTTAGTCGTGCTTTTATAATTTTATATTGAGATAAATCCCAAACCCTAATCTCCAAATTGATTCACAACTAGGATTAGATCTCGCCTCACTTGAATCAACAACTGAGATTAAAACATAATCATTAAAGTAATTTACTTTACATTTCCTAAGTTTCTTTAGCTAAATTAGCCAACATAACAATTAGTGTTTTTCCTAAGTTTAGAACCTAGGCGCAGTTACATTAGCAACATGCTCACACTTGAGCAAGTGTCCTAAGGAGATCTTAGGCTACTTCTTACATGCCTAGGCACTTAGGCTTGCGCAAAAGTACTTCCCTAAGCTACAACCATCAACAAATCCTTCACATGAGACATGCATGTCCACACCAAAATTAGCCACATGAAATACTTCCATCTCCTTCCTATCATCTATTTTAATTTATCTACACCATGGCTCCCATCCATTGCTATAGATGAATATCCTTTGAAGGAATTTACCTTTTAGTATGTTGTACCCAAAGTGAAAAGATAAGTTAGGTCATGTTACCCACCAAAAAGTGGGTAACCCATGAGAAATTTTCTCCTCTCCTTGGACAACCAGTAGCCCTATTGATCGCCACTCGACATGATTCCATGGACCCTCCACATATATGCTCCAATCAGATTTATTCCTCCCGTCTGGCATTCCTCCTTGAAGGAAGGTAGGTCATCCATCAACAGGTACTTTAACCATTTTGTAATCACGTGCTTTTGCTTATTGTTTCAGGGAAGACTACTATGAATCAAGGGGTAATCCAGATGATTGACCATTCTCAACTGTATTCTTGTTCCCTCACTTCACCTGGGTGGTTAGTCTTTCATCCTAGTCCCATGGGACCTCCTCTTAAGGTATTAGGGTTTTTAGAAGGACACTACTGTGGAGGTTCTAATTGAAGTAGTATGCACATGATATTCCATACTTAACACTTTATGTTATTCCCTCTTATTCCATATCCATTCCTGGCAGATGGCCATTAGTCATGGGGATTGGCACCTTCTCATCCTCATCCTTGGGTCTGAGCCGAAAAACATTGCCCTGGAGGTTGATGTAGCTCAAAGAAAGATAAAAGCAAAGAAAGTCACAATGAAGGGAAAAGATAAAATGCAAAAGATTGTTGGGACAAAAAATAACATGTGGGAAAAAGTCTAGCATGAGCTCTAACCCCCTCATTATCCATCGCCCAATTCCCAAAGCACTTGATGCTCCATTCATAAAAAGGAACCCTTGTATTGTCCCAACCCTGATGAGCAATAAATCACCTCATCATTAAGGTGTAATAAATGCCAACACTCTCAAATGCAAGCTTAGGCTACTGAGTTATGCACCCATATCCAAGCATTATCATAAAGAAGCAAAAGGCACACCAGAGGGGTGTTAAAATCAAGGCGAGGAAAGGGGTAACTCATGTCTATAATTGCTCCCTCCTTACAACTATACACTCAAGATGTATGACCACCATTAGAGGGTCATTGGCTATGGCACCTTGCCCTGAAGTCATGCCCACTTCATTACCACCATCTACACTTTCACTTATGGATTGAGGGGTTGACCTAGGACTTGTAACTTCCCCTTAGGGCTTTGAAACACCTAATATAGTTATCCCTTAGAAACACCTAATATGGTTATCCATCTAGCCATCCTTAACATAAGAGAGGGAACAACTATACGAGACTTGGTCTAGTTAGATATTTGAAGGTGATCATTGTGTGAAGTATGGGTTGTACCCCTAACATTAAGTATGGTCCACTACAATGCAACTATGGTTTTAGTTACCAAGTGAATGTTCATTTACACTTGATCTTGGGGAGGTTTTGTCGGGTGGTCCACATCCCAGTGGCATGGGCTTCTTGAAGTGATTAACCCAACTCTTCAGTATAGCAGTAGAGGTCTTATTATTCAGTGCAGAGAGAGAGAAATTAACTTTGATGTTGCAACGTTACTTATCCAGAGCAGAGCATTGGACTATTTGAGGACTAGACATGATGCTTGAAACCCAAAGGGACCTCCAGATGTTGAAACACTAAGCCTATGATGCTTAGTGATGGAGATATTGATGATGTGCCCTATGGACCCAGAATGCCCCCAGGCTAGCCTTGACACTGTTTAATGGACATCACATGATCCAAAATCTAGATGATGATGGTCATCCTTGAAATGACAAGGGAGGAGGGCTTATAAATCACCTTGGAGCTCCAACACTTGAGATATTTGATGCCATGTCACCCCTTTTCCTCTTTTGAAGGTGACATAGGCCACTTGTGGGCATGACGTGTTGGCATGGATAAACTTTTGATGGCTTGCGCATGATCTTTGAGGCACTTCTTGGAATATGTAGCACTCCTTAGCCCTTGTCTCACATTTTGACGGCTTATTGAGCTCACTTGGAGGGTAACGCCATACTATTGGAGTGTTTATTGCCACACGTGTGGGGTTTTATGGCATATTTGTCTTGTTTTTGAGCTACAAGGTTGTCTTGTGACCTCTTTCTTATTGAACACTCAAAAGTGAACCTGTTAATAGGGCTTTTAGATCATTTTACTTGTAAATTGAGAGGGAGAAGGCTCATATAAATAGAGCCCCCCCCCCCCTCACTTCTATTTTCATCATCAAAAATGTGAATTTGGTGTTGATTTTTGGTAGCTACGGGCAGTAATAAAGTTGGCCTTGTTAGAATTTCCCGAACCCAACACCCGGTAATCGATTCCCGACAATTATTAAATTGAACGAATACACGGCTAAGTTCATAACCAAAAATATTTAACGGAAGCAAAAATTACTCGATCTGAATCACATACACATAAACAGATTTATGCCCATTCAATTGTTGTTCATTATAAATTAATCACGAAACTTACTTGGGCTCCCATACTAGGGATAATGGCCCAACTGAGAAAATACAATACTGATCACCAACCTCACTACACTCTCTCAAACCCAACACACGCTCACTGAGAAGCCTCTCTCAATCTTGTGCTATGTTGTTTTTGTGTCTTAGCACCTCACATTAGGCTCAATTTATAACTTTCTTAAGCTAAGATTGACGACCAAAATTAGCTCGTCAAGTTAACTGAAGATAAGTGACATTACTTTAGTTAACTATCCTATCTTTAGCTTTCTCTACTTTAACTCAAGTACAAGTCATAAATTTAGCTTGCCTTACATGCACATCTCATGCATGTCACACGCAACACATCAACATGCGTGCAACTCATTTGCACACTTTGCATGTCGAATGCAAGCTCCTAACGAGGCAAATCAATGCCCTTTTAGTCAAGACACAAGACTAGAAGTACCTTCAAAACTACAAAGCTAAACAGGCCTAATTAAAAGAAATTGAATTATTATTTTTGAAGCTCATGTAAGCTCCAAAACACAAGTCGGCCCCACCAACTGAATGGGTTTGACCCTTGGTCAAAACCCACTTGATTTGACCACTATATATTGACATTCGACCTCACTCATTTGGCAACCAATTCAGATCATACAAAGCATATATTCTTCTGTGAGCATATTTGAAGTCTGTTTAACAAGGATTGACCGAGTCTCTTTCTAATCTGTTTGACCAAATTTCTGAGCTGATGTTTAACTGAAACTTTGACAAGTTTAACCATGGAAAGAAGCTTGTTATGGGCAAATTTGACTAAGATTTTCAGGGCAAGTTTGACCGAGTTCTAGGCAATCTGTTTGACTACAATTTGACCGAGATTCTAATATGTTAACCGAGCAGTTTTGACCGCAGTTTAACCGAACTTCTATGCAGCAGTAGGATGCTGAAATTTGCCCAATTAAATCTGAGTTCACTGAATTGCAAAAGGCTAAAATTAGGCTAGTTTGACCAAATATGACCTGTGGTAGATGGATGGTCTAGTTTGACCAAATTGGACTTGGAAAATCATATTGTACTTTAATGTTGAACTGAACAAATTTCTCCTAGAAAACATTGTTGGGGTTTCTCCCAAGTTTGGGTTTCCCGGGTGAAAAATATTGGTGTCTATTGTGCATGGCCTTTCTACTATGATCTTTCTATTTCTGTTGCATCTACTGATGAATTTTCTTAAGTGTGATTACTTAATGATGTTCTGAAATGTGCTAAGATTGTATATCATTAGAAGTAATTATCAGTAGCAATAAATTGTGCTTGTCTATAGTCACACTAAAAAATCAACATTCGACCTCTCTAAAAAGAATACGAACTATCTTCCCTATTCGCTACTTGGGCATAACGTGATCCTTTATGGATGTTGTTATCACTTAGAAAAAACCCTGGTGCGGGAAAACCTCTAAGTTAACCTCTAACCAATCTTTTGGATTGAAAGCTATAGCCCTTTCAATTCGAAGGGGGATCCCTCCTGTAACTCAATCAAAATGACTGGTTATGTATTCAACACATTGACTAGATCCAATTGGATTTGAGCAACGTTGGTATGGAAAAGGACAGAAAGACCATTGGGCATGGAGCCTGTTTGACAACAAGTTACTACTTACAGGCTATAGGAACATGTTAATTATAGGTATGTTCTATGCTTAGAGCAACGTATTTCAATTTTCACAGTTAGTTCAATATCTTTTCCAGATTAGCAATCACATCAACATTAAAGCAAACTGCAGATAGAACATAAACATAAATCGCAGAAGACAAGCCAAGACAAGAGGACACAAGATGTGGCGCTAGCCAGGGACAAACCCCAATGTGGGGAAACCCTTTATCAATTCTTCTTATATGTTCTTCAATAGTTCAACAAAGAGAGAGAGAGATAGTATATTTACAACAGAAGTCAACACTTTGACTTATCTAAATAAGAGCATAGATCATCTCTAAGAAGATGATACACGAGATCATTGAAGACATGTTGCTTCAACTCATTCTCCAAGGTGACTCCTTCAGCTATCATTGTGTTGCATCTCGTCATCATGTTGCACCTCACCATGCTGCACCATGTTGCACCTCACCGTGCTGCACCATGTTGCACCCATCATTACAATGTTGGACCTCATGTTGTACACATCATACTGCTGCACCTCGTGTCATACACATCATATTGTTGCACCTTATGCTGCATTGTTGTCCCATGTGCCATATTGTTGTCCCACTGTTATGCTCCAACAAGCATCATAGCCAAAATGTCCCAATGTGTTAGCAGCACCATGCTTGCCACCATGTACTTGTTGTTGTTGTTGTCCTATTGTGCCACTGCTACACAATGTCATAGCTGTCCTAATCATTGTGTTGTCCCAACATGCTACAGCTAAGACTCTCTTGTTTGATTGCAGTTAGGGCTGAATTAGACCAGTGTTTAGGGCTGCCTTCCATCTGCGTCTAGGGCAGCCTCTTTTCCTCCAATGTCTAGGGCTTCCACTCCTAGATTTCTCTTCCTCTAAAACCCAAGACAAGTGGAGAGAAATCAATATGGAAGTGTGTGTGTGAAATGACTCTCAAGTCATCTCCTTTTATACTAAAACGTTGAGCACATGTGGGGTTTATTTGGTTGCTAGCCAACCGTGACGAATTGTCTTATAACACAAATAAATTCATAACCCCATGAATACTTATCGGAATCAGATGATAGTTACATCAATCCTACACCTTTCGATGAAAAGGACCCAAGAAAAATATTAGCTGCCATAAACAAGATGACCCACATGGAGTTTGGCCCCAGTTGCCAATTTTAACACTCCCTCTCAACTAGGGAGAACTCCATCTGCTGATCCATCTGTCCAACTGTACTATCTTTGTCATCAATGCCCTGCACTGCTCTTCTCTACTCTACTATGCTCTACTCTGCTGAACCATGAAGAGGAAGAATTGATCGAGAATGTTTCATACCATTCTCTACTGACCCGAAGTCAGTCTTATTGATCCCAGATCAATATCACAAGAGAGTGTTTCAAACCACTCATATTGATCCCAGATCAATGGAGGTCATCCTAGCATAGGGAGTACGGTAGATACAACGATGCATCCATCGATAGTACTACTATGGTCCCTAACCCCATTTCCCTGCTCATTGGCCAGATGAGAGGTACTTCCCATAAGTCCCAAACTACATGGGTAGGATGCCTTGACATGAGAACCATTCATCCTGTCCCTAAGTCGCCTCAGGGTATCACAGGGGAAGGTTGAGCCAGTCACCCTGTACACAGCGCACCATTAGGGGACGGTGAGTCGCCCTATGGTCGCGTGTTGCTCCAATAAGTACCCCAAGCCCCCCGGAGCACCCAGAGCTCAATGCATGCAACATGCAGGACCCTCATAAGAGAGTCTCTCAACGACTGCATGTCATTCAGGAAAGTCACAATTTGACGTTTCCCCGGGGCTTTGACAGAATGTTTGCAACCTGTACATCAATCTCAATGCAATAGAGCCTCCTCGCTCATCGACGTACCATATCCCTGATGTTGGAATATCTAAGTCTAACCAGTTAGAAACCCTTCATGTACTTTCTGATTTATTCCTACCTACTTGTTCTGTTAATTAACAAGTTATTTACCATGTAAATACTGGAAATAAATACAAGTACATGCTCAACACATTACAGATCATCAACTGAAGGAAACAGAAACAAGCACACAAGTGACACCATTGTTTTTGGACTAATGTCCCCAGAAAAACCTAATGCGGGAAAACCGGTGCAGCTATCTGAGGGTTTGATTTATTAAGCAGTTTCAGAATACAATCTGGGTGCCAAATCCGGCTCACCCAACAGAGAAAAATCTCGACAGTAGTACCTCTCTACTCGGAAGCAGATATTCCGGCTGAAACCCCGGATAAACACTCTGGTAGCTCCACAGCTCCAATCTGCCCCACGAAACCCTAGCGTCAGCCTCTAGGGCCACAGTTCCAATCTGCCCCACGAAACCCCAGCGTCAGCCTTTCTCTGGCCCAACGTCACTATGCCTTGGCCTGTGTCAGCCTCTGGAGGCACTGCGTCAGTCCTTTGGCCCTTTGCGTCACCCACGCTGGCCCTCTGAGACACTGCGCAGCTCCTGGTTGCCTCTGCATGAGCCCTAGCTGGCTCTGCGTGAACCCTTGGCTGCTTCTGTGTCCCTCTCTCCGGCTACTCCACTGATCCTCCCAATGTTATCTCTGCCCCTCTGCTTCTGTATTCACTGCCCCTCAGCTACAACTCTGATCGCACTCTCAACTTTCTCAGCAAACCCAGCCCCAGAAAGTCGAAATCATGATCTCTTGGTGTGTTCTCCAAGTGACCTTCAAGCCTCCTCTTATACCTTTCTCGTTGACAAATCAATGGCCGAGATTAAGTCCCTAATCAATAGCTAAGATTAGATCTGGCTTGATCCATGACTTTTGGACCATTCTAACACAGTTTTATATTAATTCACATTAATATTTTATTTTCCCTAAGTTTAGACTTAGGGGCTCCATCAAAAATATTAATTATTTTAATATCTCCCAAACTCTTTAAAATCTGCCCAAACCCTTTCTGGGTATTGGGGAAACTTAGGGGCTCCATTAAAAATATTAATTATTTTAATATCTCCCAAACTGTTTAAAATCTGCCCAAACCCTTTCTGGGTATTGGAGATCTCATGTGCCTTAGCCTCTCCACCAATTTTCGTGGCTAGAGCACATCCGATGCTACCCTAAATCAACACCTGATAAGGTAGTATCTGATGTCTATCTGCTGGAGTAATCATAGAATACGAGATTCCTCAACAATCGAATCCCCCCCCTAGTTGACACAGAGGATCACGGTGGTATTCGTCATGTGTACAAAAAGTTTGCTGAAGAGCTTCCACAACCACGTAGCTTCACACGAGATCATACTCGTAGCTATGTATTCAGTTTCAGCAGTGCTTATAGCAATCGACTTCTGCTTCCTTCTCATCCATGATATCGAAGCAGAATCCAAAGAGCACTAGCACTCAGAAGTGCTCTTGTGATCCTCCACACTACCTGCCCAGTTAGCATTCGAATAATCATGCAGCTTCACATTTCCGGCAGTGTATCTCAATCCATGAGAGATTGTGCCCCAAAGATATCTCAGAAGATTCTAGGCACCAATCCCATGAGGCTCAACCATATATGAGCTCATCATGCTAACTGCAAAACATATGTCCAAAGTTCAAACGGAAGTTCACCAAGAACATCAACGCGAATGAGTTTAAGAAACTCGGAGGCATTTCCCAAATCTGGTCTGGCATCACCACCATATAACTTCTGAAATTTAAGCTCCATCGAGGTAATCGCGGGATTGTTGTTCACCATTTCAAATCCGGAATCCAACTCCCTCTTACTTCTACAAATGAGAGGGTATGCACCTGTCAGAAATAGGTCATCCTCAGAAGGTGCCAGTATGAGAGGTCTATCATCCACAACCTTCGAGCAAAGGTTTGGATCGGCTTCACTCCTAGTGAATCTCAACATCATCAAACAGCTATCAATCTATGCCCGAGGTGTTTTGCTTCAAGCCATAGAGGGCTTTCTTCCACCTGCACACATGAGATTCCCGATCATGAATTTCAAACCCCTCGGGTTGTTCCAAACCTATGGACCTGCTACAGGAGGGGAATGGTCCCCTTGTAAGATTTCCCTTTGGTACATCTCGGACATGTACCTTCATGCTCTTCTTGAATTCAGGCATCCCTGTCACCATCTGACTCACATCGGGTAGGGCCCCATAATAAGTAGACCTCCAATGCTATAGATGAGATGTGACAACTGACATGGTCCCCAATGCACTTCCTGCAACTTGATACAACCCTGAACTCAAAATCATCTTTGAAATTTCATTTCCAAACATGTACCTTTCCATCGATGAATGCCACCCTGTAACCTTTGACTTCCATTATCGAAATGGACACCAGGTTCTTCTTGCAATTAGGTACATAAAAGAGATTCTTGTAAATGAATCGAGTTACCCTCATTCAATTGAGGGGTAACATTCTCTACACCCTTTCCGAGATAGGTGACATCGGCTCCAAGTATAATCCCACGATTGTTTCCATCTCTACTAAATTAGAGAGATCTTCCTTCTATCCGATGAAGTGCCTTGAAGCACTACAATCAATAAGCCAGATTCCCACAGAATCTAAAGAAGAGGACCAATACAAGATAACGATTCTTTATCTTATCAGAAACAATATTTGATTTTTCATACCTAGGGTTCCTTGCTTTCTTTGAAGAGTCGGTCGTTTCCTTGATGACCTACATTACTTGTCATTCCTCCGATCATTGAAGATGTCCCTGGAATGATTGTTATCTACATCAAGAGATGTGTCCCTGCCATTCAGAGACTCCTTCGCATAATGGCCGAACTTATTACAAATAAGGCATCTGCCTTTCCTTCTGCCCTGAGATCTAGTCTTCCCAATGAAGTGATCTTTAAGTAGGCCATCAAAAGCTTCTGCTGCGCCATTCTGATAATATTCTCTGCTTTGATTTCACCCTCGGTGAATTTTTGAAGAGCGATGAGGAATCCATTGATCCTTTTGTCCTTTCCCAATTGTCTTTAGTGATTGCTCTTTCACTCTTGCTTGGGCATTGCCTTCACCTCAGCTCTGATACCATGTTAATTTTAGGTATGTGCTATGCTTAGAGCAATTTATTTCAATTTTCACAGTTAGCTCAATATCTTTTCCAGATTAGCAATCACATCAGCATTAAAGAAAACTGCAGATAGAACATAAACATAAATCGCAGAAGACAAGCCAAGACAAGAGGACACAAGATGTGGCGCTAGCCAGGGACAAACCCCAATGTGGGGAAACCCTTGATCAATTCTTATTATATATTCTTCAATAGTTCAACAAAGAGAAAGAGAGAGAGATAGTACATTTACAACAGAAGTCAACACTTTGACTTATCTAGATAAGAGCATAGATCATCTCTAAGAAGATGATACACGAAATCAGTTGAAGACATGTTGCTTCAACTCATTCTCCAAGGTGACTCCTTCACCTATCATTGTGTTGCATCTCGTCATCATGTTGCACCTCATCGCGCTGCACCATGCTGCACCCATCATTACAATGTTGGACCTCATGCTGTACACATCATAGTGCTGCACCTTGTGCTGTACACATCATACTACTGCACCTTATGCTGCACTGTTGTCCCATGTGCCATAATGTTGTCCCATTGTTATGCTCCAACAAGCATCATAGCCAAGTTGTCCCAATGTGTTAGCAACACCATGCTTGCCACCATGTACTTGATGTTGTTGTTGTCCTAATGTGCTACTGTTGCACAATGTCATAGTTGTCCTAATCATTGTGTTGTCCCAACATGTTGCGGCTAAGACTCTCTTGTTTGACTGTGGTTAGGGCTGAATTAGACCAGTGTTTAGGGTTGCCTTCCATCTGCGTCTAGGGCAGCATCTTTTCCTCCAACATCTAGGGCTTCCACTCCTAGATTTCTCTTCCACTAAAACCCAAGACAAGTGGAGAGAAATCAAGATAGAAGTGTGTGTGTGAAATGACTCTCAAGTCATCTCCTTTTATACTAAAACATTGAGTACATGTGGGGTTTATTTGGTTGCTAGTTGACCTTGACAAAGTGTCTTATAACACAAATAAATTCATAATTCCATGAATACTTATCGGAATCGGGTGATCTTTAGATCAATCCTACACCTCTCGTGAGAGGGATCCAAGAAAAATATCGGTTGCCATAAATAAAATGACCCACATGGAGTTTGGCCCTAGTTGCCAATTTTAACAAAACAGAATACAATAGAGTCTATTTGACAACAAGCTATTGCTTACAGGCTATATGAACATACAAGGTTGCACGAAACGGGGAAACGGGTACGAGTTTCCGAAACGGGAAGCGATACGAAACGCGACCTCCCCAAATTTTGGAAACGGGGAAATGCGAATATATATATATATTAGGACATTTAAGAAATATGTGCAATCATAAAGCATATATGATACATTCTAATTTATTACATTATGATAAAACTATCAATTGTCAATGCATAAACTATAAGTATCTAAATTTGCATCACATTTACTCATGAATAATCACATAATGAAAATAGAAATATCCAAAATCAGCCACGAGAAATTTCTAATTTCTTGTCTCGTGCTTGATTGGGAGTCTCCTCCTACATAGTCGAACAACCTTAATGCTCTTGATTAAATACAAGTTTCATACCCTAGTACCCTACATTCTCTTGATTATTGGGAGTCTCCCCTGCATAGAGGGCTTGATTCTCTTGATTAAATACAAGTTCCATACCCTAGTACATGATAAAATCCAATGGAAACATTGCAATCCCCCCAATCTTGAAATCCTGAAAAACAGATAAGTCTGCTAGATTTTGAGTGAGATCTAAAATTCTACTTTCTCCATATGAAATCCAATGAGGGCGAAACCACTCTCAAACATCTTGAGTCATTTCATGGTAATGTTAAAAATTTAAGTAAAAGGATGAAAATGAAAAATAAAGGAGACTATCACTTTTACTTTAAGAATTTAACATTACCATGAACTGCATATCAACACTAGGGCAAAAGTTCACTTTTATAACTTTAGACAGGCATCTGGAAGCAACTAGAAGTCACTAGGCTAACGTAAAAATAGATTAGAAAACAAATAAAATAAAAAAACACAAGTAAATGCTGAAACGTGGGTCGTACGGCCCTGAAACGCGTTTCAGGCCGTACTAGCCACGTTTCAGTTTCGTGAAACGTGGCAGTACGGCCTGAAACGTGTTTCAAGGCCGTACCAATCGTGTTTCAGCGTTTCGTACCCGTTTCCGTACGGAAATGCCCTTCTGCCCCACGTTTCCTGCAACATAGTGAACATAATACAAAGGCAAGGTAGGAATAACTTCTTAGACAATTTATCATTTAGTTGTGATAGAAGCAAGTAGGGATAAATATCATAAAATAGAGCAATTAATGAATTTTGTTTAAGATATTTAAGTGGAAAACATATAGCAATTTGGTATTAATAAAACTAAGCTGATAAACAGAGTTCAACTTTAATAACTTAATTTGCAAAGTGTAGAAAACATATGGGAAAAGATTACGAAACAAAAGAGATAACAATTACTAGAAGACAGACCGGAAAACCATCACACAAGAATCTTTGAATTTCTGAACAAATAACACTGGCTACATTAGCTTATATTAATGTCAAACCCTATACAAAATATTTCAAAATTCTACCGAAAATTCCGACCTTCTTTCATTCTTCAGAACATTCTTTATAAAAAAGACTACAAACTAAAATAAGTTCTAGCATTATCTTAATTACAAAATTGCTAAAAATAAAGGAGATAAAATGTATCTCTCAAATGCATGCACATAAACAACTTTCCAAGCCTATCGGCATCTAAACATCATGTTGTCGCTGGAGTCATGGTTGGAGATAAGGATCACCAAGTCGAATTTGATGAGGTGGCATCCAAGTCAACAGTTGTCCATGAGCTTTTTCCTCACGAATTCCTAAAAAAATAGGGTCTAGTGATCCCTTCGAAACTCCAAAACCATGATAGTTGTTAGAAAACCGAGAGAGGATTTTTTAAATGGGTCTGTTACGAACAAAAACCTCTTTCGATTTTGAAAAATTCGTTCTCATTTGTTTGCAATCTGATTTTGAAAACTGTTACTAAAATAGGATTGCAAAATCCTGAAAAATAGCCTTCAAAGATCCATTTGAATCTTTCAAACTGTGACACTTATGTAAAAACTGAGAGAGGTTTTTGTTAATGGCTCTATTTTCGACAAAAGCCTCTTTCAGATTTGGAAAATTTGTTTCTAGTTGTTCGAAAACCGCGCCCAAATTTACTGCCTTTTACAAGAAAAAACAGAGTTTTAACTAACCATTTTTACAAAAATGCGCTGACACTCCCATTGTCAGCGCTTTAACCCTGTTTATTACAAACTCGCGCTGACACTCGTTGTCAGCGCTTTTAAAAAATTTCAAACTAAACAATAATAACAAATGCAACTTGCTATTGATGTGGCTTTTGCTTGGAGACATTGTTATGGGATTGAAAGAAGTGCTATTGTGGTAGATTTTGTAAGTTTATTGTTGATTCTTCATATTTTGCATGCTTTAAATGTTTAAAGTAGGGCTTCTCTTGTTCCATGTCTAAATGCTTATCATTCATGAAAATTTGCTTCATAATTGCATGTATAATTGTCTTCTTTATAGCCTATAAGTAAACTCCTAGTGTGCAGTCCTTATAATTAATTTCTTCCCTCAAAAGAATAGTAGCTAGGGTTTTAGAAGTGGATTCCCTAGAGCATCCCCCTTATTCCATCATAGTCCTTCCTTTGTATCTTGTTCCATTAAGACTCCATTTTCCCTTGTAGATTAAGGTGTTGATCTAGAAGTGTGTTGGTCACCTTTAAATTAAATAAATTTCCCTTAAACTTTCTCTCTCCTAGATGTTTAGGGCGGCCACTAGGGTTTCAAGTGCAGATTTGTGTGTAAAAGTGGTGTTTTATTGCATGAAAGTAGTCTAAGTAGTAAGTCAATGTATCTAAACCTTATATAAGCAACATCTAGCATTTTAGGTTTCCATGAATGCCTTAAAAGGGTCGATGTCACCTTCATCTATTGTTGTTTATACACATCTATCAGCCCTAAACTTGTTTGCTTGAGTAGCCCTAGTCTTTATTGGAAACCGTTGTTCCTTTCTTGTTGGGTATCATTTGTAGGGTTTTTCTTAGGCTACTATATGTCATTGCATGCCCTAATATTGAATATCATTCAAACCCTGATTTATAGCAACCTAGTCATTGGTCTAACCTTAGAGAGCTTGAACCTTAGCTTTTAATATCTTGGTTATCTTTGGCCCTGTCAAGCCTTCAATCCATATTTAGACCTTCAAAGTAAGTCATCTTGAGCTCTAGTATTAGAATACCTTATATGTGGTACAAGGAAGCCTCCCTTGTGGTTAAAATCCCACTAAACAGCATGAGGAAGGTTGTTGTGGTGACAATGGCAATCCTTCCTCATTGTTGCCATAAGTTTGGCCCCTCGCCTGGTGAAGCCTTTCACCAGACCTGCTAGATTTCGCAGCAACATGTCACATAAGAAAATTCTTGAAGGGAACTTGTTAAGAGTATTAACAAGTTCACGAAAAAAAAGAAAGGGAAAGTATCATTACAAAAAAACAAAAACAAAAAGTACATCAATGTACGAAAATGCATTAGTACAACTTGTAATCCATGAAGAAATTAAATATTAGCTGCCATAAAACAACACATGCAGAAATAACAAAAAATGTCAGCTAAGGTTGTCCCACATATGACCAAGCAAATCTTACACAACAATGCAACATGCTAAACATACATGGAATTGGTGTAAAGGTCGTTCCAATTGATAGATGCCTTGATCCATATCTCACACCCATAATGCCATAATCTTCTAGATTGATCCTGCATGAATAGATTCAGAGTCCAATTCAATTAATGTTAACATAAGTTGAAGAAAAGGCCTTAAGAAGACACATTGTTGATAAAATTATGAACTATGGAAAAACAAGAATTAAGAATCTACCTACGTCACAAAGAAAAGGCGCTAGCTCAAAACATATAACTTTTAACAATCAAGCCCATCACAAAGGCAAGTGGGGATCAAAATTTATACAAAACTATAATAAGGAACCATGCACTTGTAGTTCAAATATGCCAAACATTCAACTTCAAAATTTTGTATCAAACCCCCAACCAGTCAACATTTGCAGCCAAAAGTTGTTTTTTCCTTCCAATTGAAATTATACTAGCTTCAATTGACCAACCTAAGGGCCAAAAGTAGACTACCTAACAATAAATGCAATTCCAGCATCAATTTCAACCTTGAGCACACTTACGTGGACTTAATTTCATCGTTTATATTATTTCAAACTTGAATTTCATGATATGCCTATGTAGTCCTCTAATGACAATTGCCCCTCATTAGACTAGAGCTCTTCTAGATATTTAATTTATTCATAAAGTTGTGGTAAATCAAAAAACAATTTCTTATATTCAGCACTATACTCCATGAGTAAGGAGATATTTGGAGAGATAGGAGACAGAACAATGGGAGGCCTTTCTACAACTATGAAGAAAAGGACCCTTGTGACCTTGTAAGATGGACCTCCAAACTTATCCCACAGTTGCAGAAAAAGTGGAAGGCGGGGAATCCTAAAGCAAGTCACTTAATAAGGTGCCAATGTATTTGGAAATATCAATCCATCTCCAAGCACAAATTACCAGGGCAGTTTATGTTCCATCTTATGAACATAACTATGTATAAAATAATATAAATAATAATGATTAACAGTTATAATTAATTATGAAAGGGCATGTCCCAAAAGGCGTGACTCCTTATTAAAGGGCACTCCCACCTAACTATATATATACAGGGCCCTCATTGTATTCAATCATATCGTATTTTTTACAGTCAATTACTTATATACAATTTATATATTGTCCACATGGATTTCTTTATATTTCAGACATTATGAATAATTTGTGCGTGAGCGAATTTTGTTCATCTCATTTGGTTTTGGAGCTTTGTTTCTGATCCGACCTTTGACCATGCTCTTATCAAAGCCAATTCTAATCCTGGTCTTTAGCCACGGTCCTTTTTAGACCTTGTCTCACCTGGTTTTTGGCCACACATTCTTACAGGGTTTTAGCATGCATAGTGAAAATTTCCTGAGTTCTCTGATATGCCAGTCCTTGAACATAAAAAATAATTAAAAAAAATTAAACACTTGGCCCATTTAAAATTCATAACTTCCATTAAATGAACTATTACTTTGCTGCTAGCCCTGAGGGTTAGTTCAATTGGTTGAGACCCCATCGTTAAAGCACCTTTGTTATTGAGAGGACACAGGTTCAATTCTATCGACACTCTCGGGGTCAGGCTGCATGGTTGAGCCAGCAAGAAGTGATCCCTTCGGGTGGATCTGCCTAGTACAAATATTTTAAAGACGTAGCAGTCACAATCTTTGGGGTTTGTGAACCACACAGATAAAAGAGAGAGAGAGTATTATTCTGCTGTTATAGAAGAAATAACCAATTTACTCAATTTATAAAGGCAAATAAGATATTGCTGAAAACAATGTGTATAGAATCAAGCAGCATAACCACCGCTACAGATTTGATTCATGAAAACTGGACAAGTAAAAAAATTGGAAGAGCATCGTTGCAAATCTGATTCATGAAAACCAGACAAGTGAAAAAATAGGAAGATTATCCAAGTAAAATGAACATATAAACAAACAATTGGAAGAGTGTCATTGTTCAAGAATCCCACATATACCAATCCGACCATGGCCAAAGATGTAAACCATTGGTTGTTGGAATACATCCACGTTCAAACTATTGGCTCTTAGGGTATCAATTTTGATTTGCAGGATCTAGCTCTGCCTTCACTCTACCAAGAGCTAGTCCTAGTGCCAGGATTGAGACTGCTAGATCGTAGTGCTCTACACTCGTTGCCATTTGTTTTAGTCTATCAGTTTGATTGTAGTTCTCTACATCGTCGCCATTTGATTTTAGTCTAACAATTCATTTTGTGGCTCAATTTCATCATGGATAGCTTTTGAGGATATGGTACCACCGTTCCTAGCTATTTGTAAGACCTCCCATAACAAATATCAAAAGATATATTTGAAGTGTTCAATTAATCCAAGGGTTAGCCACATCCTTTTTAAGGATCATATCAAAGTAAGAGTCGACCAAATTTATATGTCAGGGGTGTACATCATCTTACAAAAATACTTATTATTTTGGGGAAAAGAGTTTAAGAAAAATTATAAATATATATTCAAACGTTTTAATATATTTATGTTGATTTTCCAGTGTTCTATGCTTAGCACAGTCACTAACAACAATTCTTCTTCAAATAGCAATCACTTTTACAATAAATTCAATCTGCCAATGACAGTAAGCAATTGTAGATAGAACAGTAATTCAAATGCAATAGAAGACAGCCAAGAACATGAAACAAGAGAGACACAAGATTTGGTCAAAGACTAGGGAAAAACCCCACAAGGGGGAAAACCCTTTCAAAATTCTTCTTCTATTAGATTGTCATCAAATGTTCAGTAGAGAGATACAATGTTCCAATTCATCAACAATGAGTCAAAGTTCAACAGCTTTAACTATCCAATTCAACTAACCAATTATAATATCCAATGAGAGATGAGCCCAAAAGTCAAAGTCTGCAATTTCTGGTCAAAGTCAACAATAGTCGACAGCCCTAGCCAGTCCAAAAGTCAACAGTCAATGGTCAACTGTCCTCCAAACAATTTGGCCAAATCAGCATCAAATTTGGCCTTCCAAAATCAGTCAAAACAGTCAACAAAATCCTCACAGAAATCAGTCAAAGTCAACTCTTTGACCTACAAAAACCCTAGCTTCATAATTTCGGTCAACACAGCTCAAACAGAAGTCAACGCACCAAAGTAGAATTTCATCTCTCCTCCTCGCACTTGTGAACTCAGATCCTGCAATTTCAAACTTGTACGAACCAATAAGATCAAGAGAGAGATGTGATGTGTGATGATATCCTCCAAGTGATGTGACATGATGTGTATTTATATGAGTCTTAAGGGGGTCAAATTAGCTTGCCTAGGGCGACTTGAAATTTTGTGTACTTGTGGGTTTCTCATTAAAAATAATATTTTTCCTTGACCAAATTAAATTTTTCCAAGGGCTAGTAGGGGTCTTTCTTGATGAGGAAGGTTGTCCAAAGGAGAGAATTTGTCCCTGAGCTGCCAAATTAACACTCCCTCTCAGCTAGGGAGAAATTTTTGACTACATCATGAATCTCATCTCAAAAATCTTGTCGTCATCATCACTGAATCAAGTCATATATCGTCTCTGCTCATCTGTTGAACACTCTCGAATCTAAAGAAGAAGAATCATCATAATAGGGGAGCTCAAGCTACCACTCTATATCCAAGGACAATAGGCAGGATAACCCAACTTGTCATAAGAGACAAGGATCACACATCCTATTGCCCGTTGATCTTCCCACCTTGACCCTCAAGAATCAAGTGGTAGAACACCTGCATCCTTTCACTTGGGGAGGATACCCAACTTACCAGAGGTAAGGATCACAAACTCCCAAGTCTCTCCTCATCCATTGGCCAGATGGATGGCAATCCCAACAAGCCCAGCTTGTGGGTAGGATGCATACTAGGGTATACTTTGTCAAGTCTCAAACAGATGGTAGGGGAGGATAGCCCAACTTGTCATAAATGACAAGGATCACATACACCCTACAGTGACAATAGGCAGGATAGCCCAACTTGCCATAAATGACAAGGATCACAAATCCTATTGTCCAAAGATCCCTCAACCCCGGGAGCTCTCATGGCTCAATTCCTCACCCTGGGAGCTCAAATAGGGGGGAAGAGCATAGCTTAGTGTCCTCAATCAGCCAAGACCCTTACCCAAGAGGATCACATCCATCAATCCAAGCTGCTTTCTGAAGACCAAGAACTTCCCTTTTGACAAAGCCTTGGTAAGAATATATGCTATATGCTCATCAGTTGAAATGTGATGGAGTCTCACTGCACCTCTCTACACCATGCATCGAATATAGTGATACCTGATCTTAATATGCTTGGACTTGTCATGGAACACGAGATTCTCTGCCAATTGAATCCCACTCTTGTTGTCGCAATATATCATTGTCGTATCAAGAACTTGCTCAAACAACTCTCCAAAGACTTTCCTCACTGCCTCACAGCGACCAATGTTAGCCGCAATATACTCTGCCTCGACCGTGCTTAAAGCAACGGACTTTTTCTTCCTACTCATCCAAGATATCATGGCAGAACCCAAACTAATGCGACACCTTGATGTGCACTTCCTATCAATAACATTTATGGCCCAGTCAGCATCAGTGTACCCATGAAGTCTCACATCTTCAGTAGTATATCTCAGACCAAGATTAATCGTCCCATGCAAATATCTCAGCACATGCTTGGCAACAACCCAGTGTGCATGAAGAGGCTCAGTCATGAATTGACTCAAAGTGTTAACTGCAAAACATATGTCCGGACGGGTGTTCACAAGGAACATCAATGCCCAATCAACTGTCAATACTAAGAGGGATTTTCCAAGTTAGGTCCTGCAACATCTCCACATAACTTCTTGAAGTTCATCTCCATCGGTGTGGCCATGGACTTGCATTCTACCATTCCAAATCTTTCCAATAGTTTCACCACATATTTTCCTTGTGAAAGGAAAATCTCACCAGGCCTTTGCCACAACTCTAAGCCCAGGAAGTAGTGCATCAGTGCAAGGTCCTTCATCTGAAACTCAAAGGCCAGCTCCCTCTTGCACTCGAGCATCAGAGGCTCACTACTTGTCAAGAATAGATCATCAACATATAAAACCAAAACCAAAGACATACCTTGGACCATTTTGAAGTGGACGTTTGGGTCGGCATTGCTTCTTGTAAATCAAAGCTTCACCAGGTAGCTATCAAAACAGGCATACCAAGCTCTTGGGGTTTTCTTCAATCCATAAAGTGCCTTCTTCAACCTACAAACGTGAGTATTCCTATCATGTACTTCAAATCCCTGTGGTTGCTCAACATATACTTCTTCCTGTAGTATGCCATGAAGAAATGTAGTCTTAGACTCTTCACATCCATCTAGTGAAGAGTCCATCCCTGGCTAGCAGCAAGGGCAACAATAGATCTAAATTTCTAATAGTAGTGTAGCGGGCAACTGGTGCAAAGATGTCACCATAATCTTCTCCCTCTTTTTGGGAGAAACCTCTACCCATGAACCTCGCCTTATATTTCTCAGTACTTCCATAAGCTCCATGCTCAATCTTATACATCCACTTAGAAGTCACAATAGACTTCCCTTTGGGTCTCAGAACAACTTCCCAAATATCATTCTTTATAATAGATTCATATTCTTCGACCATAGCATCTTTCCAAACATGTTCTTTCACTACTTCTTAAAAGGTGGGGCGTTTAGCCTATTTGATGGAGCTCATAGCCACAACATATTCTTGGTATCGACATGGCTTCTTACTTTCATTGAAGGTTCCTCTAGCAGCAACATGTCTTCCAGCTTCTTGTAATGTATCACGAAGCCAAAGTGGTCTTTTCCTAGCAAGAGGATCATATGGAGGAGGATCCAAGGGGTCCATAGGTTCCCTGGGATCATCAAAAACATCTTTCTCAGGTTCAGGCACAAATGGACCTTCTAGTAGGTCCATGTCATCATCCTTCTTGTCAACAGGAGGAGGTGGAGGAATGTCCCTAGCTTTTCCAAGGGCAGCGTCTTCATCGAAAGTCACATCCCTACTAAACTCGATATTCCTTTGGCCAAACACATATGTTCTAAAAGCTTTAGAATTATCACAATACCCAACAAATGCACCTTTCTTTCCAGTGCCTTCCAGCTTGTTACTCTTGTCCTTTGGTAGATGAAAATATATGGGGCAGCCAAAGATTCCTAAATGACCGACATCAGGCTTGAATCTTGAGAACACTTCTTCAAGAATCTTGTCACCCAAGGCTTGGCTTGATGAGGAATCCTATTTTGAACATAGACTGTTGTATTAGTGGATTCTCCCCAAAGGAACTTCGGCAGCTTTTGATCATGCAACATGTCTCGAGCAACTTCCATGATGGTCTTGTTCTTTCTTTCAGCCACACCATTTTGCTCGATATTATAAGGTACAATGGTCTCCTTCTTGATTCCAGCCTTCTTACAAAAGTCAATGAACTCATTAGAAGTATAATCTCCACCATTATCAGACCTAAAGGCCTTGATTCTTTCCCCTGTTCGATTCTCTATTAGTGCCTTGAAGTCCCGGGACACCTCAAATGCTTCGTCCTTGTGCTTCAAGTAGAATATCCATGTCTTTTGGGAGAAGTCATCCACAAAGATTATACAATATAGATAGCCACCAAAAGGTTTTACCGGCATGGGTCCACATAGATCAGAATGTATGATTTGTAGAATATAATTGGTTCTGCTTTTGCTAGAAGGAAATGGTCCCTTCAACTTCTTTCCACTGGCACATCCTGGACATACCCCATCATGCTTGTTTGAACTTCTCGCATTCCAAAAACCATCCTTCTTACTTTGGGCAAGGCTTCATAATGTAGATGAGCAAACCTTCGGTGCCATAACTCACTTTGATAATTACTATCATGTAGCATTGCTCGCAATGGTCTTTTGTTGACTCTATAGAGTCCTTCAATTCTAGATCCCAAGGTGAATGCATCCCTCATGTGAGATTCCATAAGCCAAGTGAGGACTTTTACCCTTATGAAGGCAACTCTCATCCCTTTGTCTTCCAAGGCAGATATAGATACAAGATTCTTCTTTGATCCCGGTACATCCATAGCATCCTGAAGAAGTATAGTTTCCCCATAATCCAAACGAAATGTGACAGAACCAAAACCCTTCACAGGATCAGTAGAGTTGTCCCCAAGAATGATCTTCAGATTAGTCTCCCTCTCAACCAAATTTGACAGGACTTCATGATACCCAGAGAAATGTCTAGAGGCCCCACTATCTAAAACTTCTCTACAACTCAGCCTCCCTGCGTGCGCGCTGAACGTACTCGTATAGGCCTGTATTAATTGATTGCAGCCCCTGGTTGAAGTATGCACTAGATGGAAGTGATCTGAAACTGTTCAGCCTCTCTTTCTACACTGATGTGTTGATATGAAACCCTAAGCGCTGAACAAAACACCCTTCACTTTGCTGAGCAGAATACCAAGGTTGTCTGGTGCATAATAAGCTAGGTCTACGCCCTTTTTGTTGATTTAGGGTAGCATCGAATGTGCTCTAGCCATGAAAATTGTTGGAGAGGCTAAAGCACATGAGATCTCCAAGACCGATAAATGGTTTGAACAAATTGTACCCAGTTTGGGAGATATTAAAATAATTAATATTTATATGGGTATTAATATAAGACTAGGTTAGAAGGTTCCAAAATTCATGGATCAAGCCAAATCTAATCTTAGTCGTTGATTAGAGATTTAATCTCGGTCGTTGAAGGACCAACGAGAAAAGTATAAGAGGAGGTTTTAGGGTCAATTGGAAGATACACCAGAGTGATCAGTCATTCGATTTGCTAGAGTGGGGTTGTTAAGCAAAGTCGAATCAGTGATCAACAGCGAGGGGCAATGAGTACTAGACAAAGAGGCAAAGATAGTGCCAAGAGACCAGCGCAGAGGCAGAGAGCGAGAAGCAACAGCCAGAGCAAGCCACGCAAAGACAGCACACAGGCCAGAGGGACTGCGCTATCCACGCAAAGAGCTGTAGGAGTGACGCAGAGGGTCCCAGAGGCTGCGCAGTGCCTCAAAGGGCTGACGCAGAGGGGTTTGGGGCTGATGTAGAGGCCAGAAGGACCAACGTAGTGCTTCAGAGTCGTTGGGGAGGGTTTCATGCGACAAAAATTCTGAATACTTGTTTTCGAATAGAGAGGTATTGCTGTCGGTTATTTTTCTCTGTCGGGTGAGCTAGTTTGGTGCCCAGTTGTACTCAAGGAAATACTGCATAATTATATACCCTCAGAATAGCTGCATCAGTTTTCCCGCATTGGGTTTTTCCGGGGACATTTGTCCAAAAATAGCGGTGTCACTTCTGTGTTTGTTTTCTTTCAACTGGCGATCTGTAGATGTTGAGACTGTATTGTATTTATTTTGTTATTTATATGTTTTAAATTACTTTTTCGACTTTAACAAGTAGAAGAAATAAACCAGCAAAATACAAATTAAATTTATAATGGCTAGACTTAGAAATTTCAACACTTTTCTCTCCTTGAAGTCGACCTAGACCCACCAATTCCACGAATGTCTCAGATTAAATCTCAATGGATGGTTGAGATTGTTTCACTTTTTTACTATAGTAATATTAAAATTTTCCTAAGTCAAAAATGATGAGAAAAAATAAATTTGTGCCTGGGCCCCACTTGTGGATCCCTTTGCCAAATTTAGTGCACCTATTAAATTTAGCATAACCCTTCCTCCTCTAACTCCATTTAACACTCCCTCTTAGAGAGAAAGGTGTTCTAAATTGTTGGATGGTGCTGACTTGTCATTGATGTCAATCTTGGGGTTTGATTAGGTTTGACTTTGACTAAAACACCATCCATTGATGTCAACTAGTTAATGAATGCTTCCTAGTAATTGTCGAATTACATCAAGTTGGCAACTCCATTGTTGGATGGCTGAAAACCCCCAAGTCCTAGGGTTTGGGTTCCCTAGACTGCAGATGTACCCTGACTTTGTCAAAGGTTTTTCACATGGAAAATCATGGAGTTTGGGATGGAGACCCACATCACTAGATTCTCCTCAGAAAGATGTTTCTTGTGGCATGTGGTACACCACGTGGTTCCTCTTGGTTTGAGAAATATTCACATTTGAGGTCAAAGACCCCACTATTTGGGCTAAAACCCCAAGGGGTGGTGACTTGGCATGTTTCTATTGGTTGTGGGAATTCAAGTTAAGCATAAGGGTTCATTGTCACAATATGATCTTAAGGAAGAGCATCACCCTACTCGGCACCGACAAACATTGTTTTAAAAAACGGCTGAGTCGACTCTGACTCGGTCGAGTCAGACCAAGCCAATGCCTAGCCGGGTCGGCTCAGTGGCCGAAACGGAACGGCTAGCCGGGTTGTTACCGAACCAGTCATTGACTTGGTCGACACAGTAACAACTCGGCCAACTCGGTAACAACTCAGCCGACTCAGTAACAACTCAGCCATCTAAGCTCTTTGACAAAAATCCTGAAGCACATTTGTCAAAAGTTGTTCCGCCTCCTACATATCAATGGTTAGGTTGTTGTTTATTGCATATTTATAGCCCTAAAGTAATCTATCACTATGAGAAAGTTTTGAAAATTACAACGCCGAAGAATGGTTATCCTAGTGGCATGAATTAGAAAACCGAAACAATGCATTGAGCCATACAATGTTTTTAAAAGGCAAACGTCTAGCAATGGGATAATAGATACATATCTACCTCTGATTGTTCTGGAGCTTGAGCAGAATTAAATCAAGGGTTTTGAGACTTCATTAGGGGCAGAGAATTGGTATTATTGTTGTAGTCTAGTGATTGTCCTTAGGCTGAGGCAAAAAGGAATCCTAGCATTGGTGGCTAAGTATGAACTTTGTATTGGACAATGCATTGGGTGCCATTTTGATATAATGGATATATTCATGAGCCTACTTTGATCATATGTTGTCTTCTCTCTATATTCTAAAGCTTTGTGTTTGGAAACATGAATGAAAATCTTTAAAATTATGTTTTTCTATAAAAAAAAGAAATAATTAATGTATTTTTTACAATCACTGAATCATTGAAATCAAACCGGCCAAGTCGATACCGAGTCAGAGTCAACCCTCGGTTGTTTCCGAGTTGGAGTCGGAGTTTTAAAACATTGCCCACAAATGGCATTCCTCCTTAACTAATAAGTCAAATCTAATACCTAATGGGCAGCCCTCCTATTACTTTGGACTTAAGAAAACAAACTAATAATATTCGTTATATAAACTAACATACTTAAGAGGTTTTCTTAGGACTTAAGACTCCACCAACACCTAACCTAGAAGCCCCACTAAAACACTATAAAAGGAAAGACTTTAGTCATCCTAAGTCGCATAAACTCAACGAATTTCTTAGCTCTGAAAATGTTTGTATTCGGACCTCCTGTAGCCAGTGGTTTTCAGCCTTGTTGAGGATACCTAAGGCAAATAACATTTGCAAAAGCTCAGACCTCCTGAAGTAGAGACAAAGGCCTAGCGAAAGGATCAGAGGGTAGAAAGTCTTTGAGGGAAATATCACCTTGTAACAGCTTAATGACATGATGATGGATAGTAGTATATGAGCAGTGAAAAGACATATATTGGTAGCTCCCTGTGGGCAGAGCTTAAGAACATTGGTAGCAGGTCATAGGGATGACCTGAGGCATCTTGGAGCATGCCATTATCAGACATTCGTGTTCAGCGTTTGCAGTAGAAGACTTTAGTCATCCTAAGTCGCATAAACTCAACGAATTTCTTAGCTCTGAAAATGTTTGTATTCGGACCTCCTGTAGCTAGTGGTTTTCAGCCTTGTTGAGGATACCTAAGGCAAATAACATTTGCAAAAGCTCAGACCTCCTGAAGTAGAGACAAAGGCCTAGCGAAAGGATCAGAGGGTAGCAAGTCTTTGAGGGAAATATCACCTTGTAACAGCTTAATGACATGATGATGGATAGTAGTATATGAGCAGTGAAAAGACATATATTGGTAGCTCCCTGTGGGCAGAGCTTAAGAACATTGGTAGCAGGTCATAGGGATGACCTGAGGAATCTCGGAGCATGCCATTATCAGACATTCGTGTTCAGCGTTTGCAGTAGTGCAGAGTGTTTGGTACAGTGTTGGTAGCCAATTTGTGAGCTCATGATCACCAGTTGTGAGTGATTCAATTCTGACACACAGTGGCCCATGTGAGTAGTGACTTACAGTGATAAGCAGTAGCTGGTTGTATAGCGATGAGCAGTGGTCAGCTTGTACAGTTGACAATTGATTTGGAAGTGTTGACAGTCGGGGATTGATGAGCAGTATTGTGCAGTAATCAACTTGAGCAAGATTGTGCAGTGGTCAATGGCTACAACGATTTGACAGATACACAACATATTCTTTACAGCTTTACTATATTGGTTCAGAGCATAGGGGGATCCAGTCTTAAAATTGTGAAACGTGGTCTATCGGCTCTTCTGGGTGGAGACACATTCAAGTTCTGGCCTGAGAACTCTTCAGGGTAGCAGGGTGGTACAAGGCAAGTGATTGGAGTCACCTTCAAGATGGAGCCTGAGAACACTTCAGGGTGGCAGGGTGGTGCTAGGGCAGGTCGTAGCCTGCATAGGGCATAGGGGCGTCCTTTCAGTTGTGGGGGATAAATTACAGGGCAGTGAAGCATCCTTCCGACAACAATTAGTAAACAGAGTGTGGGGGACTCATCAAGTTGTGGCCTGACTCACAGAGCGTGGGGTGTCCTCCTGGTTGCAGCAAGTTATTAGGGTGTAGTAGTGTCCTAAAGGTTGTAATCTGTAAATTAGGGTGTTGGAGCCTCCTTCAGTTGTGGCTAAGAACTTGATGTAATTATTACTTTCTTTTAAAGAGAAGAAGAAGACAATTATTAAGAAGTGGTTGGCAGTTTTTGACCCAGAGGGGGTTTTCCACCTAAAATCTTTGTGTTCATTATTTTATCTTTCTGCATTGTCGCATGGTGTTGTATATTGTTGATTATTGTTTATGATTACCTGAAGAAGAACAATAATAATACCTGAAGATTAACTAACGCTCTAAAAAAAAGATTAAAACTACTAATTTCTAAGAAATATTGATTCACTCCCCTCTCAGTATTTCCAACATGAACTACACTTAGTTTGTCCCTAAAATAGACAAAGCTCCCTCTAGGCAAAGCTTTGGTCAATATGTTCGTTGTCTGCTCTACTGTAGGAATGTATTTCAATTTGATCTTACCCCTCTGAAAACAATCTCTAGTATGGTGGTAATGGATCTCGATGTGCTTGCAGCAGTCATGGAACATTGGATTGTCAAAGAGCCTAATGCAACTTTGATTGTCACAATGTATAACTGTAGGCTCCAACCTCTAACTGAAAAGCCCAACAAGCAACTTCCTCAACTAGATGGCCTCACAAGCTGCCAAGCTGACATACATGTATTCAACCTCGGTTGAGCTTAGTGCCATTGATCTTTGCTTCCTGTTGAACCATGAAACAGTTGCTGACCCAACACTGAAGGTGCAACTTGAAGTACACTTCTTGTCTATCCCTCCCAAACCCTAGATCAAAGCCTCCTCCCAGCACCAAGTCATCTCTCCAAGATGATCTTCCAATTAGGTCGAAGTCAAATCAAAACAACCAGAGACAAACCCTTCCAGAACTGCACCAAACTTAGAATTTCGGCCTGCTAGCTACAGAATTTCGGACCTACAACTACACAACTTTAGAATTTCAACCCCCAAAACTTCAACCCTTGCAACAGTTCTGTAACTTCAAAACTAGGGCAAAACTTCGATTTTCTTCTCTTCCAACTGTTGCTTCCTTCTTCCTTGCCTTTCTTGTCCTTTTTCCTCAGCTTCGCACTTGAGATCGAAGTTCCTTGATTGCAAATTGAATTGGTCAGTGAATGAGGTCGAACTCCTTCTATTTATAGGCTTTTGGGTGAGTCAAATACCCCTCTTTGGGCTGACTTGTGCTAGGAGGCTTCTAGGGCTTTCTAGACTTAATCTCAGTCGTTGAAGTCTCAACGAGAAAAGTATAAGGAGGCTTGGGGTTCATTTAGAAAGACACACCGAGAGAACAAATTGATCTAGAGTTTGAATTCTGGGGCTAGGAAGCTGAGAAATTCGAACCAAGTGATCATTGTACAGCAGAGGGGCAGGGATAGTTTGGGAATACTACGCAGAGAGGTGGAGAGCCACTAGTGGAGGCAGTGCAGCATCTATAGGGACTAACGTTGGGCCAGTCTGGGCCCATGCAGTCTTGACGCAAAGCCAGAAGGGCCAGTGCAGAAGTGAGGTTGCCCTCACGCAGAAATCCTAAACTGCGAGGGAGCTGACAAAACAGCCAAGAGAGGTTGATGCAGAAGCTCCAGGAGGCAGAAATGACAGTGCAGAGCTGGCACAGAGCCTGTAAGGTTGACGCAGGGCTAGCGCAGAGATAGTCGGGGTTACCCAGTTCTGCTGCCGAATGAACCAAAAACTGTCGGGTGAAGTGAGGTAATCTCACTCAGTTTTCCGCCATTATATTTTTCTCTGTAACTGGATTGCTGGGAGGGCATCCAGCATTGTATTCAGAACTACTGCTTAATAATATAAAACCCTCAGAGTTGTTGCACCGGTTTTCCTGCATTGGGTTTTTTCGAGGACTATTTTGTCCTAAAATAGCGGTGTCCAATGTATCTTGTTCTTTGCTCAATTTCTTGTTTCATGTAATCAAATCAAATTGGTGTAGGCTGCAGAAGTAATTTGCTTCAGTATTATTCAGAAAATAACTTGATAATGTATATTAAAATCAAGTAGGTGAAGTAAATTCAGTTTTGCTGCAATGGGGGTTCCTTGAGAGTAGGAATTTTCACATCCTTGCTAGCTATATGGGATACCATATGTTCTTGAACTCTATCGAGAATGATCCTCTTAGCTCTCGCCATCTCAGCCATGTACTTCTTGAGCAGATCTGCATCAGCGGGTACAACTACCACACTATTGACATAAGCTTTGAGATCATGCTCATCTAGAAGGCAGGAAATCCTAGCCTTCCAGATCACATAGTTTGAGGCTCTGTCCAACCGATCTTGATCTCTCAACCCAGCTGATGCCATCTCTCCTAAAAAAGTCGAACTGCTCCCTCTTCTCCTCTGTGCAGTTATTACCCAGCTATTCGCACTTCTGCCCAGCCGTTGTTGTGCTTGGAAAATTCGAACTTCTTGGCTAGAAGTCCTCTGAGGAAGAAATTCCCTCAGTATGTGCTATTCTCTCCTTTTGACGCTATTCTACCAGCAACTACTGCAAAATATTTGTCCTAGCTGAAGATCTGCTCTGCAAGGAAAATGCGTTGCTCCCTTCTACCTTTGGAAAGCTTCGATCTCGAAATCGAATTTCTCTGTCGACTCACTCAGAAAAATCGATCTTCCCTCAGAACTTCGACCTCCTTGGCCTAAGGATTGCGTTGCCTCTACGGTTTCGAATTGCTGCCAAGGCAGGAATTCGAACCTCCTCCTTCCTTTCTGCAACTAAGCTCTTCTGCTCATGGTCTATGCTCTGATACCATGTGAAAAATCAGTTACCCAATTTATACTGCAACTAACTGATGATATTTCTCCTATTTGTTAATTACTTGAACAAATTACTTGCAGTGTTCTACAACAAATATAGAAATACATACATTGCAGCCTCCACAAATTAAATACTGCGGAAACTAAATACGACATAGGAGAGAAATAAACACACACACATCTACACAATTGTTTTTGGACAACGTCCCCGGAAAAAACCAACTCAGGAAAACTGATGCAGCAGCTGAGGGTTCTATTATTATGCAGTAGTTTCTGAGTACAAATCGTTGGGTCCTTAAATTGGTTATCTGATACAGAGGAAAACTGACAACGAGTTAGTGAGAAAAATCTCACACTGATTCGAGAGATCCGACACTAATCAAGGACAGGCTAGCTGGCCCCACGTTGCCTCTGCGCAGCTTCTGCGTCAATCCTACGCAGCTCTACATCACACTTGTTGGGCTCTACGTCACCTCCTCTTCTGATCTCCTATTGTCTGGAAATTTGACCCTCTAGCCCTCCATTCTCACACCCCGGCTTCTGGCACTAGATCTCGACTTTGCCAGCTGAATTTCGAACTCCCTCTGAAGCTTTGTGCTGCCTCTCTGAACTGCTCTATGCCTTGTTTTCCTTGCACTCTCCAGATCTAGAAAAATCTCCTCAGGACTACTATCCCTACCCCTCACTGCAAGAAGATCACTCGATCTCACCCTGGCAACTCAACGCTACTACTCTTGAGAAATTCGATCTCTGATCTCTCATTCGATGTGTTCTCCAAGTGCCCATCGAACTCCTTATAATCTCTCGTTGGCACTCCAACGGCCAAGATTAAAACATAATCAAGGGCTAAGATTAACTAGGAGTTTATCCTCATCTTCTTCTAGAGGATTCACACCTGATTTAATTAATACCCTTCAATTAACCAGATTTCCTAAATTTAGACATAGGGAACCATTTAAAAGTTAATTATTTTAATTAGATCATCTTTAGGTGGAATTTTTCCAAACGATTTATGGGTATTGGAGAATGCATGTGTCTTAGCCTCTCTGCAAAATCTCAAGGCAAGAGCACATCTGATGCTACAGAAATCAACAAGAAATCCCTCCAAGACCAAGACAAAGTCACCTCCTTCAAGTCGGGTTCAAAAGAATAATACAAACCTCTCAAATAGACATGTCGGCTCACAATCATGTCATGTCGGCTTATTTTCATGCGAAACAACTATAAATAGGGTTGTTCGTGTTCATTTTAGAGCAGAATTTCAGAGAACTTCGGACAAGAAGAGGACTGCAATATGAAGTTTGAAATCACATAAAGGAAGCCTCTCTCCAAGCGAAGAAGGAAAGACTAAACAACAAGTTGGTTTGGATTGTTTTAAGGGCTGATATCCATCACACGCACGAGGAGAAGGATCATTTGCTGCAAGGGTAGTCGAGACTATATCAGTCATCATAGAAGGCTGAGTCAAGCAAGAGGACAAATCTAGAGTGCAAGCCGAGTAGACAAGAAAGTAGCCTCCAACTAAAGCGAAGGAAATCAAGGTTACAATCTTGATGATTCACACGTGCTAGGGTTTCTGAAGGAAGCCGAGAATTGCAGGAAGCCGAAATCTAAGGAGCAACCAAGAAGGAAAGAAGAATCAACAGTTTGACCATCGTTGACTCAAGGAAGGAAAGGGTCAAGCTTAGAAGCTTTGTGTCTTGGTCTTGGAGAGGCAAATAGCTCAAGAGTCTTGGACTTGGTATTCGTCAATTGGAATCTCTATAAGAAGAATAATTTGTTCAGGTTTTCCTCTCAAAGAGTGAAAGGTTTTGGCCCTGGTTGATAGCCTATATTTTGTGTCTCTTGTCTTTTTATGGTTTATGCATTGGTAGTTGTTTGATGAAGAAGAACACCAATAACCTAAGTAAAAGAATATCCTAATCTAAAGAAGTAAAAAGCACTCACAAGCAGTTATTAAAAGAAGAGAAATCACTTAATTGCTATGACCTAGATTTCTCAATAGGATTTGGGGCTGAATTGAGTTTGGTGATGCCAGAGGATTGATTAAGGGAGATTTCTCAGCGTTTGGAGGAGTTATAGAGGCAGATTTCCTGCAGGCTGTATTTTTTTTTGGTAGTGGAGGATGATTTTGGAGTGTCAAAACTAGACAAAACCTTTTTTGGGCTTTTTTTGGGTTTATGGTGGAAAGCCCGAGATTAATTTGGTAGAATTTTTTGGACACTTTTGGGGTCTCAAACAGAGGTTTCTTTCAGCCAGCAGTGCAGAAAATTCAGGGCCAGCATAGTACACTGCAGAGTTGTTCCCTTGCATCCGGGTAGCATTTTCTCACATGGGATTGTCTAGCTTGCCTTGGCAAGCCCATGTGCACACATTTCATGCATTGTACTCTTCTCCATATATAATAAAATGGCTGATTTTGGCACAGTTCCAGTGTAAATTATGGGTTTTGAATAGCTGTTTGAATATCTCTGTTTGCATGTGTATTTTTGCTTAATATCACTGTTAATTTTCCTATTAGGAATATTACAAATTTCATGAGTACTTTGTTTCCCTGGATCCCACAAATGACTTCAGCCTCATGGCCAAAAAAATGCTCATTACCATAATTCACATTATAAACACAGACATGAATTTTAAACCTTTATTATCAGAATCTAAGGTCTGGGCTATGGAGAAAATGCCTCTACATCTATAAATTAATATTAATGTTGCTCTAGTTGATATTATGTTTGAGCTTTGAACAAAAATAAAATTATGAAGTTGAACCAGGGGACAAGATCATGCCTGTGCTTCATCAGTAGAGGAAGAATAGTGAATGCCCCCATGCCATATTCTGAATAGAAGGCACATGAACGCAGTCGCAGAGTACTGCAACAAGACAAATGCAAGATAAGATTAGATTAGATCTGAAACTTCAAGCACTTGACCCACAGAAATTGAATTGTTTGTGAGATTCTTCTGCTTATATATTGAGAAAGCAAACAATCAATTCCCATTCTAGTTATCAAGAAGAAGAAGAGCATTTCCTTACTCATCCAAGTTTGACATCTTGATATCTACAAATGTATTTGGATCCTCTGGATCTCTGTCCAAAAAGGCAAGGTATACAAAAAGACAGTGTAAATAATTTTGATAAATAAAAGCACACAGACATTCTTTAAAAAACTGAATTTGCTTTTGTTTACAGATTACCGCTGCCAACGGAAGACTGCATCTCCTTTAACACCCATCTCGGTACTTTTCCCGAATGGACCTTGCAACTATGAAGGTTAAGGTCAGCAAGACCAATACTATTAGTGGAAAACAACAAAAGGTTAGCTTCATCTACAAATGCTGATTATTTAATGCAAGGTTATAATGACAGCAGCAGAACCACTGCAAAGAAGAAAATGTGTTTTAGAAATTAACAAGAGCAATAATATCTACAGCTTTAAAAGTTAGGCTCAAAATTTCCATTTAACTGGTTAAACAGTCATTCAATCTATTTATAGAATACTCCTGCCATTCCATTGGAGTAATTGGGTGAAAAAGCATCCAAACTATTTGTGAAAAATCCTGTCTGCCTTTTATTACATTATAGAACTAGCAATGCCAGTGTTGCAGATGGTGGCTGATCTGCTTGAAAATGTAAAAAAGCTTCAACAAAGTTATTATAAACAAGAATGAATCAAGCTAGTCAAAAGGACGATTCAACAAGTTACGAACGAGCAGGTGCTGAAAACTCAAAAGGAAGACAACAGATAAGTAGAATGTCTGCATCTTTGGTCTATTCTGGAGTTGAGAGTATAGCATAATGATGGGCAACATCAACATGTTTATGATTTAAAGTTATGATTTGCAAGCCTAGACTAAAATTTAGTCTTTGTGTATTTTTTTTCTTTTTTGGGGAAAAAAGGGTGCATGTACTAACAGGAAAATATAATCTTGATACAACAATGATATTATGAACAGTCTCAAGTCTACCTTGTTACAACAAAATCTAGCCCCCCACAAAAGTGTAAAGTCCCAAGCACCACGGTGATAGATTTGTGTAACTCAAGAAGCCTGTCCACTGTCACTTCAACAGCTCTTCCCCACACTTAAGGTTGGCTCTTCTCCAACAAAAGGCCGGCTTCCCTAAGGCAGGACTATCAAAGCAATCCAGTGGGGTCTCAAAGCGAAAATGAAGAGTAATCCTTGATAAAACAAAGGTCAAAGTATAGTGTATGGAAATGGAAATGGGGAAGGGATATGAAAAGCAAAAAATAGGAAGGAGGCAAGGAAATGAAATGAAAGTGAAAGGGAACTAGTGCCTATCAATCAATTGGACAAATGGAGTCACGAATATTGCATGAAAGGAAAAACTAATTTGCCACAATCAACTAGTTTGAGGTAGGCTAAGAAGATGAAAGAGCTAATGTTGATACATTCATCATTTAATTAAATACTCAAGATAAAATGAAGTAGGTTTGATACAATTCACCTTAAATATTCACTGAAATAGGTGTAGATAACTAATCTTGGGAGAGCTAGGGTTGCCACTCACCATACAGATCTGAATCTGCTGATTTATTAGGCTGAATTATTATTCCAATTAAACAACTATATTTGATAATTGAAGGAAAATAATGCCAAAATAAAACAAAAATAAATCAAGACGGGCAGGTTCCTTACATTGATTTCCTCCCAAATGAATACACCTTCACTAGCATGATAGTAAGGTAGCTTTCTACAATATATTAACAACAATTGAAGAGCACAGCCAGAAACATACAACAAAATAGAAGAATAACTCATTTCTTCATTAAGTCTTCAACAGTTTGATATATAAAAGAGCCCATCCACCATCAACTCCAGGGCCAAATGATGGTCTCATTTAGATGGGGGACATTTTAAGAGAAGTTGCCCCACCATCGCCATTGGTTGTTGGAACTGCAATGTGTGAAAATTCTATCACTGCAACAACTGATTTACTTTACCTACTTATTTTCCAATAAGTTATTTATGAAATTCCTTCAATAAACATTAAAATAAATTCTGCTGCAGATATCACACCATAATACAGAAACAAACACATGCACAAGAATCAACACATTGACACAGATATTTTGGACAACAGTCCCCGGAAAAACCCAATGTGGGAAAACCGGTGCAGCAAGGGAGGATTTTATTATTCAGCAATTCTTCAGTACAACAGGGTGCCAAACTGGCTTACCCAACAGAGAGAAAAATTCTCCAGCACTTCTCCCAGTCTCAGCGTCAGCCTAGCTGACCTCTGCGTAGCTCCTAGACACTCTGCGTCAGCCCCTGCCTCTCTGCGTCAGCACTGGGCCTCTTTGCGTCACCCACGCAGTCCCTCCAGTGACTGCACAGTCTGTCGCTGCCTCTACGCCTGCCTCTCCAACCCTGTGCTGGTCTTCTAGTGCTGCTCCAGACTCTCTGTTCCGTACTCGCTACCTCTTGTTGCTCTCCAGACCACTAGTTCAAATTTCTCAGCTAACCCTGCACCAGAAATCGAACTGACTAGTCTCCCTCAGTATATCTTCCAACTGACCTTCAAGCCTCTTCTTATACTTTTCTCGTTGGTCTATCAACAGCCGAGATTAAATCTCTAATTGTTAAATTGGCAACTAGGGCCAAACTCCATGTGGATCAGCTTATTTATGACAGCTGATATTTTTATTGGATCCCTCTCGTCGAGAGGTGTAGGATTGATCCAAAGATCATCCGATTCCGATAAGTATTTATGGAGATATGAATTTATTTTGTTTATATAATTATTACCAAGCCGACCAGCAACTTGAGTAGGCTCAGAAGCCCAATAGACGTGTCTATTCATCATCTACGTTCTAGTATAAATTGGTGAGGATTTGAAGTCATTTTAACACACATTCTTGGTGTGTTCTCCTCCTCTCCACGTCTTGGGTTTTTGGAGAAGGAGGGACACCTAAAATATACATTTGCTGATGCCCTAGCCGCAGTAGCTGATGCCCTAGCCACAGTTCAGTTGTGCCCTAGCCGCAGTGCAGATGATGCCCTAGCCGCAGGCTTATAAGAAGATCTAAATGCAGATAAGAGGAGACTTATGTGCAGCATGAATAAGCCCCTATACGCTGTCTCAAGAGGCTCAATCCGCAGATGAGAGGAGGGCTAATATAGGCCCTAAATGAAGGTCTGAATCCATTGTCTATTGACCCTATATGCAGCAAGAAAGAGACTCCTTATCCACAGTCATAATCTGCCTTAGCCGCAGTCAAAGAAGGAGGTTCCAGCCACAGCAAATGGAGGTCTTAAGCAGCTGTATAGTAGTGCCCTTAGCCGCAGTAAGGGGAGCCCTTATACGCAGCCCAAAGAGACCCAGTTGCTGTCACCTAAGCCGCTGACATAATGCTACATTGCTGTAGGTAACAGCGTGGCCTATTTCAGGATTGTTTGGGCATAATCAAGCTGTTCTTGATCTCGGTGTGCTGAGCAAAAGAATCCGCAAAAAGGAGGAGCTAGGGACAGTAGTTTAAGGAGCTGTTTGGATCACTGTTTGAAGGGACTAAAGTTACAGTCCACTGATGGGCTAGGCCGCAGGCCATAGCCAGCAGTTGGAGGCCTTTATTTAGTAGCTGCGTTCAGAAGGTAAGCAGCCCTATAAGGCAGCGTATCATTGGAGGATTGTATGAAAGCTAGCTGCAGTAATCAGGTGAACTGTGGGGCATGGTTAAGGTGTTGTGGCTCTCAGAGGGTGCCCTAACAAATGACCAGGTCTGCCATGCACCAGTCCTTATGAAAGGTACCAGATTAGCAGCCTTGACATGATCAGTGAATCGGCAAAGGAAGGAGAGTCTTATGGAAGGAAAACTTCAGTAATATGGGTAACTGACTGAGCTGTTCATCTGCTACATATCTTCAGTCCTTGGGATCAGATCTGCAACCTCATTGTGTCATTGTCAAGGTGAAGATCTCTGATGTCTGATCTCCTATTTGGCAAGTCAAGTATTGACTTAAAATCATTGTACTCTATCTCTCTCTCTCTGCTGAACTTTGAAGATAAAAGAAGATTTGATCAAAGGGTTTCCCCACACATTGTGGGGTTTGTCCCTGGCTTGCGCCATATCTTGTGTCCTCTTGTCTTGGCTTGTCTTCTGCGTTTTATATTTATGTTCTATCTGCAGTTTATCATAATGCTGATGTGATTGCCAATTGTGAAAATTTAAATAAATTGCTCTAGCATAGAACATACCAAAAATTAACACTAATCAACGGCTAAGATTAGATTTGGCTTGATCCATGACTTTCGGACCATTCTAACCCAGTTTTATATTAATTCACATTAATATTTTATTTTTCCTAAGTTCAGACTTAAGAACTCCATTAAAAATATTAATTATTTTAATATCTCCCAAACTAGTTAATCTGTCCAAATCATTTCTGGGTCTTGGAGATCTCATGTGCTTTAGACTCTTCACCAATTTTCAAGGCTAGAGCACATCCGATGCTACCCCAAATCAACACTCCCTCTTAGGGAGGATTGTGATCTAGTAATACTCCTCACTGAGTATCACCCTGATCATCCAGCATCGGTCCATGTGCTGATGCTAGGCCTCCCTGCCCAACATCCTCTGCATTATTGCATCCTGCACTACTGCCCATGTTACTACTGCTACCACTGTTGCATCTGTACGGCAGATCCCTCTGCATCCATGCTGTTGCTGGTCCTTTCTTCCAACACTACAACTCCATCTGCCACATTGCACCATGCTACTACTGACTGCTATCGCATTGCGACATCACCCCCATTTCTGCTACTAAAATGGATTCTTTATCATCCCCATCGTTTCCCTGAAATAATCAAACTTTGTTCTTCCAAGGGCCTTGCTCAGGATGTCTGCCACCTGTTCTCTTGTAGGAGTGTAGCTCAACTATACAACTCCTCGTTGGACATAGTCTCTAACAAAGTGACACCAGATATCAATATGTTTTGACCGATTATGAAACACTAGATTCTCAGAGAGCTTGATGCAACTCTGATTATCGCACATGATCCAGGTCGCCTCCATTTTTCTTCGGAATAGGTTCACAAGCAATTTTCTGAGCCATATGGCCTCACACGAAGTTGTGCTCACCGCCATTTATTCTGCCTCAAATGAGCTCCGAGCCAAGAACTTTTGTTTCCTACTGCACCAGGAGGTCATTCCTGATCCAATGTTGAAACAGTACCCAGAGGTACTTTTCCGATCCACTGAACTTCCTGCCCAATCTGCATCAGTAAATCCACTCAATTTGATATCCTTACTCTTGGTGTACAAGAGTCCATAATCGACTGTTCCCTGTAAATACCTAAGAACATGTTTGGTTGTTGCCCAGTGCGCCCTCTTCAGTTCCACCATGAACTGACTGAGGGTGTTGACAGCGTAGCAAATGTCTAGCCTGGTATTGACCAGATACATCAGGGACCCTATGAGCTGCCTATATAAGGTGGGATCAACATCCTTGTCTTCTGATGCATCAATCTTCTTCCAGTTGGTGATCATTGGAGTAGCCATGGATCTACAGTCCTCCATCCTAAATCTCTTCAGGATTTTTGTAGCATGTCTCCCTTGCCCAAGGAAGATCTCTCCCTTTTGCTGCCAAACTTCCAACCCTAGGAAATAATGCATTCGTCCCAAATCCTTCATATCGAATTATGTGGCTAGATTCTTCTTGCAGTCCCCGATGAGCCTAGATGATCCTGTCAGAAAGAGATCATCCACAAACAATACTAGGATTAGTGGCTCATTCTCTACAACCAGATAGTAGAGATTTGGATCTGCCTCACTCTTGACAAATCCCATTTTCTGCAAATAGCCATCGATTCGACCATACCATGCTTTAGGAGCCTGTTTCAGCCCATACAAGGCTTTCTTCAACCTGCATACATGATACTTCTCATGTGTCTCAAAGCCCTCTAGTTGTTAAATGTATACCTCTTCTTCTATCACCCCATTCATATTTTGACATCCATCTGATGAATCTCCCACCCCATCTATGCTGCAAGAGATATCACGGTTCTAATAGATGTATACCTGGCTACCAGGACGAAGGTCACTTCGTAGTCAAGTCCTTCCTTTTGAGCATACCCCTTAGCCACAAACCCGACTTTATATTTCTCTACACTGTCGTCCGCAACGTATTTGATCTTGTAGATCCATTTCGAACCTACCACTAATCTGTCTTGAGGCCTTGGCACTCCCTCCCAGACATCATTCACCATTATGGAGTTGTACTCCTCTACCATCGCATCTAGCCAAACCTGATGTTGAGCTGCCTCCTGGAAACTGGCAGGCTCCCCATCTTAAGCTACTAATGCCTGATATCTATCTGGTTGTTTTCGCTCCCTCTTATTGTTTCTTGGCGCACCGATGAAGTCCTCTGCATCTCGCAGAATCTGACGAAGTTCCCTGCTAGTTCTTCCTCTGCCAACAGGTGCTTCTGTTAGCTCCTCCTCATCCTGTGAATCTTCCTGACCCAAGGAAGAATTCTTTACTTCCGTTGGTTGAAGAGGTTTAACCAATGGCTCCTCTTTTGACTGCTCCTCGGAAGGCATTTCACGAGATTTTTTGAAAGCCCTGTCCTCCATGAACTTCACATCTCATCGAACCACTACCTTCCTGCTCCCTAGAAGATAGATTCTGTATGCCTTAGCATTCTCGCTATATCCCACTAGATACCCTTTTTCCGCAGTTTGATCTAGCTTTTTCCTCTTTTCCTCGGGTACGTGGCAATATGCTAAACTCCCAAATATCCTGAAATGACTGACTTCAGGCGTTTTCCCTGTGAAAACTTTCTCTGGAGTAATCTTGCCCAATGCCCGATGAGGAGTCCTGTTTTGAACATAGACTGTTGTGTTGCATGCTTCCGCCCACAGGAATTTTGGCATATCTCGATCATACATCATGGCCCTAGCTACTTCTAAAATAGTCATGTTCTTCCTTTCTACTACTTATTCTGCTCTAGATTGTAAGGAGTTGTCCACTCTCTTCTGATGCCCTCCCTAGCGCAAAAATCAATGAAGTCCTTATCGACATACTCTCCACCATTATCTAAGCGCAAAACTTTTATTTTCTTCCCAATCAAATTCTCCACCAAAGCCTTGAACTCTTTGAATCGACAGAAAACCTCGTCTTTGGTTTTCAGAAAATAAATCCAAGTTTTCCTTGAGTGGTCATCAATGAAGGTAAGGAAGTACTCAGCACAACTAAGAGCTTTAGTGGACATAGGTCCGCAAATATCTGAGTGTATCAATCCTAGTACACTGTTGGCCCTGTTTTTACTTCTAGGAAATGCTTCTTTGGCATACTTTCCTAGAGCACATCCTCTGCATACATCATCTCGTTCCGTACTAAGATCCGGAACTCCTGTTACAGTGCTCCTGAGAATTCTCAGAGCCCCATGGTGCAAATGTCCCATTCTTTTGTGTCATAGTTCATTCAAATCTTTGTCTCCATGACTACCTATTAGTGCCATTGGTGATTCTAGTTGTAGTCTATACAACCTGTTACATATGATCCCGATTTGCACTTTATTTTTCTAGCTTGGGTATTTGACGTATACTTTCTCCTTGATGAAGAAGACGTCATAGCTTTTGCCTTGAAGTTGCGACACGGAAAGTAAGTTCATCCCGAATCCTGGAACACGCAGCACATTGGTAGCACGGAACTGCTCTCCCGATTCTATTTGAAAAACTATGGTGCCCCTCTCTACTGGAGTACACTTTGCCTTGTTCCCCATGGTGATCTGAAAGTTCATCTTCTCCTCCCGATAATCTGAGAAACATTCCTGGATTCTCGTCATATTCCAAGAGGCTCCATTGTCTATATACCATACCTCTGATGATGCAGAACTAGTCATACAAGCCACTTCTTCTTCTAGCCTAGAAGCTAACATAGAGAAATCGAAATCACTTTCTCTTGTGCAATTTTCTGAAAATTTGTGCGAGTCTCCTAACATAGATGCCTTTGCATCATGGTCTCGACCCATAATTGATTTTCCCTTCCTGTCTCTGATTACTTGCTCTGATACCATGTGAAAATTCTATCACTGCAACAACTGATTTACTTTACCTACTTATTTTCCAATAAGTTATTTATGAAATTCCTTCAATAAACATTAAAATAAATTTTGCTGCAAATATCACACCATAATATAGAAACAAACACATGCACAAGAATCAACACATCGACACAGGTATTTTGGACAACAATCCCTGGAAAAACCCAATGTGGGAAAACCGATGCAGCAAGGGAGGATTTTATTATTCAACAATTCTTCAGTACAACAGGGTGCCAAACTGGCTTACCCAACAAAGAGAAAAATTCTCCAACACTTCTCCCAGTCTCAGCGTCAGCCTGGCTAACCTTTGTGTAGCTCCCAGACACTCTGCGTCAACCCCTGCCTCTCTGCATCAGCACTGGGCCTCTCTGCGTCACCCACGCAGGCCCTCCAGTGACTGCGCAGTCTGCTGCTACCTCTACGTCTGCCTCTCCAACCTCTACGCTGGTCTTCTAGTGCTACTCCCAACTCTCTGTTCCATACTTGCTGCCTCCTGCTGCTCTTCAGGGTCCAGACCACTAGTTCGAATTTATCAGCTAACCCCGCTCCAGAAATCGAACTCACTGGTCTCCCACAGTATATCTTCCAACTGACCCTCAAGCCCCTTCTTATACTTTTCTCGTTGGTCCATCAACGGTCGAGATTAAATCTCTAATCAACGGCTAAGATTAGATTTGGCTTCATCCATGACTTTTGGACCATTCTAACACAATTTTATATTAATTCACATTAATATTTTATTTTTCCTAAGTTTAGACTTAGGAACTCCATTAAAAATACGAATTATTTTAATATCTCCCAAATTGGTTAGAATCTACCCAAACCATTTCTAGGTCTTGGAGATCTCATGTGTTTTAGCCTCTCCACCAATTTTCAAGGCTAGAGCACATCCGATGCTACCCCAAATCAACACAATGGTATGTTTTGGTCTTCACCATGTACACTTCGTGATGCTATCGCATCCCGCGACCTCCTTTTCTTCACCAAGACGCATGCAAGTCCCTTGCGGACACTACCCCCAATTCAGGGGTACCACTGGATATGGTCATGTACGCAGGAGACAGAATCCTAGTGTCAAAGGTTTGGGGGGGGTTGCTCGTCTTATACGAGACTCCCTTAAGGGTCAAGTTACTATGATGTCATTGGAAAAGCATGCTAGATGTTTGTGGGTCCAAGTCCATCACAAGAGTTCCCAGATTCGAGATAGCTACATTGTGGTTTGTGAATTTCCCCCTGCTTCATCACACTTTGCGCTTCATAAGGAGTCCAAGGGGGACCCTTTTCTTGATCTTTACGCAGACATCTCCCACTATTCCACTCTTGGGGAGATCACCCTTCTAGGCGACTTCAATGCCCGCATTAGAAGCCTTCAAGTATCCCTACATGATCGAGCTAAGGATGTACTTTGCCTCTAGGAAATAGAGGTGGAGTCCATGGGTCTCCATAAGTGCTCACAATGGGCCCCTTACAAGTTATGGGAGGCATTTTTGCACCTACGGGAATCCCATGGTCTATTGATTTTGAATGGGCTCCCTTGCTTCCCAGGCTCAGGTGACTTTACTTGCTTCCCTCACAATGGGGTGCCAATGTGGAGGATTATGCACTAATTAGCCATGATTTCCTCCCACACATCTAATACTTTTTCCTATCTTGCCTCCCTTTGGCAACCCATGCCCTCCTCACCTTCTCCCTCTCTACATCTCTCCCCGTCCCTCCACCGCCACCCTCCTCTCATACCACCATCCTCTTTTACCGAGACTATGTCGATGCCTACACCACCCGCCTTAAGGAGTTGCTTCCCCCCATTTCCCACTTCAGATCAATGGACACACCCACGAGAAAGGTCGGTTTAGAAGAAAATTTGGTCTTAGGAACTGCATCTTGCGTATCTCGTGCCTTGCTAACTGCATCTTGTAAGGTAGTGGGTTGATGGGCCCTTACCCACTCACGCATCTGTTGCATCCTACTTATCGAATCAATGGAAATGATAGTTTAGAAGAAAAGCTGGTCTTAGGAACTGCATTTTGCATATCATGTGCCTTGCTAACTGCGTCCTGTAAGGTAGTTTGTTGGTAGGCCCTTACCCACCCACGCAGAGGCTTAGCCAAACCCTCTACAAATAGCAAGACTAGTCGGGCAGTTGATATGTCTGTCACCAACACCAATAGCCTCAGAAAATATGATATATAAGCCTCCAAAAACTGCCTGTCTATCTAAGTTGTGTCAATTCTCTGAAGTAGATCTTTGGGTCCTTATCAAATCTCTCAATGAGTCTCTATGTGAACTCTGTATATGATGTGATGCTCGCATGTCCCAATATGATCAACCCATGGTACCACCATTCCTGGGATCTCCATCCAAGTGCAATGTGGCAAAATTGATAGCATCTGCCTCCTTCATTTACTTGTTGGTTTATATATATATATATATCAATTTTTGGAAAGTTATTTTTTGGGGAAAAAGTAGGAGAATTGTCAAATCTAACCCCCATTTTGATGCATATTCCTATTTTTATTTCAATTTTTAGCAAGTTATTTATTGGGGAAAAAGTAGCAGAATTGTCAAATCTAACCCCCATTTTGATGCATGTTCCTATTTCTTTCATCTTACACTTGTATCTAGCCTTTTGGTTGCAGATCTACAGGTTTTCCTTGTTGGAACTGCGTTTTCCAGCCACCAAAAACAAATTCTACAAGCATGTAGGTGAGAACCTTATATTATAACTTGATATTTTCAACTCTGTGTTGATTTATAGTCACATTTTTTGCGTTAGAGTTATTTTTCATTTATTTTCCAACTGTTAAAATCGTCAAAAAAAAATCTGGAAAATTTCTAGGTAAATAAACATAATCGGAAAATCGGAAAATCAATTTCCAGCTCACTGCAAATTGCATTTTCAGTCAAATTTAATAGAAGGGAGGCCTCAGAGCCTCTATAATCACCCTCTAGCCGTCTCAGACCTATGGATTTTGGTCTACTAAATTTGACCTTGGAGTCTCACCTCTTGCCAGAGTGTGAAGTAGATGTCCATCTAGCCGTCTTAGCCATAGGTAGGATTTAATTGTTGGTATATATATATATATATATATATATATATATATAAAACCTACAGATCTGCAACCAAAAGGCTAGATACAAGTGTAAGATGAAAGAAATAGGAACTTGTATCAAAATGGGGGTTTGATTTGACAATTTCACTAGCATATAGGTGAGTACCTTGTAGTAAAACTTGATATTTTCAGCTCTACATTGATTTATAGTCGCATTTTTACATTAGAGTTAATTTTCTTTCATTTTCCAACTGTTAAAATTGTCAAATAATTTTTTGGAAAATTTCTAGGCAAATAAACATAATCCAAAAATCTGAATATCAATTTCCAGCGAGTCAAAATTTAATAGAAGGGAGGCCTAAAAGCCTCTATAATCACAGTCTAGCCATCTCAGACTATAAGGTAACTCCTTAGAGGTGTTTTAAGTCTTTTGACATAGTGGATTGGCTTATCAAAATAAAACAAGTTGTTGTCCCTGTACTTTTATGTAGACTTTACAGTCAGTCGCCCAAGACAACAAGCTATCTTCAACTATAACTCCTTAACCAGGCATCAAAATTTAGTACAAAAAATTCATAGGTCATACATCATATCTTTGAGTTGTTTTGGCTACAGACATCTGCTGTTAAAAATCTGCATTGTTTTAACACAGTTTTTTCGTAGGACAACAGACATATCAAAAACACCTCCACCCCATTGACTCCACATAAGGCACTGGACACAAGCTAGAGTTGTTGGAGGATATTTAAGGACTCTTCCTTTGGTTATTTAGGGGGTATTGGACCTAAATGGGGGGCTTGGCCAAGGTGACAATGGGTCCTTGCCCTGTGTGTATCCATCTAGCAAGGTTTCTAGGACCTTAGCAGCTGTGCTAAAAGGATCAGTAATAGGAAGGAAAAGAAGCATGAAATTGATGTTTATTGGCTTATAGATTGGTTGACATTGTCAACAAGAGAATTTTAGTTGTGATGCATTTATTAATGAGAATGGAGGACTTCTTCATCCAAATTCAGATCATAAAAATATCTTAAAATCAGTGAAAATGGTTGTGAAATAACTGAGAAAGCAACCATAAAAACTTAAAAGTGCAGAAGATGCTCACAAGAAAGAAAAATCCTGTAGAGCTGGTATGCAACACGAATTCAGCGATGAGGTTGCTGAAAATGACTCAAATCAGAAAATGAACAGCACCAGTTTGAGGGGCAGGAAGAGAAGAAAAGTTGCAGGTGGTACTACAAAACCCTGGAGGATGTTTGCTTGGAGAAGCTTCTTCAACCCAGACAAGAATGGCCATGGGGAACACAAAAAGGGGAAGGTGAGCAGCAGGTCCATTATAATTTATGATATATCTATTGTTGTCAATACAAAACATGAAAAGAAGACCAAAAAGAAAGGTGAAGGCAAAACAGCTTCCACAGTGAAGTTGGATGGTGCTTCGGTAGAGAAGCAAAACCAAAACATTGCTTTGTTGAGATACCAAGCTGTGGAGGAAGTAAGTTCAGTGAACAAGCCAAAGACTACATCAATGATGGAAAAAGATAAATTATTCAACCAACACTAACTCTCATATGGGTCATGAATTAATGGTCAGACAGATGGTTAATGGTATGACTTGGAGAAGTTCCACATCAGCCATGCCAGTTCCAAATCATACAGTGCATTTCAACTTGTTGATTAGTGCTGCAGACATCTTGCCTGGTACAAATATTTTGTAACAAGCAATTGTATATAAGATGACCATTATGGAAGGTTGTTAAGATAAGATAAGATAAAATAATTTTATTAATGTCCAACAAATGACCACAAAAGTAGGTCAATGGGACTAGAGGATACATCCAGTAAGAGTACAATAATGGTCATATTAAATATATTTTATAATGGTCATATTAATTACTTAAGACACCTATGTAATGTAATTTCTATGATATAAGATGTCATGATAATGAATTATTTAATAAACTTATTAAATAATAATTAGGTGATTAGGTACTTGGGAGTTATATAAAGTCTCAAAGAACGTATCCCCCCATTTAACTCTGTATTGAAAGTTGAAACATTACACCACTGAATAATCATCCATGTTTGTCTCTCGTGTTTTGTCTCGCATATTCTGCCTACATATTGTGTGTTCGTCTAACACCAAAGGAAGAGTATTTTTCTAACATTTGAAATTATAGCACAATAAATGTATCATTACTCCCGTGATCTTTTACTCTTCAAATTCACTAGAAAATAATTAAAAAAAACACACAATGTCACAATGTGAAACTTAGAAATCAAGAAGATAGTGATGCAGATAAGTTCATCTATTTTATTTAAGCAGTAAAAATGAACGCAAAGAAAAAGGATACTGTAGCAATAAAGTCCACACGAGGGTCATCAACTGGCCTCAACATGATTTTAGCCATCATTTTCCCTGATTCTTCAAAATAGTCCGCAAAAAGGCATGCCCTTGAAACCTTGGTAAATAAATAGTCATAAGATGACTCCACCATCCTACAATCACCCAAATATTAGTTACAGAGTAAAGATACAAATATACACATTTGAAAATAAAAGCACCCAAGATGAACTTGCTCTTTAGCTTACGCAAACAAGATTAATAAAAGTATCCAACATTTATCAAAAAGCCAAAAAAGTACAAAGAAATTTTACAACTTAACAACCATAAAAACTCAAGTATATTGTGAAGGGATTCCAAAATGGTTCTTTTTCAATGAAAGAAATGAGTCAAGAAGAGGAATGATGTGAATTGTGAATTTATTTGGCCTTATATCATAGATGAAAAGATCAATGATTACTGGACATAATTGTGATTAATATCAATCCCAACCCTAGACCAATTAATCACCAGCTAAAAATCAAATTATTCCAAAATTCGTGATGATTTCAAGAAATCATTCTTAATTTGAATTAATAGCAGGTCAACAGGTATAAATCACTGTTGCTTTGAAATGCACCTATAAAGGTCGAAAACCAGAGTTTTGGGGGTTATTTTTCTTTTCAACTGTTGGGATTTAGAGCTAAGATATTGGAGAGAGCCAAAGAATCATTTTCACTGCCATCAAAAATTCTCGAAGTAAGGAAGGGATTGATTGCTACCCATGGTTTTCATTGTTAGAAAATGTAACTATGTTCGGTCTTCATTAATGTATTGGAGTCATTACGTAATGTACTTGTCAAAAGAATAAAGAAAAGAACTTTTATTATTGTACCAATGACTTATTAAAGCATGCGTTTCATGCTTGGGTCATCATTATATTATATTAGTCAAAGTCCCCATTGTGGACTCCTAGGATTAATATTGAGTTTATAGAGTCATTGTACATTCAAAGAGACCCTTCTTGGGCTTTTGAATCATGTAAAAAGCTTTTGTATTGAGTCAAATATGAATTATGTACCCTCCACATCAAGTCGGCCTAAGAGAGATCAAGATTCAAGTCGGCCTAAGAACCCTAATTCAACCCATAAGAAGCCTATATATACAAGGAGGTCGAAGTCATTTGGAGCATCAACTCTCAAGCAAGTTCCATATCTCAAGAAGAGCTTGAGAAGTGCGTAGTCTGTTGCCGGGAGGTCGAAAGAAGTGCGAGTTTGGGGAAATCTAAGAGAGAGAAAATCGTTATTTTGGTGCCTCTCTCTCTCTGTTTCATGGTCTGCATTGGGAGATCGAAGTCTCCTAAGATTTCACTAGTACCGGAAGTTGCCTGTGGCCGAAAGTTGTTGCCTAGTCGAAGTTGCTAGAAAGGGTGAAAGATCTGGGAGGCTGACCTGGTGTGGAGGGAAAGTCTGGTCTTGGTCTAGGGTGAAGAGTCTCAAAGAAAACCATTGAAAGGAAGAATTATCTTGATTGGGTTTTCCCCTCGAAGGGGGTTTTGCCCTGGCATGTGCCTATATCTTGTGTCTCTTGTTTTGTTATCTTCACACACATAATATGGTAATTGTTTGATGAAAGATAAGATAATAAAGAAGTAAAAGAAGCCAACACTCTCACAAGTAATTATCAAGAAAGGAGAATCAAACCCTAATATAATTACTTTGATTTTCCAACATGGTATTAGAGCTAAGGTCAGGAAGAGTCAAATATCACTTTGTTGGCATGGATTCTCCCTCTATGGTGAACTACATAAGAATGAGTTGCAACACTGCTGGAAGCTGGATCAAGAAGGTCATCTACTACTTGTTCAACAAGGTCAAGAGTCAAGGATTCTTGGCTACCCTTACAAGTTCTCTTACTGATGACAATGCATGGATTATTGATAGTGGAGCATCAAGACACATGACAAGTAAAAGTCAGCAACTATCAAAGGAGCCATCCTCTCATGCAGTGGAATTAGGTGACAACAAAAGCTATGCTGTTAGAGGCCTGGGATCAACATCATTGAAGCTGGATAATGGATCGAAGTTGCATCTCAACAACATTCTCTATGTTCCAGGTTTGAAAAAGAATTTACTTTCTATTTCTTGTTTAGAAGATAAAGGGGAAAGAATTGCTTTTGTTGATGGAAAAGTATTGGTTTGGGGAAAAGACTCTAGCATTGATAAAGCTAGGGTTATTGGAGTTTGTGAAGGAAGTCTTTATCGGGTCATTACACCACCTCCTCAAGCCTTGGTTCATATGGAAATAAGTCCAATTGAGCTATGGCATAGGAGGTATGGTCATCTACATTACAAGGTCATCCCTACTCTTAGTCAACTGGTTCATGGTATTCCTAATATGAAGTTAGATCATGAAGGAGTGTGCAAGGGATGCTCTTTGGGGAAACATACTAGAAAGCCATTTCATAATAATAAAAATAGGTCTAAAGAGATATTAGACCTCATCCATTCCGATGTCTGTGGGCCCATGTCTGACAAATCACTTGGAGGCCATCTTTACTATGTGATATTCATTGATGACCATTCTAGGAAGACATGGCTCTACCTACTCAAAACTAAAGATGAAGTATTTGATAAGTTCAAGGAGTTTAGGGCTGAAGTGGAAACCCTAACCGAAAGAAAGATAAAAACTCTAAGGTTTGACAATGGTGGGGAATACACTTCTAAAGAGTTGATTGCATATTGTAAGGAAGCAGGTATTAAGAGGGAGCTCATTGTTCCCTACTATCCCAAACAAAATGGATTGGCTGAAAGGAAGAATAGGTCAATTGAAGAAGGCATTCGAACTATGCTCCTTGATCAAGATCTACCGAAGTTCTTATGGGGAGAAGCAATGATGATTGTTGTATACATTCAAAATAGAAGTCCTCATAAGAGTCTTGATAATACTACACCTGAAGAAGTATTCACAGGGAAGATGCCGAGTGTGGATCACCTCTCAATCTTTGGAAGTCCAGCATATGTCCATGTTCCAAAAGACAAGCGAAAGAAGTTGGACTCGACAAGTATTAAGGGAATATTCGTTGGTTATAGTCTTTCCTCAAAAGCATATAGAATCTACATAAAGGAAGGAAGACACATTGAAGTAAGCAAGGATGTCATATTTGATGAAAATCAAGCATACAAGAAATCAAAGGATATTCCTATTGATTCTGATGATGAAGAAGTTCCCATATTTGAAGACGAAGTTCATCATGAAAACTCTACTACAAATATCGAAGAAGGAGGACCAAGTGAGCCTATTTAATCGGTGATTGTCCCAACCACAAGGAAGAGGCCAAATTGGTTAAAAGCTACATTATAAGATGTCGAAGAACATGAAGCTGCGAAAGGTTCCTTCAGGGAAAGTAAGAAACCAAAGATATATTCTGGCTATGTTGCATATATGACAAAGTTAATTGAAGCCAAACCATCTACATTCAAGGAAGTTGAGCTTGAAGAGGTTTGGAAGAAAGTTATACAGGAAGAATATCTATCCATCACGAAGAATGGGGTTTGGGAGATCATTCCTAGACCTAGTGACAAATCGGTTGTCACATTGAAGTGGATCTATAAGATCAAACATGTTGTTGATGGAAGTATAGACAAGTACAAAGCAAGATTTGTTGCAAGGGGTTTCTCTCAAAAGGAAGGCATTGATTATGAAGAAACCTTTGCACCTACAGCAAGGTACACTACCATTAGATCGTTGGTTTCATTGGCTGCTACAATGGGGTGGAATATCCATCAAATGGATGTTAAGACTGCATTTCTGAATGGGACCATTGATGAGGAAGTGTACATCGAACAACCTGAGGGCTTTGAAGTAAATAGCAGGAACTCTCATATTTGCAGACTTAAGAAGGCCCTATATGGCTTGAAGCAAGCACCTAGGGCATGGTATGCAAGAATAGATGCATATCAACTTAGAATTGGGTTCATGAAGAGTTATGTTGATCTGAATCTCTACATCAAGGTCGTGAATAATGAGCCCGTCATTATTCTACTATATGTGGATGATCTATTCATCACTGGTGTAGAGCGAAGAATTCAAGAATGCAAGAAGATCTTGGAAGCTGAATTTGAAATGAAGGATTTAGGATTGATGCACTATTACCTACGTCTAGAAGTATGGCAGAGACCTGGGGAGATATATTTGGGGTAAGGAAAGTACATCATCAAGTTATTACCAAAATTTGGGATGAATCGGATGATGGATTCCAAGTCGATGACTACATCTATGATCACCAACCTTAAGAAGTTGAGGAGCTTTGACTCTAGTCTCGTGGATCCTACCTCATATCAACAGTTGGTGGGTTCCCTGATGTATCTGGTAAATACTAGGCCAGATATATGTTTTGTAGTGAACATTCTTAGTCACTTTTAGTTGGAGCCTCGTCATGATCACTGGATCGCTACCAAACATATATTGAGGTATCTTTGTGGCACTATACATCACTGCCTAAAGTATGATAATAACGAATTCAAGCTAATTGGCTTCACAAACTCTTATTGGGGTAGCAGTGAGACCAATGGAAGGAGCACTACTGTAGGATGCTTTAGTCTGGGAGTTGTTATGATCTCATGGATGAGTAGGAAGCAAGATCCTGTTGCATTGAGTAGTGCCGAGGCAGAATATGTGGTTGCATGTAAAGTAGTAAAAGACGTTGTTTGGTTAAGGAAGCTTCTGACAGATTTGTTTGAGAAGTCTTTGGGTCCTACTATGATTAATTGTGACAATCAAAGTTGTATCTAGATGTCTGGAGATCTCGTGTTTCATTCGAGGACGAAACATATCAATAATAAGTTCCACTTTATTAGGAACTTGTTGCAGACTGGGATCGTGAAATTGGAGTATGTCTCGAAAAATGAACAGGTAGCAAACATACTGACAAAGGCTCTTCCTAATAAGAAGTTTGAATATCTAAGGACCCTGCTTGGTTTGGTAGATATTATTGATTGTATTTATGATAAGAAAGTAGAAGAGATTTGTTAAGGCATTGCTTGGGGAGACTTCTGGCCGACACTTTGTGTTGATGTCTGAGTCCCAAAGTTGAAAAGGTGGTTTTGGTTATTGAGCTCTGTTTTGGATACACACTTGTATGTTTGGGTAGGTGGTTAGCAAGCCTGATGGTACCTAGAGGGGCTGCAAGCTTGAGTCCACCTTAGTCCCACTTGGATAGATTGCCCTAGTCAGGAATCTAGTCCATGGCATTGTGGTGCCTAAATTGTTGAGTGACTAGTTGGAGAGATTGCTTTGGTCAAGAATCTAGTCCATGGCATTGCGGTGCCTAAAAGTTCTTCATGGTTCATATAGTTTGAGATCTTCCATTGTATTTGTACATTATGAATACCTTCCTAGTTAAGAGGAAGTGTTAGAAAATGTAACTATGTTCGGTCTTCATTAATGTACTTGTGTCATTATGTAATGTACTTGTCAAAAGAGTATTTTATTATTGTAACAATGACTTATTAAAGCATGGGTTTCATGCTTGGGTCATCATTATATTAGTCAAAGTCCCCATTGTGGACTCTTAGGATTAATATTGAGTTTATAGAGTCATTGTACATTCAAAGAGACCCTTCTTGGGCTTTTGAATCATGTAAAAAGGTTTTGTATTGAGTCAAATATGAATTATGTACCCTCCACATCAAGTCGGCCTAAGAGAGATCAAGTCAGCCTAAGGACCCTAATTCGACCCACAAGAAGCCTATATATACAAGGAGGTCGAAGTCATTTGGAGAATCAACTCTCAAGCAAGTTCGATATCTCAAGAAGAGTTGGAGAAGTGTGAAGTCCATTGTCGGGAGATCGAAAGAAGTGTGAGTTTGGGGAAATCTATAAAGAGGAAGAAAATCGTGATTTTGGTGCCTCTCTCTGTGTTTCATGGTCTGGATTGGGAGATCGAAGTCTCATAAGATTTCGTTGTTGTCGGACGCTGCCTGTTGCCGAAAGTTGCTGCCTAGTCGAAGTTGCTGGAAAGGGTAGAAGATCTGGGAGGCTGACTTGGTGTGGAGAGAAAGTTTGGTCTTGGTCTAGGGTGAAGAGTCTCAAAGAATACTTTTGAAAGGAAGAATTATCTTCACTGGGCTTTCCCCTCGAAGGGGGTTTTGTCGTGGCATGTGCCTATATCTTGTGTCTATTTTTTTGTGATCTTCATACACACATAATATGGTAATTGCTTGATGAAAGATAAGATAATAAAGAAGTAAAAGGCGCCAACACTCTCACAAGTAATCAACAAGAAAGGAGAATCAAACCCTAGTATAATTACTTTGATTTTCCAACATTCATTTCCCAAGAATGTGTTAATCAACATAACATTTCAATATTTCCAAATTTATGCAAGGGTTTGCAATGAAAATTTTTGAATCCAATAAACCAGAAATCCTATGGCAGTAAATTGATTTGCATTACCTACTTATTTTCAGAAATATTCAGAAAATATTAATGTAAATACACTACAGCCTACACCAACATACAAATCAAGTACTGAAAAATAAATGAGACAACCACACAAAGGGCACACTTATTTTAGGACTACACATCCCCGGAAAAACCCAATGCAGGAAAACTAGTGTACCAGATATGAGGGTTTTATTATTAAGCAGATTTCTGAATACAACTAGGGTGTCAAATTCGGCTCACCCAACAGAGAATATACCCCGCTGAATTATCTCTATCCAGAGACAGATATTTTGGTGAATCCAGCAACTAGATGAACAAACCCCACAAGTGATTGCGTTGTCCCCGGTGCTGGGTAGCGATGGCTACTCCAAGCTCTGCGCTAGCACTGCGTCACCTCCTCTAGGAACTGCGTCACCTCCATTAGGAGTTGTGCCACCCTCCCAGTGAGCCTTCTCGGCTCAGAAATCGATTTGTCGAACTGTCGCTCTCTCTGCCTCACAGAAACCCCAACGCTGCCTCTAAGTGACTGCGTTAGCTCCTCTAACCTCTGCATCACCCTTTCTAGAGCTGCAATGTCTCTCCCCGGTGCTGCTCTGCCTCTCTGCTATGTATTCTCAGCCTTGGACTAAAGTCCCTCTGCCGAACTGCCCCTCTGCACTAGAAACTCACTCTGAAATTCTCAGCAAACCATGCCCCAAAATTTCAAATTAGCTCAAGTGTTGCTCTCTTTGTGTGTGTTCTTCAACTGAACCCAAGCCTTCCTTTATACTTTTCCTGTTGAGAAATCAACGACCATGATCTAATCTCTAATCAACAGCTAAGATTAAATTAGACTTGATCCTCGTCACTTCGAAGCTTCTCACCATATTTACATTAATTCACTTTAATTATTTTAATTTCCTAAGTTTTAACTTAGGCACCATTAAAAATTATTAATTATTTGAATAACATGCACTCCGGGTGGAATTTCTCCAAACGATTTTTGGGTCTTGGAGATCTCATGTGTTCTAGCCCCCCCACAAAATTTTGGAGCTAGAGCACATCTCATGCTACCCAAAAAACAACATTTGCAAAGTGCATACTAGCCTCTTGTTACCATTTCCTTGTCAATACGCCATATCCTTTGGACCCATTTTCACAGTGTGGTGAACCAAATGATGGGATAAATAAAATGGTATTGAATTGTGAGCTATGTCGAACAAAAATGAAAGGTGTCGTTTACCATTTGAAATATCCTTTAGCAAGAATCCAAGGGCATAATGTTGTCCCTTGTGATAAAGCATCCCCAAAAATCATTCAGGACGCCCATGAGGCTCTTCATGAGTTCAATAAAAGGGAGGTTAAATCAGGCCTCAAAACTTGAATTGTTCACGAAGAAATCACTAGATCCACCAAAACCACAAGCATATGCAAGATATGGATAGTGAGAGAAACTACACAGGTTCAACTTCCATGAGGACCTTGCCATTCCTTAACCCAAGAACTAAACAAGAGTCACAACCTTCCTATTACCCACCACCAATGGATGACCCCTATAGCAGAAATTTTCTCCTAGATTTGTTTTCAATTGTCAGCCAACAGCCCCTTGCACATCGTATAACTTGATGTGCTACCATTTTCCGTCACTTGAGCCATCCATTGTGAGCCTCGTGTTGATTTTGGGTAGCATCAGATGTGTTCTAGCCACGAAAATTGGTGGAGAGGCTAAAGCACATGAGATCTCCAATACCCAAAAAGGGTTTGGGCAGATTCTAAACAGTTTGGGAGATATTAAAATAATCAATATTTTTAATGGAGTCTAAAATATTAATGTGTATTAATATAAAATTGTGTTAGAATGGTCCAAAAGTCATGGATCAAGCCAGATCTAATCTTAGTCGTTGATTAGGGACTTAATCTCGGCTGTTGATTTGTCAACAAGAAAAGTATAAGAGGAGGCTTGAGGGTCACTTGAAGAACACACTGAGGGAGACGAGTCAGTTCAATTTCTGGAGCGGGGTTAGCTGAGAAATTGAACCAGTGGTCTGGAGAGCAATTAGGAGGCAGCAAGTACAGAACAGAGAGACGGGAGATCAGCACAAAGGCAGAAAAGGAAGATGTAGGGCCAGAGGAAGCCACGCAGAGGCAACAGAGACTGCGCAGAGCCAGCAGGGCCTGCGTCATCCACGCAGAGGCTGCAAGAGTGACGCAGAAGACCAGAGAGGTTGCGCAGAGTCTCAACAGGCTAACGCAGAGGGTTTCAGGTCACGCAGAAGTCAGTAGGGCTGACATTGGGGTTCAGAAGAAGTGCTGGAAAATTTGTCTATATGTAGGTAAGCCAGTTTGACACCCTGTTGTACTAGAAAATTGTTGAATAATAAAATCCTCCCTTGTTGCACCGGTTTTCCCACATTGGGTTTTTCCAAGGACATTAGTCCAAAATAACTGTGTCAATGTGTTGATTCTTGTGCATATGTTTGTTTCTGTATTACAGTGTGATATCTGCAGCAGTATTTATTCTAATGTTTATTGAAGTAATTTCATGAATAAATTATGGTGAAATAAGTAGGAAAAGTAAATCAATTGTTGCAGTGATAGAATTTTCACACCTCGCTCATCTGCCATGATCGTAAGTTTGAAGGTGGGCCATCCAACCCCGAAGGTATGATTTTTCATTATGTAATTGGGTGTTTATGCTTTCTTTTCTTGGGCACACTTGGGCATGGATTAGTGGGGGGACTTGGAGGAAAGAAAGGACTTTGATTGTACCCTTGTTCCCTTACCTCAATTTGGAGAGTTAATCTTGTATCCTAGTCCCATTGGATCTCCTTTATTGGCTACTAGCTTTAGGAATGGCACTACATGGGAAACCATGATTTTGGTTGTGTGGTCCCGCTTCTCGGTGCCATATATTTCACTCCCCTCTGCACATCACACGCCCATTTCACATTTCCCCCATCTGAGTCCACATTTGTCCATTGGGTCCACAAGTTGTTAGCCCACCCCTCCCCTTGTCCACACCTTGGGTCGAGCCTAGAACGATGCCCCAGAGGTGGATGTAGTTAAAAGAAAGATAAAAGCATACTATGGCTACATACAATAGGAAATGTACCACAAAATGCAAAAGATGGTCAGGTCAATAAAATTTAGCGTGTGGGCAAAAGTCAAACATGAGCTCTACTCCATATCATGATGGCCATCACCCTGATTCTAGGGCCCCTATGAATGCCCCTTGCATCATTAAGGAACCCATGATTGTCCCAACCCTTGGTGAGCGATGAACTACCCCACCTTAAGGGGGTAATCACTGCTACATCTTTCACATCATGCTTTCATCCCTTTGAGCCTCGAGCACTCAAGGAAAGTAAAATCAACAAAATGCAAAAAGCAAATGAAGAAGGGTGGAAAAAAAGGTCGGGATAACTCATGTACCACAATTTCTCCCTCCTTGCATTCATAAACCCAAGTTGTGGGCCTCCCCAATCAAAGCTACCCTTGTACCATGGCATGTGGCTTGGAGCCTCCCCTTTTGCCCCCACTTTGTTCCATCACTATTTCACATGACACCTGCCATTTGATGGATGTACCATGGACCTATTATTCCCTTAAAGGTTGAAACCACCTAACAGGGTCCTTCATTAAACTCTCTTGTCAAGGAAGGTAACACCAGTACATGTTCAAAGCCCCATTTGGAAGGAAAAGCCACTATGAAGTGTCCATTTTTGCCCCTGGTTAGCAAGTTTATTTACTCAATTGTGTGAAAATTTCTGAATCTACACATCAGAAGTCCTATTGCAATCACTGGTTTATCATCTCCTACTTGTTTTTATATTCAACAAGTTATTTAATTATTAAACAGCAATGAAAACACTATTGCAGACTACACATATGTACATATCATGAACTGAATATAGAATGAGACAAATACGCAAGGGACACTGTTATTTTTGGACAAACGTCCCCAGAAAAACCCAATGCGGGAAAATCGGTGCAGCAGCTCTGAGGGTTTTCTATTATTAAGCAATAGTTCTGAATACAACTCTGGATGCCCTCTCAGCAATCCAGTTACAGAGATAAAAATATACTGGCAGAAACCTAAGTGAGATTACCTCACTTCACCCGGCAAAATCTCTCCGTTCCGGCAATTGGATTGGTTGTCCCTGGCTACAACTGCACTGCCCCTTCGCAATAGCTGCGTGGAGCACACTGGTACATTGCATCAGCACTACGTTGCCTCCTCTACCTCTTGGAGCTCTAACACCAGCCTTCTCGGCTAATCCTGCTGCTCCCCGGTTGGATTCGGATTTCTGCTAGAGGGTGGCTCTACCCCAACATTGGAAATGCGTGGACCCTTCCTGGCCCACCGTCAGTCTCCCTGGGTCTGCGTTGCCTCCTCTGGCGTCTCTCTGCCTCCTCTGTTGTGTATTTGAGGTCCTGGAGAAGATCCTCCAATCTCAACTATCCCTACCCCTCTGTTGCAATAGATCACTTGTTCGATTTTCTCAGAAAAATCGAGCTGACTGATCTCTCAAGTGTATCTCCAACTGACCCTCAAACCTCCTTTTATACTTTTCCTGTTGATGAATCAACAGCCGAGATTAAATCCCTAATCAACGGCCTAGATTAAAATAGACTTGATCCTCATCACTTAGAAGTTTCTCACCCATATTCTTATTAATACCCATTAATATTTTTATTTTCCTAAGTTTAGACTTAGTAACCCATTAAAAATATTAATTATCTTAATAACTCCTCATCCGGGTGGAATTTCTCCAAACGATTTCTGGGTCTTGGAGATCTCGTGTGCTCTAGCCCCTCCACAAAATTTCAAAGCTAGAGCACATCCGATGCTACCCAAAATCAACAAATTGCGCTAATGAATTGTTGTATCGAAAGGTGAGGGGATGGATTGGATCTTATACAGGATTGCAAGTGAGTTTTCATCTTGGCCTCCCTATACCAGATCCAAGCCCTCCAGAGGATCACAATGGCATTATAGGGTGAGCGTTGAGAGCATAGGCCTCCAACCTTGCAGAGCATTGGTTTGTCACAACATGGGTTTCTTCAGCGCCACCACATTGCTTGTTTGTGCCCCAATCATACAGAGATGATGATGCACTTGGACCACATTGCCCAGCTAGCTACACATTGCACCCGACACTTGGCAACTGATCCAGGGCCTAGAGGAGGTTATGTCTTTCCTAGGGACACATGGGAGGGCATGTGTCATCTTCTAGCCCTCATTGATGGAGCATCGACTTGATCTTGAGCCATTTAGAGACCCATGAGACCCATTTAGAGCCCACAAAGCCCAAACTGGGGTTTGGAGATGTTTTGCAGGATTTGGAGGGCATCCCCCTCTTATTCATTATTTTTGAGGCCCTCACTCTCATCCTTAGCACTTGAGGCCTCAAGTTTCAACGTTGCCCTTCTAGGCCTCCACGTTAGCTTTGCATGGGCTTAAGAAGGCTTGTTCGATTTACCTTTTGAGCTATCATGGTTGGCTTGTAACCATGGGTGGGTTACTTAGCACATTAGGCATAGGCGGGTCTTCATCTTTTGATTTTTGAACTCATAGATCATGTATAAATAGATGAGACCTAATCTCATTCTAATCATCACACTTGGGATTTTCGATATCTCTTCTTGAGAATTTCGGACTTGTAATTAGAGGGATGAATTTGGACGAATTTGATGCATTTTGATGTTTGGAAATTTTTGCTATCTCTCTTGGAGCTTCTCTTTGGCATTTTTGTGGATGGATATATTCTTCATTGTCTTGTATGTGTTATTTAATGCTATATTTCTGATTTAATGAATGTCTAATGCATGGAATATTGTCTTATGGTCTTTAATGTGCCCTAATTAATGAAATTTTGTTAGAACATTGAAGCTATTGGAAATTTTGCATGTGTTATTCATGGATAATGAATGAATGAATGTTCCTAGAGGTTATGTTGCATTTTTCATCCTTGAAACTCCACTAATAATTGCCATCAAAGTATAAAAATCTAGAAGTGTTATGTAGTTGCTTCATTAGGGCTAGCGAAGCTACTTCTAGGTCTCCTTGAAGAGCAAGTTGCCAAATCAAGGTCATCTTTGACTCCAATTCTCCCAATTGCTAGGCACTGGTCTTAAATCCTTGGTGATCAATCTTAACTCAACAAATCATCTTTCCTTTCACCTCTTTCTCGCCTCTTTTCCTTGTCCCTTTAAGGATAAGGAGGCCTCTCTAGGGCTTGGTGTTAGTTTTTGTAGCATTGGATGTGTTCTAGCCACGAAATTTTGTGGAGAGGCTAGAATACATGAGATCTTCAAAACCCAGAAATTGTTTCTCGAAATTCTGCCTAGAAGAGCCTCAATTAGATTATTAATCGATTTTTAAATATTTCCTAAGTCTAAACTTAGAGAATATGGTTAATTAATTAGAATTAATTGAGATAAGGCGTGAATCATCTAGAAACTCACACAGATCGACCCAGAACTGATCCTAGCCATTGATTAAGTTTTAATCTTGGTCGTTGGTGCTCCAATAGTGGATTATAAAAGAAAATTGATGTGGCGATGGAGATCATCCAAAGCATATACTCAGTTGCCCAGGCAGTTCGATTTTCTCAGTAGCAGTAGCTCAGTAGAAAAGATAGAGCCAGAGGGTGAGTAACAAGTGGAAGAGGAGAGCAGTAGCATTCCGGGAGGAAGCTTTTCATTTCCCAGAAGAGTCAAAGGAAGGTCGAAATCTTCAGAGGGCCAGCGTAGGCTTTGCGCAGAGGGTGACGCAAGCATCTCAACGCAGAGGTTGGGGAAGCTATTTCAAAGGCAAAAAATAGTTGTGGGGTGAGAGAAAATTCTCACAATATTTTTGCCAGTATTTTCTTATTAGATTGCCAACTGGGCATCTAAATTATTGTACTCAAAATTGTTGTTGAATATTAATAATAAAACCCTCATCTGCTGCACCGGTTTTCCCAAGTTGGGTTTTTCCGAGGACAATTGTCCAAAAATAATTGTGTCGAATTTATTGTGCGCTAGAATTTCTCAGTTTCCAATGTTTTATTTTCCACAGTATTTTTTATGGTGAAAATTGCAGTTGTGATTTTATTCGTTATTTGTCGTAGCAAATAAATTGCATAATTAATTTTTGAGTTAGAAGAATAATTTCTAGTAGCTACAATAGATAAAATTTCACATGGTATCGGAGATTAAGTGATCAACCGGGAAGCTCAGTAGCGAAGAGGAAAAATTTCGCTGCTCAGCGGGAGAAGCAGACCGAAATTTTCAAAGGCAGCGCAGTCCATTGACAGGCAGGCCAAGTTGCTAGGGTAGTAGTTCAATTTTTCAGTTGAAAGGAGGCAGGAAAATCAAATTGCCCAGATTAGTGATTCTGGCAGTCAGAGGGAGCAGTTGCAGCTCAGGTTTTCACTGAGGAGAATCCTAGTTGGACGCAGAGGGTTTTTGTTGCAGGCTGTAGAAGCAGAATCCGCATTGCGTGGAAAAGAGGAATAGCACATTAAATTTGTTTAAGTATAGCCATGGACAGAAGTAACATTCAGGAGACTTCAAACTTGTCTTCTAGATTGGAAGACGAATTTGCTTGCTTAGCAAGATCAGCTTCACATGGAGTCTGGTATATAGACAATGGAGCACCAGCTCACATGACAGGGGTTAGAGATTATTTTTCTACCTACAAAGAGGAGCAGATGGATTTCCATATTACTATAGGAAACAGAATGAAATGTCCTCCAATAGGGATAGGTACCATAGATTTTCAGGGGGAGTCAAGAGCAAGCACAAATGCTACAGATGTATTGCATGTGCCAGGATTGGGTATGAACTTGATTTCAGTATCCCAGTTATAGGACAAGGGGTATGATATTCACTTCGTGGGGAAGAAAGTGTATGTCAAACACCCGAGCTAGAAAAAGGTGAGACAGATTGGAGTTTGAAGTAACAGGTTATATCGGTTACAAATCGATTCTCCAATGGCACAGATGGCAATAACACTAGCAGTGGGGAGGAGTTGAATGAATTATGGCACGAGAGAATGGGACATCTACACCATGGAGCACTCAGGACGCTCAAAGAAACGGTAACAGGGGTTCCTGAACTTGGCATTGAACATGATGATGTGTGCAGAGGATGCGTACTTGGGAAGTATGTTAAGGCGACATTTCCAAGAAGTGACAACAGTGCTGATGGCGTGTTAGGACTTATACACTTAGATATTGGTGCCCTGATGTCCACTAAAGCTCTCAGTGGTGCCTAATATTTCATTACCTTTATTGATGATCATTCCAGGAAGACCTGGATCTACTTCTTGAAGACCAATGATGAGGTCTTCGATCGTTTCAAAGAGTTTAAAGCTCTCGTGGAGAATGCGACAGGGAAGAAGATCAAGGCATTTCACTCAGATAATGGTGGATAATATATCGATAAAGACTTAACAGATTTCTGTGAGAAGGAAGGCATCAAGAGAGAATGGACAACTCCATATAATCCACAGCATAATGGTGTAGTGGAGCGGAAAAACAAAACCATTGTTGGAGCTGCAAAGGCTATGTTATATGACCAGAATCTACCCAGATTTTTGTGGGTAGAAGCATGTAACACGACAGTGTATATTCAAAACAGGACTCCTCATAGAGCATTGGGGAAGAAAACACTAGAAGGAGTCTTCACAGGGAAGAAGCCAAAAGTCAGCCACCTCAAAATTTTTGGTAGCATTGCTTATTGTCACGTGCCAGATGATAAAAGGACCAAACTGGATCAGACTGCAGAGAAGGGGTTCTTCGTTGGGTACAGCGAAACCTCAAAGGCATTCAAAATCTACATTCCTAGCAATAGGAAGATAGTAGTAAGGTGAGACGTGAAGTTCATGGAGGACCGAGCTTTCAGGAGGTCTCGTGAGATGCCTACAGGTGATCAGAATCAGTTAGCAGAAGCTCCTTTAGTCCAGCAGCAAGGGCATCTAGTGGGACAGGCAGGAGGACAGTCACAAGGGTCAAGTACTGTGACCAGCACCAATATTTCCTCAGGTGCAGGAAATCCGGGGAGTTCTCAGCAAATGGAGCAGCAAAGACAGGATGAGGAGGAGCTGGAAGAACCTCCCACGACTAGTGGTCGAGCCAGCAGAGAGGTTCGTCAAACATTAAGAGATGCAGAGGAGTTTATTGGAACTCCTAGGACAAGCAAGAGATAGCACAGACAACCTGACAGGTACCAAGCATTGGTAGCTCAGGTTACAAAACCTTCCATCTTTCAGGAGGCCGCACAACATCAGGTGTGGATAGATGCCATGGTAGAAGAGTATAGCTCTATCATGACGAATGATGTTTGGGAGGTAGTGCCAAGGCCAGAAGACAGATCAATTGTAGGTTCAAGGTGGATCTATAAGATCAAATATGCGGCAGACGGCAGTGTGGAAAAGTACAAGGCTAGGTTCGTGGCAAAGGGGTATACACAAAATAAAGGGATAGATTATGAGGAGACTTTCACCACAGTTGTCGGGTACACTTCTATCTCGCTAGTTATATCTCTAGCAGCTCAGATGGGATGGCAGATTCACTAGATGGACGTCAAGACAGCCTTCTTGAATGGAGTGATAGAGGAGGAAGTGTACATAGAACAGCCAGAGGGCTTTGAGACTCAGGAGAGGCGCACGCATGTGTGCAAATTGAAGAAGGCTCTATACGGGCTCAAGCAGGCTCCCAGGGCATGGTATGGTAGAATTGACACCTACTTGCAGCCAGTGTTTTAAAAGTCGGTCGGCTCGGACCCGACTCGGCCAAGTTGGTCCGAGCCGGTAAAAAAATTTGCAACTCGGCCGTCGAACCAGTTCGATCGGCCGAGTTAAGACTGACCCGGCTGCGTCATGGCATGACTCGACTGGGTCAGTCTTAACTCGGCCGAGTCCGTATCAACTCGGTCGGGTCACTTCATGCGGCTAGTAAACCCCAAAAACGCAATTTTTTTTTTTATGTTTTTTCTTAGTGTGGGGGACTCCAAATGGTTTTATTAATTGGTTTTTGGTCTTTGGGGTCCATTCCCCTCTCCTAGTATTGATATTCTATTCAAATTTCATGGTAATGTTAAATTCTTAAAGTAAAAGTGACATTCTCCTTAATCTTCATTTTCATCCTTTTACTTAAATTTTAACATTACCATGAAATGACTCAAGATGTTGGAGAGTGGTTCCGACCTCATTGGATTTCATATGGAGAAAGTAGAATTTTATATTTCATTCAAAATCCAGCAGACTTATCAGTTTTTCAGGATTTCAGGATTGGGGGATTGCAATGTTTCCATTGAATTTTGTCATGTATTAGGGTATGGAACTCGTATTTAATCAAGAGCACAAATCCCTCTATGTACCTTGATGTTAGTGACATTGGTTGTCGAACTCCCCCGGGATTCACTCCCAAACAGGGAGCTTCTGAAAATGTCGCTCCCGCTCCCGTTTTCACTCTCGCTCCCCGCTTTCGCTCCCGCTCCCAAGTAACAATGAGCCAGATAATGTTGGCAACTCTAGCAGTAGCCAGTAGTACTAGTCACAGACTTTTGTTGTAGAGGCCATTTATAGCCTCCTTGGTTATGTGTTTCTGTTTTGATCTCTATATCATCATCGTGTATGTATTGGACAGTGCACTGGGTGCCATTTTGATATAATGGATATATTCATGAGCATACTTCGACGATATGTTGTCTTCTATCTATATTCTAATGCTGTGTGTTTGGAAACATGAATGAAAATCTTCAAAATTATGTGTTTTTATAAAAAATAAATATTTAATGTGTTTTTTACAACAACCGAGTCATTGAAATCGAGCCGGCCGAGTCGAAGTCGAAGTCGGAGTCAACCCTCGACCGAGTCGGAGTCGGAGTCGGAGTTTTAAAACATTGCTTGCAGCAAATAGGGTTTATCAAGATTGACGCAAATCCCAACCTTTACTATTTGATGGTAGAGAATGAGCCTCTCATTCTAGTTTTGTATGTGGATGATCTATTCTTGACAGGATCATCAGGGCTCATAGAGGATTGCAACAGGAACATGGCAACAGAATTTGACATGAAGGATTTGGGGTTGATGCACTATTTCCTAGGATTGGAAGTGTGGCAGAAGGATGGGGAGATCTTTGGGCAACGAAGATACGCTACAAATATTATGAGGAGGTTTAGAATGTAGGATTGTGAACCCATGTCTACACCCATGATTACCAACTGGAAGAAAATAAACATATCAAATGACAAGGATGTCGACCCCACCTTGTATAGACAGCTCATTGGGTTTCTCATGTATCTGGTCAACACTAGGATAGATATTTGCTTCGCAGTCAATAGCCTTAATCAATTCATGGTGGAACCGAAAAGGGTACATTGGTAGCAGCAAGGCATATTATGAGGTATATTCGCGGCACAGTCGAGTATGGGTTGAAATATACTCAAGAGAATGACATCAGACTTCGTGGGTACACAGATGCAGATTGGGCAGGCAGTTCATTGGACAAGAAAAGTACCTCCGGGTACTGCTTCAGTGTCAGTAGCAGTGAGCTCTAGAGAAGTAGAGTATATGGCAGCCAGCACAGCTACATGCGAAGCTATATGTCTTCGGAAGCTGCTAGTAAGCTTGTTCGGGCAGAGGATGGAGGCAACCAGTGTCTATTGTGATAATCAGAGTTGCATCCAGTGTTTCATGACAACTTGAAGCACATCAATATTTGGTGTCACTTCATCAGAGATTGTGTACAGCGAGGAGCAGTCCGGCTACAGTATGTTCCCATAGAAGAGCAGGTTGCAGATATACTCACAAAAGCTCTAAGGAGAACTAAGTTCGTCTATTTCAGAGAACAAATGGGTATGGTAGGGAACCCGTTTCAATAGCAAGGACAAGCTATTGCAGATGTTACAGTTGCAGCAACAACATATAAGAGGGAATTGCAGTGCAGATTCAGTGTTGGCAACAGTATGGCAAGGTCAGCAGCAACACAAATGTGGTGTATATCAGAGTTGCGCACTGGTTGGTGGGAAGTATGGTTAGACATCAGCGGCGTGACAGGAGATGAGGCAGCTACAGGGTGTGCAATAGCACTAGAACACATTCCTCTCTAAGAGGTATTGTCAGTTTTTGTAGCATCGAATGTGTTCTAACCACAAAATTTGTGGAGAGGCTAGAATACATGAGATCTTTAGAACCCAGAAATTGTTTCTAGAAATTCCGCCTCGAAGTTTCTCAATTAGATTGTTAACAAATTTTTAAATATTTCCTAAGTCTAATCTTAGGGAATATGGTTAATTAATCAGTATTAATTGAGATAAGGCGTAAATCATCTAGAAACTCAAACGGATCGACCCAGACATGATCCTAGCCATTGATTAAGTTTTAATCTTGGTCGTTGGTTCTCCAACAGTGGATTATAAAAGAAAGTCGATGTGGTGATGGAGATCATCTAGAGCAGATACTCAGTTGCCCAGGTAGTTCGATTTTCTCAATTACAGAAACTCAGCAGAGAGGATAGAGCAAGAGGGTGAGCAGCAAGTAGAAGAGGAGAGCAGTAGCATTCCGGGAGGAAGTTTTTCAATTCTCGGAAGAGTCGAAGGAAGGAAGGTCGAAATCTTCAGAGGGCCAACATAGGCTCTACGCAGAGGGTGACGCAAGCAGCTCGGCACAAAGGCTAGGGAAGCTATTTCGGAGGCAGAAAATAGTTGTGGGGTGAGAGAAAATTCTCACAATATTTTTGCTAGTATTTTCTTCATATTAGATTGCCAGCTGGGCATCTAAATTATTGTACTCAGAATTGTTGTTGAATATTAATAATAAAACCCTCATATGTTGCACCGGTTTTCCCAAGTTGGGTTTTTCACAGACAATTGTCCAAAAACTACTATGTCGAATTTATTGTGTGTGCTAGAATTTCCCAATTTCTAGTGCTTTATTTTCTGCAATATTTTTTATGGTGAAAATTGCAGCTATAATTTTATTCGTTATTTGTGATAGCAAATAAACTGCATAATTAAATTTTGAGTCAGAAGAATAATTTCCAATCGCTGCAATAGATCAAATTTCACACTTGGTGCGAATTCCAATAGAGGAGTGTGCTTTGAGTTTGAATTCCATTTTAGCAAGACTCTTCCTTAGTGTCTCCTCTAGGCATCCTCAACTTTTGAAAGAATTCCGACAGTGGAATCTCCATAGAATTGATGCCCTAGCCTTCACACCAAGTGGGAACCCTAGAAGCTAATCCTTCAACTTGGGGATTTTTTCAAGGCTTGTGCTTTAGTACTTGTTTGAAGTATCTCATTCATAGCATTTTCTCTTGCATACCTTGACCTTGGATGAGCTCATACATGGCTAAATATCTCAACCCTGGGTCTCGTGTAGCCTTCCTAACCAGAGGTTTTTCGTGGAAGGTCTTACAAGCTTCTCCCAAATCTCATGCATTATTGAACCTTTAGATTGAATGAGCCACCTTGCCTCACTCTAAACCTATTCATTGACATATTTATCCCAAGTGAGTAATATTGGGCTCCTCCCGTCAGTGAAAATCCGAGAAGAGAATGAGACTTAGGCTATGGTGACAATGGACCTCTGTCCCAAGGTGTTGTTGTGCCCTCTAGCTCTTGTCACTTTACAAGGCCTGCTAGTTTGTGCAGCAACACTTCCATTAGATTAGTGGTTAAAAGAAGGGAGAAAGAAGAAAACATGGTTGTGGCAAGTTTTTTTTTGGGGAGCAACATACCTTTGACCATTGTCAAGACTCAAGACCAATCTATTCTACCAACGTATATTTGTTGTTGCCACTATTGTTGCCCCAGAGTATAAAGCTCTTACCTATGATGAGTTGCAGGGGCCACTCTTTCAAAAGGAAAGGGCCAATATAGGCACTTGATTGTAGGAGATTAGAAAATCATGCAAGAGCATTGTATGCAAGGTGATATCCGATGGTTGGATAGATGGGAACAACAAGAGATTTCTTAATATCTTGGTAAGTCATCCCAAGGGCACAATATTTATGGAATTAATTGATACATCAAAACCTATTAAAAATGCAGCATTGTTTTATGAATTGTTGGATGAATTTGTCAAAGAGGTGTTGGAAAATCAAAGTAGTTATATTAGGGTTTGATTCTCCTTTCTTGATAATTACTTGTGAGTGTGTTGCCTTCTTTTACTTCTTTATTATCTTATCTTTCATCAAGCAATTACCATATTATGTGTGTATCAATATCACAAAACAAGAGACACAAGATATAGGCACTATGCCAGGACAAAACCCCCCTCGAGGGGAAATCCCAATCAAGATAATTCTTCCTTTCAATAGTATTCTTTGAGACTCTTCACCTTAGACAAAGACCAGACCTCCCTCCACACCAAGTCAGCCTCCTAGATCTTCGACCCCTTCCAGCAACTTCGATTAGGCAGCAGCTTCTAGCAACAGCGAAACTTGGAAAACTTCGATCTCCCAAACTAGGGCATGAAACAAAGAGAGAGAGAGGCACCAAAATCTCGATTTTCTTCGTCTCCTTAGACTTCCCCAAACTCGCACTTCCTTTGGCTTCCCGACAACAAATTTCGCACTTCCCCAACTACTCTTGATATATTGAACTAGCTTGAGTTGTGATACTCCAAATGACTTCGACAAGCTTGTATTTATAGGCTTCTTGTGAGTCGAATTAGGGTCCTTAGGCCGACTTGGTGTGGAGGATACATAAATCATATTTGACTCACTTAACCTTTTTACATGATTCAAACGCCCAAGAAGGGTCTCTTTGAATGAACAATGACTCTATAAACCCAATATTAATCCTAGGAGTCCACAATGGGGACTTTAACTAATATAATGGTGACCCAAGCATGAAACCCATGCTTTAATAAGTCATTGTTACAATAATAAATTTTATTTTCTTTATTCTTTTGACAAGTACATTTCATGATGACTCAAATACTTTAAATGAAGACTGAACCTAGTTACAATTTCCAACACTCCCTCTTAACTAGGGAGGCATTCATCATACAAATACAATATAAGATCTCAAACTTTATGAAACAATGAAAAACTTTAGGCACCGCAATGCCATGGACTAGATTCATGATCAAGGCAATCTATCCATTGGTCTCTCAAAAATTTAGGCACCGCAATGCCACGGACTAGATTCTTGACCAAGGCAATCTATCCAAGTGAGAATAAGGTGGACTCAAGCTTTCAGCCCCTCTGGGGTACCATCAGGCTTACTTGATAACTACCAAACCAGGGACCTAGTGTGAAAATTCCACTACAGGAATTCCTACTGCAACAACTGATGATATTACTCCTATTCGTTAAATTCCTTTAAACAAATTACTTGCAGTTTCCTACGGCAATATCCTAATACATACTTTGCAAACTTCACTTAATTAAATTTTATGCGGAAACAAGAAACTGAGCAAGAAAGAAAATACAACACAATGGACACCATTATTTTTGGACAAATGTCCCTGGAAAAACCCAATGTGATAAAAACGATGCCTCAATTCTGAGGGTTTATTATTATTAAGCAGTAGCAAATTCTAAATACATCTTTGAATCCCTCCCAGGTTATTCAGTTATAAAGAGAGAAATATTGGCAGAAATATTTGTGAGATTACCTCACACAATCATTGAGAAAATTATGGCTGATCCGGATACTCAATGAAGTGCCTCTAGCAAGCCCTATGCTGCTCTGCGCAGTCCTCGCGCAGTGTCTGCGTCAACCTCTCTAGGCTCTGTGTCACCTAGTTTGTTGATCGATTTGTTGCTCAGAGTCTCTACTCTCAGCCTCCTGGTCTCACACCCCGGCTCCCGGCTTCTGAAACAGACTCTCCTCAGCAAAATCTCGGACTTTCTCTCACCCTCTACGCTGCCTTTGCGTGGCCCTTCATGGCCCTGCGTCAGCCTCTATGTCTAGGCTACTGGATCACTCTCTGCCTCTCGCTATTGATGATTCTCCGGCTAAGAAAATCTCTTTCTCTTTGGATGCTATCCTTGCCCCTCAACTACAAGAAATCTCCTCAATGGAATCTCCTCCTGAGATCTTCTCACTTTAAAAATTCGATCTCTTAATCTCTTGGTGTGTTTTCCAAATGACCCTCGAGCCCCTTCTTACATATTTCTGTTGGACAACCAACGACCTAGATTAACTCCTAATCAAAAGCTCGGATCATTTTGTCTTGATCTTCGTCTTTTTCTAGAAGTTACAACCCATAATTAGATTAATACCCATTAAAATTTTTAATTTCCTAAGTTTAGACTTAGAGTCGCATTAAAAAATATTAATTATTTTAATAAAACGTCTCTAGGTGGAATTTCCCAAAACGTTTTTTGGGTTCTTTGGAATACATGTGACCAAGCCTCCCTGCAAAATTTGAGGCCTAGAGCACATCCGATGCTACCCCAAATCAACACTCCCTCTTAGCGATGAATGTGCTCTAGCAATATACATTGTTACATACTGCTCTGACTTTGAAGCATTGTCCTCTGCGTTGCTGATGTCTGACATGCTATCCACCAACTATTGTGTTGTTGCTGTAGTTGTACTGTTGCCTTTAACATTGCCACTGCCAATGCTACATTTGTACTACAACTCCCTCTCAAATGTTACATCTGCTATGCTGCTAGAACTGCCACTACTAACACTACATCTGTACTGCAACTCATTCGTTGAGAGAAGCATCTAAAAAACATCCAAAATTATTGAACTAACTATGTTCAGTGTGATACCACATGAATGTTGGAGCCTGACTGCTGCTAGCCTCTGCGCTGACCCTCTGAATCTAGTGCGTTGTTGCTGACCTCTGCTTTGTGCCATCTGCAATGTTTCCAACTCTGCTCTGCGTTGTTCAGTGTCTGGCGCTCCTAGCCATTGCAACTATCTCCCCGACACTCCTCGACACCATTCGACACTCGTCCATCCTACTACTCCTAATTTGGGCTCCGGTAGAAAGGTATTGATCCGAGAGGTGGACTCTTCGAGGATCCTGCCCATCTGTAGCGCTTTCGAACTACAGCTCTAAATCAGCCCACCTCCTTCCTGGAGGTATCTCAGCTATCACTGCAAACTCCTCCTCTTCGATCTTGGCGGGTGTAGCCTTCAGATCATGTTTCTCATCCTTGTCCTTCTTCCTGAGAGGACATTGTGTAGCGTAATGACCCATCCCGTCACACCAAGAACACTTGATCTTCGAGACGTCCTTCTTATGTCTCCGTTGCTCCTGTTGTCCCTTCGATGCAAGGGTTGCATTATCCTCCTCCTCCTTGGGCTTCGACCCACTACTGCTGCTGCTTCCATCAAGTTTGACATTGACTAAGTCACTCCTCAGCTCCTCTTGTTTTAGAGTTGCCCACATCTCATCCCAATTTGTCAATGTTGCTCTGCCCAGGATACTTTGGACAAAGACTTGCCACTCATCTGAGACCAAATTGAGGGCCAGTCTAACCAACTTTGAATCCTGAGGTGTATGCCCCACAGCAAACAACTCATCTTGGGTTTCTTTCAGCTTCATGAGGAATGGATCCACGCGCTCTCTCTTCTGCATCTGAGCAGATCTCAGCTTCTGCTCCAAGTACATCTTTTGTTGCTCGGAAGATCCCTGATATATCGTGGCCAAGGCATCCCACATGTCCTTAGCAGTCCCTATGCTAGCAACATGACACACCACGTGATCCTTGACTCCATCCATGTTCATCCTCTTGGCCTTAGCCATCTCAGCTCTGTACTTCTTCAACAGATTTGCATCCGCAGGGACAGCCACCATGCTGTCGGCGTATGTCTTGAGGGCACGCTCATCCAGAAGGAATGACATTCTAGCCTTCTGATGACATAGTTGGATGCTTCGTCCAACCTGTCCTGATCCCTCAAGCCACTTGTTGCCATATCTGTCAAAAAAGTCAAAAGTCTCCTCTCTGCTTCTCACTACTGCTGCTCAGCCAATGAGAAAACTGACTTCTGGGGCGGGAAGTCTATTGAGGAAAAGTTCCCTCAAAGTGCTTCTCTTCTTTCTTCTGACATTTTCCAGCCCAGAAATCTGCTAGTTGAAAATATGCATCCCACTGGCTCTCTCACATTGAGGCTTCAATGTTGCTCCCTCTACCCCGGCAAAAATTCGAGCTGGAAGTCCTTCTCTCTGTCGACTCACTCGGAGAGAGGCTGCCTAGAAAATCTGCCTTCCCAGCTTGGATTGCGCAAACCCTCTGGGGTTTCGAACTGCTGCCTCCTGCAACTTTTTCGAACTCCCTCTTCTGCTCAATGTTGGATCTACCGGCTCTGCGCTTCTTGCTTCACCTGCACTGCTCTGATACCATGTGAAAATTCCACTACCGGAATTCCTATTGTAACAACTAATGATATTACTCCTATTTGTTAAATTCCTTTAAACAAATTACTTGCAGTTTCCTACGGCAAATATCATAATACATACACTGTAGCCTTCACTTAATTAAATATTATGTGGAAACAAGAGACTAAGTAAGAAAGAAAATACAACACAATGGACACCGTTATTTTTGGACAAATGTCCTCGGAAAAACCCAATGCAGGAAAACCAATGCAACAGTTCTGAAGGTTTACTATTATTAAGCAGTAGCAAATTCTAAATACATCTTTGAATACCTCTCAAGTTATTCAGTTACAGAGAAAAATACTGGCAGAATGATTTGTGAGATTACCTCACACAATCACTAAGAAAATCTCGGATGATCTGGATACTGAATGAAGTGCCTCTGGCAGGCCCTATGTTGCTCTGCGCAATCCTCACACAATCTCTGCGTCAACCTCTCTAGGCGTTGCGTCACCCAGTCTGCTGATTGATTTGCTGACCGGAGTCTCTGCTCTTAGCATTCCGGTCTCATACCCCAGCTCCCGGCTTTTGAAACTAACCCTCCTCAGCAAAATCGCAGACTCTCACTCACCCTCTGCACTGCCTCTGCGTGGCCCTTCGTGGCCCTACATCTGGGCTACTGGATAACTCTCTGCCTCTCTCTGCTGATGATTCTCCGGCTAAGAAAATCTCTTTCTCTCCGGATGTTATCCCTGCCCCTCAACTGCAAGAAATCTCCTCAATTGAATCTCCTCCTTAGAACTTCTCACTTCAGAAATTCGATCTCTTGATCTCTCAGTTTGTTTTCCAAATGACCCTCAAGCCCCTTCTTATATCTTTCTGTTGGACAACCAACGGCCTAGATTAACTCCTAATCAAAGGCTCGGATCATTTTGGCTTGAACTCTGTCTTCTTCTAGAAGTTACACCCATAATTAGATTAATATCCATTAAAAATTTTAATTTCCTAAGTTTAGACTTAGGGTCCCATTAAAAATTATTATTTATTTTAATAAAATCGTCTCTAGGTGGAATTTCCCAAAACGTTTTCTGGGTTCTCTGGAATACATGTGCCCAAGCCTCCCTACAAAATTTGAGGCCTAGAGCACATCCGATGCCACCCCAAATTAACACCTAGGTGTGTATCCATGGTCAAAGCTCTATGACCCATGCGACCCTTCCCTACTTTGGGACCTAGACATCAACACAAAATTCTGACCAGATGTCCTCCCCCAGGCAATGCTTCACTCGCAAAGCCTCAACAAATCTCTTCCGTTTCCTTATCATCAATACAATCAGCAATGTCTACCAAACCCAGCAGGTTTCTCAAATACTCAAACTTCTTATTCGGAAGAGCCTTTGTTAGTATGTTTGCTACCTGTTCATCTATCGAGACATACTCCAACTTCACGATCCCATCCTGCACCAAGTTCCTAATAAAGTGGAACTTATTATTTATATGTTTCATCCTCGAATGAAACACGGGATCTCCATACATCTTGATACAACTTTGATTGTCACAATTAATCACAATAGGACCCAGAGACTTCTCGAACAAATCTGTCAGAAGCTTCCTTAACCAAACAACCTCCTTTCCTACTTCACATGCAGCCACATATTCTGCCTCGGCACTACTCAACGCAACGGGATCTTGCTTCCTACTCATCCATGAGATCATAGCAGCTCCCAGACTAAAACATCCTTCGGTAGTGCTCCTTCCATCAGTCTCACTGCCACCCCAATCAGAGTCTGTGAAGCCAATTAGCTTGACTTCCTTACTATCATACTTTAGGCAGTGATATATAGTGCCACGAAGATACCTCAGTATATGTTTAGTAGTTATCCAGTGATCGTGATGGGGCTCCAACTGAAATTGACTAAGAATGTTTACAACAAAACATATATCTGGCCTAGTATTTACCAAATACATTAGGGAACCCACCAACTGACGATAAGAGGTAGGATCCACGAGACTAGAGTCAGAGTCTCTCAACTTCTTGAGATTGGTGATCATAGGAGTAGTCATCGGCTTGGAATCCATCATCCCAAATTTCTGCAACAACTTGATGATGTACTTTCCTTGCCCTATTTGTGAAAATTCCTAGATCTAACAATCTCAAGAATCCTACTACAACCAACTGAATCTACTTCACCTAGATTGTAAATTATGTTACAAACTTATTTCAGATTTCTTCATGAAACATTTAAGTAAATTACAGAAGCAGCCTACACCAAATTAAATATTATTCTGAAACACAGAAACTGAGCAAGGAAAATAGAAACATATAGGACACCGTTATTTTTGGAGAATAGCCCCTGGAAAAACCCAATGCAGGAAAACCAGTGCAACAGCTCTAAGGCTTTTATTATTATGCAGGAGAAAATGTGAGTACAATTCTAGAATGCTCAACTAGCAATCCAATACAGAGAGATTATTGCACAAAAGACTAGTGAAATGATCTCACCCTGTCACTGGAGAATCAGTGACTAATCATGCTAAACTGGAGGCTCTACGTCACCCTCTGCATGACCTCTGCACAAAACTGCGTCACTCTCGACAGTTTTTGGGTCACCCCTCTTGGGTATTATGTTGCCCCTCTTCCGAATCCTCTGCTGGCTGAGAAAATCGAACTTATGCCTCCCAGACTCACACCTGGGCTTCTGGCAGCTGAATTTCGACTTCCCTTAACAGGAAACTCAACTTCCCCTCAAGGACTGCGATGCCTCTATGTTAGCACTGTGTGGGCCAACGTCAGCCTTCCTCTGGACGTCTTTCTGTCCTCCCTCTACCTTGTACTCTCCAAAAATTCCTTCTTCTGGATTCTCACTGCCCCTCTGTTGCAAGAAATCTCTTCAATCGATTTTTCCTCTTGAGAACTTCTCACTTCAGAAAATCGATTTCCTTGATCTCTCAGTGTGTTTTCCAAATGACCCTCAAGCCCCTTCTTATATCTTCCTGTTGGACAACCAACGACCTAGATTAAATCATAATCAAAGGCTCAAATCGTTTTGGCTTGATCCGTGTCTTTTTCTAGAAGTTTCACCCATGATTAGATTAATACCCATTAATATTTTAATTTTCCTAAGTTTAGAATTAGGAACTCCATTAAAAATATTAATTATTTTAACAAAATCACTTCTTAGTGGAATTTCCCAAAATGCTTTTTGGGTTCTTTGGAATACATGTGCCCAAGCCTCCCTGCAAAATTTGAGGCTTAAAGCACATCCGATGCTACCCCAAATCAACACTCCCTCTTAGCGAGGAATGTGCTCTAGCAATACACTGCTACTGCATACTGCTCTAACTCTGAAGCATCATCCTCTGCGCTGCTAATGTCTGACATGCTGTCCACCAACTTTTGCATTGTTGTTGCCATTGTACTGTTGCCTTTAACACTGCCAATGCTACATCTGTACTACAACTCCCTCTCAAATGTTGAATCTGCTATGTTGTTAGCACTATCACCGCTAACACTACATCCGTACTGCAACTCAGTGGCTGAGAGAAGCAACTGAAAACACCCAAAATTGGACAAGTATCCAGTGGATACTCCTCGTTGTTGAAATCCTGGTTGTTGCTAGTCCCACGTTGTCTTCTGAAGCCACTGCACTGCTAAAGCTCTGCATTGTGCATCCACGCATTGTTGCCTCTGCTCTGCGCTACTCACATTTTGGCACACTAACCACTGCAACTGTTGAATCAACACTCCATGGCACCAACTGAAAACTCCTCCATCCCGCTACTACTGATCATGGGCTCCCGTAGCAAGGTTATGATCCAAGAGGTGGGCTCCTCAAGGATCTTACCCATCTGTAGCTCTATCGAACTACAGTTCTATATTAGCCCACCTCCCTCATGGAGGTATCTTGGTTGTCATCACGAACTCATCCTCCTGTTCGATTTTTGTGGCTGCAACCTTAGGATCATGCTTCTCATCCTTGTCATTTTTCTTCAAAGGACACTGGGATGCATAGTGGCCCATCTCGCCACATCTAAAACATTTCACCTTGGAGACTTCCTTCTTATGTCTCAGTTGTCCCTGTTGTACCTTTGATGCAAAGGTTGCATTATCCTCCTCCTCTACTTTGGGCTTTGACCCACTGTTGCTGCTGCTCCCGTCAAGTTTGACCTTGAGCAGGACTCTCCTTAGCTCTTCTTGTTTCAAAGCTGCCCACATCTCGTCCCAATTTGGCAATGCTGCTCTCCCTAGCATACTCTGGACAAAGACTTGCCAATCATCTGAGACAGAATTTAGAGCCAGTGTCACTAACTCTGAATCCTGAGGTGTACGCCCCACAGCCGACAACTCTTCATGGGTCTCCTTTAGTTTCGTGAGGAATGGATCCACGCATTCTCCCTTTTGCATCTCAGAAGACCTCAACTTCTGCTCTAAGTACATCTTCCGCTGCTCGGAAGATCCCTGATACAATGTGGCCAAGGCATCCCACATCTCCTTAGCAGTTCCTTTGCTAGCAACGTGGCACACCACGTGATCCTTGACTCCATCCAGGATCATCCTCTTGGCCTTTGACATCTCAGCCTTGTACTTCTTTAGCGGATCTGCATCCGCAGGTTCAGCTACCACATTATCAACATACATCTTGAGGGCATGCTCATCTAGAAGGAAAGACATTCTAGCCTTCCAGATGGCATAGTTGGAAGCCCTGTCCAACCTGTCTTGATCCCTCAAGCCACTGGTTGCCATATCTTCCGAAAAATGTCGAACAGCTCCCTCTTTCTCCCTACTGCATAGCTCCTAGGCTGCCTTACGCACTCCCTAATGGAGTTGGTAAGTTGTTGCTCCTCTGTTGCTCAGCAAATGAGAAATATTGATTTCCTCGACAAGAAATCACTGAGGAAGTATTCCCTCACTATGTGATATGCTTCCTCCTTCTGACGGCTTTTCTGCCCAGCACTCAGCTTGCAGAAAACTGCGTTCCTCTAGCTCTGCGTAGCTTCCTCTGCCTTGGCAAGTTTTCGAACTAGCAGTCTTACCTCTTTGTCGGCTCACTCAGAGAGAGACACCCACGAAAATATAGCTCTCCGGGCTAAAACCACGTTATCCCTTGGGGAATTTGAACCGTTGCTTGTTGCAGCAAGTTGGCCCTTGCTTCAGTGCTAGATTTGCTCTTCCTGTTTCACATCAACAGCTCTAATACAATGTGAAAATTCCTAGATCTAACAATCTCAAGAATCCTACTACAACCAACTGAATCTACTTCACCTAGATTGTAAATTATGTTACAAACTTCTTTCAAATTTCTTCATGAAACATTGAAATAAATTACTGACGCAGCCTACACCAAATTAAATTTTATTCTGAAACATAGAAACTGAGCAAGGAAAATAGAAACACATAGGACAGCGTTATTTTTGGACAATAGTCCCCGAAAAAAACCAATGCGGGAAAACCGGTGCAGCAGCTCTGAGGGTTTTATTATTATGCAGGAGAAAATCTGAGTACAATTCTAGGATGCTTACCTAGCAATCCAATACAGAGAGAATACTGAACAAAATGCTGGTCAAATGATCTCACCCTATCACTGGAGAATCAGTGACTGATCCTGCTAAACTGGAGGCTCTACGTGACCTCCACACACAACTGCGTCACTCCCAACAATTTCTGCGTCACCCCTCCTAGGTATTACGTTGCGCCTCTTATGGATCCTCCATTGACTAAGAAAATCGAACTTCTGCCTCCCGAACTCACACCCCGGCTTCTAGCAACTGACGTTTGACTTCCCTTAGCAGGAAACTCGACTTCCCCTCAATGACTGTGATGCCTCTGCGTCAGCATTGCGTGGGCCAGCGTCAGTCTCCTCTGGACGTCTTTCTGTCCTCCCTCTGCCTTGTACTCTCCGGAAATTCCTTCTTCCGGATTCTCACTGCCCCTCTGCTGCAAGAAATCTCTTCAATCGATTTTTCCTCCTGAGAACTTCTCACTTCAGAAAATCGATTTCCTTGATCTCTCAATGTGTTTTCCAAATGACCCTCAAGCCCCTTCTTATATCTTCCTGTTGGACAACCAACGACCTAGATTAAATCATAATTAAAGGCTCAAACCGTTTTGGCTTGATCTGTGTCTTTTTCTAGAAGTTTCACCCATGAATAGATAAATACCCATTAATATTTTAATTTTCCTGAGTTTAGACTTAGGAACTCCATTAAAAATATTAATTATTTTAATAAAATCACTTATGGGTGGAATTTCCCAAAACGCTTTCTAAGTTCTTTGGAATACATGTGCCCGAGCCTCCCTGCAAAATTTGAGGCTTAGAGCACATCCTATGCTACCCCAAATCAACACCAAATATATCTCCCCAGGTCTCTGCCATACTTCTAGACCTCGGTAATAGTGCATCAGTCCTAGATCCTTCACTTCAAATTCCGCTGCCAACATCTTCTTGCATTCTTGAATTCTTCACTCCACACCTGTGATGAATAGATCATCCACATATAGCAAAATAATGACGAGCTCATCATTCACAACCTTGATGTAGAGATTCGGATCAGTAGAACTCTTCACGAACCCAATTCTAAGTAGATATGCATCCATCCTTGCATACCATGCCCTAGATGTTTGCTTCAAGCCATATAGGGCCTTCTTAAGGTTGCAAACATGAGCGTCCTTGCTATTAACTTCAAAGCCTTCGGGTTGTTTGATGTACACTTCCTCATCAATGGTCCCATTTAGAAATGTGGTCGTCGCATCCATTTGATCGATATTCCACCCCATTGTAGCAGCCAATGAAAACAACGATCTATTGGTAGTGTACCTTGTTGTAGGTGCAAAGTTTTCTTCATAATCAATGCATTCCTTTTGAGAGAAACCCTTTGCAATGAATATTGCTTTGTACTTGTTTATACTTCCATCCACTGCATGTTTGATCTTATAGATCCATTTAGATGTGACAACTGATTTGTCACTAGTTCTACGAAAGATTTCCCAAACCCCATTCTTCATGATGGATTGATATTATTCATGCATTGCTTTCTTCCAAACCTCTTGATGCACAGCTTCCTTGAATGTAGATGGTTCGGCTTCTATCAATTTTGTCATATATGCAGCATAACCAGAATATATTTTCAGTCTCTTTCTTTCCCTGAAGGTTCCTTTCGCAGCTTCATGTCCTTCAGCATCTTCCAATGTAGCTTTCAACCAATTTGGCCTCTTCCTTGTGGTTGGGATGACCACCAATTGAATAGGCTCACTTGGTCCTTCTTTGAGATTTGTAGTAGAGTTTTCATGATGAACTTCTTCTTCTTCAAATATGGGAACTTCTTCGTCATCAGAATCAATAGGAATATCCTTTGATTTCTTGTATGCTTGATTCTCATCAAATATGACATCCCTGCTTACTTCAATATATCTTCCTTCCTTGATGTAGATTCTATATGGTTTTGAAGAGAGACTATATCCGATGAATATTCCCTTGATACTTGTAGAGTCCAACTTCTTTCCCTAGACTTTCAAAGATTTGGAGGTGATCCACACTCGGCGTCTTTCCTGTGAATATTTCTTCGGGTGTTTTATTATCAAGACCCTTATGAGAACTTCTATTTTGAATGTATACGACTGTCATCGTTGCTTCTCTCCATAAGAACTTTGGTAGATCTTGATCAAGGAGCATAGTTCGAATGCCTTCTTCAATTGACCTATTCTTCCTTTCAGTCAATCCATTTTGTTCGGGATAATAGGGACAATGAGCTCCCTCTTAATACCTGCTTCCTTACAATATGCAATCAATTCCTTAGAACTGTATTCCCGCCATTATCAAACCTCAGAGTTTTTATCTTTCTTTTAATTAGGGTTTCCTGTTGGCATTATGAGACAAGTGTTGTCCTTGATGGCAACTCACACAGATGACAAATCATAGTGCAGCAGGTCAATAGCAAGGAATTGATGATCAGACTACAAGAATGAAGAAAGGAAAGTATATACGCAGGTTCACTATATACAAAGGCGCGTATACACGCGGGATTGCTGATCAAAAGTCGCGTATGCGTATGCACGTACTTTCATGCACGGAAAAGCGCATACATGTGAAAAGCTTATGTTTGGTCCATGGTATTTAGTCTGACATATTTGAACCTATGGTTTTGGTCCTTGGTATTGCGTCTAAAATGTTGAACCCAAGTATTTGGTCCAGGGTATTGATTATTTATGGTTTTGGATCATGGTTTGAGTAAGGCCTAAGACTATAAAAGGTGAAGAGGATCATTAGGCAAAGGCAAGTGTGCAAGTGATGAATATCTAATGAAGTATGAGATCCAGTATGCAGGTTATGGGTTTATGATGCATTGCTTGATCTAAGCTAAGGAGGAATCTCAACAGTTGATGGAGAACAAGATCTAAGGATAGATTGGGATCTAATGGCTTGGAATGAATCATCTCTATACAGTTTTATCTTGTTTAGTCTAGATCTGTATACTGACGCATGTAATGATTTGGGTATGACTGATGTCTGGAACAGCTACAAAGCTCTGAGTTAATATTTGCAGATGTGTACGCGGGTTAGCTTTGGTAAAAGCGCGTATGTACGCGGGGTAGGTTGGGTCTGATTGTTATTGCAGAATTCTGTTGTCTGCTCTGTGTTCTAGTGACTGTAGTTTGTTGACAGGGTTTCAGTGATTCAGTATTGGGTGATTCAGAGACTGATGATGCTAGTGTTGATTGATAGTGTGCTTCAATGATATTGATGGGTCCAGTATGAAAATTGGATGAAACGTGGCCTTTCAGAGTATGGTGTTGTGCTTCAGGAGTATCCAGTCTGAAAATTCATGAAACGTGGAACCTGGAGGAAGAAAGAGAAGGTTGTAGCCTTCTGTAGGTCAACACCTACATACTAGTACATTAGCTAGTACAAGAGCTAAGGGGGTGGTAGCTCTCTTCCAGTAGCAGCTGGAAAACGAGTAAAGATTGGAGCGTTTCAGTAGGCCGGCACCTACGTACTAGTAAATGGATCGGCTAGTACAAGAGCTAAGGGGGTTGTAGCTCCCTTCCAAGAGAGTCTGGAAAACGAGAGAAGGTTGTAGCCTTCTGCAGGTAGAAGCCTGCGTACTAGTATAAGTCTGCACCAGTACAGAACTATTGTAAAAAAAGTCTCTTATTAAAAAGAAGATTGAGACGACTTGCAGCAGGTGGTTTTCACCCACATTAGGTTTCCACCTTACATCATGGTGTTCATGTGTGCTTCTTGTGTGTGATGATCTGTTCTATTTTACTGCTTTTGTTCACTGTTCATATGGTTAATAATGTTCTGATGCACTCATTAAGGATCAACTAACTGAATCATAAGTATTCTGGATATACGCTAGTTGCATTAGACACAGTTGCGTATACACACGGGTTCACTTAACTGAAGTAGCGTATATGTATCTAAGTATGGAAATGAAAAAGTTTTATTGATTTAATAATACTGATTCACCCCCCCCCCCCTCCCCGCTCAGTGTTATTTCCAACACTTCAGCCCTAAACTCCTTGAACTTATCCAATACTTCATCTTTTGTTTTGAGAAGGTAAAGCCATGTCTTTCTTGAATGGTCCTCAATAAATGTCACATAGTAGAAATGACCTCCAAGTCATTTGTCAGACATGGGCCCACATACATCAGAATGGATGAGGTCTAATATCTCTTTAGACCTAAGTTGCAGGAAACGTGGCCCTAGGGGTCGTTTCCTCCCGGGAAACGAAACGAAACGCGTTTCCGCGTACCGTACGGCCTGGAAACGCGTTTCCGGCCGTACGGCCACGTTTCCCAATTGAATTGTGTTTTTTTTTTTTTTTTCAAATTTGTTTTTTAATTTTCTAGATGTGTGTCTAAAGTTATAAAAGTGAATTTTTGCCCTAGTGTTGACATGCAGTTCATGGTAATGTTAAATTCTTAAAGTAAAAGTGATATTCTCCTTTATTTTTCATTTTCATCCTTTTACTTAAATTTTTAACATTACCATGAAATGACTCAGGATGTTTGAGAGTGGTTTCGCCCTCATTGGATTTCATATGGAGAAAGTAGAATTTTAGATCTCACTCAAAATCCAGCAGACTTATTTGTTTTTCAGGATTTCAGGATTGAGGGGGTTGCAATGTTTCCATTGGATTTTATCATGTACTAGGGTATGGAACTTCTATTTAATCAAGAGAACCAAGCCCTCTATGCAGGGGAAACTCCCAATAATCAAAATCATGTAGGGTACTAGGGTATGAAACGTGTATTTAATCAAGAGCACTAAGGTGTTCGACTATGTAGGAGGAGACTCCCAATACAACAGTGGTCCTTCTAAAGAATGGGATGTGGATGCAGAAAATCCTGATTTGGATCTCTCTCTTGCAGTCTTATAGTCTTTATTGTACTTGCAGCCTCATAGTCTTTATTGTACTTGCAGCCTCATATATTAATATAAATAAAGGCTGATTTTGAGATTTGGATATCTAATAAAGGTTGCTTTTGGATATTCCGATATTTTTATTTTCATTATGTGATCATTCATGAGTAAATGTGATGTAAATTAAATCTTAATGTTTAAGTGTAATAAATTATAATGTATCATTTATGCTTTATGATTGCACACACACACACAAATATATATATATATATATATATATTTAAATATTATATATATATATATATATTTAAATATTATATATATATATATATATATATATATTCGCGTTTCCCCGTTTCCAAAATTTGGGGAGGTCGCGTTTCGTATCGCTTCCCGTTTCGGAAACTCGTACCCGTTTCCCCGTTTCATGCAACTTAGCTTTAGACCTAGTTTCACTATTGTGAAAAGGCTTTCTTGTATGTTTTCCCAAAGAGCATCCCTTGCACACACCTTCGTGATCCAACTTCATATTAGGAATACCATGAACTAGTTGACTAAGAGTAGGGATGACCTTATAATGTAGATGACCATACCTCCTATGCCATAGCTCAATGGGACTTATTTCCATATGAACCAGAGCTTGAGGAGGTGGTGTAATGACTCTATAAAGACTTCCTTCACGGACTCCAATAACCCTAGCTTTATCAATGCTAGAGTCTTTTCCCCAAACCAATATTTTTCCATCAACAAAAGCAATTCTTTCCCCTTTATCTTCTAAACAAGAAATAGAAAGCAAATTCTTTTTCAAACCTGGAACATATAGAATGTTGTTGAGATGCAGCTTCAATCCATTATCCAACTTCAACGATGTTGATCCTAAGCCTCTAACAGCATAGCTTTTGTGGTCACCCATTTCCATTGCATGAGAAGATGGCTCCTTTGATAGTGTATGAAGTTGTTTACTTTCTCCTGTCATGTGTCTCGATGCTCCACTATCAATGATCCATGCATTGTCATCAGTAAGAGAACCTGTAAGAGCAGCCAAGAATCCTTGACTTTTGACCTTGTTGAAGTAGTAGACGACCTTCTTGATCCAGCATCCAGCAATGTTGATACCCATTCTTATGTAGTTCATCATAGAGGGAGAATCAATGCCAACAAAGTGATCTTCGACTCTTCCTGACCTTAGCTCTGATACCATGTTGGAAAATAAAAGTAGTTATATTAGGGTTTGATTCTCCTTTCTTGATAATTACTTGTGAGTGTGTTGGCTTCTTTTACTTCTTTATTATCTTATCTTTCATCAAGCAATTACCATATTATGTGTGTATGAAGATCACAAAACAAGAGACACAAGATATAGGCACTATGCTAGGGAAAAAACCCCCTTTAGGGGAAAACCCAGTCAAGATAATTCTTCCTTTCAATAGTATTCTTTGAGACTCTTCACCCTAGACAAAGACCAGACCTTCCCTCCACACCAAGTCAGTCTCCCAGATCTTTGACCCCTTCCAACAACTTCGATTAGGCAACAGCAAAACTTGGAAGACTTCGATCTCCCAAACTAGGGCACGAAACAGAGAGAGAGAGAGAGAGGCACCAAAAATTCGATTTTCCTCTTCTCCTTAGACTTTCCCAAACTCGCACTTCCTTTGGCTTCCCGGCAACAGACTTCGCACTTCCCCAACTACTCTTGAGATATCGAACTAGCTTGAGTTGTGATACTCCAGATGACTTCGACTAGCTTGTATTTATAGGCTACTTGTGGGTCGAATTGGGGTCCTTAGGCCGACTTGATCTCTTCTAGGCCAACTTGGTGTGGAGGATACATAAATCATATTTGACTCAATACTTAACCTTTTCACATGATTCAAAAGCCCAAGAAGGGTCTCTTTGAATGTACAATGACTCTATAAACTCAATATTAATCCTAGGAATCCACAATGGGGACTTTGACTAATATAATGATGACCGAAGCATGAAACCCGTGCTCTAATATGTCATTGTTACAATAATAAAAATTATTTTCTCTATTCTTTTGACAAGTACGTTTCATGATGACTCAAATACATTAAATGAAGACCGAACCTGGGTACAATTTCCAACAAGGGGGAGGTGTGTAGTGTGTGGTGCAACTAGTCATTGATAATGTTGTTAGTTATGTGGTCGATGGCAAGCTACTGATAGAAATAAAATAAGAGAAGATAAGATAAATGTATTAATGTCCAACAATTGATCACTTAAGTTGGTCAATGGGATGATTTTAGGTACAATGATGCATACACAAAGCAGGAGCACTAAAGTGGCTCCTCTATAAAAGCAATAAACAAGAAGTAAAATAAAATAGTAGTCTAATATAAAACCTAAAAGGCCAACTCTAAAGAATGGACAAGCAGTCTAGGAAAAAGATATACAAGATGACTTGCTCTATAGCTTATGTTACTAATGGTAAGAGGCGATCATGGTCCATTAGATTCAACTCTCCTAGCATCCGAGGCTGACAAGAAAAAACTCAAAATAGATGTCTTTTTGGATGAAAAGTCAGGCGAGGAGCTCGAATCTATGTTGTGCAGCTACTTGAAAGGAAGGGCTTGTCACTATGGTTTGGAAGATATCATCTAACCACTGTATGGTCTACTAATATGAGGTTTAGTCTGGCAACACCGTAGGGATCTCATAGATGTGGGAATAGAGCTCCATATTCTCACTAATCTAGAGTCATCTCTATCCATCTATTGTTTAGTGCCCCTATTCGAGGGTACGGTAAAAAAGGAAGTAATTAATTAAGTGGAAGTTAGTCCAAGGAGTGGATGTGGCTGGAGAATAGAAGAGTAGAGATGAAGGGCCTCCAGCATGTATAAATCCAAGCACCTTTGGTCAGGGTATTATTACCCACCCAAGTGGTTAGCCCCTAGGAGAAAAAAATTCTCTTGTTTGTCCAATTTGCTAGCCAACAACCCTATGATGATCCGCAGATAGCGATCCTCAAAATCCTTTCATCCATGCTCCTGTAAGTGCTTTATTTCATCTACTCATCAAATGAAGGTGGATCATCTAGTATAAGGTACATTAACCATTTTTGTAATCAAGTGCTTTCATTTAATGTTTAAAGGAATTCTAGTATGGATCATAGGTTGAATTGGATGATAGACCGCTTTTGGTTGTATTCTTTCTCCCATGCTTCACCTTGGTGGTTATCCCTTGCCCCTAACTGTGACCTTCCTTGAGGCCTTTCTTTCCACAAGTCTAGGAGGGGCACAAATAACTGGCACTAGTTAATGTTGTGTCCATGGTAGTCCATTCTTAACACTTTCCATTTGTCCCCTAAATCCATATTGCATCTTTGGGTTGATTATTATTTGTCACTAGTATTGGTTCCTTGTTTTCCTCATTCTTGAGTAGGGGCCCAAAAACTTTTCCCTGAGAGGTTGATGTGGCAGAAAGAAAGGAAAGAGCAAGAGCCAAGATGATAAACTGTAAAAACTTGGATGGGATATAATAAGGTGCATGGAGAAAAGCCTAGTTTGACCTCTACCCCCCTCATTAGCCCTCACCCAATTCTTGGTTAATACATGAGCAATCAAAATGAAAGGAACTATGAATATCCCAACCCTGATGAGCAACAAATGCTTCATCTTTAAGGGATCTATGATGAATAAATAAAAAGCTTGCAAGCTATGCAAGAAAAGGAAAATCAAAGAAGAAAAATGTGCATAAGAGGAGTAGTAAAAATAGGCCAAGAAAAGTGGTAACTTATTATAACAATGTGATAATGCAAATTCGTAGCTAGTACAAAGATGTAGCATCCTCCATGAAGTAAACCCCTACCATATCATGAACCACTTGTACTTGCTAATTGATGGGTCAGCCTAGGAATCGTTCCTCCCCTTAGGGTTCAAAGCACCTAATAGGGCCTTTGGACAACCCTCCCATATCTAAGCATGCCAACTTGTTTACAAATCATAAACTAGGAAGACATTTGAACAAGATGCATATGTGAAGAATTAGATATGGATTGTTTGAGATTTTTCCAACACTTTAGAGAGGATGTCTATACCCACTTGATGACCATTTTGGTCACCACAGCCAGGGCGTTGACCACTTTTTGAGGAGAGTTGACCTTGGGATGTATCTAGCATCGATGATGACCTTCTCTTCCAATCCAAAGCCTTGAGCATTGCACATTGCAGCCAGGACATTGCCTAGAAGACAAACGTACCCTAGAGACTGAAGAACGCGCCCAAGCTAGCATTCTACCTTCTTGGTGGACGATGCCATTCTAGGCCAATTTGATGATGATGATGATGATTTGAGATCCCTCTTGGAGGGATGGTACACTTTTTGGGAGATGACATTATGCCCTAGCCTTGTGTTGTTCCCCTCATGTGGCTTGGAGTGATGACATGGGCTTGGTCGATGATAACTTGTTTATGAGGAGGGTTTTGCTTGATGATTGGACACTTGTTGATGAGGAGATGCCCTTTGAGTGAGGAGCACTCTTTGACCCATCCATGGCACATTTTGATGGAGATACTCATTTTTAGAGGATGACAAAACCCTTAGAAGACCTTTTGCTCACAAGTGTGAGCTAAAATGAAGCTTTTTGTTATGTTTTATCATTCAAATAACTATCTTTTAGGTTTTCTTGTGACCTACTTAACTTGTAATCACATTATTTTTTTGGGGCTTTTAGTCAATTTTACTCCAAAATGGCTTGCTTTCCCTCACATTAATAGAGGGAAGTCAATTTGGAGAGGATCGTTGTCACACACACCCATTTTACTCACTTGAGAGAGAGTGTGCACTAGTTCTTTTTTCTCTTGGACACAATGAAGCATTGATGTAGGGAATTTTCTTCGGGAGGATATTGTGATTAGAGGGATTTTTCTCTTGGATCGATGAAGTGATTATATGGTGATTTTATGCAACTTTATTGTGAGTATCTTATTCCATTTGCAATTGTTATAGAATTAGGATTTCACTGAAACTTTCATCTTAATATATTGAATATTTTATGGCTCTAGCATCTCCTTTTGCAAATTTTCACCTAGCTTCCATCAAGTAAACTTAGTAGAATTTCCTTGCTCTTATCTCCAATTGATTAAAAGTCGCTAGGGTTTTGATGGAGAGACTTTCCCTCTCTTTACTTGCTCCAATAAAGTCTTACGCCATAGACCTCACCCTTTGACTCTGCTAGCCCATGATTGAGAAAAGGCACTAGTCCATTATTGCGTCAACCTTTTCAAATTTATAAATTTCAAAACCCCTAAATTTCTATTTTTATGTTTTCTAAGGTAAAATAGGGTTTGGTTAGAACAAAATCTGCATTTAATGGTATAAAATACAATGGACCTCATAGTCCAAGGGATAGGTTTTGCATCTTCTAAATTGGAAAAAAAAAAAAAATATATCAATTTTTATGCATTTTTCAGCCACATGTTTAAGTCTAACATCTAGGGTTTTGTAGTTATTTTATGCATTTTTAGCCATTGAAAAATTGTTACAAACTATTCCCTTGAATACACATTTAATAACCTTTCATTATTTATTGTCATTCATCATTTATAGGCTATTTTTCTATAGTTGTCATAAATTTTCCAAAAAACCTAATTTGTAACAATAATTATTAATTTAAATGTAGCATGTGTTTGGGATCTATTTGAGCCTCTCCAAGACTATCTTGGCCCTCTAAATTTAGAAATAGATCCTCTGAACTTGTTACCTTATCGCACCCAGAGCCTTTCTTTATTGAACATTATCCTTGGGTGTTTTATTTAGTGAAAGCCTTGGAGGGAATTTAGCCCGAGTGCTCTTGGATTATTAGGTCCACTGGGAAAGCCTCCCCTGTTGAGATGGTATCCATCCAGAGAACAGCAAGGGAATGGTTACTAAGGTAATAGTGGTAGCTAATCCAGTTGTTTCCCTTAACCTGGAGTGCTTAGTGAAGCTTTGCACTAAGGTGTTAGATTTTGCAATAATAGGTACCTAAAGAACTTGCCTATTGCCTGTAACTCTTAGAAAAGACAATGGAACCATTCTCGGATCTCATAATAAACCGAGAGACAGAACATAAAGTGCTCCTCAGTCTCTACCTCACGAAGATGGCAACGCTGGCAAATCCTATCCGACCAACTAATCTAGTGATTAGTCTCAATCAATGGTCTATGAGATCCAACTCTAAATCGGCCCAAGGTGATTCAAAGATTGTGCATCCAATAGAAAAGTGTATAACGGTGTTGAATAATGAGTCCATCTATCATAACCATGAAGTGCTCAACATAGAAGGCCATCATTGGATGCAATGCACCTAAAGGGTTTATCCAAGTGACCTGCACAAATTGCCTGTAGATATTCTCTCTAATGATCATGTCCATCTCCTATCATGTAGATAATAAGAGGTGGCCATGTGCATCAAAAGAATATCTAAATGGAGGGAGATGATCCATCAGTGCCAATAAATGCTAGGACATCCAAGAACCTAGCATACCAACATTAACAACAAAGCAAAGAACTAATGGATGCAATGGACTCTAATGAGTGGTATGCCAAGTAGGTGACCAATTATATCACTTTGTTGTATTGGCAAAACTCTAAATGTCGTGCAAGGGTGAGATGAGACCAAAAATCGTCTCAAGCCAAAAGTGATAAGCATGTGAATTTGTAAGCCCTAAGTGATTGTTGTCCTATATTTCTCTTAATTAAATAAAGCATATATGAATTTATTCAAACCCAAAAATAAGTATTATGAACATGCAACAATCACACATATAAATGAAAAGTGGACAACGAAAGCATATACATGATACACCAATAATTACACCCTCAAATCAGTGTTTCATTTAAATATTCCAAGCTTACAAGAAAACCTTCACAACTTGTCAAACTAACAGTTCTACAGTGCACACACAAAATCAGATCTACACTTACTAAGATAAATCTATATACTATTCAATTGAGAATTTGCCCTACTTAAAATGTTGTATAGTATTGTCTGGATAATACTTTGGCCTACTTCTCCACCTTAGCTCCTCTCCTATGCTATGAATATGCTCAAATGATCTCCCTTGATCTCTAGAGTCTTCTTGGAGTACAAAATGTGTTCGTTCAACCTCTCCCATCTTTTCCTACTTATGCTTTGAAAGAGATAACTAATCCCCTTAATCCTAGCAACTAGTTTACTAGATCTTAGAAACTAATCTCCTTAATCTTAGCAACCACCTTATCTCAACAATGAGGTGTATGGCTAAGATTGGATCAAATCTAACTCACTAATATTCTAAAATATCTAGAATATTCATTAGATTTCTAAGGCTAGGAGAATAAAGGAAATTTGACTTTCACTTTTTTTTATTTAAGTGAAATTATGTAATATCCCGGATTATAATATTGCCTAAATTTCTCAGAAAATTGCTTGAAAAAATTTACCATAAATTTCTCCAAGCAATTGCAGAATAGGCACCATGAAATTGCGGCAAAAATAAAATATATTTGCAAAGTGAAAACCAAAAGTGTTGCAAAATCATAAGAAAAACACAGCTTTATTTAATTACTAAATATGAGATTGCATAGACATAGCTGAGATGAATAAACTGGCCTCCAAAAATAATCTGCTTCAATGTAAAATGGCCTCCAAAACTGACTGCAGAATCAATAAGTGCACCTGTGAATTATGGATGAACTCACCAAGGGAAGAAATGGGTTCTCACCCACTCACTAAATCACCCAAGGGTTTTCATCCTGGGGCTCCTAAAGCAATGAACTAAATTCTTCAATCTACACGAAAGACAGATACTCAAAACCAAGATGTCCTAAATGATCTTCTCCTCCTCTTTTCAAAGGCCCAATAGATAGATTTCCAATCTTCTAGAAGTATTTTATTTTATTATTTTATTATTATTCTAAAAGCTCCCCTTTATCTTCACCTTAAGTGACTTTTTAATTTATTTAAGTCATTTTTGGCCTTTTGCCCTTAATTAATCTTTTCCCCTTTTAATTAAGCGACTAATTAAAGTCGTGTTTAATATGGGAAAATGGTAAATCGCCCATAATACTCTCTAGCCACCGGAAGTCATTTCTCAGCATCACATATTGTAGATCTTCTCGTTCTGGTTCCAACAAGCTATTACACTAAGGTGTTATGTCAAATATTCCTCCTAGAATGCCACCTTAAGCATCATTGATTAAGTTAAGCTCAATAATAACACCGTTTTAAGGGAATTATCATAAAGCAACGGAGCCAAAAAACGAGTTGTGTGGAACTTCTCATGATGATGAAGATGCCAAGTGAATGTTGTTGGATCCCATAAAAACTCCTCAAACCCCCTCCAGGAAACCTGATAACAAAATCGTGCTCCTGTGACTTGGCCATCACGTACCATGAAAATTCATCCTAGTTGTACTATAGAGGAAACAGAAACTAGGGACATTACAAATTACAAGATGGTATTATTTCCCACTTTCACTGAGTGGTCATTGTTGCCACACAATCTAGCAGGGCCCTAGGAAGGGAACCTATAAGACAACTACAAGACCAAATGACAACAATGGGACAAAGACTCACTATCACCTCAATCAATGTCCCCTGCTCTTTACAGACTTTTACCAATGGGAAGAGTCTCGGTTTCCAAAAATCACTTGTAATGATAATGTCAACGACAAGGTGCAAAGTGATTCCCAAAGCCCGTTCAAGGAGAGACTCAATTAGAGCTCAATACATCAAAGAAGCTAAAGGTTCTCCAAGAAAGACCTAGGAGGAAAATCTAGACATAGGGTTTGAGATAGTCAATGATGATGAGTATGCCTAAGGTCACGACTTTCAAGATGGGATAGGACCTCTCAAGAAGCTTTGCAAGGTGATTGGATACCTTAAATGGGCTTTTACTCTACTTGAGAGACCTAATTTAGGGCTTACACTGGACCTAGGGTTTTTAGGATATACGTGGGAAGAACTTCCTCCAAAGTATTCACTAGGTCAAGGTAAGACAGAGGAAAGGGTCTCTTAGGGTTTATTCCACTAAATACTAAGTTTATAACACCCTCTAGAAAGCCACCTATCCAAGAGATTCAAGCTCAATTTCCCTTCTAGGGCACAAATAGGGCATCGAAGTTTATGGAGAATCCATTGTGGCAACTCAACCAAATTTTGAGATCCTCTAGAGAAAACACTAAGGAAGAGTCCTGTCCAAACAGATTACCAAAATTCCTTCTCTAATGAAATTCGCAAGATGCCCTAGCTAGCTGTATAAAGGAGAGGAGCCAAAAATTTAGAGGAGATAAAAGAAAGAGAAAGGATGGGGTGATCACCAATGTTCATGGACCAATCCTTGATTCCCTTGGCTATGGAGTCTGTATTGACTTAAGATTTGCTAAATTCGTCCTCAAGGAGGCTAAAGATCGATGCCCTAGCAACTAAGTTTTACCATTTACCCACCCAAGATCTATGGACTTTCATGGAAGAAAACAATTTCAATCCACTATGAACATTCATCTAATTGTCATACAATGAGTAACGTGCAATTTATAGCCAAACAATCTTTTTACAATGACATTCAACAAAATAGCACTTACAAGATGACAAAAGATATATCCAACCATAGATCAAAGAAGTAGATCCAAGAAAGATCAAAAATCTAGCTTCCAAAGATATCAAAATGCATCAAAGAGTCTCTAATTCGTCCAAGAAAAGAAGCGTGAAATTATTGTTACACGAGAAGTCCAAGTGATGATGATGTTCTCTCACAATGAAAGCTAGTTCTATTTATATCAGACCTTTAATGTTGAAATATGTAACTAGGTTCGGTCTTCATAATGGCATATGTAATCGTGATTTTATATATTTAATGAAAAGAGAAAAATAAAATTATTATTTGTGTTCATGAGGCATGGGTTTCATGCTCAAGGGAAACTTATTATTAGGTCAAGCACCCATTGAGTGCTTATAGGTTTGTCATAAAGTCAATTAAGTCATTGTCATGTACTGAAGACCCACTTGAGCATGTTACATATTGTAAAGAAAAATTTATTGAGTCAAAATAGAGTCAAAAGACCCTCCAAGACCTCATCATGGCACAAAGATCAAGTCGGCCTACATGAAGGGACAAGTCGGCCTCAAGATAGCAATTCGTACCCCTCACAAGCCTATAAATAAGAAGGAATTCGACCTCATTTGCACACTCACTCAAGCAAGTTCGATCTCCTCAAGATAGAAGCTAGAAAAGGACGAAGAAGAAGAAGAAGATCAAGATTGAAGTTTTTGGGCCTCTCTCTCTCTCTCTCTTTCGTTAGGGTTTCTACAGTTTTTGGGCTAGACGAAATTCTGAAGTTGCATCGAAGTTGTGAAGCTGCAAGGTCGAAGTTGTGAAGCTGCAAGGTCGAAGCTATGAAGCTGCAAGGTCGAAGTTGTGAATGTTGGGTCCCTATAATACTAGTAATTACCCCATTACTATTGTAGTTATACCCCTTATTTATATTGTTGTGCCCCTATTACCCCCATATTGTTATTTCTGTGCCCCATAGAATCCCTCTATTGTTATTTTTGTGGCTTTATATTATTATTGTTAGGTCGGCTGGATTATATTGTGACTCCTTAGACTCCTATATATAGAAAGGAGGTTTTGTCATTTGTATCATCCAAGAATTGTTCATTTATGTAATGTAAAGGAGGTTGCCCCCTCGAAGAGGCTGAATTCTAAGGCGTGGATCTCTCTTTTCTATCTTTTTGTGAGCTGGTTTCATAACATTTGGTATCAGAGCTTTGGATTCTAGGGTTTCGCTGCTCCAAACAGGTCATCGTGGCATTTTCGCTATAACTTTTTTTCTGTGACGTTTCAGAAGTCGCAAAAAAAACCCATTTGAGAAGAAATCGCGCTGAACCTTGGGTCCGAATTTCAGAGCTTTTCGCGCGATATTTTCGGAGATATGATCTGAGGAAGTTGGTCTTTTTGCAGACTCCTGAATTACATTCAAAACAGGTGACCTGGGGAAAATCGTCATAACTTTCTCTCTGAGGATCGGATTGAAATTTCGTAAGAAGGTACAGAAAGAGGACGGACTGTAGTTTCTTTTATATATTTTTCAGAGTCAAAGGTTGAAACAGTGACACGTGGCACGTCATACAAGTTCGCTCTACTGAACTAGTCTATAATCAAGTCACTGTGGGAGATTTGCATAACTCTTTCTTGGAGAATCCAATTTGGATCAGACTTGTGGCATTGGAAAGAGGACATAGAAGGCTACTACAGGTCACAATTTCAGAACTGGATGATTCGAAATTACAGAGATACATCAGATTCAATATCAGGCTTCTACAAAGTGAAAAAAGGTGTGTAGTTTTTTTTAATTTTTGCATAAGCTTGGTTTGAAGGAATTCAAAGGGCATAGTAAAGCATTATTATCGGTAACTGATGCCCCGAGGAAAGAAAATGCAAACACCTAGTAAGGAACCTGAAAGCTCTAGCATGACTCATGAAGAAGAGGAAGAAATGCTACATGATATATCAAAATTACAAGAACAAGTGCAACAAATGTCACGCTCACAAAAGCTAACAGAAGCTAAGATAAGTGGCGTGGAATCTAAGATAAATGGCGTGGAATCTAAGATAAAGGGCATGGAAGCTAAGATGGAGGATTCAATGGAAGAATTGAAGAAGTTGCTACAAGAAAGGGTCACTAATGGTGAAAAGGTAGTAAAGGAAACTCATGATGAGAACAAAAGAAATGTTAATCATGATTCCATAGACTCTAATGTTGGATCGAAGACTCACCATGTTCCAAAAATCGATATGAGGAAGTTTGATGGCAAGGATCCCGCCACATGGATATTACAGATGGAGCAATTCTTCGATCTCAATAATGTGCAAAACACACAAAAGGTACGTATGGCAACTTTATATTTGGAACCAAATCAGTTTGTATGGTATCAATGGCTTTGTTCTCGTAAACAATTTATCACTTGGGCAATTTTTACGGAAGAATTGATAGCACATTATGAGGATACAAAAAGCAACACTTTTTTTAGCCAATTGATAAGTCTCAAACAAAAGGGTTCAATAATGGAGCACATTGAGGAGTTCCAAAAATTGAACATAAGGGTAAAAGATATTCCAGAGGAGCATAGGATTGATGTGTTCATAGGGTCTTTAAAGGATAATATCCAACATGATGTGCGCCTTTGGGAACCTGATTCATTAGAGAAGGCATTCAGGTTAGCAAGAAAAATGGAAAGCAAAATTATGGCAACTAGGAAGCATACCATTCACAACTATAAAGACGGAAGTGTTGTTGCCCATAGTCTTCCACAACCTACAAGGTTGACACCACAACAATTGGAAGAAAAAAGAGCAAAAGGGCTTTGTTACAATTGTGATAGCAAATACACAAAGGTCATAAGTGTGCTGAGAAGAAATTATTCTACATAGATTGTGAAGAGGAAGAAGAAAAGGAGCAAGAAAGGTCAAAAGAAGAGGATATATTCCAGGAACAAAGCCTAGATGAAGAACAAATAAATCCGACCATATCTTGTAATGCATTGGCGGGAATTACCACTCCTCAAACCATCAAGATAGAAGGACAAATCAAGAAGAAAAAGGTAATAGTGTTGATTGATTCAGGAAGCACCCACAATTTTATTCATTGTAGGGTAGCAAAAGAATTGAATTGCTTCCTATATCCAGCACCAGAGTGTCAAGTGATGATTGCAAATGGAGGAACAATAAATTGTTCTGGAAAGTGCCATAATATCAAGCTATCCATGGGAGAATATGTATTGACTAGCCCAATGCTTTCCATTCCAATGGGAGGTGCTGATGTTGTACTAGGAGTCCAATGGCTACAATCCTTGGGTACAATAGCTTTTAATTTTCAAGAACTTTTCATGAAATTTTCTGTGGAAGGAAAGGAAGTTGAATTAAGGGGTATTGCAGGGAAACCAGGAAAGATAATCAGCTCTAATGGCATGACAAAGCTTCTAAAAAAGGAGCAAAGAGGTGTAATTGCACAATTATGTTCGCTAGATGTTTCCACATTGGAATCATCTATTTCTCCAGATCTCCAAAAAGTCCTGGACAATCATTCCAAGGTATTTGAGACTCCCAAAGGTCTCCCACCTATGCGTGATCATGATCATGCTATTCATCTGATTCCAGGAAGTGTTCCTCCAAACATCAGGCCGTACAGATATCCATATGTCCAAAAAAGTGAAATTGAACGTATGGTTGCAGAAATGCTAGAGGCTGGTATAATTCAACCGAGTCAAAGTTCTTTCTCAGCTCCAGTAGTATTGGTGCACAAGAAGGATGGATCATGGCGCATGTGTCCAGATTATAGGGAGCTCAACAAGCTCACTATTAAAGATAAGTTCCCCATTCCTGTCATTGATGAATTACTGGATGAATTGCATGGATCAATTTACTTCACCAAGTTGGATCTTCGTTCGGGATATCATCAAATCAGAATGAAGATTGAAGACATTCCGAAAACGGCATTTAGAACTCATGAGGGTCATTATGAATTTTTGGTCATGCCTTTTGGCCTTACCAATGCACCTTCAACATTTCAAGGTTTGATGAATTCAATTTTCAAACCATTCCTTAGAAAATTTGTGTTAGTATTTTTTGATGATATACTAATCTACAGCAAGTCTTGGAAGGATCATGTTGAACATGTTGACAAGGTGCTACAACTATTGGAGGAGAAACAATTATATGCAAAAAGATCCAAATGTTTCTTTGGAGTCCAGGAGGTGGAATATTTGGGTCATATTGTATCTCATGAAGGAGTTAAGGTAGACCCTAGCAAAATTAAAGCCATTAAGGAATGGAAAATCCCCACATCCATAAAGCATCTGCGAGGATTTCTTGGGTTGACAGGGTATTATCGCAAGTTTGTTAAGAATTATGGGAGAATAGCAGCACCTCTAACAACATTATTGAAGAAAGATTCATTTTCATGGACTCCGGAAGCAACAAAGGCCTTTGAACATCTTAAAGAGGCAATGTGCCAAGCACCGGTCTTAGCTACACCGGACTTCACAAAAACCTTTATTGTGGAATGTGATGCTTCAGGAAATGGAATTGGTGCTGTTCTAATGCAAGATGAAAGACCCATTGCTTTTGAAAGTCATCCAATCAAGGGAAAGTTTTTAAGCAAAGCTATTTATGAGAAGGAAATGTTGGCAATACTCCATGCACTTAAGAAATGGCGACCCTAAGTAATGGGAAGACACTTCAAGTAAAAACGGATCATGATAGCAATAAAGTCAATTAAAGTTCAAATCTCATTGAGACAGAATAAAAATCATACTTAGTATAACTGACAAACAACAAAAATTAGGAGACAACTTCAAGGTAAAAACGGATCATGATAGCCTTAAATACTTTTTAGAACAAAGATTATCCTCTGAAGAGCAACAAAAGTGGGTCACAAAGATGTTGGGTTATGACTTTGAAATCATCTACAAAAAAGGGAAGCAAAATGTGGTGGCAGATGCACTCTCAAGAAAGGATGAGGATATGGAAGCATTGTTGTGTGCCATTTCTATTATCCAACCAGATTGGATAAACGAAGCAAGGGAGGAATGGAAGAATGACGAAGAAGTGTGGGCACTTATTCGAAAGCTACAACAAGATTCCAGTACTTCTGATACATTTAGCTGGAAAAATGATTCGTTATGGTACAAAGATCGCTTATACCTCTGTAAGAATTCCCAGCTAAAACAAAAGATTCTTATGGAATTGCACACTTCTCCCTTAGGAGGGCACTCAGGATTTTTAAAAACTTACCACAGGGTTAAGAAGGAATTTTTTTGGGATGGCCTTAAATCAGATATTCAAAAGTTTGTGGCGGAATGTTTGGTTTGCCAACAAAATAAAGTTGAAACAATTAAGACACCGGGTCTATTACAACCTTTATCCATTCCAAGCCAACGTTGGGAGGAGGTTTCAATGGATTTTATCACAGGTTTACCCAAGTCTGAGGGAAAGAGTGTCATCATGGTGGTAGTTGACAGACTTACCAAGTATGCACACTTTTGTGCATTATCACATCCATTTAAAGCCAGTACAGTTTCTACTGCATTTATGGAAACAGTTCAAAAGCTACATGGAAACCCAAAGATTATTGTAAGTGACAGAGATCCCATTTTCACTGGAAATTTTTGGACAGAATTATTTTCTTGTCTTGGTACTCAGTTAGCTCATAGCTCATCTTATCATCCTCAATCTGATGGGCAAACTGAGATAGTAAACAAATGTTTGGAAGGATATCTTCGTTGCTTTGTATCTGATAAACAGACACAATGGGTCAAATGGTTGCCTCTGGCTGAATGGTGGTATAACACTTCCTTCCATACAGCAACAAAAATGACCCCATTTATGGCACTTTATGGGTATCAACCACCATCAATCACATCATATTTAAGAGAAAATTCTAAGGTTCAGGCAGTGGAACATCACATCGAACATCAACAACAAGTCCTCCAACTCTTAAAGGATAACCTCGTGTTGGCACAAAATAGAATGAAACAACAGGCAGATCAACATCGCAGTGAAAGAAGTTTTGATGTAGGTGATTGGGTATTCCTACGGCTACAACCATATAAGCAAATGTCCCTAAAGCAAGCTAAGAAGGATAATAAATTATCACCAAAGTATTATGGTCCGTACAAGGTGTTGGAAAAGATTGGTACTATGGCATACAAATTGGAGCTTCCTGCAGCTTCTCGATTGCACCCAGTTTTCCATGTTTCATGTTTAAAGAAGGTTATAGGCGACAAGCTCCCAGTTCAAACAATATTGCCAGAACTTGACGAGGAAGGAAAAATTATATTGGAACCGGAAGCAGTCACAGAAACAAGAACTCGACAGCTACGAAATCGATCAATTTCAGAGTATCTTATCAAGTGGAAGAACTTATCCGCTGAAGATTCCACATGGGAGGATGAGAATTTTATGCAGAAGTATCCAGAACTGCTCAAGCGTTGAGGACAACACTTTTTTGAAGGAGAGGGGCATGTTGGGTCCCTATAATACTAGTGATTACCCCATTACTATTGTAGTTATACCCCTTATTTATATTGTTGTGCCCCTATTACCCCCATATTGTTATTTCTGTGCCCCATAGAATCCCTCTATTGTTATTTTTGTGGCTTTATATTATTATTGTTAGGTCGGCTGGATTATATTGTGACTCCTTAGACTCCTATATATAGAAAGGAGGTTTTGTCATTTGTATCATCCAAGAATTGTTCATTTATGTAATGTAAAGGAGGTTGCCCCCTCGAAGAGGCTGAATTCTAAGGCGTGGATCTCTCTTTTCTATCTTTTTGTGAGCTGGTTTCATAACAGTGAAGCTGCAAGGTCAAAGCTGTGAAGTTTCCTCTAGATCGAAGTTGTGAAGCTGCTAGGTCGAAGCTGCTAAAGCTGCATCAAGGTCGAAGTTGTGAAGCTACTAGGTCGAAGTTGTTGAAGCTGCTAGGTCAAAGTTGCAGAAATTGTTGCTGGGGTTGAAGTTGCTAGAGAAGTTGCTAGAAGGTCGAAGTTTGTTGCTAGAAGTTGTGTAAGGAAAGCTCATCAAGAAGGAAGGATGACTTGGTCTTGGAGGGTCTTGGTCAAGGGTCATAGGTCTTGGAATTCGTCAATTGAAGTTCTATAAGAAGAGAAGGATTTTGGTGGGTTTTCCTCTAGTTGGAGAGGTTTTGGCCCTGGTTGATCGCCTATATCTTGTGTCCTATTGTCTCATTGTTTTTTATGATTTGGTCGCTATTTGATGATAGAGAACACTGATAATAATAAAGGAAAGAAGAAGTTAATCAGGTAAAGCAAAAAGACATCACAAGCAGTTATCAAAGTGAGAGTAATCACCTACACTTGTTGCCCCCTAGATTTCTCAACATAAAAAAGGTTGAATTCCTATCCTAAGCCCCTAACATTATTTTAATGTGCAAAATAACAAGGCCTTGGTGACAAGCCCACCAAGTAGCTTCATAATTATGAATAAACCATCTAATAGTAGGACAAAAATGATACATCATGATGAGATGAGGCCGCTAGAAGGCTGAGTTGAGTCCTCAAAGTGCCAAGATGAGGGAATGGCTCCATAAATGATGTATAAGGCAATGGCCCTTTAATTTGCATGTAAGTCATCATGTGCTGCTCCAAAGTGGCTCTGGGGCACAAATATTGGTCTCATAGGTCTCCTGGTGAAAGATACGCCTATAGATTGCTCTGAATGAGGGCACTGGCAATCGTGCTTACCCTCCCATATCTCAAGGATGAGACAAAACTCCTCTGGTCCTCGAATCAGCTGCCAAACCATGTGTACACTGCTAATCCGATTGGGGGCAATGCAGGGCTAAGTGCATCATCTCGCGAATAATATGGGGCAATGAACAAGTTGTTAAAGGTGTTGAGGGTGCCCATTGTTGATTTTGGGTAGCATCCGATGTGCTCTAGCCTTGAAAATTGGTGGAGAGGCTAAGGCACATGAGATCTCCAAGACGCTGAAATCGTTTGGAGAAACACTACCCGGATGAGGAGTTATTAAATAATTAATATTTTTAATGGGTTCCTAAGTCTAAACTTAGGAAAATAAAAATATTAATGTGTATTAATAAAATATGGGTGAGAAAGTTCTAAGTGACAAGGATCAAGCTAGTTCTAATCTTAGCCGTTGATTAGGGACTTAATCTCGGTCGTTGATTCGTCAACAGGAAAAGTATAAGAGGAGGCTTGAGGGTCAGTTGGAGACACACCAAGTGATCAAAGAATTCGATTTTCTAGGGCGAGGTTTGCTGAGGAAATCGAGTTAGTGATCAGAGTTGCAGTGAGGGGCAATTTAGCAAGGGATTTTCATCCGAGGCTGAAGAATACATAGCAGAGAGGCAACACAGTGCCGAGAGAGACAGCGCAGGCCCTAGAAGGGTTGACACAGAGGCTGAAGAGCTGACGCAGAGGACGTAGAAGGCTAACGCAGGTGACGCAAAAGCCGTAGAGGCTGACGTTGGGCCTCAGAGGCAGCGCTGGGGAGATTCTATGGGGCAGACTGGGAGTAGATCAGCAGATTCTAAACCGGGAGAGGGTGACGCAGCTCCTGGAGGAGTGACGCAATTCCAGAGCAGTGCTTGGAGCAGCTTTCATTGTCCAGCATAGGGAATAACCAGAGTCGTTGTGGGGTTTGATCATCCATTTGTTGATTTGTTGGAATATCTATCTCCGGATAGAAGTACTACTGACAAGGATATTCTCTGTTGGGTGAGCCATTTCTGGCACCTAGTTGTATTCATGAAATCTGCTTAATAATACAAACCCTCTATATGTTGCATCGATTTTCCCGAATTGGGTTTTTCCAGAGACTATTGTCCAAAAATAACGGTGTCCCTCGTGTTATTGTCTTTGTTTATTGCAGTGTATGATCTGTATATTGCAAAAGTGTTTACTTCAATATTTATGTAATTAAATAACTTGTTAATGTAAAGAACAAGTAGGTGATTGTAAACCAATAATTGCAGTAGGGGTTTCTGATGTGTTAGATTCAGGAATTTTCACATGGTATCAAAGCGGTTGCAGATCATAGGAAACTAAAGACACCAGCCAAGAAATCTGAGAGTTTGCAGCAAAGAAGCAGTTGTCCCGAGAGACAGCGTTGTTCCAGAGCCGGAGAGGTAGAAGGAGGAGTGACACAGTGCAGAAGAGGTGACGCAGAGGCTCACACAGTGCCTGCGTCAGCATTCTGAACCGGGAGAGGAAGACGCAGTAGCTGGGAGGATCCCACACAGTAGTTGCGTCAGCGATCAGGGCCAGCACAGAGGCAGAGAAGGGCAGATCAGGCTCATGAAGAGCCACGTCATCTTTCTGAGCCTGGAAGGATCAACGCAGTTTGTGGGGAGGAGCAGATTTAGCCCATGCAGAGATTGCACAGAGCCTGAAGGGCTCATATTCTTCGAGTTGCCAGGGCTAAGGGAGCTGTGCAGACTTTGATTTGAGGAGTTGGTGGGACATTATTTCTGTCAATGCAGAACAGTGTCTAAGGAGACTAAACAAAGGTAGAGGGAAGCATTACCTCGACAGATTTCTAGCCAAGAAATCTAGATTTGGGTTGCAGCAGCAAAAGAGAATTGGAGAGGAGTGATTTGACGATTGGCTGGAGGATTTCCAAGAGGGAAATCAAGACTCAGAGGGAGTCTAGAGGAGAGGAGCAGAGATGGCAATGAATGGGTTGAGGGATCGAGACAGATTGGACAGAGCATCCAATTTTGTCATCTAGAAGACCAGGATCTTGGCAATCCTAGACAAACATCGCATCAAGGACTATGCCTTGAAGGTTGTTGCTGAACCGATCGACTCTGATCCAGCTTCAACTGTGTGGAGCAGGGACATTATGCCTCTTAGTGCCCCACGAAGAAAGGCAAGGGAGAAGCTTCTGAATCAAAGGCTACTCCAACAAAGGCGGAGAAGGATGTCGAGACTGATGACAATTGTGCCATGAGTGCTCATGCGCCTCTAGAGAAGAGGTGGGGAGACTTGGAGCTGTAGTCGAGAGGACTACAGAAAGGGGGCAGGATCCTTGAGGTGCCCAAACTCTTGGATCACATCCGGCTACGGGAGCCCTTAAAGACAGTAGCATGATGACAAGTGTCGGGTGGAGCAAGGTGTGATGGAGCGGCAAGGCAGTGCTAGAGTGCAGAAGTCTGTAGCAGCGCAATGGAGGTTGCAGCAGTGCGAGAGGCACAGAAGAGGTTGCAGCAGCACAGTGGCAACAGAGGGAGCATAGGATAGCAGCAGAGGTAGCTTCAGCATCACAAGGCTTCCAGACTGACCAGGATGTCAGTGTTTGGGTGAAGTCAGTTACTTACTTCTCAGTAACTGAGTTGCAGTGCAGCAATTAGCAGTGGCAGTGCTATGGGCAGCATGATGCAGCATGTTGAGAGGGAGCTGCAGTACAGATGTAGCAGTGGCAGTGGCAGTGTCATGGGCAGCAGTACAGGAAGCAGCAGTGCACTGGATGTGGTGCCGCAGGCCAAGCATTAGCACAGAGGACTGATGCGGAGGATCAGTGTGATGCTTTTATGATGAAGCATTGCTAGAGCACATTCCTCGCTAAGAGGAAGTGTTGATTTTGGGTAGCATCGGATGTGCTCTAGCCTTTAAAATTGGTGGAGAGGCTAAGGCACATGAGATCTCCAAGACCCAGAAATCATTTAGAGAAACTCCACCCAGATGAGAAGTAATTAAAATAATTAATAATTTTAATGGGTTCCTAGGTCTAAACTTAGGAAAATAAAAATATTAATGTGTATTAATAAAATATGGGTGAGAAAGTTCTAAGTGACAAGGATCAAGCCAGTTCTAATCTTAGCCGTTGATTAAGAACTTAATCTCGGCCGTTGATTCGTCAACAGGAAAAGTATAAGAGGAGGCTTGAAGGTCAGTTGGAGACAGACCAAGTGATCAAAGAATTTGTTTTTCTAGGGCGAGGTTTGCTTAGGAAATCGAGTTAGTGATCAGAGTTGCAATGAGGGGCAGTTCAGCAAGGGATTTTCATCCGAGGCTGAAGAATACATAGCAGAGAGGCAGCGCAGTGCCCAAAGAGACAGCACAGGCCTTAGAAGGGTTGACGTAGAGGCTGAAGAGCTGACGCTGAGGACACAAAAGGTTGACGCAGATGACACGGAAGCCGTAGAGGCTGACGCTGGGCCTCAGAAGCAGCGCTAGGGAGATTCTATGGGGCAGACTGGGAGCAGATCAGCAGATTCTAAACCAGGAGAGGGTGACGCAGCTCGTGGAGGAGTGACACAGTTCCAAAGCAGTGCTTGGAGCAGCTTTCGCTGTCCAACATAGGGAACAACCAGAGTCACTGTGGGGTTTGATCATCCGTTTGCTAATTTACCGGAATATCTGTCTCCGGATAGAGGTACTACTGCCAAGGATATTCTCTGTTGGGTGAGCCATTTCTAGCACCCTAGTTGTATTCATGAAATTTGCGTAGTAATACAAACCCTCTATATGTTGCACCGGTTTTCCCGAATTGGGTTTTTCCGAGGACGATTGTCCAAAATAACGTTGTCCCTTGCGTTATTGTCTCTGTTTATTTCATAGTATGATCTGTATATTTGTGAAGGCTGCAATAGTGTTTACTTCGATATTTATGCAATTAAATAACTTGTTAATGTAAAGAACAAGTAGGAGATTGTAACCCAGTAATTGCAATAGGGGTTTTTGATGTGTTAGATTCAGGAATTTTCACAGATATGAGATAATGCTCTATCACATGACAAAGTCCCATGGCTCTCAACAAGTGTCAATATGATCCTCTGGTGGGCTTGGGCCCTAGTTAAGTTGCCCAACCCATGATGAAACCACCTGCAAATTACACATTAGATCCAATGTGTCTCTTCACCATCAGGTACAATAATTCAGTAGTGCATCTAAGTGAGACAAGCTTGTTAATCAAGGGCATAAATGAGACTTGATAATGGGCTTCCCTTCCAAATTTGGGGCTTTGAGCAGGTAATAGTGTTACCTCCCTAGGTAGGAGTGGCTAATAAACAACCCCATTAGGTGTTCCCAGCCCCTAAAGAGAAAGACATGTCCAAGGTAAATCCTTCAAGTGATACGGGTCATGTGGATGATGATGAGGTGGATTGGGACACAGGGGTCTCAAGGTCAAATGCCATGGTTTCAAGGATGGTAATGATGAAGGACGTCCACACATTTGGGTGTATACATGTAGGAAGGAGCAATAGTGGTACATGAGTTACCCGAGCCTTTGTTTTTCCACTCTTCTTCATTTGCCTTTTGCCTTTTCTTAATTTGCTTTTTATTATACTACTCGAGGCTCCAGGGGATGAGAGTCTGATGGGTATGATATAAGCAGTGATTACCCCCTTAAGGTGGGGTAGTTCATCGCCTACTAGGGGTCGGGACATGCATGGGTTCCTTAATGATGCGAGGGGCACTCAAGGGGGGCCTAGGAACCAAGGTGATCACCATAATGATAAGAGGTAGAGCTCATGTTCGGCTTTTTCCCACACGCTAATATAGTGTCTTGACCATCTTTTGCATTTTGTGGTATTATTTCCTTTTGTATGTGGCCATGATATGCTTTTAATCTTTTTTTTAGCTGCATCAACCTCTGGGGCAACATTCTAACCCTGACCCAGACATGTGGACAAGGGGAGGGGGTAGTACTAGAGCCTTGTGGACCCAGAGAGGGAAGATGATGAAATAGGGCATGTAATGCATGGAGGGGAGTGAAAAATATGAAATGGGAAAACGGGACCATGCTACCAAAATCGAGGTTTCCCAAGTAGTGCCCATCCTGAAGCTATAAGCCAATAGGGGAGATCCCACGGGACTAGGGTTGAGGATTAACCCCCCATTTAAGGTGAGGGAACAAGACTACAGTCAAAACCCTTCCTCCTTCCAAGTCACCCAATAATCCATACCCAATGTGCCCAAGGAAAAACAAGCATAAGCACTTGATTGCACAATGAAAGACATACCTTTAGGATTGGATGGCCCACCTTCAAACATACGCTCTCGATAAATGGGCAAGGGGACATATGACTAGCTTAGGGAGCAGAGATCAACTGGCACAATATCAGCTACATTGGTGGCTGTCAGGGGCTGTTGGTTGTCGACTAAAGACAAATCTAGGAGAAAATTTCTCCTATGGGGTCACCCATTGGTGGTGGGTAACATCTGGCTCCAACTGGGACATGAGCTCTTTGTAGAGTGCACAAACCATGTACTCGAATGGGAGGTCATGAGAACACTAACAATCCTCTGGGACCGCAAATTTGTATCTTGCACATCACAAACAAATGTTGGAAGCATTTGTTCTTGGCGTACCTTTATCGCCCATGTTTTCATCAAATAAAACCATACAAAAAATCAAATCTATTCTAAGATGCAAATTTAATCTAAATGCATCTATTCTAGCATGAGAACATGACATGATGATGTTAGCTATGCAAAAATCAACATGTAATGCATACTACTCTAACATGCATATAATATACAATGTCAAGTATCCAAGAAAGGGGTGAGATGACTCGCCTTGACCGGATTAGGCCAAAGCTCGTCATCAAGTCTAGCAATGTAATAGTATCCCTCACCAACCTTACCATGGATCTTGACGGGCACGGGATTTTTATCTACCAACACTACCTCCCCAACCTTAAACTCCTTCCTAGGTTTTTGCACCCACTTCTTCTTATGCTTGTGTTCTTTGGGGTCAGGTCTTTTTAGGATACAGACCTCTTGGGAAGGAAGGATGGGACTAGGATCCTTGGATTCAGGCAACCTATCAGGATAAGGAAGAAGGCCAAGTTCCTCAACATGAGTTGGAAATTGGAGCTCCCTGTAAAGAATGAATGGGGTCCCATCAGGCTGTGGGATAGTGGCATAAGATAAATCCATTTGAAGTTGACCTCCTATAGTGGCACCCCATTTTCTAGACAACAACATTCCCCACACATCAGGTATATCGATAACCACAACGTCCATAAGCAAGGATATGTCTTCATTCATGGCCAAAGCTACTTTGAGGTCCTTAATAAGGCCCTCAACGAGAATGGATCTAGAATCAAAGCCACATACATTCTTATACTTTTGGGTGATACTTAACTTGAGTTGTTTCATGACCTTTAGTGGCATGATATTGGCAGAAGCCCCTAAATCCAACATACAATTGTGGAGGAGAAGGTTATTTATGGTCAAGGTCAATAAGAATGGTTCATGGCCAGGATTGGTCTTAGTGAAGTGGATGTTTTGCAACATGATAGGTGGGTCCTCTTCCTCAAGCCCTAAAGCTTTCTTTACTTGCCATCTTTGGGATGGGATCTTTACAATCTCCTTTATAGGAACTTGCATACTCATCTTACTCACAGCAACACCCACATCAATATCTAATTCAACTTCTTTACCTTTGGCTTTGTGCTTGGGTTCCCCTTTGGGAGGATCCTTTTTGGTGTTATTCTTCTTAGGGGGGTCCTTAGGAGGGATATCCTTCCCATTTGATGTATTAGAGCTTGAGGAGGATTCTTTGTCATTCTTCCTAGAATATTGCAACCCTTTAAATCTTCCAGTATCCTCATTGTTCAAGATAGGTTCATGTTGTTCTTCCTTAAGTTTCACTTCACTGATTTGAGGATGCATATATGTACCACCTAACATAATGTTGAAAGCTTGGGATTCATTGACCACATTCATTTGCTCACCACCCTCCTCATCTTCACTTTCTTCACTAGCACTATCACTTTGATAATCCTTGGAGGATGAGTCTTCTTGTCCCATGGCATTGGTTGGAGCTAAAGTATTGGGGACATTTAGTGGACCTTGCTTGCCTTCCTCATTATGTTTCTTGACAAAGGGTTTGTTCCTTGAAAGGAAAGTGGATCTTTGCCCCTTTTCAAGAGCGGTAAACTTATTCATATACATCTTGTCCCTAGCATTCATATCCTCAAAGAATTTGTCAATTTTCTTGAGTGCGGTGACTAGGGTTTCCTCAACTTGGTTCGTGGCCTTACTCTTTCTAGCTTCAATCTTAGCCTTGGGAAAATCAAATGTTTCAACATGAGCAGCATTTAGGTTTTGCTCGATTTCAATGGTCATTTCTTTTGCTTCGACAAGAGTATTTGGCTTCTTATCCCTAATTTGATATGTTAGGTGTCCTTGGACTACCTTAATGAATTTGTCTAGGATTTGGGCATCAATAGGTTTGAGGCAATCAGGGATATCCTTAACAATTCTATCAAACACCTGGATAAAATCTCTAACATCTTCATCTCTTTTCTTTTTCAAGTGGTAGAATTTTTCAATGACATAAGTCCCATCAACATCTGTGGCCCATCTTTTCTTGAAAATATCCTCAAATTGATAAAATTCACTAATACTAGTTGGAGGAAGACTAAGGTACCAATCCCTAATGTTCCCTTCGAAGGTCAAAGCAAATAACATCATCACTACATCTTCATCTTCGATCCCTTGAGGGCCCACTTCCCAAAGAAGTTTTCTACATGTGTTTCAGTATTTTGATCAGTACTCCCTCTAAACTTTGGTAGCCATTCATGATGCTTCTCAGGTAATGTGTGAGGAGCATCAAGAATTCCACTAAAATCTAGAGGTTTGAAAGCTACCACATTCCATCTCTTAGGCTTAGGGATTTGGGTTTGATTTTGATTTTGGTTAGTGTTGGTATTCATGTTGTCAAGAAAAAGGTGCCTCTCAACAAGGGGAGAATGCTCTCGTTGAATAGCCCTCTTAGTAGCAGCCCTGGTTGCAGGAACTATGTTTTCTTCATGATCTTCATACCCAAGCAATTTAGGAGTCGCCAAAAGAGGATCTATATTGTTGTTAAAAGAATCACCCCTTCAAATACTTAACCAAGGAAGTAGACCTGCTCCCCCCCCACCCCCGGCAACGGCGCCAAAAATGTTGCAACACAATCTAGCAAGGCCCTAGGAAGGGAACCTAGGGATAAGACAACTACTAGACCAAATGACAACAATGGGGCAAAGACCCACTATCACCTCAATCGATGTCCCCTGCGCTTTACGGAATTTCACCAATGGGAGGATTCCCTGTATGAGGAAAACACTTGTAATGATAATGTCAATGACAAGGTGCAAAGCGATTCCCAAGGCCCATTCAAGGAGAGACTCAATTAGGGCTTGATGCTTAAAAGAAGCTAAAGGTTCTCCAAGAAAGACCTAGGAAGAAAATCTAGACTTAGGGCTTGAGATAGTCAATGAGGATAAGTATGCCTAAGGTCAAGACTTTCAAGATGAGATAGGACTTCTCAAGAAGCTTTGCAAGGTGATTGGATACCTTAAATGGGCTTTCGCTCTCCTTGAGAGACCTAATTTAGGGCTTACGCTAGACCTAGGGTTCTTAGGATATACATGAGAAGAACTTCCTCCAAAGTATTCACTAGGTCAAGGTAAGACAGAGGAAAGGGTCTCTTACGGTTTATTTCACTGAATACTAAGTTCATAAGACCCTTTAAAAAGCCACCTATCCAAGAGATTCAAGCTAGGTTTCCCTTCCAAGGTACACCCAGGGCATCGAAGTTTATGCAGAATCCATCGTGCGAACGCGACCAAATTTTCAGATCCTCTACAGAAAACACAAGGAAGAGTCCTGGCCCTGCCCAAATAGATTCCCAAAATTTCTTCTCTAATGAAATTCACAAGATTCCCTAGCTAGTCGTCTAAAGGAGAGGGGCCAAAAATTTGAAGGAGAGAAAAGAAAGAGAAAGGAGGGGGTGATCACCAATGTTCACAGACCACTGCCTACTTCCCTTGGCTATAAAGACTATGATGATTTAAGATTTTCCAAATTCGTCCTCAAGGAGGCTAAAGATGGCCACCCTAGCAACCAAGCTTTAGCATTTACACACCCAAAATCTATGGACTTTCATGGTTGAAAACAAACTTCAATCCACTAGGAACATTCATCTAATTGTCATACAATGAGTAACATGTGCAATTTACAACCAAACAATCTTTTACAATTATATTCAACAAATTAGGGCACAATAGATTTAGCTAGTTGCAATAATTCCACACATTAGACATTATTCCAAGAAAAATCTTCAATAAAATAGCACTTACAAGATGACAAGAGATATATCCAACCATAGATCAAAGTAGCGCTAAGAAAGATCGAAAATCTAGCTTCCAAAGATATCAAAACGCATCAAGGAGCCTCCATTTCGTCCAAGAAAAGAAGTGCAAAATTCTTTTTACAAGAGAAGTCCAAGTGATGATAATGCTCTCTTACAAAGGGAGTTAGTTCTATATATATGAGATCTTTAAGAGGTCAAATTCTTATCCTAAGCCCCTAACATTATTTTAGTGTGCAAAATAACAAGGCCTTGGTGACAATCCCACCAAGTAGCTTCATAATTATGAATAAATGATCTAAAAGTAGGCTGACAATGATGACATCATGATGAGATGAGGTCGTTGGAAGGCCGAGTTGAGTCCTCAGAGTGCCAAGATGAGGGAGAGGGCTCCATAAATGATGTATAAGGGAATGGCCCATTAATGTCCATGTAAGTCATCATGGTGCTCTAAAGTGGCTTTGGGGCACAAATACTGGTCTCATGGGTCCCCTGGTGAAAGATAAGCCTAGAGACTGCTCCAAATGAGGGAATTGGCAATCGTGCTTGTCGTCCCATGTCTCAAGGATAAGACAAACCCCCTTTGGGCCTCGAATGCGCTACCAAACCATGTGTACACTGCTAAGCCGACGGGGGGCAATGTTGGTCCAAGTGCATCATCTCACAAATAATGTGGGGCAATGAACAAGCTATTCAAGGTGATGAGGGTGCCTATGATATGAGATAATTCTCTATAACACGACGAAGTCGCATGGCTCTCAATGCATCCCCTACAAGTGTTAATGAGCCCCAATTAAGTTTCCCAACACATGATGAAACCACTTGCCAATTACACATAAGATCCATTGTGTTTCCTCACCATTAGGTATAATAATTCATTAGTGCATCTAAGTGAACCAAGTTTCTTTAAAGGGCACAAATGAGACTTCATAATAGGCTTCCCTTCCAAATTTGGGGCTTTGCGCATGTAATAATGTTACCTCCCTAGGTAGGAGTGGCTAATAAACAAACCTATTAGGTGTTCCCAGCCCCTAGAGGGAAAGATATGTCCAAGGCACATCCTTCAAGTGACAATGGTCAGGTGGATGATGATGAGGTGGATTGGGACACAGGGGTTTCAAGGCTAAGTACCATGGGTTCAAGGGTGGCAATGATGAGGGATGTCCACACATTTGGGTGTATACATGTAGGAGGGAGCAATCATGGTACATGAGTTACCTCGACCTTTCTTTTTCCACCCTTCTTCATTTTCCTTTTGCCTTTTCTTGATTTTATTTTTATTATACTGCTTAGGGCTCCAAGGGATGAGAATGTGTTGGGTATCATATAAGCAGTGATTACCCCCTTAAGGTGGGGCAATTCATCGCCTATCAGGGGTTGACACATGCACAGGTTCTTTAATGATGCGGGGGGCACTCAAAGGGGTCCTAGGAACTAGGGCGATGGCCATAATGATAAGGGGTTGAGCTCATGTTTGGCAGCTGGCCTTTGCCCACACGCTAATATAGTGTCACTGCCATCTTTTGCATTTTGTGGTATTATTTCCTTTTGTATGTGGCCATGATATGCTTTTAATCTCTTTTATGTTTAGTTGCATCAACCTCCACAGCAACATTCCAAGCTTGACACAGGCATGTGGATAAAGGGAGGGGGGAGTACCTATATTTGTCTTCAACCAGTAGCCCCTCACAGCCACCAATGTAGTCAATATATTATGCTAGTTGATTTCCGCTCCCTGAGCCAATCACATGTCCCCTCGCCCATTTGTCGAGAGCATATGTTTGAAGGTGGTCCATCCAAATCCTAAAGGTATGTTTTTCATTGCGCAATCGAATGCTTATGCCTGTTTTTCCTTGGGCACTTTAGGTATGGATTATTGGGTGACTTGGAAGGAGGAAGGATTTTGACTGTAGTTTTGTTCCCTCACCTTAAATGGGGGGTTAATCCTCAATCCTAGTCCTATGGGATCTCCCCTATTGGCTTATAGTTTTAGGAAGGGCACTACTTGGGAAACCCTGATTTTGGTAGCGTAGTCCTGTTTTCCATTTCACATTTTTCACCTCCCTTCGCACATTACAAGCCCTAATTTCATCACCTTCCCTCTCTGGGTCCACATGACCACTGGGTCCACAAGGCTCTAGTACACCCCCTCCCCTTGTTAACATGTTTGGATCGGGCTTGAAAATGTTGCCCTAAAGGTTGATGCAGCTAAAAACAAAGAGGTTAAAAGCATATAATGGCCACAAGCAAGAAACAAAAGAAAAGAATATTATAAAATGCAAAAGATGGTTGAAACATTATATTAGCGCGTGGGCAAAAGTCAAACATGAGCTCTACCCCTTCATTATGGCCATCACCTTGGTTCCTGGGGCCCCATGAGTGGCCACTGCATCATTAAGGAACCCATGCATGTCCCAACCCCTGGTGGTCGATGAACTACCACACCTTAAAGGGGGTAATCACTACTTATATCATACACAACATGCTCTCATCCCCTGGAGCCCCAAGCAGTATAATAAAAGAAAATCAATAAAAGGCAAAAGGCAAATGAAGAAGGGTGGAAAAACAAAGGTTGGGGTAACTCATGTACCACGATTGCTCCCTCCTACATTTATACACCCAAGTATGTGGACATCCCTCATCATTACCACCCTTGAACCCATGGCATTTGGCCTTGAGACCCCTTGTGTCCCTATCCACCTCATCATTATTCACATGACCCCTATCACTTGAAGGATGTACCTTGGACCTGTCTTTCCCCTTAGGGGTTGGGAACACCTAATAGGGTTGTTTATTAGCCACTCCTACCTAGGGAGGTAACACTATTACATGCTCAAAGCCCCAAATTTGGAAGGGAAACCCATTATGAAGTCTCATTTGTGCCCTTGATTAACAAGCTTGGTTCACTTAGATGCACTAATGAATTATTGTACCTAAAGGTGAGGAAGCGCATTGGATCTTATATGTAATTGGCAGGTGGTTTCATCATGGGTTGGGCAACTTAACTGGGGCCCAAGCCCACCAAAGGATCATATTGACATTTGTAGGGGATGCGTTGAGAGCCATGGGACTCCATCATGTGTATTAGCATCATTTCATGCCATGGGTATCTTTAGAACCTTTAGCGATTTGTTCATTGCGCCACATTATTTGCGAGATGATGCACTCGGACCAACATGACCCAGCCAGCTTAGCATGAACAGGGAAATTGATCCAAGGTCCAGAGGTTTGTCTCGTCCTTGAGACACGGGAGGGCAAGCACCATCATCAGAGCCCCCATTTGAAGCATTGTACAAGCTTCTCTTTCACTTGGAGACCCATGAGACCAACAGATGTTCCCCAAAGCCACTTAGGGACCCATATGATGACTTGCATGGAATATTAGCGGTCCTCCCCTAATTTATTTTTATTGCAGCCCTCTCTATCATCATGGCACTTAGAGGACTTTGTTGACCACACTTTGTCAACAATCCATGAAGCAGAGTACAAAGCAACGGATAAATTTTTTTGAAGATCAAAGCCATCATTCAACATTAATTATGTTATTGTAAACCCAAGTTCTGCAAAATTATTGTAAATGATTCTAGTATGACTATAAAGCCATGTAATAATAACTAGATAAGCCTATGATTTTTGTCAAAGGATTTCATCCTAGGGAGTTTTTTAACCTCCCTGAATTATGTGTGTTTGTAAACACAAATAATCGACAGAGTTTTTCTCCCAGATATACCCCAAAGCTAGGGTGGAATTCGTTGACAAGGTCTTAGGTGAGTCCTAGTGTTTATCGAGTCTATGTATTTTTCATACTAGATCATATTGTGTCACAAAATTGGGTAGTGTCTTGAGGGTCTATGTCTAAATGTGTATTTCCCCTTCTAAGGGTTGAATTAATTTCTAATATCCTAATGTAAAAAATATTTTAGTGCATGGTTACCCATAGTTAAACACCATGGCTAAAGCATTTGAAGAAAAAAATAATTAATCCCCTCTAGAGTCAATTAACTAATTTTTTGGCAAAATTAAATAAAATCCTAAAAAAGAAAATTAATTAATTTTGAGTCAAAAAATAATTTGAGAGAAATTAAATTCTCTCCAAGTGGAAAATAATCAAAAAATCGTGGGTCAAAAAGAATTAATTTTTGGAGGTCCTCCACCAAGGGAAAAATGGATTTTTTAAGAAAATTTGACCCCTTGGACCTTGGTGGTTAAGTCAAAGTGAATTTTTTGAGGATATTAGTCCAAAATATTATTTTTTGGATTAATAAAAAAAGGGTTTTAAGAGAAATTCGAATTTTTCCTCAAAAATAAAAAATCAATGGTGGAGATCAAGTTATTTTCAAAGGAAGATCAACGAATGAGATTATTTTGACGAGGATCAAGCCAACTAGCCATTATTTCCACTTGGAGGGGTTTTCTTCTCTCATTTTCTATATAAGGAAGCTATCAAGCTCCTCATCTCATCTTTGGATGATGTAATCTGTAACACATGTATTGAGCCTTGCTTTGCTGGAATTGTATTTCTCATAATAGAAAGACTTTGGGGTTTCAATTCATGGTGTTCTTTTATCTGCTAATTTGTCGTATGTGCTAGTCATTTTTCATGCTCTATATTATACGCGTTATATAAATTTTATTTCATTTGTTGTAAGAGGGAACATCTATTGGTACAAATATCTTGCCTTAGTGTTGGGTTTAGATCTACATCTCTCATGATCTAAAAATTCATCTTTTAAGTTTGAATAGGGTCTACAAGTACGCTCGCCCTTGGTCTTCAAGTTCACAAACAGTGGAGGAGAATCGACTGTGTTTGGATTATGAGCTTTCATTTTGCAAGGTACTTTGCAAGAGGGTTTTGGCCGGTGATCCATTTACATACATCATTCATTTTAAAATCTCTCAAAAATTTAATCTCTTTCTCTTGTGCTATAACGAAATTTACATGCTAATAAGGGAAAATTTTATTTTGTAAATATTGTAAATATTTGTAAATAATTTTTTTTCTAACCCTTGTATTTTAAATCTAACCCATTTTTAAATTTTGTATAGCATTTGGGGTTTGGGATTTTAAATTTGAAATTTTTGTATATATTGGGTATTTGGGCTCTCCATTTTTTCATTTTGCAGGTGAGAAATCAAGCTCTTGAAGAAATAAAGGCTAATCTAGGCCCTTGAGGGTAAGATCTAGCCTCCCATCATTTCAGAAACTCAAAGATTAACCAGAAGAGGAAGTCGTCCAGCCCTTTGAAGGAGGGATTCATCATTTTTGGGGCATGTTCCTCTTGATTGCAGGGGTCTAAGTGCATTGGAGGCTAGCCGCAGCCCTAGTTGGGGGGATTTTCCCTAGCGGCAGCCCTTTTGAGGGCTCTTTACCTACCCGCAGACCTCTTGGAGGCTGGCCGCAGGCCCTACGGGCCTCCTCTTGCCCATCTACAGCCATTTGTGGGCTTTTTCCCCAAGTGGCACCCCTCTGGGGCTTAGCCACAGGCCTTAACGGCCTTCCCTTGACTTGTTGCAGGCCTAGACGGCCTCATTTAGGGCAGCCACGACCCTTAGTTAGTCTATCCCTCCTAGCCGCAACCCCTAGAGGGAGTTTACCCCTAGCCGCTGGCCTCTCTGGGCCTTCATCCCTTCATTTCAGTCATTTTTGGGCTATTTTCTGAGTTTGGCACTTAAATTTGACACTAACCTTTGTGGTTGCAGGCATGGGGTAAGTTTGGCAATTGTTTGTAATTGATTTCTATAATTTTGAGCCATAAATCTTGGGTTTCCTTGCTAACTATTTGTTTTACAGACTTACTAGCCTCTTTGGCAAGAGTTTCAAGGCCTAAAGTAGGTCACCAATCCATCAAAGCCCTAACCATAGTCATAAGGGGGCTGATCTATCCTATTTCAAGCTAACAAATTGTGTTGCAGGTGTTTGAAGAAGTTCTAGTCCATTGGAAAGTCAACTAATCATCAAACTAGGCCTCTAGGCCTAAGAATTTGGCTCTTCTACCCTCTTCCTCCTCATTGTTCTTACAATCAGATTTGAAGCATCATACTTACTGTAGCATAAATCTGATCTAAACATCCTAAAGAAGCCCTAAATTACCCTCACATAAGCCTATAATCATTGCACAATTGACCTCAATCGATAAATCAATATTTGTGCTCTTGTGTTATTAATTGCTATAGTGTTTTGGAGGTCTGATATATAACTTTCTGAGTCTGATATACATGCTACAGCAGTAAGGAAATACCTTAAAAAGCGCTTAAAAGTCATAAAGGTGTTTCTGTCTTTCATTTTGTCCTCATTTGCAAATGGGAAGTGGACCGTTCTTATAGCTTTTGGTGGCTTGTGTTGGGCTGATTGATAAACACAAAATATCATTGTTCATCTTGCATCATTTCACCCTCTTGCATTTTTGGCATTTGCATAGTGCATTTCACTTCTAAAAGTCACTGTTAGTAATCTCATCTCAAAGAAGATTCTGCTCTAATTAACTTGACATTGGCATTGTATTGGTTCAAACTTCATTGTGAAAGTGAAGGATATTGATATCACTTGGTTGAATCTTGCTCTTGTAAGTAAAAACACATTGGAATATTCTTTTGTAACCTATTGCTTCTAATTGATAAGTAACATAAGGAATTGGTTGCTAATTGGATAAGAGCATTATCTTGTTTAACAATGTTGTGATCTTATAATAATCTTGTGATATCATCTTCTTTGAGTGATATTGTGATCTCAATTTGATAATCCTATTACTAATTTTGTTTCGTATCAAGTGTAAAGGATTCATTGATTTGCTGCTCCTTGCTTCTCATTGGTTATTTATTTAGAGTACTTGTTATTTTAAGATTGCTAATCAAGTGATTTATTTGGGCACCCTAGTGATCTTGTTTCATTAACACAATGTCTTAAATCGTGATTGTTCCTAATATTGGTCTCTAAGTACTTTGTATTGGACATCATAACCATCTAATCCTAAGCAAGTTAACTTAAAGTACTTAAGAGGTCATTTGATAATCTCATCTAAGGCAATCATTCATAACTTGCACTTCATCCTAGGATTAGTTGTGCATTAATTAATTTACCTCCAAGCATAAGCTTGGTTGCAAGAAGATAGGACCACCTTTCTCACCCAACTTGTGAAGTTTAGACACTCACTTGTGGTTAACACGTTGACCTTGCAGTTGTCAATGACAATGACGGTGAAGGAAATCACTTGTAATGATAATGCCAATGACAAATTATGAAGTGATTCCAAAGGCCCATTCAAAGAGAGGCACGATAATGATTCAATGGTTCAATGAAGCTAAAGGCTCTCTAAGAAAGACCTGTGATGGATATCAAGAGTTAGGGTTCGAGATTTGTGGTGACAATAGGCTCGACTAAGATCAAGGCTCCAAAGGTGAGATAGGACCTCTCAAGAAGTTTTGTAAGATGGTTTGACACCTCAAATAGGCTCCTTGCTTTTCTTGAGAGACCTAGAAAGGGCTTACGCTAGACCTAGGGTTTTAGGGAGAAACGTGGGAATAGGTTCCTCCAAAGTATTCACTAGGTCAAGGTGAGAGAGAGGAAAGGGTTTCTAATGTTTTATTCTATCGAATACTAGGCTCATACCACCCTCAAAGAGGCCACCTATCCAAAGAAAACAAGCTAGGATCCCTTCTAGGGCACACCTAAGGCAAAAAGATTTGCGGAGAATTAACTTTGAGAATTCCACCAAAATTTGTGATCCTCAAGGGGAAACACTAAGGAAGAGTTCTATCCGAGTGGAATCCCAAAATTCCTCTTCCAAAGTTATTTGTGGAATATTCATGCCAAAAAACATATATATTCATGTGCATCCATATGAATCCAAACCATTATAGACAAATATGCAAAATCTCTCATATATATAGCAGGGGTGCATATACCCAAAATAGCACCAAGTGAAATCTATCTAGATGACCTCTGGAGTCCAAAAAAATCATGCTACAACAAATGCCTACATATCATCAAAATCAATGCCTATATTGGGATCCTCATCATCAATATCACTCTCTAAGCATTAATATAAGATAGAAAACGCTTAACATGTCAAATTGAGATTTTATTTGAGTGATGAGTACACTTTTACTAGGTTCATGACAAAGGAGTTCAATAATCAATGCCACCAACATCGAGATACATAAAGGGCTTGATGTTCTTGATTAAACGCTAGTTCCAAACCCTCATACATAACAGAATCCAATGGAAACAGTGCAATCCCCCCGTCCTAAAATCCTGAAAATTTCTAAATCTACTAATTTTGAGTGGGGTCTAAAATTCTACTTTCTCCATGTGAAATCCAATGATCCTCGAATCACTCTCAAACATCCTGAAACAATTAATGGTAATGTTAAAAAATTTAAGTAAAAGAATGACATTTTTTTACTTAACATTACCACAAATTACATAGCAAACATTGAATATTAGGCTGTCCCGCTCATAATTTTTTTTATTTTTTGATCCAAGGGTCCTCAGTCTCACATTGTAGGGAACTGGTTCCGTACCAAACTGGTCAATTCAGAGAAAAAGGCCAATTCTGTATCAAACCAATAGGTTCCGTACCAAACTGGTCGATTCAGAGAAAAAGGCCATTTCTGTACCAAACCAACCAGTTCTGTATAGAAACCGCCCAGTTTGGTATCAAACCAGCCTTTTCTGGTTCCATACCACTGGCCAAACAGGCTCTACCAAAAATAACTAAAAAGATGTCCATCATAAGCATTATAGAGTCTCTCTGTCACTGCCAGTGTTATCAGAACCAGACCACAACCAATTGAGGCCAGTCTGGCCATTTTTAGACCTTAAGTCAAGCGTTGGCACAGAAACAGAAAAAGCCAGTTCGAGTGCAGATATAGAGACTCTATAATGCTTATGATGGACATCTTTTTAGTTTTTTCGTAAATCCTCTAGGGCCTTAAAATAGGCATAAATTATTTTTGTCGCATAAAAGAATCAAAATGCTCTAATAATGAGTAGATGGACTCTTTCTTTGGATTGTTAAATCAGATTTTTATACCATATATATGTTCAGTAGCGCTCTCAATATGTAATTGCATTTTCCACTTGAAATACATAATTACAATTTTTTTTCTGGAAACAAAAGCCCATATGTGCAAAAAAAGGGACCTAAAGTGTGTTTAAGTCAAACTCAAATTCATATCCTCCTCCCAAAACAAACTTCAGAAATCAGCAGTTCCTCAGGTCCCATTCAAATGGGTGAAAGTAATTTGATCTGTCAACAAACATTATAGGGGAGGAAACCTTGATAGAAGAAAATCCTCTAACAAATATTGCGTTATTCATATCTCAGATGCTCATCTACAAATGAGCAAATCTTTGAATATATAGGAGTGGGGTTTAGATTAACTACCCTCAAACCCATAAAGCATGGGACCACGTGCATGACTACCCACCAAAGTTGGCTGCAATAACCGAGGGTCAATAATCGAAGACTTCAATGACCAAAAATCAAGCATCGAGTTATTGCCAAGTTTTGTTGAGATTTTCCAAGGTAAGCATCAAGTTATTACGAGTTTTGTTGAATTATACTGAGATCTGTCAAGTTGTGGCGAGTTTTCCTGGATGATGTCAATTTGGCAAAGTTTTGATTGTTTAAAAAGTCATAAACTCCTAGAGTATCAGTAACAAATAAAAACAACTCCTACGACTTTTCAAGTTTTGACATGTTGTCAAGTTGACTCTACAACTTGGGTTTGTCGAATCGTTGTCAAGTTTGAGTCATGTGAATTTAGTTGAGATGCCATTGAAGTTTAATGTACAATAGACAACTATAATAACAGAACTACAGGGACCTCTATTCCCAAAAGGTTATTGAGGTCAAGCTCTTCTTTTCTTTCTTCCAACATTACTTGATCATTCTATTTCATGCATAACTCTTGTTTCAGTTATTTTAGCTTATTTTATGCTTTCAGAGTAGCCTTCGGCACTCCTGCAAATGCTTTGCTGACTGTAACTTCTTTCAGCCCCATTGACCTACCTTGTTAGTCATTCATTGGACATCAATTCATCTTATCTTGGCAATTCGCAACTGTGGTACAGTATCCTGAACTGTATGCGAGAAAGACATAGCACCAAGCGATTTTGGAATTATGAATAGCTGGGGGCAGATGCCAACCACTTCAATTAGGTCACAACAATTCTTCACATCAAACACTGGAACAACTTTAAAGAGACAATGAAAAACAGATCCAACTCTTCGTCTAAACGGAGTTTAGCTTATTCTTGCACACGCTACATCACCTTCAGTTTCACTCCTAAGTTGAATGGTCGTTCCTCTTCACGTTGACCCTTTCAGGATCTCAATCAATCACTACATCTATCAATCAATCAATATACATATCTGTATATATTTATCAATGTATCTTTTTCAATACAACCCGGAGACTTTATCTGCTTAGATCCAGTAGGGTCTTTGATGCAGAATCAGTAAACCATCTTAGATCTAATTTGTTCTTTTCCAAAATCTTCAGAATAAAAGGCGCCAAAGAAATCTTAACTTTACAAGGCAGTAGACCCCGAAGAGCGCGTTTACCCAATTATACCTAATTAATTGCATATAAAACGAAATAAATAACTAAGCAAATAACCAGTGCAATTCGCAACCACTTGGACCAGAACCATTCATAAGAACATGAACTGAAATGCCGAAATGAATTTCAAGCTTAAAATCATTGGGAAAAGGCATATGAAGCGCAGAGTTAAGAACCAATCTGTGGATTTATGTGGATTCAATGATATAAAAAATATAAATGCATTTTTAAATAGATACACCAAAAATGCAGTTCATGCCCTGAAATATTAGCAGTCCCAGTTCACCTTGTAACAAGCATACCTGAGCAATGAAATATGTGCATAGGCAACTAATGAGTGCAACGCACAACTATTTAGACCAGACCCATTCATACGAACATGAACATACGAAAAATGCATTTCAAGGATAAAAACATGGGGAAGAGGCATAAGAAGCACAAAGTTAAGTAAATACTAAAAATCTCTACATTCATGTGGATTCAATGATATATGATATCAATGCATGCTTTTAAAGATAAGCAATGACTGCAGTTCATGCTCTGAAATATTGGGACTCTGCTCCAGTTCAGCTTGTAATAAACATCCATGAACTACCCATGTTGGGCATGATAATTTATCACATTTATATGGATTTTCACAGGAAGGCTTTACCTGGAACGTGCTGCTAGAGGTGGAAAATCAAACAGTGGCGGTACCAAAACCACAGGCGGAGGTGGCTCTGCCTTTGTGATCCAATCTCCCAATATTGAGGTCCAGTTTCCCATTCTTGCTTCGAAATGCTTTTGCTCTGCTTCCAAACTATGATGAATAAATTTGCCTCATAGAATGCAATGAACGGATTGTTCTGTCTATTCTCACTGTATGTGCACTCCAGAAATCTTCTTCTACTCTCCTGTAATGTAAATTTATATAGCTTATGCCTATATGTTTGCAATGTAAATTTAAATCGCTTGTGCCTATGTCTGTCGTCCTCTTTTGTCTTTTAATGGAATAAATCCGTAAAGCCACATGGCAGGTCAGTCTAAAATATGGTCGTTTGATACATGGAGTCGTATTGTTTCATCGTTACTTACGTTTTCTGTTTTTTTTTTCCCGGTAATGCTTTATTTTGGGCAATATTTTTTGGGCAGCACTTGTAAAATAGGTTTGTTTGATTATATATTAGCTTTTTCTTCTTTTCTTTTTTTCCGGTAATGCTTTATTGTGGGCGTAGTTCGATTATATATTAGTTTGTATTTGACAAATTATTATTAGTTTGTTTGATTATATATTAGTTTGTGTTGGATTAAAATTTTGAAAAGAGAATTTTTTTTATTTTTTTTTATTATTTAAATTGATTTATAGGTAAAGTGATGGGTTGAAGTTTTATCATGGGTTGTCTAGTTTTATTAGTTATTAATTTTTTGTTTTTACTTTTATTATTTTTATTTAGCTTTTTGATTTTGTATTTTTTTTTCGTTAATTATAGTTTTTTTTTTCCATATTTTTAATTTAAAATGATTTTTTTAGAGAAAAATCTAATTTTTATTAAATCAATAAAAAGTTATAGCAGTACATGCCATAAGCATTTCCGAGCTTGTGAGTCCACAAAGTGTAAAAACACAGAAAATCTAAGTAAAAACATTTACTCAAATCAAACCAATAAACGGAACTAGGCCTCCCCATAAACATAAACTGGAGAAAACTTCCGACAAAAAAATAATTGTTTATATGTAAACTCTAGCAAGTATGTCCTAAAAAAATGAATTTAAGATGATTTACTATTATATTAAAAACGTATTTTAATAAATTTAATTATAAAAAAATTATATATATTAATAAAAAATAAAACACATAAATATATATTAAAAAACATATATATTAAAGTATAAATATGTTAATATAAATAATATTAATTAATCATATTTCTTAATTTTTAGCCATGGCATTCAACAATATGGTATTTTATTAGTTGTTTTATTTTTGTGATGAAATTTGCCTTTATTATTTTTTAGTTTAATTAGGCCATACTTAAGCTAAGTTGGGGGTACTAGCTACTATGTAACCTTTGTTTTGATATATGGAGTTGTAGGGTTATTTAAGTTTTTTTTTTTTATGTTTTTCGGGCAATATATTTTTTGGTAGCATTTGTCATAAAATGGAAACAAATTGATAAATTCCAAAAACATTTGATTATGAGCAAGTTCAAAATAAAATGTTTGGTTTCTTCTAAGATAATGTTGTCTTAAAATGGAAACAAATTGATAAATTCCAAAAATGTTGGATTATGGGCACGTTTAAAATAAAAAGTTTGGTTGCTTATGAGATAATGTTCACTGAGACATGAGTAGCTCTCATCTAAGCAATTGCTATGGTGCATCTCATAAGATATCTAGAAAAAATTGAGCAAATGAAAGTAGGTAGATGGTGTAATGTAATCTCTAATGAAGGCATGAGGAAAAGAAAGAAAACAGGGATGACACAAAACTACACATAGATGCAAAAATAGCATATCTACCTAGATGCAAAAATAACATATCTAGTTGTCCCACAAAGCAAGGAGATAAAGAATTTTATTGTAGAGAGGTTTCGTAAACTTATATGGGGAGAAGAGTTCGGTAGAAAGAAGAAGTACTATGTTGATCTCCAACAAAAAGAGTACATTGGAGCTAGGATTATATGGAGGGAAAAAGTTATTATTGCTCAAATTAGAACTAACTCGCATCAACTCAGATGTGAAATAGGAAATAGGACGGTGGAAAAGACCTAAAGAAGTTTGGGAAGAACGAGTGTGCACATTTTGCACGTCTAGGAAAATCGGAAAAACATTTCATTTTGGAATGTGATGCTTTCAGAGACATCAGATAAAGATATGGGAATATGCTAACGGTAGAAAAGACCTAAAGAAGTTTGGGAATAACGAGTGTGTACATTTTTCACCTCTAGGGCAATCAGAAAAACATTTCATTTTGGAATGTGATGCGTAAAGATATGGGAATATGTTAGCATCAATCCCTTTGCATTGTCTTTTGAGCAATGGAGCTGTTAGAAGATTGGGCTAGCTCATTATCAATTTGAATAAGAAAATGATTGAATTGCAAAAGGCGAAAAGCAAGGAGGTTGATGATCCTTAAAATATCATTTTATTTCTATTTTATTTTTTATTTTATTTTTACATTGGTAATTTTTTGAAGATTATATATAAGTGAGACTTTTTGAAAAGTTTGTCTAAAATCCCATAGGGATTTATTGAAATCACAAGTTTAACGAGTGAACTCTTCACAATCAAGTACCGAGGGTTTTTCAGTGTGTTGAATCCATATAGAATATGTTAGCATCAATCCCTTCGCATTGTCTTTTGAGCAAGGGCGTTGTTAGAAGATTGGGCTAGCTCATTATCAATTTGAATAAGAAAATGATTGAATTGCAAAAGGCGAAAAGCAAGGAGGTTGATGATCCTTAAAGTATCATTTTATTTCTATTTTATTTTTTATTTTATTTTTACATTGGTAATTTTTTTAAGATTATATATAAGTGAGACTTTTTGAAAAGTTTGTCTAGAATCCCATAGGGATTTATTGAAATCACAAGTTTGACGAGTGAACTCTTCACAATCAAGTACCCCGGGGTTATTCAGTGTGTTGAATCCATATATGTAGTCCAAAAATGAGTTAAAACAACACAAATCAAGATTTGACCACAAATTTTTCACTAGATTTCGGGGTTTTTCGAGGCGTTGAATCCATATATGCAGTCTAAAAACCACTTTAAACAGCATAAATCAAGATTTGAGCACAATTCTTTCACTAGATTTTTAGGTTTTCAGGGTGTTGAATCCATATATGCAGTCCAAAAACCACTTTAGACAACACAAATCAAAATTTTAGTAAAAAATTTCACTAGATTCCAACCATAAATTCGCTAATTTTTTATTTCAATTATATTTTTTATTTTTTATTTAAATTATGTTTTATATAAGATTATATTTTATATTTTATAGAAAACTATTCATTTACTCAATTTAATTGGCCATAATTAAAATATCTATAAAACTTAAAGTTCAAATGTTAAAGGTTTAAGCCAAAATAATAATAATAACAATTTTTAGTTATTTAAATTATATTTTTACTATATAAATAGATTTAATCTTTTGAAAAATAAAAATAAAATTTTATAATGTTAATTTACGTTTCCAATTAATTTATTAAAATTTAAATAAAATTAATAAAAACAGGGTTATTTGGGAAAAATAAGAAAAAAGAAGTAAACATTTACGTTAACCTTTTGTCACATATAACATGATTTAAATGGACAAATTTAACTTAAATTGAAAGGATAAATTAATAAATTTAAATGGACAAATTTAACTTAAATTTATTTTTTTTTCGAAAGGTGGAAAAACCTATCAAACTCAGTTTGTCAAACCAACAATGAGGACAGCCATCTCTGGCTGCTATCCGCGAATGTTAGTTTAACACATCACTGTTATCAAGGAAAACCACGCCACCTGAAATAACCCGCTGGTGGTCCGTAAGGGAGCAGGCTTTCACTCCTGCCAGATGCCTCTGGGTCTTGGGTCGTTAACCTGTTTCCTTACGTCCGAGGAAGACGAGCTCTTAGCCAAGCAGAAGCAGTTTTAGGGCATACTCCAGGCCCGAAATTTAACTTAAATTGAAAGGATAAATTAATAAATTTAATATTTTGTTTTTTAATATTTTAATGTAGAAAATAAAGTATTATCATTATAAAAAACTCTAAAATGATAAAATAAAATTTTATAATCCATTTTTTTATTAATTAGTTTATAGAGTGAAAAATAGTTAGTGTATTATTAAAGATTTTTTTAATGTAAAATTTAATAGTTGTTTTATTTACCTAATTTTTAAATAGAGGTTATATTAGTTATAGTGGTAATTATGTAAATCAATTTTATGTGGTCAATATTAAACTTATTTAATTGGATATTTCTCTAATTACTAAATTATATATATTAATCAAATAAAATTATAACTTTTAACATATATCAAAATTGTGATATAACCAGTTTAGATCAATTTTAACTATGAATCTATCAAGGGTTAAGAGAGATCAAATCTCCTTTCACTCTAAAAGAGATTTGATCCTTTTATTTTTATTTTATTTTTTTTGCGTCTAACGAGGCGGAGGAATTGCCCGAGCTGCGAAAAGTGGTCGGAATCCACCCAAAAAAAATTCAAAAAATGGAAAAGTGGCGGGAATCCACCCAAAAAAAATTCAAAAAATCTTGTAGAGGTAGTGTTTGAATCGTGTTTTTGATGGTGGAAATGGATTTAGCACCATCAAAAACGTCTAAGACACCTAAAATTTTGAAGTTTAACAATTATAATTTGGATTTACAAAAATCCTTGCCGGATTTTCTCTAAATATAATCGGAATTTCCATAACTCTCCGGGCAACTCCTCCGCCTTGTTAGACTACATGAGTCAAAATGTTTATAGGACATTACAACATCTCTACATATTGAGGAGAGGGCCTCAACAATTACTTTTGACCTTTGATTTTTTTTAACTGAGCCCGCATGTAAATGTTCACAAAAACTTACACCACTGCAATATCTCCTCATAGCATTTTGCTTTTAGATTTAATTTTTAAAATGTTATAAGATAAAATTAAAATAAAAATTTTGATTTTCCAATGAGTCATGGTTTTTGGACAAATGGCATTTATAAGTTGTGGTATTGACCCATGGTATTGTAACAAGAATATCTATAAACTAATAATATCCATGGTAAAATGGGGGTGATATCCATGGTTAAGAATCTTATTATATTGTATGTTTATTGTAAGTAGTTAGTTTAGTTAGTATGTCATCAAAAAATACTAGCACAAATTTTTTAAGGAAGGGTTTGAAAATAAAATTCATCAATCTTTGAAATGTTGAAGGTGCATTTGTAAGTCTAATTGCATAACCAAAAACTCATAATGACCTTCATGCATTTTAAAGGTTGTTTTAGGAATGTCTGTTTGCCTCATTCTAATTTGATGGTATCCAGAACGAAGATTCAACTTAGCGAAGAAAATTGCTCCATACAATTCATTAATGACAATAATAGGAAACTTATCTTTGATTTTCATTTTGATGGTATCTAGAACGAAGATTCAACTTAGTGAAGAAAATTGCTCCATACAATTCATTAATGACAATAATAGGAAACTTATATTTGATTTTCATTTTGATGGTATCCAGAACGAAGATTCAACTTAGCGAAGAAAATTGCTCCATACAATTCATTAATGACAATAATAGGAAACTTATATTTGATTTTCATTTTGATGGTATCCATAACAAAGATTCAACTTAGCGAAGAAAATTGCTCCATACAATTCATTAATGACAATAATAGGAAACTTATCTTTGACTTTCATTTTGTTGAGCTTTCTGTAGCATGGACACATATGCCACGAACCATCCTATTTCATTACCTTCACCACTAGTGAAAAGAAAGCACTCTCACTAGGTATTTGATGGTATCCAGAATGAAGATTCAACTTAGCAAAGAAAATTGCTCCATACAATTCATCAATGACAATAATAGGAAACTTATCTTTGATTTTCATTTTGTTGAGCTTTCTGTAGCATGGACACATATGCCACGAACCATCCTTTTTTATAAACTTCACCACTAGTGAAGAGAAAGCACTCTTGCTAGGTTGAATGATGCTACACCCAATCTCACTCTTTTGTGCATGTGGATATTTGTAAGGCCTAATGTTAGGTGGTACACTTTCAAGTTGCAAATGAATAACATGGTCATGATCTCAGACAGGTGGAAGATCCTTAGGTATTTCTCCAAATACCTTAACCTGAGTGTTGATAACTTTTTGAAGATCCACTGGAGCAGAGGATCAAGATGTTTGAACATGTAATGGACACATTTATGCAATTGCACCTTGGTGTCCCTTTTTTTGTCAATTTTGTCATGCTATTAGAGCTTATACCTTTGATACCTTTAAGCTCAATTTCCTTTCCTTCTGAGAAAAATATTATGAAAATATCTTGGAAATTAAGGGTCATTATTCTCATTGATTGTAACCATTGGACCCATAATACAACATCAACACCACCCATTTGGATTGTAATCATGGGACTAATCGATAAATAATCCCCCAAATTAAGCTTAATCTTATTTCACTTCCATGAACAATTTATGGTACCTCCATCTGCAACCATCACCTGAAATCCTAGAGCTAGATATACAAAGCAATTAAGAAGTTTTTCCAATTTGTAATTGATTAAGTTATGGGTACTACCTGAATCAATAAATATTATCACCCTTTTCCTTCTTATATATCTTTCTATCTTTAGGGTTTGTGGAGTACTGATGTTGGCCAATGCATGACAAGAGATTGTTGGAGTAGTCTCTTATAGCTCTAGTCTCGTGAAGTTTCCACTTCTTGATTTTCTTCATCTTCACATCCTATGTAAAATAATTTCTTCTTGCTGCATTTATGCCCTTTTCTATACTTGTTTGTCAAAGTTGAAACATAGTCCCTTTTCTCTTTTTTCATCCATTTGTTGAGGAGCCAACCTTGCTGGTTTAGGAAAGCGAGCATGATTTTCTCTATAGTTAGTAGTGATCAATTTTCTAGTGGCCATATTTTTACTTTCAACTTTCCTTGCTAGGCTAAAAACACGCTCTAGAGATTCAGGTTCATAGAGACGCACCTCATTCTGGATGCTTTCCTTTAAAGTACCCATAAATAGGTCTAACATGTTATCCTCTAAAATATCCTTTACTTTGAAACTCAACTTTTGGAATTGTTGAATGTGCTCTGTAACATGACCTTTTTGTCAAAGATTTACCAATTGACTAAAGAATATGTTGCTCTTAATATTCCAAGGAATCCTATCTTACCTCGCATATATGGTCTACCAAAAGTTCACAAAGAAGGTTGTCCTCTTAGGCCTATTGTGAATAAGATTGGGTCTCCTTCTTATGGGTTAGCTAAATTTCTAGAAAAAAATCTTAAATGCCATGTTGGAAAAACCCAAACCTTCATCAAAGATTCTGCTCACTTCATAGCTAATTTAAAATCTACCACTCTAAAATATTTTGACCTTCTTGTAAGAGTTGATGTAACACAATTATATACTAGGGTTCCAATAGAAGAGGCTATAAAAGTCTTTGGGGAACTAACTGGTGATGAAACTACTGACCTTGTGAAGATATGCTTGAAATCCACTTATTTTAGCTATAGAGGGGGCATTTGTGAACAACTCATGGCATTGTTATGGGATCTCCACTTTCCCCTATTGTTGCAAATATTTTCATGGAATCTTTTAAAGAAAAAACCATCAACTCTTTCTCTCTTAAGCTTGTACACTCGAAAATATTTATGGATGATACTCATTTCATTTGGCCTCATGGCAGAGAAAAGCTTGAATAATTCTTGGACCATATGAATAACCAAATGAACAATATTAAATTCATCATGGAATTGGAAGAAAATGGAGAATTACCATTCCTTGACATCCTTCTCTCCAAAAGGCAAGACGGTAAGTTAGCTCATAAGGTTTATCGTAAGAAAACCCACACTAATAAATATATTCAAGAGGACTCTCACCATCACCCCTCACAAAAAATAGGCATAATAAACACCCTTGACATTAGAGCTAAGAGAATTTGTGACAATGATCACTTAAATAACGAACTTGAACATATCACCTAGGTATTCAAAAGTCATGGGTATAACGAAAAGTTAATTATGAATACTATCAAAAACTTGCTAAATAATAGGCATAATAGAAATAAAAAGGACTTTTTAAAAACTATCAAACTTCCATATATCAAAGGAACTACTGACAAGATAGCCAAAATCCTCAACAAAAATCAAATTAGGGTTTCCTTTTCTCCTCGTAACACCTTAAAAAAATATTGGACCATTCTAAATGAAGGTTTTAGCCCTGTACATAAATTACCTGCAAAAGAATTCTTAAAATAGAAAAAATATACAATGACGAGAACATAAAACAAACACGCAAAGATTTTTCCCTAGATCCCATAATCAGGAATACTAGATTGGTTTTTCATTATATTTTTTCAATGTAACCCTGGATTAGAACATAATCATAGTTCCCTCCGAATCTACAAATACCATGGGAAAAAACCACCATGCCCAAAAACCATGCGCAAAAACCATGTGCAAAACCATGGGTAGGTCTGCCCACCGTCTTTGGGTCTACCCCCATCCTTGGGTCCACCCAACTATTATTGGGCCCGGACTCCATGAGGCATGGAAATAATATAACACACCCAACACTAAAGACCAAGGTGATCTTAAAAGAAACAAAGGTGTCTATTCAATGTCTTGTGGATGTGGAAAGGTTTACACGGGGGAAACTGGTCTCTCAATCTATGTTAGGCTTAAGGAGCATTGTGTTGATATTAGTCATGATAGATCTAAGAAACTTGCATTAGTTGAAAACGTAAAAGTAACAAAACACCACCTATGCCTGGAAAACTTTAGAGATAGAAAAACCCTAATAACTTTAATTGGGATGATGGATGGGAACTTAGCAAGTCTCGGTCCCCCATTATTAACTACATTACTAACAAAATTTAATTTTCTACATTATCTTCATTATTAATAATCTAGAATAATTACATTAGTTTAAGTATTACTACATTAATTATAGTAATTTAATTACATTAATTAATTTCATTATCAATTATTATTAATGAAGTACATTATTATCATTTTTAATTAATTATTATTACATTACTTTAAAATCTAATTTATATTATTACATTGAAACAAACTTTATTTAAATCTAATTATCACATTTTTATTACATTGATTTAAAATTCTTATAAAATCTATTCATTACATTATTGTTACATTAAATTAAAAATCTAATTATTATTTTATTAAAATATAATTTAATTTAGAAATGAGAGGCACTCTACAGCCCAGTGAAGGGGTAATGTGTAGATGTAATGTTTGAATTTATATTAATATGCCCAATTTACAATAGGTAAATTGGTTAATATAGAGCCTAAGAGAGATGTTGTAGTGTCCATTAAAAGTTAAAAATAATCAAAATAATAAAATTCAAATTTGTTACATTGTAATTTTGCTTTTATTAATAAAATTAAGAATATTTTTTAGATTAAAAAAATCATAATATACATATTACATTAAAATATATAAGTAGCAATAAGTTAAGATCCATTTTACCTTATAAAATATAATAATGATTATGTAACCATATTTAAATTTAACTAATAAGCACATATTATAACAATATGTTTAACCATGGATATTCATATCCACTTTGCCATAGATATTATTAACTTGTAAATAGGTTTTGTTACAATACCATGGGCCAATACCATGTCTCATCAATACAACATGCCCAAGAACCATCTCTCATTTCACGCTCAAAATATTTTATAAATATTTTATTTGAATTTACTTTTATAACATTTTTCTATTAAATTTAAAAGAAAAAATATTATAGTTACTTTTGAGATATATCTACACCTCTATCACATGAAAATATATAAGATATAAATAGTAGCTATAAATTAAGATCCGTTTCACGATATAAAGTAAAATAATAATTTTGTAAACATATTTAAATTTCATTAATAACCCTTGATCGGGGTGTAGCAACACAGAGGAGGTGGGCCAGTAGAGATGGGACCAGGAAATGGCAGACACCGTCCACACGAGTGCAAGGACAGGAATAAATTTGGGAAGTGGAGGGAGAGGACAGTGGGAAGGGCAAGTGGATGGACAGGGCAGGGAAGGAGCAAGCCCCAAGAGAAGCTCAGTGGAGCTAGGAAAGGAAGACAGTGAGGATGGCAGGGGGGCCAGCGGGAGAGTGGGCAAAATTATGCTAGCAAGTGGCAGGACAACAAAGGAGGACGCGCGACAAGAGCAACCGAAAACAAACGTGAGTTAATGAGAGCTAGAGCGAGAAGGGACAAAGGGTCATCATCTTGAGGTGACGGCTTAGGGAAAAGAGCGGTGAGTAAATGCAAAGGACATGTGATAGATACATGGAATGACATAATGGGAAGGGGGATAAAACATATGGGAAGAGAGTCAGTTGGTAGTTACATGCAGAAGGCAAGAACGAGAGCAGAAGCGGAGAAAGGTGGTAGAGGAACAACGACGCAGCCCAGGGATTGCAGCAGCGCCATCTCTGATAGTCGGTATGTTTTCTACTGCCCCTAAACCTCAGAAGAATAGGGATGCCAAATTATATAGGACTAGGGAAGGTGCCCAGGTTAGGTAGGGACTCTGTAAGAGCCGATTCCAGGAACTCCTGGAACCCTGGCTGGGTGAAGAGTATAGATATCTTAAGGAGTGAAGAAATAATTAAAACCCTGGCACTAAAGAAGGCACACAGAGAGAAAGGAGCAAGCCGAGGAGAGAAGAGCGAACCTGGTAAGGATGCTAGTTTGAGGAATCTCGCTCCGGCCAGGTGGCGCTTGAGGCTCAGAGGAGATGTTGTAAGCATCTGGAATAGAGAGGAATCCACCATGGAGACCTCAAGAGATGAAACACGAGATATCGTGGTCCTTGCGAATCCTACTGGGAATTCCTCGGGTAAAATTGAGAGGAAAAACAGAGAGTCAATTAGAACAAAGAAGATAGAGAAAAGTGAGAAGGGAAGGAAATTACTTGGTGTAATGCAGAACAAGGCCATGGTCCTACTGTCTAGCCCCCCAGATAGGCTCTCTATGGTCAAGCTTCCCCGCGAAGTCCAGAACAACAATACAGACTACCCTAGTGGCGGTCCCATGAGGATGTCTCTGTCGAACTGTCTGGGCGACGGCTGATGGAGTGAGACTAACCAGAGGAAAAAAGAAGAGAGGGTTAGCAAAGAGAAAAACCATGAGATGACAAGGGGAAAGTTGAAAGGAACCTCAAGAAATCTCAGGCCGTCTGGTCTTGAGCGGGATACCAAACATGGCTCAGTTAATTGGAAAATTGATTGGGTGTTACACCAACAGAATACTGATACTTTTTATGGTTATGTGATAGGTTTCACCATAAATTGCGTCCAGTATAGAGTGGAGGCTAGCAAAAGGAAAGAAGCCAACAGTAACAACGACGAAGACAACATGGGAAGAGATGGAAAAGAAGCGACCAAGAAGGGCAAGAGAGACACAGGCAAAAAGAACGCAGAGGGGGTGAGAAGCTCCAATAGAGAGCAAAGTAAGAGAGGGAGAAAGACAGGACGTGAGCACATGAAGACCCTCATTGACGCATACATGGTAGGGAACCCACCTGAGGTTAGAGCCCAAATAGCTGGTTGGGAGAGAGAATTAAATGACAACATAAAAAACCAAGACATTCCCATGGAAGAATGGGAGGACATGGTTCATGACCTAGGCAACTCCCACGGATGGCACACACTTTTCAGAAAAATGATCCAGCAATACTGGGTCATGAATAATGTGGTGGCTCGGGCCATGACTCTCAACAAAGAACATGTAGCAAGCAAAGGCTCGAAGGCACATGAGGACACCAAGGAGAAAGATCCCATCAGAGCAGAGCTACTCAAGGAGATAGTGGCAGTCCAGATCCAAACTTATCAAAATAACTTAGCACTAGGAAGAATTGAACAAAATCTGCAGGATATGAAGAGAAGTGAGATGTTGGGTTCTAGTGCCAAAGCCCCAACCCCCTTGATATCCTCTGACGAGGAGTAAAACAGTGATCCAGATACATTTTGTTTATGTTCCATGACAAATAGATTTTACTTTTTAAAGTTGAATTGCAGTATAGATAATATAGATAACGTTGTTAGGGTGATAGAGAAAGACTTATACAAATTTTGGACAGCTTTTAATGGGCAGGTTGAGGCCACCTGGAACAAATGGAAAACTTGATTTTGGCCAATTAATATAAATAGTGAAAGTACTACCAAGCTTACAAAAAAACAAAAAAAAATCATTAATAAGCACAAAAAAAACTTAATACTTACAATATAACAAGATTTTTAACCATGGATATTACTAACAAAACCATACCATGGCTTAATATGATGGTTCATCAATACCACAAATATTTTATTTGAATTTAATTTTATAACATTTTTTATTAAATTTAAAAGAAAAGATATTATAGTTACTTTTGAGATATATCTACACTTCTATCACATGAAAATATATAAGATATAAATAGTAGTTATAAATTAAGATCCATTCACGATATAAATAAAAATAATAATTTTGTAACCATATTTAAATTTCATTAATAAGCACAAAAAAACTTAATACTTACAATATAACAAGATTTTTAACCATGGATATTCACCACCACTTTACCATGGATATTACTAACCAACCATACCATGGCCCCATACGATGGTTCATCAATACCACATGCCCAAAAACCATCCCTTGTTTCACAATCAAAATAATTCTTGTAATTAACAAGACTTTTAACCATGGATACTCACCCCACTTTACCATGGATATTATTAACCATAAAATACCATGATTCATCAATACCACATGCCCAAAATCCATCTCATATTTCACAATCAAAATATTTTATAAATATTTTTTTCAATTTAATTTTATTACATTTTTTTGGCCAAGAGTCATCCTAGTATGGAAGAGTTGGTGTAATTTGCTCGCATGGTTTGTGTGGGAAAATGGAGGAAGTTTTGATTGGAGATCAGTTGTGGGACTTAAAATCATATCACAAGCCAATTTATTTATGTTTCTCTTGGAATGTAAAGAAACAATTAGAGTAAAAAAATTAGCATGTCCAACAAAATCTCCTACAGGGTAGAATTCTTTTGACTCCAGAAAATTGTAATACCTTCAAAATGACACTAAAAAGGCTCTTCGAGAAGGAGAAAATCACAATTCACGGCCTTCGCAGTCATGAATTAACACATTTAATTCAATGCGCACTTGCAAAGTGCAAAATAGAAAAAAGTAAGAAGTCTGAAACAAATTGCTTTCATGTTAATGCTTGGTTTGACGAGGAATGCAAAAAGGCACGCAGAATGTGGAAAGAGTCAAAGAAGGATAACATAAAGCTCAAAGATTACAAGCAGTTATTAAGTAAGAAAACGACCAATTTCATGGTTTCAAGGAGGGAAGAACTAATCTTCCTCGGCAAAAATAATCCCTAATTATTTTGGAAGGAGCTCCAACTAAAAAAGATACAAACTGGAAATAATATTACAACTTCTAAATGGTTTGACTATGCAAGACAACTTTATGAGCAGGATCCCAAGGTTGACTCTCCCCTTGGTCAACATTGATACTGAACTCTTCACGGTGGAAGAGGTAGAGATGGGTATCAAGAAGTTGGGTGTTGGAAAAGCAAAAGACTTAGTTGAACTCCAAGCAGAAGATCTAAAGTGGGGCTCAAAGATCCTTGCACATCACATTACAAAAAATTTCAACATCATCATACAACAGGGGCTCCCCACAGATTGGACATTGGAAAAGCAAAAGACTTTGTTGAACTCCAAGCAGAAGATCTAAAGTGGGGCTCAAAGATCCTTGCACATCACATTACAAAAAGTTTCAGCATCATCATACAACAGGGCTCCCCACATATTGGACAACTAGTCTGGCAATACCTCTTTTCAAGAGCGGTGATGTCAATAATCCCTCCAATTATAGGACCATCATGATAAACCCTTTGTTTGAAATTCTATTTGGAAGCATGCTAGAAAATAAAATTATCGCGTGGACAGAAGAAAGAGATAAGCGTGCTAAAGGGCAAGCAGGTTTTAGACCTAAACATTCCATGGTTGATCATTGTATAACTTTAAGGCACATCATTGAAAAAGTTTGGGAGAAAAAGGAAGAAGTATTTTGTTGCTTTGTTGATTTCAGAAAAGTGTTTGACTTATTTCCTAGGGATAAGATTTGGCACAAAATGGAGGAACTTGGGGTTCCTAAACATTTGAGAGTAGTTGTGCATAGGCTATATGAAGAGGTGAAAGTCAAAATTAGAACTTCAGCAGGTATTTTTGAAAGTTTTAGAAGTGATATCGGGGTTGCCCACTGTCTCCTACTCTTTTGGTCTATATATCGACAAGCTTGAGGAGTGGTTAAATTCGCAAGGGGGTGATGGTATCTATTTGGGCAAGTTTGTTATAAGGCTTCTTTTGTATGCAAATTACCTTATTTTGATTGCTAAATCAACTCTTGGTTTGCAAGAGCACTTGCTGTCCCTTGAGCATTTTTGTAAAAGTGTGGGGATGCAAGTCAATATCAGCGAAACGAAAGTAGTAGTTTTCTCTAAAAAAAGAGAACATAACCAGCATAAGTTCTACTTTGAAGGCAACGTTCTAGAAGAAGTTGCGGATTACAAATACCTCGGAATTGACTTCAACAAAAATCTGAACTGGGATGATTGTAGAAAGAAAAGAACTTGGGGTTGGAAAGCATTTTATGCTTTTCAAAATAGGTGTAGAGAGGCAGAGTTATGGGACTAGAAAACCACTCAAACTCTTTTTGGGCTTCTAGTGATTCCTTTGATTCTCTATGGTTGTGAGCTATGGGCCAGCAGTACATCCGACATGCAGTGGAGACAAATTGAGAAAATTCAGAAGTGTTTGATTACAAACAAATTCAAGATTAAAAGTGCAGTTCCTTATGTTATATTGTTAAGTGAAACAGGGGCTGCTCCCATTGAAGCAATTGATATGGTGTGATTCATAAGGTATTTAAAAAAAATTGAGCAAATGGAAGAGGGTAGATGGCCTAAGTTTGTCTCTAATGAGAGATTGTGCAAAAAAAAAAAAACCTTGGATGCAGCAAAATGAAAAATGGTTTAGTAAATGGGGTATTTGCTTGAACGCGTGTCCAATAAACATAAAAAAGATAAAAGCTTTTGTTATGGATAAGTTCCACAAGCGTACTTGGGATAAGGAGCTAGGAAGAAAGAAAAAATACTATATTGTAGTGTTTAATCCCACTCATAGTCATCAACCAAAAGCACACATAGAGGTCAATATCTCTTGGACAGCCAAAATTCTTATTTCTCAGTTAAGGACTAATTCTCATCAACTCCGTTGTGAAACACGGCACTGGAAAAGGCAAAAAGAAGTGTGGGAGGAAAGAGTATGCATTTTTTGTTCTTCTGGAAAAGTCGAAACAGATAAACATTTCATTTTAGAATGTGAGGCCTTCAAAGACAACAGGGAAAGTTATGCAGATATGCTAGCAGCTAGCTCTTGGGATAATGTATTTAGTGAGGGGTTTATCGAGAAGCTGGGAGCATTTATTGTGAAGCTTCACAGAAAAAGGGTTGAATACATCAAGCAGATGAAGAACCAATCTGTCCCATAGGCTCTCTTTAGCCTTGTGGACGTTAAAATAATTTCTTTCTTTCTTTCTTTCTATTATATTATCTAAACATTTTTATCTTAATTACATTAAAATAATAATAATAATTAAAACATTTTAACTCGGTGAAATTATATAAAAATAAAAATTAAACTAAAAAAATAAAATTAATAATTAAACCAGCCTAGATCCATATTAACTCCAGATCTATCAAGCTCAGAGAGAGATCAAATTTCTCGAGTTGCAAACCTTTCTTCAAGTTTTGTACTCATAAAAGAGGTTTGTACCTTGAGTGATTTCATCCCTCTCGGCACTTGATAATCCAGAGTTAAGATGGATCTAGGCTGGTAACAATAATATAATATTGTAAATCATATTTTTAAAATCTTATTTATATTATTACATTAAATCAAACGTATTATTTTTTTTCTAAATTAAGCTAAATTCTATTACTGTAAAATAATGATACACTAAGCCTTTGGCCTTTGCCTGTCCGTGCCATAGAAGGCATATAATAGAAAAACAGGATTGTGACTGCCCATAATGGGAAACCAGTCCAGTTCAAACATGAAATTGCAAATATTATCTTGCTACCCATGCAGGGGAAACCAACATTTAAGTGCAATGTCTAACCAATTTTTCAAAAAAACATAAAAAAACCAAATGGCAACAAGTTTTCTGAAAAAGTCCCGCAAAAAACCAAAAAACCAGATAACATAATGCCCAGAACCTGAGACTCGAAGACACGTGGCATGTTGTGTGGCTGGTCAAGTGTCCTGCTGCAGCAACGGGTGTTCCTCAACGAAGAAACACTTGTATTCATTTGCCGGTTGCGTGGCATCCTTCTCGTCTTCTCCCTGCTGCTTTGCCCCCATGTCTTCTTTCGCCTAATGGTCACGGTCCTTCTCCTCCACAATTTTCTTGTCCGGAGGAGTGTTCTGCTTCGCCTCAGCGCGGTGTGTTCTTCCATCGACCATTGTTGGCTCCTCGCTGGTAGGACGTCCACCTTCGGTAGCTGGCTCCTCGTGGAAGGTTGTGGAGATGGTGGCGGTTATGATAGGTTGGTTCAGGGAGCTGTGGTAGGTGAACTGAGCCGAGTGGGGGGCTGTTATGGATTGGATGGGATTTCAATGGACAGAGAGTCGGAATGCTTCGGTTGGAGGTGGATAGCTCGTGAGCGGGTATTTGGATGTCAGCCTATGGGCAATTGAGCCGAGGGGGAGGAGGCATCTGAGTCAGGAGATGGTGGAGAGCGAGGCAGTCTGCCTCTGCTACTCCCTCTTCTGCTTCGAATTCTGTGGTGAATTCTGGGCATGTTGACGCTGGGGGGAGGAGAATGACTGCTGGGAGACGGCTCAAAGTGATAAGAGGGCGCAACAGGTTCAGAGGTCTGCTCAAAGGAAGGAATAACAGCAGACGTGGGGTGGAGAATAAAATTGCAGCTTAAGATCTGTGTAAAATGATTGCCTGGGCCAATTTAAATGCAGAATAGAATGCTGCAGCGCCTACCCTTAGTAGTGCGAGAGCTCGGTTCTGCTGCGGCCAGTGGGCAATGGCATTGCAGAGGTGAGGGATTAGAGACAGGGGCAGTGGAGTGCAAATAACCAGAGGTCGCCATTAAACCGAGTCGAGGCAGGTAGACGCAGTCGGATTGATTACAATGCCAGCTTAATTGGCATTTATGGTCACTATTAAGTCGGTTTATGGTTTGATGTGCGGGATTACGGAGGGCCATGTGGCCAGGGCACTTGCCGTCCCAATCTATCGCCCACGTATCAATCGTGACGTACACCCGCATCCGAGAGAAATCAAAAGTATTATTATTCATTACTAATTAATTATATTATAGATCAAATTTAATTAAATTATTAATCAATTTAATTAATCAATCCTTATTATTAGTTATTATTAGTTATTGTGAGTGGTATGCTTCCTGGTGACAATGAAGAGAAATTGAAATTGACTCTTTTAATGAAACCAATTATGTACAAAGAGAGTTAACAAGTAGTCAAAGAGCGCACATGTCAGAAAACGATCGTTGAAAACTAGGTCTTATGGTCAATTCGCACCTCAGTACCCTTGGACAAATTCCGTAGTTGACATGCAGACCTTTTCCACTCGTTAACTCAATCAATTAAATAACTTGTGATCATCAATGTACTGAGTAATTGTATGTCTAGATGTTTCTATTTCAATTTCTAATGTGGTAATGGAGATAGAAATAAAATATGAAATAGAAATGGAAATAGAAATTTGAAATTAGAATTAACATTGAATGGAATATAAATTCAAATTAATATGTACACGTAGGAATTGTCATAGAAATTGACATGTACGTTAATATCAAATTGAAAAAAATAAAAATTGCAATGTACATGAAATCAATGTGTTAAAATTTCACAAATTGAGATGTCCAAAGAAATAACTCGGACAAAATATGAAGGTGACAATGAAGAGAAACTGAAATTGACTCTTTTAATGAAACCAATTATGTACAAAGAGAGTTAACAAGTATTCAAAGAGTGCACATGTCAGAAAACGATGTTTGAAAACTAGGTCTTATGGTCAATTCACACCTCAGTACCATTGGACAAATTCCGTAGTTGACATGCAGACCTTTTCCACTCGTTAACTCAATCAATTAAATAACTTGTGATCATCAATGTACTGAGTAATTGTATGTCTAGATGTTTCTATTTCAATTTCTAATGTGATAATGGAGATACAAATAAAATATGAAATAGAAATGGAAATAGAAATTTGAAATTGAAGTTAACATTGAATAGAATATAAATTCAAATGAACATGTAGAGGTAGGAATTATCACAGAAATTGACATGTACGTTAAAATCAAATTGAAATAAAAATAAAAATTGCAATGTACATGAAATCAATGTGTTAAAATTTCACACGTACATTCAAATTAATGCGCCAGAAATTGAACAAAACTGAAATAGAATTAGAACTGAGATGTACACTAAAATAAATGTGTTTGAAAATTGCATGAACTTTAAAATAAGCTCATTAAAAATTGAGATGTCCAAAGAAATCAATGTGACAAAATATGAAGGTGACATTGAAGAGAAATTGAAATTGACTCTTTTAATGAAACCAATTATGTCCAGAGAGAGTTAACAAGTAGTCAAAGAGCACACATGTCAGAAAACGATCATTGAAAACTAGGTCTTATGGTCAATTCACACCTCAGTACCCTTGGACAAATTCCGTAGTTGACATGTAGACTTTTTCCACTAGTTGACTCAATCAATTAAATAACTTGTGATCATCAACGTACTGAGTAATTGTATGTCTAGATGTTTCTATTTCAATTTCTAATGTGGTAATGGAGATAGAAATAAAATAAGAAATAGAAATTTGAAATTGAAATTGACATTGAATAGAATATAAATACAAATTAACATGTACATGTAGGAATTGTCATAGAAATTGACATGTACGTTAAAATCAAATTGAAATAAAATTAAAAATTGCAATGTACATGAAATCAATGTGTTAAAATTTCACACGTACAATGAAATCAATGTGCTACAAATTGAACAAAACTAAAATAGAATTAGAACTGAGATGTACACTAAAATCAATGTGTTTGAAAATCACATGAACTTTAAAATAAGCTCATTAAAAATTGAGATGTCCAAAGAAATCAATGTGACAAAATATGAAGGTGACATTGAAGAGAAATTGAAATTGACTCTTTTAATGAAACCAATTATGCACAGAGAGAGTTAACAAGTAGTCAAAGAGCACACATGTCAGAAAATGATCATTGAAAACTAGGTCTTATGGTCAATTCGCGCCTCAGTACCCTTGGACAAATTCCGTAGTTGACATGCAGACTTTTTCCACTCGTTAACTCAATCAATTAAATAACTTGTGATCATCAATGTACTGAGTAATTGTATGTCTAGATGTTTCTATTTCGATTTCTAATGTGGTAATGGAGATAGAAATAAAATAAGAAATAGAAACGGAAATACAAATTTGAAATTGAAATTGACATTGAATAGAATATAAATGCAAATTAACATGTACATGTAGGAATTGTCATACAAATTGACATGTACGTTAAAATCAAATCGAAATAAAACTAAAAATTGCAATGCACATGAAATCGATGTGTTAAAATTTCACACGTACATTGAAATCAATACGCAAGAAATTGAACAAAACAGAAATAGAATTAGAATTGAGATGTACACTAAAATAAATGTGTTTGAAAATCACATGAACTTTAAAATAAGCTCATTAAAAATTGAGATGTGCAAAGAAATTAGTGTGAGAAAATATGAAGGTGACATTGAAGAGAAATTGAAATTGACTCTTTTAATGAAACCAATTATGTACAGAGAGAGTTTACAAGTAGTCAAAGAGCACACATGTCAGAAAATGATCATTGAAAACTAGGTCTTATGGTCAATTCGCACCTCAGTACCCTTCGACAAATTCGGTAGTTGACATGTAGACTTTTGCCACTCGTTAACTCAATCAATTAAATAACTTGTGATCATCAATAGCTTGAGTGATTGTATGTCTAGATGTTTCTTTTTCGATTTCTAATGTGGGAATGGAGATAGAAATAAAATAAGAAATAGAAATGGAAATACAAATTTGTAATTGAAATTGACATTGAATAGAATATAAAAACAAATTAACATGTACATGTAGGAATTGTCATAGAAATTGACATGTACGTTAAAATCAAAGTGAAATAAAAATAAAAATTGCAATGTACATGAAATCAACGTGTTAAAATTTCACACGTACATTGAAATCAATGCGTTAGAAATTGAACAAAACTGAAATAGAATTAGAACTGAGATGTACGCTAAAATCAATGTGTTTGAAAATCACATGAACTATAAAATAAGCTCATTAAAAATTGAGATGTCCAAAGAAATCACTGTGACAAAATATGAAAGTGACATGGAACAGAAATTGAAATTGAATCTTTTAGTGAAACCAATTATGTACAGAGAAGTTAACAAGTAGTCAAAGTGCACACATGTCAGAAAACGATCATTGAAAACTAGGTCTTATGGTCAATTCGCATCTCAGTACCCTTGGACAAATTCCGTAGTTGACATGTAGACTTTTTCCACTCGTTAACTCAATCAATTAAATAACTTGTGATCATCAATGTATGGAGTAATTGTATGTCTACAAGTTTCTATCTCGATTTCTAATGTAGTAATGGAGATAGGAATAAAATAAGAAATAGAAATGGAAATAGAAATTTGAAATAGAAATTGACATTTAATAGAATATAAATACAAATTAACATGTACATGTAGGAAAGTCCATAGAAATTGACATGTACGTCAAAATCATATTGAAATAAAAATAAAAATTGCAATGCACACGAAATCGACGTGTTAAAATTTCACACGTACATTGGAATCAATGCGCTAGAAATTAACATGTACATGTACAAATTGTCATAGAAATTCACATGAACGTTAAAATCAAATTGAAATAAAAATAAAAATTGCAATGCACATGAAATCAATGTATTAAAATTTCACACGTACATTGAAATCAATGTGCTACAAATTGAACAAAACTGAAATAGAATTACAACTGAGATGTACACTAAAATCAATGTGTTTGAAAATCACATGAACTTTCAAAATAATCTCATTAAACATTGAGATGTCCAAAGAAATCAATGTGACAAAATATGAAGGTGACGTTGAAGAGAAATTGAAATTGAATCTTTTAATGAAACCAATTATGTACAGAGAGAGTTAACAAGTAGTCAAAGAGCACACATGTCAGAAAATGATCATTGAAAACTAGGTCTTATGGTCAATTCGCACCTCAGTACCCTTGGACAAATTCCGTAGTTGACATGTAGACTTTTTCCACTCATTAAGTCAGTCAATTAAATAACTTGTGATCATCAACATACTGAGTAATTGTATGTCTAGATGTTTCTATTCCAATTTCTAATGTGGTAATGGAGATAGGAATAAAATGAGAAATAGAAATGGAAATAGAAATTTGAAATTGAAATTGACATTGAATAGAATATAAATACAAATTAACATGTACATGTAGGAATTGTCATAGAAATTCACATGTAGGTTAAAATCAAATTGAAATAAAATTAGAAATTGCAATGTGCATGAAATCAATGTGTTAGAATTTTACAGGTACAATGAAATCAAAGTGCTACAAATTGAACAAAACTGAAATAGAATTAGAACTGAGATGTACACTAAAATCAATGTGGTTGAAAATCACATGAACTTTAAAATAAGCTCATTAAAAATTGAGATGTCCAAAGAAATCAATGTGACAAAATATGAAGGTGACGTTGAAGAGAAATTAAAATTGACACTTTTAATGAAACCAATTATGTACAGAGAGAGTTAACAAGTAGTCAAAGAGCACACATGTCAGAAAACAATCATTGAAAACTAGTTCTTATGGTCAATTCGCACCTCAGTACCCTTGGACAAATTTCGTAGTTGACATGCAGACTTTTTCCACTCGTTAACTCAATCAATTAAATAACTTGTGATCATCAATGTACTGAGTAATTGTATGTCTAGATGTTTCTATTTCGATTTCTAATGTGGTAATGGAGATAGAAATAAAATAAGAAATAGAAATGGAAATAGAAATTTGAAATTGAAATTGACATTGAATAGAATATAAATACAAATTAACATGTACATGTAGGAATTGTCATAGAAATTGACATGTACGTTAGAATCAAATTGAAATAAAAATAAAAATTGCAATGTACATGAAATCAATGTGTTAAAATTTCACACGTACATTGAAATCAATGCGCTAGAAATTGAACAAAACTGAAATAGAATTAGAACTGAGATGTACACTAAAATCAATGTGTTTGAAAATTAGATGAACTTTAAAATAAGCTCATTAAAATTAGAGATGTCCAAAGAAATCAATGTGACAAAATATGAAGGTGACATTGAAGAGACATTGAAATTGTCTCTTTTAATGAAACCAATTATGTGCAGGGAGAGTTAACCAATAGTCAAACAACACACATGTCAGAAAACAATCATTGAAAACCAGGTCTTATGGTCAATTTGCACCTCACTAAGCTTGGACAAATTCCATAGTTGACATGTATACTTTTTCCACTAGTTAACTCAATCATTTAAATAACTTGTGATCATCAACGTACTGAGTAATTGTATGTCTAGATGTTTCTATTTCGATTTCTAATGTGGTAATGGAGATAGGAATAAAATAAGAAATAGAAATCGATACAAAAATTTGAAATTGAAATTGACATTGAATGGAATATAAATACAAATTAACATGTACATGTAGGAATTGTCATAGAAATTGACATGTACGTTAAAATCAAATGGAAATAAAAATAAAAATTGCAATGTACATGAAATCAATGTGTTAAAATTTCAAACGTACATTGAAATCAATGCTATAGAAATTGAACAAAACTTTAATAGAATTAGAACCGAGCTGTACACTAAAATCAATGTGTTTGAAAATCACATGAACTTTAAAATAAGCTCATTAAAAATTGAGATGTCCAAAGAAATCACTAGGACAAAATATGAAGGTGACAATGAAGAGAAATTGAAATTGACTCTTTTAATGAAACCAATTATGTACAAAGAGAGTTAACAGGTAGTCAACAAGTAATTATATGTCTAGATGTTTCTATTTCGATTTCTATTGTGGGAATGGAGATAGAAATAAAATGGGAAATAGAAATGGAAATACAAATTTGAAATTGAAATTGACATTGACATTGAATAGAATATAAATACAAATTAACATGACATGTAGGAATTGTCATAGAAATTGACATGAACGTTAAAATAAAATTGAAATAAAAATAAAAATTGCAATGTACATGAAATCAATGTGTTAAAATTTCACACGTACATTGAAATAATTGCGCTAGAAATTGAACAAAACTGAAATAAAATTAGGACTAAGATTTACGCTAAATCATTGTGTTTGAAAATCACATGAACTTTAAAATAAGCTCATTAAAAATTGAGATGTCCAAAGAAATCACTGTGACAAAATATGAAAGTGACATTGAAGAGAAATTGAAATTGACTCTTTTAGTGAAACCAATTATGTACAGAGAAAGTTAACAAGTAGTCAAAGAGCACACATGTCAGAAAACGATCATTGAAAACTAGGTCTTATGGTTAATTCGCACCTCAGTACCCTTGGACAAATTCTGTAGTTGACATGTAGACTTTTTCCACTCGTTAACTCAATCAATTAAATAACTTGTGATCATCAATGTATTGAGTAATTGTATGTCTATAGGTTTGTATTTCGATTTCTAAAGTGGTAATGGAGATAGGAATAAAATAAGAAATAGAAATGGAAATACAAAATTGAAATTGAATTTGACATTGAATAGAATATAAATATAAATTAACATGTACATGTAGGAATTGTCATAGAAATTGACATGTACGTCAAAATCATATTGAAATAAAAATAAAAATTGCAATGCACATGAAATCAATGTGTTAAAATTTCACACGTACATTGGAATGAATGCGCTAGAAATTAACATGTACATGTACGAATTGTCATATAAATTGACACGAATGTTAAAATCAAATTGAAATAAAAATAAAAATTGCAATGTACATAAAATCAATGTTCTAAAATTTCACATGTACATTCAAATCAATACGCTAGAAATTGAACAAAACTGAAATAGAATTAGAACTGAGATGTACACTAAAATCAATGTGCTTGAAAATCACATGAACTCTGAAATAAACTCATTAAAATTGAGATGTCCAAGGAAATCAATGTGAAAAAATATGAAGGTGACATTGAAGAAAATTGAAATTTACTCTTTTAATGAAACCAATTATGTACAGAGAGAGTTAACAAGTAGTCAAAGAGCACACATGTCAGAAAATGATCATTGAAAACTAGGTCTTATGGTCAATTCGCACCTCAGTACCCTTGGACAAATTCCGTAGTTGACATGTAGACTTTTTCCACTCGTTAACTCAATCAATTAAATAACTTGTGATCATCAATGTATTGAGTAATTGTATGTCTACAGGTTTCTATTTCGATTTCTAATGTGGTAATGGAGATAGGAATAAAATAAGAAATAGAAATGGAAATACAAATTTGAAATTGAAATTGACATTGAATAGAATATAAATACAAATTAACATGTACATGTAGGAATTTTCATAGAAATTGACATGTACGTCAAAATCATATTGAAATAAAAATAAAAATTGCAATGCACATGAAATCAATGTGTTAAAATTTCACACGTACATTGGAATCAATGCGCTAGAAATTAACATGTACATGTACGAATTGTCATAGAAATTGACATGAATGTTAAAATCAAATTGAAATAAAAATAAAAATTGCAATGCACATGAAATCAATGTGTTAAAATTTCACAGGTACATTGAAATCAATGCGCTAGAAATTGAACAAAACTAAGATAGAATTAGAACTGAGATGTACGCTAAAATCAATGTGTTTGAAAATCACATGAACTCTGAAATAAACTCATTAAGAAATCAATGTGACAAAATATGAAGGCGACATTGAAGAAAATTGAAATTGACTCTTTTAATGAAACCATTATGTACAGAGAGAGTTAACAAGTAGTCAAAGAGCACACATGTCAGAAAACAATCATTGAAAACTAGGTCTTATGGTCAATTCGCACCTCAATACGCTTGGACAAATTCCGTAGTTGACATGCAGACCTTTTCCACTCGTTAACTCAATCAATTAAATAACTTGTGATCATCAATGTATTGAGTAATTGTATGTATAGATGTTTCTATTTCTATTTCTAATGTGGTAATGGAGATAGAAATAAAATAAGAAATAGAAATGGAAATAGAAATTTGAAATTTGAAATTGAAATTGACATTGAATAGAATATAAATACAAATTAACATGTACATGTAGGAATTGTCATAAAAATTGACATGTAGGTTAAAATCAAATTGAAATAAAATTAGAAATTGCAATGTACATGAAATCAATGTGTTAAAATTTCACACGTACAATGAAATCAAAGTGCTACAAATTGAACAAAACTGAAATAGAATTAGAACTGAGATGTACACTAAAATCAATGTGTTTGAAAATCACATGAACTTTAAAATAAGCTCATTAAAAATTGAGATGTCCAAAGAAATCAATGTGACAAAATATGAAGGTGACATTGAAGAGAAATTGAAATTGACTCTTTTAATGAAACCAATTATGCACAGAGAGAGTTAACAAGTAGTCAAAGAGCACACATGTCAGAAAACGATCATTGAAAACTAGGTCTTATGGTCAATTCGCACCTCAGTACCCTTGGACAAATTCCGTAGTTGACATTTAGACTTTTTCGACTCGTTAACTCAATCAATTAAATAACTTGTGATCATCAATGTACTGAGTAATTGTATGTCTAGATGTTTCTATTTCGATTTCTAATGTGGTAATGGAGATAGAAATAAAATAAGAAATAGAAATTTGAAATTGAAATTGACATTGAATAGAATATAAATAAAAATTAACATGTACATGTAGGAATTGTCATAGAAATTGACATGTATGTTAAAATAAAAGTGAAATAAAAATAAAAATTGCAATGTACATGAAATCAATGTGTTAAAATTTCAAACGTACATTGAAATCAATGCGCTAGAAATTGAACAAAACTGAAATAGAATTAGAATTGAGATGTACACTAAAATCAATGTGTTTGAAAATCACATGAACTTTAAAATAAGCTCATTAAAAATTGAGATGTCCAAAGAAATCAATGTGACAAAATATGAAGTTGACATTGAAGAGAAATTTAAATTGTCTCTTTTAATGAAACCAATTATGTGCAGGGAGAGTTAACAAGTAGTCAAACAACACACATGTCAGAAAACAATCTTTGAAAACTAGTTCTTAAGGTCAATTTGCACCTCAGTACCCTTGGACAAATTCCATAGTTGACATGTAGACTTTTTTCACTAGTTAACTCAATCAATTAATTAACTTGTGATCATCAACGTACTGAGTAATTGTATGTCTAGATGTTTCTATTTCTATTTCTAATGTGGTAATGGAGATAGGAATAAAATAAGAAATAGAAATGGAAACAAAAATTTGAAATTGAAATTGACATTGAATAGAATATAAATACAAATTAACATGTACATGTAGGAATTGTCATAGAAATTGACATGTACGTTCAAATCAAACAGAAATAAAAATAAAAATTGCAATGTACACGAAATCAATGTGTTAAAATTCAAACGTACATTGAAATCAATGCGCTATAAATTGAAAAAAACTGAAATAGAATTAGAACTGAGATGTACACTAAAATCAATGTGTTTGAAAATCACATGAACTTTAAAATAAACTCATTAAAAATTGAGATGTCCAACGAAATCACTAGGACAAAATATGAAGGTGACAATGAAGAGAAATTGAAATTGACTCTTTTAATGAAACAAATTATGTACAAAGAGAGTTAACAAATAGTCAAAGAGTGCACATGTCAGAAAACAATCATTGAAAACTAGGTCTTATGGTCAATTCGCACCTCAGTACCCTCGGACAAATTCCGTTGTTAACATGCATACTTTTTCCACTCGTTAACTCAATCAATTAAATAACTTGTGATCATCAATGTACTGAGTAATTGTATGTCTAGATGTTTCTATTTCAATTTCCACTATGGTAATGGAGATAGAAATAAAATATGAAATAGAAATGGAAATAGAAATTTGAAATTGAAGTTAACATTGAATAGAATATAAAATCAAATTAACATGTACACGTAGTATTTGTCATAGAAATTGACATGTACGTTAAAATCAAATTGAAATAAAAATAAAAATTGCAATGTACATGAAATCAATGTGTTAAAATTTCACACGTACATTGAAATTAATGCGCTAGAAATTGAACAAGACTGGAATAGAATTAGAATTGAGGTGTACACTAAAATCAATGTGTTTGAAAATCACATGAACTTTAAAATAAGCTCATTAAAAATTGAGATGTCTAAAGAAATCAATGTGACAAAATATGAAGGTGACATTGAAGAGAAATTGAAATTGACTCTTTTAATGAAATCAATTATGTACAGAGAGAGTTAACAAGTAGTCAAAGGGCACACATGTTAGAAAACGATCATTGAAAACTAGGTCTTATGGTCAATTCGCACCTCAGTACCCTTGGACAAATTCCGTAGTTGACATGCAGACTTTTTCCACTTGTTAACTCAATCAATTAAATAACTTGTGATCATCAATGTACTGAGTAATTGTATGTCTAGATGTTTCTATTTCGATTTCTAATGTGGTAATGGAGATAGAAATAAAATAAGAAATAGAAATGGAAATAGAAATTTGAAATTGAAATTGACATTGAATAGAATATAAATACAAATTAACATGTACATGTAGGAATTGTCATAGAAATTGACATGTACGTTAAAATCAAATTGAAATAAAAATAAAAATTGCAATGTACATGAAATCAATGTGTTAAAATTTCAAACGTACATTGAAATCAATGCGCTAGAAATTGAACAAAACTGAAATAGAATTAGAACTGAGATGTACACTAAAATCAATGTGTTTGAAAATTAGATGAACTTTAAAATAAGCTCATTAAAATTGAGATGTCCAAACAAATCAATGTGACAAAATATGAAGGTGGCATTGAAGAGAAATTGAAATTGTCTCTTTTAATGAAACCAATTATGTGCAGGTAGAGTTAACAAGTAGTCAAACAGCACACATGTCAGAAAACAATCATTGAAAACTAGGTCTTATGGTCAATTTGCACCTCAATACCCTTGGACAAATTCCATAGTTGACATGTAGACTTTTTCCACTAGTTAACTCAATTAATTTCAATTTCTAACGTGGTAATGGAGATAGGAATAAAATGAGAAATAGAAATGGAAATAGAAATTTGAAATTGAAATTGACATTGAATAGAATATAAATACAAATTAACATGTACATGTAGGAATTGTCATAGAAACTGACATGTACGTTAAAATCAAATAGAAATAAAAATAAAAATTGCAATGTACATGAAATCAATGTGTTAAAATTTCAAACATACATTGAAATAAATGCGCTAGAAATTGAACAAAACTTTAATAGAATTAGAATTGAGTTGTACACTAAAATCAATGTGTTTGAAAATCACATGAACTTTAAAATAAGGTCATTAAAAATTGAGATGTCCAAAGAAATCAGTGGGACAAAATATGAAGGTGACAATGAAGAGAAATTGAAATTGACTCTTTTAATGAAACCAATTATGTACAAAGAGAGTTAACAAGTAGTCAAAGAGCGCACATGTCAGAAAACGATCGTTGAAAACTAGGTCTTATGGTCGATTCGCACCTCAGTACCCTTGGACAAATTCTGTAGTTGACATGCAGACCTTTTCCACTCGTTAACTCTATCAATTAAATAACTTGTGATCAATAATGTACTGAGTAATTGTATGTCTAGATGTTTCTATTTCAATTTCTAATGTGGTAATGGAGATAGAAATAAAATATGAAATAGAAATGGAAATAGAAATTTGAAATTAGAATTAACATTGAATGGAATATAAATTCAAATTAACATGTACACGTAGGAATTGTCATAGAAATTGACATGTACGTTAAAATCAAATTGAAAAAAATAAAAATTGCAGTGTACATGAAATCAATGTGTCAAAATTTCACAAATTGAGATGTCCAAAGAAATCACTGGGACCAAATATGAAGGTGACAATGAAGAGAAACTGAAATTTACTCTTTTAATGAAACCAATTATGTACAAAGAGAGTTAACAAGTATCCAAACAACACACATGTCAGAAAATGATGTTTGAAAACTAGGTCTTATGGTCAATTCACACCTCAGTACCGTTGGACAAATTCCGTAGTTGACATGCAGACCTTTTCCACTCGTTAACTCAATCAATTAAATAACTTGTGATCATCAATGTACTGAGTAATTGTATGTCTAGATGTTTCTATTTCAATTTATAATGTGATAATGGAGATACAAATAAAATATGAAATAGAAATGGAAAAATTTGAAATTGAAGTTAACATTGAATAGAATATAAATTCAAATTAACATGTAGACATAGGAATTATCATAGAAATTGACATGTACATTAAAATCTAATTGAAATAAAAATAAAAATTGCAATGTACATGAAATCAATGTGTTAAAATTTGACACGTACATTCAAATTAATGCGCTAGAAATTGAAGAAAACTGAAATAGAATTAGAACTGAGATGTACACTAAAATCAATGTGTTTGAAAATCGCATGAACTTTAAAATAAGCTCATTAAAAAATGAGATGTCCAAAGAAATCAATGTGACAAAATATGAAGGTGACATTGAAGAGAAATTGAAATTGACTCTTTTAATGAAACCAATTATGTCCAGAGAGAGTTAACAAGTAGTCAAAGAACACACATGTCAGAAAACGATCATTGAAAACTAGGTCTTATGGTCAATTCACACTCAGTACCCTTGGACAAATTCCGTAGTTGACATGTAGACTTTTTCCACTAGTTGACTCAATCAATTAAATAACTTGTGATCATAAATGTATTGAGTAATTGTAGGTCTAGATGTTTCTATTTCGATTTCTAATGTGGTAATGAAGATAGGAATAAAATGAGAAATAGAAATGGAAATAGAAATTTGAAATTGAAATTGACATTGAATAGAATATAAATACAAATTAACAGGTAGATGTAGGAATTGTCATAGAAATTGACATGTACGTTAAAATCTAATTGAAATAAAAATAAAAATAGCAATGCACATGAAATCAATGTGTTAAAATTTCACACGTACATTGGAATCAATGCGCTAGAATTTAACATGGAAATGTACGAATTTTCATAGAAATTGACATGAACGTTAAAATCAAATTGAAATAAAAATAAAAATCGCGATGCACATGAAATCAACATGTTAAAATTTCACACGTACATTGAAAGCAATGCGCTAGAAATTGAACAAAACTTAGATAGAAATAGAACTGAGATGTACACTAAAATCAATGTGTTTGAAAATCACATGAACTTTAAAATAAGCTCATTATAAATTGAGATGTCCAAAGAAATCAATGTGACAAAATATGAAGGTGACATTGAAGAGAAATTGAAATTGTCTCTTTTAATGAAATCAATTATGTGCACGAAGAGTTAACAAGTAGTCAAATAGCACACATGTCAGAAAACAATCATTGAAAACTAGGTCTTATGGTCATTTTGCAGCTCAGTACCCTTGGACAAATTCCATAGTTGACGTGTAGACTTTTTCCACTAGTTAACTCAATCAATTAAATAACTTGTGATCATCAACGTACTGAGTAATTGTATGTCTAGATGTTTCTATTTCGATTTCTAATGTTGTAATGGAGATAGGAATAAAATAAGAAATAGAAATGGAAACAAAAATTTGAAATTGAAATTGACATTGAATATAATATAAATACAAATTAACATGTACATGTAGGAATTGTCATAGAAATTGACATGTACGTTGAAATCAAATGGAAATAAAAATAAAAATTGCAATGTACATGAAATCAATGTGTTAAAATTTCAAACGTACATTGAACAAAACTGAAATAGAATTAGAACTGAGATGTACACTAAAATCAATGTGTTTGAAAATCACATGAACTTTAAAATAAGCTCAATAAAAATTGATATGTCCAGAGAAATCACTGTTACAAAATATGAAGGTGACATTGAATAGAAATTGAAATTGACTCTTTTAATGAAACCAATTATGTACAAAGAGAGTTAACAAGTAGTCAAAGAGCGCACATGTCAGAAAACAATCATTGAAAACTAGGTCTTATGGTCAATTCGCACCTCAGTACCCTTGGACAAATTCCGTAGTTGACATGTAGACTTTTTCCACTCGTTAACTCAATCAATTAAATAACTTGTGATCATCAATGTACTGAGTAATTGTATGTCTAGATGTTTCTATTTCAATTTCTAATGTGGTAATGGAGATAGAAATAAAATATGAAATAGAAATGGAAATAGAAATTTGAAATTGATGTTAACATTGAATAGAATATAGATTCAAATTAACATGTACACGTAGGAATTGTCGTAGGAATTGTCATAGAAATTGACATGTACGTTAAAATAAATTGAAAAAAAGAAAAATTGCAATGTACATGAAATCAATGTGTTAAAATTTCACAAATTGAGATGTCCAAAGAAATCACTGGGACAAAATATGAAGGTGACAATGAAGAGAGACTAAAATTGACTCTTTGAATGAAACCAATTATGTACAAAGAGAGTTAACAAGTATTCAAAGAGCACATGTCAGAAAACGATCATCTTATGGTCAATTCACACCTCAGTACCGTTGGACAAATTCGGTAGTTGACATGCAGACCTCTTCCACTCGTTAACTCAATCAATTAAATAACTTGTGATCATCAATGTACTGAGTAATTGTATGTCTAGATGTTTCTATTTCAATTTCTAATGTGGTAATGGAGATACAAATAAAATATGAAATAGAAATTTGAAATTGAAGTTAACATTGAATGGAATATAAATTCAAATTAACATGTAGACGTAGGAATTGTCATAGAAATTGACATGTACATTAAAATCAAATTGAAATAAAAATAAAAATTGCAATGTACATGAAATCAATGTGTGAAAATATCACACGTACATTCAAATTAATGTGCTAGAAATTGAACAAAACTGAAATAGAATTAGAATTGAGATGTACACTAAAATCATTGTGTTTGAAAATCACATGAAATTTAAAATAAGCTCATTAAAAATTGAGATGTCCAAAGAAATCAATGTGACAAAATATGAAGGTGACATTGAAGAGAAACTGAAATTGACTCTTTTAATGAAACCAATTTTGTCCAGAGAGAGTTAACAAGTAGTCAAAGAGCGCACATGTTAGAAAACGATCATTGAAAACTAGGTCTTATGGTCAATTCACACCTCAGTACCCTTGGACAAATTCCGTAGTTGACATGTAAACTTTTTCCACTAGTTGACTCAATCAATTAAATAACTTGTGATCATCAAAGTACAAAGTAATTATATGTCTAGATGTTTCTATTTTGATTTCTAATGTCGTAATAAAGATAGGAATCAAATGAGAAATAGAAATGGAAATAGAAATTTGAAATTGAAATTGACATTGAATGGAATATAAATACAAATTAACATGTACATGTAGGAATTGTCATAGAAATTGACATGTATGTTAAAATCTAATTGAAATAAAAATAAAAATAGCAATGCACATGAAATCAATGTGTTAAAATTTCACACGTACATTGGAATCAATGCGCAAGAATTTAACGTGTAAATGTACGAATTTTCATAGAAATTGACATGAACGTGAAAATCAAATTGAAATAAAAATAAAAATCGCAATGCACATGAAATCAACGTGTTAAAATTTCACACGTACATTGAAATTAATGCGCTACAAATTGAACAAAACTGAGATAGAATTAGAACTGAGATGTACACTAAAATCAATGTGTTTGAAAATCACATGAACTTTAAAATAAGCTCATTAAAAATTGAGATGTCCAAAGAAATCAATGTGACAAAATATGAAGGTGACATTAAAGAGAAATTGAAATTGACTCTTTTAATGAAGCCAATTGTGCAAAGAGAGAGTTAACAAGTAGTCAAAGAGCACACATGTCAGAAAACGATCATTGAAAACTAGGTCTCATGGTCAGTTCGCACCTCAGTACCCTTGGACAAATTCCGTAGTTGACATGCAGACTTTTTCCACTCATTAACTCAATCAATTAAATAGCTTGTGATCATCAATGTACTGAGTAATTGTAAGTCAAGATGTTTCTATTTCGATTTCTATCTGGTAATGGAGATAGAAATAAAATAAGAAATAGAAATGGAAATAGAAATTTGAAATTGAAATTGACATTGAATAGAATAAAAATACAAATTAACATGTACATGTAGGAATTGTCATAGAAATTGACATGTACGTTAAAATCAATTTGAAATAAAAATAAAAATTGCAATGTACATGAAATCAATGTGTTAAAATTTCACATGCACATTCAAATCAATATGCTAGAAATTGAACAAAACTGAAATATAATTAGGACTGAGATGTACACAAAAATCAATGTGTTTGAAAATCACATGAACTTTAAAATAAGCTCATTAAAAATTGAGATGTCCAGAGAAATCAATGTGACAAAATATGAAGGTGACATTGAAGAAAATTGAAATTGACTCTTTTATGAAACAAATTATGTATAGAGAGAGTTAACAAGTTCTCAAAGAGCACACATGTCAGAAAACGATCATTGAAAACTAGGTATTATGGTGAATTCGCACCTCAGTACCCTTGGACAAATTCCATAGTTGACATGTAGACTTTTTCCACTAGTTAACTCAGTCAATTAAATAACTTGTGATCATCAATGTATTGAGTAATTGTATGTCCAGATGTTTCTATTTCGATTTCTAATGTGGTAATGGAGATAGGAATAAAATAAGAAATAGAAATGGAAACATAAATTTGAAATTGAAATTGACATTGAATAGAATATAAATACAAATTAACATGTACATATAGGAATTTTCATAGAAATTGACATGTGCGTTAAAATCAAATGGAAATAAAAATAAAAATTGCAATGTACATGAAATCGATGTGTTAAAATTTCAAACGTACATTTAAATCAATAAGCTAGAAATTGAACAAAACTTTAATAGAATTAGCACTGAGTTGTACACTAAAATCAATGTGTTTAAAATCACATGAACTTTAAAATAAGCTCATTAAAAATTGAGATGTCCAAAGAAATCACTGGGACAAAATATGAAGGTGACAATGAAGAGAAATTGAAATTGAATCTTTTAACGAAACCAATTATGTACAAAGAGAGTTAACAAGTAGTCAAAGAGCGCACATGTCAGAAAACGATCGTTGAAAACTAGGTCTTATGGTCAATTCGCACCTTAGTAGCATGGGACAAATTCCGTAGTTGACATGCAGACCTTTTCCACTCGTTAACTCAATCAATTAAATAACTTGTGATCATCAATGTACTGAGTAATTGTATGTCTAGATGTTTCTATTTCAATTTCTATTGTGGTAATGGAGATAGAAATAAAATATGAAATAGAAATGGAAATAGAAATTTGAAATTGGAATTAACATCGAATGGAATATAAATTCAAATTAATATGTACACGTAGGAATTGTCATAGAAATTGACATGTACGTTAATATCAAATTGAAAAAAATACAAATTGCAATGTACATGAAATCAATGTGTTAAAATTTCACAAATTTAGATGTCCAAAGAAATCACTTGGACAAAATATGAAGGTGACAATGAAGAGAAATTGAAATTGACTCTTTTAATGAAACCAATTATGTACAAAGAGAGTTAACAAGTATTCAAAGAGCGCACATGTCAGAAAACCATCATTGAAAACTAGGTCTTATGGTCAATTCGCACCTCAGTACCGTTGGACAAATTCTGTAGTTCACATGCAGACCTTTTCCACTCGTTAACTCAATCAATTAAATAACTTGTGATCATCAATGTACTGAGTAATTGTATGTCTAGATGTTTCTATTTCAATTTCTAATGTGGTAATGGAGATACAAATAAAATATGAAATAGAAATTTGAAATTGAAGTTAACATTGAATGGAATATAAATTCAAATTAACATTTAGACGTAGGAATTGTCATAGAAATTGACATGTACGTTAAAATCAAATTGAAATAAAAATAAAAATTGCAATGTACATGAAATCAACGTGTTAAAATTTCACACGTACATTCAAATTAATGCGCTAGAAATTGAACAAAACTGAAATAGAATTAGAACTGAGATGTACACTAAAATCAATGTGTTTGAAAATCACATGAACTTTAAAATAATGTCATTAAAAATTGAGATGTCCAAAGAAATCAATGTGACAAAATATGAAGGTGACATTGAAGAGAAATTGAATTGACTCTTTTAAGGAAACCAATTATGTCCAGAGAGAGTTAACAAGTAGTCAAAGAGCACACATGTCAGAAAACGATCATTGAAAACAAGGTCTTATGGTCAATTCACACCTCAGTACCCTTGGACAAATTCCGTAGTTGACATGTAGACTTTTTCCACTAGTTGAATCAATCAATTAAATAACTTGTGATCATCAACGTACTGAGTAATTGTATGTCTAGATTTTTCTATTTCGATTTCTAATGTGGTAATGAAGATAGAAATAAAATGAGAAATAGAAATGGAAATAGAAATTTGAAATTGAAATTGACATTGAATAGAATATAGATACAAATTAACATGTACATGTAGGAATTGTCATAGAAATTGACATGTACGTTAAAATCTAATTGAAATAAAAATAAAAATAGCAATGCCCATGAAATCAATGTGTTAAAATTTCACACATACATTGGAATCAATGTGCTAGAATTTAACATGTAAATGTACGAATTTTCATAGAAATTGACATGAACGTTAAAATCAAATTGAAATAAAAATAAAAATCGCAATGCACATGAAATCAATGTGTTAAAATTTCACACGTACATTGAAAGCAATGCACTAGAAATTGAACAAAACTGAGATAGAATCAGAACTGAGATGTACACTAAAATCAATGTGTTTGAAAATCACATGAACTTTAAAATAAACTCATTAAAAATTGAGATGTCCAAAGAAATCAATGTGACAAAATATGAAGGTGACATTAAAGAGAAATTGAAATTGACTCTTTTAATGAAACCAATTATGTACAAAGAGAGTTAACAAGTAGTCAAAGAGCACACATGTCAGAAAAAAATCATTGAAAACTAGGTCTTATGGTCAATTCGCACCTAAGTACCCTTGGACAAATTCCATAGTTGACATGTAGACCTTTTCCACTAGTTGACTCAATCAATTAAATAGCTTGTGATCATCAACGTACTGAGTAATTGTATGTCTAGATGTTTCTATTTCGATTTCTAACGTGGTAATGGAGATATGAATAAAATGAGAAATAGAAATGGAAATAGAAATTTGAAATTGAAATAGACATTGAATAGAATATAAATACAAATTAACATGTACATGTAGGAATTGTCATAGAAATTGACATGTACGTTAAAATCAAATGGAAATAAAAATAAAAATTGCAATGTACACGAAATAAATGTGTTAAAATTTCAAAAGTACATTGAAATTAGTCCGCTAGAAATTGAACAAAACTGAAATAGAATTAGAACTGAGATGTACACTAAAATCAATGTGTTTGAAAATCACATGAGCTTTAAAATAAGCTCATTAAAAGTTGAGATGTCTAGAGAAATCACTGGTACAAAATATGAAGGTGACAATGAAGAGAAATTGAAATTGACTCTTTTAATGAAACTAATTATGTACAAAGAGAGTTAACAAGTAATCAAAGAGCACACATGTCAGAAAACGATCATTGAAAACTAGGTCTTATGGTTAATTCGCACATCAGTACCCTTGGACAAATTCCGTGGTTGACATGTAGACTTTTTCCACTAGTTGACTCAATCAATTAAATAACTTGTGATCATCAACGTACTGAGTAATTGTATGTCTAGATGTTTCTATTTCGATTTCTAATGTGTTAATGGAGATAGGAATAAAATGAGAAATAGAAATGGAAATAGAAATTTGAAATTGAAATTGACATGAATAGAATATAAATACAAATTAACATGTACATGTAGGAATTGTCATAGAAATTGACATGTACGTTAAAATCTAATTGAAATAAAAATAAAAATTGCAATGCACATGAAATCAATGTGTTAAAATTTCACACGTACATTGGAATCAATGTGCTAGAAATTGAACAAAACTGAGATAGAATTAGAACTGAGATGTACACAAAAATCAATGTGTTTGAAAATAACATGAACTCTGAAATAAACTCATTAAAAATTGAGATGTCCAAAGAAATCAATGTGACAAAATATGAAGGTGACATTGAAGAAAATTGAAATTGACTCTTTTAATGAAACCAATTATTCACAGAGAGAGTTAACAAGTAGTCAAAGAGCACACATCTCAGAAAATGAACATTGAAAACTAGGTCTTATGGTCAATTCGCACCTCAGTACCCTTGGAGAAATTCCGTGGTTGACATGCAGACTCTTTCCACTCGTTAACTCAATCAATAAAATTACTTGTGATCATCAATGTACTGAGTAATTGTATGTCTGGATGTTTCTATTTCGATTTGTAATGTGGTAATGGAGATAGAAATAAAATAAGAAATACAAATGAAAATACAAATTTGAAACTGAAATTAACATTGACTAGAACATAAAAACAAATTAACATGTACATGTAGGAATTGTCATAGAAATTGACATGTACGTTAGAATCAAATTGAAATAAAAATAAAAATTGCAATGTACATGAAATCAATGTGCTAAAATTTCACACGTACATTCAAATCAATACGCTAGAAATTGAACAAAACTAAAATATAATTTGAACTGAGATGTACACAAAAATCAATGTGTTTGAAAATCACATGAACATTAAAATAAGCTCATTAAAAATTGAGATGTCCAAAGAAATCAATGTGACAAAATATGAAGGTGACATTGAAGAGAAAATGAAATTGACTCTTTTAATGAAACCAATTATGTACAGAGAGAGTTTACAAGTAGTCAAAGAGCACACATGTCAGAAAACGATCATTGAAAACTAGGTCTTATGGTCAATTCGCACCTCAGTACCCTTGGACAAATTCCGTAGTTGACATGTAGAATTTTTCCACTCGTTAACTCAGTCAATTAAATAACTTGTGATCATCAATGTATTGAGTAATTGTATGTCTAGATGTTTCTATTTCGATTTCTAATGTGGTAATGGAGATAGGAATAAAATAAGAAATAGAAATGGAAATACAAATTTGAAATTGAAATTGACATTGAATAGAATATAAATACAAATTAACATGTACATGTAGGAATTGTCATAGAAATTGACATGTACGTTAAAATCAAATTGAAATAAAATTAAAAATTGCAATGCACATGAAATCAATGTGTTAAAATTTCACACGTACATTGAAATCAATGCGCTAGAAATTAAACAAAACTAAGATAGAATAGAACTGAGATGTACACTAAAATCAATGTGTTTGAAAATCACATGAACTCTGAAATAAACTCATTAAAATTGAGATGTCCAAGGAAATCAATGTGACAAAATATGAAGGTGACATTGAAGAAAATTGAAATTTACTCTTTTAATGAAACCAATTATGTACAGAGAGAGTTAACAAGTAGTCAAAGAGCACACATGTCAGAAAACGATCATTGAAAACTAGGTCTTATGGTCTATTCGCACCTCAGTACCCTTGGACAAATTCCGTAGTTGACATGTAGACTTTTTCCACTCGTTAACTCAGTCAATTAAATAACTTGTGATCATCAATGTATTGAGTAATTGTATGCCTAGATGTTTCTATTTCGATTTCTAATGTGCTAATGGAGATAGGAATAAAATAAGAAATAGAAATGGAAATACAAATTTGAAATTGAAATTGACATTGAATAGAATATAAATACAAATTAACATGTACATGTAGGAATTGTCATAGAAATTGACATGTACGTTAAAATCAAATTGAAATAAAATTAAAAATTGCAATGTACATGAAATCAATGTGTCAAAATTTCACACATACAATGAAACCAATGTGCTACAAATTGAACAAAACTGAAATAGAATTGGAACTGAGATGTACACTAAAATCAATGTGTTTGAAAATCACATGAACTTTAAAATAAGCTCATTAAAAATTGAGATGTCCAAAGAAATCAATGTGACAAAATATGAAAGTGACATTGAAGAGAAATTGAAATTGACTCTTTTAATGAAACCAATTATGCACAGAGAGAGTTAACAAGTAGTCAAAGAGCACACATGTCAGAAAACGATCATTGAAAACTAGGTCTTATGGTCAATTCGCACCTCAATACCCTTGGACAAATTCCGTAGTTGACATGCAGACTTTTTCCACTGGTTAAATCAATCAATTAAATAACTTGTGATCATCAACGTACTGATTAATTGTAAGTCTAGATGTTTCTATTTCGATTTCTAATGTCGTAATGGAGATAGGAATTAAATAAGAAATAGAAATGGAAACATCAATTTGAAATTGAAATTGACATTGAATAGAATATAAATACAAATTAACATGTACATGTAGGAATTCTCATAGAAATTGACATGTACGTTAAAATCAAATGGAAATAAAAATAAAAATTGCAATGTACACGAAATCAATGTGTTAAAATTTCAAAAGTACATTGAAATCAATGCGCTAGAAATTGAACAAAACTAAAATAGAATTAGAACTGAGATGTACGCTAAAATCAATGTGTTTGAAAATCACATGAACTTTAAAATAAGCTCATTAAAAATTGAGATGTCCAGAGAAATCACTGGTACAAAATATGAAGGTTACAATGAAGAGAAATTGAAATTGACTCTTTTAATGAAACCAATTATGTACAAAGAGAGTTAACAAGTAGTCAAAGAGCACACATGTCAGAAAACGATCATTGAAAACTAGTTCTTATGGTCAGTTTGCACCTCAGTACCCTTGGACAAATTCCGTAGTTGACATGCAGAGTTTTTCCACTCGTTAACTCAATCAATTAAATAACTTGCGATCATCAATGTACTGAGTAGTTGTATGTCTATATGTTTCTATTTCAATTTCTAATGTGGTAATGGAGAAAGAAATAAAATATGAAATAGAAATGGAAATAGAAATTTGAAATTGAAGTTAACATTGAATAGAATATAAATTCAAATTAACATGTACACGTAGGAATTGTCATATAAATTGAAATGTACGTTAAAATCAAATTGAAATAAAAATAAAAATTGCAATGTACATGGAATCAATGTGTTGAAATTTCACACGTACATTGAAATTAATGCGCTACAAATTGAAAAAAACTGAAATAGAATTAGAACTGAGATGTACACTAAAATCAATGTGTTTGAAAATCACATGAACTTTAAAATAAGCTCATTAAAAATTGAGATGACCAAAGAAATCAATGTGACAAAATATGAAGGTGACATTGAAGATAAATTGAAATTGACTCTTTTAATGAAGCCAATTATGCATAGAGAGAGTTAACAAGTAGTCAAAGAGCACACATGTCAGAAAAAGATCATTGAAAACTAGGTCTTATGGTTAATTCGCACCTTAGTACCCTTGGACAAATTCCGTAGTTGACATGCAAACTTTTTCCACTCGTTAACTCAATCAAATCAATAACTTGTGATCATCAATGTATTGAGTAATTATATGTCTAGATGTTTCTATTTCGATTTCTAATGTGGTAATGGAGATAGAAATAAAATAAGAAATAGAAATGGAAATAGAAATTTGAAATTGAAATTGACGTTGAATAGAATATAAATACAAATTAACATCTAGATGTACATGAAATCAATGTGTTAAAATTTCAAACGTACATTTAAATCAATGCGCTAGAAATCGAACAAAACTGAAATAGAATTAGAACTGAGATATACACTAAAATCAATGTGTTTGAAAATCACATGAACTTTAAAATAAGCTCACTAAAAATTGCGATGTCCAAAGAAATCAATGTGACAAAATATGAAGGTGACATTGAAGAGAAATTGAAATTGTATCTTTTAATGAATCCAATTATGTGCAGGGGGAGTTAACAAGTAGTCAAGTAGCACACATGTCAGAAAACAATCATTGAGAACTAGGTCTTATGGTCAATTTGCACCTCAGTACCCTTGGACAAATTCCATAGTTGACATGTACACTTTTTCCACTAGTTAACTCAATCAATTAAATAACTTGTGATCATCAACGAACTGAGTAATTGTATGTCTAGATGTTTCTATTTCGATTTCTAATGTTGTAATGGAGATAGGAATAAAATAAGAAATAGAAATGGAAATAGAAATTTGAAATTGGAATTGACATTGAATAGAATATAAATACAAATTAACATGTACATTTAGGAATTGTCATATAAATTGACATGAACGTTAAAATCAAATTGAAATAAAAATAAAAATCGCGATGCACATGAAATCAACATGTTAAAATTTCACACGTACATTGAAAGCAATGCGCTAGAAATTGAACAAAACTTAGATAGAAATAGAACTGAGATGTACACTAAAATCAATGTGTTTGAAAATCACATGAACTTTAAAATAAGCTCATTAAAAATTGAGATGTCCAAGGAAATCACTGGGACAAAATATGAAGGTGACATTGAAGAGAAATTGAAATTGACTCTTTTAATGAAACCAATTATGTACAAAGAGAGTTAACGAGTAGTCAAAGAGCGCACATGTCAGAAAACGATCATTGAAAACTAGGTCTTATGGTCAATTCGCACCTCAGTACCCTTGGAAAAATTCCGTAGTTGACATGCAGACCTTTTCCACTCGTTAACTCAATCAATTAAATAACTTGTGATCATCAATGTACTGAGTAATTGTATGTCTAGATGTTTCTATTTCAATTTCAAATGTACATTTAAATCAATGTGCTAGAAATTGAACAAAACTGAAATAGAATTAGAACTGAGATATACACTAAAATCAATGTGTTTGAAAATCACATGAACTTTAAAATAAGCTCACTAAAAATTGCGATGTCTAAAGAAATCAATGTGACAAAATATGAAGGTGACATTGAAGAGAAATTGAAATTGTAACTTTTAATGAATCCAATTATGTGCAGGGGGAGTTAACAAGTAGTCAAATAGCACACAAGTAAGAAAACAATCATTGAGAACTTGGTCTTATGGTCAATTTGCACCTCAGTACCCTTGGACAAATTCCATAGTTGACATGTACACTTTTTCCACTAGTTAACTCAATCAATTAAATAACTTGTGATCATCAACGTACTGAGTAATTGTATGTCTAGATGTTTCTATTTCGATTTCTAATGTGGTAATGGAGATAGGAATAAAATAAGAAATAGAAATGGAAATAGAAATTTGAAATTGAAGTTAACATTGAATAGAATATAAATGCAAATTAACATGTACATGTAGGAATTGTCATAGAAATTGACATGTACGCTAGAATCAAATTGAAATAAAAATAAAAATTGCAATGTACATGAAATCAATGTGCTAAAATTTCACACGTACATTCAAATCAATACGCTAGAAATTGAACAAAACTGAAATAGAATTAGAACTGAGATGTACACTAAAATCAATGTGTTTGAAAATCACATGAACTTTAAAATAAGCTCATTAAAAATTGAGATGTCCAAAGAAATCAATGTGACAAAATATGAATGTGACATTGAAGAGAAATTGAAATTGACTCTTTTAATGAAACCAATTATGCACAGAGAGAGTTAACAAGTAGTCAAAGAGCACACATGTCAGAAAACGATCATTGAAAACTAGGTCTTATGGTCAATTCGCACCTCAGTACCCTTGGACAAATTCCGTAGTTGACATGTAGACTTTTTTCACTAGTTGACTCAATCAATTAAATAACTTGTGATCATCAACGTAGTGAGTAATTGTATGTCTAGATGTTTCTATTTCAATTTCTAATGTGTTAATGGAGATAGGAATAAAATGAGAAATAGAAATGGAAATAGAAATTTGAAATTGAAATTGACATTGAATGGAATATAAATACAAATTAACACGTACATGTAGGAATTGTCATAGAAATTGACATGTACATTAAAATCTAATTGAAATAAAAATAAAAATTGCAATGGACATGAAATCAATGTGTTAAAATTTCACACGTACATTGGAATCAATGCGCTAGAAATTGAACAAAACTGAGATACAATTAGAACTGAGATGTACACTAAAATCAATGTGTTTGAAAATAGCATGAACTCTGAAATAAACTCATTAAAAATTGAGATGTCCAAAGAAATCAATGTGACAAAATATGAAGGTGACATTGAAGAAAATTAAAATTGACTCTTTTAATGAAACCAATTATGCACAGAGAGAGTTAACAAGTAATCAAAGAGCACACATCTCAGAAAACGAACATTGAAAACTAGGTCTTATGGTCAATTCGCACCTCAGTACCCTTGGAGAAATTCCGTAGTTGACATGCAGACTTTTTCCACTCGTTAACTCAATCAATTAAATAACTTATGATCATCAATGTACTAAGTAATTGTATGCCTAGATGTTTCTATTTCGATTTCTAATGTGGTAATGGAGATAGAAATAAAATAAGAAATACAAATGGAAATACAAATTTGAAATTGAAATTGACATTGACTAGAATATAAATACAAATTAACATGTACATGTAGGAATTGTCATAGAAATTGACATGTACGTTAAAATCAAATTGAAATAAAAATAAAAATTGCAATGTACATGAAATCAATGTGTTAAAATTTCACACGTACATTCAAATCAATACGTTAGAAATTGAACAAAACTGAAATATAATTAGAACTGAGATGTACACAAAAATCAATGTGTTTGAAAATCACATGAACATTAAAATAAGCTCATTAAAAAATGAGATGTCCAAAGAAATCAATGTGACAAAATATGAAGGTGACATTGAAGAGAAAATGAAATTGACTCTTTTAATGAAACCAATTATGTACAGAGAGAGTTTACAAGTAGTCAAAGAGCACACATGTCAGAAAACGATCATTGAAAACTAGGTCTTATGGTCAATTCGCACCTCAGTACCCTAGGACAAATTCCGTAGTTGACATGTAGAATTTTTCCACTCGTTAACTCAGTGAATTAAATAACTTGTGATCATCAATGTCTTGAGTAATTGTATGTCTAGCTGTTTCTATTTCGATTTCTAATGTGGTAATGGAGATAGGAATAAAATAAGAAATAGAAATTGAAGTACAAATTTGAAATTGAAATTGAAATTGACATTGAATAGAATATAAATACAAATTAAAATGTACATGTAGGAATTGTCATAGAAATTGACATGTACGTTAAAATCAAATTGAAATAAAAATAAAAATTGCAATGTACATGAAATCAATGTGTTAAAATTTCACACGTACATTGAAATCAATGCGCTAGAAATTGAACAAAACTGAAATAGAATTAGAACTGAGATGTACGCTAAAATCAATGTGTTTGAAAATCACATGAACTTTAAAATAAGCTCATTAAAAATTGAGATGTCCAAAGAAATCACTGTGACAAAATATGAAAGTGACATTGAAGAGAAATTGAAATTGACTCTTTTAATGAAACCAATTATGCACAGAGAGAGTTAACAAGTAGTCAAAGAGCACACATGTCAGAAAATGATCATTGAAAAGTAGGTCTTATGGTCAATTCGCACTGCAGTACCCTTGGACAAATTCCGTAGTTGACATGCAAAATTTTTCCATTCATTAACTCAATCAATTAAATAACTTGTGATCATCAATGTACTGAGTAATTGTATGTCTAGATGTTTCTATTTCAATTTCTAATGTGGTAATGGAGATAGAAATAAAATAAGAAATAAAAATGGAAATAGAAATTTGAATTTAAATTGACATTAATAGAATATAAATACAAATTAACATGTACATGTAGGAATTGTCATAGTAATTGACATGTGCGTTAAAATCAATTGAAATAAAAACAAAAATTGCAATGCACATGAAATCAATGTGTTAAAATTTCACACGTACATTGAAATCAATGCGCTAGAAATTGAACAAAACTGAGATAGAATTAGAACTGAGATGTACACTAAAATCAATGTGCTTGAAAATCACATGAACTCTGAAATAAACTCATTAAAATTGAGATGTCCAAGGAAATCAATGTGAAAAAATATGAAGGTGACATTGAAGAAAATTGAAATTTACTCTTTTAATGAAACCAATTATGTACAGAGAGAGTTAACAAGTAGTCAAAGAGCACACATGTCAGAAAATGATCATTGAAAACTAGGTCTTATGGTCAATTCGCACCTCAGTACCCTTGGACAAATTCCGTAGTTGACATGTAGACTTTTTCCACTCGTTAACTCAGTCAATTAAATAACTTGTGATCATCAATGTATTGAGTAATTGTATGTCTAGATGTTTCTATTTCGATTTCTAATGTGGTAATGGAGATAGGAATAAAATGAGAAATAGAAATGGAAATAGAAATTTGAAATTGAAATTGACATTGAATAGAATATAAATACAAATTAACATGTACATGTAGGAATTGTCATAGAAATTCACATGTAGGTTAAAATCAAATTGAAATAAAATTAGAAATTGCAATGTGCATGAAATCAATGTGTTAGAATTTTACAGGTACAATGAAATCAAAGTGCTACAAATTGAACAAAACTGAAATAGAATTAGAACTGAGATGTACACTAAAATCAATGTGGTTGAAAATCACATGAACTTTAAAATAAGCTCATTAAAAATTGAGATGTCCAAAGAAATCAATGTGACAAAATATGAAGGTGACATTGAAGAGAAATTGAAATTGACTCTTTTAATGAAACCAATTATGCACAGAAAGAGTTAACAAGTAGTCAAAGACCACACATGTCAGAAAACGATCATTGAAAACTAGGTCTTATGGTCAATTCGCGCCTCAGTACCGTTGGACAAATTCCGTAGTTGACATGCAGACTTTTTCCACTCGTTAACTCAATCAATTAAATAACTTGTGATCATCAATGTACTGAGTAATTGTATGTCTAGATGTTTCTATTTCGATTTCTAATGTCGTAATGGAGATAGGAATTAAATAATAAATCGAAATGGAAACAACAATTTGAAATTGAAATTGACATTGAATAGAATATAAATACAAATTAACATGTACATGTAGGAATTGTCATAGAAATTGACATGTACGTTAAAATCAAATGGAAATAAAAATGAAAATTGCAATGTACACGAAATCAATGTGTTAAAATTTCAAAAGTACATTGAAATCAATGCACTAGAAATTGAACAAAATTGAAATAGAATTAGAACTGAGATGTACGCTAAAATCAATGTGTTTGAAAATCACATGAACTTTAAAATAAGCTCATAAAAATTGAGATGTCCAGAGAAATCACTGGTACAAAATATGAAGGTGATAATGAAGAGAAATTGAAATTGACTCTTTTAATGAAACCAATTATGTAAAAAGAGAGTTAACAAGTAGTCAAAGAGCACACATGTCAGAAAACGATCATTGAAAACTAGGTCTTATGGTCAATTCGCACCTCAGTACCCTTGGACAAATTCCGTAGTTGACATGCAGACTTTTTCCACTCGTTAACTCAATTAATTAAATAACTTGCGATCATCAATGTACTGAGTAATTGTATGTCTAGATGTTTCTATTTCAATTTCTAATGTGGTAATGGAGATAGAAATAAAACATGAAATAGAAATGGAAATAGAAATTTGAAATTGAAGTTAACATTGAATAGAATATAAATTCAAATTAACATGTACATGTAGGAATTGTCATAGAAATTGACATGTATGTTAAAATCAAATTGAAATAAAAATAAAAATTGCAATGTACATGAAATCAATGTGTTAAAATTTCACACGTACATTGAAATTAATGCGCTAGAAATTGAACAAAACTAAAATAGAATTAGAACTGAGATGTACACTAAAATCAATGTGTTTGAAAATCACATGAACTTTAAAATAAGCTCATTAAAAATTGAGATGTCCAAAGAAATCAATGTGACAAAATATGAAGGTGACATTGAAGAGAAATTGAAATTGACTCTTTTAATGAAACCAATTATGTACATTGTTGGGTCCCTATAATACTAGTGATTACCCCATTACTATTGTAGTTATACCCCTTATTAATATTGTTGTGCCCCTATTGCCCCCATATTGTTATTACTGTGCCCCATAGAATCCCTCTATTGTTATTTTTGTGGCTTTATATTATTATTGTTAGGTCGGCTGGATTATATTGTGACTCCTTAGACTCCTATATAGAAAGGAGGTTTTGTCATTTGAATCATCCAAGAATTGTTCATTTATGTAATGTAAAGGAGGTTTCCCCCTCGAAGAGGCTGAATTCTAAGGCGTTGATCTATCTTTTCTATCTTTTCTTGAGCTGGTTTCATAACATTTGGTATCAGAGCTTTGGATTCTAGGGTTTCGCTGCTCCAAACAGGTCATCGTGGAATTTTCGCTATAACTTTTTTTCTGTGACGTTTCAGAAGTTACAAAAAAAACCCATTTGAGAAGAAATCGCGCTGAACCTTGGGTCTAAATTTCAGAGCTTTTCGCGCTAGGAGATATGATCTGAGGAAGTTGGTCTTTTTGCAGACTCCTGAATTACATTCCAAACAGGTGACCTGGGGAAAATCGTCATAACTTTCTCTCTGGGGATCGGATTGAAATTTCGTAAGAAGGTACAGAAAGAGGACGGACTGTAGTTTCTTGTATGCATTTTTAGATCCAAAGGTTGAAACAGTGACTCGTGGCACGTCGTACAAGTTCGCTCTACTGAACTAGTCTATAATCAAGTCACTGTGGGAGATTTCGCATAACTCTTCCTTGGAGAATCCAATTTGGGTCAGACTTGTGGCATTGGAAAGAGGACACAAAGGGCTACTACAGGTCACAAATTCAGAACTAGATGATCGGAAAGTACAGAGATACATCAGAGGCAATATCGAGCTCCTACAAAGTGAAAAAAGGTGTGTAGTTTTTTAAATTTTTGCATAAGATTGGTTTGAAAAATTAGTTTGAAGGAATTCAAAGGGCATAGTAAAGCATTATTATCGGTAACTGATGCCCCGAGGAAAGAAAATGCAAACACCTAGTAAGGAACCTGAAAGCTCTAGCATGACTCATGAAGAAGAGGAAGAAATGCAATGATATATCAAAATTACAAGACCAAGTGCAACAAATGTCACTTGCACAAAAGGAACAGAATCTAAGATGGATGGTTTAAAGAAAGATGTATAAGCTAAGATGGATGGTTTAAAGAAAGGCGTAGAAGCTAAGATGGATGAATTGAACATAGATTTGAAGGCAGACATGGACGAATTGAAGATAAATATGAATAAGTTGCTACAAGAAATGGTCACTAAGGGTGAAAGGGTACTAAAGGAAACTCATGATGAGAACAAAAGAAATGTTAATCATGATTCCATAGACTCTAATGTTGGATCGAAGACTCACCATATTCCAAAAATCGATATGAGGAAGTTTGATGGCAAGGATCCCGCCACATGGATATTACAGATGGAGCAATTCTTCGATCTCAATAATGTGCAAAACACACAAAAGGTACGTATGGCAACTTTATATTTGGAACCAAATCAGTTTGTATGGTATCAATGGCTTTGCTCTCGTAAACAATTTATCACTTGGGCAATTTTTACGGAAGAATTGATAGCACATTATGAGGATACAAAAAGCAACACTTTTTTTAGCCAATTGATAAGTCTCAAACAAAAGGGTTCAATAATGGAGCACATTGAGGAGTTCCAAAAATTGAACATAAGGGTAAAAGATATTCCAGAGGAGCATAGGATTGATGTGTTCATAGGGTCTTTAAAGGATAATATCCAACATGATGTTCGCCTTTGGGAACCTGATTCATTAGAGAAGGCATTCAGGTTAGCAAGAAAAATGGAAAGCAAAATTATGGCAACTAGGAAGCATACCACTCACAACTATAAAGACGGAAGTGTTGTTGCCCCTAGTCTTCCACAACCTATAAGGTTGACACCACAACAATTGGAAGAAAAAAGAGCAAAAGGGCTTTGTTACAGTTGTGATAGCAAATACACTAAAGGTCATAAGTGTGCTGAGAAGAAATTATTCTACATAGATTGTGAAGAGGAAGAAGAAAAGGAGCAAGAAAGGTCAAAAGAAGAGGATATACTCCAGGAACAAAGCCTAGATGAAGAAAAAATAAATCCGACCATATCTTGTAATGCATTGGCGGGAATTACCACTCCTCAAACCATCAAGATAGAAGGACAAATCAAGAAGAAAAAGGTAATAGTGTTGATTGATTCAGGAAGCACCCACAATTTTATTCATTGTAAGGTAGCAAAAGAATTGAATTGCTTCCTATATCCAGCACCAGAGTGTCAAGTGATGATTGCAAATGGAGGAACAATAAATTGCTCTGGAAAGTGCCATAATATCAAGCTATCCATGGGAGAATATGTATTGACTAGCCCAATGCTTTCCATTCCAATGGGAGGTGCTGATGTTGTACTAGGAGTCCAATGGCTACAATCCTTGGGTACAATAGCTTTTAATTTTCAAGAACTTTTCATCAAATTTTCTACGGAAGGAAAGGAAGTTGAATTAAGGGGTATTGCAGGGAAACCAGGAAAGATAATCAGCTCTAATGGTATGACAAAGCTTCTAAAAAAGGAGCAAAGAGGTGTAATTGCACAATTATGTTCGCTAGATGTTTCCACATTGGAATCATCTATTTCTCCAGATCTCCAAAAAGTCCTGGACAATCATTCCAAGGTATTTGAGACTCCCAAAGGTCTCCCACCTATGCGTGATCATGATCATGCTATTCATCTGATTCCAGGAAGTGTTCCTCCAAACATCAGGCCGTACAGATATCCCTATGTCCAAAAGAGTGAAATTGAACGTATGGTTGCAGAAATGCTAGAGGCTGGTATAATTCAACCGAGTCAAAGTTCTTTCTCTGCTCCAGTAGTATTGGTGCACAAGAAGGATGGATCATGGCGCATGTGTCCGGATTATAGGGAGCTCAACAAGCTCACTATTAAAGATAAGTTCCCCATTCCTGTCATTGATGAATTACTGGATGAATTGCATGGATCAATTTACTTCACCAAGTTGGATCTTCGTTCAGGATATCATCAAATCAGAATGAAGATTGAAGACATTCCGAAAACAACATTTAGAACTCATGAGGGTCATTATGAATTTTTGGTCATGCCTTTTGGCCTTACCAATGCACCTTCAACATTTCAAGGTTTGATGAATTCAATTTTCAAACCATTCCTTAGAAAATTTGTGTTAGTATTTTTTGATGATATACTAATCTACAGCAAGTCTTGGAAGGATCATGTTGAACATGTTGACAGGGTGCTACAACTATTGGAGGAGAAACAATTATATGCAAAAAGATCCAAATGTTTCTTTGGAGTCCAGGAGGTGGAATATTTGGGTCATATTGTATCTCATGAAGGAGTTAAGGTAGACCCTAGCAAAATTAAAGCCATTAAGGAATGGAAAATCCCCACATCCATAAAGCATCTGCGAGGATTTCTTGGGTTGACAGGGTATTATCGCAAGTTTGTTAAGAATTATGGGAGAATAGCAGCACCTCTAACAACATTATTGAAGAAAGATGCATTTTCATGGACTCCGGAAGCAACAAAGGCCTTTGAACATCTTAAAGAGGCAATGTGCCAAGCACCGGTCTTAGCTACACCGGACTTCACAAAAACCTTTATTGTGGAATGTGATGCTTCAGGAAATGGAATTGGTGCTGTTCTAATGCAAGATGAAAGACCCATTGCTTTTGAAAGTCGTCCAATCAAGGGAAAGTTTTTAAGCAAAGCTATTTATGAGAAGGAAATGTTGGCAATACTCCATGCACTTAAGAAATGGCGACCCTACCTAATGGGAAGACACTTCAAGGTAAAAACGGATCATGATAGCCTTAAATACTTTTTAGAACAAAGATTATCCTCTGAAGAGCAACAAAAGTGGGTCACAAAGATGTTGGGTTATGACTTTGAAATCATCTACAAAAAAGGGAAGCAAAATGTGGTGGCAGATGCACTCTCAAGAAAGGATGAGGATGTGGAAGCATTGTTGTGCGCCATTTCTATTATCCAACCAGATTGGATAAACGAAGCAAGGGAGGAATGGAAGAATGACGAAGAAGTGTGGGCACTTATTCGAAAGTTACAACAAGATTCCAGTACGTCTGATACATTTAGCTGGAAAAATGATTCGTTATGGTACAAAGATCGCTTATACCTCTGTAAGAATTCCCAGCTAAAACAAAAGATTCTTATGGAATTGCACACTTCTCCCTTAGGAGGGCACTCAGGATTTTTAAAAACTTACCACAGGGTTAAGAAGGAATTTTTTTGGGATGGCCTTAAATCAGATATTCAAAAGTTTGTGGCGGAATGTTTGGTTTGCCAACAAAATAAAGTTGAAACAATTAAGACACCGGGTCTATTACAACCTTTATCCATTCCAAGCCAACGTTGGGAGGAGGTTTCAATGGATTTTATCACAGGTTTACCCAAGTCTGAGGGAAAGAGTGTCATCATGGTGGTAGTTGACAGACTTACCAAGTATGCACACTTTTGTGCATTATCACATCCATTTAAAGCCAGTACAGTTTCTACTGCATTTATGGAAACAATTCAAAAGCTACATGGAAACCCAAAGATTATTGTAAGTGACAGAGATCCCATTTTCACTGGAAATTTTTGGACAGAATTATTTTCTTGTCTTGGTACTCAGTTAGCTCATAGCTCATCTTATCATCCTCAATCTGATGGGCAAACTGAGATAGTAAACAAATGTTTGGAAGGATATCTTCGTTGCTTTGTATCTGATAAACAGACACAATGGGTCAAATGGTTGCCTCTGGCTGAATGGTGGTATAACACTTCCTTCCATACAGCAACAAAAATGACCCCATTTATGGCACTTTATGGGTATCAACCACCATCCATCACATCATATTTAAGAGAAAATTCTAAGGTTCAGGCAGTGGAACATCACATCGAACATCAACAACAAGTCCTCCAACTCTTAAAGGATAACCTCGTGTTGGCACAAAATAGAATGAAACAACAGGCAGATCAACATCGCAGTGAAAGAAGTTTTGATGTAGGTGATTGGGTATTCCTACGGCTACAACCATATAAGCAAATGTCCCTCAAGCAAGCTAAGAAGGATAATAAATTATCACCAAAGTATTATGGTCCGTACAAGGTGTTGCAAAAGATTGGTACTATGGCATACAAATTGGAGCTTCCTGCAGCTTCTCGATTGCACCCAGTTTTCCATGTTTCATGTTTAAAGAAGGTTATAGGCGACAAGCTCCCAGTTCAAACAATATTGCCAGAACTTGACGAGGAAGGAAAAATTATATTGGAACCGGAAGCAGTCACAGAAACAAGAACTCGACAGCTACGAAATCGATCAATTTCAGAGTATCTTATCAAGTGGAAGAACTTATCCGCTGAAGATTCCACATGGGAGGATGAGAATTTTATGTAGAAGTATCCATAACTACTCAAGCGTTGAGGACAACACTTTTTTGAAGGAGAGGGGCATGTTGGGTCCCTATAATACTAGTGATTACCCCATTACTATTGTAGTTATACCCCTTATTAATATTGTTGTGCCCCTATTGCCCCCATATTGTTATTACTGTGCCCCATAGAATCCCTCTATTGTTATTTTTGTGGCTTTATATTTTTTTTTTCTCAATCTTTCTACTCCTATTATTTATACAAAAATATTACAACAAGGCCATGGCCTTGAAAGTCTTGCCATGAAGTTGGCATTTTACAAAAATGATCATGATCTCAGTACACAGTGAACCTCAGCAGTAATTTGACTACACATAAGACTCGAAACAGTGCTGAACATAAATTAAGACAAAACTTGCATAGCTAGACAACGGTAGACATAAACGACACATTGACAGACAGAGACCTGAAACATGCATTAACTTCGAGATTCAAACAGAGTCGAGCTCCTACTTCAGAAACTGCAAAGAGCGTAAACCCGGGCGGGATCAGTCATCCTCAGAGGTGTATGGCTCCTCGACGACCCTACACCCGAATTGTAGTGAGTCCTCCGCGTCAGAATGATGAACCGCCGAGCCTGTAGATTCACCTCGAGCTTGCGCACTTGGACCTGCAGGGACAGCCGGATTCACCAGAGACATACCTCCCATGACTTGGCGCTGATTGTTCGTCGGATTCGCCATCCTCTATTATGCAAGAGCTCCTGGATGGGCCACTCTCGAACCCCGGACATCTTCACATTTTTCAATAGTGACTGAGACTATAAAGGTGGAGTTGGTGAGAGAACACAGGATGTGGTAGCGAACAGTGTGGTGGGCAGCATGCTGACAATCAACCATCCCGACTCGCCCACGACCCCTGCCTCTGCCACTTCTGGTGATAGGGGGACTACTCCTCCTAGGTTCCAGCACGTCCGAGGAAGAGTAAGAAATGGGGGTGGACCACTGAGAGGTGGCATGACCACAGGAGTCACCACGTCTGCTCCCCATCCTGGGCCGTTTGCGCGGAATGGCAATGTACAGCGAATTGTCGAGAGAGCGAATACACGAAGAGGAGTACCCTGAGTGAGGCAGAAACAGAACACCAATTGAACCGTATGAACCTGGAACCAGAGCCCAGTGATTGTGGAACGTTCTTGAGCCTAGAAAGGGAATGACGGGCCTAAGCTCGCTTGGAGAAAAGCTTAGGGAGACACACAACGCTGCAATCCATAAAGCTGCAGAGGTATACGAAGAAGCCGCGGGAGCGATGAGCTTATGGAGCGCCATAGCACAGTAAACCATGAAGCGGATAGAGGGAGTAAATGCCTGCATTAATAGGCTTGTGCAAGACCAGCTCGCCCGTCCTGCGCCATTACCCATGGCGTGCTTGGGCTGACACCTGCCGACGTGATACGCCATCCTCATACCCTCTGATCTATCAAGCACCCGCATCCGGGAGGCTTTATATTATTATTGTTAGGTCGGTTGGATTATATTGTGACTCCTTAGACTCCTATATATAGAAAGGAGGTTTTGTCATTTGAATCATCCAAGAATTGTTCGTTTATGTAATGTAAAGGAGGTTTCCCCCTCGAAGAGGCTGAATTCTAAGCCGTTGATCTATCTTTTCTATCTTTTCTTTAGCTAGTTTCATAACATACAAAGAGAGTTAACAAGTAGTCAAAGAGCACACATGTCAGAAAACGATCATTGAAAACTAGGTCATATGGTCAATTCGCACCTCAATACCCTTGGACAAATTCCGAAGTTGACATGTAGACTTTTTCCACTAGTTGATTCAATCAATTAAATAACTTGTGATCATCAACGTACTGAGTAATTGTATGTCTAGATGTTTCTATTTCGATTTCTAATGTGGTAATGGAGATAGGAATAAAATGAGAAATAGAAATTTGAAATTGAAATTGACATTGAATAGAATATAAATACAAATTAACACGTACATGCAGGAATTGTCATAGAAATTGACATGTACGTTAAAATCTAATTGAAATAAAAATAAAAATTGCAATGCACATGAAATCAATGTGTTAAAATTTCACACGTACATTGGAATCAATGCACTAGAAATTAACATGTAAATGTGCGAATTGTCATAGAAATTAACATGAACGTTAAAATCAAATTGAAATAGAAATAAAATTTGCAATGCACATGAAATCAATGTGTTAAAATTTCACATGTACATTGAAACCAATGCGCTAGAAATTGAACAAAACTGAGATAGAATTAGAACTGAGATGTACACCAAAATCAATGTGTTTGAAAATCACATGAACTTTAAAATAAGCTCATTAAAAATTGAGATGTCCAAAGAAATCAATGTGACAAAATATGAAGGTGACAGTGAAGAGAAATTGAAATTGACTCTTTTAATGAAACCAATTGTGCACAGAGAGAGTTAACAACTAGTCAAAGAGCACATATGTCAGAAAACGATCATTGAAAACTAGGTCTTATGGTCAATTCACACCTCAGTACACTTGGACAAATTCCGTAGTTGACATGCAAACTTTTTCCACTCGTTAACTCAATCAATTAAATAACTTGTGATCATCAATGTACTGAGTAATTGCATGTCTAGATGTTTCTATTTCAATTTCTAATGTGGTAATGGAGATAGAAATAAAAGAAGAAATAGAAATGGAAATAGAAATTTGAAATTTAAATTAACATTCAATAGAATATAAATACAAATTAACATGTACATGTAGGAATTGTCATAGAAATTGACATGTACGTTAAAATCAAATTGAAATAAAAATAAAAATTGCAATGTACATGAAATCAATGTGTTAAAATTTCAAACGTACATTGAAATCAATGCGCTAGAAATTGAAGAAAACTGAAATAGAATTAGAATTGAGATGTACACTAAAATCAATGTGTTTGAAAATCACATGAACTTTAAAATAAGCTCATTAAAAATTGAGATGTCCGAAGAAATCAATGTGACAAAATATGAAGGTGACATTGAAGAGAAATTGAAATTGTCTCTTTTAATGAAACCACTTATGTGCAGGGAGAGCTAACAAGTAGTCAAACAGCAAACATGTCAGAAAACAATCATTGAAAACTATGTCTTATGGTCAATTTCCACCTCAGTACCCTTGGACAAATTCCATAGTTGACATGTAGACTTTTTCCACTAGTTAACTCAATCAATTAAATAACTTGTGATCATCAACATACTGAGTAATTGTATGTCTAGATGTTTCTATTTCGATTTCTAATGTGGTAATGGAGATAGGAATAAAATGAGAAATAGAAATGGAAATAGAAATTTGAAATTGAAATTGACATTGAATAGAATATAAATACAAATTAACATGTACATGTAGGAATTGTCATAGAAATTGACATGTACGTTAAAATCAAATTGAAATAAAAATAAAAATTGCAATGTACATGAAATCAATGTGTTAAAATTTCACACGTACATTGAAATCAATGCGCTAGAAATTGAAAAAAACTGAGATAGAATTAGAACTGAGATGTACACTAAAATCAATGTGTTTGAAAATCACATGAACTTTAAAATAAACTCATTAAAAATTGAGATGTCCAAAGAAATCAATGTGACAAAATATGAAGGTGACATTGAAGAGAAATTGAAATTGACTCTTTTAATGAAACCAATTATGTACAGAGAGAGTTAACAAGTAGTCAAAGAGCACACATGTCAGAAAACGATCATTGAAAACTAGGTCTTATGGTCAATTCGCACCTCAGTACCCTTGGACAAATTCCGTAGTTGACATGTAGACTTTTTCCACTCGTTAACTCAATCAATTAAATAACTTGTGATCATCAATGTATTGAGTAATTGTATGTCTAGATGTTTCTATTTCGATTTCTAATGTGGTAATGGAGATAGAAATAAAATAAGAAATAGAAACGGAAATACAAATTTGAAATTGAAATTGACATTGAATAGAATATAAATGCAAATTAACATGTACATGTAGGAATTGTCATAGAATTGACATGTACGTTAAAATCAAATTGAAATAAAATTAAAAATTGTAATGTACATGAAATCAATGTGTTAGAATTTTACAGGTACAATGAAATCAAAGTGCTACAAATTGAACAAAACTGAAATAGAATTAGAACTGAGATGTACACTAAAATCAATGTGTTTGAAAATCACATGAACTTTAAAATAAGCTCATTAAAAATTGAGATGTCCAAAGAAATCAATGTGACAAAATATGAAGGTGACATTGAAGAGAAATTGAAATTGACTCTTTTAATGAAACCAATTATGCACAGAAAGAGTTAACAAGTAGTCAAAGAGCACACATGTCAGAAAACGATCATTGAAAACTAGGTCTTATGGTCAATTCACGCCTCAGTACCCTTGGACAAATTCCGTAGTTGACATGCAGACTTTTTCCACTCGTTAACTCAATCAATTAAATAACTTGTGATCATCAATGTACTGAGTAATTGTATGTCTAGATGTTTCTATTTCGATTTCTAATGTGGTAATGGAGATAGAAATAAAATAAGAAATAGAAACGGAAATACAAATTTGAAATTGAAATTGACATTGAATAGAATATAAATGCAAATTAACATGTACATGTAGGAATTGTCATAGAAATTGACATGTACGTTAGAATCAAATTGAAATAAAAATAAAAATTGCAATGTACATGAAATCAATGTGCTAAAATTTCACACGTACATTCAAATCAATACGCTAGAAATTGAACAAAACTGAAATAGAATTAGAACTGAGATGTACACTAAAATCAATGTGTTTGAAAATCACATGAACTTTAAAATAAGCTCATTAAAAATTGAGATGTCCAAACAAATCAATGTGACAAAATATGAAGGTGACATTGAAGAGAAATCGAAATTGTCTCTTTTAATGAAACCAATTATGTGCAGGTAGAGTTAACAAGTAGTCAAACAACACACATGTCAGAAAACAATCATTGAAAACAATCATTACCCTTGGACAAATTCCATAGTTGACAATGAGACTTTTTCCACTAGTTAACTCAATTAATTTCGATTTCTAACGTGGTAATGGAGATAGGAATAAAATGAGAAATAGAAATGGAAATAGAAATTTGAAATTGAAATTGACATTGAATAGAATATAAATACAAATTAACAAGTACATGTAGGAATTGTCATAGAAATTGACATGTACGTTAAAATCAAATAGAAATAAAAATAAAAATTGCAATGTACATGAAATCAAAGTGTTAAAATTTCAAACGTACATTGAAATCAATGCGCTAGAAATTGAACAAAACTTTAATAGAATTAGAAATGAGTTGTACACTAAAATCAATGTGTTTGAAAATCACATGAACTTTAAAATAAGTTCATTAAAAATTGAGATGTCCAAAGAAATCACTGAGACAAAATATGAAGGTGACAATGAAGAGAAATTGAAATTGACTCTTTTAATGAAACCAATTATGTACAAAGAGAGTTAACAAGTAGTCAAAGAGTGCACATGTCAGAAAACGATCGTTGAAAACTTGGTCTTATGGTCAATTTGCACCTCAGTACCCTTGGACAAATTCCATAGTTGACATGCAGACCTTTTCCACTCGTTAACTCAATCAATTAAATAACTTGTGATCATCAATGTACTGAGTAATTGTATGTCTATATGTTTCTATTTCAATTTCTAATGTGGTAATGGAGATAGAAATAAAATATGAAATAGAAATGGAAATAGAAATTTGAAATTGGAATTAACATTGAATGGAATATAAATTAAAATTAACATGTACATGTAGGAATTGTCATAGAAATTGACATGTACATTAAAATCAAATTGAAAAAAATAAAAATTGCTATGTACATGAAATCAATGTGTTAAAATTTCACAAATTGAGATGTCCAAAGAAATCAATGTGACAAAATATAAAGGTGACATTGAAGAGAAATTGAAATTGACTCTTTTAATGAAACAAATTATGCACAGAGAGAGTTAACAAGTAGTCAAAGAGCACACATGTCAGAAAACGATCATTGAAAACTAGGTCTTATGGTCAATTCGCGCCTCAGTACCCTTGGACAAATTCCGTAGTTGACATGCAGACTTTTTCCACTCGTTAACTCAATCAATTAAATAACTTGTGATCATCAATGTACTGAGTAATTGTATGTCTAGATGTTTTTATTTCGATTTGTAATGTGGTAATGGAGATAGGAATAAAATAAGAAATAGAAATGGAAACAGAAATTTGAAATTGAAATTGACATTGAATAGAATATAAATGCAAATTAACATGTACATGTAGGAATTGTCATACAAATTGACATGTACGTTAGAATCAAATTGAAATAAAAATAAAAATTGCAATGTACATGAAATCAATGTGCTAAAATTTCACACGTACATTCAAATTAATGCGCTAGAAATTGAACAAAGCTGAAATAGAATTAGAACTGACATGTACACTAAAATCAATGTGTTTGAAAATCACATGAACTTAAAAATAAGCTAATTAAAAATTGAGATGTCCAAAGAAATCAATGTGACAAAATATGAAGGTGACATTGAAGAGAAATTGAAATTGACTCTTATAATGAAACCAATTATGTCCAGAGAGAGTTAACAAGTAGTCAAATAGCACACATGTCAGAAAACGATCATAGAAAACTAGGTCTTATGGTCAATTCACACCTCAGTACCCTTGGACAAATTCCATAGTTGACATGTAGACTTTTTCCACTAGCTGACTCAATCAATTAAATAACTTGTGATCATCAACGTACTGAGTAATTGTATGTCTAGATGTTTCTATTTCGATTTCTAATATGGTAATGAAGATAGGGATAAAATGAGAAATAGAAATGGAAATAGAAGTTTGAAATTGAAATTGACATTGAATAGAATATAAATACAAATTAACACGTACATGTAGGAATTGTCATAGAAATTGACATGTAGTTAAAATCTTATTGAAATAAAAATAAAAATAAAAATGCACATGAAATCAATGTGTTAAAATTTCACTCGTACATTAGAATCAATGCGCTAGAATTTAACATGTAAATGTACGAATTTTCATAGAAATTGACATGAACGTTAAAATCAAATTGAAATAGAAATAAAAATCGCAATGCACATGAAATCAATGTGTTAAAATTTCACACGTACATTGAAAGCAATGCGCTAGAAATTGAACAAAACTGAGACAGAATTAGAACTGAGATGTACACTAAAATCAATGTGTTTGAAAATCACATGAACTTTAAAATAAGCTCATTAAAAATTGAGATGTCCAAAGAAATCAATGTGACAAAATATGAAGGTGACATTGAAGAGAAATTGAAATTGTCTCTTTTAATGAAACCAATTATGTGCAGGGAGAGTTAACAAGTAGTCAAACAGCACACATGTCAGAAAACAATCATTGAAAACTAGGTCTTATGGTCAATTTGCACCTCAGTACCCTTGGACAAATTCCATAGTTGACATGTAGACTTTTTCCACTAGTTAACTCAATCAATTAAATAACTTGTGATCATCAATGTACTGAGTAATTGTATGTCTAGATGTTTCTATTTTGATTTCTAATGTCGTAATGGAGATAGGAATAAAATAAGAAATAGAAATGGAAACAGAAATTTGAAATTTAAATTGACATTGAATAGAATATAAATACAAATTAACATGTACATGTAGGAATTGTCATAGAAATTGACATGTACGTTAAAATCAAATGGAAATAAAAATAAAAATTGCAATGTACACGAAATCAATGTGTTAAAGTTTCAAAAGTACATTGAAATCAATCCGCTAGAAATTGAACAAAACTGAAATAGAATTAGAACTGAGATGTACACTAAAATCAATGTGTTTGAAAATCACATGAACTTTAAAATAAGCTCATTAAAAATTGAGATGTCTAAAGAAATCACTGGGACAAAATATGAAGGTGACAATGAAGAGAAATTGAAATTGACTCTTTTAATGAAACCAATTATGTACAAAGAGAGTTAACAAGTAGTCAAAGAGCGCACATGTCAGAAAACGATCATTGAAAACTAGGTCTTATGGTCAATTCGCACCTCAGTACCCTTGGACAAATTCCGTAGTTGACATGCAGACTTTTTCCACTCGTTAACTCAATCAATTAAATAACTTGTGATCATCAATGTACTGAGTAATTGTATGTCTAGATGTTTCTATTTCAATTTCTAATGTGGTAATGGAGATAGAAATAAAATATGAAATAGAAATGGAAATAGAAATTTGAAATTGAAGTTAACATTGAATAGAATATAAATTCAAATTAACATGTACACATAGGAATTGTCATAGAAATTGACATGTACGTTAAAATCAAATTGAAATAAAAATAAAAATTGCAATGTACATGAAATCAATGTGTTAAAATTTCACACGTACATTGAAATTAATGCGCTAGAAATTGAACAAAACTGAAATAGAATTAGAACTGAGATGTACACTAAAATCAATGTGTTTGAAAATCACATGAACTTTAAAATAAGCTCATTAAAAATTGAGATGTCCAAAGAAATCAATGTGACAAAATATGAAGGTGACATTGAAGAGAAATTGAAATTGACTCTTTTAATGAAACCAATTATGTACAGAGAGAGTTAACAAGTAGTCAAAGAGCACACATGTCAGAAAATGATCATTGAAAACTAGGTCTTATGGTCAATTCACACCTCAATACCCTTGGACAAATTCCGTAGGTTACATGTAGACTTTTTCCACTACTTTACTCAATCAATTAAATAACTTGTGATCATCACCGTACTGAGTAATTGTATGTCTAGATGTTTCTATTTCGATTTCTAATGTGCTAATGGAGATAGGAATAAAATGAGAAATAGAAATGGAAAGAGAAATTTGAAATTGAAATTGACATTGAATAGAAAATAAATACAAATTATCATGTACTTGTAGGAATTGTCATAGAAATTGACATGAACATTAAAATATAATTGAAATAAAAATAAAAATTGCAATGCACTTGAAATCAATGTGTTAAAATTTCACAGGTACATTGGAATCAATGCGCTAGAAATTGAACAAAACTTTAATAGAATTAGAACTGAGATGTACACTAAAATCAATGTGTTTGAAAATCACATGAACTTTAAAATAAGCTCATTAAAAATTGAGATGTATAAAGAAAACACTGGGACAAAATATGAAGGTGACAATGAAGAGAAATTTAAATTGACTCTTTTAATGAAACCAATTATGTACAAAGAGAATTATCAATTAGTCAAAGAGCGCACATGTCAGAAGACGATCGTTGAAAACTAGGCCTTATGGTCAATTCGCAACTCAGTACCCTTGGACAAATTCCGTAGTTGACATGTTGACCATTTCCACTCGTTAACTCAATCAATTAAATAACTTGTGATCATCAATGTACTGAGTAATTGTATGTCTAGATGTTTCTATTTCAATTTCTAATGTGGTAATGGAGATAGAAATAAACTATGAAATAGAAATGGAAATAGAAGTTTGAAATTGGAATTAACATTGAATGGAATATAAATTCAAATTAACATGTACACATAGGAATTGTCATAGAAATTGACATGTACGTTAAAATCAAATTGAAAAAAAAAATTGCAATGCACATGAAATCAATGTGTTAAAATTTCACAAATTGAGATGTCCAAAGAAATCACTGGGACAAAATATGAAGGTGACAATGAAGAGAAATTGAAATTGACTCTTTTAATGAAGCCAATTATGTACAAAGACAGTTAACAGGTATTCAAAGAGCGCACATGTCAGAAAACGATCATTGAAAACTAGGTCTTATGGTCAATTTGCACCTCAGTACCGTTGGACAAATTCCGTAGTTGACATGCAGACCCTTTCCACTCGTTAACTCAATCAATTAAATAACTTGTGATCATCAATGTACTGAGTAATTGTATGTCTAGATGTTTCTATTTCAATTTCTAATGTGGTAACGGAGATACAAATAAAATATGAAATAGGAATTTGAAATTTAAGTTAATATTGAATGGAATATAAATTCAAATTAACATGTAGACATAGGAATTGTCATAGAAATTGACATGTACGTTAAAATCAAATTGAAATAAAAATAAAAATTGCAATGTACATGAAATCAATGTGTTAAAATTTCACACGTACATTCAAATTAATGCGCTAGAAATTGAACAAAACTGAAATAGAATTAGAACTGAGATGTGCAATAAAATCAATGTGTTTGAAAATCACATGAACTTTAAAATAAGCTCATTAAAAATTGAGATGTCTAAAGAAATCAATGTGACAAAATATGAAGGTGACATTGAAGAGAAATTGAAATTGACTCTTTTAATGAAACCAATTATGTACAGAGAGAGTTAACAAGTAGTCAAAGAGCACACATGTCAGAAAACGATCATTGAAAACTAGGTCTTATGGTCAATTCACACCTCAGTACCCTTGGAAAAATTTCGTAGTTGACATGTAGACTTTTTCCACTAGTTGACTCAATCAATTAAATATCTTGTGATTATCAACGTACTGAGTAATTGTATGTCTAGATGTTTCTATTTCGATTTCTAATGTGGTAATGAACATAGGAATAAAATAAGAAATAGAAATTTGAAATTGAAATTGACATTGAATAGAATATAATTACAAATTAACATGTACATGTAGGAATTGTCATAGAAATTGACATGTACGTTAAAATCTAATTGAAATAAAAATAAAAATAGCAATGCAAGTGAAATCAATGTGTTAAAATTTCACACGTGCATTGGAATCAATGCGCTAGAATTTAACATGTAAATGTACGAATTTTCATAGAAATTGACATGAATGCTAAAATCAAATTGAAATAAAAATAAAAATCGCAATGCACATGAAATCAATGTGTTAAAATTTAACACGTACATTGAAAGCAATGCGCTAGAAATTGAACAAAACTGAGATAGAATTAGAATTGAGATGTACACTAAAATCAACGTGTTTGAAAATCACATGAACTTTAAAATAAACTCATTAAAAATTGAGATGTCCAAAGAAATCAATGTGACAAAATATGAAGGTGACATTGAAGAGAAATTGAAATTGACTCTTTTAATGAAACCAATTATGTACAGAGAGAGTTAACATGTAGTCAAAGAGCACACATGTAAGAAAACAATCATTGAGAAATAGGTCTTATGGTGAATTTGCACCTCAGTACCCTTGGACAAATTCCATAGTTGACATGTAGACCTTTTCCACTAGTTGATTCAATCAATTAAATAGCTTGTGATCATCAACGTATTAAGTAATTGTGTATCTAGATGTTTCTATTTCGATTCCTAACGTGGTAATGGAGATAGGAATAAAATGAGAAATAAAAATGGAAATAGAAATAGAAATTTGAAATTGAAATTGACATTGAATAGAATATAAATACAAATTAACATGTACATGTAGGAATTGTCATAGAAATTGACATGTACGTTAAAATCAAATTGAAATAAAATTAGAAATTGCAATGTACATGAAATCAATGTGTTAAAATTTCACACGTACAATGAAATCAAAGTGCTACAAATTGAACAAAACTGAAATAGAATTAGAACTGAGATGTACACTAAAATCAATGTGTTTGAAAATCACATGAACTTTAAAATAAGCTCATTAAAAATTGAGATGTCCAAAGAAATCAATGTGACAAAATATGAAGGTGACATTGAAGAGAAATTGAAATTGACTCTTTTAATGAAGCCAATTATACATAGAGAGAGTTAAAAAGTAGTCAAAGAGCACACATGTCAGAAAACGATCATTGAAAACTAGGTCTTATGGTCCATTCGCGCCTCAGTACCCTTGGACAAATTCCGTAGTTGACATGCAGACTTTTTCCACTCGTTAACTCAATCAATTAAATAACTTTTGATCATCAATGTACTGAGTAATTGTATGTCTAGATGTTTCTACTTCGATTTGTAATGTGGTAATGGAGATAGAAATAAAATAAGAAATAGAAATCGAAATAGAAATTTGAAATTGAAATTGACATTGAATAGAATATAAATGCAAATTAACATGTACATGTAGGAATTGTCATACAAATTGACATGTACGTTAGAATCAAATTGAAATAAAAATAAAAATTGCAATGTACATAAAATCAATGTTCTAAAATTTCACATGTACATTCAAATCAATACGCTAGAAATTGAACAAAACTGAAATAGAATTAGAACTGAGATGTACACTAAAATCAATGTGTTTGAAAATCACATGAACTTTAAAATAAGCTCATTAAAAATTGAGATGTCCAAGGAAATCAATGTGAAAAAATATGAAGGTGACATTGAAGAAAATTGAAATTTACTCTTTTAATGAAACCAATTATGTACAGAGAGAGTTAACAAGTAGTCAAAGAGCACACATGTCAGAAAATGATCATTGAAAACTAGGTCTTATGGTCAATTCGCACCTCAGTACCCTTGGACAAATTCCATAGTTGACATGTAGACTTTTTCCACTAGTTAACTCAGTCAATTAAATAACTTGTGATCATCAATGTATTGAGTAATTGTATGTCTAGATGTTTCTATTTCGATTTCTAATGTGGTAATGGAGATAAGAATAAAATAAGAAATAGAAATGGAAACAGAAATTTGAAATTGAAATTGACATTGAATAGAATATAAATACAAATTAACATGTACATGTAGGAATTGTCATAGAAATTGACATGTACGTTAAAATCAAATGGAAATAAAAATAAAAATTGCAATGTACATGAAATCAATGTGTTAAAATTTCAAACGTACATTGAAATCAATGCGCTAGATATTGAACAAAACTTTAATAGAATTAGAATTGAGCTATACACTAAAATCAATGTGTTTGAAAATCACATGAACTTTAAAATAAGCTCATTAAAAATTGAGATGTCCAAAGAAATCACTGGGACAAAATATGAAGGTGACAATGAAGAGAAATTGAAATTGACTCTTTTAATGAAACCAATTATGTACAAAGAGAGTTAACAAGTAGTCAAAGAGCACACATGTTAGAAAACGATCGTTGAAACTAGGTCTTATGGTCAATTCGCACCTCAGTACCCTTGGACAAATTCCGTAGTTGACATGCAGACCTTTTCCACTCGTTAACTCAATCAATTAAATAACTTGTGATCATCAATGTACTGAGTAATTGTATGTCTAGATGTTTCTATTTCAATTTCTAATGTGGTAATGGAGATAGAAATAAAATATGAAATACAAATTTGAAATTGGAATTAACATTGAATGGAATATAAATTCAAATTAACATGTACACGTAGGAATTGTCATAGAAATTGACATGTACGTTAAAATCAAATTGAAAAAAATAAAAATTGCAATGTACATGAAATCAATGTGTTAAAATTTCACAAATTGAGATGTCCAAAGAAATCACTGGGACAAAATATGAAGGTGATAATGAAGAGAAATTGAAATTGACTCTTTTAATGAAACCAATTATGTACAAAGAGAGTTAAAAAGTATTCAAAGAGCGCGCATGTCAGAAAACGATCATTGAAAACTAGGTCTTATGGTCAATTCGCACCTCAGTATCGTTGGACAAATTCCGTAGTTGACATGCAGACCTTTTCCACTCGTTAACTCAATGAATTAAATAACTTGTGATCATCAATGTACTGAGTAATTGTATGTCTAGATGTTTCTATTTCAATTTCTAATGTGGTAATGGAGATACAAATAAAATATGAAATAGAAATTTGAAATTGAAGTTAACATTGAATGGCATATAAACTCAAATTAACATGTATAAGTAGGAATTGTCATAGAAATTAACATGTACGTTAAAATCAAATTGAAATAAAAATAAAAATTGCAATGTACATGAAATCAATGTGTTAAAATTTCACAGGTACATTCAAATTGCGCTAGAAATTGAACAAAACTGAAATAGAATTAGAACTGAGATGTACACTAAAATCAATGTGTTTGAAAATCACATGAACTTTAAAATAAGCTCATTAAAAATTGAGATGTCCAAAGAAATCAATATGAGAAAATATGAAGGTGACATTGAAGAGAAATTGAAATTGACTCTTTTAATGAAACCAATTATGTCCAGAGAGAGTTAACAAGTAGTCAAAGAGCAGACATGTCAGAAAACGATCATTGAAAACTAGGTCTTATGGTCAATTCGCACCTCAGTACCCTTGGAAAAATTCCGTAGTTGACATGTAGACTTTTTCCACTTGTTGACTCAATCAATTAAATAACTTGTGATCATCAACGTACTGAGTAATTGTATGTCTAGATGTTTCTATTTTGATTTCTAATGTGGTAATGAAGATTGGAATAAAATGAGAAATAGAAATGGAAATAGAAATTTGAAATTGAAATTGACATTGAATAGAATATAAATACAAATTAACATGTACATGTAGGAATTGTCATAGAAATTGACATGTACGTTAAAATCTAATTGAAATAAAAATAAAAATAGCAATGCACATGAATCAATGTGTTAAAATTTCACACGTACATTGGAATCAATGCGCTAGAATTTAACATGCAAATGTACGAATTTTCATAGAAATTCACATGAACGTTAAAATCAAATTGAAATAAAAATAAATATCGCAATGCACATGAAATCAATGTGTTAAAATTTCGCACATACATTGAAAGCAATGTGCTAGAAATTGAAAAAGACTGAGATGTACACTAAAATCAATGTGTTTGAAAATCACATGAACTTTAAAATAAACTCATTAAAAATTGAGATGTCCAAAGAAATCAATGGGACAAAATATGAAGGTGACATTGAAGAGAAATTGAAATTGACTCTTTTAATGAAACCAATTATGTACATAGAGAGTTAACAAGTATTCAAAGAGCACACATGTCAGAAAACAATCATTGAAAACTAGGTCTTATGGTCAATTCGCACCTCAGTACCCTTGGACAAATTCCATAGTTAACATGTAGACCTTTTCGATTAGTTGACTCAATCAATTAAATAGCTTGTGATCATCAACATACTGAGTAATTGTATGTCTAGATGTTTCTATTTCGATTTATAACGTGGTAATGGAGATATGAATAAAATGAGAAATAGAAATGGAAATAGAAATTTGAAATTGAAAGTGACATTGAATAGAATATAAATAGAAATTAACATGTACATGTAGGAATTGTCATAGAAATTGACATGTACATTAAAATCAAAATGAAATAAAATTAAAAACTGCAATGTACATGAAATCAATGTGTTAAAATTTCACGCGTACAATGAAATCAATGTGCTACAAATTGAACAAAACTAAAATAGAATTAGAACTGAGATGTACACTAAAATCAATGTGTTTGAAAATCACATGAACTTTAATATAAGCTCATTAAAAATTGAGATGTCCAAAGAAATCAATGTGACAAAATATGAATGTGACATTGAAGAGAAATTGAAATTGACTCTTTTAATGAAGCCAATTATGCACAGAGAGAGTTAACAAGTAGTCAAAGAGCACACATGTCAGAAAACGATCATTGAAAACTAGGTCTTATGGTCCATTCACGCCTCAGTACCCTTGGACAAATTCCGTAGTTGACATGCAGACTTTTTCCACTCGTTAACTCAATCAATTAAATAACTTGTGATCATCAATGTACTGAGTAATTGTATGTCTAGATGTTTCTATTTCGATTTCTAATGTGGTAATGGAGATAGAAATAAAATAAGAAATAGAAACGGAGATACAAATTTGAAATTGAAATTTACATTGAATAGAATATAAATGCAAATTAACATGTACATGTAGGAATTGTCATAGAAATTGACATGTACGTTAGAATCAAATTGAAATAAAAATAAAAATTGCAATGTACATTAAATCAATTTTTTAAAATTTCAGCACATCCAAATCAATACACTAGAAATTGAACAAAACTGAAATAGAATTAGGACTGAGATGTACACAAAAATCAATGTGTTTGAAAATCACATGAACTTTAAAATAAGCTCATTAAGAATTGAGATGTCCAAAGAGATCAATGTGACAAAATATGAAGGTGACATTGAAGAAAATTGAAATTGACTCTTTTAATGAAGCCAATTATGCATAGAGAGAGTTAACAAGTAGTCAAATAGCACACATGTCAGAAAACGATCATTGAAAACTAGGTCTTATGGTCAATTCGAACCTCAGTACCCTTGGAAAAATTCTGTAGTTGACATGCAGACTTTTTCCACTCATTAACTCAATCAATTAAATAACTTGTGATTATCAATGTACTGAGTAATTGTATGTCTAGATGTTTCTATTTCGATTTCTAATTTGGTAATGGAGATAGGAATAAAATAAGAAATAGAAATGGAAGTACCAATTTGAAATTGAAATTGACATTGAATAGAATATAAATACAAATTAACATGTACATGTAGGAATTGTCATAGAAATTGACATGGACGTTAAAATCAAATTGAAATAAATTTAAAAATTGCAATGTACATGAAATCAATGTGTTAAAATTTCACACGTACAATGAAATCAATGTGCTGCAAATTGAACAAAACTGACATAGAATTAGAACTGAAATGTACACTAAAATCAAAGTGTTTTAAAATCAAATGAACTTTAAAATAAGCTCATTAAAAATTGAGATGTCCAGAGAAATCAATGTGACAAAATATGAAGGTGACATTGAAGAGAAATTGAAATTGACTCTTTTTATGAAACCAATTATGCACAGAGAGAATTAACAAGTAGTCAAAGAGCACACATTTCAGAAAAAGTTCACTGAAAACTAGGTCTTATGGTTAATTCGCACCTCAGTACCTTTGGACAAATTCTGTAGTTGACATGCAGACTTTTTCCACTCGTTAACTCAATCAATTCAATAACATGCGATCATCAATGTACTGAGTAATTGTATGTCTATATGTTTCTATTTCAATTTCTAATGTGGTAATGGAGATAGAAATAAAATAAGAAATAGAAATGGAAATAGAAATTTGAAATTAAAATTGACATTGAATAGAATATAAATACAAATTAACATGTAGATGTACATGAAATCAATGTGTTAAAATTTCAAACGTACATTTAAATCAATGCACTAGAAATTGAACAAAACCGAAATAGAATTAGAACTGAGATATACACTAAAATCAATGTGTTTGAAAATCACATGAAGCTCACTAAAAATTAAGATGTCGAAAGAAATCAATGTGACAAAATATGAAGGTGACATTGAAGAGAAATTGAAATTGTATCTTTTAATGAATCCAATTATGTGCAGGGGGAGTTAACAAGTAGTCAAACAGCACACATGTTAGAAAACAATCATTGAGAACTAGGTCTTATGGTCAATTTGCACCTCAGTACCCTTGGAAAAATTCCATAGTTGACATGTACGCTTTTTTCACTAGTTAACTCAATCAATTAAATAACTTGTGATCATCAACGTACTGAGTAATTGTATGTCTAGATGTTTCTATTTCGATTTCTAATGTGGTAATGGAGATAGGAATAAAATAAGAAAGAGAAATGGAAATAGAAATTTGAAATTGGAATTGACATTGAATAGAATGTAAATACAAATTAACATGTACATTTACGAATTGTCATATAAATTGACATGTACGTTAAAATCAAATGGAAATAAAAATAAAAATTGCAATGTACATGAAATCAATGTGTTAAAATTTCACACGTACATTGAAATCAATGCGCTAGAAATTGAACAAAACTGAAGTAGAATTAGAATTGAGATGTACACTAAAATCAATGTGTTTGAAAATCACATGAACTTTAAAATAAGCTCATTAAAAATTGAGATGTCCAAAGAAATCACTAGGACAAAATATGAAGGTGACAATGAAGAGAAATTGAAATTGACTCTTTTAATGAAACCAATTATGTACAAAGAGAGTTAACGAGTAGTCAAAGAGTGCACATGTCAGAAAACGAAAACGATCACTGAAAGCTAGGTCTTATGGTCAATTCGCACCTCAATACCCTTGGACAAATTCCGTAGTTGACATGTAGACTTTTTCCACTAGTTGACTCAATCAATTAAATAACTTGTGATCATCAGCGTACTGAGTAATTGTATGTCTATATGTTTCTATTTCGATTTCTAATGTGTTAATGGAGATAGAAATAAAATAAGAAATACAAATGGAAATACAAATTTGAAATTGAAATTGACATTGACTAGAATATATATACAAATTAACATGTACATGTAGGAATTGTCATAGAAATTGACATGTACGTTAAAATCAAATTGAAATAAAAATAAAAATTGCAAAGTACATGAAATCAATGCGCTAGAAATTGAACAAAATTGAAATAGAATTAGAACTGAGATGTACACTAAAATCAATGTGTTTGAAAATCACATGAACTTTAAAATAAGCTCATTAAAAATTGAGATGTCCAAAGAAATCAATGTGACAAAATATGAAGGTGACATTGAAGAGAAATTGAAATTGACTCTTTTAATGAAACCAATTATGGACAGAGAGAGTTAACAAGTTTTCAAAGAGCACACATGTCAGAAAACGATCATTGAAACTAGGTCTTATGGTCAATTCGCACCTCAGTACCCTTGGACAAATTCCGTAGTTGACATGTAGACTTTTTCCACTAGTTGACTCAATCAATTAAATAACTTGTGATCATCAACGTACTGAGTAATTGTATGTCTAGATGTTTCTATTTCGATTTCTATTGTGTTAATGGAGAGAGGAATAAAATGATAAATAGAAATTTGAAATTGAAATTGACATTGAATAGAATATAAATACAAATTAACACGTACATGTAGGAATTGTCATAGAAATTGACATGTACGTTAAAATCTAATTGAAATAAAAATAAAAATTGCAATGCACATGAAATCAATGTGTTAAAATTTCACACGTACATTGGAATAAATGCACTAGAAATTGAACAAAACTGAGATAGAATTAGAACTGAGATGTACACTAAAATCAATGTGTTTGAAAATAACATGAACTCTGAAATAAACTCATTAAAAATTGAGATATCCAAAAGAAATCAATGTGACAAAATATGAAGGTGACATTGAAGAAAATTGAAATTGACTCTTTTAATGAAACCAATTATGCACAGAGAGAGTTAACAAGTAGTCAAAGAGCACACATCTCAGAAAACGAACATTGAAAACTAGGTCTTATGGTCAATTCGCACCTCAGTACCCTTGGAGAAATTCCGTAGTTGACATGAAGACTTTTTCCACTCGTTAACTCAATCAATTAAATAACTTGTGATCATCAATGTACTGAGTAATTGTATGTCTAGATTTTTCTAGTTCGATTTCTAATGTTGTAACAGAGATAGAAATAAAATAAGAAATACAAATGGAAATACAAATTTGAAATTGAAATTGACATTGACTAGAATATAAATACAAATTAACATGTACATGTAGGAATTGTCATAGAAATTAACATGTACATTAAAATCAAATTGAAATAAAAATAAAAATTGCAAAGTACATGAAATCAATGTGTTAAAATTTCACACGTACATTCAAATCAATATGTTAGAAATTGAACAAAACTAAAATATAATTAGAACTGAGATGTACACAAAAATCAATGTGTTTGAAAATCACATGAACTTTAAAATAAGCTCATTAAAAATTGAGATGTCCAAAGAAATCAATGTAACAAAATATGAAGGTGACATTGAAGAGAAAATGAAATTGACTCTTTTAATGAAACCAATTATGTACAGAGAGAGTTTACAAGTAGTCAAAGAGCACACTTGTTAGAAAACAATCATTGAAAACTAGGTCTTATGGTCAATTCGCACCTAAGTACCCTTGGACAAATTTCGTGTTGACATGTAGACTTTTTCCACTCGTTAAATCAGTCAATTAAATAACTTGTGATCATTAATGTATTGAGTAATTGTATGTCTAGATGTTTCTATTTCGATTTGTAATGTGGTAATGGAGATAGGAATAAAATAAGAAATAGAAATGGAAGTACAAATTTGAAACTGAAATTGACATTGAATAGAATATAAATAAAAATTAACATGTACATGTAGGAATTGTCATAGAAATTGACATGTACGCTAAAATCGAATTGAAATAAAAATAAAAATTGCAATGTACATGAGATCAATGTGTTAAAATTTCACACGTACATTGAAATCAATGCGCTAGAAATTGAACAAAACTGAAATAGAATTAGAACTTAGATGTACGCTAAAATCAATGTGTTTGAAAATCACATGAACTTTAAAATAAGCTCATTAAAAATTGAGATGTCCAAAGAAATCACTGTGACAAAATATGATAGTGACATTGAAGAGAAATTGAAATTCACTGTTTTAATGAAACCAATTATGCACAGAGAGAGTTAACAAGTAGTCAAAGAGCACACATGTCAGAAAACGATCATTGAAAACTAGGTCTTATGGTCAATTCGCACCTCAGTACCCTTGGACAAATTCCGTAGTTGACATGCAAAATTTTTCCACTCATTAACTCAATCAATTAAATAACTTGTGATCATCAATGTACTGAGTAATTGTATGTCTAGATGTTTCTATTTCGATTTCTAATGTGGTAATGGATATAGAAATAAAATAAGAAATAAAAATGGAAATATAAATTTGAGATAGAAATTGACATTGAATAGAATATAAATACAAATTAACATGTACATGTAGGAATTGTCATAGAAATTGACATGCACGTTAAAATCAAATTGAAATAAAAATAAAAATTGCAATGCACATGAAATCAATGTGTTAAAATTTCACACGTACATTGAAATCAATGCGCTAAAAATTAAACAAAACTGAGATAGAATTAGATTTGAGATGTACACTAAAATCAATGTGCTTGAAAATCACATGAACTCTGAAATAAACTCATTAAAATTGAGATGTCCAAGGAAATCAATGTGAAAAAATATGAAGGTGACATTGAAGAAAATTGAAATTTACTCTTTTAATGAAACCAATTATGTACAGAGAGAGTTAACAAGTAGTCAAAGAGCACACATGTCAGAAAATGATCATTGAAAACTAGGTCTTATGGTCAATTCGCACCTCAGTACCCTTGGACAAATTCCGTAGTTGACATGTAGACTTTTTCCACTCATTAAGTCAGTCAATTAAATAACTTGTGATCATCAACATACTGAGTAATTGTATGTCTAGATGTTTCTATTCCAATTTCTAATGTGGTAATGGAGATAGGAATAAAATGAGAAATAGAAATGGAAATAGAAATTTGAAATTGAAATTGACATTGAATAGAATATAAATACAAATTAACATGTACATGTAGGAATTGTCATAGAAATTGACATGTACGTTAAAATCAAATTGAAATAAAATTAAAAATTGCAATGTAAATGAAATCAATATGTTAAAATTTCACACATACATTGAAATAAATGCGCTACAAATTGAACAAAATTGAAATAGAATTAGAAGTGAGATGTACACAAAAATCAATTTGTTTGAAAATCACATGAACTTTAAAATAAGCTCATTAAAAATTGAGATGTCCAAAGAAATCAATGTGACAAAATATGAAGGTGACATTGAAGAGAAATTGAAATTGACTCTTTTAATGAAACCAATTATGCACAGAGAGAGTTAACTAGTGAAAGAGGACACATGTCAGAAAACGATCATTGAAAACTAGGTCTTATGGTCAATTCGCACCTCAGTACCCTTGGACAAATTCCATAGTTGACATGCAGACTTTTTCCACTAGTTAACTCAATCAATTAAATAACTTGTGATGATCAACGTACTGAGTTATTGTATGTCTAGATGTTTCTATTTCGATTTCTAATGTGGTAATGGAGATAGGAATAAAATAAGAAATAGAAATGGAAACAGAAATTTGAAATTGAAATTGACATTGAATAGAATATAAATACAAATTAACATGTAAATGTAGGAATTGTCATATAAATTGACATGTACGTTAAAATCAAATGGAAATAAAAATAAAAATTGCAATGTACATGAAATCAATGTGTTAAAATTTCAAACGTACATTGAAATCAATGTGCTAGAAATTGAACAAAACTGAAATAGAATTAGAACTGAGATGTACACTAAAATCAATGTGTTTGAAAATCACATGAACTTTAAAATAAGCTCAATAAAAATTGAGATGTCCAAAGAAATCACTGGGACAAAATATGAAGGTGACAATGAAGAGAAATTGAAATTGACTCTTTTAATGAAACCAATTATGTACAAAGAGAGTCAACAAGTAGTCAAAGAGCCTACATGTCAGAAAACGATCATTGAAAACTAGGTCTTATGGTCAATTCGCACCTCAGTACCCTTGGACAAATTCCATAGTTGACATGGAGACTTTTTACACTCGTTAACTTAATCAATTAAATAACTTGTGATCATCAATGTACTGAGTAATTGTATGTCTAGATGTTTCTATTTCAATTTCTAATGTGGTAATGGAGATATAAATAAAATATGAAATAGAAATGGAAATAGAAATTTGAAATTGAAGTTAACATTGAATATAATATAAATTCAAATTAACATGTACACGTAGGAATTGTCATAGAAATAGACATGTACGTTAAAATCAAATTGCAATGTACATGAAATCAATGTGTTAAAATTTCACACGTAAATTGAAATTAATGCGCTAGAAATTGAAAATAACTGAAATTGAATTAGAACTGAGATGTACACTAAAATCAATGTGTTTGAAAATCACATGAACTTTAAAATAAGCTCATTAAAAATTGAGATGTCCAAAGAAATCAATGTGACAAAATATGAAGGTGACATTGAAGAGAAATTGAAATTGACTCTTTTAATGAAACCAATTATGTAAAGAGAGAGTTAACAAGTAGTCAAAGAGCACACATGTCAGAAAACGATCATTGAAAACTAGGTCTTATGGTCAATTCGCACCTCAGTACCCTTGGACAAATTCCGTAGTTGACATGTAGACTTTTTCCACTAGTTGACTCAATCAATTAAATAACTTGTGATCATCAACGTACTAAGTAATTGTATGTCTAGATGTTTCTATTTCGATTTCTAATGTGGTAATGGAGATAGGAATAAAATGAGAAATAGAAATGGAAATAGAAATTTGAAATTGAAATTGACATTGAATAGAATATAAATACAAATTAACACGTACATGTAGGAATTGTCATAGAAATTGAAATGTACGTTAAAATCTAATTGAAATAAAAATAAAAATTGCAATGCACATGAAATCAATGTTAAAATTTCACCTGTACATTGAAATCAATGCGCTAGAAATTAACATGTAAATGTACGAATTGTCATAGAAATTGACATGCACGTTAAAATCAAATTGAAATAAAAATAAAAGTTGCAATGATCATGAAATCAATGTGTTAAAATTTCACACATACATTGAAACCAATGCGCTAGAAATTGAACAAAATTGAGATAGAATTAGAACTGAGATGTACACTAAAATCAATGTGTTTGAAAATCACATGAACTCTAAAATAAGCTCATTAAAAATTGAGATGTCCAAAGCAATCAATGTGAGAAAATATGAAGGTGACATTGAAGAGAAATTGAAATTGACTCTTTTAATGAAACCAATTATGTACAGAGAGAGTTAACAAGTAGTCAAAGAGCACACATGTCAGAAAACAATCATTTACAACTAGGTCTTATGGTCAATTCGCACATCAGTACCCTTGGACAAATTCCGTAGTTGACATGTAGACCTTTTCCACTAGTTGACTCAATCAATTAAATAACTTATGATCATCAGCGTACTGAGTAATTGTGTGTCTAGATGTTTCTATTTCGCTTTCTAACGTGGTAATGGAGATAGAAATAAAATGAGAAATAGAAATGGAAATAGAAATTTGATATTGAAATTTACATTGAATAGAATATAAATACAAATTAACATGTACATGTAGGAATTGTCATAGAAATTGACATGTACGTTAAAATCAAATTGAAGTAAAATTAAAAATTGCAATGTACATGAAATCGATGTGTTAAAAGTTCACGCGTACAATGAAATCAATGTGCTACAAATTGAACAAAACTGAAATAGAATTAGAACTCAGATGCACACTAAAATCAATGTGTTTGAAAATCACATGAACTTTAAAATAAGCTCATTAAAAACTGAGATGTCCAAAGAAATCAATGTGACAAAATATGAAGGTGACATTGAAGAGAAATTGAAATTGACTCTTTTAATGAAGCCAATTATGCATCGAGAGAGTCAATAAGTAGTCAAAGAGCACACATGTCAGAAAATGATCATTGAAAACTAGGTCTTATGGTCAATTTGCACCTCAGTACCCTTGGACATATTCTGTAGTTGACATGCAGACTTTTTCCAGTGGTTAACTCAATCAATTAAATAACTTGTGATCATCAATGTACTGAGTAATTGTATGTCTAGATGTTTCTATTTCGATTTCTAATGTGGTAACGGAGATAGAAATAAAATGAAAAATACAAATGGAAATACAAGTTTGAAATTGAAATTGACATTGATTATAGAATATAAATACAAATTAACATGTACATGTAGGAATTGTCATAGAAATTGACATGTACGTTAAAATCAAATTGAAATAAAATTAAAAATTGCAATGTACATGAAATCGATGTGTTAAAAGTTCACGCGTACAATGAAATCAATGTGCTACAAATTGAACAAAACTGAAATAGAATTAGAAGTGAGATGTACACAAAAATCAATGTGTTTGAAAATCACATGAACTTTAAAATAAGATCATTAAAAATTGAGATGTCCAAAGAAATCAATGTGACACAATATGAAGGTGACATTTAAGAGATTGAAATTGTGATCAGGTGCTCATGTCCTAAGTGTCGGAAAATGCTCAAAATTTAAAGTGCTTAGAACTAGTTCAAAGTTGAATGACTAGAATGTGCTCGTCTTTCCGATTCCGGCGCCGCAAACGGTTCGAAAAACGGTCGCCGTATGAGGAAGTTATGGCAAAAAGAAGAATTTGTCCATAACATTAGAGATTTTAATTTTTCAAAAAAAAAAATAAAAAAGGAATATTCCGCCTGGCACGAAATCCGAGGCAACCACCAAACATTAAATGTAATTGCAGTTAAGTTGGCGGAATTTTGGCAGGAGCGCCAAATTTGGCGGACCCGCCATAATTGGCGGAGCTATCTGAAGTTAACTAAAGTTAGCTGGAGTTTTTCTAGGGAAAAACTGGAGAAACTTTAAATGGCCATAACTTTGGCTAGGAAAGTCGGTTTTGGACGAATTTTTTTTTTTGATTTTGGATATTTTCGACCTTCTGAAGCCATTGGTGTAGGTCTTACAGCCATCTGAGGTCATTTGCAGGTGTTTTGCTTCGTGGAAGTTCCAGGAGCCACAAGGGCCAAACCAGTTTGGGAGCTGCATTGGGAATTGTGCAGCCAGTGAATGTGGAACGAAGGTCATTTCTGAAGGTTTTCAGCATTCTAAATCCATTTCTACAGCTCGTTTTTCCTTCTGAGACATTCTTCTCACTGTTTAGCTTCAGGGAAGTTTTCAGGGCCACCAGGGCCATTTCAAGGATTGAGCTGTTTGGGGGCTTTGTTCATCCGTTTTTGGTGATTCAAAAGCCTATGTCTGCTATTTTCGACCTTCTGAGTCTAATGGAAGAGGTTTCAGAACCAATTGAGGTCATCTTCATCTCGAAATTCTCCATGCAAGTTTAAAGGGCCACTAGGGCCAATTGGGGAAAGTACTGTATAAGGTACAAAATTCACTGGTTAGTGTTTGGGAAAGAGCATGTTTGGCTAATTCCTATCTTCTGATTCTATATTTACAGTCAGATCTGTCCTTTGAGACACCATATTCTTGTATTAGCCTTTGTAGCAATTTTAATACAAGAGGACAAGCCTAGTTGGAGAGGCTTGGTCCAACAGATGCAACCCAGAAGGGGTGAACTGCTTTATCATTTTGATGTCTTTATTTGTTGAAGATGAGATGCTAAACAAAACTGATATAAAGTTTTAAATAGCAAATAAATATAACTTTCATACACACATAATCTCCTGTTTAGCTGTAGAAAGTTATTTGTCTTATTCCGCAAGCCAGCAAATTTCAAGTATGTGTATGTCAAAGACTTCTAAGTGTTTACTTTGTTATTTCTTTAGGCAGAGCCTGTAGAGGGCCAGGTAGCCTCTGGAACTCATCCTCTTTTTAGAGGTGACATGTCCAGTGAATGCCCCTACAGTCTATCTCTGTATAAGAAATAAGAAGTTTATACATTTTTAGAGGTCATTTGGAGTGTCTAGCTCACAGTTGAAATTATTGGAAATGGATACCTTGCACCCTTAAACAAGTACATTCCATTTTCAGATCAGATGGTATCAAAGCACTAGGTTTTCTTGACTGACATCACTAGCTTGATTGTGTAGCTTGAAAGGTGTCTTAAGCAGTGTTGAAGATTGACTGCTTCATTATTCTGCAAACTACTTGTTGTTTGAGTTGTTGAAGCTCTTTTGTTCATTTCTATAATGACAACTTCCATAAGAGAGTTCTCAAAATCGTCCTCCTTCACAAGATTCTTTGATGAAGGCTTGAAGCAAGAATTTTTCATCATGATGAATATGGTGAGAGAAAGGTATGAGGATGAAAGAAAGAGCTCTAGACTTCAAGAGCAGTTGAATTCCATGAGGGAAGAGAATCAGTTGCTTTCTAACCAATTGCAGGAAATGGAAGGCCAACTTCATATTGCAAACATGAAGCTGGAAAGGATGCATGAGTTGGAGACACAACTCCTTGTTGCCAAAGAAGCCTTAGCCAAGTATCAACTTGAAGAAGAGGTAAACAATTCTAGTTTGTCTTCAAATTCGTATAAGAATGTTTATGTTGGTTCTTTTGAGAAACATACCAGAGGCATAGGGTCCAAGTTGATGTCCAAAATGGGATATGAAGGAAAAGGATTGGGCAAACATGCACAGGGTATAGTTGAGCCAATAATGGTTGAGGTAAGGCCTAAGAATTTGGGTCTTGGCTATGGACAATCTTGTGGAGAAAGTTCTAAAGCAGCCATGAAGGCAATTGAAATAGTTCCTAGAAGGAGTTTCATTTCAGGTTCTCTATCTCAAGGTTGTAAAGGTTGTATCCTTGATGAATGCAATAGTTTGAAACATACCTTGCAGGAAGAAGGTGTGCATAAGCATGCACTTGAACAAGGGAGTGGTGAAAGCTCTAAAACCATTGAAGGGATGGATGGTGTTCCAAAAGGAGCTTCTTCTTCATTTGATTCATCTCCTCATGAAGGTAATGAAGGTGAAAGACAAAGGTATAAATCTGATTTCAATCATATTTCCTTTGATCATGTAAAACATGGAAAATTTCCACACAAGCATTGGAAAAGAATTGCATGTTCTTTTTGTGGTTTGTTTAACCATAGTGTTTCTAGATGTTGGAAAAGAATGGCAACATGCAGGAAACTTTTGAAGGAAAGGAGGCAAGAAGCCAAAGTTCCATTGAACAATGCAAATCATGCTGTCAAGAAGATGAACATGTGTTGCACTTATTGCCACAAGCATGGACATACTGCTGAAAGGTGTTGGACTCTGAATCCAACAATGCTTCCACGAAAGTTGAAGAAATTGGAGAAAGAGTATGGCAAGAATGGGAAGGAAGTTTCCATCATTGATATGTGTCAGGATGATACACATGTTGATATCGATGTGCAGTTAAAGGAAGTGCCTTTGAAATGGATTGGTAAGAAATGGTTAGAATTCTTATCCAATTAAAGTGGCATGTCTTTTGATTGAATGCATTTCTTTGTTAAGGGAATGCAAGTTGCAGGAAGGAAAAGCTGAGTATGAGACTCACTCTATTGCAGCGGAAGTTATATTCATTTCAGCTTTGAAAGTACATGTACATGTGATTGAGGATCGTGTACTTATGATTGTACTTAAGAGAAAGTTGAAGGATAAACTGCATGCATGAGAATGATATGCATGAGCACATGGATCATGATGATTTCCTTGTATTTTAAACATGTATGTGTGATTAACTTGAAGGGTTGATTAATTTATTTTTAACCATGCATGTAATGTAATATTGACTTGGAAAAAGTTAATTTGATCTCCAAGATTGTAAAGAGGAGAAATGATGAGGTGTTTCATCTTTGTAAAAGCCTTCTCATTTGGGAGGCAGCTTTTCTTCTGGAGAGGAGGTGCCATGGATGGGCATCGTGACAGCTGGCAAGCCCACATGTTTAGGAGAATATTTCAGCTCAAATATCAGAAAGTTTCATTGCTGGTTTCTACAAACTTTCAGTTTGTCTGGCGAACAAGCTTGGTCGGGATTCGACGAATACTTGGTTTATGCAGCAACATTCGCCATGATGACAGTTGATAAGGCAGGACATTTTGGCATCTGTATGCTCTTTTGGATGAACAGAAGAGGATATTTCTGTTCCTCAATTGCTGTACAGTTCAGTTCAGAGATACAGTGAGCTTTTGGGGACCAAAAGCCTTCTCATTTGGGAGGTGTGATCAGGTGCTCATGTCCTAAGTGTCGGAAAATGCTCAAAATTTAAAGTGCTTAGAACTGGTTCAAATTTGAATGACTGGAAAGTGCTCGTCTTCCCGATTCCGGCGCCGCAAACGGTTCGAAAAACGGTCGCCGTATGAGGAAGTTATGGCAAAAAGAAGAATTTGTCCATAACATTAGAAATTTTAATTTTTCAAAAAAAAATAAAAAAGGAATATTCCACCTGGCACGAAATCCGAGGCAACCACCAAACATTAAATGTAACTGCAGTTAAGTTGGCGGAATTTTGGCAGGAGCGCCAAATTTGGCGGACCCGCCATAATTGGCGGAGCTATCTGGAGTTAACTAAAGTTAGCTGGAGTTTTTCTAGGGAAAAACTGGAGAAACTTTAAATGGCCATAACTTTGGCTAGGAAAGTCGGTTTTGGACGATTTTTTTTTTTTTTTTTTTGGATATTTTCGACCTTCTGAAGCCATTGGTGCAGGTCTTACAGCCATCTGAGGTCATTTTCAGGTGTTTTTGCTTCGTGGAAGTTCCAGGAGCCACCAGGGCCAAACCAGTTTGGGAGCTGCATTGGGAATTGTGCAGCCAGTGAATGTGGAACGAAGGTCATTTCTGAAGGTTTTCAGCATTCTAAATCCATTTCTACAGCTCCTTTTTCCTTCTAAGACATTCTTCTCACTATTTAGCTTCAGGGAAGCTTTCTGGGCCACTAGGGCCATTTCAGGGATTGAGCTGTTTGGGGGCTCTGTTCATCCGTTTTTGGTGATTCAAAAGCCTATGTCTGCTATTTTCGACCTTCTGAGTCTAATGGAAGAGGTTTCAGAACCAATTGAGGTCATCTTCACCTCGAAATTCTCCATGCAATTTTAAAGGGCCACTAGGGCCAATTGGGGAAAGTACTGTATAAGGTACAAAATTCACTGGTTAGTGTTTGGGAAAGAGCATGTTTGGCTAATTCCTATCTTCTGATTCTGTATTTACAGTCAGATCTGTCCTTTGAGACACCATATTCTTGTATTAGCCTTTGTAGCAATTTTAATACAAGAGGACAAGCATAGTTGGAGAGGCTTGGTCCAACAGATGTAGCCCAGAAGGGGTGACCTGCTTTATCATTTTGATGTCTTTATTTGCTGAAGATGAGATGCTAAACAAAACTGATATAAAGTTTTAAATAGCAAATAAATATAACTTGCATACACACATAATCACCTGTTCAGCTGCAGAAAGTTATTTGTCTTATTCCGCAAGCCAGCAAATTTCAAGTATGTGTATGTCAAAGACTTCTAAGTGTTTACTTTGTTATTTCTTTAGGCAGAGCTTGTAGAGGGCCAGGTAGCCTCTGGAACTCATCCTCTCTTTAGAGGTGACATGTCCAGTGAATGCCCCTACAGTCTATCTCTGTATAAGAAATAAGAAGTTTATACATTTTTAGAGGTCATTTGGAGTGTCTAGCTCACAGTTGAAATTATTGGAAATGGATACCTTGCACCCTTAAACAAGTACATTCCATTTTCAGATCAAATTGTCTCTTTTAATGAAACCAATTATGTACAGACAGAGTTAACAAGTAGTCAAAGACCACACATGTCAGAAAACGATCATTGAAAACTAGGTCTTATGGTCAATTCGCGCCTCAGTACCGTTGGACAAATTCCGTAGTTGACATGCAGACTTTTTCCACTCGTTAACTCAATCAATTAAATAAATTGTGATCATCAATGTACTGAGTAATTGTATGTCTAGATGTTTCTATTTCGATTTCTAATGTGGTAATGGAGATAGAAATAAAATAAGAAATAGAAACGGAAATACAAATTTGAAATTGAAATTGACATTGAATAGAATATAAATGCAAATTAACATGTACATGTAGGAATTGTCATAGAAATTGACATGTACGTTAGAATCAAATTGAAATAAAAATAAAAATTGCAATGTACATGAAATCAATGTGCTAAAATTTCACACGTACATTCAAATCAATACGCTAGAAATTGAACAAAACTGAAATAGAATTAGAACTGAGATGTACACTAAAATCAATGTGTTTGAAAATCACATGAACTTTAAAATAAGCTCATTAAAAATTGAGATGTCCAAAGAAATCAATGTGACAAAATATGAATGTGACATTGAAGAGAAATTGAAATTGACTCTTTTAATGAAACCACTTATGTGCAGGGAGAGTTAACAAGTAGTCAAACAACACACATGTAAGAAAACAATCATTGAAAACTATGAATTATGGTCAATTTGCACCTCAATACCCTTGGACAAATTCCATAGTTGACATGTAGACTTTTTCCACTAGTTAACTCAATCAATTAAATAACTTGTGATCATCAACGTACTGAGTAATTGTATGTCTAGATGTTTCTATTTCGATTTCTAATGTGGTAATGGAGATAGGAATAAAATAAGAAATAGAAATGGAAATACAAATTTGAAATTGAAATTGACATTGAATAGAATATAAATACAAATTAACATGTACATGTAGGAATTGTCATAGAAATTCACTTGTACGTTAAAATCAAATGGAAATAAAAATAAAAATTGCAATGTACATGAAATCAATGTGTTAAAATTTCAAACGTACATTGAAATCAATGCGCTAGAAATTGAACAAAACTGAAATAGAATTAGAACTGAGATGTACACTAAAATCAATGTGTTTGAAAATCACATGAACTTTAAAATAAGCTCATTAAAAATTGAGATGTCCAAAGAAATCAATGGGACAAAATATGAAGGTGACAATGAAGAGAGATTGAAATTGACACTTTTAATGAAACCAATTATTTACAAAGAGAGTTAACAAGTAGTCAAAGAGCGCACATGTCAGAAAACGATCATTGAAAATTAGGTCTTATGGTGAATTCACACCTCAGTACCCTTGGACAAATTTCGTAGTTGGCATGCAAACTTTTTCCACTCGTTAACTCAATCAATTAAATAACTTGTGATCATCAATGTACTGAGTAATTGTATGTCTAGATGTTTCTATTTCAATTTCTAATGTGGTAATGGTGATATAAATAAAATATGAAATAGAAATTTGAAATTGAAGTTAACATTGAATAGAATATAAATTCAAATTAACATGTACACGTAGGAATTGTCATAGAAATTGACATGTACGTTAAAAGGAAATTGAAATAAAAATAAAAATTGCAATGTACATGAAATCAACGTGTTAAAATTTCACATGTACATTGAAATTAATGCGCTAGAAATTGAACAAAACTGAAATAGAATTAGAACTGAGATGTACACTAAAATCAATGTGTTTGAAAATCACATGAACTTTAAAATAAGCTCATTAAAAATTGAGATGTCCAAAGAAATCAATGTGATAAAAATTGAAGGTGACATTGAAGAGAAATTGAAATTGACTCTTTTAATGAAAACAATTATGTACAGAGAGAGTTAACAAGTAGTCAGAGAGCACACGTGTCAGAAAACGATCATTGAAAACTAGGTCTTATGATCAATTCGCACCTCAGTACCCTTGGACAAATTCCGTAGTTGACATGTAGACTTTTTCCACTAGTTGACTCAATCAATTAAATAACTTGTGATCATCAACGTACTGAGTAATTATATGTCTAGATGTTTCTATTTTGACTTCTAATGTGGTAATGAAGATAGGAATAAAATGAGAAATAGAAATTTGAAATTCAAATTGACATTGAATAGAATGTAAATACAAATTAACACGTACATGTAGGAATTGTCATAGAAATTGACATGTACGTTAAAATCTAATTGAAATAAAAATAAAAATTGCAATGCACATGAAATCAATGTGTTAAAATTTCACACGTACATTGGAATCAATGCGCTATAAATTATAATGTAAATGTACGAATTGTCATAGAAATTGAAATGAACGTTAAAATCAAATTGAAAGAAAGATAAAAATTGCAGTGCACATGAAATTAATGTGTTAAAATTTCACACGTACATTGAAATCAATGTGCTAGAAATTGAACAAAACTAAGATAGAATTAGAACTGAGATGTACACTAAAATCAATGTGTTTGAAAATCACATGAACTTTAAAATAAAATCATTAAAAATTGAGATGTCCAAAGAAATCAATGTGACAAAATATGAAGGTGACATTGAAGAGAAATTGAAATTGACTCTTTTAATGAAGCCAATTATGTACAGAGAGAGTTAACAAGTAGTCAAAGAGCACACATGTCAGAAACAATAATTGAAAACAAGGTCATATGGTCAATTCACACCTCAGTACACTTGGACAAATTCCGTAGTTGACATGTAGACCTTTTCTAGTTGTCTCAATCAATTAAATAACTTGTGATCATCAACGTACTGAGTAATTGTATGTCTAGATGTTTCTATTTCGATTTCTAATGTGGTAATGGAGATAGGAATAAAATGAGAAATAGAAATGGAAATAGAAATTTGAAATTGAAATTGACATTAAATAGAATATAAATACAAATTAACATGTACATGTAGGAATTGTCATCGAAATTGACATGTACATTAAAATTAAATTGAAATAAAATTAAAAATTACAATGTACATGAAATCAATGTGTTAAAATTTCACGCGTACAATGAAATCAAAGTGCTACAAATTGAACAAAACTGAAATAGAATTAGAACTGAGATGTACACTAAAATCAATGTGTTTGAAAATCACATGAACTTTAAAATAAGCTCATTAAAAATTGAGATGTCCAAAGAAATCAATGTGACAAAATATGAAGGTGACATTGAAGAGAAATTGAAATTGACTCTTTTAATGAAACCAATTATGCACAGAGAGAGTTAACAAGTAGTCAAAGAGCACACATGTCAGAAAACGATCATTGAAAACTAGGTCTTATGGTCAATTCGCGCCTCAGTACCCTTGGACAAATTCCGTAGTTGACATGCAGACTTTTTCCACTCGTTAACTCAATCAATTAAATAACTTGTGATCATCAATGTACTGAGTAATTGTATGTCTAGATGTTTCTATTTCGATTTCTAATGTGGTAATGGAGATAGAAATAAAATAAGAAATACAAATTTGAAATTGAAATTGCCATTGAATTGAATATAAATACAAATTAACAAGTACATGTAGGAATTTTCATAGAAATTGACATGTACGTTAAAATCAAATTGAAATAGAAATAAAAATTGCAATTTACATGAAATCAATGTGTTAAAATTTCACACGTACATTCAAATCAATACGCTAGAAATTGAAGAAAACTGAAATAGAATTAGAATTGAGATGTACACAACAATCAATGTGTTTGTAAATCACATGAACTTTAAAATAAGCACATTAAAAATTGAGATGTCCAAAGAAATCAATGTGACAAAATATGAAGGTGACATTGAAGAGAAATTGAAATTGACTCTTTTAATGTAACCAATTATGTACAGAGAGAGTTTACTAGTCAAAGTGCACACATGTCAGAAAACGATCATTGAAAACTAGGTCTTATGGTCAATTCGCACCTCAGTACCCTTGACAAATTCTGTAGTTGACATGTAGACTTTTTCCACTCGTTAACTCAATCAATTAAATAACTTGTGATCATCAATATCTTGAGTAATTGTATGTCTAGATGTTTCTATTTCGATTTCCACCACGACCTGCTCATACATTAGACACTTCTCGTGGCAATGGCCACATGTAGTAGTAGATAATACATTTACAATTTACTTGTCTTTTCTAGTTTCTATTAGTTTTCATAACTGTTGATTCTTGACTCTTTCATATCATAATGATATTTTTTTTAAACAATATATGACTGTGACAATTTAAGTTTGAAGTTTGAAGTTGGCAATTATAACTCATTGGTAATGATTCTGAATTATGAATATGATGCTTCGTGAGAGTTGTTTCATTTCATTTCATAATTCATTTTATAACATTTCATTTCATGTTAGATATTATTTCTTGTAATGGTTAAACTTAGCTTACAAGTACAACTTTGGTGATCAACGATAATAAATGTTATATAATGAATTTTCAATTTTGAAAGCTTGAAGTTGAAACTTTAAGATTGATGAATCATGATTCACAAAACTCAATATGTTGTATGTTACTAACTTGTGGACGTGGTTGATGAAGATTATAACTTCTAGATGATTGATGTTATATGGTTCAATGATCAATCTATGTTTTTTTATGTTTTTTATATCTAATTCATCATTCTACATGTTTTTGTTGACATATATGTATCAAAATATAAAATATAATATATATATATATATATATATATATATATATATATATATATATATATATATATATATATATATATATATATATATATATATATATAAAAATCGCTCCGGGATTCGCTCCCAAACCGAGAGCTTTTGAAAATGTCGCTCCTGCTCCCATTTTCACTCCCGCTCCCAAGTAACACTGGACGAGATGAAGAGTAATCAAAGAGAGTGAAAGCTAGGCGTGGAAAGAAGGTTGTATGGCCGGGATCTTTGGATCATAGATTGACCTATCAGACTTCGGAGGATTGATTAAGGCAAAGGTAGAGGCAAGGAGTTTGGTCCCGGTATTGGTAGAAAGGTCGATCAACCTCGATCTATAACTCCAACTCAACTGGACCACTGGAGACAAGAAACATAGGAAATAAGCACGAGCCGGGAACACGAAGGCGAGCCAACCCCCCCAAGGCTCATTGTTGGAGGTGAGACTAAGATTCACCTTCCCCCCCAAGGCTCATTGTTGGGGGTGAGACTGAGATTATTTGTATTACTTATGCCTAGTTGTGTTACTGCTATGCCCGCTAGCAATGCCACCTTTCATTAGTTCATTTCCCCACTTATGTGGGGTGGTCCACTAAAGGAATGGGCGGGGTAGCCACGCCACCTTTCAGGAGTGAATTTCCCCAATTCAAGGCATTGTACGACTGGTCTTGTTTGCTCGTATGGTTGGACGGGGAAACGCCACCTTTCATTAATTCATTTCCCAATCTTAAGATATCGAATTGATAACCAATGAATATGCCAGGTTTATGATGGGAATTTCCCTCTCCGCACCCCCAGTCAACATGGCTAAACCCTGGGTGAGGGGCCGTGAAGTCAGGTGAGCTACTTCGTTCCTATAGGTGAGGTTACGTAATTGAACTGGTCTGCCAGGGGGTTAAGTCGGCCCATGTCCCGGATCTGCCAAAGCACCCTACCAAAGTTAACCATGCTAACCCTATTCCCTCAGAGCTAAGTATGCTAAAACACACTGGATGCATTTGCCAATATAGTAGGTCACATTCCCCGATAGAGTTTTGAGGTATGAGGTATGCATTCCCCAACAGGATGTATGCATTCTCCCATTCTCCGATGAAGATCCTTAGGCTAGAGAGAGAGTCTCCTCATGAAGGTTAGGACTTCAACTCTCTATCTGATCTCCTATAAGGTCAGGAGATTAAGAGTCGGTAAGAGTAGGTAAGGATATGCTCCTGTAGGGGGGAAAAGAGTAGGGAAGATCTATCGAGTAAGAGTAGGTAGGCCGGACTATAGGGTATGCCCCTGCCCTAGGTAGGAGGCAATAAACTGCATTTCTGCTATATAAAGTAGGGTCTGTTGAGAAACCCCGGTGAGAAGCCTTAACTCGAATAAGTAATCTATCATGCCAAAAGCATATCAAGCAATTCAATGCCTTTTTGATGAATAAAGTAGGTTCTGTCTTTCAATGCCAAAATTCTTTCTCTTTGTCTCTATCTCTGAGCTTCTCCAGAATTCCTTATTTATATCAAGGTTAGGCCTTAATTTCTTATCTGAGCTCCTTTATCTGACCTAACTTAATGAGCTTATCTTAACCTCTCCTTAAGGCTATAAGTAAAGGGCTTCAACTATACCCGCTTAGTTGTTTAAACTCTATTCCTTATATAGGGCTTATCTCCTTAAACTAGATCTACTTCTCAATGCCCCTTATCTGACTTGAAGTGAGCGAAGTGAACTGGGCCTATATAGGAGGACAAGAGTAGGATTCTTGTAGTGGTAGGTAGGGGTAGGAGCCTAGGTAGGAGGGGAAAGAGGGAGTAGGAGTTGGTAAGATATGGAGGGTAAAGGCTTGGAGGAGATGCACCTGCCCTATATCAATCCCCTAGGCCAGAGGGAAAGTGGGAGAAAAAGCACTTCTGCTATATCAAGTAGGGTTTGTCTTTGGGCCCGTCAAAGTAAGGGGTATGGCCCTAAGTAAGAGGGGAAGGGGAGAGGTACACAATAAGAGTAGGTCAGGTCCCATATGAAGGGTAAGCTGGACTATATCTCCGGTAAGAGGACCTATATCTTTCCCTTAGGCTAGTTAGAGAGTCTCATGATTCCTTATCTGAGCTCCTAACTTCCTTATTGTCAGATTCGCCGAGAATTTTCTAGAGGGAAAATGGTCCAACACCTAGGAACATCACCGAGAAACAAAGTATCTGTATCAAGGCTCCTATATCTGAGTTAGGCTGCTAGAGAGAGAGTCTCCTTGTCCAGCCTTGTCAGGTAAAGGGAGGTCAAGGGCTTAAACGAATATGTCCTGTAGGGAGACGAAGGCTTGTCCGGCCCCTGCAGGGCACCCCTAAAGAGGGAAAGGTCAGGAGGTCAAGGCCCTATATGAAGGGGATACTCAGAGGGTCTAGACTACTGTTATTTGTCTCTTATCTAGATCTTAGCTCCTCTATCTGAGGTTAGGAGAGAGAGTCTCCTTGTCTCTCTTATATAGGGCTTGAACTCTCTATCTGCTTCTTAGGCTGCTTCTTAAGGCTGAAACTCTATCTGCTTGAGCCTAATGTTCCTTAAAGTCAAGGACTTATTCCCAGATTGATTGGTCTTATTCCCCTTAGAAAGTCGAGGTCTTAATTCCCTAAGAAGTGATAGTCTCCTTGTCTCTCTTATCAATGCCCCTGCCCTAGGTTTGAGGTATGCGGTCTGCATTCCCCGATAGGTACCCCGAGAAAAGGTCCTTATTCCCCGACAAGATGTTTCATTCCCTGATAAGAGTCCCCTAGGGTTAAGAGGGTATACTCATGTTCTATAGTAGAGGTTTGCATTTCCCGACACTGTCAGATTCATCAAGCACTTTTGAGAGGGAAAAGGGCTTCCCACCTACACACAACGCTGAGAAAAAAGGAGGGGAAGAGTAGGCCTAGGTCAGAGGGTATAGAGTGGGCCAAGATTGTCCCTAGGTAAGAGGAAGTAAGGCCCTACTATATGGTCTCCTCTGCTTGTCTGGCCTAGGGAAGGCCCTATAAGGTCCATAGGGAATAGCCCTATATGGAGGGTAGGGAGGTATAGGACCTATATGGAGAGGGTAAGGCTCTATATGGAGGATATGCACCTGCCCTATAAGGAGGGATGGAGGGTATAATCCCTAAGATGAATGGGATCAAATGCATTTTTGCTGAAGAAAGTGGCTTCTTTTGAGTAACCCCAGAGTAGAAGTCACACCCGAATAAGGAATCTATCATGAGCCTTTCTTTCTTAACGAGAAACTGCATTTCTGATATGTCAAGTAGGTTCTGTCTAAGGGCCCTAAGAGTAGGGGTAAAGAGTAGGTAGGAGGGTCAGGAGGGGATAAGTGTAGGGGGGATAAGGCCCTCTAAAGGTCTGAGGTTATAGGTTCGGCCCTATAAGGAGTTCAAGGCCATATAAGGAGGAGATGTCCCTACCCTATATCAGGGTATCAGTGGGTATGAGGACAGCCCCCGGAGGGAACATCCCTATTAGGAGGGTAAGAATGTATGCGTCTTATTTCGGCCTTTTTCAAAGAGAGTCATCGGCGAATACGACCTAGTAGGATCACTCTATCAAACAATACGACCTAGTAGGAGAACTTTATCGGACAATGCATCCATATAAAGGACCTAGTTATCGAACAATAGAATAGTTGTAGTGAGACATTTATCGGTGAATGCTACGCTAAACCTCAATCTCATACAGCCCCTGTCCCTGCCCTTAAAATAGCCCGCTCAACCTAGTTTCTCTATTTCCAGATAGTGCCTGAAACCCACCTATTCAAGGTGTTGCCACCCTCTAGCTATAGAGATAAGACAGGTCATGAGGAGAAACCCTAAGCCCCTTACTTCGGGTAAGGAGGTTCAAGCAGGTAACTCCTTGTATCTGTCCTCAATGAATGCTCTATAACCATAGGTTCCTTCAGTCATATACCCCTCCAGTACGATTGAAGTATACCACCATTGCTGACAGGGAGAAACAATACCCACACTGTCAGAGATCCACTCGTTCTATCTCCAGGCCTTTTGTCAGTACCCTTTGGGTCGCGTTCGATACGAGTATGTTACCTATGTGATTATGGTGTGAGATTTGAGAGCAATATTAGTACGTAAATCAAAGAATATAGCAAGGGTAGTTCCTTATAGACGGATATATAAGATCAAGGGAAAATTTGATATATGTCATTCTTTATAGCAAGATAAGGGCTTGATTTGATATCAAGTTATGAGGGATTTCTATATCTGAAGGATAGGTTCTTTTCCAATATACTGTCTATCAAGGGCAAGGAGGAATGCTTATGAGTTCAATAGCAAGTTTCACAAAATCTAATAAGGATAGGACTGAATGAGTTATATCAAGGTGGTTAGGAATTTGACCTATATATGAGCTCCTAGATCTTAGGCTAAGAGTAGGGAAAGAGGGGATAAGAAGGGAAGAGTAGGCTCTTGTAGCAGTAAGAGTAGGAGGGTCAAGGCCTTAGGTAAGAGGGAAAGAGCCCCTGCCCTATATGAAGGGGATAAGGCCCTATAAGGACAAGATGCACTTGCCCTATATCAGTCCCCTAGGCCAGAGGGTATGAGTAGGGGGACAGGTAGGGTCAGAGGGTATAGGCCGAGGTAAGAGGGGAAAAGAGAGGCCAAGGCCCTATAATAAGGTAAGAGTGTCCAGTTAGGCTAGAATCATTATCCTAATGTGCCTTTTCCCCAATCCTTCTTAAGGCAGATAAAGAGAGAAGAGACAGGGGAAACCTAACTACTTAATACCGCTTCTTAGGCTACTTCTTAAGGCTTTTAAGGCTCCTATATCTGAGTTAGGCTAGAGAGAGAGGTCGTTAGCTCCACTCTTAAGGCTAGTGGTTGGATTAAGAGACAGGGGATGAAGAGAAAGGGACATAACTACCGCTTCTGACTTCCTGAGCTTCTCTTAACCCACTTAATGAGCTTCTATCGGACTTAGCATGGGTAAACAACCATATCTGTTGCTTCTTAGGACCGCTTCTTAAGGCTCTTAAGGCTCTGATACCACTTCTTAGGACTCTTCGGATTCTGAGTTTCTCTCTTATCTAATTGTTAAGGAAGGGGTGGGGATAGGTAAGAGGGAACACCCCCGGAGGGAATGCACGGGCTCTGTAGGACAAGCTCTGCAGGACACCTCATGATACCGCTTTCTCGTTCTATATATGTGTCTCTTAACCGCTTCTTCTAACTTAATGACCTAACTGAATGAGATCTCATAACCGACATACTTGATATACAGATATAGGCTATTTATGCATATAAAGTTCTTCATCAAATCTAGCACATATAGATCGAGTAAAGTGAGATATAGAATATCTTAAGGGACAGACCAACTTACCACGACTTCTATCGGACTTATCAAGGTCTGACTTAAGGATATCTAATAAGGATATCAAGTCTTAAGGCTAATGGAAGGGTAAATACTATATATGAGCTCCTATTTCTTACTTATCTCGTGCTTGTTCTGAGCTCCAGATATCTTAGGCTAAGAGTAGGAAACTCATGCTTGTGTTAGGCTAGAGAGGGACAAGAGAAAGGGATACCGCTTCAAGCTTCGAGGAGGGGAGTATGTTGAGCGAAGCGAGCTCGACGAGAAGGCAAGTAACCTCACTATCAGACTTCTCAACTTATCTGTCCTAAACGATCTCAGTACTTCTTTATGGCCAGTCACTAATATCGTATTTTATAGCTAGAGATCACTTCCCTTCCCCACCCCTTCCCATAGCCAGAAGGTCCTATCTTTCCTCTACAGAAAGTAAGTCAATGCCAGGCTCAGTCGTTGCCCTAATATAAGTATTATCTATCCGAATATCAAGCTATAGGAGATGGAAAGTGTAATTGTCCTTTAAGATAGTAAGTGTTTTATACAGAGATATCAAGGTTAGGACTGAATACCGCTGATATGACGCATTCCTTATATCAAGATATAGGTTGTATTTTAGATGAAGTTATTAAGCAAATATGTCTTATATCTCTAGGTGATTTGTCAATATACTTTCTATCAAGGAGACTGACTTGCGACTATGACTTCAATTCAACAATATAAAGGGTCTTTTTTTAGCTTATTTTAATCAGACTTACTTATCAAGGGACAGGGGAAACCAAATATGATGTCACTGACTAAATGAGCCTCTCTTCTCCTCTCTTCAGGCTACTTGACTGAATGACTTACTTATTCCTTATCCTTTGGTTGGATTAAGATTGGAACATATAAGGTAGGGTGAACCGTTTCTTTCATGATACCACTTTATCGGTTGAAACTCTAAGGAAGAGACAGGGGAAACAACTACTATAACTGCTTCACTACTTACCTTTCTATTGATTGGATGCAGAGGGGAACAACTCTATCCGCTTCTGACTTAATGATGGTTGTTGGCTCCGCATGACACCACAAGCCTAAACAGAGATATGGCGGTAAACCTAATAAGATAGGGCTTCTTCAGGATACCACTTCTTCTATCAGACTTAGCTAGGGTACTTCTATACGGATATAACCTCTCTCAAGGACCTGACTTAATGACCTTCTCTTAACCACTTCATGAGCTTCTCTTATATTGGATTAAGAGGGGAACAACGCTATCAAATCAATCAAGGCTAAGGGGAACTTACCGCTAATCATGATCCTAATGTTCCTTATCTCCTATCTCTCTTATTGTTAGGATAGGATAAGGGAATCTGAGCTAGATCTGAGCTCCCCCGGAGGGAAATTTGAGCTTCTCTCAAGGCTCCTATCTCTCTAATTAAAGGATAGAATGGGTATATTCCTTCTTAAGAGGACGAGGGAGAAGAAGGGAAAACCTCCGTGAGAGAACAAGAGGGCGAGCGGACCCCAAAAGGGTAGCGTAGACCCGTAGTTTGACTGACAGGAGGGATTTCCCTGATGATCCCATTCAAATAATATATCAAGTCTTAACACTGATACTCTATATATGTGTCATGAGACCACTTATATCCACTTCTGACTTCAAGGGTACTTTTTCCGCTTATCTCAAGGGCAAGGAGAAACAACTACTATATCCACTTCTCCTTCACTACTTACTGAATTTTGGATGAAGACAGAATGGGGAAACCTAACCTCATAATATAGGGTTGAAACTTTCTTCAACTCTATCGGACTTATCAAGGGACAGGGTAAACCACTTCTATAATGAGACCACTTTCATCTTTTCATCTCAGGTGTTGCTTACTATGGAAGTGCAGGATATAGCTCAGATGCTGGTGTTATTGCTACTACTAGGTGGTCACCCAACACGCACTAGGGCAACAACATTTGGATACAGGACGGGTTGGGGGCTACTAGCTTGAGAACAAGGAGGGATTCAAGTCAATAACCTGGAACTGGTGAGGATGTTGGCCCCGGTAATAGGCTTGATAAATGGAAGGAATCCTGTCAAGGCGGGTTAATGGCTTTCGAAATGAAATAGGTAGGGGTTCTTGCCCCGGTTTTAAGGTTGTTTCGTTCCTTGCTCTGGTGGGGCCAGAGATCGAGATAGAGACTGACCAGTTGGAGTATACCCAGTTAAAGAACCACCGTCAGCGAAGGCTTTATACGTGGCATCCTTTCTTAGAGAGCCACTTTAAGTAATAGAAGCGACTTACTCTAAATAATCAACTGATTACGAAGCTCCTAAGGATGAAAGGACTCCACCCTAAACTGATAAATACAAGTAGTTTTTTTCCACCCCCATATGTTGCTCCCCTCGGTATCGAAACTTTAATTTAGATGATTGACCAAGTGCACTAATCACGATTGGAGGGAATGACTCGTACTATGCAACTGGTTCTGCTCAACGGTACTAGCTAAGATCTTCCTAGAGCTTTTGAAGATGGAGTTGTACTACTAAAACACTATAAAACTCCGTCCTCAAAAATAGGTGGTTAAAAAATGGAAGGGCTCAAACCTCCGCTAAGGCGAGTTGCTTGTGTCACCGCTAAGGCGAGATGATTGAAGTGTCGCTAAGGTCGAGATCAGATATCAATGCGACAGTCAACTGCGATGGCATTTAGTAGTGGATTTGAGCTTTTCTCGTAATACAACTGCAATGGTTGATGCGATGGTTTTGGTTACCCCCCCACCCAATAAGTAACTAAAGGCATTTCTGGGAATACAACTGCGATGGCATTTAGTAGTGGATTTTATCTTTTCTGCTACTAAAACTGCGATGGCATTTAGTAGTGGATTTTCTCTTTTCCGCTACTACAACTGCGAGGTTGCGCAAGCAAGTGAGACCAAAGGGAAGAGGAATGATATATATTATATATGTCATTACATATAGATTGTAGTCTTAAGAGCTCTAGAGTCAAAGGATAGATAAGTATCGAAGTTACCAAGCGAAAGTACTCGGTCAGAGATGCACTTTTGTTTATAAGGATCCCGCTTGCTTGACGTTAGGAGAGCAAGGAGAAAAGTGATAGAGGGAAAGTACTCGGAGATGTGCATATTCATGTTAAGGTGAAAAGAATCAAGAAGTTTCGGAGCTATAGTAGGAAAGTACTCTACGGAATAAGGGGTCAAAGTGTGAGGATGCTCCCCTAGATGAAGGTCCCGTAGATGCCTAATGGGTTGTTATCGAGTAGGAGGCTAGATAAACCTAGATAAGGCTTTTAACACCAGAGATAAGGCCTTTATGAACAAGTCGTTTTTGGTCGATGAGGAAGGGAATCAGGGGGACGGTCCTTTAGGAAGGAAGTCTCACTATGGTTGTTTGATTGGTTCAAATGTGACTGATGCTAGTGATTCAACTCAGGCTATTAAGTATGGAATATAGTGAGATTCAATCAACTATTGATTAGAATATCCGATAGAATACCATTCTAGCTACTTTTCCCACTTAGGTGGTTCCTTTGCTTCCTTTGCTTCTGGCTTTCTAACCTTGGGAGATGATGGGCGAGTTAGCTTTTCGATTTAGCTTCTCGAGAGGTGTTCTACGAAGCTAACAACTAAGGTCATGTTCTATTTCCCGGTAAGGTACAGAAGCAGATTCAAGGTTGAAACAAAAGGAAAGAGGCTTATTCTGGATTGAAAGGACAGAGACATATTCTGGGTTTATAGAGGAAGCCAGATTTCATCTTCCGTAGCTAATCATCTTCCAATTCCAATCGTACCTAAGCCAATCCGGGATTGTAGGAAAGGACTGGGTCTTACCACACCTATCTACCACCAAATCTCCCTTAGAGAACTGCTATAGAACTGTCCACCCACATTGCAGGAATAAGAGTCTTCCCACACCATCTCCCCATTGTAGGAATATGGGTCTTCCCAATCCATCAATCCACATTGTAGGAATCCGGTCTACATTACAGGAAAGGAAGCCATATTTCTGTAGTCCATAGTACGTATTTAAAGAGGAGCACCCAAGCACTGCGGGGAAAGTGATTCAGCCATAGTTATTCTACATCCATAAAGCATAAAGTTATACAACCAATCATTTCTACAGCCAGGCAGCTCCTTGAACAGTCATTTCTACATTTATTTCTTTTTGGGACTTGAAGTTCTGGGGATTGGGGACTTGAAGGTTGGAATTTAAGGGACTTTCAGGAGCGAACAGATGGATGTTTGCTATTGTTCATGTCAGTGCTATAGCAGTCCTATGATAGAAGTCGTTAAGAGTAAGGCCGGGTGAGAACGATCTACCATAGATCCCTCTTGTAGCTCCTCAGCTCCTGAAGCAAGATAAGTAAGATTTTGATTGATTGGAAGGTAAAGCCTGACCTCACACCCATTCACACCCACTCCGAAGACTTGACCAGCTCTCTACAATAGAAGGAACTCCCATCAAAGAATGTATACATTTTTTCCAAAACCACATGCACATATAGAAAGCATTACGCTTTCACCCCACCCACACCTCTCTCCCTCTCTTTTACCAGCAGTACCAACATTCTTAGTCTCAGTGTGTCTCTCATTCGTATGTCTCAAATGGAAAGCCTATCTTAAGCCTATTGAAAGCCTATCGGTACGCTTATAATTACTCTCTAAGCACTGTAAGGAAATTGACAATAGTGCGCTATAGAGTCGAAAGAGATAGATCTCCCAATCAAACGAATGAAATTCCCAAACAACAATAAGGAATGGCACTCGACCAATTGATCCTAAAGTCCCCTCCCTCGCCTCGTCTTCCCACCATATGTATCTCATTCTTAGTCTCAAATGGAGGAGCCAATCGAACGAATGAAACTCCCAAGCAGCGGTAAGGAATGGCACTGAGCAATAAGACGGTAAGTGCTATCACTGAGTGGTAAGGTGGAGTTATCGTGGGATTCAAACGTTTCTGACTTTTGCTAAATTGCCTTTTGCTTTGACTCGAAATTTGCTTTGACAAGAGGAATCTTTTGAAATAGAGCATCCTGGTAAAAGGTAAGCTTTCTTTGGGGTGTTGTTAGTTGGGCTTCCTTGGCAACGGTAAGTCAAAAAGATAGGTACCTATCTGAAAGAAAAATCTATTTACCACCCCACCCTAGGGATAACGTCGCAATAACGTGTTTGATAAAGGCCTTTGAAGCAGGTTTTTAACATGCGTTCGAGATAGATCCAATCCGATTGAGACTTGCCTTCTAACTCGCCTTCAGAAATTTATCCAAGCATTATCCAAATAATGGCTTGAAGGACCTAGATGATGGAGTTATGTCTTTCATTCATGAAGGAAAGGTTCAATGCTATTGAAATTCCATTATGTAGACTTCCTTGAAGGAAAAAAAGAACTAGGGACGCTACCAGTACAACTTACCAATCCTATTTGAGTTATTAGCCCTGAAGTTGGGTTAACCGCCTCATGACTCTCTAATCTGGTTGAGTTACCCGCCTCATGACCGATGAAGGGTGCACAACAAAGAAGGGTTTGATTTACTGGTTTGCCCTGCGGGGCCCAGACCCGTAGAGCGTTAGCCAGGAGCCATACTGTCTGGGTTGTCTTGATTTACTGCAACCATCGGACCATGAAGCTTGTCAATATTGCGAAGGACGCATAGCTTAAAGCCATAGACTTCGATGTTGGTACGTATTGCTAAGGATGCATAGCGTAAAGCCATAGACTTGGATGCTTTAAAAAGAGACTAATTCTTCTTGCGCCTTGGGCTCCCCTAAAGTGAATAACTATTGCACTTATCTCCTAAAGTGAGTAACTCTAGCACTTTCGAGCTTGTAGTTCGTTCTCATTGCACACCTTCTGCCTCGAAACCCTCCATGCACCTTGAATGTGGCCTTCACTCTCATCTTGCTTTCTTTCTTGAAGGAAGTACTTACAAGGTAACCACTATCACTGAAGAGCTGTGAGGCTAAAGTTGTGACTGAAGAGCTTTCTTTTTGGTTTTAACCCCAAAAATCGGTCTTTATCCTATCAATATAAACTTCTACATCTTCTACTCTACTAATTGGGTAGGTTCTTGTAATACCCCGGTTTTGACCCTTGGAATATAATATGTGAAATCATGTATTATTCGAATTAGGTGGTTTATGTTATAGGATACAAGCCATGTGGGCTTTGTTAAAGGACCATATGTGTCAATAATGTAAATGCATTGTAAATATTCCTAGTGCGGAGGTCAAGGCCAAGGCCTGACTAGTGAATGTGTATGAGTCCCCATGATGGGCTAGGATTATGGTGTGGTTGTTATGTTTCCATCGTGTGCTTATGTTATGTAAAAGCATTCACAAAAAGGAAATATATCATAATATAATAAAAAAATGTTGCATAAGAAACAACAATAGTACTATGATACCACAAGACGGGAATCTAAAAGGAGGTGCATGGGTGATTTGACTTGACATCTATCTCTTGGGAAGTCAAACCTCCCTTGCCCATGCTTACCTACAAAAATTTCCCATAAAACATAGAATTGGATGTTTCCCCATGCTTCTTGGGATCGGCATGAAAGGGCGAGCTGTATCGATTGGTTAACCCGAATCCTTTGCATGTATGATCCGACGGGCCCTACTATTATTACTTAAGGCACTACACATTACCTTATTAATCGAAAAATGGAGGGTTGGGATTTGAGGTCCTTTAGCCATGGAACACGGCACAATTGTGTATATAAAGTGGGGCCTCTCAAACACTAGCATGAAAGCTTTGTGCATCAACACCTGCTGGCTGGGATGCAAACGATCATACACAGCTAGATCAATAGGCGTTGTTTGGGAGCTTCTGGTGAACCTCGATATCCATACCATTCTAGACGCAAATAATTCGCCCCCGTATATTATAGGAATTAATAATCGAGAGGGGCAAAACTCATTTTCTAGATGATGGACGAGGAGAAACTCATTGAACGGCTTATTTCCCTTCCCTCGCTCGGAAACAGACTAGCATTGTGCCATATCTATTACGTATATAATTTAACAAATTTTGTTGTGTCTGTCTCGCAACTAGCTAGACGTGTAGCAAGCAAATTTATAAGAAAACGTTTTAGATAGGTAGGTATTCCCCCGGGCGATCGGAGAAGAGCGACTATGGGCTCTCTAAGAACTAATAAGAATAAGATGACCACGGATTGGTCTTATTTGTGATCCTATATCCCAATAGATTATGTTTTATGTTGGCTGGGGTGGGTATGAAAACAGGATCGATAGAGCTCTGTCACGATTGATTGATTTCGAGATTGGTGGCATTTTTCATGAAATTGGTGCTGGCTACTCCCACGATAAGACTGCTATCTACAGTTGAGGGATATATTCATCCAAATGTTTCACTAGAACTATTGGGCCACTGATAGCCAATCAGTAGATCAAAGTGTTTTTCGAATGTTCTATTTATAAAAATTGAATGTGGTTTCCGATGAAGTGAGGGAATGGGGCAGGGATACAAAAGTGGAGAAGGGAGATCAAAAGGTGTCGGATTCTCGAGTGTAGCTACAGTTATGCCAGTTCTAATGGCATATTGATAAACTCTACATATTTATGAGGTTCTGTTCGAAATATTTGTGCAACAACAAATATTCAATTTAAATTTAAATAACTCTGTAATTCTTTGCTATCTCTAACAACAAAAGTTCAATTTAAATTTAAGTGAACAAATTGATATGCTATTGAAAATGCATCCAAATATAATTAAATCAAATCAATAAGAGGAAGGGAATTACCACATATTAAATTAGATCCGTCAAAAGCATTCGAGCCTCTGCAATTCTTTTATATCTGAGAAAAAAATCAAACAATCTGCAATTCTTTTATACATGTGAGAAAAAATCAAACAACAAAAATTCGGAAACTAGATATTTAAATTTCAATGTACTCGTAAACTGTAGAGATAAAGATGTTTTGCAGTACATAGATAATATTTTCTGTAAAAAAAAAATCATACGGTTTCTTTATGAGTGTAACCTAAACATAAAAGTATGAACACAAACATAAAAGAATTCATGAGTATAGCGAGCATTAGCGCTATGCGCCACATCAGAATTTGCCTAAAGCACCACAGCATTAAAGAATTTAATTAATTTAAAGATAGGATTTAAAGAATTTACATAAGGCTATCGATTTGTTTGAACACATGGCCCGAGGGTTCAAATCCAGCAAGGAGGAAAAGAACTTTGATAGCAGCAAAGCTATTATTCCTCCTCCATGGGCATGCCCTGCTGAAACCACAGATCTGCAAGAAAATGCTGAAGGTTAGTCCGCCTGTGAAGACTTAGATGCACCAGCGGATAAAGAACCAAAAGTGAGAGGAGCATTCGAAAAAATCACCTAAATCGAAGCAGATTGTTCCACTTACATTGAAAGAAAACGATGGTGAAGGCAGAAAAGCTGAGCAACAGCAAAAGCAGGAGGCCAGGGAAGGCCAGAGTAGCTTAATGCGCCGAAGGAAGCGCCTGCACTGCAAGGGTTCCAGATCCAGCAAGGAGGAAAAGAACTTTGATAGCAGCAACGCTATTAACCCTCCTCCATGGGCCGGCCATGCTGAAACCACAGATATGCAAGAAAATGCTAAAGATGAGTCTGCCGGTCAAGAATTAGATGCAACAACTGATAAAGAAGTCAAAGGTGAGAGGAGCATTCGAAGAAATCACCTAAATTGAAGCAGATTGTTCCACTCGCATTCGAAGAAAATGACGGTGAAGGCAGAGAACCTGAGCAGCAGCAAAAGCTTAATGCGCTGGATGTTTTCAGACATCAACGTGGATCATCTTTGGACGGCCTGGAGTTCCTCTGTCCGAGCTACCAATGGCTGAGCAAAAATATAAATGCAGATTTGTTTACCGTCGATCATAAATACTTTATACGGTTGATAACCATTGTAATTTGTTTATTGCAATCGATGCATTTGCAACGCTTCTTCTTTGCCGAATTCTTTTCATTTTCGTGTGTATTGCAACATTTCCCCTGATTTAAATGGCCATTTCCGTCATTACACCAGCAGTACTATAATGTAAAAAAATTACAAAAATAGTGAAGTGAAAATGGATGTCAAAGTATACCTGAGCATTTAAATGGCCATTTCCGTGATTACACCAGCAATAGTGAAGTGATAATGGATGTCAAAGTATACCTCACCTTCGAATTACAAACAAAAGAATAAGCCATGGCAAACTCGATTTGCTGTGATTATTAATTGAAGTTCAAACCATGGCTATGGTCGGATCACAAGAACACCACCAGAAATTATCATTGTCATTCATTCAGCCACCTGCACTTCTCATAATTCACACTGCGGAGGAAGGGATGGAACTAAACTCCATTGGATAAACAGAGCTTGGAGCAGAATGGACGGAGTTGAATATAGTTCACAGAATCCCTAGATCAACAGGTCAGATGGAGTCGCCAATAAGCACTTTGCCGCATGGAAAGGTTTCGCCTCAGTTCATTGGGAAATGTACTTCTCAATCTCCACTTGACCAAATTACACCAGTATATCTTCACCGTTGGATTGGAAGGCAGTTACAATTAAACGGCGATAAAAAAGGGTGTCAGAAAAAAACGGCGATAGAAAAGGGTGTCGGAAAATTTCAATGCCTGTCTGTCATAAGCCATGGATGTCATTCTTGTAATTGTTCTTGTAATAGTGCATTAATCTTAATCAACTTATAGAAAACCTTCACCATCCACATCATTAAATTTGTATTCAGCTGCCTCCCTTTTTTTATACTCCAAATTTATTTTATTATTTTAAATTAATGGTTTAATCATAACAGAATTTGCGTTTAATTTTGATATTTAAATGGAATAAATTAGATTTATGTAAATTCAATAAAACTCTATTATTTTAAATTAATGGTTTAATCATAACAGAATTTGAATTTAATTTTGATATTTAAATGGAAAAATTAGATTTATGTAAATCATATAAAACCTATAAAAATTTTATTAATGTTTAATTAAAATAATTTTTTTTTATAATTTTAAAAAATATTTTATTTTTAATTTTTTTTAATTATAATCGGAATGTTTGTTAGTTATTTTAAAATAATGAGTTAATCATTAGAAGTGGGCCTGCACTATTTGTGTTTAATTTTGACATTTAAATGAGAAAAATTATATTTATGTAAATCATATAAAATTTATTAAATAAATAGATTTCATTATTATAAAATAAATTTTATTATAATTTTTATATAAAATTTTAAAATTAAAATTAAAATAAATCCTAGTGAGAAAGATAATCATTATAGTTTAGTAATTTATTTTAAACAAAGTTTAATTAATAGATAAATATTTTTTTTCTAGGTTTTTTTTGGTTCAAAATACAACAATTATAGGTTTAAGTTGTTTATTTTGCATAGTTCGAGTGGTATACGGGTTATTTTATGATAATAAATCTATTTATTATCTGCGACTGGGTTCTAGATATAATCTTCTCCGCGGCTGGGTTCTAGATCTAATCTTCTGCGGCTAGATCTAGATGTAATCGTCTGCCTTATTTCTCTGCGGCTGGGTCTCGGCTCCCACGTTGTGTTTCGGCACTCTCCGCTGTCTCACGCTGTGGGGTTATCAAAGGCAACAACCAATTTCATAGACAAGCCACCTGTTCAATCTTCTGGGGCTAGATCTAGATCAAATCTATCTTCTGTGACTAGATCTAGATCTAATCTTCTGCCTTATTTCTCTGCAACTGGGTTCTACGGGCAAGTAAGATATGGCTCCCAGCTTCGCAAAAATAGTTGTTGGCTCAGTTCCATCCGCTTCTGGAGGGCAAGCTCCTGCCCATATCGTCAGTGAAGCCCCAGCTCCCACTGTCCAGGTGGTCCAGGCCTCACTCGATGAGGCTTTGAAGTTTTCTGAAAGTGCCATAATCTGCCGGTTCAGTGGTTTATGACTATAGCTGATAACTCTCCACAATTGGATCTCGGAGGTATGGAAGCCTGTCATTTTTTATGAAATTAATATCTACCCCTATTGCTAGGGGTTTCTTTATAGTATATTTTGAAAATCCTGAAAGCAGACGATATATTCTAGATTCTGGCCCTTGGTTTTGGAAAAACTCAGGCCTATTCATGAAGCCATGGAACCCATCATTCGATCCCTCAACAACAATCATAACCTCAACACCAGTTTGGGTGAGATTGCCAAGCCTACACTTGCATCTCTGGAATCTCTCCTCACTAAAAGCCATTGGAAATGCAATTGGGAAATTTTACTGCAGGTGCCTAGAAACAGAGGAATATGCCAAAACCACCTATGCACGCATTTGTGTGGAAATGGACTTCAGCACCAGATTCCCAGCTGAAATAAACCTAACAAGTAAAGACTATGTGTGGAACCAGAAACTCGATTATGAAAGTGTCCTATTCCAATGTCGATCCTGCTTTGAGACAGGCCATCTAGCCAAAAATTGTCCAAAAGCCTCCCAGAAAAATTCTACTAGAAAAAACCACCACAGATCTACATGGTGGTAAGGAGCACAAAAAAAACACTACATTGTCATCAAAGAAGAATACTCTAGAGAAAACTCTGAATCACAAGAAATTGGGCAAGAAAGAAACAACTCTCAAGACAAGCAGGGAGAAAGCCACGCCCAACAACAAAAAAGTGAACTCGACAACCCCTCAAGCATCAATAGTTATGAGGATTCAAATACCGCACAAAATAAATCTTCATTTAAAAGCAAAGCAAATCTCCTAGACCAAACTTCTTCTCCGACTATCTTCAAAAGAACGAACACAATAGATCATGAAGCTAAGACACCAATGTCCCAAGAACTAGAAGAGATGAAGGAGATGCAAGATAAAAGAAGTTGGAAGACTGTAGAGAAAAAAAGAAAGCTACAACACCAATCTCGCCAAAAAAGACGAGGAGCCAGACAATTAAAAACTAAGAAAATTATAGGTCCGATAGACCAATTTGGATTCAATGGACGTTAACCATCATCATCATTATGGATATAAAAATGCATTTTAAATAAGGAAAAATCACAATATTACTAAAAATTATATCATTAAATTCCAACTAAAAGGTTATTTCATTTTTCACTTAGACTTTTATTGTGTTAATACTTAAATTGATACTAGAAGAAAATATTTTAAAAAACAAATTATATACATAGCAACAATATACATGATTTACCTTGGAAAAATTCTACTAGGAAAAACTAGACAATAATAAATCAATTATCTTATAGTTTAAAGCATAAAACCCATGAATAGTGCTACCAATTGCTTCCTCTAATGTCTTGTGTGAGAGAGATTAGATATGTCATCCACCTTAACTTCCATCCATAATAAAAATATAGTCAAAACAATAAAGAAAACTAGAATCACAAATATGCCCAATCAAATCCTTCCCATAAAAATAATGAAATGGGTGATGCCTAATTCAAACCATAAGGGAGAAAAAACAAAGTTCAAAGGAAAAAAAATGTAGAGGTAAATTCAAAAACAAATTAGTCTAAATGGATAATTATAACATAGGTATAAGGTACCAAAAATGCAATGTCAAACCAACAATTTGTCACATCTAGTTAAAAATTCTAGACATCATATGCATGTGTCTACCCTATTAATGGATATTGATGTCCTAGTATGTGATGGTCAAGTGGTGCCATAAAAGACAAAGGTTTGTCGTCTCAAATCCCAATACAATCATTAAAATGGTAGAAATCATAACATTGTTTTCCTTTGTTAATACCTTGCATATGCTTTACAACTTGGGTGTGTTTATACACTAAGTTTTTGTATTGCCAAAACCATCATTTCATTTCTAGCAATCACGCCTTAACATATACTTTGCAACTTGAGCATGTTTATATACTAAGGTTTTGGATGGCCAAAACGGTCATTCCAACCTTATGTCATATATGGATTACATTGACATAATTACAATAGCCCATCCACTCAATATAACAATAATCTGCACCAAAAATACATACAAGGTTTTTTTGGTGGAATCCCCAAAATCTAGACAGAACATCAAATTTTGGTTCACCAAAATCGAAACCCAAATTTCATTGTCATAAGTTAGCTATCACTAATTTTCATTCTCGCTTTCACCAACCATGCCTTTAACTAACTTGTAATATGGAAAGCACAGATTTCAAAGGGGAAATGCATGTAGCATTGCTCAACAATGATACTTGAAGGAAGGATGAGGTTACAACTTTTGACAGTCTGTATTTAAATATATAATGTTTACTTTGTGAATAAAAAATATAGTGAGAGAAATAAGTAGGAAATTTATGGTAAGCTTGAATGTGCTCATATGTGGCATTGATCAACCAAAGAAATGTTTGAATCTTCTTCTCTGTGGGTTGATCTCTATCATGATAGAAAATCAACATTAAAATCAGATGAAAACTAAAATAACGTCAAATTAAATGAAACTATATAATGAGTAAGACCAAATCCTAAAATGGATGGAGATTATCATTTCAAGTGCCTTACATCCATCCATTTATTTCGAATTATCATATGAATGGCAAAACTTAAAATGTATGTAAGTTCTACCAAGGTCCCATTTCTTTCAATCCTAACTCAAACATGAAATGTCTCGATATGTACGCACAGTGCTCCACCTACATGCAAAGTGCTCCTCCTACAAATTGCGCAGTAGAATGTTGAATTCAGAAGAAGTTACGGATGAACGTAAGACAAAGATAAGCGATCTACAATTTAAAATAGATTAATGTGAGCTCAAGATTGATCCAACTGTATAGATTGATCCACCACAAGAGACAACTGTTAAATTCAAATTTATAGTTAGATAAGACTATAATTACGATAATTTTAATGAGAAAGATAAATATGCAAATTTAACTATTATAGTTGCAATCCAATGGTCTTTAAAATATCTCAGAGACAAACATGGTAGACCTTTTAAGTATCTAGCCTAACTAACATTAAAAAAAAAATCAAATATTATAACAATTACATTGCTCCTTTCATTTGTTACACTACAAACTAAAAATCATAGAGTTAGTTTATTTTATTATTTTAAATAAAATACTACTTTTCTTTGAATCATTTAACACTTGCTAAGTGGCAGACAAAAAGTACCAAATGTGTAACTGTCAATTTCTGTATATTCATTTGATCAATGAAATGCTTATTGTAATGGTTAGGTTATTTTATTATTTAAATGAATTATTATCTTTACTATTAATTAGAACATGGGTGACAAAACATATCAAATTTGTAATCTTGAATTAAAAAATATGATTATTTATATATCTAATTATTAAAAAAATTATATATTTAATGTAATTGTGTTAGTTAATACGTTAAAAGAAACTACTCCAGCTCAAACTACCCGCAACTTGAATTGAATCCATTGGAAAATGGAAACACTCCCACAACTTAAATTGAATCGATTGGAAAATGGAAACACTTGTGTACCTTATGATATGAACCTATTTAGGTATACTTGGCAATGATTATTTTAAAAGAAAAAAATCATGAACCTATTTAGGTATACTTGGCAATGATTATTTTAAAAGGAAAAAAATGGTAACTAGGTTAATTTTAATTTAGTTATTTTAAAGATGAAAGAGCATTCTTTTTAATTATTAAATCTTCTATTTATGTTAGTTTTTAAAACATATCTATTTATATATTAATTAAAATATTATATATTAAGTTTAATATTAGATTTAATATTCAGTTTAAGATTAATATTAATAAATTAAAGTTTAATAATAAATTTAAAAGTATATTAAATTTATGAATTTAATATTAAAGTTGACTCAATTTTATAAATTTAATAAGTTTAAAAATAAATTTAATATTATGTTAGGTTTAATATAAATTTAAGATTAATATTAATAATTTTAGTGTTTAATAAGGTTAAAATTAATAATATTAGCATTAATAAAATTAAATTTTAACCCTTGATCGGGGTGTGAAGGGAGATCGGATCCGAACGGGGTTCATTCACATGGTAGAAGGACGAATGATTAGGGTACGTGGGTGGCCATTCAAGGATCCCACACAAATGCGACAAAAGGTCTCAGGGGAATGACGCAAGTGGAGGTAGCCTCGGGAAAACAAATGGGTAGGTGGGTGAACTTTCAAGGCAGAAAGGTGGTGAGGGAGAATAGTGTATGCATGTAAGGTCGGAGAAGGGAACAAGAGCCAAGTGATGAGATTCGAAGCCGAGAGGAGAACTAGGACTGCGGGAGAAGGGACATTCGTCGATAGTTGGATTTCACCTTCATCTCCCTAGAAAGAGACTGGTATGTAACACGAGCCTACCTAAGTCTACATTTGGAATCAATGTTGCATGCTTGGAGGTGAGTTTGGCATCGCATGAGGGTGGTTTAGAAAGTTTCCGGAAAATGTTGGTCTAGTTGTATGTTCCTAGATTTAAGACCTCTGTGGTTTATTACTTTCGACTTAGTTACCGGAGAATCCACAGTAAGAACCATTTTCTGCCAACGTTTCAAATCCCAACCGGGATCCATCATCAGGACAACTTGAATGCTTGATAGAAGAAGAGCTTATTTGAGGGCGGCTCTTCTTGCTATCTTCGCTCTAGTTTTTTCGAGTAAAATGATTTCACTCCAGGTATCCCCTCCGTATAGGGAAATGATTCTGGATTTAAGACCTCTGTGGTTTATTACTTTCGACTTAGTTACCAGAGAATCCACAGTAAGAACCATTTTCTGCCAATGTTTCAGATCCCAACTGGGATCCATCATCAGGACAACTTGAATGCTTGATAGAAGAAGAGCTTATTTGAGGGATTAAATAGTAAAATGCAGGTCAGCGACTCTTCTTGCTATCTTCGCTCTAGTTTTTTCGAGCAAAATGATTTCACTCTAGGTATCCCCTCCGTGTATGTTGTTGATGTTCGGTTTCTTAATTGTTGTAAGATACAGAAGAATGCGAGAATTTTGGCTCAATTTTCTATTATTAATGTTTGGATATGTATTTGCTACATTTTATGGAAGGGCTAGGGGGGAAAGAGGGGATCCATGGAGGGTTAGGAGGGACTCTCAGATCCTAGGGAATTAAATTGGCAATTGCCACATTAAAAATCAATAGCCTGGGATTGAGAAGAGGTTATGGCTCCTCTGATAGCCTGCGGGGGTATGGTAGTCTCTAGAACTAGTGGGGGTGCGAGGGGGGTATGGGAAAAGGAATATAGGCTCAGCCTGGCTAGTCCGGCCAGTGGGGGGCATGCAAACCCCAAGGGGTAGGAAAGGGATGTTGGGGAATAGTAATTGTCGGAAGCTTGACCAATGGGTCTCAGTATGGCAATCGGGTAATCTTGAGAGGCAACAAGGTATCAGTAGGGAGGAGGGATATTGGAACCCCAGTGCGACAGGTATGGTCACCATGGGAAGCATTCTCTGGAGGAAATGGTGGTATGATGGGGTTAAGGCCTGAAAGTATGGATGAGGGGGGGAATTTTGTGTGGGAAACAAAATTCTATCCTAGTCATCCTAATTCAAGATGGACTACAGGGGCATGTCGAAACTCTTAAAGTAAAGAGGGAGGTGTCGGGGCATCCCAATTCGAGTGGGTCAGCATTAGCTACTGAAATTGAGCCAAACTCATGCAATTATTGCTTTGGTAACCCCAGACATTTCCTGCCAACAACCCGAAGCAGAGTTGGACCTCAGCTTGGAACCCAGTTTGTCGACCCCAAGGGGGATTAGAGTGAAGGAGGGAAATGCCTCCCTTACTGTTGCATGTAGCAAGGATCAATGAAAGATACGAAGGGAAAGGGGGGTACCCAGGTAGTCGAAAGCAAACTCAAAGTTGTTACTCTGAAAAGATGAATTACAAGGAAAGGAAGAAGGCCATGAATGAAATCTGGATTGGTTATAATGTTTGCACTTATGTTAACATTACAGGTATGTTTAACTCATCTACCACTCTGACTCTGACACTCTGACACTCCAACACCAAGAACAGGAAAGAACGAGCAAGGAGTGGGGGCTGAAAGAATTGCAGAAGGAAAATATGGTGAAGGCGGAAGCGAGGCAGGGAAGAAAAGGAGGTCGTCGAGCTGGCAAATAGGCTGAAAAGAAAATGAAGGGTGGCATCGATGAGCAAAACCCAGTGAAAAAGGGGAAGGAAAATGGGAGAGGAAAGCATGCAAAACTTAATGCATGCATACCATGTAGGAAATCCAACACAGGTAAAAGTTGTAATATCAACATGGGAGGCAGAGCTAAATGCCAAAACAACGAGTGAAGTGCTTCCAGTAAAGGACTGGGAGCCACTGCTCATAGATTTGGGGCACACCAGATGCCGTCAAACACTATTCAGACAGACCATCCAACAGTATTGGGTGATGAAGAGACTGCTGGCCAGGGCCATGGCAACATACATGGACAAAGAAGAATCAGTGAAAGTTCGCTAGGAGGATCCAAGTTTAAAGGATATCCAAAAGGAGATATAGGCGGTACAGGTATAGTAATACCACCAGAACCTCTGTTTTGGTCGAATCGAAAAACAAATCCAAACCTTGCTATAGAACGAAGTGCTCGGGTCGAGTGCCAAGGACCCAAATCCTATTGATTCATCTGATGGTTGATGCAGAGTAGTAGAATTTTTGTTTTTTGTTTTTTATGATGGATAGAATTTACTTTACAAGTCAAAAAATTAAGCAAATAATATATACAGTAGCAAACTTAGCAAGGATGATTATACTTAAAATGTTTAAATTTTGGACAAAATATGATGTTGATAAGTGGCCAACAGACCTGGTTTTCCTCAGGCAGGTTGATACCATGTTATCAGGAAAACTAGTGTCCATTCAGAGCTGCTAGTCCCACTAAGATGGGTAGCTATCTTAGAAACAAACAAACTAATGTTACTTGTGTTTTCCTTTATGAGAGATAGATGAGAGAGAAGTAGAGAGTACCAACCTCAGTCTTTCACTTGGCTCCTTGCTTGTTTCCTCCCCCTTTGACAGAGCTTTGCCACTATTTCCTCACTTGTCCCACTTCAAAGAACACCTGCAGAGTCAAAACAACATAATACCATCAAAGCATAGAGATCTATAACCATAAACAATATAGGATCATATGTATATTAACCATACAAATGCATACACCAATACAAGATTCAGAAATATGCAAGAATATGGAGGAAAACTCAAATAGCTTTATTGGTAGAAGTAGTAGAAGAGAGAATTACAACCAAGCTGTCTAATCCAGTGCCATCCTCCCAGCATGAAAGCCCTCTTCACCTCATGAAAAGCTAGATCACCCAAAAATACAATGTTTCACGGAGAAACCAACAACACTTCCTTACAAAATACAAAATTCTAGCCCCTAGATCTCTAGGATGAGGGATCCATATATAGATATTTGCAGGTGGGTGAGTCAGCTTTTGGGATTTTGATTAGTGTCATTTCTCTGATAGTTCTTGGTTCCACTTGGAGATTTCAAGATCTTTTACTCATCCCTAGGCGAATTTAGAGAGGCAAGTGTTAAATGAGCAGTTTCTAGAAGATTCTCTGGGTTTCCACCTAGAAAACTTCCTCTACCATTTGTCTGCTCTCGCTCATCACACCCTATACAAGGGAGTTTTAGTATGCATCACACCCTCTATGTGTAACAGGTGATATGCATCGCACCCTCAGCATGGAGCAGTCTGTATGGTCCAGTTTTGACTAGTTCTGAGCAGTTTTTTAGGGAGAACTTCTGGGAAATGATGTAATTAGCTGACCTTGTTCCTTTAGGGTATGAAACAACACTTTTAGGGGTTTAGAAGCCCTTGGTTTATGGACATATGTGATTAGGGTTGTAGTGCCCAAATATGTCTATAACAGTTGCCCCCTAAAGCATGAGGTCGTAAATCTTCTGATGTCAGGTGAAATGCTTTATCATGAGGATCCAAGGTTTTTTGAACTGGAAGGTGACCTGTAATAAGATACAATACAAAATTATCTTTATAATATTTTCATGATCTAGCTGAGGCTGGCATTCCTATGCTCAGCTTTATATATTAATTTTCATGTACATAGGACAAACAATCGTTTGTGTGGCAGACTGATGATTCTGGTAGAGCCATCATCCCTTAGCTTGGATGATTATCTGTGCAACTATGATGTACATTTGATGTCTTTATCTTTCCTGAATATATCGCAGCCCGGATGGATGAAACTAGATCCAGGGTCTTCAAACTTGTTCAATCTTCGCCTGAAGTACAAGTCGATCCATGTGAAAAGATGTTCTGATGTTGAACATGGAAAGACATTGCCTGATTACCAACCAATGATGTAAGCTATTAACAGGTGCGAGAGAAATCACCGATAATTTGACCAAGAAACCACATGCATGTGCCATGCATGAAAAAACTAGTGAGGAAAACATGCATGCAACTTGGTACATGTAAGAAAAACCCATTGTAGCCGATGATCCTAATGTCCTCTTGTGATTTCCTGCTCTTCCATTTCCTTCTTGCTCCAAAAATCCAAATATGCCACACTCCTCCAAGAGTGCTCCAAGAAAACTCTAAGTATCCAAGAGTATTGGAGAGAGAGAGAATAGAGGAGAGCTCCACCAAAACTGAACTGACCAAGCTTGCCCACTGATCCTCAAAAGCCTTTTTATCAATGAGGCCTCTATTTTCTTCATTTTCCATTATTTTCCTTCAATTTCCTCCTCACATGCAACCTGTGACCTTTCACTTTCATTTTCTCCTAATTTCCTGTATTTTCATAAATAAATATGCCAAAATGCCTTTTTCCTTTTTAATGCCTTAGCCTTTTCCTTTTCCAATTTCCTTTAGCCATACTAAATAGATGAACACCCACACTAGGATGTATTTCCCAACATTTAACTTGGAATAAGTTTCCCATCAACTGTGGTTATTAATTTTCCTTTTATTAACTTTTGTTACATGGAATTTTCACCATGGCTGTTACAAAACCGTCCCCATTGGGGGAACACCATCCTCAGTGTTCAATGACACATATAACCAGTAAGAACGACGAAAACAAAACATACTTCCCATGGAGCTTTATAACATAGTGTTGTGTATGGAGAATGATTGTTTAGAGGTCTTTTGTTTCAGTCGGATGTATACCCCAGGAAGTTTGTACTTCGGGGGCAGCGCCCCCGAAGCCAAAAATAGATGTAAAATTGCCTTGTAAAAGTATAGTAATTTCTTGTCAATCTGGGCTGCTCATTAGGCAGATGATCTGACAGTAGAACTTATGTTCAGTTTAGGGTTTTTTGCCCTAGAAGGCAACCCCTCTCTTTGTATGAGGGTATTGTATTTTTGAGGCTGTGACATAGATGTGTATTCTCTGAGCGAGAAATAGAGAGGTGAGACTGTGAGAGAAAACAGAGGATATTATAGCAGATTTGTTGTAGGTTGTGTCTCTTCATTTTGCTGGATAATAGAAAGGAAGGACTGGCTGTTCGGGGTGGATGTAGCCCAAACTGGGTGAACCACATATATCTGTGTCTCTCTTGTTTTATGCGTTTTCTGTGTTTATATTTCTGTAATATTTTATGTGTTCCATTGCTCCGTAATATATAATTTTCTAACAATTGGTATCAGAGCCGAAGGTCTATTTGGCTTATAAACTCGCAGGAAAGAAGGGTTCCTCGTTCGAGTGGGAGCAATGGTGAAAGATGGTAAGTTTAGGGTTGAGAAATTTAATGGCCAAAACTTCTCGCTATGGAAGATGCAGATGGAAGATTATCTGTATCAGAAAGATCTGTACCTACCATTGAATGGAAAAACAAAGAACTCGACGGCTATGACAGATAAAGAATGGAACCTTCTCGATAGAAAGGCACTTGGAACAATACGGTTGTGCCTCGCTACGTCAGTCGCCTTCAACATTTCGAAGGAAACAACGATAGAAGGTTTGATTAAGGCTTTGTCGAAACTATATGAAAAACCCTCGGCCTCAAACAAGGTATTTCTTATGAAACGATTATTTAATATGAAGATGTCAAAAGGTGGATCTGTTGCAGATCATTTAAATGATTTTAATACAGTTACAAGTCAGTTAAGTTTTGTAGGGGTAAACTTTGAAGATGAAGTTAGAGCTCTGTTATTCTTGTGCTCATTGCCAGAAAGTTGGAATGGTTTAGTAATGGCCATTAGTAACTCTGTCTCTGGATCTAGTACTTTAAAGTTTGATGATGTTGTCGGTGCTATCCTTAGCGAGGAAATGTGATGGAAAAGCTCCAGTGAGACATCGGGTAATGCTTTGAGTGCAGAGTCTAGGGGAAGAAAAATGGAAAGAAGAAAGAGCTCAGGATATCGCAGTAAATCAAGGAAAGGCAGATCCAAGTCCAGATCGGGGATAGTGTGCTAGAAATGCGGAAAGAAAGGACAACTAAAGAAAGACTATAGATCTAGGAAGGGAAAAGAAGGAGATGCACAACAAGAAAACAATCACGAAGCAAATGTGATAGGTGAGGTATTACAAGATGCTTTGATTCTTTCTTTTGAAAATATTACTAATTCCTGGGTGGTAGATTCAGGGGCCTCATTCCATGCCACACTTGATAAGAAATACTTTCATGACTATGTTCAAGGAGATTTTGGACAAGTTCGTTTGGGTGATGATAAACCCTGTAAAATTGTTGGAATGGGTAAGGTTCTTGTAAAACAGCAGAATGGAAACCAATGGCTACTAAAGGAGGTAAGGCATGTTCCAGATCTAAAGAAAAATCTGATTTCAACAAGGCAGTTAGGCGGTGAAGGTTGTGTGACAACTTTCACAGATAAAGCTTGGAAGGTCACCAAAGGAGCCCTGGTAATAGCAAAAGGCGAAAAGGTTGGTACATTGTATTTATGCAATGGTATTTCTAACTCTGTTAATGCTTTAACTTACAAAGGAGCAGATGCAGCATTATGGCATCATAGGCTCGGACACATGAGTGAAAAGGGGATGAAGATTCTTCACTCAAGGAATTTGTTGCCGGGTATGAAGAATGTTGATTTAGACTACTGTGAAAATTGCATTTATGGAAAATAGAAGAGAGTCAGATTTCTCAGAGTTGGGAAAGAAAAGAAGAGTGAAAAATTAGAGCTTGTGCATAAATATGTATGGAGACCTGCTTAGGTATCATCTCTCGGTGGCTCTAGTTATTATGTTACCTTTATTGATGATGCAACTAGAAAAACTTGGATTTATTGTATTAAGAATAAATCTGATGTATTTGATACTTTCGAGAAATGGAAAGCTTTGGTTGAGATTGAGACAGGAAAGAAATTGAAGTGTCTTAGATCAGAAAATGGAGGTGAATATTGTAGCAAAGAGTTTGATAGGTACTATTCAGAGCATGGAATTCGCAGAGAGAAGATTGTTCCAAGAACATGTTGATGCCTCGAAAATCGCTGCAACAACATAGGGGAAACCACCTGGTCCGGACCTTAGTACAGCTCCTTTTCCGTTTGGAATAGTGGCTCCGACTGGGGATAATGGGACCAGTTTCCCAAAAATTATAGGTAAACGGGATGGATGAATGACTTATAGAATATGCTGGTGATAAGCGAATGACTAAAACTATCAGCAAAATATAATAACGATAATCTATCCCGGGGACTTATTGATTTCTAAAGCGTAGCGTTTGATGATCTGTGCTTTAAGACAGGCATATAGATGACTCCATCTCTAAAACATAGATATTAAATCATTCAAGACTGCTGTGCATAAATAGTTACGCAAAGCGATAACAGCAAAATTACCACACTTTATCATTTATATCATTGTTACATGCATGATTAAAGGAAAAGGCATATCACAAAACATCCAATAGTGGAATGAGATAGAGATTTGTTGTTACAACACATACATGTATTCAACAATAGCAAGAATAATTACACAACAATTCCTATAAAAGGAATGAATACAGATACAAATAAAAGTACCATATAAGCTGCTTAACACTCCCATATATCAATCGCTATGTCGCAGTTCTTCCTTCGACTCAGAAAACATCCCCAACAAAAGACAGTAGTGCGCAATTGCATAAAGAAACTTCCTTGTCAAATTAAGAACGATTGGTCGAGTTTCATAAAAGAATATAGGCTGAAGCACAGTAGTGCAAACTTCAGTCTTTAAGTCTATTACAAAATTTTACGACCCTTTCCAAAACAATGAAAGGGTCTATAAATACTAAGCTAATCTAAATATCTAATAAACAAAAATCCTACATAATTGGTATAAATAAATATTGATCCTATTTCCTGGAGCGATCTGGCAATTGGCGGCAATGATTCATCAGATAGGCTCTTTGCCTTTAAACCTGAGCTGACTTATCGCAAGCATTGGCTCTACTTCAGGCGGTTTGTTGAGGCGCGAACTGAGCTGAGCAGCGTATGTGGCATCTTGAATATCGGGAATTATACACCCGAGTGCATCAGTTAAACACTTGAGGGCAGACCTTTGTGTGTGTGGCTTGATCAGAAAGAGCCAATATGCATCGGAAGTCAAAGTGTTAACTCCAGCGATTAATCTCCCCTTCTCCTCTAAGTCCGGATAACTTGTTTGCTCAATCACATTTGCAGTTGTTATTCTTCCAGGTGTACACTGGGAGATCATGTTTGCCAGGTAGAGGGTATTGTTGACTAGATCAATCATATTGCTTGCAGTTAATTTACATCTTGAAGCCGCCCTTTCTGCTTTCATCACTTGAGTGTGCCATTCTGTAAAAAGTATGTCCTTATATGTTTCTTGGATTCTAGGCAACTTCGCTGCTTTTCCCACATCAGAATCTTGCCAGTCAAGATATCCACTTATGATCTCATCGGCCTGGTCCAACTCATTCCTGGCCTTATCTACCTACTGATTAATGGATGTAGCTAGCTCGCACAATGGTTCTGCCTCAGTGAGTTGATTACACAGGAGTCTAATCTGTGATATTAAAGCACTGTTTATTTGTGATGCCTCTGCTCTGAAATCCTCCACCTTTTGGGTGCCTTTTATGACTTCGAGCCGTGATGATAATTGAGCTATTTGCTCGTCCTTCGTTTTCATCATCAGCTCATTTGCTATCTTCAACTGTGCCAATGCCTCCGATAACTCCTTTTGTTTCTGGATCGCTCTTTGGTCGATCCTCTGCCTTTCTTTCTGCAATTGCTGGGTTAATTGATCGTTCATTTGTTGTTGTACCAGCAACTGCTCCTTTGCTTGCGCTGCCCTCTATTTTTCCTCGGTCACTTCTGCCTGTAGTGCAAAAATTTCTTGATCTTTAGTCTTCAGTAGAAGACTCACCTCTGATGCCTTATCAATAGTCGCTGCAGAATAGGCACCTGCATACTGTGACAGCTTTGTTAGGTCATCGGAGGGGTCCAATTCCTCCTTCCATACTACATTACCCATGACTGTTTGCTCTGGAAAGGTAGAAGGTTGATCAATCCTTCGTCTTTTCCTTGATCGCTTCACAACTGCTCTATGCCTTGGGCTGTAGAAAACATCCAAGGGAGGAATATCTTCCACTTGGAGAACAATTTGATCGGAAGGGTCTTTAGGAATTACCTCAACATCCTGGGAAATGGGTGGGCCGCTGGTTCCACTTAGAACCTGAGGAGAAGTGATGTCCTGCGTATCATTTGTCTTGGAAGTGTCCCCATCTTTTGAACATTCCAATCCACTGATGATGGAATGAAATTGCTGCCATTCTTGAAATAGTTTGGGGTCTATGGTAGTGTCCACATTGACATCGGTGGTTTGTTTCTGCTTCTCGGCTTGGGACTCGCTCCGCTCTTTTTCCTGCTCTTTCCTCTGCTGCTCTTCTTGCTCTCTCCTCTGTTTTTCTTCTTGTTCCCTTTTCTGCCTATCTGCCAGTTCTTTTTCCTGTTTCTCTTCTTGTTCCCTCTTCTGCTGTGCCTCTACCTCTTTCTTCTTTTTCTCTTCTTGTTCCATTTGTGCTCTCTGTTGTTTTTCTGCTTGTTCTTTCCTTTGCCTTTCCACTTGTTCTTTTCTCTGCCTTTCTGCCTGTTGCTTCTTCTGATTTTCCGTTATAACAGGAGGCTGGTTTGACTGTTGCTGACCAGGCTCACTTGAAGACGTCGCTGGGGTTGTTGCCAGTAAATCTAGAGGCAGAGTTTGCAACCTCTGCTCCCTAAGTTTATTGAACTCAGTTACCCCTTCATCATTATATTTCAATCGAGCAAGTTCTCTAGCTTGACCTATTGTTTCGTTTGAAACAAATAGGTCATCAAACCAATCTTCTTGATGGTCACATTTTGTTAATTTGGCCTGTTCTAATGCAGTATAGGCGTGTTTGTTTGGATCATATAGCCTATTCGGGATAGTGGCCAGGGTTAAGGACTGAATCTTTGTGGCTTCCTTTTCTGCGTGTTTGAGATCATGCAGAGTATAGACACCAATTCTCAAGGGAAAAGAGGGCCAACCCCTCTTCTTTTCTTTCTTGAGAGTCTGTGTAGTACTCTCTGCCATAATTTGATAGGAGATTTCTCTTGCTAGCAGTTTATCTGGAATATACAAAGGGAGAACATGCGGATTGGCTTGGCTGCTGAAAACCCTAATGTAGGTAAATCTCTCTTCTCCAAACCAACTCGCTACCGCCAGTAAATCAAAGGAAGCTAGATAGGAGACTCTGGGAATGGGCTTATCAAAAATAGAATAATGAATGGGAACCATAAAGCCATTGCAGATTTGGTACAAATGGTGTTTGTAAGAAGATTTCCACAATTTCTGGTGGTATATATGAATGGGTGAGGGGTCTTGGGCAGTCCACCTCCAACCGAGGATGGGAAACTCAGAATTGAAACATAACGTATCTAAAATATATGCACTGTAATAAAACGGGGGAATTTTTCTTTCAGTAACAACAGAACCTTTTCTAAAATCACGAACAGCTACGGCTAACTTATCAGAGAGAATAGTAGCCCAATCCATAATTATGCTGTTTACTGCTGCTTCCATTAGAGGAACCATCTCTATGGTAAAATTAGCAGAGTCATGTAATCCCCATAGCCTACACATCATTATCCCCGCATAACAATAGGGAGAAGCCAAAGAATCGACTGAGTACTTACCGGAAGACTCGTGCTTGTGTTTGGCTGGATTCTGCCTCCAATCCCGGATGGGTTCGGATTCCACTTCATTATCAGCTGCAAATTTCTCCAGGAACGTCTTGTTATACACTTTCTCTGGCTCAGGCAAATGATACATTTGCCTTAGATGCTCTGGCTTGAACGATCCAAAAATCCTCCCATCTCTGGTGCAAAAAGTTCTGTCGAGGATTGGAATTTCCTCAATTGCCCATCGCACGACGTCTGTGTAGGGGAGAATCTGTTCTCTGGCCGCTATCCTGTGAAGGAAAGAATCGGCTAAATCTTTGAGAGTGGAATCAGAATTGCGAGTAGGATCCGCAGTAGCTTCTGTCACTGCCTTTTCTGATTGTTTGGTTTCAATCAAATTATACGTGCCTTGCCATGTAGCTCTGGTAAGACCCGTGCATGTAGTATATGATATTAAGCCCTTCTTTTTATCTGTGGCAGCTTGTCCTGCAACTGTTGTAGCAGCGGAACTTGCGGTCTTCTTAGATTTCTTTCCCATCATGCTCAGGCTTCTGTTAGAAGATGAATTCTGCACAAAGGCAAGAAAAACCGTAACATAGAAATATAATAATGAGGACTCATAGTGGGAAAGATATATCAATTGAAGCGTGCTGAGAGATTAACTCTCAAAAATGGCTGTGGATCCAATCAATGAGAAGATATTACAGATATATTAAATGGTCGTTTAAGGCCTGCTACTCCTTAAATGCTTATTACACCATTATCCGGTTGAATGACTCCCTTAAGCGTGCAATGGATATTTTGGCGGTTGAGCGCAGGTGATCGTTAATCGAAGGGGCAAAACTTTAAATATGAATACATCACCTTATCCCTCCATTTAACGGCTTTTTCGAAATCCGCGCTCTATTGATCGGATATCAATAATACTTTAGATCTTCAAACTATGCCTTTTGAAATTTCGATCGCCGATAGCGATATCGCATCGCTTTAGGAGAATGGGCATTATATAATCATAAGCATAGGATCCTCCCGAACGCCGATTGCGACGTCGCATCGGATTAGCGCGAAGAAATATGACAAGGTGCATTTAGAATGATTTGCCGATTCCCCGATCGCCGATATCGCATCGCATCGGGGGTAAGGCCTGGGCGCCTCATTAATGTACATGGGATGTTGCTGACTGCCGATTGCGCAATCGCATCGGCTCGGAGTAAATGACTTAAACTGCCTTGACCGCATATGGAGTATCGCCGATAGCCGATCGTCGATATCGCGTCGCGTCGGAACTCATGTTATGTGCGTTTTTAAGATGTGTATGAAGTGTTGCCGATCGCCGATTGCGATATCGCATCGGGGGTAATCAATGTGCCGCTTATTTGTATTTCTTATGTCATTGCGATATGCGATCTTGCGATCGCTTTATCGCAATGACAAAGATTTGCCTTATTTCTTTAAAGGGTTTTTTCAAAAAGGGTTTTATGAAATGAATTCATTTGATTATCGGACCTTTTTTGAACAATAAAAGTATTGATACCAATTAAATTTTGAAGGGACCCATTTCATACGTTAATATTTTTTAAGTAAAGATGATATGAAATGGGGGGTTGTTGTAGAGCACAACAATTGGCGATTCGCTGGAAGAACCAGTTATCTCTTTCAAAAATAGAAACATTTAAGCTTTTTTCAAAAAATAGAGTTTCAATCAATGGGGAAATTTCTAATATAACTGGACTTCTATATATTCTGAGAAAAATGAAACTATTTTGTTGACTTCCTCTTTTTTAAGAAAATAAAAACATTCTAAGCTTTAAAATAGGCCTTTATTGGTTTATAATGATAAAATAGAATACCTTTCCAAATCAGCCTTTATAGTAAACTCATCTGTCATAGGTAGAGCCTCTGCTGCCAGCAAACATCTATAGTTTCGACAGGGATACCTTTTAACCATGTGATCGTCCATTGTCCCATCCAATTAAGAGTGTGATTAACAGAATGAATTCAAAATAGTTTTTCATATTTTGTAATTCATTTTTTTTTTTTTTCTTCTTTGTCATTGATAAGATAAAAAGCCATTGTCCTGGTTTGGTGGCCAGCTGTTGACAATGCCACTCACTGATAGTAGGCTAACTGAACAAGCTGGCTCGTGATGAGACCCCTTGTCTTGTAATTTCAAGCCATTACCCTATTTTGGTTTGCAGTATTGGTAATGTCAGATAAACTATTTCTCTATGAACATGGTAAGCAGGCTTGTAATAAGACCTCTTATCTTTAATCTCTTATATTTTAGAATTACACTCTGAGTAATCATAAACTTTAATGAATGGGATGAACAAATTTCTCCTTAAGAGTAAATGGATGACAGGGTAAGAGTTGAAGATGCTGAAATTGGATTGATTTCTATCTTAGTATGGATAACCTTTAGAGACCAATTTAAAAACAGAAAATGATTTACAATATTTCTATGCTTTGGGAGGAGTTGACAAAACTTGAATTGTGATTTCAGAATACAAAGATATCTAATTTCCTAGAAATTATCCTTTTTGGTTAAAAGTTCTATCATTTTAAAAGCAAATGTTCATACTCGTTCTATGGGACAACTTTTCAAACACAGCAAAAGGTCAATGGGAGACATCTCACAACCTTATTTCCTAAAATCCTACAAACTATAAAATCCTACTGAAATGAAAGGAGAAGGGGTTACCTCCTCAGTTAAAGAATTTCTTCAAGACAAGGCCATTAACAGGGAGAGAATCTCTCAAACCTGATAAATCTTGCAATATAAAGGTTGAATGGCCTATCTTCTCACAGATCTGAAATGGTCCAAGCCACAACTTCTGGAACTTGGAGTGTTTACCCTTGTCCTCATGGGCTTTGTCCCATTTCAGAACTAAATCACCGACTTGGAATTGTTTTGAACCGGATGAGACTAAATCAAAAGCTGCTTTGATGACTTGCTGATGTTTGGCATGGATAACCTTGGCTTTTTCTCTTTCCTCCTCTAATTTTAGAATCTGGTCATGTCTAAACTGAATAGAAGAGGAAGGAGTTTCCTCAATAAACTGCACTAGGGCTAAAGAAGGAAGAACAAGATTTGTGGGTAAGATTGCTTCTTTTCCATAGACAAGATTAAATGGAGAAGTTCCAATAGAAGCTTTCTGTGTTATCCTATCAGCCCATATTGCAAACACTAAGGATTTATGCCAATTTCTCTGATTTTGTTCGATAGTTCGCTTAATGATTTTAATCAGATTCTTATTAGTAGATTCTGCTAAACCATTTCCTTGGGGATAGTAATTAGCAGAATATTTTAACTTAAATCCTCTTTTAATAGTGAAATCAAACATAGCATTGCCTGAAAAGTAAGATGCATTATCAAAAACAAGAGCGTTTGGGACACCAAACCTGGTAATAATGAATTGGTCTATGAATTCAATGATTGCTTCAGAATTTGCTGTCTTTAAAGGGATTGCCTCAACCCACTTTGTAAAGTAATCGGTAGCAGTAAGGATATACTTATGCTGTTTGGAAGATGCTGGAGTAATCTCCCCAATGATATCCAATCCCCATTGCTCAAATGGTTGCTCAATGTTGATTGGTTGCAGAGGGAAAGCTGATTTACGTTGTCTTCCGCTAGCAGTTTGACAATTTAGACATTTCCTTACGTACTCGTGAGCATCTTTAAACAAAGTAGGCCAATAGTAACCAGCATGAATAATTTTGTGAGCTGTTGTGTCAGCTCCGAAATGTCCTCCTGCTGGTCCGTCATGTAACTCCTGCAAAACCTTTTGGGCTTCAGGTTTCTCAAGGCATCTTAACAAGATAGAATCATAATTCTGCCTAAAAAGCACGTCATCAATGATCATAAAATTCTTCGCTTTTAACCTAACGACCCTTTTGTTTTTGTAAGACAAATTCGGAGGTGCATAACCATTCTTTAAATAAAAGATTAAATCTGCATATTGAGATCCAGAATCAGTAACACTTATCTGATTAATTTCTTGAGTTTGATCTGTATCGCTTAACTCTGGAATGTTGGATGCTCCTGCCAATATCCTGCAAAAACCTTGGCCCCTAACAATCTTTGCTGGCCTAATTTCTAAGTCATACTCTTGAAGCGCTGTGACCCAATTTGCCCTTTTTTCACCCAGCTCTTTTTGGATTAATAGTTGCCTAACTGCCGGGAAAGGAACTATTACTTTTGTATGGGTTTTCAAAAGGAAGGGTCTATAATGTTTGACCGCTTTAAATACAACAAAGGCTTGTTTTTCTACATCAGAGTAATTTAATTCGGCACCCTGAAGATTTGAGCTGAAGAATGATATGGGTGCTTCCAAATTGTGAGCATTTGGCTGCGTGAGGACTGCAGCATAAGACACATCTGATGCAATGGTATACAATGTAAAATGATTAGAAAAATTTGGAGTATTCAAGGCTGGGGCATTGATTATTGATTGCTTGATTACATCAAAAGCTTGCTTTTCTGCTGATCCCCACTTGAAGACTGAATTCTTCTTGATCATTGTCTGAAGTGGTAATATAATTTGAGAAAAATCTAGAACAAATCGTTTAACAAAATTAATATGGCCTAAAAATGACTGCATCGACTTTTTATTGTGTGGGAAAGGGATTTCAGAAATTTCCTTGATCCGATCAGGATCGATATAAATGCCATCTTTGGATACAATAAAGCCTAAGAGTTTTCCTTGATCAAGAGCAAAGAAAGACTTTTTTGGGTTAAGAGAAATACCATATCTTTTGCATCGCTGAAAGATTTGATTTAAGTCATGCAAATGATTATACCTCTTCTTAGAAAACACAGTAATATCGTCTAGATAGACGACTACTATTCGATTAATCAATCCTCTAACGGCTATATCCATAGCTCTCTGGAATGTTTCTCCTGCATTTATAAGTCCGAAAGGCATTTTCTGATATGCATATGTTCCCCATTTTGTTCTGAATGTGGTTTTAAGTTGGTCATCAGGATGAACCAGAACTTGGTTATATCCTGAGAATCCATCAAGAAAGGACATCAATTCAGAGCCTGCTACTGATTGGAGTATTTGCTCCATAGTAGGTAATGGGAAGTTATCTTTCAAGCTCGCTTTGTTCAGGTTCCTGAAATCGATACAAATTCGAATGTCACCATTTTTCTTTCTGACTGGCACCAGATCAGAGACCCAGTTTGAGTGTCGGACAGGGAAAATAATCTTGGCTTTCAAGAGATTGTTAAGTTCCGACTTTATCTGGCTCTCTAAATTTGGATGTATTTTTCTTAACTTCTGCTGAATTGGTTTCTGATCAGGAAGCATAGGAATGGTATGCTGGATAATAGATGTATCATACGTCTTCAAATCATCATACTTCCAAGCAAAGACCTGTTTTTTTTTTCTTAACAGTTTGATGAATGCTTCCTTTTCTTCCAAGGAAAGTCCTAATCCTAAATTGATGTTTTGAGGAGCATGGTCAGTACCTAGATTTATCAATTCAAACCTAAGGGTAGAACTTTGAAGCTTTGCATTAATTACAGGTTTAAACCTGTCTTTGATATCATAAAGATCTTCGCGCTTTACCACTGGTTTAGGAATTGAATTTTCCTGAGGTGTTTCTTTCATCTGTAGATCATGGTCATTTTCCTCAATAATTTGATTATCATAGGACTTTTCAGAAGTTAGAAATTGCAAAATATCTTCATCATGGTTAAATACTCTCCAATTAGTGACATTGTCGGGAATTGAAGGCCTAAAAAGCAATTCTACGGAAAATCTATCAAGGCTGTAGTCTTCAGAAGGTAGAAGCTTGGAAGCTACATTGGCTAGTAGGTCGGCTGCCGAGTTTTGCGACCTAGGAATGGAGGAAATGTTAAATGCTGAAAAGTGCGAGGTAAGGTCTTGTACTAGCGATTGATAATGTTTGCGGTGATTTGAAAGACAATGAATTGCATTCCTCACCTGTTTAACAATAATTTCCGAGTCGCCGAATACTTTTAGATATTGCACTTTAAGGCCGATTGCTTTATATAATCCCTGGACTAAAGCTTCATATTCGGCTGTGTTGTTAGTGCAATCAAATTCTAACCTGCAAGACAACATTGTCTTTTCTCCTTGTGGACTAACCAAAATGCAACCTACTCCTGAGCCTTCGCTGGACTTAGAGCCATCAAAATATAAAGACCAAAATAAAGGAGTATTAACAAAAATATTTACATTTTCCTCAGCATCATTAAAACATCTAGACTTATCAGTTTGTGAAAAATTTTCAATCTGAGATGTAAAATGATTAACTGAAAAAGGAGATGGTTGGGCAACAAAGTTGCCAAAGAATGACTCTGACGAATAATTCCCCAAAATGTTGTTGTTGAACGCTACAGGTTGGTTTTCTTGTTCAAATTCAGTAACTGTGTGGGTCATGTGCTTCTCTCAATCGATCCTTATTTGATTTGGCTTTCCCTTGTAGGGAAGCCACATATGTGACCAATCTGTGGAAATATACCCATGCAATTTTTCGGACCAATCCCTACTCAAAATTAAACCATAGAATTCAGGTATGTCAGCTATTAAGATGTCAATCCTCTATACAATTCTGGGATCGGCAGACAACCTGATAGTCACGGAATTAATTTCTCCCACAACCTGCACTTTGGTCCTGTCCAACTGTACAATATGAATAGCGGATTTCTGAGGTTCAATGTTCAGTTTAGCGCAAACTGAAGCTGGCATTATGTTAGATGATGCCCCTGAATCAATTAAACAGTTGTGCAGGTTTCTGTTATAAATATCATAGGTCAGCAGGAAGGGTGGAGTATGAGAATTCGATCTATCTCCAATTAGAACTGAATCGGTAGCTTCAACCATACCTGGAGGAGGTTGGCCTGAATCATTAGCAACTTTTGCACTGGGAAGGGGTGTAGAGGGAACAACATTCAATTCTTTAAGAAGTAATTTTTGCTGATGCTTTAATTTACTAAGTTCAAACATAGTTATGTTTGCCTTAGTTTTCTTCATGTCATCAACAATGTTATATTCCATTGAATCGGATACCACTAAAGTTTTGGATGTTGAAGGAGAATTAGAAGTAGATGGCTGGTTTTGGGGAACTACTACAGGCGACTTCTTTGGGGGAACTTTTTCCTTTGTTGTGGTAGCACCCGCACTCCTTTTCTTTGAAGTTGCCTGGGCAGGTTCAGAAGTACTTTTACTTCTTGTAGTAACCGGAAAGGCTTCTTCTTCATTCTCGGTATCAGAGTTGGGGAGTATAAAATCCCACATTCCGTGGCATTCAGCTACTTCTTCTTCATCATCAGTTTGTGAGGTTGTTTCCTCTTCCTCTTCTTCTTGCTCTGAATCTGCGTTAGATATGACATTCGGTGGCTTTGTTTCAGTTTTCTTATAAGTCCTAAATGGTCTTTTGTTAGAGGTTTCGGCTACCTGCTTCTTTATTTCAACCATTTCGTTAGACAAATTTTTCAGGACTTTTTGTAAACCCTCCATGTCGTATGGGTCCTTTGGGGTTTTCTTCTTGGAATCCTCTTTAAATGAGACTTTTTTGGATTTTCTGTCTTCCAAAGCAGCTTTCTTCTCCAGAGCATTGATGCGCTTTTCCACAGCAAGTGCTTCTCTCATGTTTTCGGCTAAGGTAGGTTTCCCAGCCCTGTCCACAAAAATGGCTATGTTGGCAGGTAGGGCGGTAATATACCATTCGCTTCGAATTTTTTCACTTGGTTTGGAAGCTGTAGGGATTTTATTCAGGAGTTTATTAAATCTAGCGTTAAATTCCTTTATTGGTTCCCTATGCTCTATTCTCAAATTGGAGAGGTCGTTTATTAAAGTAGCTAAGGACCTATCATCTCCATATTTGGTAAGAAACTGCTCTTGGCAAGTGTTCCAACTGGTAATTGAACCAGAGGGTAAGGAAAAATACCAGGATCCTGCTGATCCTTGCAAGGTGTAAGGGAAGAGTCTTACAACGACATCTTGTTCTGTCACTCCTTTCAGGTTAACTGCTAACATAAAATTATTAATGTGTTCTTCAGCTTGGGTCCCATCATCTGGGTTGAATTTAGGTAGCCATTTTTCAGGAGCATCTGGTAGAGGATGCAATGGTGCAGGCATGTTGACTGCACCTGGCCTAGTCCATGGATCTGCCATTATAATAGCAACAGTGGTTGATATTACTGTTGGAATTCCAGATGTATGGGAAGGAATTAATGATGAGGAATGAACAGGTTGGGATGTTGAGGCTTCTAATCCCTGGTGAACGACAATTTGTAATGGGGGAGTGGATGGTTGACTTTGCAGAGGAGAAGATGCAATGGAGGGTGTGGATGAAAGCTATTCACTATCAGATCCTTTAGTAATTTTCTTCACCTTTTTTCTTTTGGGTAAAGGGAACTCAGTGGGTTCAATACCGAGTTTTTCGCTCTGAAGTCTGGTGAGAGGATGAGTTAGATTGAACTGCGAAGTCTCACTGCTTTGTGATACCTCAGATTTCTGTGGTGAAATCGAGAAGCTCTGAAGTTTATGGATTAGAGACTGGACTTCAGGTGATTCAAGACTTAATTGTTCTGGGGTATGATGGGTTTGAGCAGTGGTAGTTGATTCCCCTTCTCCTTGTTTGGATACCGGCGAACCAGTATGCAAATGGGAAGATCGAGGGGATACGGAGGGAGAATTACTCTTAGAATGGCTTATAGGTTTTGACTTATGTGCCATTCACAGTTGAGGGCCCTCCTTCTAGCGCCAATTATGTTGATGCCTCGAAAATCGCTGCAACAACATAGGGGAAACCACCCGGTCCGGACCTTAGTACAGCTCCTTTTCCGTTTGGAATAGTGGCTCCGACTGGGGATAATGGGACCAGTTTCCCAAAAATTATAGGTAAACGGGATGGATGAATGACTAAAACTATCAGCAAAATATAATAACGATAATCTATCCCGGGGACTTATTGATTTCTAAAGCGTAGCGTTTGATGATCTGTGCTTTAAGACAGGCATATAGATGACTCCATCTCTAAAACATAGATATTAAATCATTCAAGACTGCTGTGCATAAATAGTTACGCAAAGCGATAACAGCGAAATTACCACACTTTATCATTTATATCATTGTTACATGCATGATTAAAGGAAAAGGCATATCACAAAACATCCAATAGTGGAATGAGATAGAGATTTGCTGTTACAACACATACATGTATTCAACAATAGCAAGAATAATTACACAACAATTCATATAAAAGGAATGAATACAGATACAGATAAAAGTACCATATAAGCTGCTTAACACTCCCATATATCAATCGCTATGTCGCAGTTCTTCCTTCGACTCAGAAAACATCCCCAACAAAAGACAGTAGTGCGCAATTGCATAAAGAAACTTCCTTGTCAAATTAAGAACGATTGGTCGAGTTTCATAAAAGAATATAGGCTGAAGCACAGTAGTGCAAACTTCAGTCTTTAAGTCTATTACAAAATTTTACGACCCTTTCCAAAACAATGAAAGGGTCTATAAATACTAAGCTAATCTAAATATCTAATAAACAGAAATCCTACATAATTGGTATCAATAAATATTGATCCTATTTCCTGGAGCGATCTGGCAATCGGCGGCAATGATTCATCAGGTAGGCTCTTTGCCTTTAAACCTGAGCTGACTTATCGCAAGCATTGGCTCTACTTCAGGCGGTTTGTTGAGGCGCGAACTGAGCTGAGCAGCGTATGTGGCATCTTGAATATCGGGAATTATACACCCGAGTGTATCATTTAAACACTTGAGGGTAGACCTTTGTGTGTGTGGCTTGATCAGAAAGAGCCAATATGCATCGAAAGTCAAAGTGTTAACTCCAGCGATTAATCTCCCCTTCTCCTCTAAGTCCGGATAACTTGTTTGCTCAATCACATTTGCTGTTGTTATTCTTCTAGGTGTACACTGGGAGATCATGTTTGCCAGGTAGAGGGTATTGTTGACTAGATCAATCATATTGCTTGCAGTTAATTTACATCTTGAAGCCGCCCTTTCTGCTTTCATCACTTGAGTGTGCCATTCTGTAAAAAGTATGTCCTGATATGTTTCTTGGATTCTAGGCAACTTCGCTGCTTTTCCCACATCAGAATCTTGCCAGTCAAGATATCCACTTATGATCTCATCGGCCTGGTCCAACTCATTCTTGGCCTTATCTACCTGCTGATTAATGGATGTAGTTAGCTCGCACAATGGTTCTGCCTCAGTGAGTTGATTACACAGGAGTCTAATCTGTGATATTAAATCACTGTTTATTTGTGATGCCTCTGCTCTGAAATCCTCCACCTTTTGGGTGCCTTTTATGACTTCGAGCCGTGATGATAATTGAGCTATTTGCTCGTCCTTCGTTTTCATCATCAGCTCATTTGCTGCATTCAACTGTGCCAATGCCTCCGATAACTCCTTTTGTTTCTGGATCGCGCTTTGGTCGATCCTCTGCCTTTCTTCCTGTAATTGCTGGGTTAATTGATCATTCATTTGTTGTTGTACCAGCAACTGCTCCTCTGCTTGCGCTGCCCTCTGTTTTGCCTCGGTCACTTCTGCCTGTAGTGCAAAAATTTCTTGATCTTTAGTCTTCAGTAGAAGACTCACCTCTGATGCCTTATCAATAGTCGCTGCAGAATAGGAACCTGCATACTGTAACAGCTTTGTTAGGTCATCGGAGGGGTCCAATTCCTCCTTCCATACTACATTACCCGTGACTGTTTGCTCTGGAAAGGTAGAAGGTTGATCAATCCTTCGTCTTTTCCTTGATCGCTTCACAACTGCTCTATGCCTTGGGCTGTAGAAAACATCCAAGGGAGGAATATCTTCCACTTGGAGAACAATTTGATCGGAAGGGTCTTTAGGAATTACCTCAACATCCTGGGAAATGGGTGGGCCGCTGGTTCCACTTAGAACCTGAGGAGAAGTGATGTCCTGCGTATCATTTGTCTTGGAAGTGTCCCCATCTTTTGAACATTCCAATCCACTGATGATGGAATGAAATTGCTGCCATTCTTGAAATAGTTTGGGGTCTATGGTAGTGTCCACATTGACATCGGTGGTTTGTTTCTGCTTCTCGGCTTGGGACTCGCTCCACTCTTTTTCCTGCTCTTTCCTCTACTGCTCTTCCTGCTCTCTCCTCTGTTTTTCTTCTTGTTCCCTTTTTTGCCTATCTGCCAGTTCTTTTTCCTGTTTCTCTTCTTGTTCCCTCTTTTGCTGTGCCTCTACCTCTTTCTTCTTTTTCTCTTCTTGTTCCATTTGTGCTCTTTGTTGTTTTCCTGCTTGTTCTTTCCTTTGCCTTTCCACTTGTTCTTTTCTTTGCCTTTCTGCCTGTTGCTTCTTCTGATTTTCCGTTATAATAGGAGGCTGGTTTGACTGTTGCCGACCAGGCTCGCTTGAAGACATCGCTGGGGTTGTTGCCAGTAAATCTAGAGGCAGAGTTTGCAACCTCTACTCCCTAAGTTTATTGAACTCAGTTACCCCTTCATCATTATATTTCAATCGAGCAAGTTCTCTAGCTTGACCTATTGTTTCGTTTGAAACAAATAGGTCATCAAACCAATCTTCTTGATGGTCACATTTTGTTAATTTGGCCTGTTCTAATGCAGTATAGGCGTGTTTGTTTGGATCATATAGCCTATTCGGGATAGTGGCCAGGGTTAAGGACTGAATCTTTGTGGCTTCCTTTTCTGCGTGTTTGAGATCATGCAGAGTATAGACACCAATTCTCAAGGGAAAAGAGGGCCAACCCCTCTTCTCATGCCATAATTTGATAGGAGATTTCTCTTGCTAGCAGTTTATCTGGAATATACAAAGGGAGAACATGCGGATTGGCTTGGCTGCCGAAAACCCTAATGTAGGTAAATCTCTCTTCTCCAAACCAACTCGCTACCGCCGGTAAATCAAAGGAAGCTAGATAGGAGATTCTGGGAATGGGCTTATCAAAAATAGAATAATGAATGGGAACCATAAAGCCATTGCAGATTTGGTAAAAATGGTGTTTGTAAGAAGATTTCCACAATTTCTGGTGGTATATATGAATGGGTGAGGGGTCTTGGGCAGTCCACCTCCAACCGAGGACGGGAAACTCAGAATTGAAACATAACGTATCTAAAATATATGCACTGTAATAAAACGGGGGAATTTTTCTTTCAGTAACAACAGAACCTTTTCTAAAATCACGAACAGCTACGGCTAACTTATTAGAGAGAATAGTAGCCCAATCCATAATTATGCTGTTTACTGCTGCTTCCATTAGAGGAACCATCTCTATGGTAAAATTAGCAGAGTCATGTAATCCCCATAGCCTACACATCATTATCCCTGCATAACAATAGGGAGAAGCCAAAGAATCGACTGAGTACTTACCGGAAGACTCGTGCTTGTGTTTGACTGGATTCTGCCTCCAATCCCGAATGGGTTCGGATTCCACTTCATTATCAGCTGCAAATTTCTCCAGGAACATCTTGTTATACACTTTCTCTGGCTCAGGCAAATGATACATTTGCCTTAGATGCTCTGGCTTGAACGATCCAAAAATCCTCCCATCTCTGGTGCAAAAAGTTCTGTCGAGGATTGGAATTTCCTCAATTGCCCATCGTACGACGTCTGTGTAGGGGAGAATCTGTTCTCTGGCCGCTATCCTGTGAAGGAAAGAATCGGCTAAATCTTTGAGAGTGGAATCAGACTTGCGAGTAGGATCCGCAGTAGCTTCTGTCACTGCCTTTTCTGGTTGTTCGACTTCAATCAAATTATACGTGCCTTGCCATGTAGCTCTGGTAAGACCCGTGCATGTAGTATCTGATATTAAGCCCTTCTTTTTATCTGTGGCAACTTGTCCTGCAATTGTTGTAGCAGCGGAACCCGCAGTCTTCTTAGATTTCTTTCCCATCATGCTCAGGCTTTTGTTAGAAGATGAATTCTACACAAAGGCAAGAAAAACCGTAACATAGAAATATAATAATGAGGACTCATAGTGGGAAAGATATATCAATTGAAGCGTGCTGAGAGATTAACTCTCAAAAATGGCTGCGGATCCAATCAATGAGAAGATATTACAGATATATTAAATGGCCGTTTAAGGCCTGCTACTCCTTAAATGCTTATTACACCATTATCCGGTTGAATGACTCCCTTAAGCGTGCAATGGATATTTTGGCGGTTGAGCGCAGGTGATCGTTAATCGAAGGGGCAAAACTTTAAATATGAATACATCACCTTATCCCTCCATTTAACGGCTTTTTCGAAATCCGCGCTCTATTGATCGGATATCAATAATACTTTAGATCTTCAAGCTATGCCTTTTGAAATTCCGATCGCCGATAGCGATATCGCATCGCTTTAGGAGAATGGGCATTATATAATCATAAGCATAGGATCCTCCCGAACGCCGATTGCGACGTCGCATCAGATTAGCGTGAAGAAATATGACAAGGTGCATTTAGAATGATTTGCCGATTCCTCGATCGCCGATATCGCATCGCATCGGGGGTAAGGCCTGGGCGCCTCATTAATGTACATGGGATGTTGCCGACTGCCGATTGCGCAATCGCATCGGCTCGGAGTAAATGACTTAAACTGCCTTGACCGCATATGGAGTATCGCCGATAGCCGATCGTCGATATCGCGTCGCGTCGGAACTCATGTTATGTGCGTTTTTAAGATGTGTATGAAGTGTTGCCGATCGCCGATTGCGATATCGCATCGGGGGTAATCAACGTGCCGCTTATTTGTATTTCTTATGTCATTGCGATATGCGATCTTGCGATCGCTTTATCGCAATGACAAAGATTTGCCTTATTTCTTTAAAGGGTTTTTTCAAAAAGGGTTTTATGAAATGAATTCATTTGATTATCGGACCTTTTTTGAACAATAAAAGTATTGATACCAATTAAATTTTGAAGGGACCCATTTCATACGTTAATATTTTTTAAGTAAATATGATATGAAATGGGGGGTTGTTGTAGAGCACAACATAACACTACAAGAAAATGGTGTGTCAGAAAGGATGAACAGAACAATCATGGAGCGTGCAAGGTGCATGAGATTGCATGCAGGATTGCCTTTACAGTTTTGGGCAGATGTTGTAGATACTACTGTTTATCTAATAAACATAGGGCCTTCAAGTTCCTTGGATGGTGGTGTTCCAGAGGAAGCATGGACAGGTAAAAAGGTAAACTACTCCTTTTTAAAGCCTTTTGGTTGTGAGGCATTTGTCCATATTGATAAAGAAAATAGAACAAAGCTTGAGGCAAAGTCAAAGAAATGTACCTTTATTGGATATGGTGTTAATGATTTTGGTTATCGCTTATATGATTACGAAAATCACAAAATCATTAGGAGTAGAGATGTAATATTCAATGAAAAGGTCTTGTATAAGAATTAGTTGCAGGAAAAGAAGCAAGAAAAAGAAAACAAGGAATATCCAGTTCTTGACGAAATCATTGAAAAAGTAAAGGTGCCTGAAAATAATAATAATCAACAACCACAACAACAACAGCCACCACAATAGCAACAGGTACCCCAAACACCTGAAAGTGGTGTTAGAAGATCTACCAGGATAAGTAGACCCCCTGAATGATACTCTCCTTCATTATATTATTTATTGTTGACTGATTCTGGTGAACCCGAATGTTATGAAGAAGCAATGCAGGTTGAAAGCAGGAAGAAGTGGGAGGCAGCCATGGAAGAAGAGATGGACTCCTTAATGCATAACCAAACTTGGGACTTAGTCAGGTTGCTTGCAGGAAAAACTACATTGAAGAATAAATGGATTTATAGGCTGAAGGAAGAAGATGGAGGAAAACATAGGTACAAAGCTAGACTTGTGGTGAAGGGTTTTGCACAGAAGAAAGGTATTGATTTTGATCAAATATTTACTCCTGTTGTTAAAATGACTTCAATAAGGACTATTTTAAGTCTAGTAGCAGCTGAAGATTTGCATCTTGAGCAGTTAGATGTAAAGACAACCTTTCTCCATGGGGATTTGGAGGAAGAGATATATATGCAGCAGCCACAAGGATATGAGGTGAAAGGGAAGGAGAAACTAGTGTGCAGGTTGAAGAAGAGCTTGTATGGCTTAAAACAGGCTCCAAGGCAATGGTATCTAAAATTTGACAAGTTTATGTCTGAATAAGGTTATAGTAGATGTCACTCTGATCATTGTGTTTATCTGAAAAAGAAAAATGATGGGAGCTATATTATATTGTTATTATATGTAGATGACATGCTTGTTGCAGGGTCTAACATGCAGGAAATAAATGTGCTCAAAAGAAAATTGGCAAGTTCATTTGCAATGAAGGATTTAGGAGCTGCAAAACAAATCCTTGGTATGAGAATCACTAGAGACAGGAAAAATCACAAATTAACATTGTCTCAGAATGAGTACATACAAAAGGTGTTGAAAAGATTTAATATGCACAATGCAAAACCAATTAGTACACCTTTTGCTAGCCATTTCAAACTTAGTAAGGAAATGTGCCCAAAGACCCAAGAAGACATGGATTATATGTCTAAAGTTCCATATGCATCAGCAGTTGGAAGCTTAATGTATGCAATGGTCTGCACAAGGCCTGATATTGCACATGCAGTGGGAGTTGTAAGCAGGTACATGAACAATCTAGGAAAGGAACATTGGATGGCAGTGAAATGGATTCTCAGATATTTGAAAGGTACCGCAAATCAAGCATTATGCTTTGGTGGTTCAAACATTTCTCTATAGGGATATGTTGATGCAGATATGGAAAGTGACAGAGATAACAAGAGGAGCACTACAGGATATGTAATTACTGTTGGTGGAACAACTGTCAGTTGGGTTTCAAAAATCCAAATTGTTGTTGTGCTTTCAACAATAAAAGCAGAATATGTTGCTGCTACAGAGGCTAGTAAAGAAATGATTTGGTTACAAAGGTTTATGGGTGAATTGGGTAAGGATCATGATATGGGCACATTATACAGTGATAGCCAAAGTGCCATTCATCTTGCAAAGAACTCAGCATTTCATTCCAAGACTAAACACATACAGCTCAAGTACCATTTCATACGATTAGTGTTGGAAGATGGAGAGTTGAAGCTGGAAAAGATACACACTAGCCAGAATCCTGCAGACATGCTAACAAAATTTGTAACCAGGGAGAAATTGAGAACATGCTCAGTTTAAATTGGTCTTTAGGGATGATGATGAAGATGAGAAACAGTCTTGGTCCAAAGAGGAGTCATTGTCCAGCAAATGAAGCAACGGTGGAGTTGCTACAATCATTCCCCAAGTGGGAGATTGTTGTGTATGGAGCATGATTGTTCAGAAGTATTTTGTTTCAGTCAAATGTATACCCCAGGAAGTTTTTACACCACTCCACGTGGGGGGGACTTGTCTCCCCTGCGGGGGTTCAGGGGCAGCGCCCCGAAGCAAAAAATAGATGTAAAATTGCCTTGTAAAAGTATAGTAATTTCTAGTCAATCTGGGCTATTCATTAGGCAGATGATCTGACGGTAGAACTTATGTTTAGTTTAGGGTTTTTTTTCCCTAGAAGGAAACCCCTCTCTTTGTATGAGGGTATTGTATTTTTGAGGCTGTGACATAGATGTGTATTCTCTGAGTGAGAAACAGAGAGGTGAGACTGTGAGAGAAAATATAGGATATTACAACGAATTTTCTGTAGGTTGTGTCTCTTCATTTTGCTGGATAATAGAAAGGAAGGACTGGCTGTTCGGGTGGACGTAGCCCAAACTGGGTGAACCACGTATATCTATGTCTCTCTTGTTTTATGTGTTTATATTTCTGTAATATTTTATGTGTTCCATTGCTCCGTAATATATAATTTTCTAACACATAGCTCGGTGTAGTATTTACAATGACCATCTGCTAAAACATGAAAAACACACCGTTTACTGGAGCTTTATAACACATCTCATTATGGTATTTACAATAATAACCACATATACACACAGACACATTTTCTTCACCCATCAAATAATCATACTATATATGGATCTTTATAAATCCAACTCAATACAATATTTACAATAATACACACATATACACATGCACATTTTCTCAACCAACAAATAAAATTATACGATACCTGCATCTACAACAAAAGAATCAAGAGGCTCACACCTCCACCATCAAAGTAATACAAAGATTCAAATCCTTCCCAGGATGTTTAGAATCCACTGCAAGGTCAAATCTACATCTAATGTACAACGTTATAATCCTGCACCACTAGTCCTCTCAGTGAACAATTACCGACTCATTGTGCCAGGGCACACTCCCAATGTGCATCTGATTCCATTTGGCAAAGCTTGACCAAAAAAAATCATCCCTAGTCTTCCCTTCTTTGCTACACAGTCCCTCAAGCAATCCGGTCACCCCCTTCTTTGTAGTCACTCACCTTGCAAGTTCCTCTAGCACCCCCATCTTGTGAAATCCATCCATTGGAAAGGCTTACTTGCATCAGAAGATACAAAAATCAGGGGATATCCATGCCTTAAAACCATCATACCAGTCATAGCATGCTCATGAAAATCAATGGACACTATTGGGTACCAGTGTTCCACAATGGCCTTGTTCCTGAATACTTTACCAACATACTACTGTATTTTCCAATTCCTTTTGTTGTTGCAAATTCTTGCAATCAATTTCAACCACCCAACTAGACATTTCCGTGCTTCCTGTACTAAGCACATTACTTCCATTAGATTTAGAATAAATCAAAATAACTTCAAATCATACCTCATTGGTGGCCTGTCAATAAGGTACACTTACAATTCTCTTTGCTTCCTGTCACAACAAGTCAAACTAGCATATTTGACCAAATCATCATTTATAAATATATCACATCAGGTTATCTCAAAACACAACCATCATAGATCAACATCATAAATCACATGTAACCATCACAAACCAAAATCATAGATCACATGTAATCATCATAGACGAAAATCATAAATCACATGCAATCATCATAAACCATAATAATAGACCACATGCATAATAAAGCCGAAATAAAACACTGATACTTACCCTTTAATCAATTCTTAGCTTCTACCTTTGTCTTTATTTCGTATGCGCTCCAGATCGGTTGCCACACCCTACAACCACCCTATGCCTTCTCCTCAACCATGTGTACATACACATAGTGTGCATCACATGAGATAAATTCCATGCAATACATGCACCTTCACCTCACATACCACACATACACCTACACCTAGTGTAAAACACAACACAATGCATACTCTTACATCCAGTGTACACCACAACACTATACATACACCTATACCTGATGTTGGAAACACAATACATACATATATACTCGATGTACAATGCCACATAATACATGTACCTACACATGGCGTACAACGCAACATAATACATGTACTACAAAAAGTAAAACACAATGAGTACACATGTTACGATACCACAACTACACAATGCACATACATAGTATCGCATGTACACAACACAACACAACATGTATGACAGACACATAATACCACATGTACACTGCACCACCTGTACCACGTGTACACAATACCACATGCACGATGTGTACATGACACCACATGTACACAAAGCCACATGCATGACATGTACACAACACCACATGCACAAAACACCACTTGTACAACATGTACATAACACCACATGCACACACCACCACTTGTACAATCATACACACAACACCATATGTGCATAACAACATATGTACAACATGCAGACAACACCACATGTACATAGCACTGCATATCCAACGTGTACATAACATCATATGTACACACCACCACATACTAGCCAACTTGTACATAACACCATCTATACCTAGCACTGCATATGCATAATTCAGACAACACTATCTGTACCACCCTGTACATAATCATTCCGTAAACAACATGTAAAGACACTATATATACACAACACCGCATGCGCACAACATTACAGATTCCACATGTACAACATATACAACATATGCACAATTGTAGAACCACACATCCAAAATCACACTGTCTCTACTAAGCAACCTTGCTTCTAGTGTCTCTCCGCCATCCATGCTTATCCTAGCATGCCGCATACCACACTGCTTTCATTTCGCTGATGTATCCTTCAACATTACCTGCCATAACATAACCATAGGCATAATAAAAACATAGAATATCAATTCATATCCACATGATACTAACCTCATATATTTGTCATGACTACTCTTCCCACTTGATTCCTCATGAACCAGGAATCTCTTCATGCCATTCACCTGCATAAGCAATCATTCTTCCATGATAATGATCCTTGAAAACCTGATCAAACGGTGACATAGATACATATATACATAGATACTTATACATAAACATTAGCATAAAATAATCATGATCTTGTCAGACAATGACACACACACAAACATATATACATATAAACATTAGCATTAAACAACCATGATCCATGACGGCCCTTTCAGACATGACATACATACATACATACATACAGGTATACATATACAAACATCATCATAATCATAATCATAACATAAGTACTATATAGCATAAGGTCAAGGTTAATAGAAATCCCTTTATCTATGCACATCATGCACAACTTTGAGAACAATCATTTCCAACATAGCCAAGGCATCTAGCACCTTAGATCCATTTACTTCACCTTTTGTGTTACCTTTCTCATGATTGTCTTATCATCATCCATTTACCTCAATGGAGTCAACTAATCCAACTAGGTGTCCTAAACTTGCCTTCAGTTGCCCTTATACATTCACTGAGCTTCATCCAGTCCTTACATCATCTATTTGTTTTCATTCAACTCTTCTTAAGCTCTATTAACTTTCCTCTTTCCCAACCAATTCCCAAGACTCTCAAAACATAAAAGGAAATACCATGGAAACCAATAACAATATGACACCACAAACAAAGTGGTATGGCCATACAAAAGACATAAACAAAGCCACAATTAAGCACAAAAAACCACAAAAGACCAAAATCATAAGACTAGCAACAAACACCATGACTCAATCCCCATGATTCCCAAGGAAAGCTCAACCCGAGCCTTCTTTAGAATTTCATGATAGTCTCTTTTCCATGAATCCCTTGCATCATACTGCCATAAACACATAATTATCAATGCATAAATAAACATAACAATACAACCGTTACCTTATCTTGTTGTGCCAAGCACACTTCCTTGTAACCAAAGATATCCGTGCCATGTCCCAAGGGATGCCAATTCCATTGATAGATCTAGCTATAAATAGAAACTAGGTGTTATAACTGTCAAGTACATGTTACACTAAAAAATGTCACCATGACTATTTGCAGTTAGTATGGCTCCATCCACTGTCATACTATCCTCCTTGGCAAGTGTCATGCCTCTGCTCTTCATGTCAAACTTCAAGAAAGAGAGAAAAGTCATTAAAAATCAATTATCTCTGGTACGCAGTTTCTCTTAGCCTTACCTGCGTGTACGCACTCCAAGTTCACAATACCCGCATACTTGTACGCTCTGTATGTAAAGGAGTGGGTGCGTACTCCTGTAAAGGTAAAAAGGTGCAAGTTTCACTCCAAAAAAGTTACTTGTGGTCATTTCTAGAGTCTTCTAGAAGCTTGTTTGACGTGTATGAAGCGCCTCCAGATGGTTCATGTATCCCTACCAAAGAGGAACTTATCCCATCAAGAGGGGAGCTATCCCATCCAAAGAGGGGCTTATCCCATTGATGGTGGACCTGAATAACTTCCTCTAGAGAACTATAAATACAGGCATTGGGCCAAAGGGAGGGGAGGTTGAAAGCTGAACATTCCTAAGGGTAGATGCTGCTGGAATTAGGACTTCCTTGTAGAAGCTTGTGAGGAGAGATTACCATCTTTACTTGTTTCCATTGGGAGGTGGGTGAGCTGATCAGAGTAAGGGAGAACTCTTGTGGACCCTGGGAGGAGCTTGCACAACACCAAGGCTCAGGTTGTAATGGTTCCTTTTGTTACCTTTTAATACAAATTAGTCCATTCTTCTCAACAATTTGTTATTTATGAGTTGTTTCATATACTCCTTGGTCTATATGTTAGATATGTTTTATTTTATGTGATATTCAGGTGCTATTTAATCGTTTGATTGTTAGTGAATGCAGGTTTCGAAGGGAAGGAGGAGCTCATCCGGATCAACGAAGCTGGACTACTACAACAGCGTTGGATTACAGGTAGGATCTAAACACTTGATTTCTCATATTGTAAAAGCATATTTAGGGAAGGATTGCTCTTATTTGTCTTGTTTGTCATTAGAAAGTCTTAGGCTTCTAGGAAGGTCGGTTGTGTCCGCACTAACGACTCTTTCCGCGTGACAAAATGGCGACTCCACTGGGGAATCCATGAATGTGTTTGAGTTCTTTTTGATTTGATATTTTGGTCTGAGAAAAATCGCTTGTTTTCTGATTTTTGGCTGTCTAACTGTGTATTTGGGTGGGTTAGCTTAGAGTCAATTTAGATTTTTATTTTTCTTAGCTTTGCCAGCAGTACGCAGTCTCTGAGTTTGACACAGTGCGTACTTGTACGCACTGCGTCTTTGTGCACAGGGCGTACCCGCGCCTGTGTCAACAGATCACCTGCGTACCCCTGTCAAATTTGAGAAAATTCCATTTTTCCTCTTTTTGCTCTTTAGATTTTGTTTTTACTGCCCAGATCCATTAGTTTACTGTCAAAGATCTTCACCTGAACTTGTCCCGTTAGTGTCGAGGGTTTTGGTGGAATTCATAGGGATTTTGCCTTAGGGTTTGATCTTTAACTAGTCCTGTAGTGACTTTGGCGTTAGAGGTTGTCAAACTTTGGATCTCCTTGGTTTTGATCAGTCCTCTTAGGAGTCGGGCCTGTCATAGAAGTCACCCTTGTGAGAGACCTACCTTTGTGTCTTCTCTTTGCGAATCTCGAAAAGTTTGTTTGTTAAAGCCTTGAATTCCATTCTTGAGAAAAAAGAACAAAAAGATTTCGATTTTGTTTTTTGGTTAGTTTATGATTCTGCATGAACTGATCCTTAGTTGCATTTTGACTGAGTAAAACATCCGGGAATCATCTTTGTAGGCTTTTGTCCTCATTATTTTTTGCTTTTAGGTAAATTTCCTTTTAATTTGCTTTTGAGTGAATTTGATTTGATTGTATTAGATTTGTTAAATTTGATTTGATAAAATAGTTTTATATGCTTTATTAATATAGAAAAAACACAAAAATTCTTTTGGAAAAAGTTTGCTTTGGTAGCATTTGTAGACTTTTGGGAGAAAAAGGAAATTTCGTAGAGTAATTAGTGGTCATGAGTTGTGTGTTTTGAAAAGATAAAGAGAATTGTTTCTTTGATTGTCTTTACTAAGAAAGTTGTTTTCTATAAAATTTGCATTTTCCAACTCTCTTAGTTAGGAGATTCATTGAAAAAAGAAAAGTAGTGTAAATCATCTTAGGTGCATCTTTGTAGTGGTTGCGAGTCGAGTCTACACACCACCAGTTTCATCTCCACTACCTTTTGTCTTTAAGAAAAACCATAAAATTAACGCTTAAAGTAAAATCAACTTAGTAATTTTTATTTACTAGGGCTCTGAAACACCAATTTAGATCAGGCTAGTGTCTTGGAGTAGGAGAGTAATTAACTCTCCAAGACAACAAAACCAAACAAGTAGCTTATCTTGTGATAGAATAAATCCAATTGTTTCATTTGTACTCTGGGAAAGCTCCTCTTAAAGGAGAAGCACGAGCTCGTGTCCGAACTAGTGAGGGGATCAATCCTCCCTCGTTGGGAACGACGCCAGACACGCACGTATTACAAACGGTAAACCTCGGATTAACCATTGTCGAGGAGCCAGGGGTCACTTGTCGGTAAACCTTGGATTGTTGTCAAGGAGCCGGCAAGGGGATTGAGCTTGATACTCTGCCCTTGCGTGCTGTCGGAGTGTAGACTGTTCCCCCAGGTGCATTTGTTGCTGTTGGTAACCTTAGTGACCATTATCTTTAGGATTCTACCGAGGTGACGGTGGAGGGAAGATCCCACTGTACCTGGAGCAGACGTCGGCTAGACTCACTTGGATTTTCCGGGGGGTTCACTTCACTCGAGACGGTTAAAGTGGAGGAACTTGTGCCGGTCTATTCATTAAGCAGGTTGCTGGGGTAACTGTTCCACCCACCACTTCTGTACTGAATCCGGCGATGTTGGGTTTCATCTCCAACTAGCGTTTTCGGTCTGGAAGGCAACTGTTTGTGCTTGGTTTGACGCCCTAGATTCTTTAGGCGTGTGATTCAAATTTGTTTGGTTCTTTAGAGACTTTAGGTGGTTTGCTTTGAGATTTTACTTTGTTTGCGTGTGCAGTAGTTAAAAGTTTTAACTGTGGCGGAATTACCGAGACAGTCCCGTAGACTTCGGGGCAAGTCTCCTGAGGTTGTTTCTGTGGACGAATTTTTGAGGAAATCCCGTAGACTTCAGGGTGAACCTCCTCAAGACGTCCCGAGTCATTACGAAGGTTTAAAGGTCCTTGTAACTCCTCCTAGTGGCAGTAGAGTAGGTTCACCTGAAGAAGGAGAGTCTTCGTTGGTAGTCCATCAAGATTACCAAAGTCTAGAAATAGGTTATAATCCTGAAGCAGTTGCAGTTTCTGAGCTTGCTGGTAGTTTTTCATCTACTAGTGATATAGGCAAAGAACCTGAAATATCTGAACCTGTTACTCCAACTTCTAGTGTACCAGATTCACCTAGGGTAGAAAGAGTCATCACCGAAAATCTTCCTACTGGTTTGATAGCTATTGAAGAACTTGCTCCAGAGGAAGAATTAGGCATATCTATCCTTGAAGATCAACCTACTATTGATCTAAGGGAGCGTGAATCTATCTTTTACAGTCCTCCTAGAAGTACTACTTGGTACCTTTCGTTAACCAATTATTTAGACAACTCAGGGGTAGGTTTTTCTCCACCTCGTACTCCTTTTCCACCTGGAGGTATTTATACTCCTGTAAATATGTCTGGTCAGTCGTCCGTGTTCACTCAATCTCCTGAATCTTTCTTACACGGTGGTCCTTCTGTTCCCACCGGGTATCAGTCACTTTCTGGTACCTTTGCGGGGGCATCTCCTCAACCCATTGATCATGGGTTATTAGCTGGAAACAATGGTAATAAACCGTTGGGTGTAGGGGACATTTACATGATGTCAGGTTCAGTTCCCGTTTCTCAACCTCAAGGTGGTCAATTACCGCCTGGGGGGCAGCCTCAATTAACGCCTGGGGGGCAACCTCAAGGTACGCAAATTGTGTCTGGGGGGCAACCTCAAGGCCAGTATGTACCCATAGTACAATACATGCCTCAAGGTCAACCCCAGCCTCAATATGTACCCCAGGGTCAACCTCAGTATCAATATTTAACTCAAGGGTATCAACCCCAAGGGTATCAACCTCAAGGGTATCAACCTCAAGGTCAAGGTCAACCCCAGTATCAGTATTTACCCCAAGGTTATCAACCTCAAGGTCAATACTCGAGTCAAGGTTATCAACCACCTCAAGGTCAGTCATATGTTCAAGGTATGGGAACTGTGCCTTTCAGTTATCAATCCTATCCTCAATCCGGTTATGGATCTCAGTATCCTCAACCTGTTACGGGTCAATACCCCGGAATGATAGTGTGGGATCCATCACAAGGTCAACAGGTGTTGCAGCCAAGTATACAGTTGTTACCTCAAACTGGACAACCCGTAGTTTCTGGTTCACCCCAGCAAACGCAACTTGTCCAGTCAAATGTTCAAACTTCTGTAACTTCGGTAGTTACTCAGCCGCCAATTGCACCTAGTACTCCATCTCAAACGACTGCTGCAACTACCGCAACATCTACCGCACTTACTTCTGGAGTATCGACAGCTCCGGTTTCTACTGTCTCTGCAACCACTCCTCAGACATCTTTACCGTTGTCCGGATCTACGATTCAAACCACGGTCCAGATGCCTGTAGGGCAGCCTGGTTTAAGTACTGTTGTAACAAGTCAACCTCAATTTACCTACCAACAGTACCAGGGACAGTACCAACTCGGTCCTGCTGTCCAACAACCGGTTTACCAGTATCAACCGTATCCTGGGTACACTTATCAACAACCTCAGCAACCCCAGTACGGTCCGGTTAATCCTGGTTTTCCAGGAGGATATAATATCCCGAATGCGATTCCTGTTCCTAGTTATCCTGGATATCCTCCTCCTGGAACTGGTATTGTGACCCAGAGTTTTAGAGATCCTAACCGGCAATTACCGTTTATCGCAACTTTGGATTTACCCGACTTGACGCGCCTAACGAACGATCCAATTCAATATCTTCCGTTCTGGCCGCCAATGCCAAATAAGTTGCCCAGTGATATACCCAAGTTCGAAGGTAAGTCTGGAGAGGATCCGTCCAATCACGTGATGACTTACCACCTCTGGTGTGCTTCAAATTCTATCTCGGATGATTCGATCCGCTTACGTCTTTTCCAGCGTACGCTCATTGGTCTCGCGGCCAAGTGGTACATTGAGTTACCACGGGCCTCTTTTTACAATTTTAGCCAGTTAGCTACCTCGTTCCTAACTCATTTTCAGTTGCCGGTCAGATACGACAATGGTACTGAGTTATTAACTTCATTAAAACAATCGACGTCCACTTATATTTCCAATCATATTCATGAATGGAGACGTCGAAGACGTTTAGTGAAAGTTTTTATCTCGGACCAAATCTTAGCTGAATGGTTTGTAAAATCATTATTACCGAAGATTACTGAAGATGTAGCTAAGGCCGGAGTAGTTACTGAGGAGCAAGTCATTGCTCAGGCCCAGTACCTTGACTTAGTTTACACTCAGTCGGGTACGTTGCACGAGAAGATCCCAGATCTTCCTAAGTCGAATCAAATCGCTGCTGCTCCTTCGGGGTCTCATGCTGCTGATGGCATGATTGGTACGGTGAATACTAAAAGTAAGAAGAAATCCTCAAAGAATTCTTCTCCAATAATAACCTTACCAGACTCCCCGACAGGAGAATCTTCTCCTGAAATTACCGCCGACATTCACGCTGTAGAGTCATCTACGGCTAAATCAAAAAACGGTGGTAAGAAGAAAGGTAAGAAGAAGGATAAAGCAGACAAGGCTCCAAAGGAGAAAAAAGAGAAGTCGGAATCTAACGACGAAAAGCACAAACCTCGCTATCCTTGTTTAATTTGTGAAGAAGATCATTTCACAAGAGATTGCCCTCATCGGGCAGAGGTTGTGAAAATCGTTAAAGGTTCCCCAACTCCTGCTGTTTTGAAAGATCCATTTCCAAAGCAGGAGAGTAAAATGATAGGTTCTTCCTCGAGTGCCAGTGAAGAACCCATATTGATGATGTCTCATGTACGGATTGCGACTCGATCGCAAGATTATGGTAGTAAGAATCCTGTTGATGGTAAAGAAGCAGAATCTTCTCATTCTAATCCATCAACCTCAGCTCCCGGTTCCGATCCACTACAGATCGAGAAACCTAACCCAGACTTGGTAATCAAACCGCCCGCCAAGGGTATACTTCGAAAGTCTGCTTTCAATCCACATGCGAGAGCAGCTCAGAATTATAACATTGTTGAGGATTTAGCTGTTTCACCCTCAGCAATGTCGGCTTTGGAAGTGCTGCAATCATGCCCAGCACAACGAAAATTACTCTTGTCGGCTATAGGAGCTGTTGATATTCAGGACCCGAACCTGATAATCTTTGATCTAGAAAATAGTACATCGCGTCTCCCTCATCAGATGGCTTTCCAGATTCCAGTGATAGTCAAAAACAGGCCTATTCATCGGACTGTAATTGATGAGGGAGCTTCTACGTGTATTATGTCGATTCAGTGTTGGAGATCGCTTGGTTCTCCTTCACTGAACCAATCCCCGACGATTCTTAAGGCCTTTGATGGCCGTGGGTTCCATCCGTTTGGCATTCTACAGGATTTGCCTATAGGGGTTGAAGGAAAAACCGTTAGTCTGGATGTGGAGGTGGTTGATGCCCCTCTAGACTACAACCTTCTTTTGGGTCGCAGTTGGTCTTACGCTATGACAACGGTCGTGTCATCGGTCTTCAGAGTTATAAAGTTTCCACATAATGGTAAGATCGTAACGATAGACCAGCTGGCTTACTTTTCATCCGACCCAGCCTCTTCAGAGAGTATCCAGCATGTCGGTAAAATGACTATCCCTTACAAGGATGTTGGTGTAGGATTAGTTAAAGATTCTGGTTTACTGGGAACTTTTCCTTTTCCTTCGATCAATGCAGACCCTTCATTCGCATCCATTCATATGATTACTTCAGACACTATTATTTACGATGATCCTTGGATTGTCCCATCTGAATCTGAGATAGACTCATTCGGTAATGCAATGCCTTTGAGTCCATATGAAATTGCTTATGAGGCCGTGCAGTCTTTTTCCGACTCCAGTTCAACCCAATTCGACCAAATGAATGTGGTCCGTGAGGAATCACTTTTCACATCAACCTCAGAACGGATAACGTTTCCTGAAGTCGTGTCATCTGACGAACAACTTCGCGAAATCCTAAGTGTAGACGATCTACCATGGGAAGATCTTCATCATAGATCTTCGTTTTTACCTGAGGGTGATGACTTTGAAAATGATTTTTCATCAATTTTTACAGCTGAATATGTCAAGGACGCTCAGAATCCCATGAAACATCCTGATTCAGAGTTGAATTTGGGAAACATTTCCCAAACTATTGCCATTGACATTTCAGTCAAAACCGGAGTTATTGAAAACATTCATATAGGTGCCTCGTGTACAGATAACGAAATTCAAACATACAAGGTCCTATTTCAAGAATTCCGCGACGTGTTTGCCTGGTCCTATGAGGAAATGCCAGGAATTGATCCCTCCATTGTTGTTCATGAAATCAAGACTTACCCGGACGCTAAACCCGTTCGGCAACGTCTGCGTCAGATACACCCTAGGAAAGCGGCTGCGATTAAAGCAGAAGTCGAGAAGCTGTTGAAAGCAGGTTTCATTTATCCGATCCCGTTAACGGATTGGGTATCGAATATTGTTCCGGTTAACAAGAAACAAGGAACAATAAGAATATGTATCGACTATAGGGATATAAATCGTGCTTGTCCAAAAGACAACTATCCACGCCCTATATCGATCAAATAATTGATGATTGTGCCGGCAGTGAAATATTTTCCTTTATGGACGGTTTTTCCGGTTACAACCAAATCAATATTCTACCTGCCGATCAACCAAAAACGGCTTTCATTTGTCCTTGGGGGACATTTGCTTACTGCAAATTACCTTTTGGACTTAAGAATGCCGGAGCCACTTTCCAACGGGCAATGTCTTACGCGTTTCACGACATCAAGCACATTGTGCAACCGTATCTCGATGATTTGCCTGCTCATTCTTTACATCGAGCTGATCACCTTGTCCACTTACGCGCTATTTTTATGAGGTGTCGGCATTATCGAATTCGGTTGAACCCACACAAATGTGTCTTCTGCATAGAAGTGGGACGATTGCTAGGATTTGTCGTTTCAAAAGCCGGTATCCGCGTCGATCCCTCGAAGGTCGAAGCTATCATCAAATTGCCTCCTCCTTCGAGTTTGCGCCAACTCCAAAGTTTGCAGGGGAAAGCAAACTTTTTACGTCGATTCATTCCTAACTACGCCGAGGTTACAAAGGGTTTCACCCGGTTGTTGAAACAAAACGCTCAATTTTCTTGGGATGAGATAGCTCAGAAATCTTTTGATGCACTTAAGCACGCGTTGACCCATGCACCGTTGCTGCATCCTCCCAACTACAACCAGGACTACTTTTTGTATCTCGCCGCCTCCCACTCCACCATTGGAATGGTCTTAGTTCAGGAAGACGAATTCGGAATGGAACATGTGATATATTATCTTAGTAGGACGTTAAATCCCACTGAGCTAAAATATTCGCATGTGGAGAAATTGGCCCTGGCAGCTGTTCAGGCTGTCCAGCGTTTTCGTCATTACATTCTTCTCCGTAAAACTACAGTGATTTCGGATTGCAACCCTATGATCTATATTTTGACTAAACAATTGCTAGGGGGCAAGTACTCCAAATGGATTGTTATCCTGCAGGAGTTCGATTTGGAGTTCGAGAAGTCCAAGTCTAAGAAATCCTTAGTTTTTGCGGAATTGATGTGTGACTTCCCGCGTGCTGACACGGAAACTGTGGCAGAGGAACCCATTGCGGACGAATCTCTGTTTCTTATCAGCACTTTAGATCCGTGGTATGGGGATATAATCGTCTATCTCCAAACCCAATCCTTTCGGCCCGAAGCTTCAAAGTCGGAACGCCGGAAAATTCGATTCCAGTCCCAACAGTACAGAATTATTGGAGATACTCTTTATCGTCGTGGGGCGGACTTAGGTTTTTCGTCATTGCTTAACTCATGAAGAGGCAGAAAGGGTTCTGAATGACTGTCATTCTGGAGCATGTGGCGGTCATATGTCTGGGTATGCCACAGCTCAGAAGGTGTTGCGTGCTGGCTATTTCTGGCCGTCCATGTTTAAAGATTGTATCATTGCGGTCCGGAAATGCCACAACTGTCAAGTGTTTGATCGCAAGATGCGCGCACCACCTGCTCCTCTCCACCCTATAATTGCCGTTGGTCCTTTTGCTAAATGGGGTATCGATTTTATTACATGTAACCCTCACTCGGCCGGGGGGCATGCGTATATCATCCTTGCGGTTGATTATTTTACTAAGTGGGCCGAGGCGATGCCTACATTCGAGGCAAGCGGCAAGACAACAACAATTTTCGTATTCAATCATATTATTACTAGGTTTGGTGTCCCACAAGCGATAATCACTGACCATGGGCGCCATTTTCGAAACATTATGATGACAGAACTTACAAGCCAGCTTGGTTTACGTCATGATAGTTCTACTCCTTATTATCCTCAAGCAAACGGTTTGGTTGAATCCATCAACAAAGTTCTAGTTATCATGATCCGACGAATCATTGGTATTCATCGGTCGAATTGGCATAACATGTTATTTTCAGCGCTTTGGGCATACCGAACCTCAGTAAAAACATCAACAGGGTTCACTCCTTTCCAACTAGTTTATGGTTTGGAAGCAGTGTTGCCCATTGAATGCGAAATCCCATCACTTCAAATGGCTATCGAATTACTTCCAGCTACTTCCGAAGAGGAGAAGCGTCTGTTATACTTAGCTAAATTAGATGAGACTCGACGTGACGCTGCTTTGGCAATCGAGACTCACGCAAAAAGGATGAAAGCTCAGTATGATCGTAACGTGACCCCTCGTAATTTTTCGGAAGGAGACCTAGTGCTATTATATGATCAAGCTAACGATAAATTAGGTGCTGGAAAATTCGTTCCCATGTGGCATGGGCCCTACATTGTCAAGCGAAAGCTAGCAAAAGGGGCCTATGAGCTGGTAGATTTTGATGGGGACTCTTTGGGTAAGCCCAGAAATGGACTTTACCTAAAGAGGTATTATGCTTAAATGGTGGGTATGGAGATTCAGTTAGTTTTAGTTAGGTTACTTTTTCTTTCTAGCTGGTATGTTTGCTTAGTTTAGACAGTGTGCTTAGCTTAGAGAGTGTGTTTTTCGTCGTTATTCTGGCTTATCTTGGTTTTACTCTTGATATTGCAGATGTCGACGCCTCTCCAAACGTACATTGGATTTGCTGATGGTGCTTGTCGTAGTACACGGAATATCTCTTCCGCAGCTTGGGTTATCTATTCGCCCTCTGACGAGTTAGTTTCTATGCATGGGGTGAGCCTCGGTCAAACAACAAACAACATTGCAGAATACAGTGCAGTGATTGAACTATTATCTGAATCTATTTCATTTGGGATTCGGAGTTTGATAGTGAGGTTAGATTCTGAACTCGTTGTATTACAGCTTAATAGAGTCTATGCCATTAGAAATCCGGTGTTATTAAGATTGTTTTTGAGGGTGCGTCTCTTGGAACGTGAATTTGATTACATTGAATATCAGCATATTCCAAGGTCTTTAAATACATTAGCAGATGCAATGGCGTCTCGAATGTTAAATAGACATTTGTAACAATCATAAATGTAAATTTATAAACATTTCATCACACATGTTTAACAAAATAAGCCGGTAATAATGATATATATAGATAGGAGTGTGTCAAAAATATACATCGTCTTCGATCATAGGTTGAAAAACACCTTATGATCGGCAAAAATGATAAGTACAAAAAACCAAAAATGTCGCATGTGTCTACAAAAGTGACTAGCCAATCACTGGTGGTGCTCTCTATACGAGACCACTGCCCGCGCTACCCTACACAGGAACCTCCTGAAAGGTCCTGGGACTGCGACCACGTAGCGCTGAAGTCGGATAGGAATGTCATCTATAGTGGTCTCTGGTATACCCGCCGTCAGACGCTCTAGATCCTGTTCCAGCTCGGCTAAGGTCTCTGCGGCCGCATCCTGTGGGGCCGGTGCTGGTACAGCTGGTACTCTTCTCTCAAAAGCCCGGAGGTTGGCCGGACGCCGTGGACCTACATCTGCATTTTGAAAATTTGTGCTGTCAGTTTTGAGACGATATATAAAAAACAAAAAAAATAGATAATTTAAAAAACTTGTGAAAAATGAAATACCTCTGTCGTCCCATTGTTCTCCCTGTGGAAGAACCATGTCCGGATCATTGCGAAAATCCATTCCGGCATAAGGAAAATCCTGGATCGCAAAGACCTGGCCCTCCAGCCAGTGAAAGTAACCATCAGGAAATCGAACAACTGCTGCTCCCTCATCAGGATGCCGGGCCATTACCGCAACCCATCTCGTCAACTTAGGCTCCCGAGGAGGCCCAACTGGAACTGTAAGATGCTGGGGGATCAGCATTGGAACTCTCTCTAGGGCAAAGCTCACAACTAAAGGCCCATATCCAAAGGTCTTCAGTTGTCCGTTCTTTGCCCTGGTTAGTTGGCCCTTCATATTGGCCAACACAGCATCGCACCAGTTGAAAATGGTGCCTTGGAAGCAATCTATAGCCATCCGCATTTGGGAACCAGTGGCTATGTGCAAAGCGGCAGCACCGCAAAGTCTGGTAACTGTAAAGGCAATTACCATAAGTTCAGGTCGGGATATGTATTTGATTTCTATCCCCTTATCCTGGTTTTGATTGTTGCACCACTCTAGCCGGAGACTAGCAAGGGATTGGCCACCCGGCCTAGTCCCGAATAGAGAGAGTTGCTCGCCCCTATTAGGCAAGCCAGTGAGAAAGTATATGTCGGAGGACTCTATCTCGAGCTGGTGTTCTCCGATGTAAAAACATTGATCCTGAATGTTCCACCTTTCAACCAGCCACTCTAAGAATGGCACCTGGGCCCTCATGCCAGGTATGGCCCAGTACTTGTAGAGACCGCATGCCTTTAAAGCATCAATGGAAGGTTGATGACCTATTGCGGCCAAATCGACATCTTCGTGTTCTCTTTCACGCCAATCTAGCATGGTGGGCAATCTACACACCAAAAAACATTAATTAGAATTCATAAAATAAAATTTTGATGGTTGATTTTTGTGTTTGGGGTTTGAAAATCCGCTTTGCGCGGAGTACGCACCCCGCGTTCAGAAAACAGAGCGGCGGGACGCAGCTGTTCTGAAGGTGGGCTGCGTCCTCCGACCATTTTCCCATATACGAAAATGTCGGGGTACGCAGGTCGCCCATGGGGCACCTGCATCCCCCGAAAAGCGTATTCTAAAACCCCAAACCCTCCAAAAAATCAAACTAAGACTTGAAATGAAATTCTAAACGGATGAAATTGAAGAGGAGGATGTTGTGAAATACCTGAAAGAGACGGCGCTCGATTCTGACGGTCGGATTCTCCGCAAAGTCCACGGGAAGTTTCTTGTCAAAAGCCCTTTTCTCAACCTCAACAGTAAAATGGTAAAAATGACATGGTAAAAAGTCTTTTTATAGGTTTTTTGGATGAATGAATGCTAAGTTTGTTTATTTTTCACCATGAAAGGATATTTTTCAATGTATTTTTGCCCATCTTAAACAGGTATGAGTAATGTGTTGTTTTTGTGCAGGACAAAAGGACTTTAGGATAAAATCATCATTTTTCATGAACCAAGAAATCAGAGTCATCTTTTAAGCCCTTTTCTGACTCCTAAAACATGAAAAGATTGCCGAGCGTTTCTTTTACACTCGTTAAAACGGAATTAAAAGACGGTCCTCTTACAACCCTTTTCTGACCGTAAAAACACGAAAAGATTGCCGGATTTTTGTCGTTTCAAATTCGATACTGGAAATAAAACGACATGCCTCTGATCGCTTTTTACTTTTCAGGTCAAAGGCATTAATCATGAAAGTACTCCTTGGTCGCAAGATCAAGCGGTTCTCTCAGGTATTATTTTATACTTTTTCGGGCTTGGGAGACACAAATTTACGAAAAAGTTCACCTTGGAGTCTCCTTTAGTTTTTTCAGACTCTCTAAAATTGAAAAACGCCGAGTTTCTCCTATACTGGACTCGTTAAAATTTCACAGTAAAGGACCTGTTCGATTACAAACAGGAACGGACCACTCCTTCTTAGGGTCCGAATCTAAACTAAGTTGGACTCATCCGAAGGATGAGCTTATAATCAAGCATATGTTATCCTCCTCAAGCTTGTAAAAAATAAAGAGGTACTTGCCAGAAATGGTGGGGGAAAAGAGAGAAGAATGAACCTATTTGTCATCCTTTGTTACAGAAGAACCTTATCACCGCTCTTGAACACGACACTTTTCATTCACCTGGGTTGGGAAATCCTTTGCCTTAAAGTTGATCAAACCACTCTGAAAGTCTTCAACCGTTTCTGGGTATTAACTTTGGGTCAATTGTCACCAAGCCATCTGTCGTGTCGTTATGTGTTCAAGAGGTCTCTGCAAATAAACCATTCATATGCAAAATACTTGTCATCCATTTGACCATCCCTGAGTCAGTCCTTACAGCAACATTTCTTCAACTTGAACAATGATTTCGTGTTGTGGGCTTGCCTGCAACGGGTCGCTTTCTATCGACATCAGCACATTATCTAGAAAGATGACTTAGAAATCGTCAGTACCTTGAAGTCTGCATGCATCAATGGCAGGTTTCTCGCCTTTGACGACAGTTTACATCATTGACTTTCGATCAAAGGATTCCGTGACGTGTTCGACATCAACCCATTCATTCACATTTCATGGATTGTACTGGGTACTTTGAGAACCATTGACATTACTGGTGGTCTCTCTCACACTTGTTAACGGTTTACATCATTGACCGGTAATCAAGTGGTTTCTACCATGCTCGACATCAACTCATTTATTCGCATGGATAGAATCGTACCAATTCGGGAAGTAGAAATGAAGACCCTGGATCTAGTTTCCACCATCCAGGCTGCGAGGAGTTTTGTATTCATTATATAGTAGACTAATCATAAACAGATGGCTGTGTCCATACTGTGTCTACAAAAGTCTATAATTGTGATGTACTGCAAAATCATTCTTGTATCAGAGCAGTAGTTAGATTGTTAGTTAAAGTTTTCAATCTGAGTATGGGAATGCCTACCTCAACGATGATATCATCTTATATATGTATTTTGTGTTGAATATTTGTAGGTTCTGACCGGGTCCTCCGCAAGATACTCCTTGAAATGATAAAGTACTTCACCCTTCCTAGATCATAAAAACCCTAATCTACTACAGGCTTCGCACTTTAGGGGGCAATCTGTTACACTAAAAAATGTCACCATGACTATTTGCAGTTAGTATGGCTCCATCCACTGTCATACTATCCTCCTTGGCAAGTCTCATGCCTCTGCTCTTCATGTCAAACTTCAAGAAAGAGAGAAAAGTCATTAAAAATCAATTATCTCTGGTACACAGTTTCTCTTAGCCTTACCTGCGTGTACGCACTCCAAGTTCACAATACCCGCGTACTTGTATGCTCTGTATGTAAAGGAATGGGTGCGTACTCCTGTAAAGGTCAAAAGGTGCAAGTTTCACTCCAAAAAAGTTACTTGTGGTCATTTCTAGAGTCTTCTAGAAGCTTGTTTGACGTGTATGAAGCGCCTCCAGATGGTTCATGTATCCCTACCAAAGAGGAACTTATCCCATCAAGAGGGGAGCTATCCCATCCAAAGAGGGGCTTATCCCATTGATGGTGGACTTGAATAACTTCCTCTAGAGCACTATAAATATAGGCATTGGGCCAAAGGGAGGGGAGGTTGAAAGCTGAACATTCCTAAGGGTAGATGCTGCTGGAATTAGGACTTCCTTGTAGAAGCTTGTGAGGAGAGATTACCATCTTTACTTGTTTCCATTGGGAGGTGGGTGAGCTGATCAGAGTAAGGGAGAACTCTTGTGGACCCTGGGAGGAGCTTGCACAACACCAAGGCTCAGGTTGTAATGGTTCCTTTTGTTACCTTTTAATACAAATTAGTCCATTCTTCTCAACAATTTGTTATTTATGAGTTGTTTCATATACTCCTTGGTCTATATGTTAGATATGTTTTATTTTATGTGATATTCAGGTGCTATTTAATCGTTTGATTGTTAGTGAATGCAGGTTTCGAAGGGAAGGAGGAGCTCATCCGGATCAACGAAGCTGGACTACTACAACAGCGTTGGATTACAGGTAGGATCTAAACACTTGATTTCTCATATTGTAAAAGCATATTTAGGGAAGGATTGCTCTTATTTGTCTTGTTTGTCATTAGAAAGTCTTAGGCTTCTAGGAAGGTCGGTTGTGTCCGCACTAACGACTCTTTCCGCGTGACAATACATGTTCATAACTATAACACACATCCACATAATGTCAGATAAGATTAAGGTTAAGAAGACTTCCTATATGCAAAGTACTCATTCATTTGGAATTAGGATTTCCAAACATAGGCAAAGGAATTCTTACCCAATTCCTTTCTTTTACCTTTTTACCGTGTTGCAATCAAGGCTTACTATGTACTATCACATCACCCAACTGTCAGTTATGTAAACATATCAATTGTTACCTTGTCACACTAATACCAAGCATGCTTCTTGCAACTGTTTACACATGTCAATCACATGTTCCACAAATCAATGCATCATGTCTATCAATCTGAAATCAACCTTTACCAAGACTAACAATCATGTCATAATCCATAGTCACTCATGGTCATTAAACATAATGCTACAACTGTCACCTATTATACTCAAGTACATGTCAACTATCTCAACACATATGTGTGAGTAAAACCATTTTAAAACAAGATGATTTCTTGATGCAATCTTATAGACACATACTCATAAACATTCAACAAGATATAGATGACATAATATACACCAACACTCAAACACCAAATAGACGACATAATCAACCAGTCAAGTACTAAATATATGACATAAGCAAACTGATACCTTAACGTATCTCAGGGCAGGCTATCTTGTCTCCACAATCAATCCAGATTAGCATGATATAACTTCACAACATATCAATTCAAACATAAATAAGGTCATGATATCCATAATAATCAATATCTAACATGTTCACATCATAAATTCATAAGTAATTTTCGTTCATGCATAACAATCACATATGCACCGTCAGTCTAGATTAGTATGACATAATATCACAACATATTAACTCATACATTAATGTCATAACCCTAACCATTTGCATAGACCAATCTAAATTAGTATGATACATATAACATCAAGATTTTAATGCAACAACCCTAATCATCAAGTTACTAGCATATAACAACAACATGTTATATATCATGCTCATCAATAACATATAACATAATCATCAATCTATCTAATATAAAACAACAATATTACTGCATACAACCACATGTTACTATCATTCATGGCTATTCAACACATGTGCATATGACTACACTAATCAACTAGCATCTATCATGTATGTAACCATAACATCAATAGACATGTACATATACCTAATGTATAAAAGCTTAATGCATATAACAATCCATTAACTAACATACATTCATGCCAAACATACAATACTTGTATGATGATATGCTCTTACCCTGAAGTACATTGTTGCAACTTCACTTTAATGACCTGCATCTCCTACTCTATCTCAACCAACACATTAGCATCATTACTACCAATATCCTCATGATGACCTAATTGCATATAATGACCTCCCAATGCATGTTTGACCTACCATACATGCATAACCATAACCATGAAAATGAATTCATAACAACATATGGACACCAACATGCATAAAAAATGCATTTACAACCATACACTCATGACAACACATTCCAAAACAACACAATCAACCTTCACATGGCGACATCACTACAACCATGACCAACATCATGCAAATGTAAAAAGCACATGGATTACAAGCATAAGGAACACATATGCAACCAACATGAGTGCATGAATAACACACTGCCCATCCAGTCCGAGGGGTGAACCATGCTCTGATACCACTCTGTAACACCCCCCTCCAACATCTACCCAAGTAGCCGACCAACCAGGGTAAACATGTGACAAGAGGCTAATATGATTGGATTCAACCCCCCATGTGACCTTAAGGAAGTGGAATCAATGGAAACACAACATACAAACCTTCCACATCAGCTACAGGACTCCTAGGAACATCCCAACCACTCAGGTAGCTAGCCCCTAGGTCCCACTAAAGTTTTTAACCACTTGACCTCTAGATGCTCCCATGCTATAGGCCTTCCAATGTCTAGGAGGCTTTTGATGCTCTCATGACAAGGCATGCCAACATCCAGGGACTATTTTTCTCAGTGCTATTCAAGCCTTCTCTAGATATGAGCCACTTTTTCAGGCTCCTAGCCTAGGTCACTACCCATAAGTGAATGACACCTTTAGAACAATAAGATAACAGGGAAACAATGATGCAACAGTAAATACTTGAACAATCCCTTAACTGGGTCCCTACTAGCCATGATAGGCATTTCATCAAACATATCACAACTATGTAATCTATAGGTGTAAACAATAGATTTAAGCATAGGCATCTCATACTTATCCAAGAATCACTAAGAACCATTGATCCCTCATATCATTTCCTGCATTATCATCTATTAGGTCATAGATACATTATTCATTCATTTACAAGTAAAAACACGAGGAGAGCCATACATAGCCACTGTCATACAACACATACATAACCAACATAGCAACAACATAAATACAGATGAAATCACAACCATATGATCCACATTTAAACTAGTATAATACTCATAGAAGTACAAGGATAAATAACCTCATATTGATGATGAAAAATCCAAACCCGGGATGGGACTACCACGTTCCACCCGACCATAGAATGGATGAGCCAAAACTCTATTCAACCATTCACCCCTATGCCATATTCAGAGCATGAATGTGGGATCTAATAGAACACATTAATCTAAAACCATCCAGGGCTTCTATAGGCCAACCACCTTAACCCATCAAACAATGGTTCCACCTCACAATCGGATATCAAAAAACCATCATCAGTTTGGTCTCTACCGAAGCCTTCCAGGGCTCGAGATTGTTTGTTCCAAACAAGGCTTCTAGGACAAGTAACTCAACCCACAACTTATTCCGAGCTTCCAGAGAGTTTTCTAGGTATTCTAGGACTAGTAACTCAACCCACCTAGGGATTCCAGAGCGTTTGTCCAACCAAGGCTTCCAGAGAATTTGTCCAACCAGGTCTTCCAAGACTAGTAACTCAATTGACAACTTATTCCTGGCTTCCAAAGCATTTTTCCAACCATGTCTTTTAGGACTAGTAACTCAACCCAACTAGGGATTCCATAATGTTTGTCCAACCAAGGCTTCTAGGACTAGTAACTCAATCGAAGATGTTATAGGGCTTCCAGGAACTAGTAACTCAACCTAAGCTAAGGAAACATGAGAACCAACCAAAAAAACAAAGAAATAAACCAACAACACCATGGCTATCCAGGAAATGGCAAGGCTAGGAAAATCCACTGTCAGTCCAAACAATCCTCCATGCCAGTGAAAAACCCTGACCAAGTAACCACATGCATGTGACATGCATGCCAAAAATAGTGAGGAAAACATACATGCAACTTGGTACCTACAAGAAAAACTTGTTGTAGCTGCTGATCCCAATGTCCTCTTGCGCTTTCCTCCTCTTGCATTACCTTCGTGCCCCAAAACTCCAAATATTCCACACTCCTCCAAGAGTGCTCCAAGAAAACTCTAAGTATCCAATAGTATGAGAGAAAGAGAATAGAAGGGATCTCCACCAAAACTGAAATGACCAAGCTTACCCACTGATCCTTAGAAGCCCTTTTATCAATGAGGCCTCTACTTTCTTCATTTTCCATTATTTTCCTTCAATTTCCTCCTCACATGCAATCTGTGATCTTTCACTTTCATTTTCTTCCAATTTCCTTTATTTTCATAAATAAATGTGTCAAAAATGCCTTTTTCCTTTTTAATGCCTTAGCCTTAGTCTTTTCCAATTTCCTTTAGCCATACTAAATAGATGAACACCCACACTAGGATTTCTTGCCAACATTCAACTTGGAATAAGTGTCCCATCAACCGTGGTTATTACTTTGGCTTTTGTTAACTTTTGTTACATGGAATTTTCACCAGGGTTGTTACATCCCCCTTGAAGAGTCTTATTTTGAAGCCATTAATATATTTTTTCTTCTATTTTTTGATTTGGATACATAACATGAACATAGGCCGCCTTCTATCACTTCTTTACCACTTCAAAGAAAAATTATCCTAAGGTCTTCAACTTATACCCACTACTAGTCTCTCTGCTACTATAAAGATGACCAGACTTAGCGATTGACAAGTTGCCATCTTATCATTGATGTTGTCCACTGCAACCCACTGAACTAGGGCACATACATCCAACCCTCTTATTGTATATTCCCCAACCTTGAGATCTTTGAACTAGGGCCCAATCAAGCTACCCTCTTAACAGTCACAAGTCTATGCTTATTCATTGTACTCATAGGGCACAAATACACAACCAAAAATAGTCCTTAAATCCACAAGGATCTCTATACATAGGCTTCCTTCAAACTATTCAAAAACCAAACTCCAACACCTTAGTATCATCCATAAGAAGACCAATCAATCTTACCTTTCAAGATGTCCAAGACAACCTTGAAACCCTTGGCTATGAGCACAAAATATACCGAGGTTTTGGCCCTCTTTAGGGATCTTGGAATACCTCAGGGCTTCCCTACCATTGACCTTCACTAACCTCTATGAAAACCTATTCTTTTAGGCCCAAAAAACATGTGTTTTACCTTTAGGACTTGCAAAATTTCACCAACAAGTTTCCAGGTGTCTCGGCACTTGAAAACATACCTTGTAATCATCCTTTCCTAAACGTAACAAATTTTGCCATAACATAGAGTATTTTCCTTCAATATGTGCCCAAAAATCCTGCCAATGAACTTTGCCAATAGTCCCTAATCTTGACCTTAATATAACACAGGAGAAAGATACAAAACACGTCCTTTCCTTCACTTCAGATCAACTCTTCTATGTCTACGTGCAGAAAAGATGTTAGTTACATATAATACTAGTGTATTCCCCTTATTTTTATTAATGTAGCCCCCTATTTTTATTATTATGCGCATGTATCCGTCGTGTTGTTATTGTTGTGCCCTATCGAAGCCCACTATTGTTATTGTTGTGCCCTTAAATTATTATTGCTATGTAGGCTCTGATTATATTGTGACCCTTTAAACTCCTATATTTATCAAAAAGGTCTTATCATTTCAATAATCCAAGAATTGTTCATTTATATAATGTAAAGGATGTCTTCCCCTCGAAGAGGATACTTTTTAAGTCATTGATATATCTTTTCTATGAGCTAGTTGCATAAAATTTGGTATAAGAGCTTTGGATTCTAGGGTTTCGCTTTTTCAAACAGGTCATTTTGAAATTTTTGCTATAACGTTTTTTCTACGAGGCTTTAGAAGCTGAAATTTTGAACACATGGAGCTGAAATATTGATGAACTTCTTGTACAAATTTTAGATATTGGTTCACTACATTTTTTGAGATATGATCCATGGAATTTAGGGTTTTTGTAGGTGCCAAAATTCCATCTCAAACATGTGATATAAGGAAAACCATTATAACTTTCGTTTCAAGAATTGGATTTGAATTATGTAAAAAGTGCCTGAAAGTGAACGAACTATAGTTTTGGCTGTAGAAATTTCAGGGATGAATGTTGAAATAGTGCCACGTGGCATCCATAAAAGTTCGCTCTATTGAACCAATCCATAATCAAGTCATCATGGGATATTTGGCATAACTCTATATTCAAGAATCCAATGATGGTTTGACTTGTGGAATTGGAAAGAAGATTTAGAGGGATACCATAGGACAAAATTTCATATCTTGGAAATCCAAAATTACAGAGATACAATAATTGTAATATTGAGCTCAAATAAAACAAGAAAAAGGTGTGTATTTTTTAAATTTTTTCATAACGTTTGTTTGAAAAATCAATTTGAAGTGATTCAAAGGGCATATTGAAGAATAGCTATAAGTATTTGGTTCCAAAATTCCTCCAAAAATAAAAGAATTCTACACCCATTAAGCCCTTAGAAATCTCTACTATGACACATGAAGAGGAATAATCGTAGCATGATATATCAAAATTATAGGACCAAGTGCAACAAATTTTTCTCTCACAAAGAGCAATGAAAGATGACATGGAGGGTTTAAAATCATACATTGAAGTTTTGAGGGATTGAATGGAAGCTAAGATGGATGGTTTGAAACCAGACATGGAAGGTTTGACAAAGTTGTTGCAATAAAGGCTTCCCCGTGGTGACAAGGTAATCGATGAAAATCATGATGAGGAAAAAAGGAACATGAATTATGATTTTAGAGACTCCAATGTGGGGTTTAAGAACCAACACATTCCAAATATATATATATGAGGAAATTTTATGGCAAGGATACGGTAACATGGATACTACAAATGGAGCAATATTTTGATCTAAATGATGTGTAACACACACAAAAGGTACACATGGCATCTTTATATTTAGTACCCAATCAATTTGTATGGTATCGATGGATTTTTCCTCGTAAACCACTTGTCACTTGGTCAATTTTTACGGAGGAAATGATAGAAAATTATGAGTATACAAAAATAAACACCTTCTTTAGCCAATTGATGAATCTTAAACAAAAGGGTTCAATGGTGGAGAACATTGAGGACTTCCAAAAATTGAATATTAGGGTAACTGATATTCCAGAGGAGAATAGGATTAATGTATTCGTAGGGACTTTGAAGGATAAAATTCAACATGAGGTTCGTCTTTGGGAACTTGATTCATTGGAGAAGGCATTTAGGGTGGCAAGAAAAGTTGAAAGAAAAATTATGGCAACAAGGAAGTCTACAACTCACAACTATAAAGATGGAAGTGTTGCTACTCCTAGCCTTCCACAACTTGCATGGTTGATGTCACAACAATTGGAGGAAAAAAGAGAAAAATGGCTTTGTTACAGTTGTGATAGAAAATACACTAAAGGTCATAAGTATGTTGAGAAGAAATTATTCTACATAGATTGTGAAGAGGAGGAAGAAAAGGAACAAGAAGGAACAAGAAACATAAAAAGAGGAGGATATACACTAGGACCTGTTAGCGCTTGAAATTTCACCTCAGGCTGAGAAAGGTAAACTTCAAGGCAACATCAAACCACTTAGCCTCGTAGCTAGCCCTACGGGGCAGGAGAGGGCTCTCTCCGGTCTATCTCGGTAAAGATCTTCAACGGGCGAGATAACCAATGAGGAAACACTGATTTTAGGCTAGTAAACTGATAAAAGGTTTGATTTGAGATTTTTAGGATTTCGGTGGAAAATCGGGGAAAGGCAATTTTGGGTGCGGGGATTGGACACAGTTTTTGCAGGGGGTTCTTTGGGGCAAGATAGGAGACTGTATTGATGCCTTTGAAAGATTTGGATGGATGAGAATGACTGGTGAGGAGCTAAGGAGAGCAAGCAATTCACCTTGAGTTCTCCTTAAACAGATGAAAACATTGATATTAAGCAAACTTAAAAGCAGAGCATGGCAATCATGAATTCTACTTTAACACTTCATTTGCCTAATTTGCAGAAGGAAAAGTAAGAAGATGATTCACATAACAAACTTACAAGTACAAAGAGAAACACACCATCAATACATGTAACCACAGGAATCCCAAAAAGGACTGCAAAACCCTGGTCTTTCTTCCTTTGCCAAAATTGCAGAGATACAATGAGTAATACAATAGAAGCTTCTCCCTCAAGAGTCCAACCATGAAAATGACCAAGAAAGTACATAATATAGGCAATCTAACATCTTTCCTTGCCTCTAGGGGTCGAGCTCACTATCCTAGGAGCTGTTTCAACCAATTCTAAACTGAGCACTAAAATCTAGGCAGTCAAAACAACTTGCCTCTATAAGCTAGGAAACCAATTCATTCATTAAATTTTTGCCTATTTCATGAATGAATCTTCTAGAAGAGATAAATAAGTGTCAAAGTATCATAAAATTACATCATTTACATCAAGGAGGATCAAAATCCACTCCGAAAAGTCAAACCTAGTCAAAACTGCGTTTTGCTGAGCTGTAGGTGCATTTCTGTGAAAATTTCCCAACGCGTAGCGCCCTGATTCTAAATGCGTAGCACGCAGGTCCTAATGCGTAGCGCGCGGGCTCTGTCCACCAACTTGCACAGTTTTCACACTAAATCGCCTTTTGCTCTTGCTTTTGGAGTCTTGGAAGCAAATAATGATAAAATGAAGGGAAGGAAGCTTTTATAAACTTGATTTGAATTAATTTCCCCTCAAACCCACTTTCTAATGTTTATAAAATGACACTTTTCAAAATTTAAATGCTGCTAACTTATGGTTTCCTTTTTGTCCTGAAATTGGTTGAAATGATGCTTTTTCTTGAAATTTTTTGCAGAGGTAGCTTCTGAAGAGTCTTGGCAAAGGAGACCAGGGTTGCATGCCAACTTCTGGAGAGTTTGAATTTTTACAAATTTTTACAAAACATGAGAAAATGACCTTGCCTTCAAAAACAGGGTTTTTGAACTCAAGGTAGAAAAAATAGCTGTACAATATGAAATCCTTTGAAGTAATGCTTAGATAGACATCCCTCTGGCCTGCTGGGCATTTATTGACCTTTAAAGACATGACCTCAAAGACAAATTGGACCTAAACCCTAGACCTAGGACCTTGACTTAAAAATAAGACCAATGACCCTGTAAAGAATTTTATTGACTGAAACAACTTGAACCAGCAGTGCCAAGAGGGGAACATAAAGACACAAGCTCCTCCATCAGGGTTATGGCATGCCTAATGGAATTCAATAAGATGACATTGATGAGACACCTACTAATGAAATGCAAAGAGCTTTGATCGTTGATGGAGGGCTACTAGACCGACTCTAACAGGACCCAACCCTAGAGAAAGAAGAAATGAATCTGACCATATATTGCAATGGATTGGAATGAATTACCACTCCTCAAACTCTCAAATTGCTTCCTATATTGAGCACCCGAGTGTCAAGTGATGGTTGCAAATGGAGGAACTATAAATTGCCACAATATCAAGCTAATGATGGGGGAATATTTATTGAATAGTCCAATGATTTCCATTCCAATGGGTGGTGCTGATGTTGTACTAGGATTCCCATGGTTACAATCTTTGGGGACAATAGCTTTTAATTTTCAAGAACTTTTCTTGAAATTTTGTTGGGAAGGAAAGGAAGTTGAGTTAAGGGGTATCGCAGGGAAACTAGAAAATATAATCAACTCTAATGGCATGACAAAGCTTTTGAAGAAAGAAAAATGAGGCGAAATTTCACAATTATGCTCACTAGAGGTTCAAACATCAAAATCATCTATTTCTATAGATCTCCAAAAGGTCTTGGACAATCATTCCAAGGCATTTGAGACTCCCAAAGTCCTCTCACCTATCCATGATCATGATCATGCTATTCATTTGATTCTAGGAAGTGTTCCTCCAAACATCAAACCTTACATATATCCCTATGCCCAAACAAGTGAAATTGAATGTATGGTTGCAGAAATTCTAGAGGCTGGTATCACTCAACCTAGTCAAAGTTCTTTCTCTGCTCTAGTAGTATTGGTGCATAAGAATGATGGATCATGGCATATGTGTCCTGATTATACGAAGCTCAACAAGATCACTATTACAGATAGATTTCCCATTCTTGTCATTGATGAATTGTTGGATGAATTACATGGATCAATTTACTTAGCCAAGATGGATCTTAAATTAGAATATCATCAAATTAGATTGAAGACTAAATACATTCCTAAAACAACATTCAGAACTCATGCGGGTCATTATGAATTTTTGGTCATGCCTTTTGGCCTTACTAATGCACCTTTGCCATTTCAAGGTTTAATGAATTCCATTTTCAAACCCTTCGTTAGAGAATTTGTGTTAGTATTTTTTGATGATATACTAATCTACAACAAGTCTTAGAAGGAGCATGTTCAACATGTTGTTGATAGGGTGCTCAAATTATTGGAGGAAATATTATATGCAAAAATCTCCAAATGTTTTTTTGGAGTACAGGAGGTGGAATGTTTGGGTCATATTGTATCTCTTGAGGGTGTTAAGGTAAATGGAAAATCCCCACAACCATAAATCATCTTCGAGGATTTATCGAGTTGACAGGGTATTATCACAAGTTTGTGAAGAATTATGGGAGAATAACAACACCTCTAACAACACTACTAAAGAAAGATGCATTTTCTTGGACTCCAAAAGTGACTAAGGCCTTTGAACATCTTAAAGAGGCAATGTGCCAAGCACTGGTCTTAGCTACGCCTGAATTCCTAAAAACCTTTATTATGGAATGTAATGCATCATGAAATGGAATTTGTGTTGTTCTAATGTAATAAGGAAGATCCATTGCTTTTGAAAGTCGTCCAATCAAAGGAAAGTATTTACACAAACCTATTTATGAGAAGGAAATGTTAGAAATACTACATGAACTAAGGCAATGGAGGCCTTACCTAATGGGAAAAAACTTCAAGGTAAAAACGGATCATGATAGTCTTAAATACTTTTTGGAACAAATATTATCTTTAGAAGAGCAGCAAAAGTGGGTCACAAAGATGTTGGGTTATGACTTTGATATCGTCTTAAAAAAGAGAAGAATTTTTTTTTGCAGATGCACTCTTAAGAAAGAATGAGGATATGGAAGAATTTCTTTGTTCCATTTCTATTATCCAACCTGGTTGGATAACTGAAACAAGGGATGAATGGAAGAATGACGAAGAGGTGTGGGCACTCACACAAAAGTTGCAACAAGATCCTAGCACACATGATACATTTAATTGGAAAATGATTCATTATGGTACAAACACCACTTATATCTTTGTAAGAATTCCCAACTCAAGAAAAATATTCTTTTGGAATTGTACACCTCCCTCTTAGGAGGGCACTCAAGATTTTTGAAAACTTACCAGAGGGTAAGGAAGGAATTTTTTGGGGTGGCCTTAAATTTGATATTTAGAGCTTTGTGGCAGAATGTTTGGTTTTCCAACAAAATAAAGTTGAGACAATTAAGACCTTGAGTCTATTACAACCTTTAGCCATTGCAAGTCACCATTTGGAGGAGGTCTCAATGGATTTTATCACAGTTTTACCCAAGTATGAAGTAAAAAGTGTCATCATGGTGGTAGTTGATAGAATTACCAATTACACACACTTTTGTGCATTATCTCATCCTTTTAAAGCCAATACAATTTCTACTGAATTTATGGAAACAATTCAAAAGCTACATGAAAACCAAATGATTATTGTAAGTGATAGAGATCCCATTTTCATTGGAAATTTTTGGGCATAATTTTTTTCTTGTCTTGGTACTCAACTAGCTCATAGCTCATCTTATCATCCTCAATTTGACGGGAAAATGAGGTAGTGAAAAAATGTTTGGAAGGATACATTTTTTGCTTTGTATAAGATAAACAAACACAACGGATCAAGTGGTTACCTCTAACTGCTGGTGTGATAACACTTCCGTCCATATTGTTGCAAAAATAACCCCATTTATGGCACTTTATGGATATCATCCACCATCCATCACATCATCTTTATGAGAAAATTCTAAGGTTCAAGTAGTGGAAGATCACATCGGGCATCAACAAAATTTCTCCAACTCTTAAAGGATAACCTCAATCTGGCACAAAATTGAATGAAAGAATAGATAGATCATCACCGCAATGAAAGAAGTCTTGATGTAGGTGACTGGGTATTTTTATGGCTACAACCATACAAAAAAATGTCCCTCAAGCAAGCTAAGAAGGATAATAAATTATCACCCAAGTACTATGGTCCTTACAAGGTTTTGCAAAATATTGGTACTATGGCATACAAATTGAAGTGACCTACATCTTCCCAAGTACACCCAATTTTCCATGTTTCATGCTTAAAGAAGGTTATTAGTGACAAGTTCCCATGTCAAACAGTGTTGCTAGAACTTGAAAAAAAAGGAAAAATCATATTTGAGTCTGAATCAATAATGAAAACAAGAGCCCGATAGCTATGAAATTGATTAATGTCAGAGTATCTCATTAATTAGAAGAACTTACCCACTAAATATTCCACATGGGAGGATGAGAATTTTATACGGAAGCATCGGGAACTAATCAAGCTTGAGGAAAACACTTTTTTTAAGGAAAGGGGCATGTTAGGTCCCTTTAATACTAGTGTATCCCCCTTATTGTTATTAGTGTAGCCCCCTATTGTTATTGTTGTTCCCATGTATCCCCCTTGTCGTTAATATTGTGCCCCATAGAAGCCCACTATTGTTATTGTTGTGCCCTTGCATTATTATTCTTTTGTAGGCTTTGATTATATTGTGATCGCTTAGACTCCTATATGCCAAGGAGGTCTTATCATTTGAATCATCCAAGAATTGTTCATTATGTAATGTAAAGGAGGTCTCCCCTCCGAAGAGGATAATTTTTAAGTTGTTGATCTATATTTTCTTTGAGTTGGTTGCATAACATAAGATCAATCTTATTCTTGATATGTGAACATGTGGTGTTCAGAATGAATTCATTCTTAAATTCTATTTATAGATTTCTTGATAGGTTTCGCTTTCCACCAAGGGTCACCCTACATGTGTCAAGGCAAACTAAATGATTTATTTAACCTCCATAAAATATAAGACAAAAAATATTTTCATTCAACCAATGCCACATTATTGAAGCCTTCCAGGTGCTCCACATGGTCTCAATGATCAAACCATACATTTCACCACTTGGTTTAACTCCCATAGCTTTGGGTGCAAAGCCCACAACTTGGGTACAGTTGCCACAAAGCCAGTGTGGGTCAAACTTGTCCCAAATCCGGTACCCTAGAGTGTGGGAGTACTTCCTAAGCTACATAACCGAACAAAAAATACTATATAATATTAAAGAAAGTTATGGCTAGTGGCATCTAATGTTATGTCTCCAATGATTGAGAAAATCGCCTCTTTGTGGCTAGAATAGAGAGTGCACACTCTTATGAAAGTTAACCCCCTACATTATAAAAAAATTGTATTGGGTTTCATCCCATACTTCATTTATTAATCTATTGGGTTGCTGGGTCATTCCTATTACCATTTATTTTGGCTCTGTTATGTTATCATGGCTAGTTTCACAAGTTTCTACTCGTCTTGAGCAATGTTACTCTCCCCCTCATACCTTGTTTCCACGAGCATATTTTTTGGGAAATCATCTTTTGGTAAAAGGGGTATTTTATTTTCATACGCTTTATTTATTTATTATATTACATAGCCCCCACACTTGGAATGTTTTGAAAGTCATATCCATGGCCACTCATGGTAGGCCACTTGCCCCCGTTCACAGGTCCAAATAATGTTGAAGTGATTCGACCATCTACCACGTTGGGGTTTTTAATGCAAAATGGTAATTATTCTCTATTAAAATGGTTTTAATATCCCCTTTCCACCATAATTAACACCTTTCATCTCCTCACGCCAATGTGGTGTCCACTTGTCTCATACCAAGAGAGATTGATTAATACATGCAAAAAAATAGATCAATGTTTATTATAGTGAACGCCCATGTATTCTCCAAAGTAACCAACATAACAAATTTTTATATGTATTTCTCCCCATGCTAAAAGGCCTATATAAATTACATAAGTTTATCAATTTGTAAAGTCGAAAGGTCCTTTGGCATGTCTAAAAGATTGGAATAGGGGTATGTTCTTTCCTTGTGTGGAGATAACCATTGAGCAATATGGCTCTGTCGTTTTTTTGATGTATTTATAGATTCACATTCCCATGCGTTTATAATTATATGTTGTAATATAATGCAATAATAGAAAAATCATGATTTCTGCTTTGCCTTTTCATTGCAAGTCTTAACTCTACCTCCTGACACATTTAATACATATGTTGTATAGTAATGAATGTATGTCTTGGTTTACATACCTTAACTTTATGATTGGCCCAACCATACTCCATGCTTGCTAATGGGTTGTGAAGCATCTGAATGCCAAATAGTTTAATGTAATACTTTGATAGTCATTTTATTTCTTTCATGGATTATTACAATAATGAAAGGAGTTGAGTCAATACTTACTCTTGATGATGTTACAACTTGCTATGCTCCTATACCAATAGGTGTCATATTTCATGATTGACTTGATTAGCTCTGCAATAAGTACATACCTTTTCTTGCTGCAAAGGTTTTCCATATTCTTAAAGAATCAAAAAATTTTAAAAATGAAAAGAGGGTATACCCTAAAAAAAAAATCAAAGGGTAACAAGAATAAGATGGTCAGAAAAAAGAAAAGAAATGAACCTTAAATGACAAGGACCAGGAAAGTGTGCAAGTTAAAAATGCCACTACCATCCTATTTTTGCAATAATTTGATGGTGTGCAGCTTGTTGACCTATGTCACAGTTAATGAATGGCCAAACAACTCAATATTAGCTATTTCATGTCTAAATTTACTTGTTTTAGTGATAGAGAATAAAATCTTTCCAAACTGTTTAATATTGGTAGATAAATAGTTAGGTAGAGAAGAAAAGGAGCTCAACAGTTAAATCTGAGCCCTTGGATGTTACAAGTGTTGACTTAGGTAGGCCTACCATGAAAAGAAAGAATATTGAAAAGGGTTTGATAGTCTAAATGCACCCTTGGAAAAAGCAGAAAAAATGTTAGGTACAGTAGACTGGGTAGGTATTTTTGATGTTGCAAAAAGAGACTTGTGATAGGTTTTGTCTCTCAGAATGTTAAAACTTACTTCCATCACAGGCACTATGGCAGAGGCATGACTAACTCCCCTTCTTGCTTTTCCCCAAATCATTTACCAATTCCCCCCAGAGATATTAAGATCTGCTTAATGTCACTAATCCACTCATCTCATTTCATTTCATAAATATTTGCCTAAGGTAAATTCCTATTTCACTTAGGAGAAATGCATAAATATCACAAAAACCCCTTTTTCCTATAGCCTAAGTTCATCACTTAACGCTTCCCATTTCATAAATCACATTAATTAAACTCTAACTTTATTATATAAATCCCTTGTGAAATAATACCCTTCCCCGTAAATATGTATATATAACAAAGACCCTTATATTTTAATATCCCCGCCCCGGTTTATTATAACCATAAAACTGTTAAATCGCTGTTCAAATATGGATTAGTAGGTTTATTTGGAACCTGTTAAGAACCATAACCCACCGCGCACAAACCATGGGATTAATTAACCCCACGTTAATTAATAACAAATCGACCTGCCAACTAATAAACACAACCCCAATATGTTTAAATAACGTTTATTATATATTGGGCCCCGCGCATTAACTCTCCACTATCTTCACAGAGCGCCGACTGTCAGATCTGGGCCCGCTCATCCAACGGTTAATATGCATATCGCAACCCCCTCTGCCGCTGCATTTTAATGCTCGGGAGATTGATGGTATCGCGCTCGTATCATGGACGCGTGTCACACTCCCGCGTTGCTTGCGCCCCCCTCGTCCGAAACCACTTAAGCACATAAGCGATGCGCGGTGAAACCACTTACCGCCCTCTCACTGACCCGTCACTGACGTCACCATCCCGTACCCTCCGCTAAACGAAAAAGATGTCTTGTCCTACTGACGTCATCCACTCAATAAATGCCAAAATTACCTGCCAACCCGAATTTCGTTAAAAAGCGACGGAATATCACTTTCACTATGATTCTGTTTGTTCACGTTCCCATGAAAAATACCAACTGAAGCCACTGTACCTACTTTCAACTGCCACCCGGCCGAGGAAACCACAACAATGTGCTTTGCACTCCGTTAGTCGACCTACAGTCGCTCAATTTGCGTCCTCAGTCCAAGTATTTATCTGTTTTATCGGAAACCCTGTAAATCCGCTTTTTCACTGAAAATTCCACCTGTGAAGGCAAAATTCAAGTAGAGAACAATCTTTTTAGCCCACAAAAAGACTCCTAGACCTACTGTTCAGACCAATTTTCCGCAAAAATCCCAAATTCTAGTTTGAAAACACAACAACCAAACATGGAAGCACCTGCAGCTCTGAATGTCGTGCCTATAAATGCACCTCACAAAGACTTGAATTATCTACCTCTTGCAAACAAAGATTTCCAAATAAAGGACTTAACCACTGATTATAATCATCTACAGGCCTTCTGCCAGATTAGGGATATTTATCAAAACAACTCTGACATTTTTGGGCTATGGGAATCAAATCTGCTTAAGTACTTTCTTCCCTCAGTTCATATTTTCCGTGATATCATTCACCAATGCTGTGCCAATTATGCCCCTGTCCATAGGGAAGTTATGTCACCTTCCCAAAATATCTTGTTTTCCATCACTACTGAATCTATCAATGAGATGTTACACTTCCATTGCAGTGAGCCCCTTGCTCCTCTTTCTATGGGATTTTTGCTAGAAAAAGCTTCTCAATTGCCCAACACAGAAATAACTCATATTGCTCGGATGTTTATCTCTCCAAAGCATCAACCTAAAGGTCCTCCTCCTTATCTGCAAGCTTTTTTCACTGAAACTGGTAAGCTTATTGTTGACATGATATCCTCAGTCTTGGGATTTAGAACAAGTGAATATGTGGATGATATCACCCTGGTTCTATTATCAATGTTTACTCCAGGACAACCCCTGCTGTCAAGTATGACTATGCCACCTTCATTGCAAACAAAATCCATGCTCAATTCATGAATTTGGAAAGGGAAGGAGTGTTTAAATACACATCTTTTATATACCATATGTTGTTGTACTATCAGCCAGACAACTTTCCATTTCCCATCAGAAAATTAGACTCAAAGGGAAATCGAAGGTCTGTGATCTTTTGGAGCTCAGTTTTCCACAATACCTATGAGTGCCCTTATACTTATAGTGAATTCATTGACCTGTTTGTACACCCAGCCTCAACTCTGTTGATAGGAGCTCCTCCTCCTAGGATCTCTTGTGATATGAAAAATATTCTACAACTTTCTAAACAATACAGGGTAGGTGACTAGTACCTCTATCTGAATCACACATAAATTAGAATGTATGGCTGTGAACTCTGCCCCTTTAAGCTGCCCAAATATGTGCCCATGAGGTTATTTGCATTAGAACATTTCATGCAGATTATCAATGCAAACTTAACTCACTTTTGTAATGCAAAGAAGAAGGCTTAGCTGAGGATAAAAAACAAGTTAGGCCCTTATGTTATCCATTCTAGGGAGGCCTGGAAAGATGCAAAATAGATCTTAGAAGACCACCTCAGACTGAAGAAGAGCTTTAGGTGGGTGCCATATGACCCATGTAGTTTCATAAGTAACAGAAGGGTAAAGTACAGGCTTTCAGTGTATGTACATCATAATATCCCAGAAATTGAACAGTTTGCAAATCAAGAAGAATGGATAGAAGGGACCTTAGTTGAAGAAATTACTGAACAAGATAAAATGGAAAAAGTTATGAAAGATCTTGAAAAAACTCTTGACCTGGACTCTTTTGGACATGTATCTTTCAAGTTGCCTTAACAGTCAGTAGTTGGAACATCCTCTGTTGGAACTTCTCAGCAGCCTGCACAGAGAATCAGTGCATTAGCCACAGGCACCTCAAAGGGCAAAGAAGTGGAAACTACAGAACAACCAATCATGACTGATCAACCAGGGGGGTCCAAAGAACAGGAGCAAGTACATATTCCTCCTGCCCAATCTAAAGCACCATAGATCCCAACATTGCAAACTCTTCTAAATGAGAAAAAAGGCAAGAGGAGAGACATAGAAGAGACCACACCTATTAGTGGACCTGCAGAGCAACTGGTGGGCTCCAGTATTGTAGCAATAATGCTACAACTCCTGGAACTCCCTTCTTTAATTTTATCAACCCGGTAGTTCGTAACAAACTTGGAAGCGACGGTGCTATATGCACAAGTACTAGCTCTTGCCGCAGATGTCACTTGGTCAGCTGGCACAAGTCCACTAGGAGCTTAAGCCAACTTCTATGAGCTCTTAGAAGAAGCTTTTTAATTGATGGATGAAAGCTAACTCGAAGGAAGCTAATCTAATTGCAAAAAGAAACTGAAAGCCAAAAAGAAACGCAAACCCTAGCAAACCCTAATTCTACCAGCTAGTCCTATTGATGCAAAGGAGAGCATGCAAACTACTGAAAGAGATGCCATTACTTCTATGAAGGTAAAATACATGTGTCTAGACTACCTCTATCTGAAGAAAACATCTTCTTGTATTTTTGATTAAGTTGTTGGAATTATCATGCATGGTCTTTTAACTATTTTTTACTGTGCAGAGGTGGATCAAGGAGGAGAAATGCTTGGAAGAGGTCGGGAAGGTTCAGAGAGGGTCTAAGGAGTCCCCAACACCCTTCCAGAGAGTTTCACAGAGTTTTTCTATCAAGAAACCTCATTCGTGAGCTTCTACAGGAAGTCTGCAGGGGTTCTACAGGATGTTTAAGATTTCTACAGGATGTTCTGTAATTTTTCTACAGGATGTTCAGAAATGGGGTTTTGAGGCATGGATGGAGGAAAAAAGGTGGAGGAATGAGTATGGAGGTGAAATAGGGGTGTAGGGGAGTTCAAGACTTGGAGGATGGAGTTGAGGAGTGGCGTAGATGGTGAGATTTGTTCAAGGAGGGATGAAACGATGTTGCACAAGAAGATGAGAATCATGGCAAAGTAAGCGAATGAGGAAAATGTAAGGTAAGGGTTCTGAGTGAAGGGTGAAGTAGGTAGGTTGGATGGAGTATGGGCAGGTAAGGAAGGATAACAGGTACTCTGCAAGCGGTTTTTCAAACTGAACAAGCAAACACTTATAAAACCTATGACCTAGTTACTTCACTCTAATCTGACCTAACAGCAAAAGGAAATGAACAGAAGTTTATTTGCAAGGAAACCATGTGAAACAACTATGCAACTAAGCAATCATAAACCTAAACATGCATCCAAAACTGATATCAAGTTCTGCAAATGAGATTCGAACACTAATAATTGCATGGTGAAGCAAAGAATGTGTTTTTGTGGGCAGCAAGGTTACATTGGTCCCAGCTCATGATTCCACTGAAGGGGAGGTGAGATCCAAAGTACTTGGTAGCCTTTTTCTGAATATATTCCATGTGATTGACCTATCAAGTAAATCTGAACATGAAGAACCTTTTTAATCATCGAAAGCAACCTAAATAACAACACAATATTTAAATCTAAATAGCAGATTTTATTCTAAGAATGCAACAAAAACACATAAATATAAACAAAGGAGGTACTGGGCACTTGAGATGGGCCCAACCCTAAGAGCTACAGCCTCCTAAGAGAGATTTAGAGCTGGTGCAAAGCTGGATTCATCTTTATTGAGCAAGAAAAGAAGAGTTACATCAAAACTGTCAACAAGGAGAACTTGAAAATGAGATGAAAGCAAAGCTAATCTATTGCCTCAAAATCGAAATACAAACTAGCTAACTTCTGCCTACAAAATGACTAACCATTGGCTAACTACCAGCTAACCAAAATGACTAACTACCAGCTAACCAAAATGAGGCCCTAAGCCTTCTTATTTATACAAACTGAGGACCCAACAATCCTCCTAAGCTTTAGGGACTCGGCTGCCCAAAACTTGTAGTTAACAGCAGTCCTACTTGACTTGCTTGGCTGCCCTTGTGCTAATTGATTTGGTGGCCTTTGAACTCCGAGCTGATGGTGGAGAATTCGAGGTAAGGGCCCATAAATGAAGGGAACACCTTCCTAAAAATACTCTCCACGAATTTGGCTGCCAAGTGCTCATTTCAACCATTGACTTTGTCTCCAAATTCACCAAAAAGGCTACACAAAGCACATGTTAGACTTGTTGGCATAATGACTAACCCAATTCACTCTATTAGGATAAATATAATAAAAAACATGCAATAAACTAATGAGAATGGTGGATTAAGTCGAATTAGGAGGTTGAATGAGCCCAAATAATTATCCATTTTTGGGGATCATCAGCAACCAGGTGCAAAGAGGCAAAGATTGGATCCTCTGTTAGAAGAGGAAATCATTGAAGAAACAACAGACAACCTAAGAGGTGAGAGGGTGGTCAGTCAACAGACTTCCCCAGTGATAGATACATCAACTAGCTCACATAGACAAGAGCTAGAAAGGCAACACAGTGTTGAAGTATCATCTACCAGGCCACAAGGCAAACAACCCTCTGACATCAAACAGACTTTTACAGAGATAAAGGCTAGGAATGATCTTGTGAGAATTGAAATTTATAGTCAATACTTAAAAATGGCCCTCTCAACCCAGCAAAGATTGATGTCTGCCTATGACATTAAAGAAGGCAAAATGATCATGAGTTATTTTAAGCCAAAGGTACAACAACCTCGGTCTGCAGCAAATTACATTAGAACAAACTTAGAGGTCCTAGCCAAAGACATTCATCCAATGGACCAGATTGAACTCCACAAGTAGACTGGAGAAATGGTTTATTCTACATTAACTAACAAAGCAATGTTGGCCCACCAGTTACAAAGTTCCTTAGACAACACAACTGCTCAGTTATATTGGGAAAAAGCTTCTTCTGTGGCCAAAGATAATAGAATCAAATCATTAGAAGATATCATTATGGAACTGGGACATGACCCCAAAGATGCCAAGGGCATAAAGGCATTATTCAAGAAGAAGGAAGAGGACATTTCTGCCTTGAGGAAACAGTTAAAGATACCTCCTTCAAGACACCCTCAGACTACAAAATCATAGAGCAAAAATCAAAGGAGGACATGATGGACCTGCTCATGAAACTCAACAAAATATTAACTGATATAGAGCAGGCATTGGAAAGGGCATTAAAAGAGAAGCAGGGAGAGTCAACCTCCTAGCCACCTGAGGTAATCCCTACAGTTACAACTGCAGTCCCCTCAACAACTGGATCAACATTGGCCCCAAATGTCCCAGCAGCTACAACTCAAGTAATCACAGGTACAACATCAGCAGGAGCAGCACCAGGCAGCAGTACAAGTATGACCACAGAAGAATTGATAAAATCCATGGAGGAATTGAAACTCCAAGTGTCAGAGCTGAAGCAAGTAAAGGAGAAATTGGCAAAACTAGAACAGAGTTATGATAAATCCAAAATTAATGTGGCAGAAAAAACAAGAGAGGTTAAAGCATTGCAGAACAAAGTCAGAACATTAGAAAAGGATCTCACTATGGACAAGCCTCTAGCGGAAATCAAAGGAATCCTTTGGACCAACATCACTCAATCCCTAAGTGATGTTTGGCCATCTATCCAGGCAATTTATGAGCAGATTGACTTGGTGAATGTTGCACATGGAGAAATTCAGAAAGCAAGAGATTTATTAGGACAAATGCCTGATCAAGCCAACAAGCTCATTCATTTTTTGAATTTTAGAAACAGAGAACAACTGGAACAGCTCAGCATCCCAGACAGAATAGGCACCATTTTGGATATCGAAGCAGTTCTAACCAAGAAAATTTTAATGCAGAATTTAGAGAAAAGATGCCAGTATATGCAAGTAGAAATCAATTCTTTCATGCAAAGATTTACAATTTTGTAGGATAAACGGCTGCCAAATCTTTTAGGAAGTAATGACAGGCTAATGAGACACACATATTATGTACATAAGTTGAACACATATGCTGTTGATCAAGTTAATTCATCAACAAGTGCTTTAGGAGAAAAAGCACTCCCCTCAGGCCAAAGTCTCTATGATAATTTGGAGAACTTATTTTATATTGAACATGAAGTAAAACATCTATTTTAGCTCCAGCCTAATTTTGTCAGATATACAGAAGCTGATGAAACACTGAGGAAACTTCAGAGGCATAAATTGTCAGATCAACAATGGTGGGAAGACATGTTGGGAATTTTGTAAATTTCTCTCGGATAAAGCTGAGATTTCAGGCTAGTTTTCCAGGATAAGATAAACAGAGTTAAATGAGGCTCAAGTGGGTCAAAGCATATTTGATCAAAGTCAAAGAATGTTTGGCCAAGGCAGAACAACCAACACAGAGTATCAGTTGAAGACGGCCGTAAACCGACTCGCAGCACCTACCTCCGGTACATCCCATAAAGATGGAACAACCAACACAACATAAATTTATTGCATCAATTTATTGTTCCCATGTTTTCGAGACTGTCTGTCTCTATCTTTTTTAAAAGAAGAGATTAGTCATCGCTAGATATTATTTCCATCAGATATTTTGTAAGACATTTTGATATTTTGTATAAATACCCCCCCAAACAAAGTATTTGGGGTTGGTGGGTGTTCATAGTTTTTTGACTGTAATACTGAAATTTTTTGGAATAAAAAGCTGTTGGAACCATTTTTGTCTAGCCTACTGGATGAGGAATTGATGCTGAAGACCTGTTACAGAATTCTTGAATCAACTTGTGGATCAATAAGTCCCTTCTAACTTGTGTTTTACAGTTTTTACGTTTACTATATCATCTATGTTTCATAATCCGAATAATAGAGAGAAAGAATAACTCAGAATTTGCTTGACTGCACTCTGTTTTCAGTCTTTATTATTATCAATGTTTTCTTCAGAATTAGAATAAACAATGAATTCTTAATTGCTCCTGTTTCCCCTGATTCTTTCCTCTTGAGTATTTGCTAAGGAATTCTTAATTTCTCCTTAGCAGTAATCAGCCATTTTCCCTCTATCAAAATATGATGAAGGATTCTTAACTGCCCTTCACCCATTTGACTCCATTCCATCTGATTTCAGCCTTTAAATTGTTCCATGTTTGAGTACCTTGCTCTGTGATGCCATCCTCTGTTTAGAAACCGAATCCAGGAAGCTGTCCTTCTTTGACTCCATCATGCCCAATGGACTGAAACTTTTCAGTTCTACCTCACTATTCTATTGAATCCTTCCAACCAAACTCAAAACAAAACCCTTGTACTTTATAGCTAGCCTAACACATTTCAAAACAAAGCTAAATCATATAGAGAGAGCCCTCTCTGGATACAGATTGGCTAGAATATGTATCTAAAAGATTGGTTTGTGGTTACCTTGGCCGTATTCCCTTTCTTACAACTTTGGAGAACAACCTGAGCGATAACACAACTTTCATATTTTCTTGCACAATCATATAATGAAGATTGTTGTCTCAAATATTTTCATGGGCACATGTCTTCAAACCTAAAATTTCGCTATGCCATAACCCATGTATATATAATGTAGCTATAAACAACACAATTTATTATTACATGCGTAAACACTCCCTTCTGTTGCACTGTTTATTTTCCCTTGTTTGTGTTGTCAAAGCACTTAGCATTTATGTTAAACGTGATATCAGATAGACCTTTACTTTTCTAATTGTTTGTTGATGCTCTAAGAATATATTGTTTCATAACTCAATTCTTTTGACCACAATGCATAAGGCGTTTCTTTACTAGATGTTCTTGGGGTGACCAAAGAGGTCGAGGAAGAATGACGCATGTGTCCTAGAGAGAAAATAGAACAAACAAATTAGGTTCTCTATACACTTTGATACAAATTCCAAGGACTGCAACCAATTAACTCAGACAAACCATCTATACCTTGGGGGTCCTCCATCACCTCGTACTCCACATGCCTCATATAATTCACATTCATCACATCCAAGTATCATGAATATCCATGAACATCACTTGTATCAATAGTAACAATTGGAGCATGATGGTTGGAGCCCAATCTTTCTAGGCCCACATCTGGTTTTTCCCACTGGCCTTTTGCTTCACATCATTTAGTCCTTGCAGTGTTTGTTGCATCTCAGGCACCCTCAACACTTTCATAGTCCACATATTTTCATGTCCATCAACCCTTCAACCCTCCTCCTCACATTGTAGTTGGAAAGCTTCATATGTCTTTAGTTCCTGCATACTCCCTTTCCAAACGCACTTAAACACACACACATACTAGCACATTAGGAACAAATGGAGGGGGGAAGAGAGGAGTCTTTTTATAGGGCATGCAAAAGGATTTACAAGGAGAATAAAAGAGTAAATAGAAAAGACACGTGGCTAATCCCAACAGACCTCCTGAGTTGATATAATTTGTTTGAATCTATTTTAATTATCATATTTCTATTTGACTTCATTTGGACATATTTTAGTTTACGACACGTATTATATTTTTGGGACAACATTGTATTTTTGACAATGCTATATTTTTTATGATACTCCTACTTGTGGAAGGCATATTGGTTACTTTACATGGTTGTTTATGTGATGAAGGGTGATATTCTACTTGCATAGTTTTATAGAGTACTTGATGATGATATTATTTTACGATGTCTTATTTCTGCATTGTTTATTTTCATGGGAGTCCTATGGTTTTACGAGAATATATGATAAAATAAGACATTATTGAGGGACCCACCTACTAAAAAAAGTTAAATTAATATATATACTCCTTGTAGATGACCCTCTGCCAAATTAAAAAAGAAAAAGAAAAAGAAAAGTTTAACTTAATTAAAGAATGCTAGTTTTAGAATAGTTACTTTCTCCAGTTACCCGAGAAGGATATAAAATTACTTAGAGGGTAAAAAAGGAGAGGATGGAAATTAAGAGTGAGGAGAGGTATGATTAAACTTTAATTGTTGTCATTTCCCTTGATAAATTATTTTCTTGAGTACCAAGGCTTACTTGTTTTTGTTGACAACATAATCATTTGAGGAGTGAAAATAAGAAAGTAAGCACATCATTCATATATTGATTTCTTGGGGTTGTTCCATATTTCCTGCATTATTTGTGCTGTTAGAAGGTATGATATATTTCATATTAGTGCTAATTGGTGCACCTTTTGTAGAATTATTTGCTAACTCAATCTTATTAGAGAGGTCCAAGTCTTCCTAGCCATTTTATCTTCCTTGTTTTTGGCACCTAGTTGTCTATGTATGAGTCTGTAACATCTTAGGCATCTAAAATATATTCTAGTCAAGATTTTTGTAAAAATCTGCCATAACAGTTTGTTGTACTAACATTTTTTTAATAAAAAAATAACATTTGATAGTTTCTTTATTTAGCATATATCTCTCAAATTTTTAAGTTTTATTTCTTGAAATTTATGGGAAGAATTATTGGTGTATGTTACTGAAACTATAAGCCCAATTGTGCCAATTTTAATTGTATTCATTTGGTCTTGTGGTGAATGAAATACAATTAATTTTTTTTGCAAAATTTATTTTATCAGTTTGTTTACATTTATGCAATTTGGTTAGCTGTATAGTGCACATATTGTATAAATTTCCACTTTAAGTTCATTTATTTTCTATACATATTTATTTTCTTTTATTTTAGCACATTAGTATATTATACATAATTAGGTTAATACACACGGCATTAAGCATCATGCTCTATCCGATTATCTCACCTGCCTTGTGAGATTTGAGGGTGTTTCAACAAAGCATATAAGCTTCACTCATCAATAATATGTATTTCTCTTTCTATTCAAATGAAATATATGTTTTTTATTTAAGTACACAAACATATTCCAAGGAAAACCTCATTGGGAAACCCAAGAGGTTATTCCTAATATTCATGGATGACATCTCTGGTAAAACCATCATTGTAGAATAGTGTACCTCACTGAGGGGGATTTGAATTGGGCACTTGTTGGCACAAAATAAACCAAATACCCAATAACATTGAGGACAACCATTTGAGCTGACACTTTGGGCTATATACATACACATAGAGACACATATACTATTTTTCAATGGAAAACTTCCCTAGTGTTAACAGACAGAAATGTCCTACCTACAATAGGGGATCATCACCGGTAATACCTTTATCTGTTTGGTGTAATAACACCCACCAAAATGTGGGCCTGGTTTTCACTAAATGAATTTCTCCTTGAAAGGAGACTTTCATCAAAGATCACCTAAATTCTATATTCGATTCTTATTCTATTATATAAGAAATAAACTTTTTATCTCTCTATACTCAATTCAAATCTATCTCGATCGAGAGCAAAAACAATCCCAATCTCAATCAAGAGTATTTAGAATTATCAAGAATTGAATCTAAGGTTAAGATGAACTTAATAAATCACATAAAAAATTCATATGACTTAAAGTACTTGAGACAAATGTGCATATGTAGTTAACATAGTAAGTAGCTACCAAAACCACATGAACACATACTTAGATTCAAATATCAACAATTGAATTCAAGATATAGTTGAACTATTGTATCATAGAAATAGTTCATATGATGCAATAACAATTGAATTAAAAACACATAGGTAATTTAACTGCATAAATAATTATCGAAAATCACATACATGTCTATCTGAATTCAACATTCATTCTTGATATTAGTCTTACGAAACATTAAAAAATAACTTAATATTGGTTTTAAATGAGAATGTATTTGCATGAAACTAACAATAGTGCATAATCATACAACACATACTTACCCGGAACAAAGAAGGAATCAAAACTGAATGGTAGCTTTCATTCATAGCCAAATCTAAGTAGTAGTACTCATATTGATTACAAAATAAAGATTTCAAAGTTTTCCACCAGTCTTCTAACTCTTACAATAATGTACAAAACTGGAATATGGCTTCAAGCCCCACAGTACAAATTGTTTTCATGGATCAACTATGATAGCATAAGATTTTTCCTTGCCTAAGAATTCCCCCCTATTATCTTTGAAGAGCCTTTTATAAATAAGGTAGAAAAGTTTTTAAACAAAAAGATTTTGCCATCACATTAAAAAATAAATTATTTACTAAAAATTGGAAATAGAAAAGAAACTGTGCGCAACAATTCCGATTGATTGGATTTGATGGCATTCCCAAATTGAAGTTCTATTGCTAGAGTTGTTGCCGAAGACATTTCATTTTTCCATTAATTTCGCCATCATCTACTAGAATTGTGTTTGTTCCAATATTTGAGGAATTAGACTCTACAACCTAAATTGTTGGGATTTGATTCTTTTTCATTTCCTATTAAAATTAATCCTGTATCATTTGAAATACATACCTGTACATTAATCAACCAAAAGAAAAAAAAAATAAAATAAAAAAAAATTAATAAAACAAAAAAAAATAAGAGTCAAAATGTTCACTGATTTCTTTAATTTTTTTCCAGCCATTTTTCTCATTAATTTGACAAAATTATATTTCTCAAACCATTCTCCATAGTTTTAACTTTGCAACAAGCTATCCCGTGCTTAATTTGGTGCACTAGAACTCAAGATATAGCCTTAGGAAGTTGGCGTTCAATAATCCTTAATCAAATTTGTGAATTGATCATAACTATTGATTTAAAATCCAAAATTATTATATGACATGCACTATGGAAGGGAGCTGTGAATGGTTTATATTGTGATTCACTTGCCTTGTAATTTGTATGAGAGTTGTGGAGGACCTAGAATTTGGAGCTTATGATAATTTTTTGACCGCACACACAAATAGAAAATAAAATATAATAATAACCTTGTGCCACCTTGAATTCCTAGATATCTAAATAGGAGAGAGAAAATAATAATTAAAAATAATAAAACATGCCTATATTTGGGATTTGAAGTTGACCTTGTATCACGAAAATAAAATAAAACAATAACATTGTACCACCTTGAATTCCTAGATATCTGGATAGGAGAGAGAAAATAATGATTAAAAATAATAAAAACATGCCTATATTTGGGAGTTGAAGTTTACCTTGTATCTCCCCAGCTGCTATAGAAATGGATTAAAAAAATAATAATAATAAAAAATAAAATCCAAAAATGATTGAGACTCCTCACCCTTGGATGCCTAGATAAAGCTAAAAAAAACATTACAAATAAAAAAATCAAAATAAAATTCATAATAATAAAAAATAAAACCTAATAATAAAAGCACAACGAAGAGTCCGAGAGAAAACTTGTACGCCGATCTAATGCACCTCCAAATGCCCAGATCCCCAAATGAAAAGACATGCCATTAGTTGACATCATTTGCCACCTTAGCCCTTGATGCTTTTATGGTTCTTGTACCCATGATGTCGATCTCAATGATCCCTTAAGGGATAAGTGATTCTTCTCCAACACTTTACTGAGTGTGTCTAGATACATTCCATGATGATGCATGATACATGAATGAGGATGTTGGAGCCCCTTTTGAGGACTTAACATTGCTAATGTTATCCTCCTTCAGCCATAAGACTTTATACATTTATCTATGATGCTAGGAAATTAACTTGAGAGATGATGCAACCTTGAGATGACAATATGCCGCTAGGTTAGTATTGTACCCTTTTGATGGACATTGCATTGCTCTTGATGGTGTTGATCACTTAGTACCCCTTTGGAGGGGTATATGTATTTGGCTATATTTGGGGTTGACTTGATCTATCCACCTTGTATCATGGATTTAATTATTTTAGGAATTTTAGGATTGATTTGAGAAAAATTGAATTGGTTACCCTCATATAAATAATGATAGTTACCCTCATATAAATAATGATAGTGAATTTCCTCACATATCATGTTCACACTTTGATTATTACATCTTTTCATTAGTGATCTTTCTCTCTAGTGTGCAATGGAGGCCTATTTGAGAGGATTTCTTGGGTGGATTACGTGATGTTATGTGATATATTTTCATGGATTCTTATGGTGGACCTTGGATGTCGCATGGTGAAGTAAGTTAGTTTATTTTCTTTATTTTGGTATTGTGTTCCATTGGATAAATATTATTTTGAAAAATGGGTTTATTCAGTACTTGATTCATTATTCTTGTTGATCTAAGCCCTTCCTCCATGTGTTTTAGGAATATAGATGGTTTTTCTTTCCCTTAATCATCCATAAGATTGAGAACCTAAATTACAAACCCAAGGTTAAGTTAGTTTGTTTTGCCTAGTTTTGTTTGGATTTAGAATCACTCCAAAAGAATCCCTATACAATTTTGTATCCTAAACTCCATTTTCCCTAGCTTGAGGGGGCACTAGTCTTTCTCATTTGTGGAATTCGTTTAAAACCATAAATTCATTTTTATTTTTATTTTATGGTAAATTAAGGTTAAATTACAACACAATTTGTGCTTTTAGCATTTAATGACTTATTTATGTATACCTTAGGGTTATATTTTGTTTAAGTGCATTACAAAGGTTAATTTAAATTTTTTCATGTAATTGAAACCATTTTCCTAGGGTTAATGCCATTCTTTATTTGTTGTTATGTAATTTTTATTTTTATTTTTGTAATGCTAGGAAGATATTTATATTACCTAGTAATAAAAAATATACAAGACATTCTCCTTATTGCTACTAGCCTACCACTAGAGAAACTAGACCAATAACATGGTAGGATTTCCTTTGGCCAAAAAAATAGGGTGTATGAAATCACACAATTAAATAAACTAAAAAAAATGACACTATCTAGAAAATTACTATGAGTCCTATGATTTCCTTGGATTGCAACTATTGAATTTGTAACTATGGTCGGTCTTCATAAAGTACTTTGGGTCACTTGATGTAATGATATTTATCATTGTAGACCATATTTATAAATGCTTGAGTCAAAATAAAATTTCTTTTGTGTTAAAGTCCCATTGTGACTTTTAAAAGATGTAAATTTGATTTTTTTTTTAATGATTTTTTGGCTCCAAAAGTGAAAAGTCAGCTTCCCTCCAATTCAAGTTGGTCTTGGCCAAGAGACACATCCATTCACCCTAGACAAACTACTATATAAAGGAAGCTTGAGCTCCTCATTTGGGATTGTCACATTCCACACACAAGACAATTTTTGGGAAAGTGAGCAAAGGACAAGAAGGACAAAGAAGAATGAAGAAGAAAGCTGAATTTTCTCTCCTTTCTCTCTCTAACAACTCACATGTGTGAAGGAATATCTTTCTATTTGGTTCACATTTTTTTGGGGAAACTATTACACGAGGTCAAAATATTCTAGGTTACTGGGCAACTGCTACAATGATGAAATTCTGGGTAACTGGATATTTCAAGAGAATTGGTATTATGGAAGTGCAGGATCAAGAGCAATGTGTAGGATCCATTTGGGTGACTTGAATTGGAGTTCTAGGTGTGTCTCCCATTAAATAAGAAGATTTTATCTATTGAAAAGGCTACTGTGATTTTCCCCGTAGTGGGTTTTCCTAGGGTAAACCTTATCTCTATTTTTTGGATTGTTATCTCTACTGCTCTACTATTATTTATTGTTGAATTTCTGAACTATAATTTCTGAACAATATATTGGAATAAGTTTAAAGAAGGTCTACATCAAAATTAATTATCAAAGTTTCAAAAAACATTGTGCTAGCCCTAATTGCACTAGAAAATCAACATGATATCAATGCCTTGGTGAGGGAAGGAAGGAACATTGAGATCACTTTGAAAAAACCCTAGAAAACATTCTATTCAAGTTCTTCTTTCAGATTGGTTTCGATGGCTACATCTATGAAATATGAAAAAAAGCTAGAGGAAGCATCAAACTTCAGAGCTTAGAAAGTTAGAATAGACATTCTTATTGCCAAGAACAAAGTTTTGGATATCATTATAAGAAAGGTTACTAAACCAGAAGATGATGCAGGAAAATCGAAGTTCAAGGAAGATGACATCAATTCTATGAGCATCATAGTAGACTCCATTAGGGATCATTTGGTTCCCTACATTGAAAAGCATGATACCTCCAAAAAAATGTATGATGCCATAATACATCTATACACTATCAAGAATGTTGGTTAGTCCATGAGATTAAAGAATGAGCTCCGAAATACAAGGATGACTAATGAAGACATTGTGGCTTCATACTTAGTGAGCATTTCACAAATAAGAGATCAAATTCAATCTATTTGAGAATTAGCCCCTAATCAAGAACTTGTGACTATGACACTAAATGGCCTCCTTAGATCATGGCTTGCATTTATAGAAGGCATAAGTAGTTGGAAATAAGCTCCTTCCATTGAAAAATTATGGACATCTTATGCTCAAGAAGAAGCAAGATTGATGACTAGAGATTGTCAAGATGAAGAAGTTCAAGCCCTTGCAACCCGCATCAAGAACAAAGTAATGATGAAGTTTGGACTCAACATAAGAAGGCAGGAAATGGATCTTCTTCATTTAATAATAAGAAAGACTTATCAAAGATACAATGATATGTTTGTGAAGAATATGGACATTTCAAGAGAGATTTTCCTAATATGGAAATTTCAACAGAGATTGTGCTAAGAAAAGAGAAGGGAAACAACATGCTTCTACTATTCCGCTTTGACAAGTTTCCTTACAGATGATTATGACATGTGGCTAGTAGATAGTGGAGCATCAAGGCACATGACCAGAGAATGTGGGAATATTTCAAGCATGACAAAAAATAATTTGTCTCAAAGGGTTGAACTAGGAGACAATAAAAACTATGCAGTCAAAGGAGTTGGAACAACATCGATAGAGCTAGAATTTGGTAACAATGTGCATCTCAACAATATTCTTTATGGACCAAGTTTATAAAATAACCTTGCCTATGTTTCTTGTTTAGAAGACAAAGGAGATAGGGTTGTTTTTGTGGATGGAAAACTACTTCTTTGGTCAAAAGGATCTTGTATAGATGATGATAGGGTTATTGGGATTCATGATGGAGGATTTTATAGACTTGTGAGTTAATAAAATCAAGCAATAGTACATGAAAAAAATAGATCCAAGTGAGTTATGGAACCGAAGTTATGAATATCTTCATTTTAGAGCATTGCCAAAATTAAGTGAAATAGTGTCAAGGGTTCCGTTGATGGTCTTGAATGACTGCATCAACATTGAGGAAAACCACTCGACCGAGACATTAGAATAGATCCTTTTCCATTTGGGATGACGGCTTTGATTGGAATTATGGGACGAGTTTCCCTTTCTATAAAAATTATATGAAATGGATTGAATAAAAATATAATTCTCTAATATAACTAGAAATGAAATAAACATTAGTACACTATTATTTATCTCAGGTATGTTGTTGGTATATGTGATTATAAAGATTTCATAATTATAAAAAAAATGTAGATCATCATGTAACTATAAAGTAAGTGCAAAGAAAGATAACTAATTTAATTAAATAGTTAATTAAATTAGCTTGTTAATTCGCCAGATATACTGAGATCGCGTTGTTCATATATAATTTATAACTTCAATCAAACACATCAATAGTGATAATGAACGATTGCTTTAACACATATATTATGAAAAAAATCATAATTCCATTCTACTCAAAGAAAAATAACAACAAAAGGATAATAGTATCTAATATATCGTTCATCTGCTCATGATAGAAAGGTGATGATTCAACTTTATATTATGGAAAACCTCAGTTATAATAGTGCAACTTTTGCTTTCTCTTTCAAAAATTTAGAACCCCTTCTCCTATCTTGGAGAGGGGATTTATAGTCTATTGAAGCCTTAGATTTATGCTGCTCCAACATGGGGGATAACCACCCGATTCGAACCTTAAAGACAACTCCTTTTCTGTTTGAAGTGGTGACTCTGACTTGGGATGATGGGACCAGTTTCCCAATGTGGGTTTTAAAATGAGAGTGGGTGGTTTTCAAGCGATTGCAGTAAGAATAATGATAACTAAATGGCCTATTATATCATGCAAATATTTAGATAACTTAATCTAATATAAACCCGGGTATTTTGTGTGATATGCGATCTAAAAATGATATCTGTTTGACTTGTGATAATAAAGATGATTCACGAATTAAACAAAGATGATAACATGTAAAGATAATTTATTTGAATAAATAGTTAGTCAAAGAAATGTATAAACTATATCGCATATATCTAATGATTATATATGAAAATAAACACTTTCAGCTAGGCATCATACAGTAGTGCAATTAATGCATAACAGGAAGAACATATTCCATATACCATTCATGAAAACGAAATGTCATCACTAATTAAACAAAAACATAACTAATCATACAAGATAAAAGTACGATATGTGTGAGGTTCTACTCATTTGACTAATGACATAGATCAGCCTTTCTTCAAATCGAATTATTCTCCAAGTATACAATAGTGCATCAACACAGGAAAGTAGTCTGATATTTAAAAGAAACGACCATGTTCCATAATTTCATCAAGGCATTCACAAACTTATAGAAGTGCATTCTTTGCAAATGTTTTTGATAAAATTCCGGACCCTTCTCTAAATGCATGAGAAGGGTATAAATACTATTCTAACTAATGTTCAAAAATAGATTATACAAAAATTTGAGGAGGTTTCAAACAACCTTCCTCCTAACTAGCAACTAACTCTAAAAATAAAAGTGACTGGATGAACAGAGGTTATAAAGATGACTTTCTATCTTCCAGCTTCTCCTTTAGATCACATATATCAAACATTGGTTTCACTTGAGGAGGTGCCCCAAACTGCGTTCTGACCTATCCTACGAAGATAACATCTATGAGAGGTGGCAACATCCTTTGAGTTGAATGGAGTGAGCAATTGAGCGCCATGGTTTGGCTGTGAGGCTTGACAAGGTATTGCCAATATGCCTCCTAGTCAGTGTTTGATAACTTTTTGATTTCTTCCCTTTCATTTTTCACCTTTTCCTTCCAGTTTTTATCCAAGTCATTTAAATCTGGAAGCGCCTTTGGATTACCTTCTTTCATCAATTTGGTAGTGTGAAAAGTGTAATTTATTGTTTTTACTATGTTCTTTGCCACTCCTGCTGCTCTTGCCACTGCTAATTCTGCTTGTTTGATCCGCGCATCCCAATCTGTGATCAAAATGTTCTTATGTTTCTCCTCAATCTGGGGTAGATTAGATCTCCTTCCTTCTTCAGTTTCTTTCCATTCAATGAATTCAGAGATCTTTGTATTTAAATCATTAAATTCAGTTCTCTGGTAAATTGCCTTATCCATCAACTGATCACTGGTGACTAGAGGAGTGACATGCGACATTCTTTGGCAAAATAGATCTTGTTGTTTGGATAGAAGGGAATTTAGCTCTAGTGCCTCTTTGATGAATTCATCGACAGTAGGGACATCTTCATATTTTTCCATGGCTTATTGAAATTCTTAGATTTGCATGTTCTTCACATAAATCTCTGCTTCATGGCTTATATTTAATACTTCCATATTTTGTTGCAATTGAGTGATTTGTTCAGTAGCTTGCTGGTTCAGATTTTCTTTTTCAATTTGTAGTTGTTACTTGAGCTGCGCTATCTTCTCTTCCCTTTCCCTTAATAAAATATATACCTCCGTAGCTTTATCCATGGTGGCAGTAGCATACACCCCTGTAAACTGCAACAATATTGTTAAATTTTGAGTAGGATTGAAAGGGATATCCTTCCAGACTATGTCCATCAGTTCATTCCTTGCTGGGATCTTGGGTGTTTCCACCCTACTTCTTTTCCTCTGTAGTCTCACTACAACCTTGTGCATTGGGCTGTAGAACACATCTAAAGGAGGAATTTTAGTCACCTTTAGGATAATTTCCGATGTTGGCAATGCATGAATGATTTCTGTATGCTACGAAATTGTCCCTTGCTCATCCATTGGCTCAGACTCTGAAGTTTTCCGAGTTTTTGGAGGAGTGTGATATTCCATTGTTTCCTGCGCATAGGTTATCTTAGGAGTCACGTCTTATAGTTTCTTATTTAATTGGTCCCACTCCTTCTCTAAATTGTTGCTTTTGATCTCTGAACTGATATCTTTAGTTAGGTCACTTATCACTTGCTTTTCGGCTAACTTCATGCTAGATTCCACTGTATTCTCGTTGTCCTGGGATTTCCTTGTATATTGTGCTTTCTCTGTGTCCACTTGAGACTCTATGTGAGAAATTTTCCCTCGCTATTGATAGTTACACTGGGTGTAGGTTTTTCCTCGGCTCTTAACAAATGCAATGGAATTATTTCGAGCCTTTGATTTCTGAATTCCTAAAACTTTTCAAAATCTTTAGGACTCAAATTGGCCTTTGCCCAATCGAACGGTTGTTCGAATGATTTAGGAGATTGTAAAAGATCTTCTGAATCATTAGCCTCATGATTAAAGGGTTTAATCTTTACTGTGGTAGTAATATTGTGTACTATCTTGTCTGGGTCGAATTGCCTCTTTGGCAGAGTATGGAGCTTGAGGCTCTCTAGGCTTAGTGATTCCTTGGTTGCATGGTTGAAATTTGCTAATGAAAAAGAACCACACTGAATGGGAAAGGATGGCCAAAAAGTCGTCTTATTATCTTTTAGGGTCTTGGTCAAGCCTTTACCCACAATCTGGTGATCTATTTCTCTTTCTAGTAACTTATTGGAGACATACAAACGAAGTACATGCGGGTCCGCTATATTGCCAAAAACTCTGATATATGTAAACCATTCTTCAACAAAATACTTGCCTACTACGAGAAGGCTTGTAGCAGCTTCTTTGGAAAACCTTAGGGATTTCTTATTAAAAATCAATTGATGCAATGGTAAAATAACACCATGGCATATTTTATAAAAATGGGGTATATAATGGGATTCCCAAATCTATTTATGGCTGAGATGGATGGGGTAAGGGTCCTGAAAAGTCCATTTCCAACCCATGATTGGAAATTTAGTACAAAAATAGATGGAATCCATGATATAAGCATTGAAATAAAATGGAGGAAGGTTCTCTGTGGAGGAGGATCTCTTCTGACGATGCTTGGAGATGGCAGTGGCTAGGTTATCATATAGGATAGTGGCCCAATTCATTATGTGGGAATTGACACAAACATCAATTAAAGGAATCCATTCTATGGAAAACTTGGTATTATTAGGTAATCCATATAACCTACATAACATAGAAGTTGCATAGTTATAGGGGTTTGCCAAAGAAGCTACGGGATACATACCCGTTTTATTATACTTGAACTTGTTCTCTAGGATCCTAAAGCCCTGGATCATCTTGATAGGTTCTTCATTTTTCTTTGCGAAGTTGGCCAGGTATGATTTGTCATAGATGTCCTGAGGGTTAGGTATATGATACATTTGCTTTAGGTCCTCAGCTTTGAATGATCCCATTAGCTCCATCTTCGAGTTCCTGAATTGTCTGTCTTTAAAACTGAGATTTTCCACCACCCATCTAATCATATTAGTGTATGGGAGTATTTTCACTCTTGCTCCTAGTCTGTGAAGGAAGGAACATGAAGAATATTTGAATTGGACCCCCAAAGGTTTTATTGAGTTAGCTGTTTCCTTTATGACTATAATTTTAGGATACTCATCTTCAAGTTTGTTGTATATGACTTCCCATGCCGTTGCTCCTCCATTGGCGCTGCAAATTGTATCAGTGAATATAGGTGACATCTTTGATAAATTAGACCCTGTAATGCTTTGCTTCTTCTACTTTTGCATCACCTTTCGAAATGACATCTCTTTTGAAGCTTGCCTGAAATGAAAGAGAATATCAGCACACACAATGGAGGGAAATTATGGCAGAGATTTCTTTGAAATGACTTTGAATCATCGGAAGATTTTACATGAGATTTCAGTGTTAACTAACCATAACTTGAAAACATCAATTCCTCTCCTCGAGCTGCTAAACATTAATTACTTTATCAAACCACTCATTATTACATTAAAAATCAATAAATTCTTCATCTTCACACTTTATTTGCGCATCATAACTTTCAAACGTTGCCATATCGCGTTATTGGGAGTTAATGTGAAATGCGATTATGAGAATCGCAACATCGCATTTCGCAAATTCTTAAGGGGTGACACAATGGCATGCTCTATAAATTTACAATTTATGAAGTGCGATCACGTGTTATTCAAGTATTGTGATCGGAAAATCGCAGCGGGGACCTCATCGCATATCGCATTTCAGGATTCCCAATGGAATGTTAACAATTATTACATGGAAAACTACAAGATGTGATTTGCGATAAGAGCTTTAGGCATGAGTTCCTTATTGAAGGTTTTTTGAGGAAAATTTGTAGAGTTAGCATTTATTTTCAAAGGCTAAAAATTTAAAAAGGTCCCCATTTATATGTCAAATATTAACTATTACTTGTATAAATGGTGGGGGGGGGGGGGGCGGTTTGTTACATAGTACAACAATTGGCGATTCACTTGGGAGAACCAGATATCTCTGGTTGATCTTTTGAAATTTCTAAGACTTTCAAAATTAGAAGAGTTATAGGGATAATAATTGCATGAGTTACAAGCTAAACAACATTTCTCTGAAATCATAATCACTCACTCAATCTATCTATTCAACTACTTTACTCTTGTAGTGATAAAAATACAAATGTTTGCATCAGTCAATACTAAGATTTAAAGAGATATAGCAGGTGTCTTCTACAAATTAGTTTTTTGTTGTTTACTCATTTATCACAGATAGAGCCTCTGCTGCCAGCAAACATTCATAGCCTCGGCAAGGTTATCTTTTAGCCAACAATGATTCATTGTCCCATCCGAAGCAATATTCAAAATGAAATTATTTTGCTTTTTCCTCATTTGGACCTTGTTTTTCTTTTCATGTAATTTTCTTTTCAAGTTTCTTAAAAGACATTGTCTAGGCTTGGTAACCCGATAATGCCAATGCCATTCATCAGTTGTAACTAAATTGAACAAGCTAGCTCTTGATGAGACCCCTTGTCCTTTGATTGATTAGATCATTAGCTATTACTCTGTTTTGATATGCAGTTTTGGTAATATCAGTTTAATTATTCCCCTATTATCATGGTAAACAAGATTGTAATGAGACTTATTATCTTTTAAGTTTTGTATATTCTAGAATTACACTGTGAAAAAATAAGATTTTATCAGATAGGGTGAATCATTGGCCCTTTTAAAGAGTTTTGGATGATAATAATAAAGTTTTGTGATACTGATCTATAGAAGGTCCTTACTAGATTAAAGATTATTTTCTTGACTGATCACAAAACATCTATATCTTATAAAGATAAGAGCTTGTTCATAGAATACGTGTTTTTGGCAAGGTCAAGTTTTTCCAAAAGAAATAAGGTTCACTATGATATTTAAATGCTCTAATTATTTCCTTAACTTTTCCTACTTATAGAAGAAAAAAATCAAAATATTATCAGAGGCTTTCTTTTGAGAAGCCAAAAAGTAAATACTACCATAACCTTTATTTTCCTAAGAATATTAAAGAAAATATGATACAAAATTAGATGAGGTTGTCTTCTAGGAAAAGTATTTTTTCAGAATTTGCCCATTAACGGGCAAAGAATCCATATTACCTAACAAGTCTTGTAAAAGAAATGTTGATTGACCAATTTTCTTAATGATTTGGAATGGTCCAAGCCACAGTCTTTGGAACTTGGTATACTTACCTTTTTCCTCATGTGCTTTGTCCCATTTCAAAACCAGATCACCTACTTCAAAAGTTTTATGATTGGCAGAGGTTGTATCAAAAGAGGCTTTGACTAACTTCTGGTGATGGGAATGGGTAGCTTTAGCTTTTTCTCTTTCTTCTTCAAGCTTAAGGATCTAAAATTGTCTTGCTTGAAGAGAAGAGGAAGGATTTTCATTGATACATTGCACTAGGGTGAGGGATGGGATTGCTATGTTTGTAGGGGAGAACTACTTCTTTTCCATAAACTAAAGCAAGAGGAGAAGAACTAATTGAGGCCTTTTGTGTTATTCTATCTTCCCAAAGAGAAAATGTCAATGCTTTGTGTCAATTCCTATGATTTTGGTCTATAGTCCCCTTGATGATTTTGATAAGGTTTTTGTTTGTTGATTTGGCTAATCCATTACCTTATGTATAATATTTGGCCAAATATTTAAATTTGAAACCTCTTTTCAAAGCAAATTCTACCATAGTATTTCTAGAAAAATAAGATGAATTATCAAACATTAAAGTTGTGGGTAGGCCAAACTTGGTGATTATGTACTAATCAATGAAGTCTGTAATACTTTCTATATTATCTACCTTTAGTGGAATAGCCTCTACCTATTTTGTGGAATAATCAGTAGTTGTAAGGATGTACTTGTGCTCCTTGGAAGAGTTAGGAACAATCTCACCAATTATATCTAATCCCCATTGTTCAAATGGTTGTTGGATATTCACTGGCTGCAAAGGGAATGTTGGTTTCTTTTCTCTTCCAGCTGCATTTTGACAAGTTTTGTATTTTCTTGCATAGTCATGTGCATCTTTAAATAGTGTTGGCCAATAATAACTTGCATGCAGGATTTTGTGAGCTGTGGTGTTTCCTCCAAAATGACCTCCAGCTGGTCCATCATGTAACTCCTGCATAACCTTTTCAACTTCACATTTTTCTAGGCATCTTAATAATGTTGAATCATAATTTTTTCTAAATAATACATCATCAATCAATCCATACTGATTTGATTTCAACCTTAAAGAATGTTTTGTTTTGTAATTGAGATGCATAAAACCATATCCATTCTTTAAATAAAACTTCAAATCAACATACTGTGATTGTGCATCGTTGAGGCTTACCTCTAATATTTTCACTTCATTACCTTATTATTCTTCTGTTGATAAGTGGGAAGCTCCAGTTAGCATCCTGCAAAAACCTTGGCCCCTAACAACTTTAGCTAGCCGGATTTCTACATCGTACTCTTGAAGTGCAGTGACCCAATTGACTCTTTTCTCCCCCTCTTCTCTTTGAATCAACAATTGTCTTACTGTAGGGTAAGGTACTATTATTTTTGTATGGGTTTTGAGGAGAAAAGGTATGAAATGTTTCAAGGGTTTAAAGACAGCAAAAGGTTTTTTCTCAACAACTGAGTAGTTTAACTCGACACCCTGTAAATTGGAACTAAAAAAAGAGATATGCGCCTCTATGTTTTGATCATTCAACTGTGTTAAAACTGCTGCATATGATGTATCAGATGAAAAAGTATAAAACACAAAAGATTTGAGGAAGGCTGGAGTTGTTAAAGAAGGAGTATTGATGATGGCTTTTTTTATTAACTCAAATGATTCCCTTTCATATTTACCCCATTTGAAGACTGAATTCTTTATTATCATTGATTGAGGGGTAAAAAAATCTGTGAGAGATCTGGAACAAATATTTTTACAAAATTGATCCTGGCCTAGGAATGATTGCATGGTCATTTTTTTATGTGGGAGAGGAATCATTTCAATTTCTTGGATTCTATCAGGATCAATATATATTCCTTTCTTGGATACTATGAATCTGAGAAGCTTGCCTTCTGCTAAATCAAGGTATGACTTTTTGGGATTCAAAGAAATGCCATATTTCTTGCATCTTTAAAAGATATGCTTTAGGTCATTCAAATGATTGTTTCTGCTCCTAGAGTAGATTGTAATGTCATCTAGGTAAATAACAATTGCTTTATTAATCACACCTTTAAAAGAAATATCCATGGCGCATTGGAATGTAGTACCTGCATTGATGAGTCCAAAAGGCATCTTCTTATAAGCGCACATCCCCCACTTGGTCCTGAATGTTGTCCTCAATCTATCATCTGGATGTACAAGAATCTGATTGTATCCTGAAAATCCATATAGAAAAGACATTAGCTCAGAACCTGCAACTAATTGCAATATTTTCTCCATGGTAGGCAAAGGAAAGTTATCCTTTTGACAAGCTCTATTTAAGTTCCTAAAATCAATACAAATCCTAATGTCCCTATTCTTTTTCCTGACAGGAACCATATTTGATACCCATTTTGAGTGTTTCAAGGGAAAGATTATCTTTTCTTTTAGAAGTTTGTTCATCTCAGATTTGATTTGACTTTCAAGGTTTGGATGAATCTTTCTGAGCTTCTATTGAACTGGTTTCTCATTAGAGGTCATTGGTATAGTATGTTGAATTACAGAGGTATCATAGGTCTTGAGATCTAAATAATCCTAGGCAAAGACACCTTTATATGTTTTCAACAACTTAATGAATGACATCCTTTCTTCGGATGATAAACCAAGACCTAGGTTGACATTTTGAGGTTTTTCAGTTGTACCTAGTTTTACCACTTCAAATATCAAAGTAGAACTCTGAGCCTTGGAGTTGGTAATCTTCTTGAATATGTATTTCAAATCATAGAGATCTTCCATTTTGACTATAGACTTCAGAATTGGGTTTTGACCTTGTTTATTATTGATTTGCAAGTCATGTTCATGTTCATATATGATTTGTTCCTCATAAGATCCTTTTGATGTAAGGAAATTGATTATATCAACATCATTATTAAACACTCTCCAATTTGTTACATTATCAGGAATGGATGGTCTGAAAACTAACTCTATGGAAAATCTATCTGGACTAAATTCCTCTGAATATATAAGCTTAGATGCTACATTGGCAAGTAAGTCAGCACTTGCATTTTGTAATCTGGGGACTAAAGAAATGTTAAAAGCAATGAAATGAGAAGTAAGATTCTGGGCTAAATATTGATAATGTTTGAGATGCCCAGACACACAATGGATTTTGTTTCTTACCTATTTAATAACTATCTCAGAGTCTCCATATACTTGCAAATACTTGACATTAAGGCCAATGGCTTTGTACAGTCGCTGAATCAATGCTTCATATTCTGCAGTGTTGTTAGTGCATTGAAATTCAAGCCTGGAGGATAACATCGTTTTCTCTCCTTGCGGGCTAACTAAGATACATCCTGCACCTGCACCATCCTCAGACTTAGAACCATCAAAATAAAGAGTCCAGAATAGTGAATTATCTACAATTTTATCAACTTCATCTACACACTTGGAAGCATCTATTTGTGATTTTTTTTTTATCTGAGATACTACAACATTATCTGGAAAGAGAGATATTTGAGCATTAAAGGATACCAAGAATGATTTAGCCGAGTAATTTCCAATGATGTTATTGGTGAAAGCTACAGGTTCATTGCTTCCCTCGAGATCAATGACTGTGTACTTCATGAGTTTCTCATGGTTTACTCTAATTTGGTTAGGTTTACCATTGTCTAGCAACCACATGTGAGACTAATCAGTGGCAAAGTATTTGTGTAACTTTTCAGACCAATCCATACATAGAATTAAACCATAAAATTTAGGCATATTGGCCACTATAATATCGATTATCTTTGAGACTTTTGGATTAGAGGAAGTCCTGATTGAAACTGATGCTATTTCTCCAAGTACCTCTACTTTTGTTTTGTCCAGTTGAACTATGTGTACAACAAATTTCTGAGGTGTAATATTCAATTTGGTGCACACAGTTCTTGGCATGATGTTTGAAGAGGCTCTTGAATCAACAAGGCAATTATGGATGTTTCTGTTGAAAATCTCATAAGTAAGCAGAAATGGAGGTGTATGAGAAATAGACCTATCACCTATTAGAACTAGATCTGTAGGATTTACTTTGTTTGAAGATGAAGGATGTTTTCCCATGTCATAAGCATCTTGAGTGACTAAAATGGATGGTAAAGGAGCTATAGGAACTACTTTTAACTCTCTAAGTAAGATTACATGTTGTTGTTTGAGTTTAGTAATTTCATGTAATGAAATATTTACTCTCATCTTTTTCATATCTTCGACTATGTTATATTCTAATGTATCTGAGATTACTAACATTTTGGAAGTAGTTGGACGATCTAGTGGAATGGAATTAGTTTGAGTAGTCTTAGATTTCTTACCTACTGTCTTCTCCTTTACTTCTATTTCTGAATTGTTGTAGATGTATCAGGAGAGTTTTTACTTCTTGTAGTGACTGGCATAACTTGTGATTCCTCTTCAATTGGAAGAATGAAATCCCACATTCCATTTAACTCAACTTCTTCTTCAATTTCGGCTTCTTCTTCAGTTGGTGAGTCTTCTTCCAGTTCTTGATTGGATTCAGCATTTGAAATAGTATTTGGTGGCTAAGATGTGGAAGAAGGATTCCTTTTAAATGAGCGAAAAGGTTTCTTGGGAGAAGATGATTCTACAACTTGTTTCTTGATTTTGACCATTTCATTTGACATGGTCTTTAACACTTTCTGAAGGCCTTCAAGGTCAAAAGGGTCCTTTGGAGCTTTCTTTTTTGAATCATCCTTGAATGTTACTTTCTTTGATTTCCTTTCATCTGTCTGTGACCTCTTTTCTAAGGCAATAATTCTTCTTTCTACAAAAAAAGCTTCTTTCATGTTTTCTACGAGGGTAGCCTTATTGGCTCTATCTACAAAAACTGCGATATTAGAAGGAAGGAAGGATATGTACCACACTATTTGTACATTTACTGCAGGTTTAGAGGTAGCTTGGATTTTGTTTAACAACTTGTTAAATTTGGAGTTGAAGTCTTTGATCCTTTCATCTGAATTTTCTTTTAGGTTGAAAAGATCATTGATTAAGGATGTTATAGTTCTGTCATCACCAAATTTTTCATGAAATATTTCTTGAAAAGTATCCCATTTTCTTATTGAGCCTGCTAGAAGGGAAAAATACCAAGATCCTGCAGATCCCTGGAAAGTATAAGGAAACAGTCTAATCACAACATCCTCATGTGCAACTCCATTAAGATTCATGGCTAGCATAAAGTTATTTAGATGTTCTTCAGCATGAAGACCATCATCAAGATTATACTTAGGTAACCATTTTTCTAGGTTTTCTTGGAGAGAATTTGGATTAGCAACCAGTACAACACTAGGATTTGTCTAAGGTTGAGAGGGTTGATTGGCCATAAATTGAGTTGGAGACTGGGAAAATGGGAAGGCCAATCCAGAAGTAGGTATGGATGGTGAAGAACTTACTACTGGATTAGTACTACTAGTAGCAGTACTAGTTAAAGAAGTGGATTGTTGAGAGGAAGTGGATTGAGTAGAAGTAAATGGAGGCAAAGGTGAGGTGATTTTGATGGTATCCGATTTAGATCTTGATGTGGTAGCTTTCTTACATCGCGAATGAATGGGAAACTCAAAAGGAGTTACTCCGAGCCTTTCACTTTGTAATTGAGTTAATACACCAGTTTCTCATAATAAGGAAGTGACACTTTCTTCAGAGGCTTCCGGTCTCTTAGGTTTCTCGGAAGAAATGGATATCTGTTCCAATTTTTGTAATAAGGAGTGAACTTCGGGAGACTCGGGAGTGAATATGAAGAAGGTGGTTGTCTTAATACTTCAAGAGATGAGGGAGACGTTTCTACTATTTCAGATTTATGATCCAGAGATTTGAACAAGATCTAGAAGAAGTAGAAGTTGTGGAGGGGTTTTGACTCTTATGAATGTTTTTCAATTGATCTTTAGATTTATATGCCATTCATAGTTGGATGGCCCTCCTTCTAGTGCCAAAATGTTGAAGCCTTAGATTTCTGCTGCTCCAACATGGGGGATAACCACCTCGTCCAGACCTTAAATACAACTCCTTTTCTGTTTGAAGTGGTGGCTCCGACTGGGGATGATGGGACCAGTTTTCGAATGTGGGTTTTAAAATAAGAGTGGGTTGTTTTCAAGTGATTGCAATAAGAATAATGATAACTAAATGGCCTATTCTATCATGAAAATCTCTAGCTAACTTAATCTAATATAAACATGGGTATTCTGTGTGATATGCAATCTAAAAAAGATATCTGTTTGACATGTGATAATAAAGATCATTCACACATTAAACAGAGATGATAACATGTAAAGATAATTTATTTGAATAAATAGTTAGTAAAAGAAATGTATAAACTATATCACATATATCTGATGATTATATATGAAAATAAACACTTACAGCTAGGCATCATACAGTAGTGCAATTAACACATAACAAGAAGAACATATTCCATATACAGTTCATGAAAATGAAATGTTATAATTAATTAAAAAAAATATAGAACTAATCATACAAGATAAAAGTACCATATGTGTGAGGTTTCGCTCATTTGACTAATGACATATATCAACTCCTTTCTTCAAATCAAATTATTCTCCAAGTATAAAATAGTGCATCAACAAAGGAAAGTAGTCTGATATTTAAAAGAAACGCCCATGTTCCATAATTTCATCAAGGCATTCACAAACTTACATAAGTGCATCCTTGCAAATGTTTTTGATAAAATTCTAGACCCTTCTCTAAATGCATGGGAAGGGTATAAATACTATTCTAACTAATGTTCAAAAATAGATTATACAAAATTTTGAGGAGGTTTCAAACAACCTTCCTCCTAACTAGCAACTAACTCTAAAAACAAAAGTGATTAGATGAGTAGAGGTTATAAAGATGACTTGCTGTCTGCCAACTTCTCCTTTAGATCGCATATATCAGACATCAGTTTCACTTGAGGAGGTGCCCCAAAGTTCATTCTAACTTATCCTGTGAAGATAACATCTGTGAGAGGTGGAAACATCCTTTGAGTTGAATGGAGTGAGCAATTGAGCATCATGATTTAGCTGTGAGGCTTGACAAGGTATTTCCAATATGCCTCCCAGTCAGTCTTTGATAACTTTGTGATTGCTTCCCTTTGGGTTTTCACCTTTGCCTTCTAGTTTTGATCCAAGTCATTTAAATCTGGCAGCGCCTTTGGATTACCTTCTTTCATCAAGTTGGTAGTGTGCAAAGTGTAATTTACTACTTTTACTATGTTCTTTTCCACTCCTACTGCTCTTGCCACTGCTAATTCTACCTATTTTATCTGCACATCCCAATCTGTGAACAAAATGTCCTTATGTGTCTCCTCAATCTCAGGTAGATTAGCTCTACTTCCTTCTTAAGTTTCTTGCCATTCAATGAATTCAGAGATATTTGTATTTAAATCATTAAATTCAATTCTCTGGTCAATCACCTTATCCATCAACTGATCACTAGTGACCAGATAAGGAGTGACATGCGACATTCTTTGGCAAAATAGATCTTGTTGTTTGGATAGAAGGGAATTTAGCTCTAGTGCCTCTTTGATGAATTCATCGAAAATAGGGACATCTTCAACTTGCTGGTTCACATTTGTTTTTTCAATTTGGAGCTGTTGCTCAAGCTGTGCTATCTTCTCTTCCCTTTCCCTTGAAAAAATAGATACCTTCGTAGCTTTATCCATGGTGGCAGTAGCATACGCCCCTATAAAGTGCGACAATCTTGTTAAATTTTGAGCAATATTGGAAGGGATATCCTTCTAGACTATGTCCATCAGCTCATTCCCTACTGGAATCTTGGGTGTTTCCACCTTCATTCTTTTCCTCTGTCTTCTCTCTACATCCTTGTGCAGTGAGTTGTAGAAAACATCTAAAGGAGGAATTTCAGTCACCTTTAGGATAAAATCTGATGTTGGCAATGCATCAATGATTTCTGTATGCTGCAAACTTGTCCCTTGCTCATCCATCGGCTCAGACTCTGAAGTTTTCCGAGTTTGCATAGGAGTGTGATATTTCATTGTTTCCTGGGCATCTGTTGTCTTCGAAGTTTCTTGTAGTTTCTTATTGAATTGGACCCACTCCTCTAAATTGCTTCTTTTGATCTCGGAACTGGTATCTTTAGTTAGGTCACTTATGACCTGCTTTTCAGCTAACCTCCTGCTGGATTCTGCTGTATTCTCGGTGTCCTGGGCTTTCCCTGTATCATGTGCTTTCCCTGTGTCCACTTGAGACTCTATGTGAGAATTTCACCCCTCGCTGTTGATAGTTACACAGGGTGTAGGTTTGTCCTTAGCTCTTAACAAATGCAATGGAATTATTTCGAGCCTTTGATTTTTGAATTCCTAAAACTTTTCAAAATATTTAGGACTAAAATTGGCCTTCGCCCAATTGAATGCTTGTTCGAATGATTCAAGAGATTGTAAAAGATCTTCAGAATCATTAGCCTCATGATTAAAGGATTTAATCTTTACTGCGGTATTAATATTGTGTGCTATCTTGTCTGGGTCGAATTGCCTCTTTGGCAGAGTATAGATCCTGAGGCTCTCTAGGTTTAGTGATTCCTTGGTTTCATGGTTGAAATTTTCCAACGAAAAAGAACCACACCGAATGGGAAAGGATGGCCACAAAGACTTCTTGTTATCTTTTAAGGTCTTGGTCAAGCCTTTACCCACAGTCTGGTGAGTTATTTCTCTTGCTAGTAGCTTATCAGAGACATACAAAGGGAGTACATGCGAGTCTGTTGTACTGCCAAAAACTATGATATATGTAAACCATTCTTCAACAAAATAATTTCCTACTACGAGAAATTCTGTAGCGGCTTATTTGGAAAACCTTGGCGCTTTCTTATTAAAAATCAATTGATGCAATGGTAAAATAACACCATGGCATATTTTATAAAAATGGGGTACATAATGGGATTCCCAAATCTGTTTATGGCTGAGATGGTTGGGGTAGGGGTCTTGCAAAGTCCATTTCCAACCCATGATTGGAAATTTAGTATAAAAACCGATGTCCTTCATGATATGAGAACTGAAATAAAATGGAGGAAGGTTCTCTATGGAGGAGGATCTCTTCTGACGATATTGGGAGATGGCAGTGGCTAGGTTATCAGTTAGGATAGTGGCCTAATTCATTATGTGGGAATTGGTACAAGCATCAAGTAAAGGAATCCATTCTATGGAAAAATTGGTATTATTAGGTAACCCATATAACCTACATAACATAGAAGCTGCATAGTTATAGGGGTTTGCCAAAGAAGCTACAGGATATAGACCCGTTTTATCATACTTGAACTTGTTCTCTAGAATCCTCTAGCCCTGGATCATCTTAAAAGGTTCTTCGTTTTTCTTTGCGAAGTTGGCCAGGTATGATTTGTCATATATGTCCCTAGGGCCAAGTATATGATACATTTTCTTCAGGTCCTTAGATTTGAATGACCCCATTAGCTCCACCTTCGAGTCCCTGAATTTCCTATCTTCAATATTGAGATTTTCCACCACCCATCTAATCATATCAGTGTATGGGAGTATTTTTCTCTTGCTCTTATTCTGTGAAGGAAGGAACATGCAACATCTTTGAATTGGACCCCCGAAGGTTTTATTGAGTCAGCCGTTTCCGTTATGACAATAATTTTAGGACGCTCATCTTGAAGTTTGTTGTATATGATTTCCCATGTCGTCGCTCCTCCATCGGTGCTACAAACTATATCAGCGAATATAGGCGAAATCTCTGATAACTCAGACTCTGTAATGCTCTACTTCTTCTGCTTTTTCATCACCTTTCAAATGACATCTCTTTCAAGGCTTGCTTGGAACGAAAGAGATATATGAGCACACACAATGGAGGGAAATTATGGTAGAGAGTTCTTTGAAATGACTTTGAATCGTGGGAAAATTTTACATGAGATTTCAGTGTTAACTAACCATAACTTGAAAACATAAATTCCTCTCCTCGAGCTGCTAAACATTAATTACTCTGTCAAAACACTCATTATTACATTAAAAATCAATAACTTCTTCACGCTTCACGCTTTATTTGCGCATTACAACTTTCAAACGTTTCCATATAACATTGTTCTCAGTTACTGCGAAATGTGATTGCGAGAATCGCAACATCACATTTCGAAAATTCTTAAACGGTGACACAATGGCATGTTCTATCAATTTGTGATTTGCGAAGTGCGATCACGTGTTATTCAAGTGTTGTGATCGGAAAATCACAGCGTGGACCTCATCGCATATCGCATTTCGGGATTCCCAATGGAATGTTAACAATTGTTACATGGAAAACTGTGAGATGCGATTTGCGATAAGAGCTTTAGGCATGAGTTCCTTTTTGAAGGTTTTTTGAGGCAAATTTGTAGAGTTAGAGTTTATTTTCAAAGGCTAAAAATTTAAAAGGGTCCCCATTTATATGTCAATTATTATCTATTACTCGTATAAATGGGGGGGTTGTTAAATGGTACAACATAGTCTCACAATAAAAGATAAAGATAGAAACTACAATAACAACTTCAAGCGGTCTAAACTAACATGACCTAAAAGGAACATATTCAGAATAAGTTATAACAAATTATCTATGCTTGGGAGGAAGATTGTTCTCCGATTCACTATTGCAGCTCATAGATATCAATCATATTCTTCAATTTAGGTGGAGACTTGGGCTATATCCGCATTTGGCTTGTGAAGATCACATCTCTTAATTCTTGCAACATTTGTGTGATAGTGTTTGATAAGCATTAGAGCATAAGTTGCTGACTATGTGGTTTCACTAAAAAATTCCAATGACTCTCCAAATCAATTTTGGTCAGCTGATTGATAATATCGGCATGTTTCTTGAAGGATTCTTGCCACATTTTACTCAGAACTTTGATATCAAGTAACACTCACCCGGGACAAATTGATATGAGATTATCTTGGAACAAATTATCACTGATTGCTTCAATGATATTACTTGAAATATCATGTGCAAGATAATTTGTTGCTTCTACCTACTTAATGCGAATTTCCCATTCTCTAAAAACAATCTCTTTATGGGATTCTTCAATTTTGGGAATATTGGTTAATCTTCCATCTGCACTTACATGCCATGTCAAGAAACCAACAATTTTCTCCTTTATATCTCCAAAGTAATTTTTAATATAAGATAGTTGGTCTACCAGGGAGCTAGTTACCATGTACTACTGATCATGAATAATTGCCAACTTCTGGCAAAAGAAAATCTATTGTTGGGAAAGAAGAGTATCCAACTCTTTAGCCTCCTTCTTAGATTCAGTCAATTCTTGATTGAAACTCAGATGTTAAATCCTTCTTCGCAAATCTTGAATTTGTGAATCTTTGGCCTGCATATAAACATCATACTAGGTTCTGAGAGACATGGTAAATTTTAGGGGTGAATTTTAGCCCAAGGGTGAAATTTAAGGGGTTTTTCATTTTAGAGGGGCAAATTTTTTATAAAACACTCATTTCATATATTTAGCCCAACTTTTATTTAAAAAATAATTATTTTTTTCATTTTAGCCCAAAAAAAAGGGGCGGATAAACTATGAAAAGACTCATTTGACCCGATTTTCCTGGTTTGAGAGGTTTTTTTTTTTTTTTTTTTTTTCAGAGAGAAATCATCATATGGCCGAAGCCCGCATATTTTTACAATCAATATGGCCGAAGCCAGCAGAATTTTTTACGGCCGAAGCCAGCAGAATTTTTTTTACGGCATAGCCGTTACAAATATCGCCGTAGCGAGGGGGACCTCAATGAACGCCTGGTTTGAGAGGTTATATTCCATTACCATTGCCCAATTTTCTGCTTTGCAATGTTAAATTAGTTTGCAATCGCCCATTTTCTAGTTTGGGAGGTGGTTTGGGAGGTTGTATTTGGTCCCAATAAATAAAAATATAAATAAAGTAGAGGTATGGTAAATAAATAAAACCTCTTTTTATATTTAGTCCATAACCCTCTTTCTATTTAAGAAGGCTGAAAAAAGTTTTATTTAATTGAATCCTATGTGCCAAATACCATATTTATAAAAGAGGTATGTTAAATTAATAAAAATATAAATAAACGAGAGGTATGGTAAATAAATAAAACATTTTTTTATATTTACTCCATAAGTCACCATATATTTATGAACACGCAAGGGTGTAAATAAATAAAAATATAAATAAAGTGGAGGTATGGTAAATAAATAAAAATATAAATAAACTAGAGGTATGGTAAATAAATAAAACCTCTTTTTATATTTAGTCCATAACCCTCTTTCTATTTAAGAAGGCTAAAAAAAGAGGTATGGTAAATTAATAAAAATATAAATAAACGAGAGATATGGTAAATAAATAAAACATTTTTTTATATTTACTCCATAAGTCACCTTATATTTACGAACACTCAAAAAATGCGTTATATTTAGGTGAAGCCTATGGACCAAATACTATGGGCCAAATACCATGGGCTAAATTATTAATAATACTATGCAAAAAAAACATTATTAACCCTAATATTAGTATTAATAAAAATAAAGACGGCACATGGTATTGACGCATGGCATTCACGTGGAATGTAGCCTATTTAAAGGGGGGAATTAAACCAGCATAGATCCATCTTTACCTTGATCTACTAAGGGCCGAGAGGGATCAAATATCGTGATATGCAAACTAGCATAGAGTGAAAAAATATTTGATCCCTCTCAGGGCTTGGTAGATCAAGAGTAAAAATGGATCTTGTAATTTAATGTCACTTAAACATTTTAACTTGGTTAAAATAAAAAAATAAAATAAAAATCAATTATTAATTTTATTGATTTTTATAAATTACTAATAGTAGTTTTTAAGCTCCAGGTTTATGATAACCCGTGGTATTGACCCATGGTAATACCATGGTATTCATGTGAGCAAATTAGCATAGAGTGAAAAAATATTTGATCCCTCTCGAGGCTTGGTAGATCAAGAGTAAAAATGGATATTGTAATTTAATGTCACTTAAACATTTTAACTTGGTTAAAATAAAAATCAATTATTAATTGTATTGATTTTTATAGATTACTAATAGTAGTTTTTAATCTCCAAGTTTATGATAACCCATGGTATTGACCAATGGTAATACCATGGTATTCATGTGAGCATAGACTATTTAAAGGGGAAATTTTATCAGCTTAGATCTATCGTAATTCTGGGGCTGAGAGGGATAAATAGATTTCATCCCTCTAAGAGTGGTAGATGTGGAGTTAAGATGGATATAGTTTGGTTTTTATGATAATGAAGATATTAAATAGAATTAAGAAATTATATTGTAAAAAACATCTTAAGGTGAATGGTTAAAGCTACATTTAGTCACTTCACAAAATTTAGTAAAAAATACCGATATCTCCATTAATATTGGTTTGTCTGATTTAACAAAAATAATAATTCAAAACAGTTAGATCTTATCACTCTTTCGGCATCACCATCACAGAAGAGAGATAGTCGCTGCCCAGATTTCCACCATTTTTCAAATGTTCTCAATATGATATCTTAATGAAAAAGTTAACGTATTGATGTTGGATTAGTTGTTTGAAGCAACCTTTCATCTTCTCTATTATTCTTAGTTTGTTGTAATGATTTGTGGGGGTTGGGCCACTGCACCATATTGTCCTAAAAGGCGGAGATTGTGCACCGAAAAGGAAATTAATCCACATGTTACAACCCTTTTAAAAAATGCAAGACATATGAATATAGTGAATTACGCTAATAAGCAATTTAGATTGGGAGAGACGTAATTAAATTTTATTATTTAATTGAAGATTTCCAATTAAAATAATAATAAATCTACATTTATACATTTATATATTGATTAGAAGGCTTCTGACAACGGTCACTTCTTTCCATTAGATCCCCTTCAGGCCTTTGGGATACCTACTACTTTCTTATATTATATAGTTGGGGCTTGCTAATTGTTGGTGTGTTAGGGTAAATAAACTTGATGTGTTTTTTGTGTTTTTTTTTATCTCGCAATTAGAGTCTATGGAATAAGAAAGAAATTTGATAGCTTGATAAAAGTGGCAGAGGAAATATTAATCTCTCCTACCTTGACAGAAATGGTGGTCAAGATCAACACCTACAAGAACTTTGTTGTGGAATATTATCAAAACTAATAGAATGATATGAAAGAGTGTACAATAAGAACCTTGACAAACACGGCCACTGAAACTTGCAACATTGTTTGTAGGAAGAGAAAACCATGTTTCTTTTTTCCAAACATGTATGTTAGTATATTACAGTTTAATGAATATGTTTTCCTATTATCATATATGGTTTCATACTTTAACAAAACATTCACCAAGACTTCACAATGTTTTATTATTCAGTGAAAGATTTGCCAAGATCTTACAAGATTTTATAATTCAGTGAAATATTTGCCATGATTTTACAAGATAATATAATCTGGTGAGAGATTCACCAAAAAAATTATATATACATATTATATTATTGATAAAATTGCCTCACATTATTCTTATGTATCATGGGGATTCACCCATTTATTATACATATAAATTTAGGGTGGTTCTTAAAATTTTCCCTGCTGAGAGAGTCGAAACTGTGTTGAAGATCTGTCACCTGCACTTCCAAATGTTCTATTATCTTTTTCTTTTCAGTCTCAATGCTCTGTTCTAAGATATAAATTTTTTCTTCTTTCTCCTTAAGTAAATGTTGCACCTCTGTGGCTTTGTCAATAATGTATGAAGCATAGGCACTTTTAAATTTGGTAAGCCTACCCAATTCCTTTGTAGGAGGTGCAAAAGAGTGTTATGAAACCAGCTCAAGAAAAGATAGAAAAGATAGATCAATGCCTTAGAATTCAGCCTCTTCGAGGGGGCAACCTCCTTTAAATTACATAAATGAACAATTATTAGATGATTCAAATGAAAAAAACTCCTTTCTATGTATAGGAGTCTCAGGAGTCACAATATAATCCAGCCGACCTAACAATAATAATATAAAGCCACAAAAATAACAATAGAGGGATTCTATGGGGCACAGAAATAACAATATGGGGGTAATAGGGGCACAACAATATAAATAAGGGGTATAACTACAATAGTAATTGGGTAATCACTAGTATTATAGGGACCCAACATGCCCCTCTCCTTCAAAAAAGTGTTTTCCTCAACGCTTGAGTAGTTCTGGATACTTCTGCATAAAATTCTCATCCTCCCATGTGGAATCTTCAGTGGATAAGTTCTTCCACTTGATAAGATACTCTGAAATTGATCGATTTCGTAGCTGTCGAGTTCTTGTTTCTGTGACTGCTTCCGGTTCCAATATAATTTTTCCTTCCTCATCAAGTTCTGGCAATATTGTTTGAATTGGGAGCTTGTCGCCTATAACCTTCTTTAAACATGAAACATGGAAAACTGGGTGCAATCGAGAAGCTGCAGGAAGCTCCAATTTGTATGCCATAGTACCAATCTTTTGCAACACCTTGTACGGACCATAATACTTTGGTGATAATTTATTATCCTTCTTAGCTTGCTTTAGGGACATTTGCTTATATGGTTGTAGCCGTAGGAATACCCAATCACCTACATCAAAACTTCTTTCACTGCGATGTTGATCTGCCTGTTGTTTCATTCTATTTTGTGCCAACACGAGGTTATCCTTTAAGAGTTGGAGGACTTGTTGTTGATGTTCGATGTGATGTTCCACTGCCTGAACCTTAGAATTTTCTCTTAAATATGATGTGATGGATGGTGGTTGATACCCATAAAGTGCCATAAATGGGGTCATTTTTGTTGCTGTATGGAAGGAAGTGTTATACCACCATTCAGCCAGAGGCAACCATTTGACCCATTGTGTCTGTTTATCAGATACAAAGCAACGAAGATATCCTTCCAAACATTTGTTTACTATCTCAGTTTGCCCATCAGATTGAGGATGATAAGATGAGCTATGAGCTAACTGAGTACCAAGACAAGAAAATAATTCTGTCCAAAAATTTCCAGTGAAAATGGGATCTCTGTCACTTACAATAATCTTTGGGTTTCCATGTAGCTTTTGAACTGTTTCCATAAATGCAGTAGAAACTGTACTGGCTTTAAATGGATGTGATAATGCACAAAAGTGTGCATACTTGGTAAGTCTGTCAACTACCACCATGATGACACTCTTTCCCTCAGACTTGGGTAAACCTGTGATAAAATCCATTGAAACCTCCTCCCAACGTTGGCTTGGAATGGATAAAGGTTGTAATAGACCTAGTGTCTTAATTGTTTCAACTTTATTTTGTTGGCAAACCAAACATTCCGCCACAAACTTTTGAATATCTGATTTAAGGCCATCCCAAAAAAATTCCTTCTTAACCCTGTGGTAAGTTTTTAAAAATCCTGAGTGCCCTCCTAAGGGAGAAGTGTGCAATTCCATAAGAATCTTTTGTTTTAGCTGGGAATTCTTACAGAGGTATAAGCGATCTTTGTACCATAACGAATCATTTTGCCAGCTAAATGTATCAGAAGTACTGGAATCTTGTTGTAGCTTTCGAATAAGTGCCCACACTTCTTCGTCATTCTTCCATTCCTCCCTTGCTTCGTTTATCCAATCTGGTTGGATAATAGAAATGGCACACAACAATGCTTCCACATCCTCATCCTTTCTTGAGAGTGCATCTGCCACCACATTTTGCTTCCCTTTTTTGTAGATGATTTCAAAGTCATAACCCAACATCTTTGTGACCCACTTTTGTTGCTCTTCAGAGGATAATCTTTGTTCTAAAAAGTATTTAAGGCTATCATGATCCGTTTTTACCTTGAAGTGTCTTCCCATTAGGTAGGGTCGCCATTTCTTAAGTGCATGGAGTATTGCCAACATTTCCTTCTCATAAATAGCTTTGCTTAAAAACTTTCCCTTGATTGGACGACTTTCAAAAGCAATGGGTCTTTCATCTTGCATTAGAACAGCACCAATTCCATTTCCTGAAGCATCACATTCCACAATAAAGGTTTTTGTGAAGTCCGGTGTAGCTAAGACCGGTGCTTGGCACATTGCCTCTTTAAGATGTTCAAAGGCCTTTGTTGCTTCCGGAGTCCATGAAAATGAATCTTTCTTCAATAATGTTGTTAGAGGTGCTGCTATTCTCCCATAATTCTTAACAAACTTGCGATAATACCCTGTCAACCCAAGAAATCCTCGCAGATGCTTTATGGATGTGGGATTTTCCATTCCTTAATGGCTTTAATTTTGCTAGGGTCTACCTTAACTCCTTCATGAGATACAATATGACCCAAATATTCCACCTCCTGGACTCCAAAGAAACATTTGGATCTTTTTGCATATAATTGTTTCTCCTCCAATAGTTGTAGCACCCTGTCAACATGTTCAACATGATCCTTCCAAGACTTGCTGTAGATTAGTATATCATCAAAAAATACTAACACAAATTTTCTAAGGAATGGTTTGAAAATTGAATTCATCAAACCTTGAAATGTTGAAGGTGCATTGGTAAGGCCAAAAGGCATGACCAAAAATTCATAATGACCCTCATGAGTTCTAAATGCCGTTTTCGGAATGTCTTCAATCTTCATTCTGATTTGATGATATCCTGAACGAAGATCCAACTTGGTGAAGTAAATTGATCCATGCAATTCATCCAGTAATTCATCAATGACAGGAATGGGGAACTTATCTTTAATAGTGAGCTTGTTGAGCTCCCTATAATTCGGACACATGCGCCATGATCCATCCTTCTTGTGCACCAATACTACTGGAGCTGAGAAAGAACTTTGACTCGGTTGAATTATACCAGCCTCTAGCATTTCTGCAACCATACGTTCAATTTCACTTTTTTGGACATAGGGATATCTGTACGGCCTGATGTTTGGAGGAACACTTCCTGGAATCAGATGAATAGCATGATCATGATCACGCATAGGTGGGAGACCTTTGGGAGTCTCAAATACCTTGGAATGATTGTCCAGGACTTTTTGGAGATCTGGAGAAATAGATGATTCCAATGTGGAAACATCTAGCGAACATAATTGTGCAATTACACCTCTTTGCTCCTTTTTTAGAAGCTTTGTCATGCCATTAGAGCTGATTATCTTTCCTGGTTTCCCTGCAATACCCCTTAATTCAACTTCCTTTCCTTCCGTAGAAAATTTGATGAAAAGTTCTTGAAAATTAAAAGCTATTGTACCCAAGGATTGTAGCCATTGGACTCCTAGTACAACATCAGCACCTCCCATTGGAATGGAAAGCATTGGGCTAGTCAATACATATTCTCCCATGGATAGCTTGATATTATGGCACTTTCCAGAGCAATTTATTGTTCCTCCATTTGCAATCATCACTTGACACTCTGGTGCTGGATATAGGAAGCAATTCAATTCTTTTGCTACCCTACAATGAATAAAATTGTGGGTGCTTCCTGAATCAATCAACACTATTACCTTTTTCTTCTTGATTTGTCCTTCTATCTTGATGGTTTGAGGAGTGGTAATTCCCGCCAATGCATTACAAGATATGGTCGGATTTATTTTTCTTCATCTAGGCTTTGTTCCTGGAGTATATCCTCTTCTTTTGAACTTTCTTGCTCCTTTTCTTCTTCCTCTTCACAATCTATGTAGAATAATTTCTTCTCAGCACACTTATGACCTTTTGTGTATTTGCTATCACAACTGTAACAAAGCCCTTTTTCTCTTTTTTATTCCAATTTTTGTGGTGTCAACCTTGTAGGTTGTGGAAGACTAGGGGCAATGACACTTCCGTCTTTATAGTTGTGAGTGGTATGCTTCCTAGTTGCCAAAATTTTGCTTTCCATTTTTCTTGCTAACCTGAATGCCTTCTCTAATGAATCAGGTTCCCAAAGGCGAACATAATGTTGGATATTGTCCTTTAAAGACCCTATGAACACATCAATCCTATGCTCCTCTGGAATATCTGTTGGAGAGGTAAATCCCCTCTACGGATAGAGGCGATCCCTACTAGCCCAGAATGGGTCTAGCAACAATCAGTCAATGCTACTATGCAAGTTCCTAATTGCAATTAAAAGATAGGCAATGAACACCTACTTGGATTCCAACGCTATTGTTTGATGAAGAGATGTCATTCTCACTCCTTCGCTTTGGTCGATCACGATCTTCCACGATCCCCGTAGATAGATACCTGCACACACGAAGAGAAACACAAACACAAACGTGAAATCTAATAAATGCAATTATACATCAGTCAGAAAGGATGTAATTCACATTAACCATTACAAAGACAAATGAGAATGGAACCATAACAATAGTCATCTATTATTAATCAATAACAGAGAAAGGTACAACCAAAGTTCTGACGTTGAGTCCTTCTCAAGAGGGTCTAGCCAGCAAGTCTCTTAAGCATTCACCCTTGGAGGTAGGTCTCCCAAAAAAAAAACTCTCTCTCACACAAGCAATACTCACAACCTTCCTTAAGCTTCCTCTAGCAAATCCACACTTGTCACACCAACTACCTACTAGCAGCAGCACTCTGAGCACTATGAATTCCACACTATCCAAACTAACTGCTCATGGCAATGGTAGAGGTTTAAATAGGAGAAGGAGTCTCCATGAATGGTGGGAGGATGAGATTATCTCCAAGGAAGGTGGCTCAAATGACGAACAGACATGCCATAGAAGGTAGGGCGACATTCACAAGGCCAACAACCAGGTCTGGAGTCATCTGGAAGGCTGGCTGTTAGAACAAACTCACCCAAACAGGATCAGCGCGGGTGCATAACTGGACTGGAGCGCTGACGTCGCATCTTAATAACGGAGAAGGTTGTGTCAGCACGGCTTAATACAATCATAGGATGCGCTGGCTTATGAAATTCGACCAGCACGAAAAACCCGTGTGCTTCCGCGCTGGCAGCGCATCAGTTACACTATCAGCTGTCAGTCAGCGCGGTTATTTTAATAACAGTCGCGCTGATGAAATAAACTTTGGCAAAGTGGGTCATTTGGCCAGTTTAGAGAGCATGAGCATGATTAATTTGAATTCATGACACAGTAGGGAGACTGACAGGGAGACAGTGACAAATTACTGTGTAACAGATGCCCCCTAAAGCATGAAGCCCGAGAGAGTGGGAGGGGTGAAATGCTTTACAAAACTGCTGAACTGGAACACCACCAGGAAGAACCTGCACGTATGTACAACTGATATCTCAATTACATGTAGTCTAGGCATGGGCGCAGCCATCCAAAAGACATACGAAGAAGGTATGTGGTGTGGATGCAGCCACCCAGCTGAAGAGACCATGATGATGAGAAGGTATGGTCGCAACCATCCCAAAGACTCAGGTATGGGCGCAGCCATCCATCAATGAGTCATGTAATAACAATCCAAAAAATCGCAGCCTGGTTCGCAACAGACAAAAACCAGGGTTTTGCGCTCCATCCCAACCCGAACAAAGTACAAGTCCAAGCATGTGAATACATGAGCTGAAGTCGAACATGCATGAACAATGTCTGATTACCAGCCAATAATGCAAACTGTTAACAGATGCGAGAGGTACCACCAATAATGACAATGGTCCTCAAGGTACTTATAGGTACAATCCGCGGCGTGTGAATCAATGAGCTGGTGTCGAACACCCGCAGAATCATCCGATCGGAGGCCAATGATGAAAACCTCACGTCGAACACGAAGAACCTGCCATTGAGGCATGCAGGCTCTAAGGCACCTGAAGGGAGTCTCTAGGTCACTTTCCTGGATAATGAGCTGAAGTCGACAGGAAGTAACCTTGATCGAAGGTGGGCCATGATGTTTCCCACATCATCGACACGAGACAGAGAAGGATAAAATATTTTGTGCGAGACATCAGAGGGAGGTGGTAAGTTTGCAGAGGTCAACTTCTCCTGAACATATCGGCGACACGACAGTGGACTTGGCAGTATTTGACATCAAATGAGCAGAGGTCATGGTGACAAGGCAATGAGCAGATGAGAGGCCAAATAGGATAACCCAAACCCACGTAGGCTAGTGTAAAACAAGATGAGAAATCCCCACCCAGACACGAATGCAGACTAGTGCCATGTTCAAGAGCGACATACTGCCGACACGACCATTATTACAGTTCCAATTTCCCCACCATTGCTGGCGAGTACCCCAGTTATTTTTAACAAGCTTGATGGGGATAACATATGCTTGTGAGCGTCATTTCGACGATGTTCGATGTCATTAAGTTTTAACGAGTCTGACAAAGGAAGAACTCGGTGTCTTTTCTTGTTTAGAGAGTCTGAAAAGACAGCGGAAAAGAAAACTCCAGGGGGGTCCTTTTTCGTAAAGTTGTGTCTCTCGAGCCTGAAAAAGTATAAAACAATGCTCGAAAGAACCGCCCGACCAGTATGATCGAGGAGTACTTTTCGTAAGTAGTGACTTCGACCTGAAAAAGTAGAAAAGCGGTCAGAAGCACGTCATTTTGGAGCCAATAACGAGTTCGAAACGACAAAAACCCGGCAATATTTTTTAGTTTAAACGGTCAAAAAAAGAGCTTTAAAGGCGACCGCCTCTTATTTACGTTTAACGAGTCAAGAGGGAAAACTCGACAATCTTTTCGTCTTTAAACGGTCGGAAAAGAGTTGAAAGCAGACCTCCATTTTTATTCTATTTAACGAGTTAAAAAGGGAAAATACTCGACAATATTTTCATATTTTACGAGTCAGAAAAGAGCTTAAAGGCGACTCGTCCTAGAGGAACGAGTGGTATAAAGGGTAGCAACTGGTTCCGGCAATGGTGGAACTGCTCAAAACATGTAATGGTCAAGAGGCTAGCTAATCAAAACCACTCATAAATGCGGTCCCTCAGGAAAGGTAAAACAACCAAGTGAAAGCATATGATCGGCCAAAGAGGTGGTGGCGATGGAATGAAAACAACCAAGGCTCATCTAGCAGAATTTAGCGGATAAAGATAGCAATCACGAGATGTAAATCGGGTATGGGTTCATTTTTACACAAGCTTGAACCATGGAGAACTCTGCTTGGATTCGGTTTCATTTTTAAACAAGCTTGAAATGAAAAACTATGCTTCTTATAAGTTTGCATGCCCCCCTAGCATAATGACGCAAATCGAGGTACATGCCCCCCAAGCTTCATTGCATTCAACAAAGTGGAGGGAATGAAGGTTCACGCTCGAGATCGATGAAAGACTCGACTTGTATTTTATGAGATCTTAATCAAAAGACTCGATTTGGAAAGGGAGGTGTTTCATTTTTTAATGAGGTTGACACAGTAAAAGAACTATCCTCATAACATTTGTTTCATTTTTTAATGAGGTCACCACAAGATCAAAACTATCCTCGGACCAGACCCAATTTCATTTTTTAGGGAGCTTGACATAGGAAAGTGAACTATGCTCCGACCGAACTGTATCATAATGAACAGGAAGTCGGTGCTTCCAAGAGTGTTACCCCCAGTGAAAGGACCACATCTCGGAAGTCAGGACCCAATGCCCCTAGGACACTATGCACGATGGCGGCATCACTGGATCCAGGCATGGGATAGGTGGCCACGTAGTTGATCTGCGGTGGGGCAGATACAACTGGTGGATAAAAACTAGGAGGGGACGACAACTGCGCAGGAGGCATTGGGGGACTAACGAACAACAATTGATCGATAGTCACAATTCTTCCATCGTGTGGAAAGCAAACCACACGAAAAAGTGAAGAAACAAGGGCCCCCATGGCGTAAACATAGTCGCGACCAAGGAGAAGACTAAAGTCTAAAACACCTTGGGTAACCAAGACGTCTATATAGACGGTTTTTCCCCCCAAAGTAATAGGGAACTTCGGGAGAACTCCTAGAGATGGACAGGCTCCTCCGTCGAACGCCAACAGATTTTAAGTGACTGGCCCAAGCTGCAGGGAGCCTAAAGCTTGCCAAGTAGTGTACGACATAAGACTGACAGATGCCCCTTCATCCAAAACAGTGCCAGGTACTGCCTTAGCACAGGCATGTACTGTGATCTGGAAAGGCATATGGGATGGAAGGCGACCGGCGATCAGGCGATTCCAATCAAAGGAAGCGACCAGACTACTTGGTGGGGGAATCGTATGACTGCCCCCATGTGCCAAAGGAACTGAAGGAGAACCTTCGGGAGAAGCTGGGTTAGGAGAGTCATTTCGGGACTCAAGAGAATCTGAAGAGACGAGAAGAACATGGGCTTGATTCTCTTCCGAAATAGAGTGAGCGAGCGACGGACTCGAGTCGACACTCTCTCCGACCAATGGTTGGTCTGGAACAGGCTGGACACAGCCGGGTTCGGGAAGAGAGGCCTGGACAAGAGAAGAATGTGAACCAATCTCATTGTCGGGAGGCAGATTATCTGCAGCTGTAGAAAGACGTTGATATCCAATGGGGAGTTGGGGTGAGGGAGCTGGGAGACTTTCCAAGACAACAGAGGCTTTATCCATTAGTGGACAAAGGTGAAGGGGATGATTGCCTTCACAAAGTCTACAGGGAATTCGAATTTTCCCTTTTCCCTTACCATTCCCAACTGATAAGGTAGCATCGCCGTGAGCTTCAGAGGACGATGAGGGGTGGGCCGGATCGCGAGACCATACTTCTAGTACCATGGGAATGCCAGGACAATCGCGAAGAAGATGGTCCTCCTTGCATAATCGACAAGGAAACTTAACCTTCCGCGGAGGAGCGGAAGGTGGCCCGACTTCAGGGGAACTCGAAGGAGTAAGAGTTATACTTGTAGCCTCTCCCTTAGGAGACTTCTTCTTCTTGGTCTTCTTCTTCTTCTTCTTAGCCACCTGGTTATTCGAATCGAGACTTTCACCAGGCGAAGTACAAGAGGAAGACGTAGAAGTAGGCGTCGAAGGGGAGAGATCCACCTTAGGATCAACATGATGTTGTTCAGGTGGAGGGACTGATGGACTAGCAGCCGATATGGCAAGGAACAAAGAGGTTGAAAACAGCCAAACAGGCAACCCGACAGTTAACCCCAGAAGGGATAACGTTGCCATATAAGGAGCACCAATATTCCCGAGAGGAGGGAAATGACTAGGATTCCCATCAGGAGGGGAACTTGGGTTGGTGAACCCCGGAAAAGTTGCCATGGCAAACAGAAAGAAGCCCACTCAAGCTAACGCACATAAGATCTAACTAGGTAACGTTAATCGTGGCCAAATAAATTTTTAAGACACAGGAACTAAACTTGACCTTTTCATGTTTCAAGAGTCGAGAAAAGGATGAAAAGATGACTCTAGTCTCCTTCGAATGTTTAATGAGCACGAAGTGACAAGACGCTCACTGGCACCTTTCCTTTTAAGGAGTCCCCAGTGGATTCGCCAAATTGTTGGAGAGGTAAATCCCCTCTACGGATAGAGGCGATCCCTACTAGCCCAGAATGGGTCTAGCAACAATCAGTCAATGCTACTATGCAAGTTCCTAATTGCAATTAAAAGATAGGCAATGAACACCTACTTGGATTCCAACGCTATTGTTTGATGAAGAGATGTCGTTCTCACTCCTTCGCTTTGGCCGGTCATGATCTTCCACGATCCCCGTAGATAGATACCTGCACACACGAAGAGAAACACAACCACAAACGTGAAATCTAATAAATGAAATTATACATCAGTCAGAAAGGATGTAATTCACATTAACCATTACAAAGACAAATGAGAATGGAACCATAACAGTAGTCATCTATTATTAATCAATAACAGAGAAAGGTACAACCAAAGTTCTGACGTTGAGTCCTTCTCAAGAGGGTCCAGCCAGCAAGTCTCTTAAGCATTCACCCTTGGAGGTAGGTCTCCCAAAACAAAAACTCTCTCTCACACAAGCAATACTCACAACCTTCCTTAAGCTTCCTCTAGCAAATCCACACTTGCCACACCAACTACCTACTAGCAGCAGCACTCTGAGCACTATGAATTCCACACTATCCAAACTAACTGCTCATGGCAATGGTAGAGGTTTAAATAGGAGAAGGAGTCTCCATGAATGGTGGGAGGATGAGCTTATCTCCAAGGAAGGTGGCTCAAATGACGAACATACATGCCATAGAAGGTAGGGTGACATTCACAAGGCCAACAACCAGGTCTGGAGTCATCTGGAAGGCTGGCTGTTAGAACAAACTCGCCCAAACAGGATCAGCGCGGGTGCATAACTGGACTGGAGCGCTGACGTCGCATCTTAATAATGGAGAAGGCTGTGTCAGCGCGGCTTAATACAATCATAGGATGCGCTGGCTTATGAAATTCGACCAGCGCGGAAAACCCATGTGCTTCCGCGCTGGCAGCACATCAGTTACACTATCAGCCGTCAGTCAGCGCGGTTATTTTAATAACAGTCGCGCTGATGAAATAAACTTTGGCAAAGTGGGTCATTTGTCCAGTTTAGAGAGCATGAGCATGATTAATTTGAATTCATGACACAGTAGGGAGACTGACAGGGAGACAGTGACAAATTACTGTGTAACAATATCTTTTACCCTTATGATCACTTTTTGGAACTCCTCAATGTGCTCCATTATTGAACCCTTTTGTTTGAGACTTATCAGTTGGCTAAAAAAAGTGTTGCTTTTTGTATCCTCATAATGTGCTATCAATTCTTCCGTAAAAATTGCCCAAGTGATAAATTTTTTACGAGAACAAAGCCATTGATACCATAAAAACTGATTTGGTTACAAATATACAGTTGCCATACGTACCTTTTGTGCGTTTTGCACATTATTGAGATCGAAGAATTGCTCCATCTATAATATCCATGTGGCGGGATCCTTGCCATCAAACTTCCTCATATCGATTTTTGGAATATGGTGATTCTTCGATCCAACATTAGCGTCTATGGAATCATGATTAACATTTCTTTTATTCTCATCATGAGTTTCCTTTACTACCTTTTCACCATTAGTAAGTATTTCTTGTAGAAAATTTGTCAAATCTGTCTTCAAATCTGCCATGCCTGTCTTCAAATTTGTGTTCAAATCTATCTTCAAATTATCCATCTTAGCTTCCATGCCATTCATCTTAGCTTCCACGCCATTTATCTTAGCTTTTGTTAACTTTTGTGAGCGTGACATTTGTTGCACTTGTTCTTGTAATTTTGATATATCATGTAGCATTTCTTCCTCTTCTTCATGAGTCATGCTAAATCTTTCAGGTTCCTTACTAGGTGTTTGCATTTTCTTTCCTCGGGGCATCAGTTACTGATAATAGTGCTCTACTATGCCCTTTGAATTCCTTCAAAATAAATTTTCAAACCAAGCTTAAGCAAAAATTTAAAAAAATCTACACACCTTTTTTCACTTTGTAGGAGCTCGATATTTCCTTTGATGTATCTCTGTACTTTCCAATCATCTAGTTCTGAATTTGTGACCTGTAATAGCTCTCTTTTTCCTCTTTCCAATGCCACTAGTCTGATCCAAATTGGATTCTCCAAGAAAGAGTTATGCACAATCTCCCAAGATGACCTGATTATAGACCTTTCCAGAAGAGCGAACTTGTATGAAGTGCCACATGTACAATTTTTTATATTTGGTTCTGAAAAAGATATACAAGAAACTATAGTCCGTCCTCTTTCTGTACCTTCTTACAAAATTTCAATTTGATTCCTAGAGAGAAAGTTATGACGATTTTCCCCAGGTAACCTGTTTTGAATGTAATTCAGGAGTCTGCAAAAAGACCAACTTCCTCAGATCATATCTCCGCAAATATCGTGCGAAAAGCTCTGAAATTTAGACCCAAAGTTCAGCGCGATTTCTTCTCAAATGGGTTTTTTTACGACTTCTGAAACGTCACAGAAAAATGTTATAGCGAAAATGCCACGATGACCTGTTTGGAGTAGCGAAACCCTAGAATCCAAAGCTCTGATACCAAATGTTATGAAACCAGCTTAAGAAAAGATAGAAAAGATAGATCAACGCCTTAGAATTCAGCCTCTTCGAGGGGGCAACCTCCTTTACATTACATAAATGAACAATTAATTGATGATTCAAATGACAAAACCTCCTTTCTGTATATAGGAGTCCCAGGAGTCACAATATAATCCAGCCGACCTAACAATAATAATATAAAGCCACAAAAATAACAATAGAGGGATTCTATGGGGCACAGAAATAAAAATATGGGGGTAATAGGGGCAAAACAATATAAATAATGGGTATAACTACAATAGTAATGGGGTAATCGCTAGTATTATAGGGACCCAACAAAGAGCCTTTCCATAACACTTCAAAAGAAGCATTGCTAGGAACTAGATCATGAGACTGGTCAATATTTCTTTTCTTTCTCTCTCTCTTTACCACAAATTTGTGTTGAGGGTTGTAGAAAATGTCCATTGGAGGAATCTCTTTGATTCTTAAAACAACCTCAGAGGAAGAGAATGCCGGTATAATTTCTACATATTTATCATTGAAAGGCTTCTCAGGTACCTTTTTTGTTATCAAAGTATTTTCAGGATTCTTGAGAGTGTTTTTCACCTTCATTTGTGGAGGAGTCTTAACAACCTGAGACTCATCGGCCTTAGAATTAAGAGCTTGGTTGTATTCTTTCCACATTTCTTCTAACCTTGCATAAGTCACAAAACCCTCTACTTGAGAAGAATAAGAGTCAATTATTTCTCTACTCTTTGTGCAACCATTGAATAAGAATAAGATCCCTCAAACAAATCATCAAACGCATCGGGCTCATGGAAAAATTCACTGATACTTGATGCAACTGTAATATTTTTCACCACTCAATGAGGATTATACTGTCTGTTGGGTATAGTGGGAAAACCAAGATCATGAATGGCCTTTATTCATTCTTATAATTATCTAAAGCATATATACCAAACTAGGCTAGAAAGGAAGGTCACATCTTTTTATTGGATTCCTTTAAATCTTTAGAAATACCATTACCCATAGTTTGATAGGCTATCTCCCTAGTAAGAAGTTTATCAAGAATAAACAGAGGTAAAACATAAGGATTGGATAGACTCCCATAAACTCTGATATAGGTGAATGATTCCTCACCAAACCAATTCCCTAATCAAAGTATATCAATTTAAGCCTTTGGAGACACTCAAGGAGCCCTTTTATCAAATATAATATGATATGTTGGTAACATGACCCCATGGTAGATTTTATAGAAATGTTGTTGATATTTGGAATCCCAAAGAATATCATGATAAATATGAATAAGGGTTGGGTCTTCCAGAGTCCACTTCCAACCCATAGATGAAAATTCCATGGAAAAACACAAAGCATCCATGATATAAGCACTCATGTAGAAAGGTGGGATTATGTTCTCAGAAACTTTGCATTTACTTCTAAAAGCCAAGATATTGGCAACTAAATTATTTGAAAGTATAGTAGCCCAATAAAAATATACCCCTCTGAAGCCCCATCTATAAGAGCTACCCATTGGCCAATAAATTTCTGTATATTAGGCTGTGCATAAATTCTACACATCATAACAACTTCTAACAATAAGGACGAACAAGGAATCTACAACATACTTATCTCTTTCTTCCCACTTGTGTTTGTTTGGATCCTTTCTCCACCCTTTAATCGGCTTTAATGCATGTTCATTTTATTTAAGAAATGCCTCAATGCATTTCTTATCATATTTACATTGTGGCTTAGGTAGATTGTACATCCTCTGCAATTCCTCGCTATAAAAAGACCCAATGATTGTGTGCTTATTTGTAAAAATTTTCCTGTCAGCAATACTGAGATTATCTACGAACCACCAAACCATATCAATATAGGGAAGAATTTTAGGTCTGGTTGCAGTTCTGTGTAAGAAGGAACTCGTCACATCAAAGCAAGTTGTATTTGAAACTGTAGTAGAATTATTAACCATTATTGTCCTCTAAGTAACCTTGGGTCCTTCATCTTCAAAGAGTTTATACATCACTTCCCATGAAGATTGGCCAGAATATTTAGAACAAACTGTATCGGAAAACAACCCTGGCATAACAGTATTTTCTTTAATACTTTCAATTGAAGAAGCGACAGATTATTTCTGCAACTTTCTTTTTTCCCTTCCCGGCCTTCGACATCTCTTTGTTGTTACGATGATCATATCTTTCCTGAATAGAAAACAAAGAGATGATCAAAACACTTCTCTTCAGAGAGGACTTAGCGCAAACAATTAATTTTACAATACCAATCTTTTCTTTAAAGAAAATCTTCACTAAATTGAGATGAAATGAATGAATGCATTTAAAACGTCGAAAACTGTAAATCTCTATTATCAAACATTAAGTGCGCGAATGTGAAATCACATAGGCTTACCATGTCAGTGCATCAGGAGAATTATATTGGAGAAATATATTAGAGGGCTGCATTAGAAATTTACAATAATCCAAACTTCTAATGTGGAAAGATTCTGAATAACGGTCATGAGGAGCGAGGCATATCAGGGAAATCATATCAAAGGTTTTATATGGGGGTTTTAGTGAAAGAGTTTCGATAACGAGTTTTGATAGACATATCAAAGATATTATGTAGTATACCTAAGGGGGATAGTATGGGGTACAGAGGGAGGTACCCAAAGGAATAATGTAATAATGGGATGGGCCATAGTTAATAAATAAAGTGGTTAACCCGCATCATGTAAGGGACCACAAGTAGTTAGCAATAATGTGATAAGCCCATGGTATTATATATATGGTATTGATAGAACCATGGTAATGACCCTTGGTATTGTATGTATGAATCCTATATAGAGGCTAGTGACTCCCATTGAGAGATGTCAAGGAATTTTGTATTGTCAAGCATATGGCTTGTGGAGTGTTCTCCTTCCTTAAGGAGTGACTGTATGGTGTTACCCTACCTCAAGGGTTTGATATTAATAAAGATCTGAAGTTTATCTATTTCTATCTTCTTATTTTTGGGTATATTCCTATTTTCATATAATTTCAAGTGAGATCTATTAAAAGTGGTATCAACCATATATCTAATACCACAGGGTTATCACATTATTGCTAACTACTTGTGGTCCCTTACATGATGTGGGTTAACCACTTTATTTATTAACTATGGCCCATCCCATTATTGCAGTATTCCCTTGGGTACCTCCCTTTGTACCCCATACTATCCCCCCTACATATACTACATATTAGGTATCATAGGTGAGAGATATCAGAGGTGCGAGATATCAGAGGTGCAACATGATAGAACTTACGATATCAAATGCGTTGATATAATAAATAATAGTTGTGGGGCTGACAGATAATTATAATATTCATTTATGTAGAAACATGCAAGACTTATTGTAAACATTTATAAAATCCCTTCATATAATTATTTTAATAAAGTAAGCATTTGGGAGAAAAACATCGGGGAGGAGCTTTATCGTAACATTCTTAAAAGGAAAGTTACGATATAATGGAATTCCGATGGAAGTCTTCCGATATGGCTTTGAATTTCTGAGCGGGGCCTATCAGAGCTCAAGTTTATCGTAACATATTTAAGGTGCAACTCCTATATGTGAAGTTATGATAAGGAAAATAATTCAAGCCTATTAAACTTAATTCAAATATGCTCCAACTTTATTAAACACTTTTTAAAAGAGATTAAAATATAATAAATAAAGGGTCCCAATTATTTATTGATAATTAAGTATAAAAATGGGTGTTTGTTGAATGCTACAACAATTGGCAATGTACTGGGAAAAACAATTATCTCTGTAATAGTAGATGGAATTTTAATAACTAAAGGAACAAGACTTAGAAAGATCAGAAGGTTGAAATTTAGATTGATTGAGATTACTCTAAATAAAACACAACTCATTATTTTGCAAACTTCATAACTTGTTATTTATAAGAATCTACATTATATTTGTCAATCACTTTATCACTTGAAAATATGAGATAAAGAAATTTTGAGGCTTAGCATTAAGATAGAATTATTTGTCACTGGTAGAGCCTCTACTTCCAGTAGGTGTCCATAGCCTCGAAAGGGTTACTATTTAACCAAGTAATACTAGTATGCCATCCACTATAGTAAATATTAGATGTATTGATCTCTTTCTAAAATTTTCTTTTAGTTGCTTGAAAGCCATTGTCCTGGTTTGGTAGCCAGATATTAAAAATTCCATTCACAGGTTATAATGATATTGAACAAGTCATCTCATGATGAGACATCTTGTCTTACAGTTGTGCAACCATAAGCCATTATCCTATATCGGCGACCAGTTGTGATAGTGTCAGCATCATTAGTTCCCCATGATCATGTTAAGATGGCTTATAATGATACCCCTTACCTTTCAAGTTTAAATATTTTCGAATTACACTCTAAAAATGTAAAACCAATGGATAGGGAGGTAAAAATACCTCTTAAGAGTTATGGATGAAAATTGAAGTCATAAGGTGCTAAAACTTTGAAATAGTATTTATTTTTAAAAGCAACTGTACGTGAAAGATCAAAGGATAACAAGATCTTTTAGTATTTCATTTCAAGAAAAAATCACAAGTTAATGGAAATAAAGATATCAAAGATTAGAATAGATGCAATACTAAACTTCAATGTGATAATTTACTTCTAAATAATTTTCCTTTAATTCATAAATTCCATATTAATGATGAGAGAACCCAATAATAAGTCAAAGGATTATTATTCAATACAACTAATTCTAAAGACATCAATATGTACATATGATTATTTACATATTTACAACAGAATCTTCATTCTCAAGAAAAATATTTTTTTGAAACTAGCCCATTTACGGGAAGAGAATATCCCTTACCCTGTAAATCTTAGAGGATAAAAGTTGATGGGCTTAGTTTTTCAATGACATGAAATGGGATGAGCCAAAGTTTTTGGAACTTTGTGTGTTTTCCCTTTTATTCATGGGCTTTATCCCATTTTATAACCAAGTCCCCAATTTCAAAAACTTTATTGCTTACTGAACTTGCATCAAACCAAAACTTGATTGTTTGTTGATGTTGAGTGTTGGGCGCAACCCAACTTGGTCCAAGTTTTGGGTCAAAAACTTCACATTTTGAGGAGAAGAGAACGCAGAGCCGATGAAGTCATATTCAATGTGTAGTGTTTTAGGGGCTTTAGGGCGGGTCAAAGCCCCTTATTTTGTAACGGGTATTTGGTTTTAGTCATTGTTTTGTTGGATCCATGGTATGTGGACCGTGATCTTGTAGTAAGGAAGTCTATTTAAAGAAGGTGTAGTTTGTAAATGATATCATGATAGAAGCATAGATTGTTCGTATTCTCTGTCTTGAGTCTGTATTTTGGGGAAGGCTCTGCAGTTGAGTGCATGGAGGCCTTGAAGAGTCTGCAATTGAGTGCGTAGACCACCTACAGCTAGGTGCGCAGGTCAAGGAAGAGCATGTATTGAAGATCATTATTAATAAAGAAGAAGTTTTGGTGAAGTATTGTGTACCTTTATGTATTCATCCTTTGTTGTTATTGATACCATTATGCATACTATTTATTGAATTATGCGAAAGAATACATTTTATACTATTTTATAGTATGTTTATGCGTTAAGTACCAATATGTAAGATTAATCATCAACATGAAGTTATTCATGTATACGAAGTTGTAGGAAGAAAGAAAACATAAGTAAATACACAGATGCAACAACACACATATCCCTCTGGTTGCAGAAACCTGGTTCTGCAACCTCCCATAACCACTTCGAGTGAGACTACGATCTTCTTGCAGGTCGTTGCCGAAAGGGCCAGTGGTTGAGGGTTTTTTTGGTGTGCAACATGTTTTGAGCCTGGGTCAAGCCCCCTTAAACCAACAAATGGTTCTGTTGTTGGGACTAGGATCTACTTAAGGGATATGCTTTGGTGCCCGTTAAAGAAAGAAATCCAGGAGTTTGTTGAATGCAAAGGAAGAGAATTTGCAGAAAAAGAGAACAAAAACCATTGATTATCCGCTAAATATTGGTTGCAAAAGTATATATTCGAAGAAAAATAAGAAATCTTCTTTGGTTATCTCCACATTGAATTGCACAAGTGGGTTCTAAGTTGACCGAGCATAAGACTTGTTTTAAGAATGACGAACCTAAGGAGTGGAATCATGCATTCATATGACGAATTAAGAACATTAGTAACAATATAGATAGGGTTGTTGATTTCTAGATCGATAACATTTTGGGAGGAATTATCATTGAGTTCACGATAGACGCAATCATGTCCTATAGTGAAGTTGAACAAAGATTTTTTAAAGGACTACGAGGTAAGTTCTTAAGATATTTTAATCTATATGTTAAGATGTTATTGTGTGAAAATGGTATTCTGCGAATGCAGTCATATTATTGTTTGGACAAAGAGGAGATAAGCCTGAACTAGGGTCTACGTGAAGTGGAAAATGATACAGAACAAATCTGAAGAATTTTATTGAAACTGACTATAGCCCCTTGTTAGGAGGATACAAGAGTGAAGAAGAAAGAAGTAACCCTACAGCCCCACAACATTCCCTTGCCCGTTCTGAAGGAGCGTCAAAGTTATGAGTTGAGAAGAATCAAGGCGTCTTTGGGATTCCCCATCCCCATAATTCCCCTATACCCCCACCCCCTCCCCCTCCACCTAACCCCCCGGGAAGGAGAATGGCTAATGACATTAAGATACCTATTTTTAAAGGGCTGAGAGGATCATGATCAGTTCTGGTTTGTAGCTGATGCGGTATGGACAACGAGACAAATCACTAGTGATGATGTAAATAAGGCACAACGCTGCATGTCGTTGCAAGAAAGAGCGCTAACAGGGTATATGAAATACTCTGTGACTAACCCGACTACTTCATTGGATAAAATTAAGAATGCATTGGTATCATAATTCAAGAAGCCAAAATTAGAATCATAGTGGATCAAAAATTTAAAAGAAATCAAACAGACATCGACTAAATTAGTGTGGGAGTTGGATAAATCATTCAAGGTGTTGATGGGTCAATTAAGATTTGATATACCCCCACAAAAACATAAAGAGTGGTTCATAGCCACACTACTACCACATATTAGGTTACTTTTGACACAAAAAAGGATTGCAACTCAAGCTAAAGCATTAGAGATTGTGATGAAGCTGGAAGTGTCGTCAATTGGAGGTACTCATATAGGAGTACAATAGATACAAAGTCAGCTAGCCAATATGATCTTGGAATTGCAGGACCTCAAGAAGTGTAAAGAGACTAGATCAGAAGTATGGTGTACAAGTTGCAAAGCAGAGGGTCATTATAAGGATCAATGCCCCGTGTTCAGAGATTATATTACAAGTAGAGCGCCTAATCCAGTAAACCCAGGTCTGTGGTGAAAAAATTGTAGAACGAGAGGCCAAGATTGCTCTGAAGATTGATACCTGTTACAGAAGTATGTACAAACCCCAAAGCAGATGTTTTGTAACTTCTATAGATTAGTAGGCCAGTTGAGAAAAATTGCAAAAGTTATGACTTAATGATGGAGTTCACTATTGATACTTATAGAATACACGCTGAGGGACATACACACGAGGAGCAAGGCCAAGACACTGGTTGAGGATGATTTCAAGGATGAGGACATGGATGAGGAGTAGGAGATGGTCGAGGACATGGCCAAATTATATGTTACAACTGTGGACAGGTCAGACACTTCACAAGAGACTTTCATACTTAATGATGGGGTGCACTATTGATACTTATAGAATACAAGATGAGGGACATACACATGAGGAGCAAGGCCAACACACTAGTCGAGTATGATTTCAAGGATGAGGATGTGGACGAGGAGGAGGAGATGGTCAAGGACATGGCCAAATTATATGTTACAATTGTGGACAGGTCAGGCACTTCACAAGAGACTGTCATAACCCTACGACAACTTCCTATACTATAAGTCTTTTGATCATGTGATAGAAGAATGCCCTGTCTTTATTGCGAAGATGCAGGAGAAAAGAAACCAAAAACCTGCAAAAAATATCCAAATGATGATTGCTTAGCCAGGGAGGATCAACTGCGCATCGACATTGTAACAAGAAGCAGAGCTGCAACTAGAAATGATAAAGCCAATGGGAAAAAGGAAGATGAAGCCACATGGGCAAGAAAAACTACTGAAAAACTCTTGCATTTGATATCCTGAAGGAAAATAAAGTATTCATGGAGGCAAGGTGAAGATTTATGTATGATGGGGCCTCGACCTCTACCACGTAGATGACACAGAAGGATAACTCTGATATAGTATCGACACAAGACGTGGATTCAAATATCATGAAGTATTTTCTACAAACTTGCAAGAAGTTGTTGAGAAATAAGAAGGTTGTAGAGGGATTGCAGGATTGATATATTCTTGTGCTCCTAAATAGGTACCATAGAGAGAAATTTTCACAGTTAATAATCTGCATAGACATAAGAAGCGAAATGGAAAGGAAATGAGGCTTACAATGCATATTGGGGAATAAGACATGGATCATGTTATCTTGGATCTAGGATTTGATGCCAATGTATTGCTAAATAAAACTTCAAAATTTATGTGTAAGTTGAAGCTGCAATGGTCAACTATCCAGCTGAAGATGAGGAATCAACATAAGATCACCCCTCTAGGAAGATTTTTAGGTATCAAAGTAGACATTGATGGAGTGCACACTACCACTAACTTCAGAGTGATTGAGATTGTGGATGATAGTAATCCCTACCCCGCGTTGCTTGGATTAGATTGGGAATTTCATAACATGGCTATAATTAACTTGAATAAAAGGAAAATGATATTTGAAAGCAATAATATGAGAGTTATGGTGCCATTAGATCCATCGGAGGGAGTGAGATACAATGAACCTGTTAGAGAAGAATACATCGTGGAAGACATCGACAACATTTACCAAATAACAACAAAAGAAGAAGAACAGATTAACCCTATTGTAGATGGAAAACTTACTTGGGGGAAAGATAGTTCTTGCACTTCAGATTCAAAGGAGGAATTGGAAAATTGGTAGAACAGGTTGCATGAAGCGTATACAAGGCGATGTCAAAGGATCATTAAAATAGTGCGCTGTATGACAACTGAGGTACATGATTTACCTTTATATGATGGTTTGGGTGATGTAAATACTTTCTTTAGAGATTATGAAAGACGGGTACCCAAATGTCAGAGATTGTTAGCTCTGGATCAAGCACTGAGGGCTACTCCTGCTAGATGGTGGGGTACTCATAAGAAGAATATAGGAGATTGGAAAAAATGTAGAAGTTTGATGTGGGTAAGATTTGGACAAGTAGAAACAGAGCTCGTAGACAAGTATGATGGCCAAAATGATCCTAGAGACCACATACAACTCTGTATGGTAGCTTGGGGAGAAATTTTGTGAGAAGAATGGGTGCATGGCTTCATCCATACCTTGGAGACAATTCCTCAGAATTGGTATCTAGAAACCAAGCTTCAACATGGTACTGCTAGCTGGGCATAAATCATTGATGGATTTATAATGACATTCAAATTTGTAGATGACTGTTCACATATAGATGCAGCCCTGAATATAGTTAAGAATAATATTTTTGAAAATGAAGTTCCAGTTATCTGGAAACTTATTTGGGTTGTGCAGATATGTAATGTAATGGAATGCTATAATATCACTGTCGAAGAGGGTGAAGATCCTCGCAATATTGATATCAAATAATTAGAAGGTCATCGAAAAGTAAATGGACCTGAGATAGAGATGACTACTATAAAGAAGCCATTAAAGATGAGGAAGGCAAATATATGGTCAAAGACTGAACCAAGTATGCCACAATAGGAGACTATTGGGATGAAGACATAGTCAGCAAGATAACAAATCTCTTGCATGAATATCACGAGATGTTCCCTACTAAGTTTTCAAATATGAAGGGAATATTAGGAGATTTGAGAGTCATGAGGATTCCTCTGAAGCCATATGTGAAGCCCGTCAACCAGATACCTTATATACTGAATCAAAAATACAAGGAGAAGGTGAAAGAATAATTAGACAAAATGTTAAAAACTGGGATAATTGAACTTGTCGAAGAGTCCGAGTAGGTAAGTCCCATGGTGATTCAAGAAAAGAAGGGAAGAGGGGAAATAAGAATTTGTGTCGACTTAAGGAAATTGAATGATGCATGCCTACATGACCCCTTCCCTATACCATTTACAAATGAAGTATTGGACAATGTGGGAGGACAGGAGGCCCATTCTTTCACAGATGGCTTTTCAGGATACCATCAGAGCAATATTGCGCTAGAAGATAGAAATAAAATGACCTTTGTGATAGAGTGGGACTCCTATCAGTACACGGTGATGCCTTTTAGACTAAACAATGTGCCTACTATATTTTCTAGAGTTGTAATTACGGCCTTCAAAGAATATATGCACAAGTTTCTAGAAGTATACTTCGACGATTGGACTATCTTTGGCCTATTGAAAAAGCATGTGGCAAGCTTAAGGTTGATGACAGATACATGTAGGTAGTACCAAATCATTGAACTTGAAGAATTACATCTTTTATTCACAATTTGGTATATTGTTGGGACATGTAGTTTGTAAATAGGGATTAATGGTGGATCCCACGAACATCACAGTTATTGTGAACCTGTTAACACCAAAAACAATGAGACAAATCCACACGATATTGGGACAAACTGGCTACTACATGAAGTTTATAAAGGGGTACCACAGATATCTGCACCTATGGAAAAATTGACAAAGAAAGATGTGACTTTTCAATGGAGCAAAGAATGCCAACAGAGCTTGGATGTACTGAAAGAGAAGATTATAATTGCGCCTATTTTAGTTTTTTCAGATTAGTAGAAGGAGTTCCATGTACATGTTGATTCATCTTGCATAGCATTGGGTGTAGTACTAGCATATCCAGGAGCAAGGGAAATTGATCATCCCATAGCATTTGCAAGCATGAAACTATCCAACGCGGAAAATTACTATAGCACTTTGGAAAGAGATGGATTACCTATGGCGTATGCATTGCAAAAGTTCGGCACTATTTGTTGGGGGTGCATTTCAAAATGTTCACTGATCACTCCACACTGAAATATTTGGTGAATAAGCCTATTTTAGGAGGAAAGATCTGTCGATGGTTATTATTATTATAGGAGTATGACTTCGAAGTTACAGTAAAGCCAGGAAAATTGAATGATGACGCTGATAATCTATCAAGAATAGAGATAGGAGAAGAACCCACAAATATCAAAGATAACCCGACCGATGCACAACTATTCCTAATTGGAGTTGCAGATTATCACTTCGTGGATATTATTCAGTTTCTAACCACATGAATTGCACCCACGGAGTACACTATGAAGCAAAAGAAGGAGTTGGTCATTCAAGCAACTGATTTTCATTGATTGTTGGACACTTGTACAAAATGGGACTGGAAGAAGTACTGTGCAGATACGTCCCTAAACATGAACGCTAGAGTATTCTGACAGAAGCTCATGGAGGAGTCACAAGAGGGAAATATGTAGGAAAAACCACTGCGCATAAAACCTTGAGAGGTGGGTTATGGTGGCCCACAATACATAAGGATGAAAAAGAATTCTCTCAAGCATGTGATGCATGCCAAAGAATAGGAAAGCCATCTAGAAGAGATGAGATACCACTAGTGCCACAGGTAACCTTACAGGCTTTTGAAAAATGGGCGATTGACTTTATTGGACCTATCAGTCTGCTAGGAAAGAAGACTGGTGCGAGGTATATAATCACTGCAACTGATTATTTAACAAGATGGGCTGAGGCACAACCAGTGAAGGATTACAGTGTAGAAACTACTGCCAAGTTCATTTTTGAACATATACTGTATAGGTTTGGCTGTCTGAAGATCTTGATGAGTGACTGAGGCACACATTTCTTGAACAAGACTATTGAAGCACTAACTGAGAAATTCTGGGTTTATCACCAGAAGAGCACTATTTATCATCCTGAGGCAAATGGAACAATGGAATATTTCAATAAGATTCTGAAGAAGGAATTGACCAAGGTATGCAATGTGAACAAAGATGACTGGGATTTGAGAATTCCAGCAATGTTGTGGGCATATAGAACAACATGCAAGAATTTGATAGGGTAGACACCATTTAGGTTGGTATATGGACAAGAGGCAATTATACCTATGGAAAAAATTGTACCAAATTTGAGAGTTACAGCTGTCACAAATATGGCAGACCCTGACATTATGAAGGAAAGAATGTCGCAGATACTAGCTCTAGAAGAAGACAAGTTCGTAGCAAGGTTCCATCAGCAAGTACAAAAAGAAAGGGAGAAAGCCTGACATGACAAGCATATCAAGAAGAAGACATTCAAAGAAGGAGATCTTGTATTATTATATGAAAACAAATTCGCTAAGTTCCCAAGAAAGTTTAAAACACATTGTTTAGGACCATATATCATCAAGCACATCTTTGATGGTGGTGCAGTTCAGATTGCGAAGTTGAATGTTAGCTGATTCTGGGATGAGTGAATGGAAGAAGATTGAAGATATAGAGGGACGACTCTATCCTTGGATCTTCACATTGAAAAATGAAGGGAAGGAAATCTTTGTGCCACCTGTAGTTGAAAGTGGGAATGGGACTATAAATTACTCTGCAGGAAGGGTCTTCGCCGAAGGAAGATTACTACGCGATAATCAAGAGTATGATGAAGCTTGAAGGAGATGTGACGAAGAAAAGGAGAATGTACCATGAGGAAAGGTTTGTCAAAGTTGGCCGAAAATATGACCTTTGAAAGGAAAAAGCTATCGTTAAAAGGAAATTGTTGTTAAGGGACACAGGAAAAGAACATTTATGAAGCACAATAGGTTGTTTCTAGCCCCATACATATATTAAATGAGCAAATATTGAAGCAATCATGAGGCTAGAATTCAAATTTGTTATAAAACCACATCCTGTGCCACATTTGACACTTTGTTGTCTGAAGAAATCGAGAAATTTCATAGAAGAGAGCTACTATATGTCTGAGAGGAGTTTTGAAGAACTGTTGGACTATTTGCAAAGAAAGGCTTAGTGGGTATTATGGAGGCACAAGGATCGAAGGTACCCATATCCCCAAGACACCATAGGTCGCCGAGAAAGTAGGTACCCACAAAACCACAACCATAGAAGAAGAAAAAGAAGAGACCAGCTAAGGTCTTTGGGGCGGAACTCAAAACATCCTTGAGAGGAAGAAAACACAAACAGAAGGCCGCACGAAGAACAAAGTAGATAAGGGGAAGAAGCCAGTGTAGAAAGGAAAGAAACCAATAGAGCTGAAGGTGACTCAACAGATCAACAATAGTGAAGAGGAGGCCGAATTTCAATGCATGTAGACAAAGGATGAAGAGATTCCCGTTGTGCTCCCACCTTACATGCCACTAAGAGAACCAAATGCCAAGCCGGTTAAGGAGCCCAAGGATGGAAATTTTGATGTGTTCACTCTATTACTACCGGAGAAAGTATCATTTGAGGGAAAAGTGTTGGGGAGGATCCCCCAGCTAAAGATGGATGACTGGGACTTTAATGATTGAAGCAAATACCCTCAATTTGAACCAAGTAGGTATTTAAAGCAGCTTCAATACCCAAACAATGGAGTCATGAGGCTGGAGCCGTTCCAGTGGGTTGGAGGATTACAGAGAGCGGGCCTCTTGAATATGCTAAATGTGACACACTTTGGTCAAAGCACAACTAGTACAATCAATGTGTGAAAACTCCTTGCACTGATACATGACAAATGAATTTCGCTAGGGACAAGGATCCTGATTGATGAGATGTTAATCAGAAAAATCAAAACATTACCTCATCAGGGAAAAGACCCCACAAAAGAATTTGTGGACAAGAATAAGGATAAGGAGATGGCATAAATGATGAAGGAAAAGTTTGGCTTAGTGAAGAAGTCATGGGGATATGACATAAACTCCATTGATGACCAGGGAGTGCATTCACTGTGCACATCTTGGTAGGTAAGATAATGAGGAAGTGCAGGGCTAATGAGGTGCCTGCAGCGGTAGCATATTTGGTTGCGTAGTGCAACGCAGGAGTCTAGTTTAACTAGGCTTCCTATTTGTGCGAAGAATTTGTGACAGACTGCATAGAAGCACAGGAAGATGGGAAGCCATTCCACTGCGATTGGTAGTTAATATTCATCGCACTAATTGCGTGGAAAAAACTAGAAGACTCGCAATTTCCATTTGTCGAGGTGGATGTTTGTGAGGCAATGAGGTATGCCTCCCGCTGGTTCACTAAGGAACTGACGTGTGCAATAGAGAATAGGATTTCTATGTGGTGATGGAAATGGATCTACAGATGGTGGTGAATCAGCATCCAAGGTTGTCACCTAGCTTGTAGAAGTAGTATTGTCACATTGCATATTTCAAAGCAAACTTCCACAAAGCTTATGTGAAGGCAATGAAGGACCCAACTGAGACATGGCACCCATTTCCATACTTAGTAACTAAAGACAATTTTCTCACTGTAGTACAACAATGGCCGGAAGAATGGATGAATCCACTTGGTGGAGCAGTTGGAACAAAGAAGGGTACCCCGCAGGATGCAAGTACGAGTGGAAAGGATGAAAAGGTGGAAACAAAGGAAACTGAGTAGGAGCATGAGGAACCCCTCAGTGGTGTAGAAGTATCATAGGAGTCACCTTTTACTGTCAGAAGGAGAGATACAACTATGGTAGGCAAGAGGAAAAAGAAGAAGGTGGATAAGCCCAAGGGCGTAGAAACGATTGTCCTCACTGATGGGGACATCGACGAGATCAGAGAGAAGGTCCATGATATCATGACGGAGACCTAGGATAGAATTGATGATCGATATAGAATTATCTTGAATGAAGTATAGAAGGGCATCGTGGAGCTGAAGGCATTGCCACAAGTAGCAAAACAACCAAAACAAAGAGCTCAGTCGCTGCAGGTAGAGCAAAGAATAGAAACACAATTCAGCGTTAGAATTGTGCAGGTGCCAGCTGGGGCACTTCATTGGTACTCAACAGAGGACAAAGAGAAATCTAATTAATGGAAGAATGTCAACATACATATTTCCACACTGCCCATTCATATGTTGCATGAATTCCATCAAATTCTAATAAGTGATCTACGGGAGTGGGAGCAACGAACCTCAATGATGACGATGCAGGGGGAAAAGGAGAAAGTTGCACTGAAGAAGCAACTAGAGGAGGTGGCTAAGAAAAGAGATGAAGCATATCAGTGACAAGAATAGTTGGAAAAAGCCATCGAGGAAAGTTGCATCACAATCCCGGATGTGAAGGTTGGTGAGGAGGAACCACAAATAGAGAAGGTTGCGAAGCTCACCCTCGTGAAAAGGAATTGAAGAATACAATGGAAAAGATAAATCTCACGTATGAAGTGAAAATATTAGAGATACAAATAAGGCTGCAAACAACCATGCCACCAAAAGTGCAGGAGCAAAGGCAAAAAGATTTAAAGGCAACATTGAAAGGTATCTCTGACACAATGGAAAGCTGTAAGAAATTATTGGATGACACGATGTAGATTTTTACCTCACTCCAGGAGGATCCAAACATCCAAAAAACCAAGGAATTAAAGGTGAAGCAAAAGCAACATGAAAAAATATTGGTAGCTTTAAAGACCCTACTAACACTGAAGGGAAGAACCTCCAAAAGAAGATAGATGAGCTTCAATGGAAGGAGCAAATTTTGCAAGCAAGGACTCAAGCATGGAAAGATGATGCCCTAAAATTATCTCAGGTAGTGGATGAAAGGATCAAAGATTTGAAGTATTGAGAGGCCCAAAATGTTCTGATGAGTCATAGATGAGTGTTGGGGGCTTGTTGGGTGCAACCCAACTTGGTCCAATTTTTGGGTCAAAGACTTTGCATTTTGAGGAGCAGAGAGCATGGAGCTTGTTAGTGTCAGTTGGTTCTTCCTGTCATTAGTGTTCAAATATTCTCTTACCAAGTTTTGTTAGGGGTATCAAAGTCAAATTTTATCATGTCACTAGGTTTTCAGAATAAAATTAGGTCACCGGTTAGTGTCTCTAGGGTTATTTCCACTCTCTCAAGAATTTCACATGTCGGTCACTTTCATCACTCAGCTAAGTGTATCATAATTAAGAGACTGTCATCATCTTCTTAGTCATCATCATCATTATTTCATTCAGTTCAGTGTCTCCTTTAGGTCGTTAGGGTTTCAAGGTCAGTAAATCTCTCATTTCATGCATAAAATCTGGCAAAGGAGGAGTGGTAATAAGCAAGTCTCTTCAATAAATTTTGACATCAAATGCAATTTTATGTTTTTATATGTAATAATTACTTCAAAGTTTCAAGTTCCAAAGGTCGCAGTTTAGAGTTACAAACAAGATTCAATGTCTTAAGAAAGACATAAAGTTACCAAATTTCAAATTTAAGTTTGAAAGGGTAAGATGAGTTGTTTTTAACTCATTTTCACTCTTAAAATTTCAAGCATCTCTTAGTCATCATCGTGCAGGAGAAAACTTTGTGAAAATTGAGGGTTTTGTTGCATTTTGAGAGAAATGTGACCTTTCTATAGAGAAGTGCAACCCTTTTAGGAAAAGCGTGACCTTTCTGTGGAGAAGTGTGACCCTTTTAGGAGAAATGTGACCTTTCTGTAGAGTAGTGCGACCCTTCTGGTTCTGGCACGACCCTTCTGGAGACACCTTGGGAGAATGAATTTTTGGAGGCCTTCCCATGGGTAATTTTCAAAAATTCAAGATGTTATGGAAAATATACAGACATGGCTAGTTTACCTTTCTTTCATATTTCAATTTTTACTTTAGGAAGGCACCTAAAAAGGGCCTCAAACTTGGCGCAACCTTTCTAGTTATGGCGCGACCCTTCTAGAGACACCTTGGGAGCATGCGTTTTTGGAGGCCTTCCCATGGGTAATTTTCAAAAATTCAAGATGTTTTGGAAACTAGAAAGACAAGGCTAGTTTATCATTGTTTCAGATTTCAAATTTGACTTCAGGAAGGTACCTAAAAATTACCTCAAAGTTAGCGCTACACTTCTGCAATTTTATGAGATTTTAACTAAAAACTTCACTGTGTAATTTTTCAGAGTTTCTAGTTTGACTTTTGTAAAAGTCAAAAGGTGAAAGTGGATGAATGTAAATGGTTAAATGTAAATGTAAATGGGTTAATATATGGGTAAATATGTGTCTTATCCTCCATTTAATTCTTTGGATAAATAACTTGTGATAGTAGGATAAAAGAGGAAATGGTTGAGTAACCTCCCTATTATGTAGCAGTGATCAGATAGGTGCATGTATTTGACTTTCTTTGCTAGAAATTCGACCTCCTAGGGAGGATTTCGACTTCAGAGCCTATATTAGGCCTTTTTTAATCATTGTAGGTTTTAACCCTATACAAAAATTACCTGCATACGAATTCTTAAACAAAGAAAATAAACAATGCGAGAGCATAACCCATAAAACACATATGCACAGAGATTTTTCCCTGGATCCCAAAACCGGGACTACCAGCTTGATTTTTCATTATGTTCCTTTCAATGTTACAATACATATTTATACATGCCGAAGCATCCAATACCATGGACCGAAAACTATCGCGTCCAATACCATGGACCGAAAACCATCGCGTCCAAAAAACATGTGCGAAAATCATGCACAAAACCATAGGTGGGTCCGCCCAACCTAACATATGGTCCAAAACCAAAATTTTCCGGGGCGCTGCCCCGGACCCCATAAAGTGGGGTTACGGGTGCCCTTCAAACCCCCTCTAAACTACGTGGAAAGAATATAACACAACCCAACAATCTCCCACTTGTTGTTTTCTTTCCACAGGGGGCCACAGGAGAGCTTAGTCATTTTTTCAGCCTTGAGATTCCCATTGCTTCTCTACACCAAGAGAACTTCTCAGAGCTCACATATTTTGTCAATGCATCTGCGGTATTCTTCAAAGTGTCCACCTTTACCAGCAACACCTTTCTGTCTTCTATCATATCCCTCACAAAGTGATACTGAACATCAATGTGCTTTGTCTTTGAATGATAAGCAGGGTTCTTTGCCAAGAAAATTGCACTTTGGCTGTCACAGTCTATTCTTATAGCTCCCTGTACTAACCCCATACTTGAACACAATCTCTGCAACCAAACTGCTTCCTTGCTTGCATGAGTGGCTGCCATGTATTCTACCTCTATAGTTGATAGTGCCACTACAGATTGTTTCTTACTCATCCAACTAACTGCACCTCCAAATAGGTTAAACACATACCCACTTGTAGATCTTCTCTGATCCAGATCTCCAGCCCAGTCTGCATCAACAAAGCCATGAATATCCAACACTCTGTCCAATCCTGGTCTTCCTTGGTAGCACAAACCATAATCACTAGTGCCACACAAATACCTGAAAACCCGCTTCACTGCTGTCTAGTGCTCCTTCCCAGGTTTTGACATAAACCTGCTCAATACTCCCACTGCATGTGCAATGTCTGGTCTAGTACAGACCATTTCATACATCAGGCTACCCACTGCACTTGCATGTGGAACACGGGACATGTCCTCTTCCTCTTCTTGTGTCTTGGGACACTGTTCAGCAGATAACCTCACACCTACAGGAATAGGAACCTTCACCGGTTTACTATCCTGCATATTAAACCTCTAGAGTATTGTCTCGACATACTTCCTCTGGTTTAACCAGAGCTTCCTCTTTGACCGATCTCTTTTAATTTCCATGCCCAAAATATAGTTTGCAGCACCAAGATATTTCATGTCGAATTTGGAGGACAATTGGGTCTTCAAATCCTGGATAATTTCTTTGTCATTTCCAACCAGCAACATATCATCCACATACAAGAACAGATAAATAATACGGTCACCAATTAATTTAAAATACACACAATGATCTGCTTTGCTTCTGGTGAAGCCAAGTCCCCATATAAATGTATCAAATTTCTGATACCACATCCTTGGTGACTGTTTTAACCCATACAGAGACTTCTTTAATTTGCATACCAGTTCTTTATTACCCTTCACCGCAAAGCCTTCAGGTTGCTTCATGTAGATTTCCTCTTCCAAATCCCTGTGAAGAAATGTTGTCTTCACATCCATCTGTTCTACCTCAAAATATAAAGCAGCAGCAACAGATAAAAGTAATCTAATAGAAGTTACCTTGGCAACAGGAGAAAAAATATCACCAAAATCAATTCTTGGCACCTGGGAATAACATTTTGCTACCAACCGAGCTTTGTATTTCTCCACCTTTCCTTCTGCATTTGTCTTCTTCTTCAACACCCATTTACTGCCAATGGGTTTCCTTCCAGCCGGCAACTCCACCAGATCCCAAGCCTCATTTTTGTGCAAAGATGCCATTTCATCGACCATGGCCTCTTTCCAGAGTTTTCCATCCTCTGAATCCACTGCTTCCTTCACAGTTCTGGGATCATTATCAGTAACAGACAAAGCAAAATTTGAACTGAAAGCAGATGGACTATACCTTTCTGGCTGCCTTCTTTCTCGAACTGATCTTCTCACAGCCGGAGTTTGTGGCTCTTCATCTTCTAATTCCTCCTCTGCTGCAGAGTCTAATTCTTCCTCCTTTGGCTCAAACTCTATCTTCTCAGGTTCCTCTGGTTGGACTTCATGTTGAATAACATCTTTTACCTCTCTGAACAACACATCTCGGCTGTACACAACCTTCCGTGTGACTGGGTTCCAAAGCTTACAACCCTTTAAACCGTCCTTATACCCAATAAAGATGCACTTTTCAGATTTACTATCCAACTTGGTTCGTTTCTCCTTTGGAACATGTACATATGCATCACATCCAAATACCCTTAGATGTGAAAGAGAGGGTTTCTTACCAGTCCATACTTCTTGTGGAGTCTTATCCTCCAACGCTGATGAAGGTGATCTGTTGATCAGGTAACATGCACTATCCACCGCCTCTGCCTAGAATTCCTGTCATAACCCGGCAACAATGAGCATGCTTCTTGCCCTTCCCATCAACGTCTTGTTCATTCTTTCTGCGACTCCATTTTGATGAGGTGTATATGGAGTAGTCTTCTCTATACCACACTTCTTACAAAATTCTTCAAATTCCTTGCTGCAAAATTCTCCACCATTATCTGTCCTCAGCACCTTTATCTTCTTCTCTGTCTGATTTTCCACCAGAGCCTTAAATTCTTTAAACCTGTCAAAGACTTCAGATTTCTTCTTAAGAAAATATATCCATGTATTCCTTGAGAAGTCATCTATGAATGATACATAGTACACAGACTTACCCAGTGATGGAACCTTCACAGGTCCAAACACATCACTGTGCACAAGCTCTAATATCTGTTTCGTCCTCTTACCACCAGAGGGGAAACTCACCCGATTCTGCTTCCCATATACACAATTTTCACAGAAATCAAAATCCAGAGAGCTATTATTCATACCTTCTACCATACCTTTACCATGAAGTATTCGAAGGCCCTTCTCTCCAATATGTCCAAGCTGTTAGCGCTTGAAATTTCACCTCAGGCTGAGAAAGGTAAACCTCAAGGCAACATCAAACCACTTAGCCTCGTAGCTAGCCCTACGGGGCGGGAGAGGGCTCTCTCCGGTCTATCTCGGTGAGATCTTCAATGGATGAGATGACCAATAGGGTAACACTAATTTTAGGCTAGTAAACTGATAAAAAAGGATTTTTAATAAATGATGGGGTTTTTCTGGGCTGCATGGGGTAAAGAAACAGCTTGAACAGAGAAATGTAATCAAAACATAGATTATCTCCTGAGGCAAGGTAGGCAAGAAATTTAACACCAAATTTAGATTAAATGAGATGGCAAGACTGCTGAGGAGCTGACAAGGGCATAGAAGATGAATCCTTGTCAAACAGAAGAAAACATTGAATATTGAACAAACTTAAAGGCATAGCATACAAATGATGAATTCTACCTTAACACTTCATTTGTTCAATTAGAAATGATCATGAAGTGAAATGAAACATAACAGATCACATATGAAACACAAGAAAAACTTATGCTAAATTATCATACCACAGGAATCTCAGAAGTCAGAGCTGTATTTTCATTAAACTCTCTGCCAAAAACTGTACATGGTAAGCTCTCTATTCTCCAGCACTCAGAACTCTCTCTTCCTCTTCTCTCACTTTTTTTTTAATACATAAATACATGCTGCTAAGAAAAAACAAATCGACCCCTCAACAAAGGTGCCGTTTCAACTGCAATTACAAAAATTATGAAAGGGCGTTTCATCTATTCTAAACATAGAACAACGTTCCTCTAAATCTTTTGATAATTGGCCAATTAAGAGATAAAACTGGAGCGCAGATCTCCATAGGATCAGGATTGGAATCTTAAATCAAATCGCATTCTTTGGCTGTGATAGATAGTCTTGACTTATTTTCAGTTTGCCACGTTGCATTTGCCATTTTAATAAAACAACCTTTAAACTAACATTCTGCTGATTCAGCTCATGGTGACAACTGTACTGAGAGCGGTTTGCATGGTTGCATTCAATAGCTCACAATCCACCTTCTAAGAGCCACATCACCGCAATCCCACAAAATCTCCAAAAGATCCCAACAATCTTTGGCGGAAATCATGGAACAAAATCCTGTCTGTCTCAGGCTCCTCATGATTGAAGCTCATCATCTGTTTTGCCATCACATTGAAAGTGAACTTCTTGGTTTCGAGCTGTGCAGAGAAGGGGCGCTGCTCCATCTTCGGGCCAAGCACAGGACTCATCTGGTAACACTTGCAACAATTCTGCCGCACTCTGTCCAGAACAATACGCACACACCTTGGCACTGTGTAAATTGAAACAAACTGAGCGCGACTACCACCATAGTAACTCCAAATATTCTTAGTGTCATTAGACCCCAAAAGATCGGGAATAATACTTTCTCAATGCGATTTGTGTTAGTAACCAAAGGCACAACCCATTTATAAGCTCCATAGTTGAAAATCCCGTTGTTGTTTACGCAGATCGAATGCACAGTGTCATTCATGGTCCACGCTGCTCTTCCTGTGTCTTTCATCATCGATGACCCATAATATATGGGCTTGTTGCAGCCCAGTATATGGAAATCACAACTTCCAATAGCTTCACATTGGTCTTGCAGACATTTTGCAGACCGCTGAATCCCAAGCAAGTACCAACAAGCGCCAGCAGCATGAGCAGCGACGAAGTAAGCAAGTATATTCAAGGAAAATCCCCACCAGATTGTACCAAAAATATAACCAGACACATGCTGCACTTATCGTAATATACAGATTGAATGATAGACCTTGGGTAAACACTGAAATAGAAACATAATCAGGAAAACAGTCATGACTGTGATTATCTTTCCTTCCATGATAAGTGCTGAGGCTGCAACCCAGAGGACCATCTGAGGCAAAGGGAGGATAACAAAAACATCGAACAAAAATCCTTTTCTAGACCTCAAATAATGCAACGCAATTGACCGAGGATCGGTCACAAGATTTCCAGAACCGACCACTAGAGACTGTTTTGAAACCTATGCTAACTTCGCCTGCAACCATATATTCCATAAATGCATAGCGTCCCCCATGGATCGCAGAACTGCAACACTATCTCTGGAATATTCTAAGATCTTGCTTGCAACAAACTTCAACAGATTTGGAAAAGCCCGCAATGATGTCTTGTCCAGTTCTTTTTTTTTTTAGGCAATTGTGATGACAAACCACTCAACCTGTCTGCTAGAGTAGAGGTAATGTTGCCCGAATGAAATTTATCCTGAGACTCAAGCAATGTTCCATGACAAAGACATAGAAGGCTGCGCAAGACATGTGATCCATATTGGTTGCACATATAAGGTAAAAGATCTGGTCACAAACAATGTCCACAAGAGATCTGTCCATCTCTTTCAGCTGCTTGAGGAGGTCAATGGCAGAGCTAAGCTGTTTATGCTTAATGCAGGAGAGCACTGATAAACTACAAGCGTAGCACCAATCCTCCTTATCTTTGTACTCATGAAGCAACTGAAACATTTCAGTGAATTTACCTTGCTTCCCAAGAGGCTCAATAAGGGACCTCATCGCTTTTGCCTCGGGAACGTCATTACTTTTAATCTCAGTTAAGTACTTTTCATGTTTTCTTTTATCCTCGACTATCTCCTTTGCTTTAAGGAAATTGCCGAAGTTCACAAAGACATGGATAAGTGCCATATATACATATTTTGATGATGGGATACCCGATCTTTTAAGTTCTTCATAGTACTTTACGGCCTCCCCCTCACTTTTAGCATGATGTATCAAGTAAGAGTATGTATCTGCATCTGCTTTTACATTTGCATTCTTCATCTGTTTGAGAACTGCCAATGCCCTGCAAACGTTATTCTCTCTGAAATATCCTGCCATAATGGCATTATATAGTTGTGTTGTTGGCCGCATATCCAGCTCTCTCATTTCATCCAACAGATTGTATGCAGCTTCAAAATTCTTCATCTTCACAACAGAATTGATCATGTATTTGAACGTCTCCCCAGTTGGCTTGACATCATAGTTGCGCATCATTTTGTAGATTGGGAGCACCAGATCCAATTCATTTCTCTTTTCACTTGCTTGCATGAATGGATGGAAAGTCTTAGCAGAAATTTGTAGACCAGCTTTGCACATTTCTTCAAACAAATCAAGAGCAATGTGAACCTCAAATGTCTCGCAACAATACTCAATAAGTGTGTTGTATGATGAGGAGGAAGGCTCTACTTCAAGCTTTTCATGCATACTCTTGAAAATCAATATGATCTTCTTAAGCTCCATGTTTGTAAGGCTTAGAGCAAACTCACATATGAAATCTGACAACTTGTGGAGCTTAACACCCTCAGTTTTAAATGCCAGAATACAGTTTTCGGCTGCCTCCTGCAGTGTGCTCCTCCCAAAGCATTTAAAAATGTTTGTCAAACACACCAGAGATGAAATTTCTGTAATTTCTACCTTTTCTAAGAGTCTCAAAATCTCGTCGGTCCAGTCATTTTCAGACAAAGCCAATAAGAAACCAGACGAACTTGGTCAGCATTAGCTTCTTGACACCTTGAAAACCGTATCTTCATTGAACCCGACTTTGCCTCTGATTGCTGATGATGTTTTTTTTTTTCTTCTGTTTGTGCTTTTGTAGAGATAGGAGCTGAGGAAGCTGCTGCCTTTTGAAGAGCTGGAGAATAAATTACATATTCTAAAAAAAATACATTTAATGATTTCTTCTTCAAAACAGGGCTTTGAAGAAGAATCAATCTCACACTGACATAAGACGGAGTCTAACACAAGCCTTTGATGCCACAACATGGTCTTCTCTCCAGAGACCACTAGATTCTCTACTCCATTTTCAGGAACCATAGAACTATTGCACCCATCAACAACAGTGCTACCTTGCAGCTTGTACAGAGTTCCAATCCGAACTCCCTGCATTAATATCAGTGCTCCTCGAACCATCTTGCAGGTATCTTTCTCGAACACCGTCTTTACACCTGCATCATCCAACTTGCTTACAGAAATCAGATTTCTGGCCAATGCAGGAATATGTAGAACACCCGGAAGTGTTCTAACCCTTCCACCTTGCAACTTCAACTTTACTTTTCCTCGACCAATGATTCTAGCCTTCTTATCATCTCCTAAGAAGACATCACCACCATCGTATTTATCATACTCGCAGAACCACTCTCTATGGGGAGTGAAGTGAAAGGATGCACCTGAGTCAATCAACCATGCCTCATGATCTACATGTGTACTTGAAGAAGCCAAGTACACATCCCCACCTTCATCTGAGGTGGTTTTCGCCTCTGCAGAAGGAGCATCATCAGATCCCTTTCCTTTATCAGGAGATTTAGATTTACAATCCCTTCTGAAGTTCCCTTCCTTTTCGCATTTCCAGCACACCACCTTTGTAGGTTTTCCTGGAGATTTAGATCTCCCTCTAGATTTAGATCTCCCACTCGATGACTAATTTTTGTTTCTGTTCTGGGACCGTCCTCGTACACACAAGGCATCACCATTCTGGTTGTCCATATTTTTCCGTCTCATCTCCTCCGTCAGCAAGGCTGAGACTATTTCATCAAACTACAAAGCAGTTGCATTGCTACCTATTGCAATAACCAGACTATCCCACGAATCTGGTAGAGAACACAACAGACTGATGCACTTATCTTCATCTGAAATTTTAATATCAACAGATAATAACTGACTTACCACAGTATTAAACGCATTCAGATGCTCTGTCACCGAGTCTCCATCTTTCATCCTCAGGTTATACAGCTTTTTCCGCAGGAACAGTTTATTCACCAGAGACTTAGATTGGTACAAAGTCCCTAACTTGACCCACAAAGCCTTTGCCGTAGCTTCCCCTGATACATTCAACAATACTGAATCTGAGACACACAATCGTATTGTGCTCTTTGCCTTCCGATCCAACTTCTTCCATTCTTCATCGGTCACTCCCGATGGTTTAGTACCCGGATCTACCGCGATCCACTGATCTTTATCCACCAACAGATCCTCCATCTTGAGTTTCCACAACTCAAAATTCTGACCATTGAACTTCTCAATCTCTATCTTTCCACTGCTCGCCATCTTCTTTCACCACCAGAATCGATCTCGCAGATCTCCCACTGAACAGGGTCTACCACAGGCCTGAGCAAAACCCCTCAACAACAAAGGCGTCCGCTTGAAGCCAAAACAGCTCTGGTACCAAATGTAGGTTTTAACCCTGTACAGAAATTACCTACATACGAATTCTTAAACAAAGAAAATAAACAATGCGAGAGCATAACCCATAAAACACATATGCACAGAGATTTTTCCCTGGATCCCAAAACCAGGACTAACAGCTTGATTTTTCATTATGTTCCTTTCAATGTTACAATACATATTTATACATGCCGAAGCATCCAATACCATGGACCGAAAACCATCGCGTCCAATACCATGGACCGAAAACCATCGCGTCCAAAAAACATGTGCGAAAATCATGCACAAAACCATAGGTGGGTCCGCCCAACCTAACATATGGTCCAAAACCAAAATTTTCCGGGGTGCTGCCCCGGACCCCATAAAGTGGGGTTACGAGTGCCCTTAAAACCCCCTATTAACTACGTGGAAAGAATATAACACAACCCAACAATCATTTTCAAGGGTTGGATGCAATGGAATTAAGCCTTAGATGCTAGTGTAATTGAGAATTTGACAAGAACTAATAAACATAGTTTGCAGCTATTATAGTGGGATTCCTATGGTATGTGTTTTAGCAGTGTTTTTCCTTCTGTGATAATAAATTTGAATGTATTATTTCTTTCATTTTCATTTCCATGTTTCATGTGCTTGTTTCCTAAGATAATAAACATAATTCATTCATGTAATGCTCTATTTTGGAGAAGTTTTCATATTATTGTTCATTTTTCTTCTGATATAAATGAATTCATGTGACTCATGCTCATTTAGAAACCCTACCTATCTCCCATATAAACAATGATAACCATTAAGTGCTAAAGTGTGTGCCTACGTTGCCCCACTACATCTCTGCAAATCTGATTCTCAAAACCTAGACCTAGCTCCCTAGACCTAAGCCATCTTCCAACAAACATTCAAAATCAAATCAAACCCTGATCTAAACATATCTAGCCTAAAATAATTTATATATTAGTCATATTTTGACTGTAATTTCATATAAAGATCCCTCTCTAGTTTGGTAGGGCTAGCTACCAAACTAAAAACTTGGTCTGTGGTTACCTCCATCGATTCCTCTCAGCCTGGGACATTGTGGGGGATAACAGAGCTGATGAAGTTATATTCATCGCGTAGTGTTTGAGGGGATTTAGGGCGGGTCAAAGACCCTTATTTTGTAAAGGGTATTAGGTTTTAGTAATTGTTTTATTGGATCCATGGTATGTGGACCGTGGTCTTGTAGTGAGGAAGTTTATTTAAAGAAGATGTAATACTTTGTAAATGATATCATGATAGAAGCATAGATTATTCATATTCTCTATGTTGAGTCTGTGTTTTGGGGAAGGCCTTGTAGCTGAGTGCGCATACCACCTGCAACTGGGTACATAGGTCAGGGAAGAGCATGTATTGAATATCATTATTAATAAAGAAGAAGGTTTGGCGAAGTATTGTGCGCCTTTTTGTATTCATTCTCTATTGTTATTGATATAGTTATGCATACTGTTTACTGAATTATGTGAAAGAATACATGTTATACTATTTTATGTTCTGTTTATGCATTAAGTACCAATCTGTAAGATTAATCATTAGTGTGAAGTCATTCATCTATGCAAAGTTGTAGGAACGTATAAAACATAAGTAAATACACAGACGCAACAACGTGCATATCTCGCAGGTCATTGCTGAAAGGGCCAGTGGTTGAGGGTTTTGTTGGTGCACATCACGTTCTGGACCTGGGTCAAGCCCCCTTAAACCATCATTGAGTATGCGTTTGTTTGGCTTTATCTCTTCCTTCCTCTAGCTTTAAAATTTGAGACATTCTTAATTATAAAGAAAAGCAAGGTTGCTATTCAACAGATTATACTAGGGCCAGTGAAGGAAAAGCTATATTAGGAGGCAAGAAAACTTATTTTCCATATACTAAGTAATAGGGAGAAGTGCCTAAAGAAGTTTTTTGGGTAATCTCTCAACAAATTAAGAAAAAATTAGAACCTTATGCCGGTTCTTTTGGTTTTCATCAATAGTTCACTTGATAATTCTTATGAGGTTTTTATTGGTGGATTCAACCAATCCATTTCCCTAAGGATAGTAATTTGCAGAATATTTAACTTGAAAACCTCTCTTGAGTGAAAATTCAGTAATAGAAAAGTATGATGCATTATCAAACATGATAGCACTAGGAAGGCTAAACCTGATAATTATGTGATAATCGATAAAATTGATAACAATTTCAGAATTGACCACCTTCAAGGGAATTTATTCCACTAACTTGGTGAAATAATCTATAGCAGTTAATATATACTTGTGATGTTTAGAAGAGTGTGGATCAATCTCACCTATGATATTCAGTCCCCATCAGCCAATAATAACCAACATGAAGGATTTTATGAGCAATGGTGTCTCTGCTATAGTGTCCACCAGCTGGTCCATCATGTAATTCTTGCAACACTTTTTCTGCTTGAGGCTTCTCTAAACATCTAAGTAAGACATAGTCATAATTTCTTCTAAAAGGAATATTATTAATAAGTTGATATTGGTTGGCTTTAAGTCTCAAAGCTCTTTTTCTCTTGTAATCGAGTTCAACTGGAGCATAGCCATTTTTCAAATAGAAAATTAAATCAACATAAATATATTCAATATCTACAGGACATACCTTTGAAACTTGAACATTGTTACCTGAATATTCTTCAGTTGGATTATCAAAAGCTCCAGTTATCAACTTGCAAAAAATTGACTTCTAACTATTTTATCTGGTTTTATTTCTATGTCATATTCTTGCAAGGTTGTAACCCAATTAGCTCTCTTTTCTCCTAATTCTCTCTGAATAAGCAATTGTCTAACCACTGGGAAAGGAACAATCACTTTTGTATGTGATTTCAAGAGAAAAGGTCTAAAGTGTTTTACTGACTTATAGACTGCAAAATATTATTTTTCTACTTCATAACAATTCAACTCAACTCATTGTAGATTAGAACTAAAGAAGGCAATAGGAGATTCAACTTGTTCTTCATTTGGTTGAGTTAAAACTGCAGCATAGGACTGTTCAAAAGAAAAAGTATATAGGACAAATTCTTTAGAAAAATTAGGCCAGGATAATGAAGGAGCATGGCTTGCTTGATTAATTCAAAATATATTATTTCATTTTTTCCTCATTTGTAGATTTCCTTCCTTTTTATCATGTTCTATAAAGGAATGACAATTTGTGAAAAGTTAGGGACAAAGCATTTAACAAAATTGATTTGGCCAAGAAAGGATTGCATAGATTTTTTGTTGTGAGGTAAGGATATTTCTGAAATAGCCTTAACTCTTTCTGGGTCTATACTAATTCCTTCTTTTTAAACAATAAATCCTAAACGTTTTCCCTCACTAAGAGAACAGAATGATTTCTTAAGATTTATAGAAATCCCAATTTTTTTGTAGCTTTCAAAAATTTACTTTAGATCATTGAGATGATTATTCCTTTCTTTTGAGTAGATTGTAATATCATCCAAATACACAACAACTAATTCTTTAATCAAACCTTTGAAATCGACATCAATAACTTATTGGAATGTGGCTCCGGTGTTTGTTAATCCAAAAGGCATATTCTGATAAGCGTATGTTCCCCATTTGGTCATGAATATGGTTTTTAATTTGTCTTCAAGATTCACAAGAAACTGGTTTTATCCATTGTCTTCAAGATGCACAGATTGTAAGATTTGTTCCATTGGTGGTAAAGGAAAATTTTCCTTTTCACATGCTCTATTGAAATTTCTAAAATCAATGCAAAGTCGAATGTCTTCATTCTTCTTTCTAACTGGAATGAGATTTGAAACCCACTTTGAGTGTCTTACTGGAAAATAATCTTGGATTTGAGTAATTTATTTCTAACTAGAATGATATTTGAAACCCACTTTGAGTGTCTTACCGGGAAAATAATCTTGGATTTGAGTAATTTATTTAACTCATTCTTGATTTGAGCTTCAAGCTTAGGATGGATCTTCCTAAGTTTTTTTTAAAGGTTTTACATTAGGAAAAATGAGTATAGTATGTTTAATGATAGATGTTTCATAAGTCTTTAAATCATCATAAGTCCAGGAAGAAAACATACTTATATCTCCTTAAAAAATGAATGAAAGCAGACCTTTCATTAGGTGAAATTCTAAAGCCTAAATTGATGTTTTGGGGTTTTTCATCTGACCTTATATTAACCAGTTCGAATCTTAAGGTACTACTATGGATTTTACAATTAGTATCTTTCTTGAATATATATTTCAAATCATATAAGTCTTCTAATTTTACTACAATATTTGGCAAGGAATTTTATTTAGAAGACTTATTTAGTTACTTATCATGTTCATCCTCATCAATGATTTGATCTGAATAAGAACCTTCAGAAGTTAAAAAACTTAGGATATCATTATCATCATTGAATACATGCCAATTAGTTATGTTGTATGGAATGGAGGGACATACAATTAAATCTATTGAAAATCTATGATGACTAAATTCTTCTGGAGGAATGAACTTTGAAGCAACATTAGCTAAGAGATCAACACTAACATTTTGTAATATTGGAATTGGAGTTATGTTAAATACAATGAAATGAGTATTTAAATCTTGAATCATGGATTGATAATGTTTAAGATTATTATAAACACAATGAATATTATTTCTTACTTGTTTGATAACAATTTATGAATCACCATAAACATTAAGGTGATTTACATCAAGACTGCAGCTTTTTGCAAGCCCCAAACCAATGCTTCATATTCAACAACATTATTAGTACAATAAAATTCCAATCTAAATGCAAGCATGGTTTTCTCTCCATTTGGATTAATTAGAATGCATCCAGATCCTACACCATCACTAGATTTTGATTCATCAAAATAAAGAGTCCAAAAAAATTCATCACACTTATTTACAATATTATCTACAATATTAATACATTTTGATGAATTTGTTTGTGAGAAATTTTCTATTTGTGATAAAGCAAAAAAACGGGAAATGGAGAATTATGAGCAAGGAAACTATCAAAGAAGGATTTTGAAGAATAATTTCCCAAAATATTGTTTGTGATCATTATTGGTTCATTCTCTTCATCTAAATCAATCACATAATATTTCATGTGCTTTTCCCTATCAACACGAATTTGATTAGGTTTTCCATTGTAAGGGAGCCAAAGATGTGACCAATCAGTTGAAAAATAACCATGTAGTTTCTCAGACCAATCCCTGCTTAAAATGAGGCCATAAAATTTAGGGATGTCAGCAACCAATATATCAATTATTTGACAAACTTTTGGATTTGAAGATAGTTTGATTAAGACAACATTCATTTCTCCTAAGACTTTGACTTTTGTTCTGTCTAATTGGACAATTTGCACAACATATTTATGAGGTGTAACATTCAATTTAAGACATATTGAATAAGGCATGATATTGGAGGATGCACCTGAATCTACTAAACAATTGTGAACATTTTTGTTGAAGATTTCAAAATTCAACAAAGAAGGAGGAGTGTGAGAATTTGATCTATCTCCAATCAAGATGGCATCGAAAGGATCAATTTTATCTATAGGGACATTTGTGGGTTTATGTTTTCCTTTTGATATTTTTGAAGTTACATCAGTAGAAGGTAATGAGGATGTAGGAACAACATTCAATTCATTGAGTAACAATTTCTGGTGTTGTTTCAGTTTACTAACCTCATACAAGGAAATATTAGCTTTAGTATTTTTCATGTCCTCTACAATATTATATTCAATACTATCTAAAACTATCAAAGTTTTAGATGACGAAGGAGATGGAGAAGGGGACTTAGAATTTCTCGGAGAAGCATCGGAAGGCTGAGTAAAATTATTTTTAATCATACCTTTCTCTTTAGTATAATGAGTAGAAGTTTTTTATTTTTTCTTGGTGACGTGGTATCAACAAGTCCCTTGATTCTAGTACTTACTGGCAGAGCTTCTTCTTCTTCTTCATTCTCTGAAGTGGTCAGGATAAAATCCCATAAGCCATGAGCTTCAAATATTTCTTCTTCTTGTGCTTCATCGATAGATAGAGATGTTTCTTCCTCTTCGTAATCATCATTATATTTTGCATTTGATATTTAAGCAGGAGGTTGCGATTGTGAAGGTTGATTCCTTTTAAAAGGTAGAAAGGATTTCCTTGAGGATTCAGCATCTTGTTTCTTGTTTTCAAACATCTCATTAGAAACCTTTTTCTTGGAATCATCTTTGAAAGTTACTTTCTTGGTATGTTTTCTTTCTTCAATGGAAAATTTCTTCTCGAGAGCTAGAACTCTTTTCTCAGTAGATAAAGCTTCTTTCATGTTATCTAGAAGTATTGTTTTCTTATCTCTATCTATAAACATGGAAATATTTGAAGGAAGAAAGCTAATATACCGTTTAATTTATACATCAACTCCAAGTCTGGAAGTATCTAGGATTTTATTTAATAGTTTGTTAAATATTGAATTAAAGTCTTTAATTTTCTCATTTGGGTTAGATTTGAGATTTGATAAATCATTGATTAAAGTATATGTTGTTTGATCATCCCCAAATTTTAACAAGAATTGCTCTTCAAATATATCCTGCTTGTGATTGATCCAGTTGGTAGGGAGAAATACTAGGACCCTGCAGATCATTCAAATGTATAGGGAATAGTATACAAACTGCATCTTCCTCCAAAACTCCATTGAGATTGATTGCTAGCATAAAATTATGAAGGTGTTCCTCTGCAGGTAAACCATCATCTGGATTATATTTGGGTAACCATATTTCTGGATGTTTAGGAAGAGGATGTAAAGGTGGTGTCATTGCAACTTCCCCTGGGTTATTCCATGGTTTGTTTTCCATTCTTGGAGTATTAGTAACAGAAGGAGTTGCACTTGATGTTGAGACTTTGAGAGATTGGACAGTTGAAGAAGTTGCCCTTGTAGTACTACTGATTACAATAGCACTAGTCAATTGTGAAAGAGGAATGTGAATGGAAGGAGTTGATAATGGATGATAAGAAGAAGATAAAGGAGAATGAGAAGAAGTGGGATCGACATAAGGAGTATGAGGTGGGGAAGATGGTATAATCCCACAAGATGAGGATTCAATATTTGGAGTATTTTTCTTTTTCCGTTTAGTGGGTAATGGAAATTCAAAAGGATTGATTATGATTTTCTCACTCTGATATCTAGTAACAACTCTAGGAGATTGAAGAGATGAAGTGACACTTCTTTTAGATAAATCAGTTTGAGAAACTTTGATTTTCCAGAAATTGAAATTCCTTCCAATATATGAATTAAAGTCTGTACTTTAGGATATTTTGCATGTGATTCTGTAGAAGTTTGACAAGTTGGCTTTGGAAGTGAGCTAGGAGATTTGGTGACTTGTTTAACAACTTTAGATCTAGGACTAGGATATTTAGACTGAGATCTTGAAGTTGGTGGAGACTTTGAGGGAGATTTACTCTCAGAATGAATTTTAGTTTTATGATGAGCCTTTGTTTCCATTCACAGTCTTATTTCCATCCTCCTAGTGCAAAAAATATTGATGGTCTTGAATGCCTGTATAAACGTTGGGGAAAACCACTTGGTCGGGACCTTAGAACATATCCTTTTCTGATTGGGATGATGGCTCCGACTACAATTATGGGACTATCTTCCCTTTCTATAAAACTTATATGAAATTGATTGAATAAAAATATAATGCTCTAATATAACTAGAAACTAAAATACAAATTAATATACTATTATTTATCCAAGTAATGATGTTGGTATATGTGATTATAAATATTTCATAATTATCACAAAAATGTATATCATCATGTATCTATGAAGTAAGCACAAAGATAAATAAATGATTTAATTAAATAGTTAATTAAATCAGTTTTTAAATTCGCCACATATACTGAGATCTCCTTGTTCATATATAATTTACCAACACATCAATAGTGATAATAAGTGATTGCTTTAACACATATTATGAACATAATCAGAATTCCATTCCACTCTAAGAAAAAAAACAAAAAAAGGATAATAGTACCTGATATATCATTGATCTAATCATGATAGAAAGGCGATGGTTCAACTTTATATTAAGGAAAGCCTCAATTACAATATTGCAACTTAAGATTTCTCTTTAAAAAATTCAGAACCCCTTCTCCTATCTGAGAGAGGGGATTTATAGTCTCATGATAAAAGAAAAAGATAGAAAATATAGTAACAACTTCAAGCGATCTAAACTAACAGGAACTAAAAGGAACATATTTGGAATAAATTATAATAGATTGTCTATGATTGGGAGGAAGACTATCCTCCGATTCACTGTTGCAGCTCATCGATATCAATCATATTCTTTAATTCAGGTGGAGACTTGGGATGTATACACATTTGTCTTGTGAAGGTTGCATCTATTAACGATGGTAGCATTTGTGTGGTAGTGTTTGATAAGCATCAAAGCATAAGCCACCGACTATGTGGTTTCACTAAAAACTACCAATGACTCTCTAAGTTTGTTTTGGTCAGTTCATCTATAATATTGGCCCATTTCTTGGAGGATTCTTGCCACATTTTAGTCAGCAGTTTGATATCAGCTAATGCTCCCTCAGGACAACTTGAGATGAGATTAGCTTGGACCAAATTATCACTGACTGCTTCAATGATATTACTTGAAATATCCAGCACATGTTAAACTACTTCTTCTACCTGCTCAATGAAAATTTCCCATTCTATGAAAATGATCTCTTTATGGGATTCCATCTTTACTTTCATGCCAGGTCAAGAAACTAACAATTTTCTCCTCTATATCTTCGAAGTAATTTTGATTATTAGATAGTTTGTAAACTAGGGAGCCAACTGTCCAGCACTGATCATGAATGATTTCCAAATTTTGGAAAAAGACAATCTGTTGTTGGGCAAGAAGAGTATTATGTAGGTTTTAACCCCATGCAGAAATTACCTGCATATGAATTCTTAAAACACAAAAAATAAACAATGTGAGAGCATAACACATAAAACACATATGCACAGAGATTTTCCCCTGGATCCCAAAATTGAGACTATCAGCTTGATTTTTCGTTATGTTCCTTTCAATGTTACAATACATATTTATACATGCCGAAGCACCCAATACCATGGACCGAAAACCATCGCGTCCAAAAACCATGGACCGAAGACCATCGTGTCCAAAACCATGTGCGAAAATCATGCACAAAACCATAGGTAGGTCTGCCCAATCTAATATAGGGTCCAAAAAACAAAATTTTATGGGTTGCTACCTCAGACCCCATAGAGGGGGGTTACATGCACCCCTTAAACCCCCTGTGACCCCCTCGCTATGCAATCGGCACAACGAAGGGGGGGGCTCTACCCGCCCTCTAACTCCCCAGTTAACTATGTGGGCTAGTCGTGGAAAGAATATAACACAACCCAACATTCTCCCACTTTTTGTTTTCTTTCCACAGGGAGCCACTAGAGAGATCAGTCATTTATCCAACCCTGTAATGCCCATTGTTTCTCTACACCAAGAGAACTTCTCAGAGCTCACATATTTTTTCAATGCATCTGCAGTATTCTTCAAAGTGTCCACCTTTACCAATGACACCATTTTGTCTTCTATCATATCCCTCATAAAGTGATACTGAACATCAATGTGCTTTGTCTTTGAATGATATGCAGGGTTCTTTGCGAAGAAAATTGCACTTTGGCTGTCACAGTCTATCCTTATAGCTCCTTATACTAACCCCATACGTGAACGCAATCTCTGCAACCAAACTGCTTCCTTGCTTACATGAGTGGCTGCCATGTATTCTGCTTCTGTAGTTGATAGTGCCACTATAGATTGTTTCTTACTCATCCAATTGACTACACCTCCAAATAGGTTAAACACATACCCACTTGTAGATCTTCTCTGATCCAGATCTCCAGCCCAATCTGCATCAACAAAGCCACGAATATCCAACATTCTGTCCAATCCTGGTCTTCCTTGGTAGCACAAACCATAATCACTAGTGCCAAGCAAATACTTGAAAACCCACTTCACTACTGTCTAGTTCTTCTTCCCTGGTTTTGACATAAACCTGCTCAAGACTCCCATTGCATGTGCAATGTCTGGTCTAGTACAGACCATTGCATACATCAGGCTACTGACTGCACTTGCATATGGAAAACGGGACATGTCCTCTTCCTCTTCTTGTGTCTTGGGACACTGTTCAGTAGATAACCTCACACCTACAGTAATAGGAACCTTCACCGATTTACTATCCTGCATATTAAACCTCCACAGTATTGTATCAACATACTTCCTTTGGTTTAACCAGAGATTCCTCTTTTGTCGATCTCTTTTAATTTCCATGCCAAAAATATAGTTTGCAGCACCAAGATCTTTCATGTCAAATTTGGAGGAAAATTGGGTCTTAAAATCCTGGATAATTTCTTTGTCATTTCCAACCAGCAACATATCATCCACATACAAGACTAGATAAATAACACGGTCACTAGTTAATTTAAAATACACACAGTGATCTTCTTTGCTTCTGGTGAAGCCAAGTCCCCATATAAATGTATCAAATTTTTGATACCACATCCTTGGTGACTGTTTTAACCCATACAGAGACTTCTTTAACTTGCATACCATTTCTTTCTTACCCTTCACCACAAAACTTCAGGTTGCTTCATGTAGATCTCCTCTTCCAGATCCCCTTGAAGAAATGATTTCTTCACATTCATCTGTTCTACCTCAAAATCAAAAGAAGCAACAACAGATAAAGGTAATCTAATAGAAGCTACCTCGGCAACAGGAGAAAAAATATCACCAAAATCAATTCTCGGCAGCTGGTAATAACCTTTTGCTACCAACCGCTTTGTATTTCTCCACCTTTCCTTCTACATTTATCTTCTTCTTAAACAAACATTTGCTACCAATGGGTTTCCTTCCAGCCGGAAACTCCACCAGATCCCAAGCCTCATTTTTGTGCAAATATTCCATTTCATGAACCATGGCGTCTTTCCAGAGTTTTCCATCCTCTAAATCTACTGCTTCCTTCACAGTTTTGGGATCATCATCAGTAACAGATAAAGCAAAATTTGAACAAAAAGTAGATGGACTATACCTTTATGGCTACCTTCTTTCTCGAAATGATCTTCTCACACCTGGAGTTTGTGGCTCTTCATCTTCTGATTCCTCCTCTGCTGCAGAGTCTGATTCTTCCTCCTTAAGCTCAAACTCTATCTTCTTAGGTTCCCTTGGTTGGACTTCATGTTTAATAACATCTTTCACCACTCTGAACACCACATCTCGGTTGCACACAACCTTCCTTGTTACTGGGTTCCAAAGCTTATAACCTTTAAACCATCCTTATACCCAATAAAGATGCACTTTTCAGATTTACTATCCAACTTGGTTCTTTTCTCCTTTGGAGCATGTACATATGCATCACATCCAAATACCTTCAGATATGTAAGAGAGGGTTTCTTACCAGTTGATACCTCTTATGGAGTTTTATCCTCCAGCATTGATGAAGGTGATCTGTTGACTAGGTAACATGCTGTCTCCACTGCCTCTCCCCAGAATTCTTGTCCTAACCCAGCACCACTGAGCATGCTTCTTTCCCTTTCCATCAATGTAAACAATGTAAACTTTGAAACGGGAACTATAAACTCAAAACGAGAACTCTGGCCCAAAAACCCCAAAAAAACCACAAAAACAGTGCTCAAAACGAAAAGTGTGTATACTGGAACGATGTTTTTTTTTTTAGGTGTCAATTTTGCGGTTGTTTTAAAAATGGCAGCGACTACGAAATTTTCTACGAAATTTTCCTGCAAAATATAGCTTCAGAAAAAAAGTGTTGATACTGGAATAATGATTTTTTTTTTAGGGGTCAATTTTCATACTTTTTAAACAATGCTAATAAAACCAATTTTTTATGTCTCAAACAAAGTTAACTTTTAAGGAAAAACACATTAATGTTTCTGGTAGAATATCATTTTTCTTTCTTAAGTATAAATTTAACATGTTTTCAACCACAAAACTAAAAAAACATGACATTATGAACAAATTATTTCATTGAATGAATTCAAAAGTCTTTATTTGTACATTGAATAAAAGAGACATTATATCTCTAATTTGATATTGCATTGTAGATATTTAAACAATAAGATTTATCATACTTAAGACATAATCCAACAACATGAAAATGCTTCATAACTTCTCATTTAACAAAATATGGAAAACATCCATTTTATTTGAAGATACGATGCATACATCAGTTATATAAACTGTCTTAAACAATTATTCAAAATCACTCATATTTTCTTGCACACCATCAGAATTCACATCTTCAGATGAGTGACTGGATGCTGACGAAGATGTTCCATATTCTTCTCTGTCATCAACTAGTGCCCCATCTGAGTCCACATGCATGCCCAAGATTCCAGGTTTCAAAAGTCTTCTAGATCTACGACTGGTTTCAGCAGAGTCCCATGTCAACACTGTTCCTTCTGGTAACAACCTTTTCAGAATCTCTGTCGTCTTGAAGCGAAGAGTTCCTCTCTTTGTTAAATTGAAGTCATAAACAAGTATGTCAACATCCTTCAATTGTAATATGTCTGTGCGGCGGCGATTTATATTTGTACCCTTTCTTTTTCTTTTTCCACCATTTTTTTTGTCAACTACCATCTCTGGCTTATACACACCATTGAATGGGTGTGTATTTGTGGCATACCAATGTACTTCAACACCTGTAACATCCTCATTTTCTGTAAAGACCTTTAAAACTTTAGCAACCCAAAATGGATAGCCATTAGGATCTCCATCTGCTAGCACTGCAATCATGCAACCCTCCTTAATATCCTGTACTGAACCCCTATAAAGGTCTTCCATGGCTTCACGTTGTGCACGAGATCTTCTGGAACCTATATACATCTCTCTTTCCTCTGCCTGTGAAGAATTAATAATACCCTGAGATTGTTGTTGTTCAACAATGTTTACTTCCTCATGTTCATTCGACACATTTTGTGGCCAAATAAATGGATTTTTCAAAGGTATATCTTCATTTATTGTTGTCGAAATGAGATAACTTTGATTATTGAAAAACGACTCCCACCAAACTGAATCAGCAATGTCAAAGTACTCATATGTATATCTAATACATTTTTTAATTTCTTCCAGGCAATCAGAATAATTTATAGGCCTGTTCTGTCTACGTGCATTCTGAACTTCACCAACTGATTGTAATGACAATATTTTTGATGCAAATATTGGATGATCTGGAATGAACTTCAAAAATTGCAATCCTGATGACGGTGCCCACTCTGTAGTAGTTGAATACTTCTTGCCCCATATTAGTGTTTTCCCATCAATTTTTTTGATACGAAATTGATGTTGGAAGCTAATGTCATTAAGTTGTTCAATGCATTTCCCCTCACCATATGATCCCAGAATAAACCTTCGCATGTCAACAGTTTCTTCCAACACTTTAAAAGCAGGCTCTGGCATGTATGATTTCTTAATACATTCAATTAGTGATGGCAAGCTCCCAACTTCCTTCCTCCTCAATGTGACTGAAAAACGACTGAACATCTGATCAATATGGTCATGAGTGTGCCCAACAAGAAGGAAACCAACCTTTACCTTTTGAAAAATTCTCAATTCAACAAGCATGTTCAGATACCCAAAAACAATCTGATTTTTGTTTTCACGGCAAGTGTTGTCCAATTGTAGATACAAAACTTCAGGAAGATTACCAGACCAATGAGAAATGACATCATGAATTATGGTTATGGTCAGATTTGCATCATTATGAATATTTGGAGCTGTGAAGTACACCCTTGGCAACATTTTCCCATTGAAGACCATACAACCGACCAAGTGAAACTGAATAAAATTTTCCTCTTGTAGATTTTTGGGTGTGCGAACAAAATGTGGTAAAAGTGTTTTCTTCTGGTCCATACCATCAATTATCAAACCCAAATATTTATTTGGATTATCATAACACTTCTTTCGATGCTTGTACAACTTCTTCCTTTCATTTGTTTGTTGTTCGCGATGCTCCTGAAGTTCTTTGACAATTAAATCTACACAACATAAAAGAAATTCATTAAGAAATATGTTTTCATAGTTGATGACTATACAATTTTAAAAGTAAAAGTTATGAACACTTACCTCTTTCTGAGCCTTCACATTTGTCCCTTTTTGATTTAAGAGAAGCACATGTACTGCAAATCCCCATCCTTGTCTTCTTAGGAATACGAACATTATTGAATTCTTTCTTCCATAGCTTCACAAAATATTGATATGTAATAAAGTGGCCCTGTCCCTCAGCACTTTCTGCATATTCTTTGTATAAGTTGTAGATTTCTCGTCTTGAAAAATTATCTGGAATATGTATTGTCTCTCTATTTGGCATACACTCTCCATGCTTTGAAAAGAAATCTTTCATCCATGACATTGCAGTATTTGATAATGGCCCAAACTGTCTTTTATAACGTACTTCTGAATAAAATGTGGGATCCTTTTCCAAATTTTCTTGAATTCTCGAGAGACGAAAATTCCCAAGTGAATGAAACATTTTGAAAGCTTTTCTACACAATAAAAAATTCCTAATATGATAATCATAACCTGACAATGTAGATTGCATGCAGCCAACTAAATATGAGTTTTGCATGCTTTTATTCATTGACAAATATCTCTTCCTGCTTTCTAATGCAAATGTGAAATCCATACGTTTCAAGCAATTTTTTTGGCAACATTTACTTGAAATGAGAGCGCTGATAGAACTTCTTCTCGTCAGATATTCTGCTCTACCCCTTGTATAACTAGAATAGCTTGCATTGATACGAAAAGGTCTACTCCTACTCCTTGATACAATATTTCTTGGCAACATCTCCATCATTGGATCTTCATTTTTATAAGGACTTTCATCATTAAGAGGAACGTTATCCACACTATGATCTGCTCTGATTTTCAAATTTTGACTGAGAGGATACCCTTCATCTTCCCCTTCTTCAGTGCTACTATCGTAGTCCTTAGAATTCAGACTAAATGGAAAATCTGACTCGATGTTTAATGGATATTCTTCCTCATGTACATTGTCAGTGCTGCTCTCATAGTCCATAGAATTAGGACTATGTTGAAAATGTGGCTGTTTACTTATTGAAGATGCTACATCATGTCCTTTGTCACTGCTACCTTTATACTGATTAGAATTAGGACAAACTGCATCATCCTGTTCTTCATCACTGTTGCTCTCATAGTCCTTAGAATCAGGACTAAGAGGACATTGTGATACTCCAATGTTTTGAGAATCATCATCCTGCGCTTCATCACCGCTGCTCTCATAGTCCTTAGAATCAGGACTAAGAGGACATTGTGATACTCCAATCTTTTGAAAATCATCATCCCGTGCTTCATCACTGCTGCTCTCATAGTCCTTAGAATTAGGACTAAGAGGACATTGTGATAATCCAATCTTTTGAAAATCATCATCCCGTGCTTCATCACCGCTGCTCTCATAGTCCTTAGAATTAGGACTAAGAGGACATTGTGATACTCCAATCTTTTGAAAATCGTCATCCCGCGCTTCATCACCGCTGCTCTCATAGTCCTTAGAATTAGGAGTAAGAGGACATTGTGATACTCCAATCTTTTGAAAATCATCATCCCGCGCTTCATCACCGCTGCTCTCATAGTCCATAGAATTAGGACTAAGAGGACATTGTGATACTCCAATCTTTTGAAAATTATCATCCCGCGCTTCATCACCGCTGCTCTCATAGTCCTTAGAATTAGGAGTAAGAGGACATTGTGATACTCCAATCTTTTGAAAATCATCATCCCGCGCTTCATCACCGCTGCTCTCATAGTCCATAGAATTAGGACTAAGAGGACATTGTGATACTCCAATCTTTTGAAAATTATCATCCCGCGCTTCATCACCGCTGCTCTCATAGTCCTTAGAATCAGGACTAACTGGACACTGTGACAATCCATACTTTTGAAATTCATCATCATGCTCATCATCACTGCTGCTCTCATAGTCCTTAGAATTAGGACTAAGTGGACACTTTGACACTCCATTATTTTGAAATTTTCCATCATGCACCTCAAAACTGCTGCTCTCATAGTCTTCAGAATTAGGACTAAGTGGACATCGTGACCCTCCATTCTTTTGAACTTCACCATCACATTCTTCAAAACTGCTACTCTCATAGTCCTCAGAATTAGGACTAAGTGGACATTGTGACACCCCATTCTTTTGAACTTCACCATCATGCTCCTCATCACCGCTGCTTTCATAGTCCTTAGAATTTGGACTAAGTGGAATCTGTGACTCTTTAAATTCTCCATCCCCTCTTTCATCAGTGTTGCTCTCGTAGTCCTTAGAATCGGGACTAAGTGGAAGAATTGACTTTCTATTCATAGTGGAAGGATTCCCACTATATTCATCAATATGAATAGAGTTGTTACGCGATGAAGATGTTGATGGTGTATAAACCGAAACTTCACCATCAGAGCAATCCATCACTTTCAAATAGAAAATGTTGAATGACACAAATGGAGTCTCCTGAGAGTATTATATAGCTTAAAGAATGAAATATTCCCTCCAAAAATTTTCGCGAAAATATTTCCCTCCAAAAATTTTCGCGAAAATATTTCCCTCCAAAAGTTTGTTAGATTTATTTACCTTTATTATTTTATTCTACAATTGATTGAAAAACATAAACTAATTTATTTTTATGAAATAAATCACTAAAATTCAAATTGTAAATCACAACTTGTACATTAATTATTCTAATAGTTAAAGTATATCATATTTACTTAACAATTTCTTTTTTTTCTAATTTTTATAATATATTCTCAAACATATTAATCCCACATTCAATCCGTTGTAAAACAACTCTACAATATTCTCTCTATAATAATGTAAAACAAATTATCCCACATTAATCGTATGGAAAAACATCTTCGTAATTTCACTTATATAATAAATTTCGCTATCACTATTACTCGCCTCACATCTAGGTTTTCTGAAATTCCTTGAAAGACTCGTGAATTTGTGGAGCAGCGATATTGCTATCAACAATATATACAACGAAGAATTGTCGCAATTGAAAGGCAAGTACAATTATTTTTTCGAAATTTTCATATTAAATTACGTTAATGAAAAATATATTTTTTTTTAAATTAAAAAATTTTCCAAGCCAATTTTTTTTTTTTATACCACATGGTGAATCGGTAACTGTGAATCGGGCTGGGCGGGGCGGGTGGGCTGGGCGGGCAGGGTGGGCTGGGCGGGCCGGGTGGGCTGGGCGGGCCGGGCAGGCGGGCCGGGTGGGCTGGGCGGGCGGGCGGGCGGGCCGGGTGGGCTGGGCGGGGCGGGCGGGCGGGCCGGGTGGGATGGGCGGGGCGGGCGGGTGGGCGGGTGGGATGGGCGGGGCGGGCGGGTGGGATGGGCGGGGCGGGCGGGTGGGATGGGCGGGTGGGCTGGGCGGGGCGGGCGAGTGGGATGGGCGGGGCGGGCGGGGTGGTCTGGGGTGGGCGGGGCGGGGTGGGCGGGTGGGCTGGGCGGGGCGGGCAGGTGGGATGGGCGGGTGGGCGGGGCGGGGCGGGCGGGGTGGGATGGGCGGGGCGGGGCGGGTGGGTGGGATGGGCGGGGCGGGGCGGGCGGGTGGGATGGGCGGGGTGGGCGGGTGGGCTGGGCGGGGCGGGCGGGTGGGATGGGCGGGGCGGGCGGGGTGGTCCAGACCACCCCGCCCGCCCCGCCCATCCCACCCGCCCGCCCCGCCCAGCCCACCCGCCCGCCCCGCCCCGCCCATCCCACCCACCCGCCCCGCCCCGCCCATCCCACCCGCCCGCCCCGCCCACCCGGCCCGCCCACCCCGCCCGCCCCGCCCACCCCGCCCACCCGGCCGGCCCACCCCGCCCATCCCACCCGCCCGCCCACCCCGCCCATCCCGCCCGCCCGCCCACCCGCCCCACCCGGCCCGCCCACCCCGCCCATCCCACCCGCCCACCCCGCCCACCCGGCCCGCCCACCCCGCCCCGCCCGCCCGCCCGCCCACCTCGCCCGCCCACCCCGCCCATCCCACCCGCCCGCCCACCCAGCCCATCCCGCCCGCCCGCCCACCCGCCCATCCCACCCGCCCGCCCACCCGGCCCGCCCACCCCGCCCACCCCGCCCATCCCACCCGCCCGCCCACCCGCCCATCCCGCCCGCCCGCCCGCCCCACCCCGCCCATCCCACCCGCCCAGCCCGCCCGCCCCGCCCACCCGGCCCAGCCCGCCCCGCCCCGCCCACCCCCCCCCCACCCCGCCCACCCGGCCCGCCCCACCCCCGCCCGCCCAGCCCACCCCGCCCGCCCGCCCGCCCCGCCCAGCCCACCCGGCCCGCCCCCCCGCCCCGCCCACCCGCCCACCCGCCCGCACAGGGCCACCCCCGGGCCGCCCCGCCCCGCCCGAGGGCGGAGCGTCGATTCCGGGAATCGAGGCTCCGCCCTCGGGCGGGGCGGGGCGGCCCGGGGGTGGCCCTGTGCGGGCGGGGTGGGCTGGGCGGGTGGGCGGGTGGGCTGGGCTGGGCGGGGTGGGCGGGCGGGCGGGGTAGGCTGGGCGGGTGGGCTGGGCGGGGCGGGCGGGGTGGGCGGGTGGGCTGGGCAGGGCGGGCGGGCCGGGTGGGGTGGGATGGGCGGGGTGGGCGGGCCGGTGGGATGGGCGGGGCGGGCGGGCCGGGTGGGATGGGGGGTGGGATGGGCGGGGGCGGGCGGGTGGGATGGGCGGGTGGGATGGGCGGGGCGGGGCGGGGCGGGCGGGTGGGATGGGCGGGCGGGCGGGCGGGTGGGATGGGCGGGGCGGGCGGGGTGGGATGGGCGGGTGGGATGGGCGGGGCGGGCGGGCGGGTGGGCTGGGCGGGGTGGGCGGGTGGGATGGGCGGGGCGGGCGGGGTGGGCCCAGGGTGGGCGGGTGGGATGGGCGGGGCGGGCGGGTGGGTGGGCTGGGCGGGGTGGCGCGGGTGGGATGGACGGGGCGGGCGGGGTGGGGGCGGGCGGGTGGGATGGGTGGGGCGGGCTGGCGGGTGGGCTGGGCGGGGTGGGCGGGTGGGATGGGCGGGGCGGGCGGGGTGGTCCAGACCACCCCGCCCGCCCCGCCCATCCCACCCGCCCACCCTGGGCCCACCCCGCCCCCCCCCCCCCCCCCCCCCCCCCCCGCCCGCGCCCAGCCCACCCCGCCCAGCCCACCCGCCCGCCCGCCCGCCCATCCACCCGCCCATCCCACCCCGCCCGCCCCGCCCATCCCACCGCCCGCCCGCCCGCCCACCCCGCCCCGCCCATCCCACCCGCCCGCCCCGCCCCGCCCCGCCCATCCCACCCGCCCATCCCACCCGCCCGCCCCGCCCATCCCACCCGCCCATCCCACCCGGCCCGCCCGCCCCGCCCATCCCACCCGGCCCGCCCACCCCGCCCATCCCACCCCACCCGGCCCGCCCGCCCTGCCCAGCCCACCCGCCCACCCCGCCCGCGGGCTGGGCGGGGTGGGCGGGCGGGCGGGGTGGGCGGGCGGGCGGGGTAGGCTGGGCGGGGCGGGCGGGTGGGCTGGGCGGGGCGGGCGGGGTGGGCGGGTGGGCTGGGCAGGGCGGGCGGGCCGGGTGGGGTGGGATGGGCGGGGTGGGCGGGCCGGGTGGGATGGGCGGGGCGGGCGGGCTGGGTGGGATGGGCGGGTGGGATGGGCGGGGCGGGCGGGTGGGATGGGCGGGTGGGATGGGCGGGGCGGGGCGGGGCGGGCGGGTGGGGATGGGCGGGGCGGGGTGGGCGGGCGGGCGGCGCGGGTGGGATGGGCGGGGCGGGCGGGGTGGGATGGGCGGGTGGGATGGGCGGGGCGGGCGGGCGGGTGGGCTGGGCGGGGTGGGCGGGTGGGATGGGCGGGGCGGGCGGGGTGGGCCCAGGGTGGGCGGGTGGGATGGGCGGGGCGGGCGGGGTGGTCTGGACCACCCGCCCGCCCCGCCCATCCCACCCGCCCACCCCGCCCAGCCCACCCGCCAGCCCGCCCCGCCCATCCCACCCGCCCACCCCGCCAGCCCACCCGCCCAGCCCAGCCCGCCCACCCGGCCCAGCCCGCCCCGCCCCGCCCACCACCCCCGCCCACCCCGCCCACCCGGCCCGCCCCACCCCGCCTGCCCAGCCCACCCCCGCCCGCCCGCCGCCCCGCCCAGCCCACCCGGCCCGCCCGCCCCGCCCCGCCCACCCGCCCGCACAGGGCCACCCCCGGGCCGCCCCGCCCCGCCCGAGGGCGGAGCGTCGATTCCGGGAATCGAGGCTCCGCCCTCGGGCGGGGCGGGGCGGCCCGGGGGTGGCCCTGTGCGGGCGGGGTGGGCTGGGCGGGTGGGCGGGTGGGCTGGGCTGGGCGGGGTGGGCGGGCGGGCGGGGTAGGCTGGGCGGGCGGGCGGGTGGGCTGGGCGGGGCGGGGCGGGGGGTGGGCGGGTGGGCTGGGCAGGGCGGGCGGGCCGGGTGGGGTGGGATGGGCGGGGTGGGCGGGCCGGGTGGGATGGGCGGGGCGGGCGGGCCGGGTGGGATGGGCGGGTGGGATGGGCGGGGCGGGCGGGTGGGATGGGCGGGTGGGATGGGCGGGGCGGGGCGGGGCGGGCGGGTGGGATGGGCGGGGCGGGGTGGGCGGGCGGGCGGGCGGGTGGGATGGGCGGGGCGGGCGGGGTGGGATGGGCGGGTGGGATGGGCGGGGCGGGGCGGGCGGGTGGGCTGGGCGGGTGGGCGGGTGGGATGGGCGGGGCGGGCGGGGTGGGCCCAGGGTGGGCGGGTGGGATGGGCGGGGCGGGCGGGGTGGTCTGGACCACCCCGCCCGCCCCGCCCATCCCACCCGCCCACCCCGCCCAGCCCACCCGCCAGCCCGCCCCACCCATCCCACCCGCCGCCCCCACCCCGCCCGCCCCGTCCATCCCACCCGCCCACCCCGCCCAGCCCACCCGCCCGCCCGCCCCGCCCATCCCACCCGCCCATCCCACCCCGCCCACCCTGCCCCGCCCATCCCACCCGCCCATCCCACCCCGCCCGCCCCGCCCATCCCACCCGCTCGCCCGCCCGCCCACCCCGCCCCGCCCATCCCACCCGCCCGCCCCGCCCACCCCACCCGCCCCGCCCATCCCACCCGCCCGCCCGCCCATCCCACCCGCCCACCCCGCCCCGCCCCGCCCACCCCACCCGCCCGGCCCGCCCGGCCCGCCCATCCCACCCGCCCGTCCCGCCCGGCCCACCCGGCCCGCCCACCCCGCCCGGCCCACCCGGCCCGCCCACCCCGCCCGCCTGGCCCGGCCCGCCCCGCCCAGCCCACCCGGCCCGCCCGCCCCGCCCAGCCCACCCGGCCCACCCCGCCGCCCGCCCCTCCCAGCCCACCCGCCCAGCCAACCCGCCCACCCGCCCAGCCACCTCGCCCGCCCGGCCCGCCCCGCCCAGCCACGCCCGCCCCGCCCAGCCCACCTGGCCCGCCCGCCCACCCCGCCCCGCCCACCCGGCCCGCCCCGCCCAACCCACCCCGCCCAGCCCCGCCCATCAATTTTTTTATTTACTAATTTATGTGTTTTTTTTTTAGGAAAATGGCATCAAGAAAATTTTCTGTGAATCTTTCTGGAGCAAGGAGTCTTAAAGGTGTATCTTCAAAAAGCGTTGGTGAACGAACTCCACCTGAGCTCATACCTACAAAAAACGTTGGTGAACGAACTCCACCTGAGCTCATACCTACAAATATGTCAACTGTTTTAAGTGATAAGAAGCTAATCTCAGATTGGAAAAGTTCAAAAGAGGTGAAATTTCCATCAAGAGCTTGGTATGTGAAAGAAAGAGAGAGCACAACTGTGAATATATATCTATACATTGATACACGGAATAATACTGAAAATTTGGAGGTGATGGGAAAAGTCATAGATATGTGTTCGGTACCAAACACTGAAGTTGTTTACGTACTTACAAAAACTGCCAAGTCACATGAAAGGATTAAATACCGACTATCATATTCATTATATGATAGGAGAGAGGTATCTACAAAGTTGTGTAAACAAATCGTAAATGATATGACACAAAACACGGTAAGTATTGTTATTTGTATTTTTATTTTGCGTTTTGAAAATGTCTCGCTATATTTTTTAACTTTGATTATATTAACATATGATATTTTGTTTGGCAGAATTTTGTTGAAAGCTGTTCAATTATGGTGGGAGGCATTCATTACATAGAGAATGATATCATGAACGTTGTCAGCCATTTTTACTCAGTGTCAGAGGAAGATATGCAAAACATGGAAAATGTAGTAATTGATGATGCTACAAAACTACATCCAAAGAATCAGAAAAAAAGGCCTCTGGTGGATAAATCTAGCAAGGGTAAACAAGTTACTTTTGAGGACGATGAAGTTGACAATGAAGCATATGTTGCCATTACTGAAGATGACATTGAAATTGTGGAAGGTCGTAAAAGACCAAAAGTAACAATGGCCAAGAATAGATCTCTTCAGAATGTTAAGACGAAAAAAGTAGAGTTGAAGATCTTGAAGTAGTCATTACCAGCAGTCAAGAACCTAGTGAAACTTCAAAAGAAAGCAGAGAAATCATTACACCAGGAGCTGATTTAGGTGATGGCATTATCAAAACAAAACAAAATGCCATTCGACAGAATTTGACAAAGAGAAACCTAGTTGATGGTGGTCGTACATTTCAGTTAAATGTGACACAAACCTATAAGGCAAGTGAAGGACAATGCCAATATCAAGTCAGAAAGCCGCACCATCTGCATGTTCACAACTTGAAGACATTGATGAGGTACAATCCATATGCTCATGTGGTTAGTTATGTGCTTCTTGTTGATCCACTTCAAGTTCCCAACAAAGAAGCATTTGATAAGTCAAAATGTTTTGAATACAATTATTATGTGCTTGGGGGGAACCATTCTGTTGAAGCTCAAAGACAATTGATGGAGGAATATCCTAATAACCCACGTTTTGAAACGATGAAATGTATCATTTATGCTGGTTTAAATGAAACAGAAGCAAAGCTAGTGGCATGGGATCATAATTCAGATAATGAATATAGGATGTCTATGACTTTGGTCCAAAAGGTTAGATTTATTCATAGTGAATTCCTAGAAAAATGTGGTGGGGATAAGATCAATATTACTACAGATTTCCGAAAGGAATGTTGTATGGAAATAGGCTATCAAATTGAAGATAAAGGCAATTCAAAAAATGGAAAAGACAACAGATCTAGCGATTTATTCAGAGGTGTTGATAACATTTTCCAATTGGCATTTAGAACTGGAGATATTTGGAATTTGATTGATGACATTTTTAGCATGTGGGAAGACATTGGCATTAAAAACCAGAAGGTCAGAAAGTCTAAGCCATTGATATGTAGCAACAATAAATCAGCGCCTGAACTGAAGCAACTTCCAGACGATATGACCATCACGCCTTGGAGGGCGATGCAAGGAGTGAAAGATGAAAAAATTGTCAAAACAATATTATCTCGTGTGAAGTCGGGGGAATTATCATTGGAAGAAATGTCTGAAGAATTTCAAAAGTAAGTTTGCTGAATTATTTTTACTTATTTCCAGGATTATAGTTATCTTTTAACTAAAACATGTTGTTATTGGTAGTATTTGTTATACATATCAGTATATTAACTTTTTCTTACTTTATCTATGCAGTCACAAAGTTTACATGAAAATTCAGGAACAAATGGTTAAATTGTTGAATGAAGATAGTTGGGATGATGTTGTACGCAACTATCCAGATTCAAGTTCTACATCAACATTGAAAGCTTTTTATCTTGCATTTAAAAAGGTAACTTGATTTATACATTCAGTTTTAATCATCTGTGTACTATTTTTAATTTAAATTAAAACTTACACATACATTTGTTTGTTTGGTAAAAGATGAAGAAAGAAGATAATGGAGCACCAGACAGTTTCAAGACTTTTATTGAAAAAATAAAGATTGAAAGACTGAGAAAGCAACGTATTAAGAATGTTGAACTTGATCCAACTCTTAATCATTTCATTTGGAATGGGCTAGACACTATTCAATATCAAGTAATACAAGGCGACTGTGAAGACATTGCGAAACTCATACCAAAAAGGGATTATGCCCTCGTTATTGCAGATATTCCCCATGGTTTCAATATTCCAAACATTTGCTATGATAATGACCCTTATACTTATCAAGCTTTTAATAAAGTGGTGGCGGGATTTAAGGAAGTGACGTCATCACCATTATGGAGATTTGTGACATTTCATTCAGACACACAGTTGGCAATGTTATTGTCAAGCTTCAAGGGGAAAACAAATTCAAGGATGCAGCTTACATGGTAAGATGTTTAAAGGTATATTTGATTAATGTTGAAAAATTAATTTATGTACAAGTTAATTGAAATTTTACTATTTTATGTTACAGGCAAAAGTCAAATCTTCTTGACAATGAAGATCAACAATTTATAAATGACTGTGAGTTCATTCATATTGATAGTTGGGCAAAAGATGATAGCCATATGTCTATGATTTTTAATCGGGTGGACAAAAAGAGTCATAGCCAAATACTGACTTATGATGCTGTTGTGAGAAAACTAACATATGAAGACAAAGAAATGAAAGGAGAGATAGTTAACATTTATCAGAAACCACAATTATTGATTAACTATCTTATAGACATATGTTCAAATGAAGGAGATTGGGTTCTGGATTTATTTTCTGGCTCAGGTACGTTTTGCCACATGGAATTGAATTTCAATATGTTCTTTTTTTTAATTAATATGTCATTGTACTAATTTACTTCATTATTTTTTTGTGCTTGATAATTAGGTACAACACTAGCATGCTGCCTTCAAAAAGGAAGAAATTGCATTGCAATTGAGAAAGATCCATTACAATGCAATTTCATTCAGCAAAGAATTAATGCTCTTCAATTTCTTCCAGATGCAATGCAAGAAATTGGGTTGAAGAAAGGGGACTTTAGTGAATCACGTGTGGCAAAAAAGGCAAAGGAACCCCAACCACCATTACATGGAATGTATGGAAAGACACATATTGGGGGATTTGCAGACATGAAAGACCCATTAGAAGAGGAAAATGAGCAAAATGAGCAAAATGAAACAGAAAATATTGTGGAAGAGGACAATGATGAAACTCTAGAGGACGAAGAGTTTGGATTACGTGACATTCTTGATTAAATTTAAGTTATGCTTGTAACTCAAGCTTTGCAATGTTTTGACTTTGACATTTTATGAGAAGAATAAACACTCAATTAGGGTTGTTATACGTTCAATATTGGTAATATGTGATTTTTGCATTGATTTTTAAGTTAATCATTTTTTTTTGAAAAAAAAGTAGTTATTATTATCCTTTTGACATGAAATTCATAAAAAAAACTATTATTTGACCATTTTTAGTTAATATTTTTGTATAAAAATTGTGATTTTGACATGTTAATTCTAGCAAAAAATTATCAAAACGTTTAGTTTTTTTGTTATATTTATGTTAAAAATGGTTATTTTTTATGTCCATTGTTAAAAAATGTTGTTTTTTAGAAACAATTATTTCATGTCGATTGAAAAATTAATTAAGGGGGTTGAAAAGATGTCTAAATATGTAGATTATCTAAAATTCAAACTGTCGACTTTATAATTTAAAAACGCAAAACAATAAAAAGCCCACTAAAAAAAAAAAAAAATTAAGATAGAGAACAAGAAAATATGAATACAATGACGACTTCAAAAACTATCAAATTTAGAAAATAATTTTTTACATTTCACACACTAGAAAATTTAAAGTCAAAAAATAGGTCTTTTAAAAAAAGGGTGTGATGCAGAATACACACTTTTTAAAATCAGGATGAAAATCACTACCATTCACCGAGCCTCACCCACTTAATGCACATGAAAAAAATTAAAGTTCCAAAAAGCATGTTCTTAAAAAAACATGTGTATTCTGCATCAACACTTTTGAAAATAGGGTCATTTTTTTGCCACCTCTACAAAACGGGTAACAGTATCAGTTCCCGTTTCAAAGTTTACATTGTTTGTATTGTTCATTCTTTCTGCAACTCCATTTTGCTCAAGTGTGTATGGAGTAGTCTTCTGCCATGCTATACCACACTTCTTACAGAATTCTTTAAATTCCTTGCTACAAAACTCTCCACTGTTATCTGTCCTCAACACCTTTATCTTCTTCTCTGTTTGGTTTTCCACCAGAGCCTTAAATTCTTTAAACCTGTCACCGTATAGAAAAGGAATCACCATTCCGGCTCTCCATATTTTTTCGTCTCATCTCCTCCATCAGCAAGGATGAGACTATTTCATCAAACTGCAAGGCAGTTGCATTGCTACCTATTGCAATAACCAGACTATCCCACGATTCTGGTAGAGAAAACAACAAACTGGTGCACTTATCTTCATCTAAAATTTTAATATCAACAGATAATAACTGACTTACCACAGTATTAAATGTGTTCAGATGCTTTGTCACCGAGTCTCCATCTTTCATCCTTAGCTTATACAATTTTTTCCACAGGAACAGTTTATTCACCAGAGACTTAGATTGGTACAAAGTCCCTAACTTGTCCCACAAAGCCTTCATCGTAGCTTCCCCTGATACATTCAACAATACTAAATCTGAGACACACAATCATATTATTCTCTTTGCCTTCTGATCCAACTTCTTCCATTATTCATCGGACACTCCCGTTGGTTTAGTACTCAGATCTACCGTGATCCACTGATATTTATCCACCAACAGATCCTCCATCTTGAGTATCCACAACTCAAAACTCTAACCATTAAATTTCTCAATCTCTATCTTTCCACATCTTGCCATCTTCTTTCACCACCAGAATCGATCTCGTAGATCTCCCACTAAACAGGGTCTACCACAGGCCCGAGTGAAACCTCTTAGCAACAAAGGCATCCCCTTGAAGCTAAAACAGCTCTGATACCAAATGTATGTTTTAACCACGTACATAAATTACCTGCATACAAATTCTTAAAACATAGAAAATAAACAATGCGAGAGCATAACACATTAAACACATATACACAGAGATTTTCCCCTGGATCCCAAAATCGGGACTACCAGCTTGATTTTTCATTATGTTCCTTTCAATGTTACAATACATATTTATACATGCCGAAGCATCCAATACCATGGACCGAAAACCATCACGTCCAAAAACCATGGACCGAAAACCATCGCGTCCAAAACCATGTGCGAAAATCATGCACAAAACCATAGGTAGGTCCGCCCAACCTAATATAGCGTCCAAAAAACAAAATTTTCCAGGGTGCTGCCCCAGACCCCATAGAGGGGGGTTACCTACACCCCTCAAACCCCCTATGACCCCCTCGTTACGCAATCAGTGCAACGAAGGGGGGGCTCTGCCGCCCCTCTAACCCCCGGTTAACTATGTGGGCTAGTCGTGGAAAGAATATAACACAACCTCTAATGATTGGGAGGAAGACTATCCTTTGATTTGTTGTTGTAGCTCATTGATATCAATCATATTCTTTAATTCAGGTGGAGACTTGGGTTGTATACACATTTGGCTTGTGAAGATTGCATCTATTAATGATGGCAGCATTTGTGTGGTAGTGTTTGATAAGCATTAGAGCATAAGCCACTGACTGTGTGGTTTCACTAAAAACTACCAACGAATCTCCAACTTTGTTTTGGTTAGTACATCTATAATATCGGACCATTTCTTGGAGGATTCTTTCCACATTTTAGTCAGCAGCTTGATATCAGGTAATGCTCCCTCAAGAAAGCTTGAGATGAGATTAGCTTGGACCAAATTATCACTAACTACTTCAATGACATTACTTGAAATATCCAACACATGATAAACTATTGCTTCTACCTACTTAATGAAAATTTCCCATTCTATGAAAATGATCTCTTTATGGGATTCTTCAATTTTGGGAAGATTGGATAATATTCCATCTGCACTTTTGTGCCAGGTCAAGAATTTAACAATTTTCTCCTCTATATCTTCAAAGTAATTTTGATTATCAGATAGTTGGTAAACTAGGGAGCCAAATGTTCAGCACTGATCATGAATAATTGCTAACTTTTGGAAAAAGACAATCTATTGTTGGGCAAGAAGAGTATTCAACTCTTTAGCTTCCTTCTTAAATTCAATCAATTCTGGATTGACACTGAGATGTTCAATCCTTCTTTACAGCTCTTGAATTTGTGTATCTCGGGCTTGTATATCAACATCATACTGGACTCTGAGAGAGTCAAACATGTGATGAAGATCTGTCACCTACACTTGCCAGTGTTCTGTTATCTTTTTCTTTTCAGTGTCAATGCCCTGTTCTAAGAGAGAAATTATTTCTTCCTTATCCTTAAGCAACAGTTGCACCTTTATGGCTTTGCTAATAGTTGCTGAAGCATAGGAACCTGTAAATTGGGTAATCCTACCCAATTCCTCTGTAGGAGTTGCTAAAGAGCCTTTCTATAACACTTCAAAATATGCATTGCCAGGCATTAGAGCCTGGGATCGGTATATATTTATTTTATTTCTCTTCCTGTTTAACACAACATTGTGCTGAGGGCTATTGAAAATGTCTAGTGGAGGTGATCTAAAAATGTGATCTTAGATTACGTTTAAGGTATTACAGACTCATGTGCATGGATTTGCCTATATTACTTAGTGCAATGGATTGATAAGATTGTGAATAATATAGACAATGAGTAGTTAAAGAAACATAATAGACATACACACATAACACAGCCAAATAATCAAGGAGTTCACCCAAAACTCCTGGGCTACATCTCCTGGTCCAACCTTCAGTGGTGACCTCTCTATTTTGTCTTCAAGAGCAGAGTTTTACAAAATGTGAGCTCAAATAGAGTCTCAACACAACAGATACAAAATAGCAGGAGTTTACTTCAATCCCTCAAGTCTGTCTGTCTCTGTGTTCACTCTGTCTCAGCATTGCCTACTTTTGTCTCTGTCATATTGTGGCTTTTAAGCCAATCAACATTTTTCTGTTCGTTTTCCCTTTCGGGCTTTCTGGCTGTCGGCCTCTATCTGTTCAAACCCCCCTCTGAGCATTAACCAATCATGGTGTAACGTCTTCAGGGATGGTGGCCACCTGTTTTGTAACAGAAGGGACCATCGACGCTATAGAAATCCCCAAAACAGTCATTCTCTGTTTACACAAAGAAATACACAAAACACGGGAAAATTCACCAAACTGTCATTTATCAGACCTAAAATATCATTAATTCTACCCTATAATCCTTTCAGATCTATCTTTGGGTGCTTTTGCAAGTTTACCATTGATCCAATGGTTGCTATTGATTTCGGGTAGCTTATGCACCTAGAGATTACTCGCCCGTAAAGGTGGTTTTCTCTCTCCGACATCGAGCCATGTGGTAGCCAATGTATGGGCTTGGGCGGAGCCCATCCAATACTGCTTACCGCCTGAGGCTCGCCCGAAATCCTGCTTGTTACGGAACTCAAAATATATATCGCTCCCTCTATGAACCCTTTTGGGTCTATTTTAGTGCTCCATTCACATCTCCTTTGATTTTCGTTTATTTAACGAAACTGTGACTTTACATAGAAAACCTCCTTTTTACGGAACTCAAAATATATATATTCGTACCCATAAGACCCATTGGGTCCAACTTTATCGCAATTTACATATGTATTGGCCCTGCTCCTCGGTATTTTGTGATGCGACTTTGCGATATTGCAATCACATATCGCATAGTCCCCGGGCCTTTGGTAAGCGCTCCCTTGTATTTTTCCGATGCAATATTGTAAGTTAACTTGGGTCATCGATCTACACGCTTGATAGACGATCCTCGTTGACTCGCGTTGATCACTGTCGCAACTTTCATATGGTAGACTCTAATAGCCTCCGCTTGCCATCTCCAATTGCGATATGCCAATCAGATCTTGACCATTGATTGGCCAGATCCGACGGCTCTTGTGCATCATTGTTCTAGCCTCTGATAGCTCTATTTTTCACTGTTTCTTCATTTTTTAGGCCCGATAGTGAAATCCGTAATTTTTAAAAGTTCATCCTTTGCGATAGTTTTTTATTTTTGAAGACTTAAAGGGTTTTTAAGATCCCTTTTGGATCACACCTTCCCACTGAAAAAGCTTTTGGACCACCAAAATTTGGTTTTTAAGCATCAATCAAGTAAGGATACAACTTCCTCACTTGTCCAATCTCTATCCATCTTGCATTGCTTGGTTTTGAACCTTTGAGTCCAATTCTCAGGTACTCAACATCCCCTCTGCGCGTAGTTCTCACCTTCCTGTCCAAAATTGTGTCTTCCTGCAACTCATTGAGATATTCAGGCAACAGATCATCAATAGAAGGCAACTGACTTTGCTCTTCGGGATCTTCAATCAATGAAGGTTCATATAGTCTCAAGTTCTCTGCATTAATGACTGAATAGATATGCATATAAGCTGGCAAATCAAGGCGAAAATCATTTTCACCAATTTTCTCAAGTATCTTGAAAGGCCCATACCCTATTGGTTTTAGCTTCTTACCTTCACCTTGCATTCTGTTTTTGCTGATGTACAGTCAGACTTGATCACCAACTTGGAAGCTATGCTCAATTCGATGCTTGTCATGCCTTGCCTTTTACTTGGCCTAGCTTCTTTCCAGTTGTTCTTGCACTGCCTAGTGAATTCCTTGGATCTGTTCAATGAACTTGGTTTCTTTGTCCACATCACTGTGTCCATCAACTGCTATGTCTTTACCAAAGACAAAATCCAAAGGAGAATTTGGTGAAAAACCAAAAAAAGTCTCAAAAGGATATCTCTGAGTAGAAGAGTGCTTGGCACAGTTGTAAGCATGTTGCACATAACTTGGGATGCTTGCTGCAATAGCCCCTGAGCAACTGGATCAATGTCTTGTTGACCACTTCTGTTTGGCTATCTGTTTGTGGATGAAATGTTGTGCTCTTCTTCAATTTGGCGTCCATCAATTCCCACATATTTGACCAAAAATTCCCAACAAATCGGGAATCTCGATCAGATACAATAGAAGTGGGTAATCCAAAATGAACCCATACATGCTGAAAGAACAACTTTGTTGTTTGTTCAGTTGTAACATGCCTGTTACAAGGTATTAAAATACAAATTTTGTTGAACCTCTCCACAGTAACATATAAATAATCATGACCTTTACTAGATTTTGGAAATCCCCCAACAAAGTCCATGGAAACACTTTCCCAAGGACGAGAAGGAACTAGAAGTGGAGTGTACAAGCCTAATTTTCTATTACTAGGCTTGCTTGTAGCTGTTGACACCTAATCCTCAACGGATGGGTGAACTGGAACGCGAACAGTCATCAAGAAGATGAACTGATCCGTCCCATTTATGTATATAAATGATAGTTAGCTAATGAATTATGCAATCAGTTTTCTTCTGCCCATTCTGGAGTTACCCTGGCCTGACATGGTATCAGAGCTCCCAGGTTCTAAAAATAGATGTAACTCCTCTGTCTGCCATATCCCCTCTGCCATATTCCTTTCCAGCGCTGCCTCTATTCATAACGCATCTGCCATCCGCTCAGCTTGTCAGATTTCTTGTTCTGGCTCAAACGTTTTTGCAGTCCCAAAGTTCTCTGCTATGTTAAACGCTCTCTGTACCCTAATGTTCTATGTGACATGATTTTTTGATACATTATCTCTCTCTGTCCTCTCTGCCAACGCTCTAGTGCTCTGGCATCGTTTTTTGGTTCATGAAACGCCACTGCAATCTCTCCATAACACTCTCTATAATGCATCTGCTGAATAGTCGAGCATCACCACCCTTTGAAGCCGATGGCAAAGCCGAGAATATACTGATTATTGCTGAGAGACCGCGGCCTTGATTATTGTGAGTCGTTGAAGCATTGCGGTAAGAGCGTGGAGGTTATGGTGTTGGAGGAAGAAGGGCACGGTTTCTACGCTCTCAAACCGCATTGTCCCTCTTCTCAACGCCTCATGGAACGGATCTGCCGTTTCATGTCGTCCTCTCCTTTACAGTCCGTTATTCATATCAACGACGTTGCCTCATAGATCGAGAGTACAAAATTCAATAAGAAGACTTTTCTACTTGCAGTGTTCGCTTTGTAGTTAAGTAGATTATTGATGCGCTCACAGTGTTTCAGTCGGCGCATGCAACTTTAAAGTGGTTTTCAGAATATTCTAAAATCCGGTGAGTACAAGGATTGTTTTGATGGTATAGTAATGCTGCTGAAGAACGCGTTATGGTTATGAAAGCTCCTGCTCTTTCAAATAAGTTTTCAATGCTGCTTGACATACTCTCTGTTGATTGAGTTGGTTTGGTTACCAGCGCAGTGTTTAAATTATTGATCAGTTAATGGTGCGGTCTCCACGGAACAACTACAGTGAGACTGTTTCATAGACTTCGTTCCTTCTTGGCGTTCACCGCTTCTTTTATGACTTCAGTTGTTGTGTTCTTGGCTTACATGTTTTTCTGAGAACCATATTTTTTTACCTGAAGATTTTCATATGATCTGCGTGGAGATGTGCTGCTGTTATATGGTTTTGAAGGCAGCCATATGTATTTTTTAACGCAGTCACATGTATTTTGTTGAAGGCAGCCATATGTATTTTTTTTAAAGCAGCCATATGTATTGTTTAAACATTGTATTATTTGGTACATTGCACAAGTGATATCATCTCCACGAAAAGTACAACTTTATACATTAACAGAAAAAGTATTTTTCAATCAGCAGAAGTATTTTTTTTTACAGAATGCATTCAATCATTTCTATGGTAGGAATAGTTCTCACTGGCAAGGAGAACTATCCTGAATGGTCCCGGATGGTAAAACACACCCTCATCTACAATGAGTTGTGGAAAGGAGTGTGTGTCGGAGAAGAAGACAAAGACCCTGTGCAGCCTACATCAGATAAAGAACTTGTCATTTGGGAAAACAAGAACAACAAAGCCTATGCATTGATCGCAGCATCTGTAAATGAAGAAGTAAGTCGTCATATTTCATCCTATTCCACTGCCTTTGAAGCTTTACAAAAGCTGAAAGAACTCTATGATTCACATTTTGCACTTGAAGTTGTTCAACTCATGATTAAACTCTTCACTCTTGAACTGAAAAATAATGATCCCCTTGCTCTTGCATCTGAAATAAAATCTATAATGCATGATATTAAATCCACTAAGGTTGAGCTGGATATCTCTCTTATTGCCTTTCTCAAAGCACTCTATCCTACCTACTCCAATTATCTTGAGTCTTTACAAGCAAATGGAAATCTTAAAGACATAACCTTTGAGTCTCTTGTGAAAAAGTTTGCTGAAAGAGAGAAAGCCTTTGGAAAGAAAACAGTCCCTGAATCTTCTGAAGAGACTGTTTGCCTTGCTCATAAAGAAAAGCATCCTGCTCAAGATTCTACAAGAGGAAGAGGTGGACGAAGAGGAAGAGGAAGATACTTCAGAGGCAGGGGGGGAAGACATTCTCAAGGAGAAAAGGCAGATCTGCATTGCATTCGCTGCAAACGAAATGGATCACATGATGATTCTACATGCAAGCTACCATGGGACAAAATTGAGCAGAGAAGAAATCAGCAGAAAGGTAAAACTGATGACACAGACAAAGGTAAAGCACCTGAATCCGCTCACTATATTGAGGCACAATGTAACATTGGAGTAAATGAAGATTTTTTTAATGCTTCACTTACTTCTTCGAAAAATGATCGGTTGCTTGATTCAGGAGCAACCTGTCATATGACTCATAGGAAAGATTTTTTTGAAGATTTCACTGACAATGTTGATGGAGCAGTATACTTTGCAGATCAGTCAAAAATCAAGCCATCAGGGCTTGGCACAATCAGGCTTAAACTGCCTTGTCTTCCAGACTTTCTTCTGGATCATGTTCTATATCTCCCACAGCTCAAGAGAAACTTGCTGTCCTTGGTCCACATCCGCCAGCAAGGTCACTCCATTCATATGTTTGATGGAAAGCTTGAGGTAAGAAAGGCATCTGACCACTCACTGGTCATGAGGGGAATAGAAGAAGAAAGACTCCTTAAACTGCAAGGAACCTCTACTCATGCACAACATTTCTCATATATTTCTCATCATGAAGAAGGTACACTTCCATCAAGTTTATTATGGCATGCTAGATTTGGACATTTAAACTATGACAGTCTCCGCTTATTAAAGAAAAATGGTGTTGCTGGTTTGCCTACAATTCCTAGAAAACATAAGCAATGTGATGCTTGCATTCTAGGAAAGCATAGCAAACAGTCTTTTCATGATTCACATTCAAGAGCACATAGGAAGCTTGAACTCATTCATTCAGATTTATGTGGTCCAATGCCTGTTCCTTCTGCAAATGGAAATAAATATATCATGACATTTATTGATGATTACACCAGAATGTGTTGGGTTTATTTATTGAAGAACAAATCTGATGCTTTTCAAACATTCAAGAATTTTCATAAATGGATTGAAAATGATTCTCAATCTCATATTGGGTCTATTCGCACTGATAATGGAAAAGAATATACATCAAATGAATTTGAACACTATCTTCGCCAACATGGGATTAAACATCAAACAACTGTGCCTTATAATCCTCAACAGATGGTGTAGCTGAAAGAATGAACAGAACAATTTTGAATATGGTACGATCCATGCTTTTCTTCAAAAATGTAAAGATAATGTTTTGGGCTGATGCTGTTCTATGTGCTGCATATATAAAGAATAGATGTCCATCTAGTGCTATAAGAAACAAGACTCCTTATGAATTGTGGTATGGACATGTTCCTTCGGTAAAACATCTTAGGATCTTTGGTTCCACCTGTTATGCTTTAATACCAAAGGTACATAGAAACAAACTTGGTGCTAGAAGTCGTAAGTGTATCTTCCTGGGGTATTCAAACACATCTAAAGCATACCGTCTCTATGATGAAGTAAATAAAAAGTTTGTTGTATCTAGAGATGTCATTTTTCTTGAATCATCCAAATCTGACAGTGTTGTTGAGCGACAACTTGATCGCTTGGATAGATTCGCAAAAACGAAATCATTTCAAGAATTTGATAATCAGATTCCACATCTTGAAGGGGGGATTCCTATACTAGAACAACATGTGGAATCTTCTTCTGAAGAACAATCTCCGCATGAAACTCCAACAACGGATGATGCTTTAAGTGATGTAATTGATAGAATTGGAGACTCAATCTTGATTCAGTCCCAACTCAATCAACAGAGCAGCCTGGAACATCTCAGAAAGGTCCCCCAAAGTGGCTGACAAAGACACTTGAAAGTGTTCATCCTGATGAAATTGGAAAAAAAGGAACCAGAAATACAAACCGACAAGATGGAGGTGATGTAGATAACTCTAATTCACCTGTTGATATGGATGTTACTTATGATTGTGAATTGAACTTGCCTACAAATTTGAACCAACTTCCTTCAAAGAAGCTGCTTCTCATGATGAATGGAAATAAGAGATGCAGAAGGAGTATGATGCCCTCATAAAGAATGACACTTGGAAGCTGGTTGATCCTCCATTTGGAACCAAACCAATTGGCTGCAAGTGGGTCTACAAGAACAAATACAAAGCTGATGGCTCACTTGAAAAGCACAAAGCTAGGCTTGTGGCAAAAGGTTTTTCACAGAAGGAAGGGGTCGATTATGAGGAAACTTTTGCCCCCACAGCAAAATGGGCCACCATTCGGACACTCTTTGCACTAGCTGCTCAGAACGGTTGGAAAGTCCATCAAATGGATGTAAAAACTGCATTCTTGAATAGAGATCTAAAAGAGAATGTTTTTATGTCCCAGCCTGAAGGATTTGCTGTGAAAGGACATGAACATAAAGTATGCAAACTTGTGAAGTCCTTGTATGGCCTCAAACAAGCACCACGAGCCTGGTATGAAAAACTAACTGAGCATCTTCTGAAACTCAAATTCAATCATTTTGATCTTGATGATGCAACTTTATTTGTCAAGAAAGTTGGCAAAACAGTTGTATATCTTGTGGTATATGTAGATGATCTTTTAATGACAGGGAACAATGAAAGCTATATTGCATCCATAAAGAAAGAATTAGGAAAAAGTTTTGAAATGACTGATTTGGGCTATGTTCATTACTATCTTGGCATTGAAGTAACCCAACATCCAAAATCCATATTTCTTTCTCAAAAGAAATACATTGGAGATTTGTTAAACAGATTTGGCATGACAGAGTGCAATCCTCTTTCTACTCCAATGGAACAAAACTTGAAGCTCACATCTATTGAAGGAAAGGAATTTGAGGATGCAACAAAGTATAGACAACTTGTAGGAAGTCTCATCTACCTCACTACTACCAGACCAGACATTTCATTTGCTGTTGGAATCCTCTCCAGGTTTATGCAAAAGCCTTGTGAGGGACATTGGTCTGCTGCAAAAAGAGTTCTAAGGTACTTGAAGGGATCTCAAGACCTTGGAATCAAGTATACACAGGTGGACGACTTCACCTTGATTGGATACTCTGATTCAGACTTCGATGGAGACAAAGAAACTGGGGTATCTACTTCAGGATATGCTATGAGTCTTGGATCAGGAGCTGTCTCCTGGAGATCACGCAAACAATCAGTACCAGCAAATTCCACAACAGAAGCAGAATATGTGGCAGCAACTGAAGCAACGAAAGAAATTCTGTGGCTCAGGAAAATTATTGAAGATTTGCAGGTAAAACAAATACAATCAACTCTACTCATGATTGATAACACCTCTGCAATAAAGTTGGCCAAGAACCCAAAGTTCCATGATCGTACTAAGCACATCAATACTAAATATCATATGATCCAACATCATGTTGAGGCCAAAACAATCCATCTCCGTCATTGTTCCACAAACGAGCAAATTGCAGACATCTTCACCAAAGAGCTTGGAAGAGAAAAGCTTGAAAGATTCAGAACGATGCTTGGACTCACCAACATCCCTTCAGATTAAGGGGGGGAATGTTGACACCTAATCCTCAACGAATGGGTGAACTGGAACGCGAACAGTCATCAAGAAGATGAACTGATCCGTCCCATTTATGTATATAAATGATAGTTAGCTAATGAATTATGCAATCAGTTTTCTTCTGCCCATTCTAGAGTTACCCTGGCTTGACAGTAGCACACATGGTACACCCTTTAATATATCTAGAAACTATTTCATGCATCCTTGGCCAATAACATAACCTTTGCAACTGATTTAATTACACCAAAATGACTTGATATTAGAGAAGTATGTGCTTCTCGGATTATGTTAACTCTTTCAGTTTGAGGAATACATAACTTTCCCAAATGATATAAGAGTTGGTCCTTAACATGATAATCCAATTCTTCTACTTGTTTGCCATGACTTAAATTTGCATATACATCTTTAAAATCTACATCTTGAGCATATTGTTCAATGTAGCTTTCATGCAATACTGAGTTATGCTTAAGTATAGTAGATGCATTTATGATTGGTCTTGATAGCAAATTTGTAACCTTATTGTGTATCCCCTTCTTATATCTAATGACAAGATGAAACTGCTGTAGAAAACCCATCCACCTATAGTGTCTTGATCATTGCAATTTAGGTTGTGAGTGTAAATATTGAAGTGGTTGATGATCTGTATGTATAATTGTTTCTTTGCTCATTAGGTAATGTTTCCACTTTTTCACACTCTGTACTAATGCATACAATTCTTTATCATATATGGGATAATTAACTACTGTGGAAGTAAATGTCTCAGAATGATAACATATGGGTTTACCGCGTTGTATCAACATTGCTCCCATGGCATAGTCACTGGCATATGTTTCAATCTCAAATGGTCGTTGAAGATCTGGCAGTGCTAGTACTGGTGCTGTACTATTGTTTTCTTTCAAGGTGTCGAAGGCTTTCTGCTGTTTGCCTCCCAACTGAAACACCTTGTTCAATCTTGTTAAAGCATGTAAGGGAGCTGCAATTAAGGAAAAGTTAGCAATAAACTTTCTCCAATATTGTGCTGCTCCTAGGAAACTCCTAACTTCTGTAGCAGATTTGGGTTTAGGCCAGTTCACAATGACTTCGACCTTAGATGGATCTATCTTCAGTTCACCACCCCCTACAATATGACCCAAATAATTTAAAGAAGTTTTGCCAAATTCACATTTTGATAACTTCACATATTGATAACTTCACATAGAGATTTTCTCTTTTCAAAACATCTAAAGTCTGCTTTACATGCTTCAAATATTCTTCCCATATTTTACTAAAAACAAGAATGTCATCTAAATATACAATTACAAAATCATCAATAAAAGGTCGGAGTACATCATTCATAACTCTCATGAAAGTGGCACGAGAATTAGTTAAGCCAAAAGGCATAACCAACCATTCATACAGCAATCTTGTTCTGCAACTCTGACTTGATGATAGCCATTACGCAAGTCCAACTTGGAAAAGTAAACTGCTTCTTTTAGCTAATCTAATAGATCATCAATGCGAGGAAGAGGATAACGATTCTTGATCGTTATTTTATTCAGTGGTTTTTAATCAATGCACATACTCCACGAACCATCTTTCTTTCTCACCAACACAATTGGAGATCCACATGGTGATGTGCTTGGCCTTATGAACCCTTTTTTGAGTAGCTCTTGTACCTACTTCTTGATCTCTGCATTCTCTAAAGCAGATAACCTTTTATACCTGTGGTTGTGACTGTTGTTTCATCACCTAAGTCTGACCCCAAGTCTTTCTGAATAGCAGTAGCAGTCTTCTTCTTCTTAGCACCTAACTCCTTGGGCTTCAGCTCCGAATGAAAAGACCAGCAGTGTTCATCATCATGTCCATCCTTCTTGCAGTGAGTGCATGAAGGTTTGTCTTTCTGTACAACGTTTGTCTTCCTCTCCTTCCATTTCTACTTCTTCTTTTCCTTGTTCTTTGTTGCAGAGGGTTTTGATGATCCCCCAATCTCTGGGTTCACATTTTGCCTCTAGCCTCTAGATTTGTAACTATGTAGACCATTTATATACTTCAACAAAGTTTCAGGTGAGTCTAGAAAAATGCCTAGAGTTAAAGCTCTTTTTCTAAATTCCTAGGTATAACTTTGTACACTTTGGCCCTTTAACTGGCGAACAGTTTGCCAACTCATAATTTCTTGCTACATATAAGCTAGTGGATAGAATTTTTTTTTAATGGCAGAAACAAATTCATTCCAGGTAGAATGAATTTTGCCATGCTTCTTCAGATCAGCTTGTGTCCTAGCTTCCCACCACACTAGTGCAGTTCCTCCAAGGCGAAGGTTAGCCAACTGAATCTTTCTCCTCTCTGAATCAACGTTTTTCACCTTGCAATATACATCAATCTGTCTAATCTAGTTATCTAGCTTTTCTGCATTTAATTCTCCATCATAGATTGGCAAATCAAATTTCACATCTAATTTAATCAAAGATGTTTTCTTCTTTTTCTTTTCAAGGCTAGGAGATGAGGATGATGGAGGTGATGGTGGAGGAGATGATGGAGGAGGCCTTTCCCCTTTCCCTTTTCCCTCTGGGGCATCTAGAGAAGGTTCCTCTACTCATTTGTCTTTTTTGGGGGTTGAAGTGCTTTCACCTTGACCCTTCTTGAATTCTCGATACATCTCTTCCACCATGGCTCTCATGGTCATGAAACTGTCCATGAACTAAGATTTTGATTCCAATGGGGTTTGTTCTGCCATTCTCCTCCTAAGATAGACTCTTCCAATTTCTGGATTAGCCTCAACAAGTTCTCCTTCTCCTAGTTTGAGCTTTGACCTAGTTAGCATTCAACAATCTAGCACAAGCTTGTCTAACCTTAGCAAACCTAAAGCTTTGATACCACTTGATATGAAAATGTGATCTTAGATTACGTTTAAGGTATTACAGACTCACGTGCATGGATTTTCCTATATTACTTAGTGCAACGGACCGATAAGATTGCGAATAATATAGACAATGAGAAGTTAAAGAAACATAATAGACATACACACATAACACAGCCAAATAATCAATGAGTTCACCCAAAAATCTTGGGCTACATCTCTTGGTCTAGCCTTTGGTGGTGACCTCTCTATTATGTCTTTAAGAGCAGAGTTTTACAAAATGTGAGCTCAAATTGAGTCTCAACACAACATATACAAAACAACGGGAGTTTACTTGAATCCTTCAAGTCTCTCTATCTTTGTGTTCACTCAATCTCAGCACTGCCTACTTCTGTGTCTGTCATTCTGTGGCATTTAAGCCAATAGACACTTGTCTATTCATTTTCCCTTTCGGGCTTTCTGGCTGCCGGGCCTCTATCCATTCAAACCCCCCTCTGAGCATTAACCAATCATGGTGTAACATCTTCAGGGATGGTGGCCACCTATTTTGTAACAGAAGGGACCATCAGCACTGTAGAAATCCTTAAAACAGTCATTCTTTCTTTACACAGAGAAATACACAAAAACACGGGAAAATCCACCAAACTATCATTTATTGGACTTGACATATCATTACTTCTTCCCTATAATCCTTTCGGATCCGTCTTTGGGTGCTATCACAAGTTTACCATTGATCTATGTGATCGTTGATACAACGATTGCTATTGATTTTGGGTAGCTTATGTGCCTGGAGATTACCCGCTCGAAAAGGCAGTTTTCTCTCTTTGGCGCCGAGCCACATGGCAGCCAGTGTATGGTCTCGGGCGAAGTCCATCCAATACCGATCACTACCTGAGGCCCGCCCGAAATCTCGCTCGTTACAGAACTCAAAATATATATCGCTGTCTATATAAACCCTTTCGGGTCCATTTTATTGCTCCATTCACATCTCCTTTGCTTTTCGTTTAATTAATGAACTGCGACTTTACATAGAAAAAATCCTTTTTATGGAACTCAAAATATATATATTCGTACCCATAAGACACGTCGGGTCCGACTTCGCAATTCGCATATGTATTGGCCCCGTTCCTCGGTATTATCGCGATGCGATTTTGCGATATCGCAATCGCATATCGCATAGTCCCTGGGCGTTTGTTAAGCGCTGCCTTGTATTTTGTCGATGCGATATTGCGAGTTAACCTAGGCCGTCGATCTGCGTGCTTGATCAATGGTCCTTGTTGACTTGTGCTGATCGTTGTCACAACTTTCATATGGTAGCCTCCGATAGCCTCCACTTGCCATCTCCAATTGCGATATGCCGATCGGATCTGGACCATTGATCAGCCAGATCCAACGGCTCCTGTGCATCGTTGTTCCAGCCTCTAATAGCTTTGTTTTTCACTGTTTCTTCATGTTTTTCAGGCCCGATAGTGTAATGCGCCATTTTAAAAGTTCATCCTTTGCGATAGTTTTTTATTTTTTAAGACTTAGAGGGTTTTTAGGATCCCTTTTGGATCAGGAGGAATCTCCTTGACTCTTAAAACAACTTTGGAAGAAGCAAATGCTAGTATAATTTCTACATCTTTATCATCAAAATTATTCTCAGGAACCTTTGTTGTCATCGAAGTCTTTTCAGGATTATTGAGAGTGTCCTGGACCTTCATTTATGGAGGAATCTTAGCAACTTGAGACTCATCAACCTTAGAATAAAGAGCTTGATTGTATTCTTCCCAGATTTCTTCTAACCTTGCATCAGGCATAAAACCATTTTCTTAGGAAGAAGAAGAGGCAATTGTTTCTCTTGGTTGAGAAGTACCAACATATTGTGTAAAACCAATAATTACAACATCATGAAGAACAATCTTCTCCTGAGGAATCTGTAATGAATCCATAGGAAGTTTTTCTAGCCTAGAGGCCCTATCCCGAGTGAACTGATTCGTTTCCTCGGGAGTTAATTGTTGCTTTGCTCTTTGTGCAACCATTGAATAAGAAGAAGCTCCCTCAAACAAATCATCAAACTTATCTGGCTCATGGAAAAATTGCCTGATACTTGATGTAGTTGTAATCTTTTTCACCCCTTGATGAGGATCATACTATCTGTTGGGTATAGTAGGAAAACCCACATCCTGAATGGCCTTTATTTCAATCATTGCATGATTATAATAATCTAAAGCATATATACCAAACTGGCTTGGAAAGGAAGGCCACATCTTTTTATTGTATTCCTTTAAAACTTTAGAAATACCATTACCCACAGTTTGATAAGCTATCTCCCTAGTAATAATTTTATCGAGAATAAACACAGGTAAAACATGAGGATTGGATAGACTCCCATAAACTCTGATATAGGTGAATGATTCTTCACCAAACCAATTCCCTACTCAAAGAAGATCAATTTCAGCCTCTGGACACATCCAAGGAACCCTTTTATCAAAGATAATATGATATGTCGGTAACATGACCCAATGGCTGATTTTATAGAAGTGTTGTTGATATTTGGAATCCTAAAGAATATCATGATAAATATGAATAGGGGTTGGGTCTTCCAGAGTCCACTTCCAACCCATAGATGAAAAGTCCATGGAAAAATATAAAGCATCCATGATATAAGCACTCATGTAGAAATGTAGGATTATATTCTCAGAAACTTTGCATTTACTTCTAAAAGATAAGATATGGGAACCGAAATTATTTGAAAGTATAGTAGCCCAATAAAATATATACCCCTCTGAAGCCCCATCTATAAGAGGTACCCATTGGTCAAGAAATTTTTGTGCATTAGACTGTGCATAAAGCCTACACATCATAGCAGCTATCTGAGAATAAGGACCAGGGAGGGAATCTACAACATACTTACCAATTTCTTCTCACTTGTGTTTTCTTGGATCCTTTCTCCACTCTTTAATCGGCTCCAATGCATGCTCATGTTCTTTAATAAATGCATCAATGTATTTCTTATCGTATTTGCATTGTGGCTCAGGTAGATGGTACATCCTCCGCAAGTCCTCACTAGCGAAACACCTCATGACTGTGTGATTATTTGTAACAATTATCCTATCAACAATACTCATATTATATACGACCCACTGAACCATATCAGTATAGGGAATAATTTTAGGTCTGACCACAAGTCTGTGTAAGAAGGAACTTTCCACATTGTTGTAGGTTGTATTTGAAACTAGAGTAAACAATTATTGTCCTCTAAGTAACCCTTGGTCCTTCATCTTCGAAGAGTTTATACATCCCTTCCTATGAATATTGCCCATAATATTTAGAACAAACTGTATCAGAAAATAACCCTGACATATCAGTCTTTTCTTCAATACTTTCAATTGAAGGAGTGGTGGATTTTTGTTGCATTGCCACTTTCGTTTTTCCCTTTCTTGCCTTTGACATCTCTTCGTTGTTACGATGATCAGATCTTGCCTAAACAGAAAACAAAAATATGAGAGAAACACTTCTCTTCATAGAGGACTTAGCCCAAACAATGAATTTTACAATACCAATCTTTTCTTTAAGGTGAATCTTCACAAAATCGAGATGAAATGGATGAAAGTGTTTAAAACTTCAAAAACCATAAATATCCATTATCAAAAATTAAGTGTGCGAATGTGAAATCACGTGGGCTTACCATGTCAACACACTAGGAGAATTATATCGAAGGACAACATTAGAATGTTACGATAATCCAAACTTCTGATGTGGAAATATTTTGAATAACGGTCAAGAGGAGCGAGGCATTTCAGGGAAATCATATTAGAGGTTTTAAATCATGGGTTTTAGTGAGAGACTTCCAATAAAAGAGTTCCAATAAAGATTTCCAATAGACATATTAGAGATATTAGATATCAGAGTTGAGAGATATCAGAGGTTAGAGATATTGGAGGTTCGAGATATCAGAGGTGCAACATGATATAACTTACGATATCAAATGCGCCGATTTAATAAATAATATTTGTGGGGTTGGTGGATAATTATAATATTCATTTATGTAAAAGTGTGCAAGACTTATTGTAAACATTGATAAAATCCCTTCATACAATTCTTTTAATAAAGAAAGCATTGGGGAGGAGCTTTATCATAACATTCTTAAAAGGAAGTTTACGATATAATGGAATTCCGATGGAAGTCTTCTGATATAGCTTTGACTTTGTGAGCGGGGCCTATCAAAGCTGTAGTTTATTGTAAAATATTTAAGGTGGAACTTTTATATGTGAAGTTTTGATAAGGAAAAGACTTTAATATTATTAAACTTAATTCAAATATGCTCCAACTTTATTAAAATCAAACACTTTTTAAAAGACATTAAAATATAATAAATAAAGGGTCCCGATTATTTATTAATAACTAAGTATAAAAATGTGAGGTTGTTGAATGCTACAATGGGTTCCTAAAATACAGATAAGGAATGATGGTGTATGTAAAAAATGTGCTCCTGGGAAAAACATTAAGAAACCATTTCCAAATAGTGACAATATATTTAAGGAAGCTTTGGACCTAATTCCTTTTGAAATATGTGGTTCGATTCCCATAAAATCACTTGGTGGTTCGTTGTACTACATGAAGTTCATTAATGACTTCTCCTGTAAGACATGGATATATCCCTTGAAGACAAAATATGAGGCATTCAACAAGTTCTAGACATTCAAAACTAAAGTGGACAATTTGACATGTAAAAGGATCAAGATATTGAGATCTGAAAATGTAGAACAATACACCTCAAAGGAGCTTGTTGCTTTCTACAAGCAGGCTGTGATTAAGAGGGAACTGATTGTCCCCTATGATCGACAACAAAATGCTGTAGAAAAACTAAAGAACATATCCATTGAATAATATGTCAAGGCCATGATGCATGATTTGGAGTTTTCGTTGTTCTTATGGGGTGAAGGTTCACATATAACTATGTACATTCAAAATTGAAGTCCTCATAGAGTTCTAGAAGGTATAACTCCTGAAGAAGCCTTCTCTAAAAAGAAGGTAGAGGTTAGACACATGAGAATCTTCAGTTGTCATGTATATATTCATGTTCCTAAGGATAAGAGGAACATGCTTGAGCCTTTAGGAAATAAAGACATATTTGTTGGATATAATGAACCTTCAAAAGCCTATAGAATATACATTCTAGAGCAACAATAGAGTGAGGTCAGCTGAAATATCACCTTTGATGAGAAAGTGGCATATTGTAGGTCTAAGGAAGTCTTTGTAGATTCCTTGGAATAAGTAAAGAAGGAGGCCTCAAGAGAATAGCAATCAAGTTCTATATAATGTACGAAAAGTCCAGAAGGGCCTTAAGATCTAGCAGAACTAGTTATTGTCCTTGAGATCAAGAAGAGACCAGCATGGCTTATATCCACATTTGAAGAAGTAGAAGGACATACAACTCCTGATGGCACATCTAAAGAAGTGAAGAAACCTAAGAGGTTCTCGAACTACGCAACCCTCATGACAAAACTCATTAATGAAGAACCTTCCACATATGAAGAAGTAACTATCCAGCAAATGTGGAAGGAAGTAATGAATGAAGAATACCAATCAATCATGAAGATAAATGACCGAGAGATTGTTCCAATGTCTAAGGGGAAGTTAGTACTGAATTATAAATGGATATACAAGATTAAGAATGCTATATATTGGAGTATCGACAAATACAAGGCATGGTTCATGGCTCGAGGATTATCCTAGAAAGAGGGAGAATACTAGGATGATACTTTTTCTCCAGTTGCTAGGTACACCTCCATTAGGTCCATAATTTCACTCGCTTCTTTCATGGGATGGGAACTACATCAGATGGATGTAAAGTATGCTTTCTTGAATAAAGTAACTGAAGAATATGTGTACATAGAGAAACCTCAAGGATTTGAGGTATATGGAAATGAGGGTCATGTTTGTGGGTTGAAAAAGGACATGTATGGACTCAAGAAAGCACCAAGACATTGGTATGCTCATATTGATATTTATCTGATGAGACTAGGATTTACCAAGAGTGAAGCCAATCCAAACCTTTACTTTAAGGTTGTGAAGAATGCACCTGCAATCTTATTATTATATTTTGATGATTTTCTTCTGATAGGTGCCAAGCCTCTTATCATTTAATGGAAGAAGCAACTGGATTATGAATTTGACATGAAGGCTCTTGGGTTGATGCATTATTACTTGGGATTAGAATTATGGTAGAAACCCAACAAATTCTTCCTTAATCAAGGAAAGTATCTAACATAGATCCTTCAAAGATTCGGTATCATGGATTGAAAATCCATGGAAATTCCCGTGGTGACTAATTTGAAGAATTTAAGAGGCTCTAATTATAGATTGGTAGATCTATCTATTTACAAACGACTAATTTGTATGTTGATGTATTTGGTTAACACCAAATAGAACATCTGCTTTTCTATGAACACCTTAAGTCAGTTCCAGGTAGAACCAAGATACAAGCATTGGATTGTAGCAAAGAACATATTGAGGTATTTGCATGGTACAATAAACTATGGATTGAGGTATGTTGCAAACAAGGATGTAAAACTTTAGGGATATACGGGTGTTTATTGGGAAAGAAGGGTTGAAGATGAGTTGAGTACCTCAGGAGTATGTTTCAGCTTTGGATCCACTATCATATCATGGATGAGAAGAAAGTAGATGTTGATCACACTTACCACTGCTGAAGCAGAGTACTAATGAGCCCTATGAGAGTCGGTCTAGTAGCCCTCCATCAGCGATCAAAGCTCTTTGCATTTGCATAGGTAGGTGTCTCATCAATGTCATTCTCTGCATTCCGTTAGGCATGCCATAACCCCGATGGAGGAGCTGGTGTCTTTGTCCCCCTCTTGGCACTGCTGGATCAGCTTGTTTCAGTCATTAAACTTTGTCATGGTTACTTGTTTATTGTCTTGAGATCAAATTTTTAGGTCTAGGGTTTTGGTCAAGTTTGTCTTCAAGGTCATGTTTCTGAAAGTCAATAGGTGTCCAGCAAGCCAGAGGGATGATTTTTAAAGTATTTTTTCCAAAGATTCTATCTTGTACAGTTAATTTTCACTTTGGATTTAAAAACCCTGTTTTTAAAGCCAAAGTCATTTCTCAAAAATTTTGTAAATTTTGTAAAAATTCAAAATGATTCAAAGGACAGCATGTAACCCTGGCTCCCTTGCCAAGATCCCTCAGATGCTACCCCTGCAAAAAACTTATCAAAGAAAAGCATCAAATCAGTCAATTTCAAGACAAAAGGAAACCAAAAATTCAAGTTTATAAAGTGTCAAGGAAAAACATTATAAAGTGGGTTTGGGCATGAAATTAATTCAAATAAGGTTATAAAAGTCCCAATCTCCCTCCATCGAGCCTCATTGTGCATCTAAGTCATAGAGCAAGTGATTGCAAGAGAGATTGGGCGAAATTTGTGAGCTGGACAGGCGCGCGACCCGTTGAACCAGGCGCGCGACCCGTCAGTGGCGCGCGACCCATTGAGCGGCCTCCGCCAGTGCAAAACTATAACGGGCGCGACCCGTCAGAGGCGCGGGACCCGTTGGGTGAGGCACACGACCCGTCAGCGCCCTCTTTGTAAAACCGCCTGCAAATTCATCAAGGAGCAACAAATTGCCAAACTTCGTAAGGTAGGCCCTCAATCTTAAGCAATTCTTGCTTGCCATGGTTAAAGGAAATCATGATTGCATTCTCAAAGGCCTTCATTTGCAAATGAAAAGCTCCACTTTGTTTTGGTTTAAAAGTTGTAAAATGGCTTGGGTTTATATGCTGTTTTAAGGTATCCCCTTGTTATCATTTTCTCCCCATTTCCCATTTCTTATTCCTTGTCATTCCATGTAAATTTCCTTTCCAAATTTGTGAAAGAAACCTAAACTCTACCCCTTTTCCCTAAGAAATAAAAATCAAACCCTAACCCTACCTCTCATAATATCCATGTAAATAAATTTGTATAATGATGTATATGCAATGATTTTGAAATGATTTTCCCCTAAATCCCTGTTTCATTATTATTCCCAATTTCCCTTTAAAACATCCCTTCCCTAACATTTCCCTGGTGCTCCTTGTCCCCTTGAAAACAACATTTTAATCAGCAGTTTATAAAGTAGAAGAAGCAGTACATTTCAGCCATTTTTCTCCTAAAACAATGTCAGAAACCGAAACCAGTTATGAGCAAAGTGATGACCATGCATCAGCTTCAGAGTTTGAGGAACAGAGGAGGCCTCACAAGGGTGGAAAGGGCGATCATCATAGGAGAGAGGAGCCCACCTCTTTGACCAATTTGCAGGATTGTCCAATGGCAGTATCATGTTTCCGTTATATGTCTTGTTATGAGTTTTGCGAGAGGATCTCTCAGATTCAGCATCACAGGGAGTTGGCTCGCTTATTTGTGTTGCATTTGCATGATGGACATGTGAACCTTGCTGGGGTGGATTTTACATTGACACCCGAGATGATTGCTCAAGCCACAGGGATACCGAATGTCGGAGAGGTGTGGAAGAAGCGCAGGATGTTGGACAGTGTTCAGTTTGAGCCTTTCATTAGACCTGCATTCATGAGACATTTGACGGGTGTATTTCCCTTCAGATTTTTGAGGAGTGAGTTTGCTCCCATGATGAGGCTTATCATGCTCTTTTTCACCTGTGAGGGCAGATTTTCACAGATATATTCGTACCATATTCGCCTATTGATGCATTTCACACGGGTACAGATGATGAACATCCCTGTTTTCATGTGCCAGAACATTGAGAGGATGGTGCCCTTGATGCAGAGGAAGAGCCCAGCTCAGCAGTATAGGAGCCTCTATCATTACGGTTTGATTCAGCTTGTGGTCAGACATCAGTTGGCTCAGCAGGGCATCACATGGGAGGAGTTCATCTCTCGTGAGTTCTTTACAGCACCACCACCACATCCGGAGATTGTTCATGAGGATGGAGGACCATCACAGCAGCATGATATCCCCGGGACTAGCCATGTCAGCTCTCCTCCGCTTGTCACTTATCAGAGAGGCCAAAGGGCCTTATTTGCAGCAGGTCGGCGAGTATTTTCTCCACATCAGGTGGAAGGGGTCTCACCTTCTTCATCGGCTCAGCGAGTGTTATCTCCACAGCAGGTGGAAGGGGCCTCGCTTTCTTCAGCAGCACATGCAGCACAGAGGGGCAAGCAGCCCAAGATTGATGAGGGGCCATCAGGTGTTCCAGATATAGAGCTTATTGATCTTGATGTCAGTTCTCCTAGCCTAGAGTCGAAGGAGATCATTCAGCACCTTAGAGCTGAAAATGATGCATTACAGAAGAGATTAGAAGGGGCACAATGGACAATCTCATATCTAGAATAGCGCAACAAGCAGTTGGAGGATGAGCAAACTCTTGATGAGTTGTGGAGGATTCGTAGTGACCGCAACTTGAATCGAAGAAGACCCGGTGATCTACTGCCCGCTGAGCGAGAGTCTATGCTTATCCAGCTCAATGCTCATTTGGAGAGGCTGTTGGCCAAGGCCAACCAAGATAAGGAATTGCTTAGAAACATGAAGAATCATTATTGGGCACGGATGCACGTGTACAAGGCAAAGACGAAGGTGCTCCAAAGGCGGTTGGTCAAAGCACAAAAACGGAGAAAAAGGCCCGATCCCCTCCACATCTTGGCCGAGGCTTCCTTGAAGGAGAAAGACACTAAATAGTTCAGATCCAGCACAAATTCCAAGAAATTTTGAGCATTTTGGGTGATTTTTGGTTTTTAAAGCAAAAAACAGGTTTTTCTACTTGACGGGTCTCACCCCCCACGCGACCCTTTCACTTGGCAACTCTATTTTCAAAAAACTCAGCATTTCTGGATTTGGCATGAAAATTTACACATGCTCACCCATTGCCAAGAGATTTTATGAAGTTTTGGGCCTCCTAAAAGTCAAAAAACAAGCAAAAAATGACTTTCTACCACATTTTTGACACACAAAAAGCAGTATTGGGAGATTGCAATTTTGGAGGGGAAAATTACAACCAAATTTAGAAATTCTAGTTGGGTTGGAAAGTAGACTCACAGACCTTTCCAACAAGCCTACTCTTGCCTCATTTGGACACCTGGAAGTTCCCAAAAAGTGCTCTCAAAGGCGCGCGACCCGTCAGGATTTGGCGCGCGACCCATCAGGCAAATTTCATAATTTTTCACTTACAGCTCATGGATTCGCCCAACTATTACTAGTTTTGACTTTTGATGGGGTTTTTCACCCTCTTTGATGTAATTTATGTATTTTCATGTTGATGTGACACTTATTTACCTATTCTAGAAGATTCATTCATGAAATAGCTTGTATTTAATGAATGAATTAGTTTCCTAGCTTATAGAGGCAAGTTGTTTTGATTGCCTAGTTTTCAGTGCTTAGTTTAGAAGTGGTTGAAACAGCTCCTAGGATAGTGAGCTCGACCCCTAGAGGCAGGGAAATATGTTAGATGATCTATATTATGTACTCTCTTGCTCATTTTCATGGTTGGACTCTTGAGGGAGAAGCTCTTATTGTATTACTCACTGTATCTCTACAATTTTTGGCAAAGGAAGACCAGGGTTTGCAGTCCTTTTTGGGATTCTTGTGGTCACATGTATTGATGGTGTGTTTCTCTTTGTACTTGTAAGTGTGTTATGTGAATCATTTTCTTACTTTTCCTTCTGCAAATTAGGCAAATGAAGTGTTAAAGTAGAATTCATGATTGTCATGCTCTGCTTTTAAGTTTGCTTAATATCAATGTTTTCAACTGTTTAAGGAGAATTCAAAGTTATTGTTTGCTCTCCTTAGCTCCTCACCTGTCTTTCTCATTCATTCACCTGTATCAAAGGCATCAATACTGTCTCCTACCTCGCCCCAAAGAACCCCCTGCAGAAACTGTGTCTAATCCCCGCACCCAAAATTGCCATTTCCTCAATTTTTCACCAAAAACCCTAAAAATCCCAAATCAACCCTTTTGATCAGTTTACTAGCCTAAAATTAGTGTTACCCTATTGGTTATCTCGCCCATTGAAGATTTTGACCGAGATAAACCGGAGAGAGCCCTCTCCTGCCTCGTAGGGCTAGCTACGAGGCTAAGTGGTTTGATGTTGCCTTGAGGTTTACCTTTCTCAGCCTGAGGTGAAATTTCAAGCGCTAACATACTGGCGACCATACTGGGGAGAAAAAATTGTCTGTTGATTGATGTGTTTGCTTCATAAGTCTTAGACGGAGCTTGAAGTTACGCCAGGTAGCCTTCGAAACGCTTTTGCTTTGCATAAGCGGAAGTAGATAAATGCTGCTTCAGTCAATCTCCGTGAGCTTGTGAATACAACACTTCAATTGCATTTTACCCCAGTATATTTGTAAACTCTGAAACTTTTGGATGATTAGTTAAGAGTTTTCACAGGCTGATTAGTTATTTGTTCCTTGATTTCCAAACTGGCTTCCAATTCTGGTCGTTTATTCAAATCTCATTCATGTCCAGCTATTTTTGAGTATCTTGAAGACCTTGATTTTGACGAGAGTTTTGAGTTGTCTTTGTTCAAAACTAAATCTGAAAGTGCACTTGATTCTCTAGTTCCTAACCCTGATTTCGCAGCTGCTCTTGAAATTGAAAAACACAATAAATTGATTGACAATTTCATCTTAAGATCTCTTCAGTCAGATATTCACGCTACAAATCTTGCTGAGTTCGTTGAAACTATATCTGGTCATATTGGATCTACTATCACGACGCATGAGCAGTCCAATCCTCCTTTTATTTCTGTTTCTCCCATAATTACTTATCCCCCATCTACAGTTGGTTCGCCTTCTACATCCCATACCACTTCTCCTCCTCATACTCCACATACTCCTCATACTACAGCTACACTCACTCCACCCGCTACTCCTAGACCCAATCTACCTAAAGCAATGGCTGCCCGGTTTGCCCCACTTGCTCTTCCCCAAAATCTTCATGATATGCCAGCCGATTATCAAAGTAAAATCCCCATGTTTGATGGCACTCCACAAAGTATTTCTGCTCAGCAACATATTGACAAAATGACCACCTTCTTTGATCTATATGAGATAGATGAAGAAGATGTTACCATGCGATTGTTCGTGCAAACATTTGGAGGAGAAGTTAGAAAGTGGTTCAGAGGGTTGACAGCTAGAAGCATTCCCACCTTGGAAGCACTTCAGAACCAATTTTTAGATCGATGGGAAATCAGAAAGGATCCGCTTCAGATTAATGCCGAATACAACAACCTCAAGCGTAATCCGGGTGAGTCCGTTCAAGATTACATAATCAGATTTAATACAGTTTACAACGCTATTCCCGATGATTTGAGACCGTCAAGAAAATCAACACTTCTCAAGTTTCCGGATGGTTTTGATCCGGAGATGGCTTATTCATTGCGAGATAGAGATCCTCCTACCTTGGAGGATATGCAGAAGATTGTTGTTAGCGTTGAGGCAAACTTAAATGATAAAAGGGCAAGAATGAAGGCAGAAAAGCGAGTCACAATCAAAGAGGAAGAATCCACCTCAAATCAGCTTCTTCGTGATGTTGAACATATAAAATGGGAACTTGAAAATGTTCGTCTTGACAAGCCAGAACCACAGATCCGTAATCCTAATTTCCAAGGTGCACAGCAGCAACAATATAGAATCAAGAAGCGTGAAACAAAGGCACAAGAGGTAGCAGTTCAACAGCAAATGAAACCTCCTTTTCAGCAGAATTTTGTTAGCCAAGAATCAGAGGATGAAGGTGATACGGTGGGAGAGGAGAATCACTTCTTCACTCCTGATGATCTGCCCACTTATGTTACAGAAGAAGGTGAGTTGGCAAGTCACTTCATCATCCCTCAGGATGAACATTATATCTTGTCAAATGATGCAGCACTTGAAGAAGAATCCGAAGAGTATCAAAGAGGATATTTGCATGCTTTATCAGCCCAGCAGGGTCAGCAAAGACAATTGAGAAACCGAGCTGTTCCCATAAATCCCATTCAGAAAAGGAAAGATACTTCAGCAAAGAATGATTCGGCTTCCCCACACACAACAGGAAAAGACATAGTTGGTCCTTCAACAAGTCAATCATCATCAGCAGCCAAGATAGATCAGCAATCAAATACACCAAGAGAGAAAGTTGAAAAGAGAGACAATCCGGTCAAAGAAAGTGAGAAGGTTTCAGCTTTCAGTTTGGAGAATGAGATTGCAAAGTTGAAGGTGTCTATTCCCTTGACGGAAATCATGAAGAACAGCACTTACCGAGGCCAGATTTCCAAGATGCTGAATTTTGATCCAATGCTAGACACGGTGAATGTACAAGATGATCAGCCGGAGCTGATTTTTGGGCCTGCTTTAAATGGTGAGTCTCCTGAAAGTGATGTTCCTCCATTCTATATCAGTTTGCGATTGCATGAGTATGTGTTGCACAATGCCATGTTTGACTCGGGAGCTTCGCATAATTTAATGCCGAAAACGATTATGGAGAAGCTGGGACTTGACATCACAAGGAAGTATCATGATTTGTATTCGTTTGATTCCAGCCGGGTGAAATGTATTGGTTTGATCAAAGACTTGGTGGTGAGTTTAGATCAAATTCCAGCGAAGAATGTTTTGATGGATGTGGTGGTGGCGGATATTCCTCCGCGATTCGGCATGTTGCTTTCAAGATCTTGGGGAGCCAAGCTCAAAGGTACACTTCAGCTCGATTTTTCCTATGCTACAATTCCCGTTTTTGGTCAGATGAGGAAGTTGTATCGGGAACAAAAGATGAAATACATGATCACTAGTAAGGAAAAGCCCGTCAATCATCCTGTAAATTATGTACAAACAGATTTAGAATCCTTTGTGTTTTTTGCGGATAATTTCAATGAGATAGATAGTCAGTTAGTTCAAGCAGAAGATATACCAAACATTTCAGAAAATTTCAGAGAAGTTTTGAGAAAGGAAAGTGAAGAAAGGTCTGCTGTCATAAAGCCAACATCTGAAATAAATGGGCAGCAAACAGAGAATGCATCAACATCACATTTTCAGCACTTAGAAGACGATGAGGATGGTCTTTGGACCATGGATTTTGATGGCGCGGTGGGCAGCGATGGTGCTGGTATAGGTGTGTGGATTCGAAGCCCATTTTCAGTCCAAAACCAAGTTCCAAGTAAGGTAAGGGTATGTTCATATAAATTGGCTTTTGATTGTTCAAATAATGAGGCGGAATACGAGGCTCTTATTGCTGGTCTGAAAATCCTTCAGAAGTTGAAGGCAAAGAAGATAGCGGTATATGACGACTCTGAGTTGGTTATAAAGCAAGTGAAAGGTGAATTTCAGGCCAAACATCCTCGTATGCGAGCATATCAGAATGCTGTCTTAGATATCTTAAAACTGTTTTCAGAACATACTTTGACATGTGTGCCCCGGATTCAAAATGGTGTTGCGGATGCATTGGCTAAGGCAGCAAGTAATCTGAAAATACCCATGAATTCTAGCAATAAGTTTGAGATATATGTGAAGCATCGTCCTACAGTTCCAGATAATCAAAGGTGTTGGCAAGTTTTCCAAGATGACGAAGAAATCAAAAACTTTCTCCAAGTTGAGGGTGATTTCAAAGACATCTCCATAGACACGGAAGCTGAAGGTGTAAATCAGATGGATGTGTTGCAGCTTAAGGACAATTTTATTCCTAAAGGCTTGATTCCTTTGGAAGAGTTGTTTGATCAAGATGACGTGGCCCGCAAACCCACCTTAAGGCCCACGGAAGGAGGTGTTGAAGATGTGAATCTCGGGACAGCTGAAAATCCAAAGATGGTGAAGCTATCGAAAGCATTGTCGCCCAAGGTAAAGAAAGAATATATCAGATTGTTGTCTTCGTTTTCTAATGTTTTTGCATGGGACTATTCAGATTTGAAAACTTATGACACAAGTATCATTCAGCATACCATTCCCATAAAGCCAAATCAAAAGCCTTTCCGACAAAAGTTGAGAAGAATTAATCCTAAGCTGCTGCCATTGATCGAGAAGGAAGTCAACAGGTTATATAAGTCTGGAATCATAGTGCCAATCTGATTTTCTGATTGGATTTCCAACTTGGTACCTGTGAGGAAAAAGACCGGCGAGATTCGCTTGTGTATAGACTTCAGAAATCTCAATAAGGTGTCGCTGAAGGACAATTATCCGCTGCCCAAAATGGATCATATATTGCAGCGGGTAGTTGGGGCATCAAGGATGTCATTACTTGATGGTTATTCCGGGTATAATCAGATTTTGGTACATGAAGATGACCGTGACAAGACAACATTCACTACTCCATGGGGGACATTCCATTATGCCAAGATGTCGTTTGGATTGAAAAACGCGGGTGCTACTTTTCAGCGGGCAATGGACATGGCCTTTGCTAATGAGAAGGATGTCTTTTTGGTCGTTTATCTTGATGATTTAACTGTGTTTTCTAAATCAGATGAAGAGCATTTGTATCATTTAACAATGGTGTTTCAAAAGTGCAGAAAGTATGGTATCTCGTTGAATCCGAAGAAGAGCCTTTTCGCTATGAGCGAAGGCAAGCTGTTGGGCCATATTATTTCTAAAGATGGCATTCGTATAGATCCTGCACGTGTGGAAGCAATTCAGCAGTTAGAGCAGCCCCGAAGCAAGAAGGAGATTCAGTCCTTCAATGGCAAATTGAATTTTCTGCGTCGCTTTATTCCCAATCTTGTCGAACATCTTAGAGAAATAACCAACATGCTCAAAAAGGACAGCGAGCTCAAATGGACCGAAGAGGCGGTAAAGTCTTTCAACTTGGTAAAGTTAATTTTATATTCAGCCCCAACTTTGATCAGCCCGGATTATACACAAGATTTTATTTTATTTTCATTTGCTTCTGAGCATACGTTGGAAGCCGTGTTGATGCAAAAGAGAGATGGAGTTGAGAAGCCCATAGCTTTTTTCAGCCGCATCATAAGGGACGGAGCGCTGAATTATAATATCATCGAAAAGCAAGCATTGGCACTGGTAAAAGCTTTGAAAGATTTCCGGGTGTACATACTGAATTCTCATATTTTGGCATATGTTCCCAACGCAGCTGTTAAGGATGTCTTGGTACAAGCGGAACCGGAAGGAAGAAGGGGTAAGTGGATCGTTGCACTATTAGAATATGATGTGGAAATTAAGCCTACCAAGTTGATCAAGGGTCAAGGTCTTGCTAAGATGATGGCTGAAACAAATCTTCATGTCCTTGACATCAATTTGATTGTTGCCTTATCCGATGAAGATGAAGAAAATTCAGCTTTACAGGTATCCGATATCTTTGTTTCCTCTCCTTGGTATGCTGATATTGTATATGTGCTTCAAAATTTGTCTTCACCCCCTGGGATGCCTCGAAACAAAGCTAGAACATTGAAATTAAAAGCTGCCAAATTTTGCATTATCAAATCTGCACTTTATTGGAAAGACCCCGGTGGCATATTGTTGAATTGTTTAGTCGAAGAAGAAGCTAAGACAACTGTTGAGGATTTTCACAAAGGTGACTGTGGGGGTCACTTGTTTTGGAAGACCACGGCTAATAAGATCCTAAGGGCTGGTTTCTATTGGCCTTCGTTGTTCTCTGATGTATATAAAGCAGTTAAGAGTTGTCATGAATGTCAAATTTTTCAAGGAAAGCAGAAATTACAGCCGTTACCTCTCAAACCCATTGAAATCAGCGCACCATTTTAGCAATGGGGCTTGGATTTTATTGGCGAAATTCACCCAGCATCTTCTGGGCAGCATCGATGGATCTTGACCGCCACAGATTATTTCACGAAGTGGATTGAAGCCATTCCCACCCGGTAGGCCACGGATTCGGTAATTATTTCTTTCCTTGAGAATAACATATTGTCACGTTTTGGCTGTCCACATAAGTTGATTACAGACAATGCAACAGCCTTTAAATCGAAGAAAATGGTTGATTTTTGCTACAAATATAACATCAGCTTGGGGCATTCAACCGCCTACCATCCGCAAGGAAATGGGCTGGCCGAATCTTCGAACAAATCTCTAGTGAACATCATAAAGAAATTGTTGGAAATCAATAAGAAGAGCTGGCACAAAAAGCTAGTAAATGCATTATGGGTTGATCGGGTAAGTCAAAAGAAGTCCATTGGTATGTCACCCTTTGAACTGGTTTACGGGACAGATGCAGTGTTTCCTACTTCTCTTAGTATTCCGGTAGCAAAGTTGCTTCAAGAAGCTGGTGGCGAGGAGGATCCTATGCAACGGCGGATTAGTCAAATGATTCATTTACAGCAGACATGAGAGGAGGTTCTTCAAAATTCCCTTAAGTTGCAGGAGCGCATAAAAAAAATCTATGACAAAAAAGCCAAACTAGATGATTTTCAGATAGATGATGTGGTTTTGAGATGGGATGCCCGAAATGAAGACAAAGGGAAACATGGAAAATTCGACAACTTGTGGAAAGGTCCCTACAAAATTGCAGCATACCGTGGTCCACATGCCTTTCTTCTCAAAGAAATGAACGGTGATGATTGTCTCGGTGGGTCGGTGAATGGCCGGCTGCTCAAAAGGTATCATGCTTGAGCATTTTCTACTCTAATCACTCTCATTGTAATTACCATTTTCCTTTCATTCTGCAGCAAGTGTGAACTGATCTTTCATCTTTAGTCTGGGGCCCGCGGTGAAGGCTATAATTCTGAAGATGTTGATTAGTTAGTGTGAGTTTTTTTCAGTTGTTTTAAATCAGTCTATTTTCTGCACAAAGTGAGTCTGTTTGTGTCAAAGTTTGCTCAAATTTCAGTCAATTGTCAAAGTCAATAAAGTTGTCCAAATTTGGGTCACATGTGTAAATAATGACTCCATTGCCCAATGATGATAAAACACTGGTCTGCTCTCCCAGAGGTCTAAGGTTCTTGGTACCTCCAAGGAGCTACCATCCCCATTGGAGCCAATGTTAGAGTCGGTCTAGTAGCCCTCCATCAGCGATCAAAGCTCTTTGCATTTGCATAGGTAGGTGTCTCATCAGTGTCATTCTCTGCATTCCGTTAGGCATGCCATAACCCTGATGGAGGAGCTGGTGTCTTTGTCCCCCTCTTGGCACTGCTGGATCAGCTTGTTTCAGTCATTAAACTTTGTCATGGTTACTTGTTTATTGTCTTGAGATCAAATTTTTAGGTCTAGGGTTTTGGTCAAGTTTGTCTTCAAGGTCATGTTTCTGAAAGTCAATAGGTGTCCAGCAAGCCAGAGGGATGATTTTTAAAGTATTTTTTCCAAAGATTCTATCTTGTACAGTTAATTTTCACTTTGGATTTAAAAACCCTGTTTTTAAAGCCAAAGTCATTTCTCAAAAATTTTGTAAATTTTGTAAAAATTCAAAATGATTCAAAGGACAGCATGTAACCCTGGCTCCCTTGCCAAGATTCCTCAGATGCTACCCCTGCAAAAAACTTATCAAAGAAAAGCATCAAACCAGTCAATTTCAGGACAAAAGGAAACCAAAAAGTCAAGTTTATAAAGTGTCAAGGAAAAACATTATAAAGTGGGTTTGGGCATGAAATTAATTCAAATAAGGTTATAAAAGTCCCAATCTCCCTCCATCGAGCCTCATTGTGCATCTAAGTCATAGAGCAAATGATTGCAAGAGAGATTGGGCGAAATTTGTGAGCTGGACAGGCGCGCGACCCGTCAGTGGCGCGCGACCCGTTGAGCGCCCTCCGCTAGTGCAAAACTATAACGGGCGTGACCCGTCAGAGGCGCGCGACCCGTTGGGTGAGGCACGCGACCCGTCAGCGCCCTCTTTGTAAAACCGCCTGCAAATTCATCAAGGAGCAACAAATCGCCAAACTTCGTAAGGTAGGCCCTCAATCTTAAACAATTCTTGCTTGCCATGGTTAAAGGAAATCATGATTGCATTCTCAAAGGCCTTCATTTGCAAATGAAAAGCTCCACTTTGCTTTGGTTTAAAGTTGTAAAATGGCTTGGGTTTATATGTTGTTTTAAGGTATCCCCTTGTTATCATTTTCTCCCCATTTCCCATTTCTTATTCCTTGTCATTCCATGTAAATTTCCTTTCCAAATTTGTGAAAGAAACCTAAACTCTACCCCTTTTCCCTAAGAAATAAAAATCAAACCCTAACCCTACCTCTCATAATATCCATGTAAATAAATTTGTATAATGATGTATATGCAATGATTTTGAAATGATTTTCCCCTAAATCCCTGTTTCATTATTATTCCCAATTTCCCTTTAAAACATCCCTTCCCTAACATTTCCCTAGTGCTCCTTGTCCCCTTGAAAACAACATTTTAATCAGCAGTTTATAAAGCAGAAACAACAGTACATTTCAGCCATTTTGCTCCTAAAACAATGTCAGAAACCGAAACCAGTTATGAGCAAAGTGATGACCATGCATCAGCTTCAGAGTTTGAGGAACAGAGGAGGCCTCACAAGGGTGGAAAGGGCGGTCATCATAGGAGAGAGGAGCCCACCTCTTTGACCAATTCGCAGGCTTGTCCAATGACAGTATCATGTTTCCGTTATATGTCTTGTTATGAGTTTTGCGAGAGGATCTCTCAGATTCAGCATCACAGGGAGTTGGCTCGCTTATTTGTGTTGCATTTGCATGATGGCCATGTGAACCTTGCTGGGGTGGATTTTACATTGACACCTGAGATGATTGCTCAAGCCACAGGGATACCGAATGTCATAGAGGTGTGGAACAAGTGCAGGATGTTGGACAGTGTTCAGTTTGAGCCTTTCATTAGACCTGCATTCATGAGACATTTGACGGGTGTATTTCCCTTCAGATTTTTGAGGAGTGAGTTTGCTCCCATGATGAGGCTTATCATGCTCTTTTTCACCTGTGAGGGCAGATTTTCACAGATATATTCGTACCATATTCGCCTATTGATGCATTTCACACGGGTACGGATGATGAACATCCCTGTTTTCATGTGCCAAAACATTGAGAGGATGGTGCCCTTGATGCAGAGGAAGAGCCCAGCTCAGCAGTATAGGAGCCTCTATCATTACGGTTTGATTCAGCTTGTGGTCAGACATCAGTTGGCTCAGCAGGGCATCACATGGGAGGAGTTCATCTCTCGTGAGTTCTTTACAGCACCACCACCACATCCGGAGATTGTTCATGAGGAGGGAGGACCATCAAAGTAGCATGATATCCCCGGGACTAGCCATGTCAGCTCTCCTTCGCTTGTCACTTATCAGAGAGACCAAAGGGCCTTATTTGCAGCAGGTCGGCGAGTATTTTCTCCACATCAGGTGGAAGGGGTCTCGCCTTCTTCATCGGCTCAGCGAGTGTTATCTCCAAAGTAGGTGGAAGGGGCCTCGCTTTCTTCAGCAGCACAGGCAGCACAGAGGGGCAAGCAGCCCAAGATTGATGAGGGGCCATCAAGTGTTCCAGATATAGAGCTTATTGATCTTGATGTCAGTTCTCCTAGCCTAGAGTCGAAGGAGATCATTCAGCACCTTAGAGCTGAAAATGATGCATTACAGAAGAGATTAGAAGGGGCACAATGGACAATCTCATATCTATAACAACGCAACAAGCAGTTGGAGGATGAGCAAACTCTTGATGAGTTGTGGAGGATTCGTAGTGACCGCAACTTGAATCGAAGAAGACCTGGTGATCTACCGCCCGCTGAGCGAGAGTCTATGCTTATCCAGCTCAATGCTCATTTGGAGAGGCTGTTGGCCAAGGCCAACCAAGATAAGGAATTGCTTAGAAACATGAAGAATCATTATTGGGCACGGATGCACGTGTACAAGGCAAAGATGAAGGTGCTCCAAAGGCGGTTGGTCAAAGCACAAAAACGGAGAAAAAGGCCCGATCCCCTCCACATCTTGGCCGAGGCTTCCTTGAAGGAGAAAGGCACTAAATAGTTCAGCCCCAGCACAAATTCCAAGAAATTTTGAGCATTTTGGGTGATTTTTGGTTTTTAAAGCAAAAAACAGGTTTTTCCGCTTGACGGGTCTCACCCCCCGCGCGACCCTTTCACTTGGCAACTGTATTTTCAAAACACTCAGCATTTCTGGATTTTTCATGAAAAGCTACACATGCTCACCCATTTCCAAAAGATTTTATGAAGTTTTGGGCCTCCTAAAAGTAAAAAAACAAGCAAAAAATGACTTTCTGCCACATTTTTGACACACAGAAAGCCGTCTTGGGAGATTGCAATTTTGGAGGGGCAAATGACAACCAAATTTATAAATTCCAGTTGGGTTGGAAAGTAGACTCACAGACCTTTCTAACAAGCCTACTCTTGCCTCATTTGGACACCTGGAAGTGCCCCAAAAGTGCTCTCAAAGGCGCGCGACCCGTCAAGATTTGGCGTGCGACCCATCAGGCAAATTTCATAATTTTTCACTTACAGCTCATGGATTCGCCCAGCTATTACTAGTTTTGACTTTTGATGGAGTTTTTCACCCTCTTTGATGTAATTTATGTATTTTCATGTTGATGTGACACTTATTTACCTATTCTAGAAGATTCATTCATGAAATAGCTTGTATTTAATGAATGAATTGGTTTCCTAGCTTATAGAGGCAAGTTGTTTTGATTGCCTAGTTTTCAGTGCTTAGTTTAGAAGTGGTTGAAACAACTCCTAGGATAGTGAGCTCGACCCCTAGAGGCAGGGAAAGATGTTAGATGATCTATATTATGTACTCTCTTGCTCATTTTCATGGTTGGACTCTTGAGGGAGAAGCTCTTATTGTATTACTCACTGTATCTCTGCAATTTTTGGCAAAGGAAGACCAGGGTTTTGCAGTCCTTTTTGGGATTCTTGTGGTCACATGTATTGATGGTGTGTTTCTCTTTGTACTTGTAAGTGTGTTATGTGAATCATTTCCTTACTTTTCCTTCTGCAAATTAGGCAAATGAAGTGTTAAAGTAGAATTCATGACTGTCATGCTCTGCTTTTAAGTTTGCTTAATATCAATGTTTTCAACTGTTTAAGGAGAATTCAAAGTTATTGTTTGCTCTCCTTAGCTCCTCACCTGTCTTTCTCATCCATTCACCTCTATCAAAGGCATCAATATTGTCTCCTACCTCGCCCCAAAGAACCCCCTGCAGAAACTGTGTCCAATCCCCGCACCCAAAATTGCCATTTCCTCAATTTTTCACCAAAAACCCTAAAAATCCCAAATCAACCCTTTCGATCAGTTTACTAGCCTAAAATCAGTGTTACCCTATTGGTTATCTCGCCCATTGAAGATTTTGACCGAGATAAACCGGAGAGAGCCCTCTCCTGCCCCGTAGGGCTAGCTACGAGGCTAAGTGGTTTGTTGTTGCCTTGAGGTTTACCTTTCTCAGCCTGAGGTGAAATTTCAAGCGCTAACAAGCCCCAGTATTGCAGCAAGGATGTTGCAACTCCTAGGGCGACCAACTTTACTTTATCAACTCATGGCTCATACAACCTTGGAGGTGATAGTGTTATATGCACAACATATGCAACAGTCTACTCTTGTCATTGATCAACTAGAGCGATAGACCACTAGGGTTTTTCAAACTAATCTTCTATTGACTAGAAGAAGGCTGACTACTGACAATGAATATAAATCTACCCTTAATGCAGAAAGTAAATTCTTGCCTATGTTAAGGGAATGAAAGTGTTGAATAGAAAGTGCTATAAAAATGACATGAAATCTCCTATCTAGGAATTAACACACATTACTTTCAAAAGAGATCTAATTTAACCTTGCATTCTATCATCTAGTTACTTGGACTAAGTAGGCATGGAAATTATCCTAATATTGTTAATACTGATGTATACATGCATTAGTTGAATATTGCAGAAAAGAGTCTCTTGGTGTTTCAATTTAGAAATGTAAATGTTAAACTAATCAAGCTGATATTTTGCAGGGGAGAAAGGTATGGGGAAAGTGGTCAAAAATGGCATTGAGGGGTATGGAGGTTAATTTGAAGGCCTACCCTAGGCTCTGATCATTATTTCTATCCAAAGCAGTCTAAAATAGGTTGCTACAGTGTTTCCTATAGTTGCTACAGGGTTTCTTGTAGTTGCTACAAGGTTCCCTGTAGTTACTACAAGATGTCTTGGTTTACTACGAGAAACTTAGCTAAAAGCTATAGGAAGGTAACAAAGGTGAAAGGAAGTGATGGGAAGGTGTATAATGGTGGAATAAGGTATGGGGAAGGTGCACACTACCCAAGGATCAACCCAACTCTTTAGGATGGTTGGATTTTCTCAAGGTGGCTGTCCACGGTGGCTACAAACATAAATTTGAATTGATGGTTGGTAGGGTTTGGTGAGAGGTGGAGAAGACTTAAATGAGGCTAGTGGAATGATTTCTCCCTGTAGATTAGCAACTCCTACAACAACACATTCATTTCTTAATTTATGCACAACTATATGTAAATTTGGAAAAGATGAGTTGAATTTGAGAAATTGATTTATTGATGGCTAGTGGATCAAATCTATGGAATGGAATGCTTTCTAATCTAAAGAAAAATTAAGAAACCAAAATGACAATTGCAAGTGCTTCTAAGGAATCATGAACAATGACCTACTCAATAAGAAACCCTAAGCTATGTAATCACCAAAAGATAACTCTGTTTTTGGGGTTGTGAGAGTGGGACCCTCAAACCATGATCCCATGAGGGAGATGAGGATGAGGCCACTGTCACAAGATTTTTTGGAGTCTTTTCTTTCACTACTGTAACACTAATCTACTTATCCAACTAATGGAAGCAAAACTAACCAATCATTCAAAGACTTGCAAATTAAACAAAATAGAAATAATTTCAACAACAAATCTATGATTCTAACCTAAGGATGCATGTACAAAAAGAAGAGGAACCTCTACTGCTAGGGTTGGGCCCTAACCCAAAATCTTCAGCCCTTTGAGTCAACTTTGTGCTAGATCAAAGAAACCCTTTTCATTATCACCAAAATGTCAAAAATAACATGACAATATCAGTCACAATATCTTAAGATTGAAATTTCCTCTTGGCTACAATAAAAAGTCTAATCCTAATGAGGCCCTATCCTTTCTTATGTATATAAATTAAGGTACCAAAAAATTCCTTAAAATAAGGGAGGCTTGGCTCCCAAACTTGATATTAACTTGTCTTCAACTATCACTGGCTTGATTGCTAATGAACTCGGTGGGCTTGGTTGCTTGTAACTCCGAGTTGATGAGATCTAATGGAGGAATCTTCGAGTGATTGAGGAGTTAAGGAGGGAGACCCGATTTCCTAAAATCCCTCTTGCTTGTCTACTTCGAGTTCCTACAATTAAATTAGCCAAAAACTTCTCCAAATCCTACAATTAATGCACATTAGTCCACATGACATAACATCTCACCTTTACCCTTCTCACTATGAAAAATATAATAAAATATGTAAAGAAATGAGAGAAAAGTTGATTTTTAATAAGCTGGATAGTGGTGTTAAGGCCCATACAATTTACCTATTGATGTTCCTCATCAAGACATCGCAACCAATGAGTCTTTTTCCAAAGCAGTATGGCTCTGGAAGTTGTTTGTAGGATTGTTCAACCAAGAGTTGGAACCAACAGTGAAGTTGTGTGAAGTTTTCAGAGAATCCAAAATTCCATGATAGGTCGAAGAATGTTGAGATCAAGTAACACTACATCTATGACATGGTGCATAGTAGAACCATAAGGCTCAAGTACATCTCCACCAATGATTAGACAAATGATTTTATGATGAAGCCGTTGCTAAAGGACAAGTTTGTGTACTTCAGAGACAAGCCGGGGCTCATGGAGATCACCCTTCTTATTGAGAGGGAGTGTTGATTTGTCTACAACATGAATGAAATTTCCTTCTAAAGTGGTAATGGGTCCAAGAGACCCATAGGGCTCAAAAAGTAGTGTTGAGTGAGTGTCTCTTGGTGGAGCAACTTGATCACACACTAGAAATGGAGGAGTGAGATCCTAGACCCTGATCACACATGAGGCATGGTGGAGTGAGGTCCTTCAACATATGGATCCTGATCACACACTAGAAGGGTGGAGTGAGGTCCTAGACCCTGATCACACATAAGATAAGGGTGGAGTGAGGTCTTGTTTAACATCTAGACCTAATCACCAACCAAGAAAGGGTTGAGTGAGGTCTTGGCCCAAAGTGCACACCAAGAAGGGTGAGTGAGTGCTTACTAGTTGAGGGTCTCAACATTATTTTCCTAGGTGGTGGCCATAGGATTTGAGGACCGATAAATTTGAAGGAGTGAGTCCTCATATGCTGATGACATTTCCATGGGTTTAGTACCACCCTAGATATGGCCAATAATATATTATGATGATAGATTATGATGTTGGTAATTATGGATAACCTTTTATTTAGAAAAAATTGTTCAATTTGAGAACGTCTATGATGGTGATTATGAATACCTCCCTAGTTAAGAGGGAGTGTTGAATTTGTAACTATGGTCAATATTCATAATGTACTTCTGGTCACTTGATGTAATGATATTTATCATTGTAAAGCGTACTTATAAATGCTTAATTCAAAAGAAAAATTGTTTTAAGTCAAAGTCCCATTACAACTTTTAAACATGTAAATTTGAATTTTTGAAATGAATTTTTTTGCTCGAAAAGTGACCAGTTGGCTTCCCTCCAATTCAATTCGGCCCTAGCCAAGAGACATTTCCATTCACCCTATACAAACTACTATATAAAGGCATATTTAGTTCCTCATTTGTGCAATTCACATTCCACACACAAGACAATTTATGGGCAAGTGAACAAAGGTGAAGAAGGACAAAGAAGAATAAAGAAGAAGTATGAATGTTCTCTCTCCTCTCTCTCTAGAAACTCACATGTGTGAAGGAATCTCTCTCTCCCTTTGGTTCATATTTTTCTGGGGAAACTATTGTAGGGGACCGAAATTTTTTGGGTTACTTGGGCGACTAATGCAGGGCCAAAATTCTGCATAACTAGCTATTTTAGGAGAGCTGAAATTCTAGAAGTACATGATCAAGAGAAAAGTGTAGGATTAGTTTGGGTGACTTGACTTGGAGGAAAATACTAGTTTTGACCATAGGTCTAGGTGTGTCTCTCATTGAACAAGAAGAATTTCTCTATTGAAAAGGTTGCTAGGTTTTACCCCATAATGGGTTTTCGAGGGCAAATCTTATCTCTCTTTTGTGGATTGTGATATCTACTGCTCTACTATTATTTATTGTTGAATTTATGAAGTATAATTTCTCAATTATATATTGTAATAGGTTTAAATAACATCTACATCAAAATTATTTATTTGAATTTCAGAAATATTGTGCTAACCCTAATTGCACTAGAAAATCAACAACTTTGCTGCTATAACCAAATAAAGCTAAAATTAACAGATTAAACATTTTTTTAAAGGAATGAGTATTATTTTGTATTATAATGAAAATTTGGAGACTGGACCAAAACCCTTACATTCTTCATCATGTGCCAAAACACTACTACATTTTGTGGCCCATAAATATGAGCTTCTATGCCTATTACAAAAGGTAACCAATATTATGAATAGAGCCTACTATAGACTCTGCACAAGAATCCTATCAACATAGACACCTACAATATAAAAAAAAAACTTCAGATAAATATGAACCCTAGGTTTTTCATTCTATTTGTCACCATACCCAGATTGGGCTTCGAATTATTCGTGCAATTATGTGATTTTCCTACTTCCAATCCTCATTGGTTCCAACTATGTCCATATAAGAATTTGCTCCATTATTAAACTTACTCTTGTGTTACGCCATCCCATGAGACAATATAGACAATTCTCAACACATCTTTGACTAAAATATCTCATACTTACTTTTCAACGATTTGTATTTGGTGGTTATCACTAGCTAAAAATCCATTCTCCCTTTTTCCTCTATAGCTTCCCCAAGAATAAAAGTTTGCATCACTCCTTCAACTAAATCCATCAACATTTCCAAAAGGAAAATCAAATTGGACTCTCTTTCGTGGGCAGTTTCCGTTAGAGCCTATGTGTGCAAACATCACATCTCTTCACGATTGAATCCAAGAAGCACTAACTAACTCTGATCCCTGATATGTTTCCTCAATGGTGGAACTGAGCGAGGATGAAATATAAAAATACACTTTGGCTTAAATCCAAATCATCTACAGATTTTCCACCTTAGTGCATAGAGTTTCCATGCCTCTATATCCATAATTATATTATAGAGGAATCCTTGGAATTTCGGACAATTGATACAAAGAAAGAATATAAATATTTTCAAGTATTGAGGTTTAATTGAAAATTTGATTCCAGACCTCCCATCACTTGAATTAACACCATTCCTTCTTGGAGGGTGAAATACAATTTCCTCTTGCACCTTGTTGAGGCAATGCTCAACTGACATATGGAGAAATAATGAAAGCAAAATACCTCCATCATATCTTTCCTTGGAAAAGGAGTTAATTCCATCCAAAATTCCATTCCCAATCTCAGATTGGTGACCAAATTTTATGTTCAAGGTTTATTTATATAGTCGAATTTCACCCTGAGAGCCAAATCCATTACTATTTTTCTTAATTCTATTTCAATAAGGAATTTTACTATAGTATTTTCGTTTTTTTCATGGGATATGGGATATTTATGTTACCTTTTGATTCACTTATAGAACCCCTTCAACTAGGGTGGATCCTCTATTTTCCATTGAATCGACTTTAATATTTAATTGTCTTAAGATGTGAAAGAAATCAATTTGTTCAAACTGCTAATATAGGAAGACTATCCTTGTAGAGTTAGAGGAATATCTAAATTCATTGAATCCCTTGCTTTCCTCACTTGACGAATTACTATCATTGAGTCCCTAAACACTAAAAGATTAGTTATTTTTCTCCCAATTTCTAATTCCAATCCTTGCCAAAGAGCGAGATATTTCACTTGTTTGTTGGATGCTAGTCCCAGGCCCCAATCAACTTGTGGCTCTATATATTCATTAGGGCGAAATATTATGCCTCTTGCTTCTGCCACCCTTGGAATACCCTTTCATGCTCCATCAAAGAAGTGTGAGAACAAAGTAAACATCTAACTAGATGGAGAAACAAGGATTTTAATTCCATATAATTCCTTGCATGCACACTACATCGTATATGTTTCTAAGTGTGTGGATCTTCAATCCACCACTTTTTCTGAACTCCTTTCATTGGCATGATCATGGGGGACGAGTCTTAATTTAGAACTCTCCGTAGGAAGGAGTAGTCCACTGCAACAATGTACTCACACTAGTACCTTAGTGGTTCTTGTATTTCCTCACTCTATTTAATATCAAGAATATTTTTATCATAAGTGATACCTTCATTAGCCAATCTGTTAACAAGATTTTCCATTACTTCTTACATGAGAAAGAGTTTTGGTCATTAAGTCCAAGATAAGAGATTTGATTCTTTCTAGTCCCCCTTCTATTCACCAACAACTTGAGACTTTGGAAGGAGATGATCCATGTTGTAGCCTTTTGGTCATGCATATTCATCTTTGAGTCTCCTATACAATGCTAATTTTGTAGTTGTTTTTGATGGCTACCTGTAAAACATACTCTAGAGAAACAAATTTAGTCACATTGTTACTTTCCATCCCTAATGAAACTACATAAAGATATAAAATATATCCCATTTCATATCTAAATACTGCTCCAAGACTCGCAGGGCCTAGGTTCCCTTTGATTCTCCATCAAAATTTAATTGAATTATTTTTTCATGGTTGGTACTTCAAGGGGTTTTGATAATGGTTGAGGGTAAGAGAAAATATGAGGATATGTCCAAGGAGCTCAATATAGAAGCTTCTTATGAATAACACGTCTATTCTTGAGGAGTCCAATTAGAGGTAAGAATGGTTTCTTTGAGTGTTATGCAACCAACTCACAAAACAAAAGAACAGATAGATCAACGACTTAAAAATTAACCTCTTCGAGGTGGAAACCTCCTTTACATTACATAAATGAAAAATTCTTCGATGATACAAATGAAAACACCTCCTTGGTATATATCCATGTCTAAAGGGTCACAATATAATCATAGCCTACATAACAATAATAATGTAAGGGCACAACAATAACAATAGTGGGCTTCTATGGGGCACAAGAATAACAATATGGGGTGTACATGGGCACAATAATAACAATAGGGGGCTACAATAATAATAAAATAAGGGGGATGCACTAGTAATATGGACCTAACATGCCCCTCTCCTTAAAAAAAAGTGTTTCCCTCAACTCTTGAGTAGTTTTGGATGTTTTTTTATAAAATTCTCATCTTCCCATGTAGAATCTTCAACGGGTATGTTCTTCCACTTAATGAGATACTCTGAAATTGTTCGATTTCATAGCTATTGGGTTCTTGTTTCCATGACTGCTTTAGGATCCAATATGATTTTTACTTCTTCGTCAAGTTCTGGCAATATTGTTTGAATTGGGAGCTTGTCACCGATAACCTTCTTTAAACATGAAACATGGAAAACTGGTTGTACTCAAGAAGATGCAGACAACTCCAATTTGTATGCCATAGTACCAATATTTTGAAACACATTATAAGGACCACAATACTTGGGTGATAATTTATTATCCTTATTATCTTGCTTGAGAGACATTTGTTTGTATGGTTGTAGCCTTAAAAATACCCAGTTGCCTACATCAAAACTTCTTTCACTACAATGATGATCTTCTTGTTGTTTCATTCAAATTTGTGCTAGAGTGAGGTTATCCTTTAAGAGTTGGAGAACTTGTTGTTGATGCTCGATGTCATCTTCCGCTGCTTGAACCTTATAATTTAAAGATTATGTAATGGATGATGGATGGTATCCATAAAGTGCCAAAAAGGGGCCATTTTTGCTACAATATGGAAGGAAGTGTTATACCACCATTTAGCCAGTGGTAACCACGTGACCCATTGTGACTTTTTATCAAATAGAAAGCATTGAAGATATCCTTCCAAAAATTTGTTCACTATCTTAGTTTTCGTGTCATATTGATAATGATAAGATGAGCTATGAGCTAATTGATTACCAAGACAAGAAAATGATTTCATCCAAAAATTTCCAGTGAAAATGGAATCTCTGCTACTTACAATAATCTTTGGGTTTCCATGTAGAATTTTGAAATGTTTCCATAAATGCAGAAGCAACTGTACTAGCTTTAAAAGGGTGAGATAATGAACAAAAATTTGTACACTTGGTAAGTCTATCAACTACCACCATGATGACACTCTTTCCTTCAGACTTGGGTAAACCCGTGATAAAATCCATTAAGACCTCCTCCCAATGCTGACTTGGAATAGCTAAAGGTTGTAATAGACCTGGGCTCTTAATTATCTCAACTTTATTTTGTTGGAAAACCAAACATTCTACCACAAACTTATAAATATTAGATTTAAGGCTATCCAAAGAAAATTCCTTCTTGACCCTATTGAAAGTTTTTAAAAATCTCGAGTTCCCTCTTAAGGGGGAGATGTGCAGTTCTAAAAGAATATTTTGTTTGAGTTGGGATTTCTTACAAAGATATAAGTGATATTTGTACCATAATGAATCATTTTTCTAGATAAATGTATTAGATGCATTGGGATCTTGCTGCAAATTTTGAATGAATGTCCACACCTCTTTGTCATTCTTCCATTCATCCCTTGCTTTAGTTATCCAATCAGGTTAGATAATAGAAATGGGACAAAGCAATGCTTCCACATCCTCATCCTTTCTTGAGAGTGCATCTACAACAACATTTTGCTTCCCTTTTTTGTAAATAATTTCAAATTCATAACCCAACATCTTTGTGATCCATTTTTGTTTCTCTTCTGAAGATAATCTTTGCTCCAAAAAGTATATTTGGCTATCGTGATTTGTTTTTACCTTGAAGTGTCTTCCCATTATGTAAGGTCATCATTGCTTTAGTGCATGTAGTATTTCCAACATTTCCTTCTCATAAATAGGTTTGTGTAAATATTTCCTTGATTAGACGACTTTTAAAAGAAATCAGTCTTCCTTCCTGCATTAAGAAACACCAATTCCATTTCTTGAGGCATCACATTCCAGAATAAAGGTTTTTATGAAGTCTAGTGTAGCTAAGACTAGTGCTTGGCACATTGCCTCTTTAAGATGTTCAAAGGCCTTAGTTTCTTATGTAGGACAAGAAAATGCATCTTTATTCAGTAATGTTGTTAGAGATGCTGCTATTCTCCCATAATTCTTAATAAACTTGTGATAATACCTTGTCAACCCAAGAAATCCTCAAAGATTCTTTAGGGTTGTGGGGATTTTCCATTCCTTAATCGATTTAACTTTGTTATGGTCTACCTTAACACCCTCATGAGATACAATATGACCCAGATATTCCACCTCTTGTATGCCAAAGTAACATTTGGAGGTTTTTGCATATAATTGTTTCTCCTCCAATAGTTTGAGCACCTTGTCAACATGTTGAACATGATCCTTCCATGACTTGTTGTAGATTAATATATCATTAAAAAATACTAACACAAATTTTCTAATGAAGGGTTTGAAAATGGAATTTATCAAACCTTGAAATGTGGAAGGTGCATTAGTAAGCCCAAAAGGCATGACCAAAAATTCATATTGACCTTTGTGAGTTCTGAATGTTGTTTCATAATGTCTTAAGTCTTCATTCTAGTTTGATGTTATCCTGAATGAAGAACCAACTTGGTGAAGTAAAATTTCTCCATGTAATTCATCCAAAAATTCATCAATAATAGGAATGGGAAATTTATCTTTAATAGTAACCCTGTTGATCTCTCTATAATCTTGACATATGCACAATGATCCATCCTTCTTGTGAACCAATACTGTTGGAGCAGAGAAGAACTTTGACTAGGTTGAATTATACTGGCCCCTAGCATTTATGCAACCATATGCTCAATTTCACTCTTTTGGGCATAGAGATATCTATAAGGCTTGATGTATGGAGGAAAAATTACTGAAATCAAGTGTATAACATGATCATAATCATCAATAGGTGGGGAGGCCCTTGAGATTTTCAAATACCTTGGAATGATTGTCCAAGTCTTTTTGGATATATGTAGAAATAGATGTTTTAGATTCTTGAACCTCTAATGAGCATAATTGTGCAATTATGCCACATTTTTCTTTATCAAAAAGATTTTTAATGACATTAGAGATAATTACATTCCCTGGTTTCCATGCAATACCCCTTAATTCAATTTATTTTCCTTCCCCAAAACAATTCAAGAAAAGTTCTTGAAAATTGAAATCTATTGTCCCCAAAGATTGTAACCATTGGACTCCTAGTACAACATCAACACCACCCATTGGAGTGGAAAGAATTTGACTATTCAATACATATTACCCCACGGTTAGCTTGATATTATGGAACTTTCCAAAGAAATTTATAGTTCCTCCATTTGCAACCATCACTTGATACTCTAGTGCTGGATATAGAAAGTGTTGAGAAATCTAGGGCATTCAAAGTTACAAGATTTCTCGACTTGATAATTTCTTGTGATACACTTGTACTTCTTAGCTTATAATATTGTTATCAGGAATAGTGTCTATGCAGAGCTGCTAATCCCACTAAGGCTGGTAGCTACCTTAGAAAAAAACACACTAAAAACTACTTTCGTTTTCCTTTATGAAAAATAGATAAGAGAAGAATAAGGAGACCAACCTCTGTCTTGCACTTGGTTCCTTGCTCGATTCCTCTCTCTTCTGGTAGGTCTTTTCCACTCGCTTCCTTGTCTACCCAGCTTCAAAGAGTACCTATAGAATCAAAGCAACATAACACTATCCAAGAACATAGATCTATTATCATAAACAATATAGGATCAGATGTACATTGACCATACAAATGCATAAATAATCAATCATACAAGAATATGGAGGAAAACTTGAATAGCTTTATTGATAGTCAAGAAAGAGCAAAGAGAATTACAACCGATTGTTCTGACCCAGCATCATCCTCTCAGCAAGTAAGCCCTTCTTCACCTCATGAAAAACTTAGATCACCTAACACTATGATATTACACCAAGAAACCAACAACACTTCCTTACAAGATACAAAATTCCAGCCCCCAGATCTCTGGGATGAGGGATCCATATATAGATGTCTGCAAGGGAGGTGAGTCAGCTTTTGAGATTTTATTAGTGTCCTCCCTCTGATAGTTCTTGATTCCACTTGGATATTGATGATCTCTTACTCATCCCTGGTCGAATTCAGAGAGGCAAGTGTCACAGGAGAAGTTTCTAGAAGATTCCATGCTTCTCCACCTTGCAGATTGACCCTGCCATTTGTCCCTTCTCACCCATCGCACCCCATAGAAGGGATTTTTGACATGCATCGCACCTACTGTGTATATTTAGGTGAGATGCAACGCAATTTGCCTATGGAGCAGGTGAAATGGTCCAGTTTTGACCAGTTCTGAGTAGTTTTTCATGGAGAACTTCTGGGATATGCTATAATTAGTTGACCTTGTTCTTCTAGGGGTTGGAACAACACCTTTAGGGACTTAGGAGCCCTTGGTTTATGGAAATTTATGCTTGGGTTTGCAGTGCCCAAAAATGTCTATAACAGTTGCCCCCTAAAGCATGAGGTCGTTAATCTTTTGATGTCGGGTGAAATGCTTTATCATGAGGATCCGAAGTTTTTTCGAGTTGGGAGGCGACCTGTAACAAGATACAATACAATAAATTATCTTCATTTTATTTTCATGGTCTAGTTGAGGTGGGCATTCCCATGCTCAGCTTTATAAATTCATTTTCATGTACATAGGATAGACAATCGTCTGAGTGTATACTGATGATTCTAGTAGAGCCATCATCCCTTAGATTGGATGATTATCTGTGAAACAATGATGTACATTTGATGTCTTTATTTTCCTAAATATATATCGCAGCCTGGATGGATGAAACTAGATTCGAGGTCTTCAATCTCGTTCGATCTTCACTCAAATTACAAGTTGATCCATGTGAGAGATGTTCAGGAGTCGAACATGGAAAGACATCGCTTGATTACCAGCCAATGATGTAAGCTGTTAACAGGCGCGATAGGAATCACCGATAATGATAATGATCCTCAAGGTACTGTAGTATAATTCACGTGGTGTGAATAAGGGACTTGGCATTGAACACCACGTAAAATCTTTCGGTCGAAGGCCATTGATGTAAACCTGTCACCGAAAGTGAGAAACTTGCCACTGAGGCATGCAAGCTTCAAAGTACTAAAAGGGTTGTTCCTAGATCGACTTCTTGGATAATGAGCTGATGTCGACAAGAAGCGATCTGTCATAGGAGGGCCTTAGTGAATCCCACATCAATGACACGGAACGGAGCAAATGATTTTAATGGAGGTGAAAAAAATTTGGTGATATACGGTTCAGGGTGGAGGTCATGAAAGAATGGAGCGAAAATGTATTATAGTGGGTGAGACACAGGTGAATTCTCTGAGTGACTTCTATTGAACATACCGGTGACACTGACATGATGGATTGCTAACATTAACCCCAAATGTGGATGGTGTGATGGAACCATGGTGATGTGACCAGTGAATGGAACAACCCAACCCGACTCGGATGCGGAGTGAAAGTGTCATGTTCAAGAGCGACTTGCTACCAACAAAGTTTCTTCAAGTTTTCTTCCCAATTTTTCCCCAGTCATTGCTGACCAGTACCTCTTTATTTTTTTCAAGCTTGAGGAGGATAACATATTCTTGTTCTATAATTTTCCCTTCGGGCAAACCCGTCGCTATGTTTTAACGAGCCTAGCGATAGTGAAACTTGTTCTTGTCTGTTATGGACAAGTTTGTCGCTATTAGGTTTTAACGAGTTTAACGACAAAGATAACTCAGTCCTTTTCAATTTTAGAGAGTCTGAAAAGGAACGTAAAGGAAACTCCAAAAATCCTTTTTCATCATCTAATCCCTTAAGTCCGAAAAAGTATAAAATAATACGAAAGGGATGAATTTTCGGTAATTTTAACGAGCCGAACAAGACAAGCGCTCGATCTTTTTGTGTAATAATCCCTCAGGTCCAAAAGATTAAAATCTAAAGGAGGGATAGCACTTCTGGTCACTTTAATGAGCTGGAGAGGCCAATGACTCAACAATCTTTTCATATTTTATGAGTCAGTTGAAAAGAGCTTAAAGGAGACTCGTTTTTTGAGGAACGAGTGATAGATTCGGGTAGCAGCTGATTCCAGGTAAGGTTTGGAATTTTCCAATCACGACAGTGTCACAAGGATGGCTAACAAGATCACTCTTCGCAGCAGTTCCTCAAAAGGGGTAAACAATCAACTGGAGGTGAATGATCGGCCAACACAGAGTGGAGGTGATGATGAGAACACGACCAAGGATTCAAAGGATGAAGTAATACATTCACGATGGTTATTTACCGGAAATTGGTTCATTTTTTAATGAGATTAAACGCTGGGGGGAAACAATTGCTCATTGCTTATGCTTATTTTTTAACGAGCTTGAATTCCGCGTTAAAACTACTCGATTAATCCAGTCGCATAATAAGGATGTCTCATATAAAAAACGGAATTATTTCAAATCTTTGCCCCACATCCTTTCTTTATGCAAGTTAGGAAACGACCAATCCTACGAGTTTAAAGGGTTAGAGGGCCTATAAATTAAAAAAATAAATGGTCGCTCTTCGCTTGCATGCCAAAAGGTTTGCATGCCCCCAGGTATAGTGAAATAGAGTTTCAAGGTTACCCCTCAATTTGCAGACAAAAAATTTGCTTTATCGGGAAAGGCCTACCTTTTCAGGTTACCCCTCAATTCGCAGACAAAACATTTGTTTTACCGGGAAAGGCCTACCTTTTTCAGGGTACCAAATATTGTTCTATTTGTGCCACAAACACAACACTTCTTCGACGATGTCTACCGAAATAGACAAAGGTGAATGGCGCAGACGCCTCCACTCACATAACTTTGATGAGGGAATCTTATTCTAGTCTAATCCCCTTTTCCTAAACGGACAGGTGTGTCATACTAGTCAGATATCCTTCGCGGAAACCTACCCTATACCTGAAGTTTTCCTATCGAAACAGGCTAGGGTGCATGCCCCTGGGTTACAGTCATGCCCTCCGAAACACTCGCGCTCATCAAGAGGACGAACCGGGGATTGATGAGACATTCCTTCAGTAAAAATACCATTCAGGGTTGGTATATGACTATTTGCTATGTGTGAACTGGGGAATGAAAGTTGGTCTACGAGATTGACCACTCTTCCTTCGTGCAGAAAACACATTACTCTAAAGAGTGAGGAGACAATGGCTCCCATGCAATAAATATAGTCTCGTCCAAGGAGTAGATTATAATCCAGGGGTCCTTGGACTACCATTACGTTCATGTGAATAGTTTTCCTTCTCAAAGTTATCGGCACATCGGGAAGGATCCCTAGCGGTCGACTGGTTCCTTTGTCAAAGCCTGTTAGATTTCTCATCTCAGGAAAAAACGATGGCGAACCAAGCGCTTTCCAAGCAGTTGAGGAAAGGATACTCACAGAAGCCCCCTCATCTATGATGGTACAAGCCATAACCATTCTATATACTTGAGCGATGATTCGGAATGGTACACTAGCCGGTAAATGGGGTATGCCTAGTAGATTCCAGTCAAAGGAAACAACCAGGTTGCTTGGAGGTGGGACCGAATAGACGGATGGGTAGGACTCTGACGAACTTTCTTCCTGTGGTAAAGGAACGGGTAAACTACCCCCATGTTCATCAGAGCCTGTGTTTACGAAGAGAATTTGAACGGTGTCGTTCTTGTTCTCTTCGGTGACTGTATCATCTGAATATTGATCCTCTGAAGGCACGACCGGGTCAACTGCTGCCTCGATCTTTTGACTTTCATCTGGTATGGATTCAGATGGTATATCTTCAATGATAGATGCTTCGGTTGACCATAAGGGCATGTCAGCCGGATTTTCAACTAGTGACAGACTCGGCAAGAGTTTCTTGTAGCCAGGAGGAAGCCGTAACAGTGAAATTGGACGTCATCCAAAACTATTTTAGCTTCATCTAAGAAGGGACAACGGTGGACGTCGTGATCGCCTTCACACAATTTACAAGGAAATTTATACTTTCCTTTTTGTCTAGGGGTTTCACTTTCACTAGTTGACGGTGTATGATCAACATGATCGTCAGAGGTTGATGACACCAGATTGTGCAAACGAGGAGACCAGTCCCTTAAAATCCGAGGGATGCAAGGAGAATCTCGATGGTAGTGGTCTCCTTTGCAAATGACACATGGCGATTTAGGCCTGGTCGGTGTAGTGTGTGGATTTTTGCTAGACGATGCTTGGTTGCCCCTTTTCGACTTTGGCTCCTTCTTCTTCTCTTTCTTCTTCTTCTCAGTTACTTGATTTTGGGCTTTACCAGCTTCATCAAGTGAAGAGGAAGGAGGAGAGGAAGAATTGGACGAAGTAGAGGGTTGGGGGGTAACTCTAATATCGTTTAGTTGCTGACTTGATTGTTCAGGAATTACAGTGTTCTGAATGACAGAAGTCGAGAAGAGCCATACGGGCAAGCCGATTGTCAATCCTGGAAGAGACAATGTGGCCATATGGGGTGCACCAACATCTCCCCAAGAGGAGAAGGGACTAGGATTTCCTCCAAGGGGAACTCCTTGGTTGGTGGACTCCATTTTTCTCAACTTAAGATCAACGTAGGAAAGGTGATGATTATTCCATTTAAAATAAATTTTAGACGCTTTGACACAACTTGTTTTTTCAATTTTTAAGAGTCGAGAAAAAACAAAAGATGACTCTAGTCACCTTTGATTTTTAATGAGCCTGAAGTGACAAGTTCTCAGATGGACCTTTTTTGTTAAGGAGTCTGAAAAGGAACGAAAGGGACTGCTCTGGAAATCTAGATAGAGGGATTACCAAACCAATCGCAAAACTACAGAATACTTTTTATGGTACGACAGTCAATCTTCCTGAATGTTGTGTTCAGTGCATTGCGATCGATAGGGCTGCAGACACAACTTCCTATGGATAAAGGATAAAACCTACTGTGGTCTCCAAAAATATACTCAACGGTACGTGGGAGCACAAGTCTGTACTGGCACTTATCGTCTCAAAGTGGAGGAATCACCCAACCAATAGTGAAAACAACAGTTACCAAGCTTTATGACGCCGGAATACGTCTCTAGCCTAGAATTCTAGATGTTGTGCGTTAGGTTCCAAAGCGTTTTTAGATTCATTAAATTTATTTTATAGTTGATCTTGCTTAAGAAATTTTCCTTTCAGGTTCACCGCGTGATGTAGATGTACAATTCCCAAAATGCAATCTAAGATGATAAACAATCGTTTAATCTTCTTTCTGCAATGAAAATCCTAGCTACTAAGGAAAGAGAGATGGCGTTCTTTCAACAAAGAGCATAGAGCACACACTATGTGCACTGTCCTAAATCAAACCAACAAACAGTCTAAATGCAAATGCACATGCATGTATTTGTTTTCACCCTTCTTAATGTGTGAATGATAAAAATAAAGCTAAGCGCAAATCTGAATTATTTTCCAAAGCGACAATTACTAACAAGTTTCTTTTCAAAACAAAATGAGGACAATGACAACACTTTGCGATTTGGAATTGAAAACTTGCTTTCGACACTAGAAAAACTACTAATTCAGATCAAATACAAGAGTAACAGTGTAATCGACTATCAAGAACAATCAGATTCTCTTCTATGACTGAAAACGACACTTGTGACACTTTCAAATCAAGAAACGACAGTACAATTACGCTACTTCTTTGTAAAGGAGAACTGAAAATGACTCAAAAATACATAAAAACATTTACAGTTCTTTGCACAATGGAGGCAGAATAACAGCAAGGAAAGGGGTTTCAAATAGAGCTGTACTGACTACAGGCAGCAAAACTCTTGAATAGAGCTGAAAAGAGTGAACACAGAAACCAAAATTTAGGAACAAGGCCTTGTTTGATCAGTGCACCTGTAACACAGTGAAACTGAAATGCAACGCACCTACTACACTCGGGAAGTGCACTGCATTTGAAATTCATAGAACAAACAGTACACTGGACCAGGGACGAGACTTTGATTGGATTCCGGGTCACAGTTTGCAGTTCAGTTCAGGGATTTAGGCCAAGAAAGTGGTAATCAGTAAATCAATCACAGGGGTAGATCTAAGGAGGTTACTAGAGCCACCACAAGGGCAATTAGAAAGCTTGTAAATCAATCGTTTAATTCATAAACAAAACCCGGAGATTGACTGAAGCAACATTGATCTACTTTGCACTTGCATAGCAAATGCAGTTCGAAGGCTAGCTGGCTTGACTTCAGGCTCCGTCTGTAAGTTTATAAAGTAAACAAATGTAGATGAACAAACAATCTACTCGCTCCCCAGCGGAGTTGCCATTTTGTTATCGGGAATAGTGTCTATGCAGAGCTGCTAATCCCACTAAGGTTGGTAGCTACCTTAGAAACAAACACACTAAAAACTACTTTCGTTTTCCTTTATGAAAAATAGATAAGAGAAGAATAAGGAAACCAACCTCTGTCTTGCGCTTGGTTCCTTGCTCGATTCCTCTCTCTTCTGGTAGGTCTTTGCCACTCGCTTCCTTGTCTACCCAGCTTCAAAGAGTACCTATAGAATCAAAGCAGCATAACACTATCCAAGAACATAGATCTATTATCATAAACAATATAGGATCAGATGTACATTGACCATACAAATGCATAAATACAATCATACAAGAATATGGAGGAAAACTTGAATAGCTTTATTGATAGTCAAGAAAGAGAAAAGAGAATTACAACCGATTGTTCTGACCCGGCATCATCCTCTCAGCAAGTAAGCCCTTCTTCACCTCATGAAAAACTTAGATCACCCAACACTATGATATTACACCAAGAAACCAACAACACTTCCTTACAAGATACAAAATTCCAGCCCCCAGATCTCTGGGATGAGGGATCCATATATAGATGTCTGCAAGGGAGGTGAGTGAGATTTTGAGATTTGATTAGTGTCCTCCCTCTGATAGTTCTTGATTCCACTTGGAGATTGATGATCTCTTACTCATACTTGGTCGAATTCAGAGAGGCAAGTGTCACAGGAGAAGTTTCTGGAAGATTCCATGCTTCTTCACCTTGCGGATTGACCCTGCCATTTGTCCCTTCTCACCCATCACACCCCATAGAAGGGATTTTTGACATGCATCACACCTACTATGTGTATTTAGGTGAGATGCAACGCACTTTGCCTATGGAGCAGGTGAAATCGTCCAGTTTTGACCAGTTCTGAGTAGTTTTTCATGGAGAACTTCTGGGAGATGCTGTAATTAGTTGACCTTGTTCTTCTAGGGGTTGGAACAACACCTTTAGGGACTTAGGAGCCCTTGGTTTATGGAAATTTATGCTTGGGGTTGCAGTGCCCAAAAATGTCTATAACAAATATTTTCTTCATTATGTTATTATTGTGTTCTCTTCATTAAGACAATTACCAATATGAACAACAAAAGATAAGTGACACGGTATGTAGGCTTCTTATCCAGGGCCAAAACCTATCAACTCTTGAGAGGAAAACAAAAAATTGACTCTAGTATCCTCTAAATCACCTTGTTGCTATCCTTGAAGCTCTTCCTCTGCCTTTCACCTTTCCTCCTTGATCTAGAACTGCTCTCCTTGGCTCTTTCTAGATAAAATCAATCTCTATCCTTTACATTGCTTCTTCTTAGTTTCCTTCTCTTTCCTAGAAGATACATTTCTTTGCTTCCCCAGAAGAATACCTTCTTCACTGATCCAGAAGAAGCTCTTCTTCGCGCTTCCTAGAAGAATATCTCCTTCATACTACCGAGAAGAAATCTCCTCCATTGACCCCAAAAGAAACCTCTCTTTATAGATCCAGAAGAAGCCCTACTTCGCAATTCCTAGAAGACTCTTCTTCGCTCTCCCTTCTTTGCACTTTTACTTCGCACTTGTCTTGATCCCTTCTTCGCACTTCCACTTCACCAAATTCAAGTCAAGTTTCTTGATTGAATTGTGTGTCTTCAAGTGAAGCCGAGTTGGGCTATTTATACACCTCCACAAATGTCCTTTAGGCCACACTTGAGGTTAGGTTGACTTCATTTAGTAGTTTCTCCCATCATTGTAGGCTGCCTTGAAGAGGATATGTGACAAGGTCTTAGAGCACGGACAAGATTTACTCTTTCACAAAGTGTAACATGACTTCATTACATGAAAATGACTCTAAAATTTTATGAATAGATGAAAAATAAATGCTAAATACTCTCAATGGGAGTCTTGACTCAAAATAGAATCCCTTGCTCATGAAACCCATGAAGCAAGTCAATGTAATAAATTTATTTTTTCTTATTTACATCTCATTACATAAGATCATATTTACAACTCATTATGAATATCGAACTTAGTTACACTTTTCAACGCTCCTTCTTAAATAGGGAGGTATTCATAATGGTACTTGGACTTTCTGAATATGAAGAATATCTCACAAGAAGAATTCAGATTTATAACTAATTTTGTATAGAATCATATCAACCAACATTGTTACATAGCAAGGCCTTGAATAACAACTCCATCTCTCCACAAGATTTGAGCTCAATGCTGGCGAGAATAATGATTTATATACATACTCATCATTGTCTCTCTCGAAACATACCCCACTCGACTTCTCCGAGGGTATGATCTATGAGGACTATTCTTATCTTGGACGCCACAGTCCTCAAAGAATATTGGTCCTCCATGATTACTCTTTCATGGGATGCCCTATCTCATCCCCAAAGAGTATTAGATGCCAAATTATTACACAACCCTCCATTGTGTCTTCCCAGGTGAAGACCATAATGACATGTCTATCTCTCCTTTTCAAACTAGGAGGACATATTCAATTAAAGGAATGTACTCATTCCTATCACAAAGGAATATACCTAAGCTCCCTGCTTAGGAATTTTCTAGGTTTCTTCCAAGTAAGAAACTTCTTTTCAGGCTCCCTCTTAACCAGGGACCTATCACATCTCTTCATGTGGAGATCGTGAAACAACCAGCTTCTTGAATAGCTCCTTACTTCTACATCATTAATTTCTTCTTCATTAAGGAATCTTAATATTTGGGAACTTCTACATAGGGCATACATCATCTATCACTTTTATCCATGAGTTAGTCATGTCCTTAACTCATCAGAAAGTGATCCATCCAATTTTCCATCTGGCTTTGCTTCATGTCATTCTTCTTTCATGCGATTTTTTTTGGAAGGACATTACATCATTCTATATGGTATTATTGGAATTCATCCACATATTTCCCTTTGGAAATCCTACTTAAGCCCATCCAGATATTAGTTCAAAAACAATAAATGAACAATTTAAATCAAAATTACCTTTGTGATGATCTTTCACCATGACATATTCTTGAAGGTATCAACATCCTACATGTAGATTGACACATTTCCCATTGATATCCATTATCAAGGGTCTCTTTCCTTTTCTAAATTTCATTAGTCTTCACATCTTTCTGGGAGATCTTCTAGTCAAATCTTCTTGGACTTGAGATGTTGAATGCCTTCTACTTATGTTGCATATTATCATAGTCTCTTCCTATATTTTCATACTTCATTTCCATGAGCTTCCAACCATAGTTCCTTGATTGTAGATAGCTTCCTCATGATTCATATGAGATCATATTATGTTGATTTCATCGAGTGTGACTTATGATTTTCTGCAATCCTTCAGAGGAGGAGATCCTTTCTTCTATTGATCATATTTCCTAGGATGGAAATAGTGATCCATATTATCGACAACCATATGAAATGAATTTCATAATAATATATGTAAGCATACATACCTCATGTTCCTTTCGATTATCCAGACTTCCTATAACAACTTCATTTGAATAAAGGAACTTCATCCTTTAGCCCTGCTTTCTTGTTATGTCATCATACCATCATTCCTTGAATCCCATGGGTTAGAATTCCCGAAGAAAACATTTTATTCCTTTCTAGATCGGTGAATTATTTGAAAATGATTCCATTAGAGAAACTTGAGGATGTTTCATATCCTCACCCGACATATGTTTTCTTATTGACCATGATGATCCCAATCGATGATGAACTCTACTTATTTTTATAAGTATCAATGAGGTTTCCTGAGAGCCTCCTATTCTTTGTAATTAGTATAATTTGTACTAGACATATTTTCTGCTTCCCATGTTGTGAGCTCTTACTTGTAATGCTTCTATCACGGTGCTATTTCTAATCTGATGCATTCTATCTTATTTAAACTTCATCCTATCAATAACTTACAAGTGAAAGGAACCTTCTAGTGAACAAGATCATCTCAGTCACAATAGAGATCTTTTTGCTTCTTCCTTCATAAGCTTCTTTATCTTAGGTTCTTTCACTTCCTTAGTAGAATAGTCTTCTTCCTTGTCCCTCTTACATTTTGGACAATATTTTCTATCGTGTCCAAGATTTTGACAACCAAATCATCTTTCCTTAGCCATGTTCTTATTTTTCTTCTTTGGAGTACCAAAATTTCCAAATTTTCCTTTTCATCTTATCACTAATTGTTCCCTTCTACCTGATCTTTTGTCACTTTCTTTCTTCATCTTGTCTTCCTTTTCCTTGCACAGAGACCATAATTTGATGAATGGGATAACTTCCTATTCCCTTGTAGAAATGAGGTTACCTTGTTCATAAGTTAATGCATTTAGAATAACATAGATTATTTCATTATCAGATACCATCTCTCCTAGATCTTGCAATTGACATTTGAGATGCCTTTGAGAGACATGATGATATCCCTTCATCCTTTGATACCTTCAATTTATGTAGATCATACCTAAGTGATATGATCTTTTCTATCTTGCTTTTAGAGAAACATTCTCCCAACTTATCATATATTTATTTAGATTTCTCTAGCTAGGATACATAAGAAATGAGTGGATATTTGATAGATTCCTTAAGAATCTTTTTAGCCTTGATATCCCTTTCTACGTATTCAGATGATTCTTAATCTTCGGATAGCTTGGAGACATTTCCATTGAAATGATCAATGACTTCATTTACTTCGAGGACAATGTCTATCCTTATTTTTCATTCAAGGTTGTTTGATATCCCAACTAACTTATGGTTCTCCTTGAAACATGAATTCATTTTTACTAGATTTGATTATAATAAAAAGGTACTTACTTGTGAAGATGAAATCTTCAACTTGATTATGAACTCATTGCTTCTTACTTTGAATCTCTTAAGGAGTTTCTTACTTCAGTGAGGGAATACTTCCTTGTATGAGATCTTTGCATCAATATAGAGAAGATTTCCTTTTGATCTAATCTTCCTTAGATTCGAATAACTTCCAGTTCCTTGGTGATGTATGATTTCTGGAGTGCTTCGAGGGGTTTGGTATTTCTTCCTACTTCCTTGAAGATAATTTCAAGAATCTTGCTTGGAGTATTCTTCGATATAGGGTTTTGGTTTGATGAATATCTAGATCTCTTTCTTGGTGATATTTGACTTGCTTTGAGCCTTCTTTGAATTTTGACTCTTGTGTGTCTATTTGCTTCGATTTCCCCTTCTTATCTTCAACCTCCTAAGCTCTTATTCCGTGTTGAGAAATCTAGGGAATTTGAAGTTACAAGATTTCTCTGCTTGATAATTTCTTGTGATACACTTTCAATTCTTACCTTATAAACTTTTCTTAGTTATCCTATTTTTATGTTCTCTTCATCAAGACAATTACCAATATGAAAAATAAAAGAAAGGTTACACAATATGTAGGGTTCTCAGGTAGGGCCAAAACCTCTCAACTCTTGAGAGGAAACTCGATCAAAATTCTTCTTCTAGATCTTCAATTGATAAGTACCAAGACCATGACACAGACCCTTGACTCTAGTATGCTCTCAAGGACATTTTCTCTATACTTGAAGCTCTGCCTCTTCCTTTCACCTTTCCTCATTGATCTGGAACTGCTCTCCTCAGCTCCTTATAGAGAAACTCAGTCTCTATCCTTCACACTACTTCTTCTTGGTTTCCCTAGAGAATCTTGGTCTCTAGGCCTTCACTAGTCTTCACTAGAGAAACTCAGTCTCTAAATCTCGGTCACCCAGAAGAATCTTTCTATTTCTGCCCTAGAAGAAACCCTCCTTTAGTCTGACTTGAGGCCAACATGATGACTATAGGCTGACTTGAGTTTCCTTCATCATTTTTTCTCCTTTGATGATGTTGTTGCATGGAGAGGACTTGTATTTGACTGGAGGTATATTCTTTGACTCTTATACAAATATGTACATGGTGTAACATGCCCTTAAGGGTCTTCAAAATTTATTTTGACTCTTTGAATTACCTATATCACTTTAACATGTGCTATACCTATTTCAATGAGCAAGAAACTCATTGATAAATATAATATATAGATATATATATATATATATATATATATATATATATATATATATATATTTATTTATTTTTTTCTTGAATAAATATAAATATCAAAAGTACATTTATGAAGTCCGAACCTAGTTACACTTTCTTCAACACTCCCTGTTAACTAGGGAGGTATTCATAAATCATTACAAGGTGTTTGAATATTTTTCAATCATGAAGAATTCACATAAGAGAAACTGGATTGGCAATCCATCTGTTATAGCATCATAGTAACCAACATTTTTCATAGTAAGGCCTTGACTAACAACTCTATCTCTCATAATATCAGAGAACAATGTTGGCAAGACCAATAGCTTATAGATACCTTAGTCATTGTCTCTCAAGGTACATACCCACCTGGGTGTTCACTAAGTATGACCTTCTAGGACTATTCTTGTCTTAGGTTCCAACCCTCAAAGAATATCAGTCCTCTTGCCTTGTCGTGGATGCCCTACACATCCTCAAAGAGCATCAGATTCCAGATGATTACCCAATCCTCCTATTATTTCTTCCCAAGTGAAGACAAGAATGTTATGTCTATGTCTTCCTCTTGATTGAGGAAGACATTCCCAAGTTTCCTCTAACAAGGAATTTTCCCAAGCTCCTTTGTAGTTGGGAACTTGTTAGAACTCCCTCTTAGCCAGGGACTTGTCCATTCATCAACAACTTCTTCTTTGTGGGTCCTTCAGCTTCTTGATCTCCTTCTTTCCTTCGATGTCATGAAGTCTTTGTTTGAAATTCTTCTCGGTAGGGCATCGACCATCGATCACTTTCCTTCCTAATTTGTCATGTCATTGCTCCCTTTGTGGAAAGTGGCCTTCCTCATATATATCAGGTACTTTTTTCATCTGGCTACTGCTTTGTCATCTTGTCTATGCTTCATAATACTTATCACATGGATGCTTAGTTTTACTTTCTTGTTCTCATACTTTGATGTAGTATCCCTTCATGACTTCATCCTGATATTGCTTCAACATCAAATGGTGCTTTTGTTGGATGGCTTCTTCATCATGACATATTTCTAGAGTTGAATTAGTTATACGCACCTTACTATATCCAAGGCCTTCATAGGTGTCAAGGGTCCTTTAATATTTTTCTTCCTTTGTCAGAGTTGTCATTCCTTCTTTCAGGAGATGTTAATGAATCTTGTTGGATAGTGATTCTTTGTGACCACGATGTTCTTCTCATGCTTGATATCTTTCTTCTTTTTCTCCTTCATTTGCTTCTTCTTGGATTGATTAGTCAATCACCTTATACTCCTTATGAGAGCACTTCTTCATGTTGACCTTTATTGCATTGTAGTACATGCCTTTGAGCATATCATTGGTGAAATAGATCCTTTTATTCTTGATCATGCTTCTAGAACTTTTCTCATGACCCAATATATATGATGACATGAATTAAAATTTGATGAATAAATACCTCATCTTGATTCTGCTTTGATCATCTTGGCTTCATTTGATGGTTCTTATTGATTGGTGTAGCCTTTATTGCTTCATCTTTTCTTGCCTGCATATCATCCTTTCTTGAATCCCATGAATGGGACTCCCAATGAGACATCTTCGCTTATTTATCAACCTTATTTTGAAGATTCTATTAGAGGATCTTGAAGATCCTTGTCTTGCAAATTTTTCTTCCTTTTGATGATAGAGGGCTTCTAAGATTCTCAATCATGATCAATTATTCTTTCATTGTGGATGAGGTCCTATAATAGGTATGCTCCTTCTATATGAATATCTTGAGCTATATATACCATGCTCCTATATTCTAGAAGATATCTTTAACCATGCATTTTATTCTATTTCTACATGCTCCTATACAAGTCATAACTTTGAAAGAAGACTTTAAGTAAAGAGTTTGACTTAGTCATAGTAGAGATCTGGAGGATCTTCCTTCTTATGCTTCTTGTCTTCTTCTTTCACTTCTTTAGTTACATGAGATTCTTCCCTTTTTATTTTTTTTGTTGATGTCCTTCTTAAGTTTAGGACAATGCCTTTTGTAGTGTCAATATTCTTGGCATCCAAAGCATTGGAATTTGGACATATCTCTATTGCTTGTTCTTCGTGGACCAAATTTGCCAAATTTTCCCTTTCTCTTGGCCATGGTAGAAAATGCTTGCTCCTTTTATCCCACATCATCTTTTGCTTTGAGTCTAGTTTCCTCTATATTTCATAGAGACCATAGTTCTCTTAGTGGGGTAGCTTGTTGAAAATGGCAACAAGAAATGCTAAAAATAGAAGTGCTAAAAATAGCAGTTTGGGTACTAGTGCTGGATTGGGCAATAGGGAATGAAAAATGGAAGTGCTAAAAATAGCATTCTATTTTTAGCAGTTCGGGATGGATTCCTATTTTAGTCAATCCCTGGACTAAAAATAGGAAGTAAAATTTGAATTTGATATTAATAGCAGTTTGAAAATTAATTAATTAATTAATTCATCTTGAGTTAAGTAGTTAAGGAAAATCAAACTTGAAGTCTATGTGAAGACATACAACAATTTATCTATTAATTGAGGAATTTATCCATCAGTTACACAGATAAGGATGAGTTCTAATTTGAGTTGTAATTAGTTGGCTCAGTTAACTGAGTCAAGTCCAGTTAGATTAATTTAAACAGTTTGTTTAAATTAATGTGAGTTCAGTTAGTTAATGCATGCTTGCATATAACTGCTGCACTTCAAATAACTAAAGATTCTCTCATGAATAACTCATGCATGTCAGTTCAGACAGAGACCCAATTGAGATCAAAGGAGGGACAATCTACTATCAGTTGGATGAATATTTCTCATATAAAGGAAGCTCATTCACGATGAGGATTTATCTCCTTCAGGACTGCATAGTTGGATTAGAGTTTAGTGAGTGTGTGAAGAGGCCAGTTCAGACAAGTGGCTGCACTAGACCCCAATCAGAATTACGCAAAGAAATAAGAGGCTTGGAGGGCAGACCAGAGGTTAGATAGAGGCCTTTGACTGTCTATGAGCAACATAGGTATTGCAAAGAGAGCAGGATAGCTTTTGAGCTAATTCTTTTTGTAATACTGCCTATATTTCCACTTATTTGATAATACAGAGTTGGGGTTTTAGGCTGAGGCTTTCCCCGGGTTATATCTTCTGTGTTATGTGTGATTGATTCCTTCTTATCAGTAATATCTGTTCTTATTGATGTTGCTTATGTTCGATTAAGCTTCCGCTAAATTGTTTGTAGAAGTAGATCAAGTGTTTTGCTTTAGTATATTTCATTACCAAGTTATCTACAGGTGGGAATTTCTACATGGTATTGGAGAAAAGATGATCAAAGTGGAGAACAATATACTAGAGGAGATTTCAAAGTTTTGAGTTTTGGGCCACGAGTTTTTAGAGCAGATGATCCGGATTCCTTGCGGAATAATACCCAAATTCAAAAAAAAAAATCAGTTGAATCAGATTTCGGATGAGGGAAATATCGCTAATTTAAAATCCGCTCTTTTTCTAGAAAAATTTGTGACGGCAGGAAAGTGGAAACAGATTGGTGTGCTAGCCAAGAACCTGTATGCACTTGAGGTAAAAGATGCATGCAAAGACTTGAGGAGCAAGGCAAAGGTTAGATACTTGGTGGTTGAGAGGAAGAGTAAATTACCTCTCAACATGTAGTGCCAAACGAAGTCTCAGACAATTGTGGAGGAGCCACGATTGGTGAAGCAGCTTCAGGAGGTTGTGGAGCAGCCACAACTGGGGAAACTGAGAGGAGACAGAGTGGAGGCATCCACTCATGTAGAGACCTCCAGTAGGGGGAAATTTTGATCCAGGTGGGTAGAGGGATCACATGTATCCATACCTCCAGGTAGGAGGTGGGGCGATGTGGAGTGATCGTGCCAAGAAGGCTGGAATAGGGGTAGGATCCTTGAGGTACCCAACCTATTTGATTCAACTTTGCTACAGGAGCCCTGATGTGGAGTAGTGGGACTGAATGATTGGGTAGAGACAGATGCGGATGGAGTGGCAGAGAGAGCTACAGTGCATGAATCCCAAGACAAGGCAGAGCTAGCAGGCTGCAACAATGCGAGAGGCACAAGTGTGTTGCACCATTGTGGGATGACACAGAGAGGTGTGCAACGGTGCGAGATGCATGGAGATGTTGCAGTAGCACAGAGGTCAGAGAGGGAGCACTTGTCAATAGCAGGTAGAGCTTCAGCATCAGAGTATGTTTCTAGCCCAACATAGAGGTCAGTTGGGAGTTTTTTTCCGAGAGTTGCTAGAGCAACCACACTTCGTAGAAGTGTTGCATGTAGAACATTCCGAAGGTACAATATCGGGTTCCAAAGGAAGCCTTTCTTGTTGAGAGGGAGTGTTGAAAATGGCAACAAGAAATTCTAAAAATAGAAGTGATAAAAATAGCACTGCTAAAAATAACAGTTTCGATACCAGTGCTGGATTGGGCAACAGGGAATGAAAAATGGAAGTGCTAAAAATAGCATTCTATTTTTAGCAGTTTAGGATGGATTCCTATTTTAGTTAGTCCCTAGACTAAAAATAGGAAGTAAAATTTGAATTTTATATTAACAACAGTTTGAAAATTAATTAATTAATTCATCTTGAGTTAATTAGTTAAGGAAAATCAAACTTGAAGTCTATGCGAGGACATGCAACAATTTATCTATTAATTGAGGAATTTATCCATCAGTTAAAGAGATAAGGATGAGTTCTAATTTGAGTTGTAATTAGTTGGCTCAGTTAACTGAGTCAAGTCCAGTTAGATTAATTTAAACAGTTTGTTTAAGTTAATGTGAGTTCAGTTAGTTAATGCATGCTTGCATATAACTGCTGCACTTCAAATAATTGAAGATTCTCTCATGAATAACTCATGCATGTCAGTTTAGACAGAGACCTAGTTGAGATCAGAGAAGGGATAGTGTACTATCAGTTGGATGAATATTTTTCCTATAAAGGAAGCTCATCCATGATGAGGATTTATCTCCTTCAGGACCGCTTTAGTTGGATAAGAGATTAGTGAGTGTGTGAAGAGGCCAATTCACACAAGTGGTTGCACTGGACCCCAATCAAAATTGTGCAAAGAAATAGGAGGCTTGGAGGGCATACTAGAGGTTAGATAGAGGCCTTTGACTATCTATGAGCAGCAGAGGTATTGCAAAGAGAGCATGATAGCTTTTGAGCTGATTCTTTTTGTAATACTAGCTATATTTCCACTTGTATGATAATACAGAGTTGGGGTTTTAGGCTGAGGCTTTCCCTGGGTTATATCTTCTATTTTATGTGTGATTGATTTCTTCTTATCAGTTATATGTGTTCTTATTTATTTTTCTTATGTTTGATTAAGCTTCCGCTAAATTTTTTGTAGAAGTAGATCAAGTGTTTTGCTTTAGTATATTGCATTACCAAGTGATCTACAAGTGGAAATTTCTACATAGCATCCTTCTTGGCATATATTCTTGATGTGAAGTTGCCCCAATCCTTAGGCAGAGCATTGAGTACTACAATTGTCATTTCTCTGTCAGACATGACTTCTCCTAGATCTTGAAGTTGATCCCTCATCTCAGGTATCTTCATGAAGTATGGAGCTATTCCTTCCTTTTATATCTTCATCTTGTACAAATCATTTCGTAGAGATATCACTTCTCCAGTTGTGCTTACTGAGAATAGCAAAATTAGTTTATCATAGATTTATTTTTATGTTTCGAATTTGGAGACATATGGAATGAGAGAGTCTTTGATAGATTCTATGAGACTCCTTTGAGCTCTTGTATCATCCTTATTGTACTTGGCTAAGGCTTGAGTTTATTCCTTAACAAGGATAGTGACATTCCCTTTGATGAGTTCTAGAAGTTCATTCTCCTTGAGAAGTAAGTCAGTCCTCTTCTTCGATGCAAGGTGTTAGCACTTGAAATTTCACCTCAGGCTGAGAAAGGTAAACCTCAAGGCAACATCAAACCATTTAGCCTCGTAGCTAGCCCTACGGGGCAGGAGAAGGCTCTCTCCGGTCTATCTCGTAAAATCTTCAATAGATGAGATGACCAATAAGGTAACACTGATATTAGGCTATTAAACTGATCAAAGAGTTTGGTTTTGGTTTTTTGGGGTTTTTGGTGGCAAATTGAGGGGATGGCAATTTTGGGTGCGGGGATTGGACACAGTTTCTGCAGGGGGTTCCTTGGGGCGAGGTAGGAGACAGTGTTGATGCCTTCGATTGAGGTGGATGGGCAGGAATGAAAGATGAACAGCTAAAGAGAGCAAACAATAACTTTGAATTCTCTTTAGACAGAAGAAAACATTGAAATTAAACAAACTTAAAAGCAGAGCATGGCAAGCATGAATTCTTACTTTAACACTTCATTTGTTTAATGTGCAGAAGTAAAAGAAAGGAAATGAGTCACATAACAAGCTTACAAATACATTGAGAAATACACCATCAACACATGAGTCCACAAGAATCCCAAAGATGACTGCAAAACCCTGGTCTTCCTTAGCCAAAAATTGCAGAGATACAATGAATAATACAGTGATAACTTCTCCCTCAAGAGTCCAACCTTCTAACCCCTGAAAATGATTGAGAAAATACATAATATAGGCAAGCCAACCTCTTCCCTTACCTCTAGGGGTCGAGGTCATCCTTCTAGGAGCTATTTCAATCAATTCTAAACTGAGCACTAAAATCTAGGCAGTCAAAACAACTTGCCTCTATAAGCTAGGAAACCAATTCATTCATTAAATATTTACCCTTTACATGAATGAATCTTCTAGAAGTGTTAAACAAGAGTAAAAGTGTCTTAGAGTTACAATAATTACATCAAAGATAATCATCTTCCACCCCAAAAATTCAAACTGGGTCAAAACTGCGTTTTCTGGGCTGTACAATGCAATCTGGCAAAAATTGCCTGACGGGTCGCGCGCCTCTGCCTGACGGGTCGCGCGCCTTTGGGACCATATTTGGGGCACTTCCCAGTGTCCAAATTGATAAAGAGTAGGCTTGTTGGAAAGGTATATGAGTCTACTTTCCAACCCAACTAGAATTTGTGAATTTGGAGTTCATTTACCCTGTAAAAACTTAATTCTCCCAAGACTGGTTTCTGCAATTCAAAAAAGGGCCAGAAAGTCATTTTTTGGTAGTTTTTTGACCTTTTGGGGGACCAAAACTGCACAAAATCTCAAGTCCATCCATGGGCATATGTAACTTTGCATGAAAAATCTAGAAATGCTGAGTTTTCGCCAAAAGGAGTTGCCATGATGAAGGGTCGTGCGCGGGGTGAGACCCGTTAATGGGAAAAACCTGCAAATTGCACAAAAAATTCACATTTGACAAAATTTTCTCCAAATTTCTTGAAATTTGGGCTGGGAGTCCCCAATAAGGTACCATGCTCAGTCAAAGAGGCTTTGGCCAAAATTTGGAGTGGATCGGGCGTTTTCCTTCGTTTTTGTGCTTTGGCCAACCGTCCTTGGAGCACCTTCGTTCTCGCCGGTATTTTTGACATTTCTTTAAAACCATGACACCTGTACAAAAAGTGAAGGAGGTTTTTCTTCCTTGGCATGTTTTGGACAAAAACCTCTCTCAGTTTTCCAAAATTCATCTTTTATTTCTCTGGAACATCATTTGAGTGCGACTTGTCCCGATGTGTGAAACAAGGAATTTTGTCGAAATGGAGCGAAATGAAGGGGATAGGGGGCTTCTAAATTCTTGGGGAAATTTTTGGGAGTGGGGAGGGATGTTAGGAAGTAGGGGAAAGTGGAATCTTAGAGATTGAGCGAGGGGAAGGGGTTCAAAAGGGCAAAACACAGGCCAAACCTAGAAAATTGCCAGGTTGTAGCTAGAAACTAGGGTTTGTGCAAAAATGAGGAATTTGGCGGATCTAAGGGATGGGAAGTGTTTAATAAGGTACTTTAAGGATAGGGAAAGGTGTATGAACATCAGGATACAAGTTTTGCCGATGATTTAACCGTCCAAGAGAAATTGGCTTCAAAACCCTAGGAGAGGGAAATGACCTTACCTAGGCGCAACTGAAGCATGGACAAGGTGTAAAAAGACTCATTAGACACTGAGATGATAATGAAAACGCTATGAATGATGATAGAATCAGCTGAATGATGACATGGACCGCAATTTGGACAACTTTAGAAGGAGTTAAAGCAAACCCTAGACCTAATGCCTAGTGACCAAATTTTGCTTGAAAACTCTTTGAAATGACAAAATTTGACTTGGAAACTCTGAGACCACTTTGTAAGAGCATATTTGATCACTGGAGGAAGGCTGGAAAGACTGACACTAACATTGGCTCCAATGGGGATGGTAGCTCCTTGGAGGTGCCAAGAACCGCAGACCTCTGGGAGAGCAGACCAGTGCTTTCATCATTGGGCAATGGAGTCATCATCGACACAACTCTTGACTTAATTTTCAAACTGAAACTGAACTCAAACAATCTTCAAGCAAACTAAAACAAGATGCTGCCCTTATGGCTGCTTATTTATTTACAAAATCTACCCTACTCTGCTGTACAAACAATAGATCAGGTAATACTAAAATGCCAGATTAACCATTCAAGTAAACCTGAGAATGATGTAGCTCGAGAATGCTTCCGCCAGGACACAGATGCAATTGCTGGCAGCCCTTCATGCACGTACTGAGCAAGGATAATTTTAGGGGCGAATGTTCGCCCTTTGGCGAAATTAAGGGGTTCTAAATTTTTAGTGGGCGAATATTTTGTATCATAGTACATTTTTACAAATCACCTCAAATAGCCCACCTTATTTTAAGGGAGAGGGTAAAAAAGGTAAATTTAGCCCTTGAAATTAGGACTTACAACCTTCCATTCGCCCATTTTCAAGAATAGGTTTTATTTAAGTGAATCCATTCGCCCATTTTCAAGAATAGGTTTTATTTAAGTGAATCCTATGGGCCAAATACCATATTTATAAAAGAGGTATGGTAAATTAATAAAAATATAAATAAATGAGAGGTATGCTAAATAAATAAAACATTTTTTATATTTACTCCATAAGTCACCTTATATACATGTAAGGGTGTAAACAAATAAAAATATAAGTAAAGTGGAGGTATGGTAAATAAATACAACGTCTTTTTATACTTACTCAAAAGGTATGGTAAATAAATAAAAATATAAATAAACTAGACGTATCGTAAATAAAAAAAACCTCTTTTTATATTTAGTCCATAACCCTCGTTCTATTTATGAAGACTCAAGAAAGAGGTTTTATTTAAGTGAATCCTATGGGCCAAATACCATATTTGTAAAAGAGGTATGGTAAATTAATAAAAATATAAATAAACGAGACGTATGGTAAACAAATAAAACATTTTTTTTATATTTACTCCATAAGTCACCTTATATTTACGAACACTCAAAAAATGGGTTATATTTAGGTGAAACCTATGGCCAAAATACTATGGGACAATTACCATGGACTAGATTGTTATTAATACCATGCAAAAAACCATTATTAACCCTAATATTAGAATTAATAAAAATAAAAATGGCACATGGTATTGACCCATGGTATTCACCAAAATGGCACATGGTATTGACCCATGGTATTCACCTGGAATGTAGCCTATTTAAATGGGGGAATTAAACCAGCATGTAGCCTATGCTAAGATTCACTAGGACTTTACAAAGTTTTATTATTTAGTGAAAGACTCGCCAAGATCTTATAAGATTTTATAATTGAGTAAAATATTCGCCATGCCTGGTGAGAGATTCGCCAAAAAATTATATATACATATTATATTATTGATAAAATAGCCTTCCATTTTTCCTATATACCATGGAGATTCGCCCATTTATTATATTTATAAATTTAGGGGGGGTTCTTAAAATTTTCCCTGGTACTGAGCCTGGTCACGTACAAGACAGTCTGATCTATCAATTAAAGTGAAAAACATGTCCATATATGCCGCAATAGGATCACGGAAACCAGACTCTGTTGGCTGTCCCAATTCTGCAATGCATACTTCCAGCTGCACATTGTCAATGTAAACATCTATAGGCAATTCTATGATTTCTTGTTGCAAATGAGGAAGGATTTCTAAGAACTTTTTAGGGTCTTGGAAATCATATGACTGAATTTGCTCATCTACACATTGAATCTCCTTCTCGATTCTTTCAACAATTAACTCATAGCCACTAGTTTTAAACCAAGGGAACTTTGGAGATTTCAACAAACGAAGGAAGATACTGAAAAATTCTTCATTAATTTCAATATCCTCTAACCATTCTCTCAATTAGTTTAGAGCTTCACACAGGGCAGGGTTTGCCACATACCCCACCATTGCATGAGTGAATCAACGAGCACTGGAATGTCTGGATCGAATTGGAGTCGCCAGGTGAATGGTTCAGCCTGCATAAGTGTCTGACTGCTGTCCACCATCAACATCAGATCTGCACCTTGATTGCATGTACTAGGACAAGACAATCAACAAGTTGAATGTTCTCCCCAGTATGGTCGCCAGTATGTTAGCACTTGAAATTTCACCTCAGGCTGAGAAAGGTAAACCTCAAGGCAACATCAAACCATTTAGCCTCGTAGCTAGCCCTACGGGGCAGGAGAAGGCTCTCTCCGGTCTATCTCGTAAAATCTTCAATAGATGAGATGACCAATAAGGTAACACTGATATTAGGCTAGTAAACTGATCAAAGAGTTTGGTTTTGGTTTTTTGGGGTTTTTGGTGGCAAATTGAGGGGATGGCAATTTTGGGTGCGGGGATTGGACACAGTTTCTGCAGGGGGTTCCTTGGGGCGAGGTAGGAGACAGTGTTGATGCCTTCGATTGAGGTGGATGGGCAGGAATGAAAGATGAATAGCTAAAGAGAGCAAACAATAACTTTGAATTCTCTTTAGACAGAAGAAAACATTGAAATTAAACAAACTTAAAAGCAGAGCATGGCAAGCATGAATTCTTACTTTAACACTTCATTTGTTTAATGTGCAGAAGTAAAAGAAAGGAAATGAGTCACATAACAAGCTTACAAATACATTGAGAAACACACCATCAACACATGAGTCCACAAGAATCCCAAAGATGACTGCAAAACCCTGGTCTTCCTTAGCCAAAAATTGCAGAGATACAGTGAATAATATAGTGATAGCTTCTCCCTCAAGAGTCCAACCTTCCAACCCCTGAAAATGATTGAGAAAATACATAATATAGGCAAGCCAACCTATTCCCTTGCCTATAGGGGTCGAGCTCATCCTTCTAGGAGCTGTTTCAACCAATTCTAAACTGAGCACTAAAATCTAGGCAGTCAAAACAACTTGCCTCTATAAGCTAGGAAACCAATTCATTCATTAAATATTTACCCTTTACATGAATGAATCTTCTAGAAGTGTTAAACAAGAGTAAAAGTGTCTTAGAGTTACAATAATTACATCAAAGATAATCATCTTCCACCCCAAAAAGTCAAACTGGGTCAAAACTGCGTTTTCTGGGCTGTACAATGCAATCTGGCAAAAACTGCCTGATGGGTCGCGCGCCTCTGCCTGACGGGTCGCGCGCCTTTGGGATCATATTTGGGGCACTTCCCGGTGTCCAAATTGAGTAAGAGTAGGCTTGTTGGAAATTTCTATGAGTATAATTTCCAACCCAAATGGAATTTGTGAATTTGGAGTTCATTTACCCTGTAAAACCTTAATTCTCCCAAGGCTGGTTTCTGCAACTCAAAAAAGGGCCAGAAAGTCATTTTTTGGTAGTTTTTTGACCTTTTGGGGGACCAAAACTGCATAAAATCTCAAGTCCATCCATGGGCATATGTAACTTTGCATGAAAAATCTAGAAATGCTGATTTTTCGCCAAAAGGAGTTGCCATGATGAAGGGTCGCGCGCGGGTGAGACCCGTTAATGGGAAAAACCTGCAAATTGCACAAAAAATTCACATTTGACAAAATTTTCTCCAAATTTTTTGAAATTTGGGCTGGGAGTCCCCAATAAGGTACCATGCTCATTCAAAGAGGCTTTGGCCAAAATTTGGAGTGGATCGGGCGTTTTCCTTCGTTTTTGTGCTTTGGCCAACTGTCCTTGGAGCACCTTCGTTCTCGCCGGTATTTTTGACATTTATTTAAAACCATGACACCTGTGCAAAAAGTGAAGGAGGTTTTTCTTCCTTGGCATGTTGTGGACAAAAACCTCTCTCAGTTTTCCAAAATTCATCTTTTATTGCTCTGGAACATCATTTGAGTGCGACTTGTCCCGATGTGTGAAACAAGGAATTTTGTCGAAATGGAGCGAAATGAAGGGGATAGGGGGCTTCTAAATTCTTGGGGAAATTTTTGGGAGTGGGGAGGGATGTTAGGAAGCAGGGGAAAGTGGAATCTTAGAGATTGAGCAAGGGGAAGGGGTCCAAAAGGGCAAAACACAGGCCAAACCTAGAAAATTGCCAAGTTGTAGCTAGAAACTAGGGTTTGTGCAAAAATGAGGAATTTGGCGGATCTAAGGGATGGGAAGTGTTTAATAAGGTAATTTAAGGATAGGGGAAGGTGTATGAACATCAGGATACAATTTTTGCCGATGATTTAACCGTCCAAGAGAAATTGGCTTCAAAACCCTAGGAGAGGGAAATGACCTTACCTAGGCGCAACTGAAGCATGGACAAGGTGTAAAAAGACTCATTAGACACTGAGATGATAATGAAAACCCTATGAATGATGATATACTCAGCTGAATGATGACATGGACCGCCATTTGGACAACTTTAGAAGGAGTTAAAGCAAACCCTAGACCTAATGCCTAGTGACCAAATTTTGCTTGAAAACTCTTTGAAATGACAAAATTTGACTTGGAAACTTTGAGACCACTTTGTAAGAGCATATTTGATCACTGGAGGAAGGCTGGAAAGACTGACACTAACACAAGGAAGTTAGTGGTCCCTGTTAGCGCTTGAAATTTCACCTCAGGCTGAGAAAGGCAAACTCCAAGGCAACATCAAACCACTTAGCCTCGTAGCTAGCCCTACGGGGCAGGAGAGGGCTCTCTCCGGTATATCTCGGCAAAGATCTTCAAAGGGAGGAGATAACCAATAAAGAACACTGATTTTAGGCTAGTAAACTGATAAAAGGTTTGATTTGAGATTTTTGGGATTTTGGTGGAAAATCGGGGAAAGGCAATTTTGGGTGCGGGGATTGGACACAGTTTTTGCAGGGGGTTCTTTGGGGTAAGGTAGGAGACTGTATTGATGCCTTTGAAAGAGTCAGATGGGCAAGAATGACTGGTGAGGAGCTAAGGAGAGCAAGTAAACACCTTTAGTTCTCCTTAAACAGATGAAAACATTGATATTAAGCAAACTTAAAAGCAGAGCATGACAATCATGAATTCTACTTTAACACTTCATTTGCCTAATTTGCAGAAGCAAAAGTAAGAAGATGATTCACATAAAAAACTTACAAGTACAAAGAAAAACACACCATCAATACATGTAACCACAGGTATCCCAAAAAGGACTGCAAAACCCTGGTCTTTCTTCCTTTGCCAAAATTGCAGAGATACAATGAGTAATACAATAGAAGCTTTCTCCCTCAAGAGTCCAACCATGAAAATGACCAAGAAAGTACATAATATAGGCAATCTAACATCTTTTCTTGCCTCTAGGGGTCGAGCTCACTATCCTAGGAGCTGTTTCAACCAATTCCAAACTGAGCACTAAAATCTAGGCAGTCAAAACAACTTGCCTCTATAAGCTAGGAAACCAATTCATTCATTAAATTTTTGCCTATTTCATGAATGAATCTTCTAGAAGAGATAAATAAGTGTCAAAGTATCATAAAATTACATAATTTACATCAAGGAGGATGAAAATACACTCCAAAAAGTCAAACCTAGTCAAAACTGTGTTTTGCTGAGCTGTAGCTGCATTTCTGTGAAAATAGCCCAACGCGTAGCGCCCTAAATCTCAACGCGTAGTGCGCCTTTGGGCCTGCTTTTGAGGCACTTCCCGGTGTCCAAATGAGGCAAAAGTGGGCTTGTTGGAAAGGTCTAGATGTCTACTTTCCAACCCAAGTAGAATTGTGGAATTTGGTGACCATTGGCCCCTCCAAAATGGCAATCTCCCAAGACTGCTTCCTGTGTGTCAAAAAAGTGGCAGAAAGTCATTTTTTGCATGTTTTTTGACCTTCTGGAAGCTCAAAACTTGATGAAATCTCTTGGAAATTTCTGAGCAAGTGTATTTTTGCATGAAAAATCCAAAAATGCTGAGTTTTCATGAAATGGAGTTTCCCATCTTCAGGGTAGCACGCGGCGCGCTATGCGTTGGGGAGAAAAACCTGTTTTTTGCCCAAAAATTCACAAATGACCAAAAATGCTCAATTTTTTTTGAAATTTGTACTGTAGGTGAGTTATTTAGAACCATGCTCCTTCAAGGAAGCCTCAGCCAAGATGTGGAGGGGATCAGGCCTTTTTCTTCGTTTTAGTGCCTTGGCCAACCGTCCTTTGAGCACCTTCATTTTTGCCTTACATACGTGCATTCGAGCCCAATAATGATTTTTCATGTTCCGGAGCATGTCCTTATCTTTGTTAGCTTTGGCCAGCAACCTCTCCAAATTAGCATTGACCTGGAGAAGCATAGCCTCTTGCTCAATGGGTACCAAATCACCGGGTCTCTTACGAGCCAAGTTGCGGTCTTCATGGATCCTCCGCAACTCATCAAGAGTGTGTTCATCTTCTAGTTGCTTGTTGCGCTGCTCTAAGTAGGTGATCGTCCAATTTTCCATTTCCAACCTTTGCTGCAACGAGTCATTTTCAACCCTCAGTTGCTGGATGATCTCCTTTGGCTCTAGGCTAGGAGAACTAATATCTAGGTCAACAACATCTATGCCTGGATCACCTGATGGCCCCTCATCAATCTTGGGCTACTTGCCTCTCTCTTGTACCTGTGCTGCTGTCGGAAACGAGGCCCCTTCCACCTGGTGTGGAGATAACACTCGCGGTGCTGATGAAGAAGGCGAGACCCCTTCCACCTGATGTGGAGAAAATACTCGCCGAGCTGATGCAAATAAGGCCCTGTGGCCTCTCTGATATGTGACCAATGGAGGGGAGCTGACATGTCTGGGCTCAGGGATGTCATACTGCTGTGAAGGTCCTCCCTCCTCATGAACAACCTCAGGGGGTGGCTGTGGCACTGTGAAGAAATCTCGAGAGATGAAATCCTCCCACGGAATACCCTGCTGTGCCAACTGATGCATGACCACAATCTTGATTAAAGCATAATGGTAAATGCTCCTGTGTTGTTGTGCTGGGCTCTTTCTCTGCACCAAGGGCACCATCCTCTCAATATTCCGACACATGAAGAAAGGAATGTTCATCATCCGTACCCGTGTGAAATGCATCAACAAGCAGATATGGTATGAATACAAACGTGAAAATCTACCCTCACAGGTGAAATAGCGAATGATGACCATCATCAAGGGTGCATACTCATCCCTCAAGAATCTGAAAGGAAATACACCAGACATGTGCCTCATATATACAGGTTTAATGTAGGGCTCATACTGAAATCTGTCCAACAGCTGGCGCTTGTTCCACTCTTCTCCAACATTGGGTATCCCTGTTGCTTGAGCAACAATATCAGGTGATAATGTAAAATCCACCCCTGCAATATTCACATGCCCGTTGTGCAAATGTAATACAAATAAGCGGACCAATTCCCTGTGGTGCTGAATTTGAGAAATTGTTTCGCAATATTCATAGCATTCTTGATGACGGAAACATGTGACTGCAAGTGGACAAGCTTGCAAATAGGCTAAAGAGGTGGGCTCCTCTCTCACATGTTGACCACCCTTACCACCCCTGTGAGGCCTCCTTGGCACCTCAACCTCCGGTGTTGACTCACGGTCATCACTTTGCTCATAGTCTGTTTCGGTTTCTGACATGGTTTCAAGAACAAAATGGCTGAAATGCACTGCTGCTTCTGCTCAAATGGCCTGTTGTTTTGACTGTTTGTATGTTGCTCCAAGGGGACAAAAAAACACAAGGGAGATGTTAGGGAGGGGGACTTTTAAGGGGACTTAGGGAAAATATATATAAAAGGGAATTTAGGGAAGGAATTATGACACATACACCATCACATAATCACAGTTTGCAGAGGTTTGATAGGAGGTAGAGTTTAGGGAGATTTTATTGAATTTTAGGGATAGGTAGAGTTTTAGGGCTTTTGATTTTTTGTTAGGGAAATTAGGTGAATATGACAAGGGAGGTGATAATGGGTATGTGAGGAAATGAGGGAGTGAAAAAAAAATGACCTTCGGCAGCAAACTCAAAGCCCTAGCTTCACTTGCAATTTGAAATTTTTAACATGATACATATGATTTTCTTCATGTTTCACACTTGCTGGTATTAGACACATTTTCCATGCTCATTTTCTTTAGGCAAGCAAAAAAAAATTGATGATTGGAGGCCTACCTGAACAATTTAGGAAATTTGAGGTCGTTTTGAAGATTTGTTGTAGGTGAAACCCAACGCGTAGCGCGCGGGTTCTGATGCGTAGTGCCTGCTCTACGTGTAGCGCCCGTGCCTTTTTAACACTGAAACTTCTGCCCTGACGTGTAGCGCGCGCCCAACGCGTAGCGCGCGAACCCTGATGCGTAGCGCGCAGGTGTTGTCGCTCACTTTGCCCAGTTTCACACTAAATCGCTTTTCACACTTGCTCTTGGAGTCTTGGAGGCAAATGAATTGCAAAATGAGGAGATAGGGGCTTTTATAAGCTTGATTTAAATTTATTTCCCTTCAAACCCACTTTATAATGTTTATAAAATGACACTTTTTAAAACTAATTGCTGCTGACTTGTGGTTTCCTTTTGGTCATGAAATTGGTTGAAATGATGCTTTTTCTTGAAAATTTTTGCAGGGATAACTTCTGAGGAGTCTTGGCAAAGGAGACCAGGGCCGCATGAAAACTTCTGGAGAATTTGAATTTTTACAAATTTTTACAAAAAATGAGAAAATGACCTTGCCTTCAAAAACAGGGTTTTTGAACTCAAGGTAAAAATTAGCTGTACAATATGAAATCTTCTGAAGTGGTGCTTTGCTGGACATCTCTCTGGCCTGCTGGGCATTTATTGACCTTAAAGACATGACCTTAAAAGACAAAATTGGACTAAACCCTAGACCTAGTACTTTGACTTCAAGACAAGACCAATGACCCTGTAAAGAATTTATTGACTGAAACAAACTTAATCCAGCAGTGCCAAGAGGGGAATAAAAGACACAAGCTCCTCCATCAGGGTTATGGCATGCCTAATGGAATGCAATAAGATGAAACTGATGAGACACCTACTTATGAAAATGCAAAGAGCTTTGATCGCTGATGGAGGGCTACTAGACCGACTCTAACATTGGCTCCAATGGGGATGGTAGCTCCTTGGAGGTGCCAAGAACCTTAGACCTCTGGGAGAGCAGACCAGTGCCTTTCAATCTTTGGGAAATGGAGTCATTATTTACATATTTCAACCCAAACTGGGACAACTTTATTGACTTGACAAGTGACTGAAAATTGGACCAACTTTGGCTCAAACTAACTCAACTTTAAACAGAAAATGAACTGATAAAAACAACATGACAAACTCACACCAACTAATCTTCATCTTCAGAATTATAGCCTTCACCGCGGGCCCCAGACTAAAGATGAAAGATCAGTTCACACTTGCAGTGGAATAAAAGTAAAATGGTAATTACAATGATAATGACTAGAGCAGAAAATGCTCAGACATGGTACCTTTTGAGCAGTCGACCATTGACCGACCCTCCGAGACAATCATCACCATTCATTTCTTTGAGAAGAAAGGCATTTGGACCACGGTATGCTGCAATTTTGTAGGGACCTTTCCACAAGTTGTCAAACTTTCCATGTTTCCCTTTGTCTTCATTTCGGGCATCCCACCTCAAAACAACATCATCGATTTGGAAATCATCCGGTTTTGCTTTCCTGTCATAGATTTTCTTTATGCGCTCCTGCAACTTGAGAGTATTGTGAAGAACCTCCTCCCGTGTCTGCTGTAAATGAATCATTTGACTAATCCGCCTTTGCATGGGATCCTCCTCACCACCAGCTTCTTGAAGCAACTTTGCTACTGGAATACTAAGTGAAGTAGGAAACACTGCATCTGTTCCGTAAACCAGTTCAAAAGGTGACATACCAATTGAATTTTTCTGACTGACACGATCAGCCCATAATGCATTTACTAACTTTTTGTGCCAGCTCTTCTTATTGATTTCCAGCAATTTCTTTATGATGTTTACCAAAGATTTATTCGAAGATTCAGCCAGCCCGTTTCCTTGCGGATGATAGGCGGTCGAATGCCCCAAGCTGATATTATATTTGTAGCAAAAATCAACCATCTTCTTTGATTTAAATGCTGCTGCATTATCTGTAATCAACTTATGTGGACAGCCGAAACGTGACAATATGTTATTTTCAAGGAAAGAAATAATTACCAAGTCTGTGGCCTGCCGGGTAGGAATGGCTTCAATCCATTTCGTGAAGTAATCAGTGGCTGTCAATATCCATCGATGCTGTCTGGAAGATGCTGGATGAATTTCGCCGATGAAATCCAAACCCCACTGCTGAAATGGTGCGTTGACTTCAATGGGCTTGAGAGGCAATGGCTGTAATTTCTGCTTTCCTTGAAAAATTTGGCATTCATGACAGCTCTTGACTGCTTTATATACATCTGAAAACAGTGAAGGCCAATAAAAACCTGCCCTTAGGATCTTGTTTGCCGTGGTCTTCCAAAACAAGTGGCCCCCGCAATCACCTTTGTGAAAATCCTCTACAGCTCTCTTAGCTTCCTCCTCGACCAAACAATTCAGCAATATTCCACCGGGATCTTTCCAATATAGTGCATATTTTATGATGCAAAATTTGGCAGCCTTTAATTTCAATGTCCTAGCTTTGTTTCGAGGCATCCCGGGAGGTGAAGACAAATTTTGAAGTACTTATACAATATCAGCATACCAAGGAGAAGAAATAAAGATGTTAGATACCTGTAGTGCTGAATTCTCCTCGTCTTCATCAGATAGGGTAGCAATCAAATTAATGTCTAGGACATGGAGATTTGTTTCAGCCATAAATTTAGCGAGACCTTGACCCTTGATCAGTTTGGTAGGCTTAATTTCCACATCATATTCTAATAGTGCAGCAATCCACTTACCCCGCCTTCCTTCTGGTTCTGCTTGTACCAAAACATCTTTAACAACCGCGTTAGGAACATATGCCAAAATGTGAGAATTCAATATGTATACACGGAAATCTTTCAAGGCTTTTACCAGCACCAATGCTTGTTTTTCAATGATATTATACTTCAGCGCTCCGTCCCTTATGATACGACTGAAAAAAGCAATGGGCTTCTCAACTCCATCTCTCTTTTGCATCAACACAGCTGCCAATGTATGCTCAGAAGCAAATGAAAATAAAATAAAATCTTGTGTATAATCCGGGCTGATTAGAGTTGGGGCTGAAGATAAAATTAACTTTACCAAATTGAAAGACTTTACCGCCTCTTCGGTCCATTTGAGTTGGCTGTCCTTTTTTAGCATGCTAGTGATTTCTCTGAGGTGTTCGGCAAGATTCGGAATAAAGCGACGCAGAAAATTCAACTTGCCATTAAAGGACTGAATCTCCTTCTTGTTTTGGGGCTGCTCTAATTGCTGAATAGCTTCCACACGTGTAGGATCTATACGAATGCCATCTTTGGAAATGATGTGGCCCAACAGCTTGCCTTCACTCATGGCGAAAAGGCTCTTCTTCAGATTCAATGAGATACCATATTTTATGCACTTTTGAAACACCATTGTTAAATGATACAAATGTTCTTCATCAGATTTAGAAAACACAGTTAAATCATCAAGATAAACGACCAAAAAGACATCCTTCTCATTAGCAAAGGCCATTTCCATAGCCCGCTGAAAGGTAGCACCTGCATTTTTCAATCCAAACGACATCTTGGCATAATGAAATGTCCCCCATGGAGTAGTGAATGCAGTCTTGTCGCGGTCATCCTCATGCACCAAAATTTGATTGTACCCGGAATACCCATCAAGTAACGGCATCCTAGATGCCCCAACTACCCGCTGCAATATATGATCCATCTTGGGCAGCGGATAATTGTCCTTTAGTGACACCTTATTCAGATTTTTGAAGTCTATACACAAGTGGATCTCATCGGTCTTCTTTCTCACGGGCACCAAGTTGGAAATCCAGTCGGAAAATCTGATTGGCACTATAATTCCAGACTTGTACAACTTGTTAACTTCTTTCTCAATCAAAGGCAACAACTTAGGATTAATTCTTCTCAACTTTTGTCGAAAAGGCTTTTGATTTGGCTTTGTGGGAATGGTATGCTGAATGATACTTGTGTCATAAGTTTTCAGATCTGAATAATCCCATGCAAAAACATTAGAAAATGAAGACAACAATCTGATATATTCTTTCTTTACCTTTGGCGACAATGCTTTCGATAGTTTCACCATCTTTGGATTTTCAGCTGTTCCGACATTCACTTCTTCAACACCTCCTTCCGTTGGCCTCAAAGTTGGTTTGCGGGCCACGTCATCTTGATCGAACAGCTCCTCCAAAGGAATTAATCCTTTAGGAATGAAATTATCTTTAAGTTGCAATACATCCATTTGATTTACTTCCTTAGGTTCTGTATCTATGGAGATATCTTTGAACTCACCTTCAACTTGCAGAAAATCCTTGATTTCTTCGTCATCTTGGAAAACTTGCCAACATATTTGATTGTCTGGAACTGTAGGACGGTACTTCACATAAAGCTGAAACTTATTGCTGGAATTCATGGGGATTTTTAGATTGCTTGCTGCCTTAGCCAATGCATCCGCAACACCATTTTGGATACGGGGCACACATGTCAAAGTATGTTCTGAAAACAGCTTCAAGATATCTAGGACCGCATTTCGATATGCTTGCATACGAGGATGCTTGGCTTGGAATTCACCTTTCACTTGCTCTATAACCAACTTGGAGTCGCCATATACTGTTATCTTCTTTGCCTTCAACTTCCGAAGGATTTTCAGGCCAGCAATGAGAGCCTCATATTCCGCCTCATTATTTGAACAATCGAATGCCAATTTGTAAGAACATACTCGTACCTTGCTTGGGACTTTGTTTCGGACAGAAAATGGACTTCGAATCCACACACCTATACCAGCACCATCGCTGCCCACAGCGCCATCGAAATCCATGGTCCAAAGACCATCCTCATCGTCTTCTAAGTGCTGAAAATGTGATGTCTCTGCATTTTCTGTTTGCTGCCCATTGATCTCAGCTGTTGACTCTATGACAGCAGACCTTTCTTCACTTTCCTTTCTCAAAATTTCTCTAAAATTTTCTGTAATGTCTGGTATATCTTCTGCTTGAACTAACTGACTATCTATCTCATTAAAATTATCCGCAAACAAAACAAATGACTCTAAATCTGTATGTATATAATTTACAAGATGATTAACTGGTTTTTCCTTACTAGTGATCATGAATTTCATCTTTTGTTCCCGATATAATTTCCTCATCTGACCAAAGACCGGGATTGTAGCATAAGAGAAATCGAGCTGAAGTGTACCTTTGAGCTTAGCTCCCCAAGATATCGAAAGCAACATACCAAACCGTGGAGGAATGTCCGCCACCACCACATCCATCAAAACATTCTTTGCTGGGATTTGATCTAGGCTCACTACCAAGTCCTTGATCAAACCAATACATTTTACCCGACTGGAATCAAATGAATACAAATCATGATATTTCCTCGTGATGTCTAGTCCCATCTTTTCCATGATTGCTTTCGGCATCAAATTATGCGAAGCTCCCGAGTCAAACATAGCATTATGTAAAACATACTCATGCAATCGCAAACTGATATAGAATGGAGGAACATCACTTTCGGGAGACTCACCATTTAAAGCGGGCCCAAAACTCAATTCCGGTTGATCATCTTCTACATTCACCGTGTCTAGCATTGGATCAAAATTCAGCATCTTGGAGATTTGGCCTCGGTAAGTGTTGTTCTTCATGATTTCCGTCAAAGGAATGGACACTTTCAACTTTGAAATTTCATTCTCCAAACTGAAAGCTGAAACCTTCTCACCTTCTTTGGCCGGAACTTCTCTTTTTTCAACTTTATCTCTCGGTGTACTTGATGGCTGATCTATCTTGCTTGCTGATGATGATTGACCTGCTAAGGGATCAATTATGTCTTTTCCTTTTGTCTGTGGGGCAGCTGAATCATTTTTTGCTGAAGTATCTTTCCTTTTCTGAATGGGATTTATGGGAACAGCTCGGTTTCTTAATTGTCTCTGCTGAGCGGACAAAGCATTGAGATATCCTCTTTGGTATTCCTCTGATTCTTCCTCAAGCGCTGCATCATTTGACAAGATATAATGCTCATCCTGAGGGACGATGGAGTTTCTCACCAACTCTTCTTCTTCTGTAATATAAGTGGGCAGATCATCAGGAGTGAAGAAATGATTTTCCTCTCCCACCGTATCACCTTCATCCTCGGATTCTTGGCTAACAAAATTCTGCTGAAAAGGAGGTTTAATTTGCTGCTGAACTGCTGCCTCTTGTGCCCTTGTTTCACGCTGTTTGATTCTATATTGCGGCTGCTGCAGACCTCGAAAATTTGGATTATGGATCTGTGGTTCCGACTTGCTGAGATGAGTATGTTCAAGTGCCCTTTCAATCTTTTCAACCTTATGGAGGAGTTGATTTGATGTAGAAGCTTCCTCTTTGATTGTGACTCACTTTTCCGCCTTCATCCTTACTCTTTTATCATTCAAGTTCGTTTCAACACTAACAACAATTTTCTGCATATCCTCCAAGGTAGGCGGATCTCTATCTCTCAATGAATAAGACATCTCCGGATCAAAACCATCCGGGAATTTGAGAAGTGCTGATTTTCTAGATGGCCTTAAATCATTTGGAATAGCATTGTAAACTGTGTTAAATCTGATAATGTAATCTTGGACTGACTCACCATGATTACGCTTGAGGTTGTTGTACTAGACATTAATCTGAAGTGGATCCTTTCTGATTTCCCATCGATCTAGAAACTGCCTCTGAAGTGCTTCCAAGGTGGGTATGCTTCTAGCTGTCAAACCTCTGAACCATTTTCTTACTTCTCCATCAAATGTTTGTACAAACAAATGCATAGTTACATCCTCTTCATCTATCTCATATAGATCAAATAAAGTCGTCATTTTGTCTATATGTTGCTGAGCAGAGATACTTTGTGGAGTGCCATCAAACATGGGAATTTTACTCTGATAATCGGTTGGCATATCATGCAGATTTTGGGGAAGAGCAAGGGGAGAAAATCGGGCAGCCATTGCTTTAGGTAGATTGGGTCTAGGCGTAGCAGGTGGAGAAGGTGTAGCTGTAGTATGAGGAGTATGAGGAGTATGAGGAGGAGAAGTGGTATGGTATGTGGAAGGCGAACCAACTGTAGATTCTGGATAAGTGATTATAGGAGAAACAGAAATAAAAGGAGGATTGCTCTGCTCATGCGCCGTGATAGTGGATCCAATATGAACAGATATAGTTTCAACAAACTCAGCAAGATTGGTAGCATGAATATCTGACTGAAGAGATCTTAGGATGAAATTGTCAACCAATTTGTTGTGTCTCTCAATGTCAAGGGCAGCTGCAAAATCAGGGTTGGGAACTAGAGAATCAAGTGCACTTTCAGATTTGGTTTTGAACAAGGACAACTCAAAACTCTCGTCAAAATCAATATCTTCAAGATACTCAAAAATAGCTGGACATGAATGAGATTTGAAAAACGGTCTAGGATCTGTATCCAGCTTGGATATCGAGGAACAAATAATCAATCAGCCTATGAAAACTCTTAACTAATCATCCGAAAGTTCAGAGTTTGCAAATAAACTGGGGTAAAATGCAATCGAAGTGGCCGTATTCACAAGCTCACGGAGATTGACTGAAGCAGCGTTTATCTACTTACGCTTATGCAAAGAAAAAGCGTTTCGAAGGCTACCTGGCATAACTTCAGGCTCCGTCTAAGACTTATGAAACACACACATCAATCCACAAATAAGTTTGTTCTCCCCAGTATGGTCACCAATATGTTAGCGCTTGAAATTTCACCTCAGGCTGAGAAAGGCAAACTCCAAGGCAACATCAAACCACTTAGCCTCGTAGCTAGCCCTACGGGGCAGGAGAGGGCTCTCTCCGGTATATCTCGGAAAAGATCTTCAAAGGGCGGAGATAACCAATAAAGAACACTGATTTTAGGCTAGTAAACTGATAAAAGGTTTGATTTGAGATTTTTGGGATTTTGGTGGAAAATCGGGGAAAGGCAATTTTGGGTGCGGGGATTGGACACAGTTTTTGCAGGGGGTTCTTTGGGGCAAGGTAGGAGACTGTATTGATGCCTTTGAAAGAGTCAGATGGGAAAGAATGACTGGTGAGGAGCTAAGGAGAGCAAGTAAACACCTTGAGTTCTCCTTAAACAGATGAAAACATTGATATTAAGCAAACTTAAAAGCAGAGCATGGCAATCATGAATTCTACTTTAACACTTCATTTGCCTAATTTGCAGAAGGAAAAGTAAGAAGATGATTCACATAAAAAACTTACAAGTACAAAGAGAAACACACCATCAATAAATGTAACCACAGGAATCCCAAAAAGGACTGCAAAACCCTGGTCTTTCTTCCTTTGCCAAAATTGCAGAGATACAATGAGTAATACAATAGAAGCTTTCTCCCTCAAGAGTCCAACCATGAAAATGACCAAGAAAGTACATAATATAGGCAATCTAACATCTTTCCTTGCCTCTAGGGGTCAATCTCGCTATCCTAGGAGCTGTTTCAACCAATTCCAAACTGAGCACTAAAATCTAGGCAGTCAAAACAACTTGCCTCTATAAGCTAGGAAACCAATTCATTCATTAAATTTTTGCCTATTTCATGAATGAATCTTCTAGAAGAGATAAATAAGTGTCAAAGTATCATAAAATTACATCATCTACATCAAGGAGGATGAAAATCCACTCCAAAAAGTCAAACCTAGTCAAAACTGCGTTTTGCTGAGCTGTAGGTGCATTTCTGTGAAAATAGCCCAACGCGTAGCGCCCTAAATCTCAACGCGTAGTGTGCCTTTGGGCCTGCTTTTGAGGCACTTCATGGTGTCCAAATGAGGAAAAAGTGGGCTTGTTGGAAAGGTCTATATGTCTACTTTCGAACCCAAGTGGAATTGCTGAATGTGGTGACCATTTGCCCCTCCAAAATTGCAATCTTCCAAGACTGCTTCCTGTGTGTCAAAAAAGTGGCAGAAAGTCATTTTTTGCATGTTTTTTGACCTTCTGGAAGCTCAAAACTTGATGAAATCTCTTGGCAATTGCTGAGCAAGTGTATTTTTGCATGAAAAATCCAAAAATGCTGAGTTTTCATGAAATGGAGTTGCCCATCTTCAGGGTAGCGCGCGACGCGCTACGCGTTGGGGAGAAAAACCTGTTTTTTGCCCAAAAATTCACAAATGACCAAAAATGCTCAAATTTTTTTGAAATTTGTACTGTAGGTGAGTTATTTAGCACCATGCTCCTTCAAGGAAGCCTCAGCCAAGATGTGGAGGGGATCGGGCCTTTTTCTTCGTTTTAGTGCCTTGGCCAACCGTCCTTTGAGCACCTTCATTTTTGCCTTACATACATGCATTCGAGCCCAATAATGATTTTTCATGTTCCGGAGCATGTCCTTATCTTTGTTAGCTTTGGCCAGCAACCTCTCCAAATGAGCATTGACCTGGAGAAGCATAGCCTCTCGCTCAATGGGTACCAAATCACCGGGTCTCTTACGAGCCAAGTTGCGGTCTTCATGGATCCTCCGCAACTCATCAAGAGTGTGTTCATATTCTAGTTGCTTGTTGCGCTGCTCTAAGTAGGTGATCGTCCAATTTTCCATTTCCAACCTTTGCTGCAATGAGTCATTTTCAGCCCACAGTTGCTGGATGATCTCCTTTGGCTCTAGGCTAGGAGAACTAATATCGAGGTCAACAACATCTATGCCTAGATCACCTGATGGCCCCTCATCAATCTTGGGCTGCTTGCCTCTCTCTTGTACCTGTGCTGCTGTCGGAAATGAGGTCCCTTCCACCTGGTGTGGAGATAACACTCGCGGTGCTGATGAAGAAGGCGAGACCCCTTCCACCTGATGTGGAGAAAATACTCGCCGAGCTGATGCAAATAAGGCCCTGTGGCCTCTCTGATATGTGACCAATGGAGGGGAGCTGACATGTCTGGGCTCAGGGATGTCATACTGCTGTGAAGGTCCTCCCTCCTCATGAACAACCTCAGGGGGTGGCTGTGGCACTGTGAAGAAATCTCGAGAGATGAAATCCTCCCACGGAATACCCTGCTGTGCCAACTGATGCATGACCACAATCTTGATTAAAGCATAATGGTAAATGCTCCTGTGTTGTTGTGCTGGGCTCTTTCTCTGCACCAAGGGCACCATCCTCTCAATATTCCGGCACATGAAGAAAGGAATGTTCATCATCCGTACCCATGTGAAATGCATCAACAAGCAGATATGGTACGAATACAAACGTGAAAATCTGCCCTCACAGGTGAAATAGCGAATGATGACCCTCATCAAGGGTGCATACTCATCCCTCAAGAATCTGAAAGGAAATACACCAAACATGTGCCTCATATATATAGGTTTAATGTAGGGCTCATACTGAAATCTTTCCAACAGCTAGCGCTTGTTCCACTCTTCTCCAACATTGGGTATCCCTGTTGCTTGAGCAACAATCTCAGGTGATAATGTAAAATCCACCCCTGCAAGATTCACATGCCCGTTGTGCAAATGTAATACAAACAAGCGGACCAATTCCCTGTGGTGCTGAATTTGAGAAATTCTTTCGCAATATTCATAGCATGCTTGATGACGGAAACATGTGACTGCAAGTGGACAAGCTTGCAAATAGGCCAAAGAGGTGGGCTCCTCTCTCACATGCTGACCACCCTTACCACCCCTGTGAGGCCTCCTTGGCACCTCAACCTCCGGTGTTGACTCACGGTCATCACTTTGCTCATAGTCTGTTTCGGTTTCTGACATGGTTTCAAGAACAAAATGGCTGAAATGCACTGCTGCTTCTGCTCAAATGTCTTGCTGTTTTGACTGTTTGAATGCTGCTCCAAGGGGACAAAAAAACACAAGGGAGATGTTAGGGAGGGGGACTTTTAAGGGGACTTAGGGAAAATATATATAAAAGGGAATTTAGGGAAGGAATTATGACACATACACCATCACATAATCACAGTTTGCAGGGGTTTGATAGGAGGTAGAGTTTAGGGAGATTTTATTGAATTTTAGGGATAGGTAGGGTTTTAGGGCTTTTGATTTTTTGTTAGGGAAATTAGGTGAAGATGACAAGGGAGGTGATAATGGGTATGTGAGGAAATGAGGGAGTGAAAAAAAAATGACCTTGGGCAGCAAACTCAAAGCCCTAGCTTCACTTGCAATTTGAAATTTTTAACATGATACATATGATTTTCTTCATGTTTCACACTTGTTGGTATTAGACACATTTTCCATGCTCATTTTCTTTAGGCAAGCAAAAACAAATTGATGATTGGAGGCCTACCTGAACAATTTAGGAAATTTGAGGTCGTTTTGAAGATTTGCTGTAGGTGAAACCCAACGCGTAGCGCGCGGGTTCTGATGCGTAGCGCCCACTCTATGCGTAGCGCTTGTGCCTTTTTAACACTGAAACTTCTGCCCTGACGCGTAGCGTGCCCAACGCGTAGCGCGCGGGCCCTGATGCGTAGCGCGCAGGTGTTGTCGCTCATTTCGCCCAGTTTCACACTAAATCACTTTTCACACTTGCTCTTGGAGTCTTGGAGGCAAATGAATTGCAAAATGAGGAGATAGGGGCTTTTATAAGCTTAATTTAAATTTATTTCCCTTCAAACCCACTTTATAATGTTTATAAAATGACACTTTTTAAAACTAATTGCTGCTGACTTGTGGTTTCCTTTTTGTCATGAAATTGGTTGAAATGATGCTTTCTCTTGAAAATTTTTGCAGGGATAGCTTCTGAGGAGTCTTGGCAAAGGAGACCAAGGCCGCATGCCAACTTCTGGAGAATTTGAATTTTTACAAATTTTTACAAAAAATGAGAAAATGACCTTGCCTTCAAAAACAGGGTTTTTGAACTCAAGGTAAAAATTAGTTGTACAATATGAAATCTTCTGAAGTGGTGCTTTGTTGGACATCTCTCTGGCCTGCTGGACATTTATTGACCTTAAATACATGACCTTAAAAGACAAAATTGGACTAAACCCTAGACCTAGTACTTTGACTTCAAGACAAGACCAATGACCCTGTAAAGAATTTATTGACTGAAACAAACTTAATCCAGCAGTGCCAAGAGGGGAATAAAAGACACAAGCTCCTTCATCAAGGTTATGGCATGCCTAATGGAATGCAATAAGATGACACTGATGAGACACCTACTTATGCAAATGCAAAGAGCTTTGATCGCTGATGGAGGGCTACTAGACCGACTCTAACAGTCCCAACGAATTTGTTGCTTTCCTTGCAAAAAGACATTGATGCATGTTCATAAGGGGACATATATATACTTACTTGAGATGTAATGGACTTACTTTCTTCTTAAATACTTGATAGCCTGCCTTCTTAGATGCTCTTCAAGTTTCTTTCTTCAAATGGACTTGTTTGGTGATGATATTTTGTTGATGACTTGACTTGTAGTGCTTCTCTCCTTGAAGATTGTGTAGCTTGATGTAGGTCCCTTTTGTCTTGCTCTTCTTGTAGGTGCCTTTATACAAAAGGTTTCTCCTCTTTCTTTGTAGATGGTAGACTTTCCTTGTCCTTGATGTGTTTGAGATTTCTTGGCTTGATGCTTCAACCTTCTAGTTTCTCTTGATATGTCCTTCCTTGATGAGTCTCCTTATGAGTGTTCTTGAGATGCCCTTTCCTTGATTTTTCACCTTAGCTCTGATACCATGCTGAAGAATCAAGAGAAATTGTGTATAATAGGATTATTCTAGATTTGATAAAAATTTGTGAAGCACTTTTACAATTTAACTTTGTTATCTTGATCTTCTTCTACTATTATTAGTGTGAGTGTCTACTTGATCAAAATGCTATCAAACACAAGAAACAAGAACACAAGATGTTGGCTCTCTATCAAGAAAAAATATCTCTCTCTCTTAGAGATGAAAACCATTTCGTAAATTTCTCTTATTGAAGTTTCTATTAATCAATGCCAAACCCTAGATCCTTGACAAGAATATCCTCCAAGCACAAGTCAAGTCCTTCCTCCTTCCTACACTTCATTCCCCAGCACTTCGTCCTCCTTCTTTTGACACTTCATTCTTCTTACAACTGTTGATAGTCCCTGTTTCACTTGCTATAGAAGAGACGTTTATCCTTGATATTTACTAAGCCCCTTTACTTGTGATGATCCCTTCCTTACTCTTTACCAACCGAGCTCCTTTTTCAAGGTGTAGTTGTATACTTGATATGACTGTCCTATAGCCCTAAATTCTCACACATGTGGGAGGTTTCCTTGATTATTTGGTTCCTTTCTTCTTCGATTGAGAGAGTCTCTTCTTCGCTCTAGTTGGAGGCCTTATAGGCCTAATTTTCAAGCCCAAATAATGAGAAGTATGATATTGTTACGTTGTGGCTATTATGACCACAGATATGCCTCCTTTTCTCACACGTGTGACTATCTCCTTACCCTAGAAACAATCCTCCAACCTTAAGTTATGACTTCTACTTCTTCGCTTCACTATAGGCTTTTTATATTCGTCCTTTTTCACCCTTTTCCCGGTCTTCCTTGCTCGCTGATTTCATGAGTGGATTGCTTGTTATATGAGGGAGTGGACAACCACTATATATAGAGGACTGTACCTTCTTTAGGCAAACTTGAGTCCAACACAATGATTGTAGGCTGACTTGAATTTACTTTATCATTTTTTCTCCTTTAATGATGTCGTTGCATGGAGAGGATTTGTCTTTTCTTGGATGGATATTCTTTGACTCTTATACAAATATGTACATGGTGTAACATGCCCTTAAGGGTCTTCAAACTTTCTTTTGACTCTTTGACTTACCTATAACAGTTTAACATGTGCTAGACATATTTCAATGAGAAAGAAACTCATTGATAAATATAACAAAAATAATATTTATTTTTCTTGAATAGATACAAATATCAAAAGTACATTTATGAAGAGTGAACCTAGTTACACTTTCTTCAACACGCACTTCCCAGAAGAATATCTCCTTCATACTACCTAGAAGAAATATCCTTCATTTACCACATAATAAATCTCTCTTCGTAGATCCAGATAAACCCTACTTCACAATGCCCAGAAGATTCTTCTTCGCTCTCCCTTCTTCGCACTTCTCTTAATCACTTCTTTGCACTTCTGCTTCACCGAATTCAAGTTGAGTTTCTTCATCGAATTGTGTGTCTTCAAGTTAGGCTGGGTTGGGATATTTATACACCTCCACACATGTCCTTTAGGCCAACATGTTCACTTGAGGTTAGGATGACTTGATTTAGCAGTTTCTCCCATCGTTGTAGGCCGACTTGAAGAGGATAGGTGACAAGGTCTTGGAGGATAGACAATATTGACTCTTTTACAAAGTGTAACATGATTTCATTACATGACAATGAATATAACATTTTATGACTAGATGACAAATAAATATTAAGGACTCTCAATGGGAGTCTTGACATAAAACAAAATCCCTTTCTCATGAAACCCATGAAGAAAGTCAATATAATAAATTTATTTTTTCCTTATTTACATCTCATTACATAAAATCATATTTAGATGTCATTACAAAGACTGAAACTAGTTACACTTTTCAACAGAAAGTAGTTCAATTCCTTGGCTATCTTACAATGAATGAAATTATGGGTACTACCCGAATCAATCAACGCTATAACCCTTTTCTTCTTGATATATCCTTCTATCTTGAGAGTTTAAGGAGTGGTATTCCCACCTACACATTACAAGATATGGCCAAATCCATTTCTTCTTTCTCTAGGGTTGGTTCCTAGTGTATATCCTCTTCTTATGATGTTTCTTATTCTATTTCTTCCTCCTCTTCACAATCTATGTAAGATAATTTATTTTCAGCACAATTATGACCTTTAGTGTATTTTTTATCACAACTTCAACAAGTTGCTTTTTCTCTTTTTTCCTCCAATTTTCGTGGTGTTAACCTTGTAGGTTGTGGAAGACTAGGAGTAACAACACTTCCATTCTTATAGTTGTAAGTGGTAGAATTCCTTGTTGCCATAATTTTGCTTTCAATTTTCTTGCCACCTTGAATGCCTTCTCCAATGAATAAGGTTCCCAAAGGTGCACCTCATGTTGTATGCTATCCTTTAAAGTCCCTATGAATACATCAATCCTATACTCCTCTATAATATTTGTTACCTTGATATTCAATTTTTTGAAGTCCTCAATGTGCTCCGCCATTGAACCCTTTTGTTTGAGATTTACCAATTGGCTAAAGAAGGTGTTTCTCTTTGTATCCTCATAATGTACTATAATTTTCTCCGTAAAAAAAACCAAGTGCCAACTGGTTTACGAGAAAAAAGCCATTGATACCATATAGACTTATTGGGCTGTAAATATAAATATGCGATACCTACCTTTTGTGTGTGTTGAACATCATGTAGATCAAAATATTGCTCCATCTGTAGTATCCATGTTGTTGGATCCTTGCGATCAAACTTTCTCATTTGATATTTGGAATGTGGTTGGTCTTAAAACCAAAGTTAGATTCTCTAAAATCATGATTAACATTCCTTTTGTCCTCATCATTAGTTTAATGGAGTACCTTGTCACCATTAGGAAGAATTTCTTATAGCAACTTTGTCAAACATTCCTTCAAACCTTCCATTTCTGCTTTAAACCATCCTTCAAACCTTCCATTTTTGTTTCTAAACCATCCTTCAAACCTTCCATATCTTTTTTTTATATTCTAAACCATCTATGCTCCATTTTAAACAATCCATATTAACATTCATCATCATTTCCTATTCATTTTTGGTTACTCTTTGTGAGAGAGAAATTTGTTGTACTTGATCTCGTAGTTATGATATATCATGTTGCATTTCTTCCTCTTCTTCATGCATCATATTAGATCTTTCTAGTTTCTTACTGGGTGCGTCCATTTTTTTGTTATGATTAATATTGGAAATAATGATATATATTCTTCATTATTCCCTTTGAACCGCTTCAACTGATTCTTCAAACAAAACTTATGAAAATTTTAAAAACACACACCTTTTTTCTTTTTTTTTGGAGCTTGATCTTGAAACTATTGTATATTTGTAATTTTGGCTCTAAAAGGTATGAAATTTGGTCCTATGGTAGCACTTTGAGTCTTATTTCCAAGCCCACAAGTCATACAATATTGGATTTTCCAATATATAGTTATTCCAAATCTCCCACGATGACCTGATTATGGATTGGTTTAGTAGAGAAAACTTGTACGGGATGCCATGTGTCCCTGTTTAAACCTTCATCTTTGAAATTGATATAAAATAAACTAAAGTTCGTGCAATTTTATTCACTTTTTACATAATTTGAATCCAACACTTGAAAATAAAGTTATGACGATTTTCCCTAGGTCACCTGTTTAAGGCTAAATTCTAGAGCATGCAGAAACCCTAATTTATTCGAACCATATCTCAAAAAATATAGTGAAACAAGATCTGAAGTTTCTAAACGAAGTTCAGCAATATTTTTGCTCCACGTGGTCGAAATTTTAGCCTCTTAAGCTTCGTAGAAAAAACATTATAGTGAAAATTCCAAGATAGCATGTTTGAATTAGCAAAGCCATAGTATCCAAAGATCTGACACCAAATTTTATGCAACTAGCTCACAAAAAAAATTAAAAGATATATCAACGACTTAAAAATTTACTTGTTGGATGGGTAAACCTCCTTTAAATTACATAAATGAATAATTCTTGGATGATACAAATGATAAGACCTCCTTGGTATATATAGGAGTCTAAAGGGTCACAATATAATCAGATCCTACATAAAAATATTAATGTAAGGGCACAACAATAACAATAGTGGGCTTTTATGGGGCACAACAATAACAATATGGGGTCTACATGGGTACACCGATAAAAATAAGGGCTACACTAATAATAACAATAAGGGGGGTACACTAGTAATATAGGGCCCTAACATTGAGACTCTTTATTACCCTTTCCCAAACAAAATTTTTAGGAGTAGAGAGGCATTTGAAAATGTGTTTATTTCTTTCCTTCCAATTTTCCTATAAAATAAATCTTGGAAGAACCTTCTAGGCTTCATTAAATATGGGTTGAGTGAAGGCTATAATTATCGATTCAGTTATGGTAGAGATAATTTTGTCCCTTATCCTATTCGATTGTTGAAAGATGGAACCTCGTTTTGTCCCAAAGAGATGAGGAGAAGGTACACACCTTATGGAGATGTTCAGTCATTTTTTAGTACAACAAATATAACAATAGGAAGGACCCTAAAATCCTCTTCATTGAAGTTTTTCCAAGTGAGGGTGTTACCATGAGCATTTTTCCATATATCATTTACCAACATGGAGGACACATATGTTCCTATGTTATAGGCCTCTTTTAGATCATATATTCCAACAAAATTGTAGCCCCATATGAGCTTATTTGGGCTTGGCTGATTTTGAATTCTTCTTCTCATGAGTTTTGTTCAAAAGCATTGTAAAGTTGTTTTATTTGTTGTTTGATTTGAATTCTCATTATAGATCCAAGATCACCATATTGAGTTCTTTGAAAGTGGTTCCCAATAGTGAACCACTTTGGAGTGTCCTTGAGAGATCATATTGGATTTTTTTTTTCTTGTGAATATTCTAGATATTATAATTTACAAAAATGATTCCAAGAGTCTTCCTATGATAAGGCAGATTTAGCATCTTTGATTTCTTAAAGTTTTGATTTTGTATTAGATGACGGTCCTGCAAAGAAATATTCTAGATATGTGATCCCTTTATTTCACGTTCCGATATAATAAGGCCTTGATATTCTATATTGTGAATCTTGTATTTTCTCCTCCATAGTTTGCTTCACAACTCCTAAGATCATGCCTCTAGAAGGCATGAAAGTAGTGGAGGAAAAGCCTTTGATAAGAATAGAAAAGAATGATTTTGATATGAGGAAAATAACCCAATGAATCCATTTATCAACCAAACTAAAAGATGAAAGATGTGAAAAATATATTTCCATTTGTGACGACTAAAATCTCAAGATAGATTTAATTTTATAAGCATTCCTAAATTTTTCATAGGCTCGAGAGAGTGGATTCATGCACGAAGACAATGCTAATCAAAATTTGTCTATCTTCAACATAACTAGATTTTCAAAGGAAATAAGTCAAGGGAAAAAGGCTTTGAGCCTATAAGTAATGATTTTAGAAATGATTTTATAGAATACATTGCAAAGTTCTATAGGCTTGAAATTAACAATGTAAACTTTGAAACCGAAACTATAAACTCAAGATGAGAACTCTGGCCAAAAAACCCCAAAAAAACATGAAAAACGGTGCTAAAATCGAAAAGTGTTGATGCTGGAATAACACTTTTTTTTTATAGTGTAAATTTTCAACATGTTTTAAAAATGACAGTGAAAACCAGTTTTTTTGTGAAAAATTGTGCAAAAAACACCCTGAAAACAAAAAGTGTTGATGCTGGAATAACACTTTTTTTAGAGGGTAAATTTTCAACATGTGTTGATGAAATAAAGTCTGTTTTTTTGTGTTTTGCAGGATAATTTTTCAACATTTTGAAATAATGGCATAAAATATTTTATCATGACTCTGAAAAACATTAAAATTTCAAAAGAATAATGAAAACATAAAACTAAAAATAAAAACAAAAATAAAAACAATGAAAAAAAAACAAAAAAAAGGTTAAAAAAATAACAAAGCATAAATAAAAATCTATATTACAAACAAAACATAAAAAAAAAAAAAACAAAAACAAAAAACAAAAAAATTCAAATATATAAAAAAGACAAAAAAAATCAAACTTAAGAAAAAAATGTAACATCTAAAAAAAATATCCACACTTAATACATTAGAAAATTTAAAGTGTAAAAAATAAGCCCTCTAAAAAAAGGGTTGATCTTGCATCAACACGTTTCAAAATCAGCATGAAAATCATTAACATTTAAAAACAAATATTTATATTTGATACATAAGAAAATTTAAAGTGTCAAAAATATGCTCCAAAAAAAAAAATGTATTCTGGATCACCACTTTTCATAATCAATTGACTTTTTTGCTACCTCAACGAAATAGGTAATCGTCTTAGTTCCCGTTTCAAAGTTTACATTGTTAATTACTAGGATCCTCTTCTTTACATTCTTTGGAAATAAGAGTGAGGAAGGTGGCACCCAATGTAGGAAGAGCATAGGTAGTTCTGTGAGAATTTTCCACTAGCACCTAAACATCCTTGTAAACAATAGTCCAACAAGCTTGGAAGAAATAAAAGGTTAAATCATAAGGACTGATATATTTCCCATAGGCGTTTATATGACAACTTGTTTTTCTCGGGTGATCTCTCAGAGATGTGTAGTATTCTATTCTAAGATAACAATATAGGGGATATTCTAAGTGATTATTCTAATGGATGGGCCTTTTTTTGGTTGGGGTTCAATAAGAAGTGGATTGTAAAAGGAAATGAGTTCCTCTTCAATGTCATGGTTATTTTCTAATATTTTCCCCAAGTAGTTTTTAATATAGAATATTCTATTGTGTTGGTGATGTTGGATCATAGTTCAATAAAAAAAATTGGAGTTTCTTTCTCCCTCATTGAGCCACTACACTTTGGATTTCTGCCTCCAAAGAAATTCTTCTTGATTGAATCTCTCCTCTAGTTTATCACCAATGGAAGTTTCCTACTATGCGAGGTCATGTATTTTTCCTTCCAATATTATTCTTTGTTGTATTTGTTCCATATTTGTGCTTATCTCTTTCTTTACATGGTGGATGTTCCCAAACTCCTATTTTTTCCACTCCTTTAATCCAGTATTAGATATCTTGCACATTGGTAGAATTGGTACATAATCAAATATTTGTTTTCTAGAGCTTGTCCCCACCATTTCTCTATATTTTCCTTAAAGGAGGGGTGCCTGATCCAAAATTATTCAAGGCTAAAAAGGAGATTTTGGGACTTCCTTGCTAGTCAAGGATTAAAAATATGGGCTACTGGTATGAGCCATATCTTGCATGATTTAGGCTTCCACTGAAATACATTTAATAATCAAGGATTTTGAGAGTAGGATTTGGTTAAGATGTGAGGCAACTTCAGAAACCCCCCTTATGTTCTATGTATAAACTCCATTAGCAGTCTCTAGAGATACTACATATTGTCTATTATTTCCTTCAAATCGGATGAGTCTTCCTCTAGTCTACTTATTCCTCCTTTCTTTTCATTTAGAGACTTTATGAGATTGAAGTCCCCTCTTGTTATCCAGTATTTGTATTTTATTAATATGTGAATGTTAGGAAGACTTCTAAAAAATGTTTCTTTATCTCCTTGTATATTGGGTCCATATAAATTGGTAATGAATCCATAATAAATTAATCTAATTAGTTCAACTTTAACTGAAATGGTTCTCTAAGATGGTATGGAATGTGATAATCCTTCTTGAGTTCACTACCTTTTCTCCTAACACTTGTATTACTTGTCTATTAATTTTTCTTCCTCTTTTTTTTTTGCTCCTTCATAAGTATAGATTTTTCCTTGGTAGGTCTGTTTTGAAACCTGGATATGATGAAAATGAAGAAAATTTACCTTGACAACATTGATGTAGAATCTCCCGCCCTTTGATGCATGCCTTAGTTATAAGCTGTACCTGCTTGTCTAGAATAGAGACTGGATCTTGACTTTTCCATGCTACAACTATGTATTGTAGATATAACTCTTATAGTTCCATGTCTTTTTCTTCCCCTGATTCTGATGTTTCCTCTTGTTCATAAGTCATTTCCACACCCTTAAAATCCTTGGTTTTGACTTCTTTGTCCTAATTTCTGAGAATTATTTCTTTGTCCTTCTTACCTCTTTGGTCCATTCTCTATAGAATTCACTTTTGGATTTGACACGATTGCATGTTTATGTTGCTTCTGATTCCTTTCGAAGATGCATTCCTTATCATTTTCTTGTTTATTTTCCTTCTATTTGAAGCCATCTTGACCCTTTTCATTTTGTGACTTGTGGGGTTGCTAAGGCATATTTAAATGAAATTCTGTGAATAAATGACCATGATCATGGAATTTCCTACAATGAAATGGAAAATTATCATAGTCTATGGGTTGATTCTAGATATTATTTTGATAGTTAAGGCATATTGTAGCTAGTATAGGTATATAAACATTCATATACACACATATATGTGCATAAGAAGTGTATCTTCTTGTTCGGTGGCTTCTGAGATCATTACAAAGGTCCCCAATGCATTTCCAATTCCTTCTAGTACCTTTTGGTCCTAAAATTTTGAAGGCAAGGAATATAATCTTATCCAAATTGGTGTACATGTAAAATCCTCTTTATCTAAGTTGAATCTTCCAGTTTAGAAATTCATATATTACTCAACTGAGTTGAAGAAATAAGTTCCATTTTGGAAAACTCCATTTCTATCCTATAGGTTGCTAACATTGTTGTAAATAAACCTTTAGACCCTAATTTCATCTCTACATCACCCTTTGGTTGCCAATTCTTTTGGATTCACCATATTAAGGCTCTTTAAGTTGGCCAGCGACCCATAAGTTTCCTTATAATTGAATGATCTTGCATATACTATATATTTTCCACTATCTTGATGGAGGTGATCTCATATTTGGGGACTATATCAACCTAAGGGACATGACCCCATTTTCCTTTGTTGCACTGAATCTTTCTCTTGTGATTACATTTCCTCTACCTATGAAGATGATACCAGATTAATTTTGTTCTATGGCCTTGGATCAATGATTTTGTTTTTTTTTCCCTTCTAGGGATTAGTGGATTTTCATTTTGAATGGCTCGAGCCTTCCCCAATCATTGCATTATGATAGGAGGGGGTTGATACCCCTCCACTTGGATATGCCATAACAGTTGCGGTCAATTGGAACTTGAAGTTTTCACATAAAATATTTTGGATTAAAAAAAATCATTATATGATTTATTAACAATCAAAATTTGTTGCAATTTTTTCTTTAGTTTATTCTTAAATTTAGCCTTCTTTCCACATAATTTGTACACATTTTTAATGGCTAAATTTGTTTTTGTTATAAATAATGTTTTTTGTAATTTGTTGGAGTAAAACCATAGTTTATAGTAGCTTTTAGTTTTCCTTTGTTCAATGTGTTTTAGTAACGTATTTGAGAATCCTTATGCTAATCCCAGCCTTTAGATTGACCCATAAGGCCTTTTAACCTAAACCTTGAAGTTACTCCTTGATCCACTGTAAACCTTGGTTTGTCATCTTATTATCAAGTGGAATTTTTTTGTAAGATCCTTAGGGGGTGTTTATCTTAAGATCCTTGGGTTACTTGATCCCTAATCCCTACTAGGGAAGACTCCCTTATGTTGGATTGTGTCCCTCACTAAAGAGAAGGGTGTGGTTATTGATGTGACAATAGTGACACTTCTATGTGTTACACATTATCTAGGTCACCTAGTGAGGCTTTGCATTAGGTGCTAGATTTTGTTGTAATAGGTTTAGAATACAATTTAGTTGATTTATAAGAACTTCCATTAAGTGTAAGAATTTAAATGAATATGGCCACTTTGTTAATAATTCCTTGAAGAAGATCCCTCACTTTGACCGAGGAGAAAGAAGGATTCTGTTGTACTATGTAACAACCCCCCCATTTATACAAAGTAATAGTTAATATTTGACATATAAATGGGGACCCTTTTAATTTTTTTAGCCTTTAAAAATAAATGCTAACTCTACAAATTTCCTTAAAACCTTTAGAATACAACCCATACTTAGAACTTTTATCGCAAATTGCATTTCGCAGTTTTCCGTGTGACAATTATAAATATCCTAAAGAAAATCCTAAAATGTGATACGCTATAAAGCCCCCACTGCAATTTTCTAATCACAATACTTTAAGAACACGTGATCGCACTTTGCAAGTCGCAAATTAATAAAGCATGTCATTGTGTCACCCCTTAAAAAATTGCAAAATGTGATATTGTTATTTTCGCAATTGCATTTCGCATTATCTCTGAGAAACACTATATTGAAACATTTGAAAGTCGCGATGCGGAAAATAAGGCGTGAAGCGTGGGAAGTTACTGAGTTTTAATGAAATATTAAGTTGTTTGACAAAGTAATTAATGTTTAGCAGCTCAAGGAAATAAATTTATGTTTTCAAGTTATGGCTAGTTAACATAGAAAATTGCATTCAAAACATTCCCACGATTCAAAGTCATTTCAAAGAGCTCTCAACCTTAATTACCCTCTATTGTGTGCGCTGATATATCTCTCTTTCATTTTAAGCAAGCTTCAAAAGGGATGTCATTATGGAAGGTAATGCAAAAGAAAAAGCAATAGAGCATTTCAGAGTCTGAGGCTTTAGAAATGTTGCCCATATTTGCTGATACAGTTTGTAGTGTCGATGGAGGAGCAACGACATGGGAAGTCATCTACAACAGACTTGAAGATGAGCGGCCTAAAATTACTGTCACCAAGGCAACAAAAAACTCAATAAAACCCTTGAGAGTTATATTCAAAGATGTTGCTTGATCTTTTATTCATAGAATAGGAGAAAGAGCCAAGATACTCCCATACACAGATATGATTAGATGGGCAGTGGAAAATATCAGTATTGAAGATAGACAATTCAAGAACTCAAAGATGGAGCTGAGGGAATCAAAGCTGAAGACTTGAAACAAATGTATCATCTTCCTGACCCTCTGGATATTAATGACAAATCCTTCCTGGCCAAGTTCACAAAGCAGAATGAATAATCCTTCAAGATGATTCAGGGTTGGAGAGTCCTAGAGAACAAGTTCAAATATGATAAGATGGGTATGTACCCCATAGCCTCTTAGCAAATCCCCATAACTATGCAGCTTCTATGTTATGTAGATTATACGGATTGCCCAATAATACCAAGTTCTCTATAGAATGGGTCCCTTTAATAGATGCATGTGTCAATTCTCACATAATGAATTGGGCCACTATCCTATCCTATAACATAGCTATTGCTATTTTTGAATATCGTCAAAAGAGATCCACCTCCACAGAGAACCTTCCTCCATTTTATTTGAGTGCCTATATCATGGATGTCATCTATTTATGTACTAAGTTTCCAATCATGGGTTGGAAATGGACTTTGCAAGACCCCTACACAATCCATCTCAACCACAAATAGATGTGGGAATCCCATTTTATACCCCATTTTTACAAAATATTCCATGGTGTTATTTTACCATTACATCAACTGATTTTTGATAATAAACTCCCCTGATTTTCTAAGGAATCCGCTACAAACCTTCTCATAGTAGGCAAGTATTTTTTTGAACAATGGTTCACATATATCATAGTTTATGGCAGTACAATAGACCCACATGTACTCCCTTTGTATGTCTCCGACAAACTGTTAGCCAAAGAAATAGCTCACCAAACTGTTGGTAAGGGCTTCACCAAGACCTTGAAAGATAACAAAAAATCATTATGGCCACCCTTTCCCATCCAATGTGGTTCTTTTTCGTTGGAAAACTTCAACCATGCAAACAAAGAATTACTAAACTTAGAGAGCCTCAGGCTCCATACTCTGCCAAAAAGGAAATTTGACCTAGAAAAAGTAGCACAAAATGTTACTACAACACTAAAGGTCAAACCTTATGTCCATGAAGCTCATGAATTTGAAAATATTTTACAATCAGTTGAATCATTCGAACAAGCATTCAATTGGGTGAAGGTGAATTTGAATCCTGATGACTTTGAAAGGTTTCAGGAATTCTGAAATCAGAAACTCGAAACAATCCCATTGCATTTGTTAAGAGCTGATGACAAACCTACGCCCAGTGTAACTATTAATAGCGAAGGGCCAAATTCTCATATATAATCTCAGGTGAATACACCCAGGATACAAGGAAGACACAAGAAACAAATACTACAGCGGAATCTAGCAGAATGTCAACTGAAAAAATTGTCATAAGTGACCTAACTAAGGATACCGGTCCTGAAGGAAAAAGAACCGATTTGGAGCAAGAATGGGACCAGTTTAATAAAAAAATCCAATATAATCCAAATACAATAAATGTCCTAGAAACCATAGAATATCATACTCCACAACAAACTCAGAAAATTTTAGATTCAAAGCCAATGAGTGAGCAAGGGACAAGTTCACAAAATACAGAAATCATTCCTACATTTCCTACATTTGAAATTATTCTAAAGGTTATAGAAATACCTCCTTTAGATGTATTATATAGTCCACTGCATAAGGCTGTAGTAAGAAGATAGAGGAAAAGAAGGAGAGTAGAAACACCTGAAATCCCACCAGGGAATGAACCAATGGATATAGTTTGGAGGGATATTCCTTCAAACCCAGCTGAAAATTTAACCAGGTTATCACAATTTACAAGGGCATATGCTACTGCCACCATGGATAAAGCCACAGAGGTATCTATTTTGTTAATGGAAATGGAATAAAGGATAGCGCAGCTCGAGCAAAAACTGGAAATCGAGAAAGCAAATGTGAACAAGCAAGCCACTGAACAAATAGTCCATTTGCAATAGAGTATGGAAGTATTAAAGATAAGCCATGAGGCAAAAATATTTATAAAGAACATGCAAATCCAAGAGTTGCAAGAGGCCATGGAAAAATATGAAGAGGTCCCTATTGTTGATGAATTCATCAAAAAGGCATTGGAGCTAAACTCCACTATGTCAAAACAACAAGATCTATTCTTCCAGGGAATGTCCCATATCACCCATTATCTGATTACGAGTGACCAATTAACAGATAAGGCAATTGATCAGAGAACCGAGTTTAATGATTTAAATACTAAGATCTCTGACTACATTGAATGGCAAGAATATGAAGAAGGAAGAAGCGTTAATCTGCCAAAAATAGAAGAAACACAAAAAGACATATTATTCATAGATTGGGATGCGTGGATCAAGCAGGTAGAATTGGAAATATCAAGAGCAGCAGGAGTGGCAAAAAATATAATAAAAGCAGTCAATCACACTTTACACACCACCAAATTGATAAAATAAGGTAACCCAAAGTCACTTCCATATTTGAATGACTTGGATAAAAACTGGAAGGCAAAGGTGAAAATTGAAAGGGAGGCGATCACAAAATTATCAAAAACTGACTCGGAGGCTGATCTGGAATTGACCTAAGACAATTAATAAGGTATTACAGACTCATGTGCATGGATGTGCCTATGTTATTTTATGCAATGGATCGATAAGATTGTGAAATACACAGGCAATGAAGCAGTTAAAGAAAACATAACAGGCAAACATATAAACACAACAAGTTTAATAAGGAGTTTGCCCTATACTCCTGGGCTACGTCTCTCGGTCCAACCTTCAGTGGTGGCCTCTCTATTACGTTTTCAAAGCAGAGTTTTTACAACAGTGAGCTCAATTTGATTCTCACTCAGCAGATACAAATCAATAAGACTGTACTTGGATTCCCCAAGCCTCTGGAGTACATAGACTCCCCTCACTGAACTCTTGACCTCTATTGGTCACAGTAGTATGAGCCCAATCTGAGACTCATACATGACAGGAATTACAGAGGAGTGCACTTGAACCTCTCAAGCCTTCTCTGGAGTGCACAAGCTCTTTGACTCTCTCTGTCTCTGTCTTAACTCTGGCTCGATGCTGCCTTTTCTTCTGTAGGTCAGCTCGGCTTCTTCTCTCTACTTTTGGCTTACTGCCTATTGCTCTTCACTTACTGCTCGCTTCTCTCTCTGTCAGTTTGTGGCTTTAAATCCAATCTGCTTCCCGACTATTCGTTTCCGCTTCCCGGCTTTCTGGTTCCCCTACCTCTGTCCGTTTGAATCCCTCTGTCCTACGTAATCAGTCACTGTATAATGCCTCACAGGGAGGTGGCCACCTAGTTCATAATGGATGAGTGTCAGTTCTCTTGGACATATTTGAAACGACCATTTTTTCCTGTTAACTCCAAGAATGCCCATGAAACACGACCTTCTACCAACGCATCATCCATATCAAACTTCAAATCCTATGTGACTTCACTTCATAACCTTGTCAAATTCGGTCATCTATCAAAACACGTCTCCACCATTGATTTGGGGGCCCCAGATCCGACGATCATCATTCATATCGGGTGGCTAAGTAACATGATGTTTTTCCATCCAATGTGAGCAGTTCTCTCTCTCTTCCCTGGGATGCGTGGCAATCACTGTGTGGCATCGGGTGGAACACGGTCTAAACCACTTACCGCTCAAAGCCCCTCCAATATTCTATCGGTTTTGTGGAATCCCGCTCCGACGGAACCAAAACAATATTTTCCGTATTTTATAATTATTTCGGGTCCGGGTGCTCGGGGCTTCTCTTCATTGAGAGGTTTTCCCTACGATATGCGATTAGTCACTAATTTCATATCAGAAACTACCTTCATTGCTTAAAATTATCCTCACATTTGCTGGTTGGGGTCAGCACGTGTTACCATGGTCCGCCGCTCCGCGCACTAGATCGACGGTCCTCGTTGATCCACACTGATCGTCATTGCAAATGTTTGAGGATTCCCTCTGATAGCTTTATCTTTATAAGACTTTTAATCTTTGGCATAATTTTTAAAGAGTTCATGAAAACTTAGAGAGTATTCTAAGATCCATTTGGATCACGATTTCCCACCAAAAAAGCTTTTGGACCACCAAAAGTTGGTTTTTAAGCATCAATCAAGTGAGGATATAGATTCCTCGCCTGCCCAAATTCTATCCATCTTGCACTGCTTGGTTTTGAACCTTTGAGCCCAATCCTGAGGTACTCAACATCCCCTCTGCATGTAGTTCTCACCTTCTTGTCCAAAACTGTATCTTCCTACAATTCATTGAGATATTTAGGCAACAGATCATCAATAGAAGGCAATTGACTCTGCTCTTCAGGATCTTCAATTAATGAAGGTTAAAAAAGTCTCAAGCTTTCTGCATTAACTACTGAATAAATGTGCATGTAAGCTAGAAAATCATGGCAAAAAGCATTCTCATTGATTTTCTCAAGTATCTTGAAAGGTCCATACCTTATCAGCTTCAGCTTCTTACCTTCTGTTAGACTCCGTCTCATGTCAGAGATTGATTCTTCTTCAAAACCCTGTTTTGAAGAAGAAATCATTTCATGTGTTGTTTTGGATTATGTAATTTATTCTTCAACTCTTCAAAAGGCAGCAGCGACTTCAAGTTCCTATCTCTGCAAAAGCACAAAAAGAACATCATCAGCAAGCAGAGGCAAAAAGCTATTTGGAGAAGGTCTCACTGGAAATCCCAAACAAACTTAACAGCATCAAGCATGCGGAAGATGCAGTTGAAAATTCCAAATCGGAGAACCTCTATGCCTTGTGTGATCATGGTCTCTCAATCACGAAGGAGTTAGTTCAGGATTTGGTGCCTTCATTGGACTGTAGTATGCCTATCTCATTTCCGACTGTTCTATACAAACCGCTTGAGGAGAGAAAAGAAATTGACATTCAGGCAGATGTAAGACATTTGAGTGCAGGCCTTGCTGGTACTCATGTTTTTGCGCATTATAAGACATCAAATATGGGCCAAACAGCTCAACTAACTCAAAACCAGAAGACAAAGATAAATTTTGATGAAAATGTGGCTAAAGAATGCTATGAGGATGATCTGGAAGTGCCTCTGCGAAAGATGATGCAGTGTGGTAGACTGCAAGGAATTAGAAAGCAGAATAATCTTAGAGTCTGAACACCTAGAGAAGCATCAGGTATACTAAAAAGTTGCAGTAAGGAAGCATCAAACATGTTGCTCAGGGCAGCTGGTATTCAATCAGATAAAACTTCAAAAAGTCAAGATTCCAATAAAGTTTCATGTAAAATTTCAAATGGAATTAAGAATACAAGAAGAGATGATGTGCCTGAAAAAGATATTGTTGATAATCCAGTTAGCAGTGATATGGAAATGTCAATCTCAACCAAAAGGAAAAGTACCAAATCAAGCAAGTATGCAGAATATGTCTTAGGTTCTAATCTAGGACGTGCAAAAGTTTCTGGTAAAAGTCAAAATTTAAAAGTGTCAAACCCCAAGGTTTGATGATGCTGAAACTGGAGGAGGACCAGCTGGTCTCGATGAAGCACAATTTAAGCCTTCTGAATTATCTTCCAGTCCAATCTCAGAACAGAGTAAAAGTTTCACCAGCACAAATATCTACTCTAGATGCCAGTGATGTTTTTATATCTAAAGAGCACAGAAATTCCCTTCTAGGACTTCAAAAAGTTTTGAGAGTGGATGCTACTCCTAAAGCAAGGCAGATGCATCTTGCTAAGTTCCTGAGAAGCCTTCGGAAAATGGTAGATGAGTTTGGTGTGGCAGTTGTGGTGACCAATCAAGTTGTTTTGCAAGTAGATGCTTCTGCTATGTTTGCTGGTTCCCAAGTTAAGCTTAAGGGAGAAATTGAATGTGTGCTGGCACTGCTCTCTTAGCTAAAAGGCAAATTTCTTCATTGTTACCAAGGGCCATGTTGACTGTAATAAATGGAGGGTTTATGGCTTAATAAGGAGCAAGAGTTTCATCTTCTAGGAAGCGTTTGTATTTATTGTGGTGGCCTGTGCGACTACCATTGTTTGAAGGATGGATTGGAGTTGTGGGAGCCGTATTCCCTTGTTGGTTGAGGTAACTGGCCTCTATTATGTTTTCTGGGTACATTTTGAGGAGAGACTAAACCATTGTTTGCACAGAACTGAGCGCTCTTCTTCCTTGATGACCATGTGACCTTTCCTTGTAGCAAAGATTCAAATTTCAGAGGACACATTCATTTGGTTAGTTGTACATGTGTATTCTCAATCGAGTGGATCCATGTGACTTTGATGTAGCTGTAACAAAGGTAGAAAGACAGAGAGATAAGAGGTCGATTTCCTTGGGGTCTTGATTACAACAGCGTGTTAAAGGCTGGGCATCGTATGGAAGAGATAAATCATAAAAGCCTATGCGCTGGGGCTCTAACTACGCAAATGATACTCCCCTTTGTTTCATTACAGTGCCATGGAGTTTGGCATAAGCTCATGAGTTTTTCAATGCTCTTGCAATTGATCCTAGAAGAAAATGGAAGGGGCCTTGTCGCTGGTTTGATGAATCGATGCTGGACTGTGGTGAACCTTTAGAAGAGGCTTTTGCTCGTGTTCAGCGTTGTATTGGTGGTGGCTCTCTGGAAAACAGTGAAGATGGTGAGAGTGATCTTGAAGTTGTTTCAGATTCTGTTACAGTGAATCTTCGTTGTCCGATGAGTGGATCGCGTATAAGAGTAGCTGGATAGCTGAAAGGTTTAAACTTCGTAAACATATGGGTCATTTTGCTCTTCAATCTTTGATAGAGCTCACCCAGCATACACGAAAGTGGCAGTGCCCTATATGTCTGAAGAATTTTTCATTATAGAACATTGTAATAGACCAGTATTTCAGTCGCATTGCATCTATAATGAAAAACTATCCAGAGGATGTTTGTGAAGTGCTACCTCCACCCTCGTGTTTAAATGAAGCATCTGTACTAATATGTTCAATTTTGAAGTATGCCAATGAACCAGAATTAGTGACAACACATAAGATTGAAGCACTTTTACGAGTTTGGGCAGATTTGGTAGCTGAATGGAGCGCGTGGGAAGAAGATGAGGATCTGGCTGTATTTGAAACAATTCATGAAGCTATTATTTGAAAGGTGCGAGCTTAAAAATTTCATAATGGCAGCTGTTCCACCACCGCCAGCCCCACCTGTTGCGTATTGCCACATTCATAAGCTCAGCAATAGAATTGGCATATTCTATTGTAACATGGCGTGCAAGTTTTCTTGCTCATTCTCTTCTTCATGTTCCAAAATTTTCATTTGAAAGTGAAGGCACAAGAACTGCACTAGTAATCCGTTTTGCACAGGCATCACATTCACATTTCAATCAACTGAAGAGTAGGTTTGTTCCACTTGGGAAACCACTTCTCCTCGTTGTTGCAGCATGCTATTTATGCTCCCCGAGTTCAGTGCATAAGGTTTTTTTAGAACAAAAGGATGGAATGGATCCTGGCAATGGATTTTTAAAATGGGCTGAATCATTGACATATTTAGCCGACAATTCTTCTGAGCCAGGGTTGACGCTGGAATCAGAGATTAAGCTAGTTGTCATGACATTGGTGAAAGTGTCGGAACATCTTCAAGCATTGCCATGTAATCATATGATGTTGGAGGTGGCACATACATGTTTTCAGTCTCTGTTAGATGCAACAAGTCGATTGGAATAAGTTCAGAAAGCGAAGGTGAAAAGTCAGAACACTAAAGCTAAAAATAAGCAAAGACATCTGTCACCAGAAGAATAGGATTCGTCTTCCTATCTATGAACTCAGTTAGTCATACAACAGGATCTGCGCTCCATGTGTCGGCCATCAGAGGATTTTAGGGAAACGTTGTTCTATGTTTAGCATAGATGGAACGCTCTTTTCTAATTTTTGTAATTGTAGTTGAAACAACGTAAAGGTTTTTGGGGTCGATTTGTTTTCTCCTTAGCAGTATTGTATTTATTGTATTAAAAAAAATTCATTTGTAGAGAGGAGAAAATTCTGAGCGCTGGAGGAGAACTGAGCTCCATTGTACAGTCTTTGACAGAGGGATTTTTAATGAAATTTCACAGCTCTGACTTCTGAGATTCCTGTGGTATGATAATTTAGCATAAGTTTTCCCTTGTTTCATATGTAATCTGTTATGTTTCATTTTACTACATGATCATTTCTAACTGAACAAATGAAGTGTTTAGGTAAGAATTCATGCCTGCCATGCTCTGCCTATAAGTTTGTTCATGTTTAATGTTTTCCTCTGTTTGACAAGGATTCATTTCCTATGCCCTTGTCAGCTCCTCACCAGTCTTGCCATCCCATTTAAAATCTAGATTTGATGCTAAATTTCTTGCCTACCTTGCCTCAGTCGATAACCTGTTTTGTTCATTATATTTCTCTGTTTCAAGCTGTGATCTTGCCCATGCAGCCCAGAAAAACCCCGTTATTTAATTAAAAACCCCAAATCAATCTTTCTAATCAGTTTACTAGCCTAATATCAGTGTTACTTTATTGGTCATCTCCCTAATTGAAGATTTTACGAGATAGACCGGAGAGAGCCTTCTCCTGCCCCGTAGGGCTAGCTACGAGGCTAAATGGTTTGATGTAGCCTTGAGGTTTACCTTTCTCAGCCTAAGGTGAAATTTCAAGCGCTAACACCTTCACCTTGCATTCTGTCTTTGCTGGTATACAACCAGACTTGATCACCAACTTGGAAACTATGCTCAATCTAATGCTTATCATGCCTTGCCTTGTACTTGGCTTGGCTCTTCTCCAACTATTCCTGTACTACGTGACGAATCTCTTGGATTTGTTCAATGAACTTGGTTGCCTTGTCCACATCACTGTGTCTATCAACCGCTATGTCTTTACCAAAGACAAAATCCAAGGGAGACCTTGGTATGAAACCAAAACAAGTCTCAAAAGGAGATCTCTGTGTAGAAGAATGTTTAGCCTGGTTGTAAGCATGTTGCACATAACACAAATGTTCATCCCAAAGCTTGGGATGCTTGCTACAATATCCTTTGAGCAACTGGATAACTATCCTATTGACCACCTCTATTTGACCATCTATTTGTGGGTGAAAGGTTGTGCTCTTCTTTAGTCTAGTGTCCATCAATTCCCACAGACTTGACCAAAACTTCCCAACAAATCGGTAATATCGATCAGATACAATGAAAGTGGGTAATCCAAAATGAACCCATACATGCTGAAGAACAACTTTGTTGTTTGTTCAGCTGTAATCTGTCTGTTACAAGGTATTAAAATACACATTTTTCTGAACCTATCCACAATAACATATAAATAGTCATGACCTTTTCTAGATTTAGGCATTCCCCCAACAAAGTCCATGGAAATACTTTCCCAAGGATGAGAAGGAACTGGTAGTGGAGTGTACAAGCCTAGTTTTCTATTGTTGGGCTTGCTTTTAGCACACATGGTACACCCTCTTATATATCTAGAAACTGTCTCATTCATTTTGGGCCAATAACAAAATCTTTGCAGCTGTGAAACTATTTTACTTACACCAAAGTGACCTGATATTAGAGAAGTGTGTGCTTCTCGAATTATCTTTACTCTCGGTTTGAGGAATGCATAACTTTCCAAAATGATACAAGAGTTGGTACTTAACGTGATAATCCAATTCTTCTACTTGTTTGCCATGACTTAAAGTTGCATATACATCTTTAAAATCTATATCTTGAGCATACTGTTCAATGTAGCTTTCATGCAATACTGAATTATGCTTAAGTATAGTGGATGCATTTATGATTGGTTTGGACAACATATCTACAACTTTATTGTGTATGCCCTTTTTATATCTGATGACAAGATGAAACTATTGTAGAAAACCCATCCACCTATAGTGTCTTGATTGCTGCAACTTAGTTTGTGAGTGTAAATATTGAAGTGGTTGATGATTAGTATGTATAAATGTCTCTTTTCCCATTAAATAATGTTTCCACTTTTTCACACTCTGTACTAATGCATACAATTCTTTATCATATGTGGGATAATTAACTACTGCAGACTTAAATGTCTCAGAATGATAACATATGGGTTTATCGTGCTACATCAACATTGCTCCCACGGCATAATCACTGGCATCCATTTCAATCTCAAAGGGTCTTTGAATATCGGGCAGTGCTAGTACTGGTGTTGTACTAATCTTTTCTTTTAAGGTGTCGAAGGCTTTCTGCTATTTGCCTCCCCACTGAAACACCTTGTTCAATCCTGTTAAAGCATGTAAGGGAGCTGCAATCAAGAAAAAGTTAGCAATAAACTTTCTCCAATACTGTGCTGCTCCTAGGAAGCTTCTAACTTCTATAGCAAATTTGGGTTTAGGCTAGTTTATAATGACTACAACCTTAGAGGGATCTATTTTCAATTCACCACCCCCTACAATATGACCCAAATAATTCAAATATGTTTTTCCAAATTCACACTTTGATAGCTTAACATAAATATTTTCTCTTTTCAAAACATCTAGAGTTTGCTTTACATGCTTCAAATGTTCTTCCCATGTTTTACTAAATACAAGAATGTCATCTAGATATACAATGAGAAAATCATCAACAAAAGGCTGAGTACATCATTCATTACTCTCATGAAAGTAGATGGAGCATTAGTTAAGCCAAAAGGCATAACTAACCACTCATACAATCCCTGCTTTTTTTTGAAAGCAATCTTCCATGCATCTTGCTCTGCAACTCTGACCTGATGGTAGCCACTATGCAAGTCCAACTTGGAAAAGTAAACAACTTCTTTCAACTGATCTAATAGATCATCTATGCGAGGAAGGGGATAATGATTTTTTATCGTTATCTTATTCAGTGCTCAATAATCAATGCACATTCTCCATGAGCCATCTTTCTTTCTCACCAAGACAATTGGAGACCCACATGGTGATGTGCTAGGTCTTATGAACCCTTTCTCGAGCAGCTCCTGTACCTGCTTCTTGATTTCTGCATTCTCTAAAGAGGACAACCTGTACATTCCGATGTTAGGCAATGGAGCATCTTGCTGCAAATTAATATCATGTACTATTTCCTTTTTGGGTGGCAGACCTTTAGGTTCTTGAAATAGTATATCATATTCTGAAACAACTTTTTCTAAATCAGCTTGTTGTTTAGCATTACAGCCTTCAAATACATTGGTTTTATCAGGTTTCTTTTCCTTTACAACCATCAGTAAAGTTTGATTGCATGAATTTACAATTCTTTTCATCTACCTTGAGTTTATGAGAGTATAATTATTCTTAAGTTTATGAGCTCTTACAATATATTCAATTCCATTTTTAATGAGTTGATACTTGTTTTCAGCTCTATAGAAAATCGCTTTTCTATCATACAAGTAAGGACTTCCTAAAACAATTCCTAACTCAACCTCATCTATAAATGCTGACCCAAAAGAAAACCTAAGTTTACATTGTCTAGTCACTTGTAGCTTTGCTTTATCACATAACCAACCCAATGGATATGGCTTCTTGTGAGGTGTGGTTAGTAACCCCAGTTTCTTTACAATTGATTCAGAAATTAAGTTTACATGGAGCCGCTATCAAATAAAGTATCAATCTTTTGGTGCTTGGAAATAAATCTAATATGAAAAATCTCATGTCTTTTCCTCTTATTTTCTTTATTATCAGTAGATTGCGCAAAATTACTAGTAGATGCTTTAGAATTTTTACCTTTTATACTTGTGGTTGTGATTGTTGTTTCATCCCCTAAGTCTAACCCCAAATCCTTTTGAATAGCTGCAACAGTCTTCTTATTTTTGCCATCTTACTTTTTGGGTTTCAGCTCCAAATGTAGAATCTAGTAGTGTTCATCATCATGCCCATCCTTCTTGCAATGAGTGCATGAAGGTTTGGTCTTTTGTATGACATTTGCCTTCCTCTCTTTCCATTTCTACTTTCTATTTTCCTTGTTCTTGTTTGCAGTGGGTTTTGATGATCCCCCAATTTATGGGTTCACATTCTTGCCTCTAGCCTCTAGCCTCTAGATGTGTAGCCTGAACATATACCTCATCTATGCTAGTGGGATTAAACATGAGAATGGTATGTCTCAAATAATTATGTAGACCACCTATATACTTCAACAAAGTTTCAGGTGAGTCTAAAGAAATGCCTAGAATCAAAGCTCTTTTCTAAATTCTTGGGTGTAACTTTGTACACTTTGTCCTTTCAATTGGCGAAGAGTTTGCAACTCATCATAGCTTGCTACATATAAGCTAGTGGATAGAATTGTTTATAACTTGTTGTGGTCAACAACAACCCCCCTCTTTGTTTAGTATTAGCAATAATATCAAGCAAAGGGGGACCCTTAACAAAAATCCCAAAAATATTTTTATCCAAATTTTTGTATTTTAACTCCCTAAAAGCTATATCGCATCACAGAAAGAGAGTGTAGAGTTTTCTTATGCACATAAATAAGTTGCAAAGAAGCGATGCGAAATTCATCGCATCGCATATTTTGAAGGCGCCCTTAAAAGAAAATGAGAAGGAATCGCCGACGGCCGATATGTGACGTCGCATATCACAAACGTCGCAAAAGCGGCACACAACGAGCAAATGAAAATTGCGATATTGCGATTTGCGATCCTACAAACTGCGATTTTGCGATTTGTGATCTGCGACGAATGAAACTATTAATTGCTGCAATACGAATCGCAGAAACCACTCATCGCAAAGTTTCTTCAGCATGATCTGTAAACCCAAAATCGAGCGCTCACCTTAAGGGAAATTAATGATGGCACGCCTGAGTATCCAAAGATGATCATGTTGCGTTTTTCGAAGAGTCAAGTCCTTATGAGTGTCATGATTATGCATTCATTGGAGTTTAAAGCTTTCATGTCAATCTTTTCATATCTCTTTTCCTTTGCGTAAGCTGTAAGGCAGTAACTGATATAAATCTATATGCAGGAAACATCTAAGGAAAAGGGTAAAGCGCCAATACTTGAAGAACAGAGAGGAGATGCCTTCGCAAATGAATGCCGCATGCAGCAGAGCCGCGGATTCCAGAGTATCACTCCACAGACACTGATGAAAATAGACTATCCAAGACTCAGAGTCAAAGGCGCACAAAAGCAGCATGTTTGCAAAAGATCCTGAAGCTCAGATTGGGTAAAGCAAAAAGAAAAACGCTGAAAAGGGATGATGCTTCAAAAAAGCCTGGAACAAAGAATGGAAGCAATTTTCGATACGTAAGATTGTTCAGGCAACGAAATCCCTAACTCATTGAGTCATTCACACGACCGGAAACCGAAATAGCAACAGCACAATCAGTTTGAAAGAAATATGGGTTATACTAAGTATACACACAATAAAAAACACCCAGTCAGAGGGAGATTTTCAAAATATCTTCTGAGTTGTCAGAAAGAGGTGCCAGCTTTTGTTATTTCTACTTTCATCGCCCGAGCAAAAGGAAAAGACAACCAGCCGACTCTTTCCAGGCGGACCTCACATTGCTTACAGCACTACGGAGCAGATACAGAAACGGTTAGAAATTAGATTCAATTTTTAGAAATAAATTTGCTTTAGTAAAAGGGCGGTCATTTGAAGGCGTTCCCTAAATTTGTGTAATTAAGATTAGTTAGTTAGTAGTATTTAACCCTTCTCATGGCATTTGGAGAAGGGTCCAGAAATTTGTCTAAAAACTTGTCCTCAGAACATGCACTTTTGCACCCTCGGAGGGGGTTTTTGATGAATGGATGGATCGAGATTTATTTATGTTTGCATTTTAATGTCTGCTACTGATGTTGCACTTCTGTACTCTTAGTATATATTAGAAGTAAGTAGAGATAAATCGTTATTGCTTGAAGTTTGTGAGTGAAATCAGTCATAAATGGTACTTTTATTTCTTGATTAATTTCTGCTCATATTCTTAGAGTGATATACAGCTGATTTGTTTATATGTTAATGTATGAATGTCTAGATTACCATTTGGCACTTTTGTACGGTGGAATCATTTGTTTGTGCTTGACATATGAATAACTGATTATGTGATATGTTGTTCACAACTGTTTTGCCTAACTTCTTATGCAGAATGGTTCATCTTAATTGATTTATATTCTTATGATAGCTGAATGATCTTTATTACCAGTTGTTGTATGAAATATTTTTAGATCGCATAATGAAAGAATTTTACCCCGGGTTAGTATAGATTAGATGTGATGTTTCTGTTAGATTACAGTAGCATAGAGTCAGTTTAGAGTCTAGAATTAAATTAGTTAAAAATAACCTTTAGATTAGTGTCTTCAAAATCTACACACACACACACACACATCTTTTATATTGGGAAGCTGGTCCCATCATCCCCAGTCGGACCCGCTACACCAAACGGGCAAGGAGCCGCCAACCAGGTTCCCGACTGGGTGGGTATCCCCCTTGTTGTTGACCCGATTTCAGGGCCCTCAACATATTTGGCGCTAGAAGGAGGGCTCGAACTATGAATGGCAACTAAGTCAAAATCTAAATGCCATTCTGAGAGTAAATCACCCTCATCAACTCCCCCGACTTCTCCACTACGGTTAAACCCAGAGTTACAAGTCGCTCGAGTATCCACCGCTACTGCCTACTCCGATATATCATACCAACTCATTATTGAACCCCCTGAAATTCAAACTTTGATTCGTAAACTCCAGGGATTCTCTATTTTTTCTCATAGGTCTGATAAATCTAATAGCAACGTGACTTCGCAGTACAATCCTGCTCACCCTCTGACCAGATTGAAGAGTGAAAAATTTGGTATTCAACCAAGTGAACTCCCTCTCCCTACTAGGAAAAGAGCAAGGAAAGCACCACCAGAGTCTGACCGTGAGACTCTTTCATCCACTTCGTCCATTTCAACACCCTCACCGCAAAGTCAACCACCCACATCCTCATCCCAAATCACTCATCCATCTTCCACACTTCCTCTTCAATCATCAACTATCATAATACCTTCATCTTCTCAACATCAGGGACCATCTTCTGTACTCTCATTAACTAGCGGCTCAACGATGGCCCAGTCTCCATGGAACAATCCTGGGGCGGTTTTAATGCCTCCACCCCTGAGCCCAATACCAGCCCATCCTGAGAAGTGGCTACCTAAATTCAATCCAGAAACAGGCATGCTAGCTGAAGAGCATATCAATAATTTCATGCTTTCTGTTAATCTCAACGGAGTTACCAACGAAGATGCTGTCGTCCGACTTTTTCCTTACACAATGCAAGGAACAGCCGGGTCATGGTACTTTTCGTTACCTTCCGGGTCCATCACAAGTTGGGACATTTTTCAAAGTCAATTCCTCACCAAGTTTGGCGATGACAGATCAACAGCGACATTGATCAATGACCTATCTAATCTTAAAGCTGAGGCTAGAGAACCCATTAAAGATTTCAACTTACGGTTCAATAAGATCCTCAACAAGATTCCCGCTGCTTCTCAACCCAGCGAGGAAGTAAGATGTGAATGGTACATCACGGCCTTACCATCTAACTTGGCTATCTTCGTAGATAGGGCAAGCAAGACGACCTTAGTTGAAAACTTAACTGAGCCGTTAGCAGTAGAAAAACGCGTAGTTGCCCTAGAAAAGAGATCTGCAATAGAAGAACGCAAATCTAAGAAGATCTCTTTCAAAGAAGACACCAAGAAGAAGCAAACGAAAGATCCTTTCGATATGGAAGGATTACAAAAGGTGTTAAAGGCCATGTCCAACGAGATGATTGACATAAGAAAGCAAGTAGCAGAAACTTCTTCAAAAAATCCCTACAGATCTTTTAAAAGAAACCTTCCCATGGAGGTGAAACCACCCAATGCTGTCTCAAACATCGAATCTGAAGAAGAAGAAGAAGAAGAAGAAGAAGAAGAGAATAGAACTGAAGGGCAGACCGATGATGAAGAAGTTGTGGAACTACAAGGAATGTGGGATTTCATCCTCCCACAAGAAGAGGATCAAGAAGCATTTCCGGTTAGCACACGAAGCAAAAATCAACTTGATCCTCCCCAAACTACCCCTAAACAGAAGGGCGCAAGCCCTGCAACAAAGGATAAGGTCGCAACAAAGAAAACAACCGCTAGAGCGACCCAACTTAGCCCAGTCCAATCAGATCAAGCACCTCCATCAAGAACATTGATAGTGTCGGATGAAATGGAGTATAACATTATCGATGACATGAAAAAGACTAGGGCTAATATCACTCTTTACGAATTGAGCAAATTGAAACATCAACAGAAAATAATGATGAAGGAATTACATGCCGTGCCTACTACATCTTTACCTACAGCTGTAGCTTCCCACAACATGGGAAGACCTCCAACCAACATGATCAATAAGATTGATCCGAATGACATCGCCTTGATTGGAGGAAGGTCAAGATCCCATACTCCTCCTTTTCTCCTCACTTATGAAATCTTCAATAAAAACGTGCACAATTTCCTGATTGATTCTGGTGCTTCAACGAATATTCTACCCAGATCAATATGTGCCAAATTGAATGTTCAACCTCAGAAATATGTTGTGCGCATAGTTCAACTTGATCGATCTCAAGTCGAAGTGATTGGTGAACTTAACCAAGTGACCATAAGATTGTCGTCTAACCCGAAAGTATGTCAGGTTATCAACATTCTAGTAGCTGATATCCCTGAATTCTATGGTTTAATTCTTAGCAGGGATTGGTCCGAGAAACTCCACGGATATTTCTCAACCGACTGGTCGCACATGTGGTTACCCTACAACAGCAAACCCAATCAAATAAAGGTTGAACGAGAATTGCATCAAAAGTACATAGTGACAGAATTGGAAGGAGAGAGCGAAGCAATAGCATACAACAGCAGTATCATAGGCAATTACTCGGTAGATTCTTTCCTCGGCAATTTCAATGCTCACACTTCACCTTACTTAGAAGATTCAGTTGTGTCCCAAATTGAAAATGTTTCCCAAACTGATGATTCAAGGTGTTTTAATTTTTTAGATAGTTATGTAAATACATCTTTATTTTGGAAATTATATTTTGATGGCTCTAAATCTAACGAGGGAGCAGGAGCAGGATGCGTTCTGGTTAACCCAGATGCGAACAAGACCATGCTTACATGCAGACTTGAGTTCGATTGCACAAACAATACAGCGGAATACGAAGCCTTGGTGCAAGGCCTATACAAAGCAATCGGCTTGAATGTTAAGTATCTTCAAATCTTTGGAGATTCCGAAATTGTCGTCAAATAGGTACGTAACACCATACATTGCCTGTCAAGTCATTTAAAGCACTATCAATCTTTAGTACAAGATCTGACTTCACATTTCATAGCATTCAATATTTCGTCAATCCCAAGACTCCAAAATGTGAGCGCAGACCTGTTAGCTAACGTAGCCTCTAGACTGATTCCCTCCGAAGATTTTAGTCCCGATAGGTTTTCAATAGAATTAATCTTTAAACCATCCATCCCTGACAACATCACCAACTAGAGAGTATTCAATGACGATCCAGACATCATAAATTTCCCCACTTCTGAAGGATCCTACTCAAATCAAATAATTGACGAAGACCATCATGATCACCAAATTCAGCTAAATAACACTGATAACGCTATACCTAAATAAGTGGTTAAGTTAGAAGATTTATATGATTTGAAAAGTCGGTTTAAAAGGTCTTCCAATTCTAAACTCTGCAATTCAACTCTGAACTATGAATTAGTGAACCTAGGAACCGATCAGAAGCCGCAAAACGTTAATCTAGGCCACGGCCTGGCCCCTGAAGAAAAATCAGCATATATCCCTCTTCTGAGACAATTCAAAAACGTTTTTGCGTGGAATTACGATGAGCTGAAAACATACAACACTTCTATCATTCAACACACTATCCCTATGATTGACAATGAAAAACCTGTCCAGCAGAAGCTCAGAAAAATCCACCCCAACTTAGAAAATCAGATAAAGACTAAGTTAAATAAATTGTTGAGAGCCAGAATAATTTTCCCCGTCAGACACTCCAAATGGGTATCCAATATGGTGCCTGTTAGGAAGAAAAACGGAGACATTAGAATCTGTATTGATTTCCAGAATCTCAACAAAGCCTGTCAGAAAGACAATTTTCCCCTCCCACCTATGGAGCAAATACTACAGGCAGTAGCGGGCTCAGAATTAATGTCTTTCCTGGATGGATTTTCAGGATACAATCAAGTGCTGGTGCATCCCGATGATCAGTTGAAAACCACATTCCGAACCAAGTGGGGCACATACGCATATTGGAAGATGCCATTTGGTCTTATCAATGTCGGCGCTACCTTTCAGAGAGCCATGGACATCGCGTTTAAAGGTTTGGTCAATAAATTGGTAGTGATTTACCTGGATGATATAACAGTGTACTCCAAGAAGCGAAGCGACCATCTCAAAGATTTGAAACAGATCTTTCAAAGATGCTTAAGGTATGGAATTTCACTTAACCCAAAGAAATATTTTTTCGCATTAAGTGAAGGGAAATTGCTCGGATTCATAGTGTCGAAATCTGGTATTCACATTGAACCTGGCAGAATCAAAGAAATTTCCGAAATATCCATACCCCATAACAAAAAGGCCATGCAATCTTTCCTTGGACAAATCAATTTTGTAAAAAGGTTTGTCCCAGATTTTTCACGTATTATTTCTCCTTTACAAAATATGATAAAAAAGAATTCAAATTTTAAATGGGGCATAGATGAGCACGAAGCATTCAACTTGATCAAACAAGCTATCATCAACGCTCCATCTTTAGCTACCCCAAATTTTTCAGAATCCTTCATCTTATACACTTTTGCCTCAAAGAAATCTTATGCCGCGATTTTGACTCAAGTAAATCAAGAGAAGGCGGAAGCTCCAATCGCATTCTTTAGCTCGAACTTACAAGGTGCTGAACTCAATTACTCAGACGTGGAGAAACAAGCTTATGCTGTTTTCAAAGCGATCAAATATTTCAGACCTTTCTTACTTAAAGCCCATGCCAAAGTCGTAGTACCGTTTCCAGCGGTAAGGAACCTTTTGGTACAGAAGGATATGGGCGAAAAGAGAGCAAATTGGATTACTGCTCTACAAGAATACGATCTTGAGATCAAACCAGCAAACATTGTAAGAGGTCAAGGCTTCTGCAAGATGTTAGCTGGAGCATCGCAAATTCCGGAGAACTCATCTGAAGAGGTACACACGTATGAGGTAAGCCTAAACGACGCATAATCATTATATGCGGACACCATTTATTATCTTAAGAATGGGTATGCTCCATCACACCTGGATCACACCAAGAAAAGAGCTCTGAGGTTGAAAGCTAAACAATACCAGCTCATAAATGATGTTCTGTTTAAAAGGAATTATGATTCTGTACTTCTTAGGTGTCTTGAGAAAACTGAAGCCGAAAAGGTTTTGCAGGAACTCCACGATGGACCAGCAGGTGGACACTATGCTGGAGAGACTACTGCGCATAAGATCTTACGTGCAAGATATTATTGGCCCACGCTGTTCAAAGACTCATACAATTATGTAAGGAAATGCCAAATCTGCCAGATTGCTGTGGGGAAACAAAGGAAATCGTCCATGCCACTACAGCCGGTCAACATCGAGCAACCATTCAACCAATGGGGCTTGGACATAATAGGTGAGATCGTTCCTCACTCTTCTAAGCAGCATAGGTATATCCTCACGGCAACAAATTATTTTACTAAATGGGTAGAAGAAGTTCCTCTCAAGACAGTTAATTCTGAAAACATTATTGAATTCATAGATCAATTTATCATCACTAGGTTTGGATTGCCAACGGCCTTAATGTTTGATAATGCATCATACTTTTCTGGAAATGCAATGACTGAGTTTGCATTGAAAAGAGGGTTCAAATTGAAATATTCTGCTAATTACTATCCGCAAGGTAATGGGTTGGCTGAATCAACAAACAAAAACCTAATCAGGATTATCAAAAGAACAGTCGACCAAAACCAAAAGAATTAGCACAAAGCGCTGGTAAATGCTTTATGGGCAGATAGAATCACGAAGAAAGCTTCAATCGGCACTTCTCCCTTTAATTTAGTTTATGGGAAAGAAGTGGTTCTTCCAACTCACTTAGTCATTCCCTCTTTGTCTTTAGTACAACACATCGATGAAGTATCTACTTCCTCTCTGCAATTAAGACAAATGGAAATAATCAAACTAGAAGAACGCTGAGAACAAGCTAAGAAAACCCATGCTCACCACCAAGCACTAATAAAATCCTCTTTTGACTCAGCCATCATAACCAGAAAGAACTTTCAGATGGGAGATTTAGTTTTGAAATGGGATAAGGCTCATGAAGAAAAGGGCAAACATACGAAATTTCAGAAGTTGTGGCTTGGTCCTTTTCAGATTGTAGAAGTCATAGGCCCATCGACATTTGCGTTGCAAGATTTGGCAGGTAGAAGAGATTCTTTGCCTGTGAATGGACAGATTCTTAAAATGTATTTTCCATAGAAGGTCACTCTTCTATTTTTTGTAGGATAGTTTTAGTTTCTTTTATTTTTTTTTCTCTTTCTTATAAATAAAACCGGTTGTAAATGATCATTGAATAAGATTCATGAAAGAGCACGCTAACTCTCTATCAGATTTTGGTTTCACTTGTACAAATAACAAAACTTTTCAAAAAATCTGATTTTTATTATTGACAAATAGAGTTAACTTTATCCTGATTAATGATATTAGTTTCAACCTTTCGAAAGACATTATTAAAATCAAACTTTGGTTAAAAACTGTTTTATCCCAGCACAATGAAAGGTATCATCAATAATAAAATAAATATTCTCTGCAAAGCTGTGATTTTCAAAAGCTCTATTATTGTCGTCCAGAGCTTTCTTAAGGAAAAACAATAACTTCCTCCCTGCCAAAGGAAACCGCAGCATTTAGAGAAACAATTCGAGAAAGCACTATAACTCAAAGAATAAGAGGTCTCATCACGAGCCGGCTTATCATGATCGCAGATATTATAACTTGCTGACTTTGCCAATACTGTCTATCAAAACAGGGCAACGACTCAAGATTGTTGCAATCAAAAGACAAAGGGTCTCATCACGAGCCAGCTTGTTCAGCAAAAGTGTAAATCAAGTGAATGACTGTGTCATAATTTGGCCACCAAACCAAGACATTGTTCTTTAGAGAGTAAAAAAGGAAAAAGTGCCAAAAAGGATTTTTCTCTGAAATGTTGTAAATAACCTCAAGCAGGAAAAAGGATCATTGCTGGATAACATGGTAACCCTGTCGAGGCTATGGACGCTTGCGGGCAGCAGAGGCTCTACCTACGACAAATGAGCATATTTTAAAACCAGCACGCAGAGAAGACCTTATTTTATCTTTTAAAAAGGAGCGAGCAATGTCTGGTATGAATGCAAGAACTAAGCCTAGGGAAGTAGAAAATTGGAATAAAAGAAAGGTTGAAACAAAGTATCATTGACAGGATGAAGGGTAATCTACTCTATCTGTCCATAACAAAATTTAGACATATGAAAACTTTTCTGTTTCGGAAGTGGAAATGTCAATAGAAAAGCAGAGATAACTGGTTCTTCACAGTGAATCGCCATTGTTGTGGTCAACAACAACCCCCCTCTTTGTTTAGTATTAGCAATAATATCAAGAAAAGGGGGACCCTTAACAAAAATCCCAAAAATATTTTTATCCAAATTTTTGTATTTTAACTCCCTAAAAGCTATATCGCATCGCAGAAAGAGAGTGTAGAGTTTTCCTAAGCACATAAATAAGCTGCAAAGAAGCGATGCGAAATTCATCGCATCGCATATTTTGAAGGCGCCCTTAAAAGAAAATGAGAAGGAATCGCCGACGGCCGATATGTGACGTCGCATATCGCAAACGTCGCAAAAGCGGCACACAACGACCAAATGAAAATTGCGATATTGCGATTTGCGATCTGCGATCCTACAAACTGCGATTTTGCAATTTGCGATCTGAGACGAATGAAACTATTAATTGCTGCAATACGAATCGCAGAAACCACTCATCGCAAAGTTTCTTCGGCATGATCTGTAAACCCAAAATCGAGCGCTCACCTTAAGGGAAATTAATGATGGCACGCCTGAGTATCCAAAGATGATCATGTTGCGTTTTTCGAAGAGTCAAGTCCTTATGAGTGTCATGATTATGAATTCATTGGAGTTTAAAGCTTTCATGTCAATCTTTTCACATCTCTTTTCCTTTACGTAAGCTGTAAGGCAGTAACTGATATAAATCTATATGCAGGAAACATCTAAGGAAAAGGGTAAAGCGCCAATGCTTGAAGAACAGAGAGGAGATGCCTTCGCAAATGAATGCTGCATGCAGTAGAGCCACGGATTCCAGAGTATCACTCCACAGACACTAATGAAAATAGACTATCCAAGACTCAGAGTCAAAGGCGCACAAAAGCAGCATGTTTGCAAAAGATCCTGAAGCTCAGATTGGGTAAAGCAAAAAGAAAAACGCTGAAAAGGGATGATGCTTCATAAAAGCCTGGAACAAAGAATGGAAGCAATTTTCGATACGTAAGATTGTTCAGGCAACAAAATCCCTAACTCATTGAATCATTCAAACGGCCGGAAATTGAAATAGCAACAGCACAATCAGTTTGAAAGAAATCTGGGTTATACTAAGTATACACACAGCAAAAAACACCCAGTCAGAGGGAGATTTTCAAAATATCTTCTGAGTTGTCAGAAAGAGGTGCCAGCTTTTGTTATTTCTACTTTCATCGCCCGAGCAAAAGGAAAAGACAACCAGCCGACTCTTTCCATGCAGACCTCACATTGCTTACAGCACTAAGGAGCAGATACAGAAACGGTTAGAAATTAGATTCAATTTTTAGAAATAAATTTGCTTTAGTAAAAGGGCGGTCATTTGAAGCCGTTCCCTAAATTTGTGTAATTAATATTAGTTAGTTAGTAGTATTTAACCCTTCTCATGGCATTTGGAGAAGGGTCCGGAAATTTGTCAAAAAACTTGTCCTCAGAACATGCACTTTTTCACCCTCGGAGGGGGTTTTTGATGAATGGATGGATCGAGATTTATTTATGTTTGCATTTTAATGTCTGCTACTGATGTTGCACTTCTGTACTCTTAGTAGATATTAGAAGTAAGTAGAGATAAATTGTTATTGCTTGAAGTTTGTGAGTGAAATCAGTCATAAATGGTACTTTTATCTCTTGATTAATTTCTGCTCATATTCTTAGAGTGATATACAGCTGATTTGTTTATATGTTAATGTATGAATGTCTAGATTACCATTTGGCACTTTTGTACGGTGGAATCATTTGTTTGTGCTTGACATATGAATAACTGATTATGCGATATGCTGTTCACAACTGTTTTGCCTAACTTCTTATGAAGAATGGTTCACCTTAATTGATTTATATTCTTATGATAGCTGAATGATCTTTATTACCAGTTGTTGTATGAAATCTTTTTAGATCGCATAATGAAAGAATTTTACCCCGGGTTAGTATAGATTAGATGTGTTGTTTCTGTTAGATTACAGTAGCATAGAGTCAGTTTAGAGTCTAGAATTAAATTAGTTAAAAATCACCTTTAGATTAGTGTCTTCAAAATCTACACACACACACACATCTTTTAGATTGGGAAGCTGGTCCCATCATCCCCAGTCGGACCCGCTACACCAAACGGGCAAGGAGCCGCCAACCAGGTTCCCGACCGGGTGGGTATCCCCCTTGTTGTTGACCCGATTTCGGGGCCCTCAACATAACTGCAGAAACAAATTCATTCCAGGTAGAAAGAATTTCACCATGCTTCTTCAAATCAGCTTCTGTCCTGCCTTCCCACCATACCAGGGCAGTGCCTCCGAGGCGTAGGCTAGCCAGCTAAATCTTTCTCCTTTTCGAATCGATGTTCTACACTCTGCAATATACATCAATCTATCTAATCCAGTTATCTAACTTTTCTGCGTTCAATTCTCCGTCATAAACTGGCAATCAAACTTCACATCTAATTTAATCAAAGAAGGTTCCTTCTTTTTCTTTTCAGGGCTTTCTTTATGTGAAGAAGATGATGATGAAGGTGATGATGGGGAAGATGGTGGAGAGGGCTTCTCTTCTTTTCCTTTGCCTTCTAGGTGGGCAACTAGAAGGGGTCCTTCTACTCCTTTATCTTGTTTGGAGGTTGATGACTCTTCACCTCTACCTCTCTTAAATTCTCTATAAATTTCTTCTACCATGGCCCTCATGGTCATGAAACTATCCATGAACTGAGAGCCTGATTCCAAGGGAATTTCTTCTAACATTTTCCTCTTAGGATAGACTCTTCCAATTTCTAGGTTAGCTTCAACCAACTCTCCTTCTCCTAATTTAAGCTTTGATCTAGTTATCATTCACAAACAATCCAGCACAAGTTTTTCTAACCTTAGCAACTAAAGCTCTGATACCACTTGATCTGGAATTGATCTAAGACAATCAATAAGGTAATACAGGCTCATGTGTATGGATGTGCCTATGTTATTTTATGCAATGGATCGATAAGATTGTGAAATATACAGGAAATGAAGTAGTTAAATAAAACATAACAGGCAAACATATAAACACAACAAGTTTAATAAGGAGTTCACCCAATACTCCTGGGCTATGTCTCCCGGTCCAGCCTTCAGTGGTGGCCTCTTTATTATGTTTTCAAAGCAGAGTTCTTACAACAGTGAGCTCAATTTGAGTCTCACTCAGCAGATACAAATTAGTAAGACTGTACGTGGATTCCCAAAGTCTCTGGAGTACACAGACTCCCCTCACTGAACTCTTGACCTCTATTGGTCACAGTAGTATGAGCCCAATCTAAGACTCATACATGATAGGCATTACAGAGGAGTGCGCTTGAACTTCTCAAGCCTTCTCTGGAGTGCACAGACTCTCTAACTCTCTCTGCCCCTGTCTTAACTCTAGCTCGATGCTGCCTGTTCTTTTGTAGGTTAGCTTGGATTCTTCTCTTTGCTTTCAACTCACTGCATACTGCTCGCTTCTCTCTCTCTCTCTGTCAGTTTATGGCTTTAAAGCCAATCTACTTCCCGACAGTTTGTTTTCGCTTCCCGACTTTTTGTTTCCCCTGCCTCTATCCATTTGAATCCCTTTGTCCTGCGTAATCAGTCACTCTATAACGCCTCATAGGGAGGTGGCCACCTAGTTCATAACAGATGAATGTCAGTTCTCTTGGACATATTTGAAATGACTGTTTTTTTCCGTTAACCCCAAGAATTCCCACAAAACACGACCTTCTGCCAACGCATCGTCCATATCGGACTTCAAATCCTATGTGACCTCACTTCAAAACCTTATCAAATTTGGTCATCCATCGAAACGCGTCTCCGTCGTTGACCTGGGGGCCCTAGGTCCGACGATCATCATTCATATCGCACAACTAAGTAACATGATGTTACCCATCCGATGTGAGCAGTTCTCTCTCTCTTCCCCGGGACAAGTGGTAATCGTTATGTGGCATCGGGCAGAACTCGATCTAAACCGCTTACCACTCGAATCCCCTCCGATATTTTTCCAGTTTTATGGAATCCCGCTCCAATGGAACCAAAATAATATTTTCCGCATTTTATAATTATTTCGAGTCCGGGTGCTCGGGGCTTCTCTTCATTGAGAGGTTTTCCCTGCGATATGCTATTAGCAACTTGTCGCTAATCACATCGGAAACTACCTCCATTGCTTAAAATTATCCCCACATTTTTTGGTTGGGGTCAACGCGCAGTACCATGGTCCGCCGCTCTGCGTGCTAGATCAACGGCTCTCGTTGATCCACGCTGATCACCATTGCAACTGTCTAAGGATTCCCTCCGATGGCTTGATCTTTATAAGACTTTTAATCTTTGGCATAATTTTTAAAGAGTTCATGAAAACTTAGAGAGTGTCTAGGATCCATTTGGATCAGAGGCATATTATAAATTCCTTGTCAAACCTCATAGCCAAATTATGACATTGATTTGTTCACTCAATTCAACATAAAGGATGTTGCCACCCCTTACAAATGCCATCTTCGCAGTACATGTTAGAACGCAATTCAGGGCACCTCCTCAAGTGAAACCAATGGAAAATATATGAAACCTAAAGGAAAAGTTGGCAAACATCAAGACATCTTTATAACCTCTGGTCATCAAATCACTTTTATTTTTAGATTTAGTTTCTAATTAAGAGGAAGGTTGTTTTAAACCTCCTCAAATATTTTGTATAATATATTTTTTAACTTTAGTTAGATAGTATTTATACCCTTCTCATGCATTTAGAGAAGGGTCCAGAATTTTATCAAAAACATTTGCAAATAATGCACTTCTATAAGTTTGTGAATGCCTTGATGAAATTATGGAACATGGTCATTACTTTTGAATATCAAACTACTTTCCTTTGTTGATGCACTACTGTATGCTTGGATAATAATTTGATATGAAGAAAGGTGTTGATCTATGTCACTAGTCAAATGAGAAAAACCTCACACATATGGTACTTTTATCTTGTATGATCAATTATGTTTTGCTAAATTAGTGATAAAATTTTGTTTTCATGGATTATATATGAAGTATGTTCTTTATGTTATGTGTTAATTGCACTAATGTATGATTCCTAGCTGAAAGTATTTATTTTCATATATGACCATTAAATATATGTGATATAGTTTATACATTTCTTTGACTAACTATTTAGTCAAAGAAATTATTTTTACATGTTATCATCTTTGTTTAATATGTGAACGATCTTTATTATCACATACCAAACAGATATCTTTTTAGATCGCATATTGCGCATAATACCCTAGGTTTATATTAGATTAAGTTAGCTAGAGATTTGCATTTTAGAATAGGTCATTAAGTTATCATTATTCTTATTCCAATCGCTTAAAAACCCCCCATTATCATTTTCAAATTCACTTTGGGAAACTGGTCGCATCATCCCCAGTCGGAGCCACCACATCAAACGGAAAAGGAGTTGTCTTTAAGGTTTGGACCCGATGGTTATCCCCCATGGTAGAGCAGCAGAATTATGAGGCTTCAATAGATTCCAAAAAGTAATCTCTAATCCATGGATAAAAGAAAGAATGTAACCTCACATAATATAATGGATAATATTCTTCCTTAAAAAACAAGGCCCTTGAATTGTGTGGGAAACAACTTAAAAATGTTAGAGTTGATTACAACTAGGGAGATATTGGTGAAAAATTATGAATACCAAAATTTACCTTACTCAAATAAAATTTACTTGAAGGAAGAGGGAAAGGAGTTGATGTAGAATTTCTTGTAGAGTCACAAGCTCATGTAATTTACTAAAGCACGGGACAAGAATCTACTTCTACTTTCAACCAGTGGAAGCCAATAGATCGATGAAAAACAATATGAACAAGAAGAACGCAAATCAATGACACAAGATGTATTTGGGGGAAGACACAACTCAAAACCCCTACTATCTATATTGCTTTAATCAGAAATCCAATATGAGAATACGATGCTTGTTCTCACAAGAACAATGCCTACACAAGTATAATCAAACCTTAGCTCACAATCTTGCTCAAGCCAGACCTTAGCATATTATGTTTCTCTCCAAGCTCCTATTTCCTTGCACTCTTGGTCAAAGAATTTTGATGAATACAATATACTCTTCTAAAACTTGAGCTTAACCTACACAAGTATTTCCTATCCTCCACCTGATGACATCCTTTGGCCAATACTTAGCCAAATTTCCAAGCCTCCAAGCTTCTAATTCTTTTCTCAATTCCTGAGAGAATTAGCTAGTATTTAAAGAGAAATTCCTCATCCATAACTGCACAATCCAAAATTAGGTCCTTCTTTGATTGCATGCATGATATTTACAACTCAGTAAATCATACAACTGATAGTACACTATCCCTACACTCTAGTATCAACTGGGTCTTTCTATGAACTAACATGCATGAGTTTTTGATGAGGGAATCTTCAGTTAACTGGAGTAGCACTAGTGGATGCACTAGTGCACCAACTAACTGTTATTCCTCTACTAGTTCCACAAACAGTTTGGAACTAATTTAACTAAACTTAACTCAGTGAACTAAGTGATCTAATTTCCAACTCAATTTAAACTCATACTTGACCCCTAAAACTTAGGGAGAACATATAAATGACTACAGAAAGACTTCCAACTCGAAATTCCTAAGTTAATTAACTTAATTAAACATAATTAACTATTTACAAGTTTCTATGAGAATATAATTCGATTTTAATTCTCAGTTTAATTCAAGGAAAAATTAAACTGGAATTTCTTGTTTCCATTTCTCAACACTCCCTCTCAATAAGAAAGGGATTATCAGCTATCTCAATCTTGTCTTTGTGAAACTCAAATTTACACCTTGACAATTCCTTTGTTAAAATGTTAACATCTTGCTCCTCTGTGGGAATGTAATATAACAACATAATCCACCTCAATACACAATCCCTAAGATGATGATATCGGATATCAATATTCTTGGACCGAGCATGAAAAACTGGATTTTCAGAGAGTTTGATACAACTCTGATTATCGCAGTAAATCACAGTTGGATCCATCTACTAACCAAACAAACCAACTAGGATCTTCCTCATCTAGATGGCCTCACATGCTTCTCGACACACAACCATGTACTCTACCTCTACCGAGCTGAGTGCAACCGATGTCTGTTTCCTGCTGTACTAAGAAATTGTCAGTAACCCAATACTGAATATCCCTCCTGATGTTCTCTTCCGGTCGAATGGACTCCCTGCCCAATCTGCATCGGTGAAGCCTTGAACCTTCACTTCCTCTGTCTGTCTGTACCATAATCCATACTGAGAAGTGCCCCTAAGGTATCTCAACACATGCTTTTCCGCCTTCCAATACAACTTAGTAGGCCTAACCATTGCTTGACTAAGTTGGTTAACTACATAGCACATACCCGATCGTGTGTTCACCAAGTACATGAGTGAACCCACAAGCTGCTTGTAAACAATAGCTTCCACTACTTCTCCTAAAGTAGCATCCTCCTTCCTCCAGTTACTTGCTAGAGGAGTCTCCATGGGTTTGATGCTCTCCATGCAAAATCTCCTGAGCATCTCGTTGGCATACTTGCCTTGAGACATAAACAACTCCCCATCTCCCTGCCATACCTCCATGCCAAGAAAGTAATGCATGAGCCTCATGTCCTTCATCTCAAACTCTCTTGCAAGGTCTTTGTTGCAATACTTGATCAACTGATCATCACCTGTCAGTATGATGTCATCAACATAAAGTAAAATGATCAACAGTTTACCATCCACCACTATGTGGTACAGGTTTGCATCTGCTTCACTCTTCGTGAAGCCCAACCTAGTGAAGTAGCTATCTATCCTGGTGTACCAAGCACGGAGTGCTTGTTTCAACCCATACAACGCTCTCTTGAGCCAACACACATGTGAGTCATGGTGAAAGGTCTCAAAACCTTTAGGCTACTCTATGTACACCTCTTCCTCAATCATGCCATTAAGGAAGGTTGTCTTCATATTCCATCTAATGTATCTTCCAACCCATCTTTGCTGACAGTGCTAATATAGATCTGGTTGACGAGTACCTTGCAATAGGAGAAAAGGTCTCATCATAGTCAATCCCCTCTACCTATGAAAATCCATGTGCCACAAATCTAGCCTTATGTTTATCCACACTACCATCTGTAGCTTTCTTTACCTCGTAAATCCAACATGGGATCACCACTAACTTGTCCTCCGGTCTCAGGACCAAATCCCAAACACTGTTACGAACTATGGAGTCATAATCCTCCATGATGGCATCAAACCAAACCAGCTACTACACTGCTTCCTTAAAGTAAGATGGCTCTATCAGAACAAATTCACCCATAAGATCTATGTATCCAGTGTACCTCTCAGGCGACCTCCTCTACCTGCGCTAAGAAGTGGGTGCTCCCATATTCTCCTGTGCATCATCCAACAATCTGTCAGCCTCTTTGGTGTGATTTCTTCCCTCTCTGGAAGGCTCTTCTTGAGTAGATGTCTCCACCCCCGGATCCTCTGTATGTGGCTACTCCACATCAATCTGAGGTTCCTCAACCTTAGGAGCTAAAATCTCCTGATATGCATGTATCTCAATCTCCCTCTCAAGGGAAACTCGCATGGCCTTCTCCTCATTGAATCTGACATCCCTCCAAAACATTGTCATCCTCCTGGTCGGCAAGTACACCTAATAATTGTGAGGTGTATCAGTGTACCCCACAAATATCCCCAACTCTGTTGTAGGCTTAAGCTTCTTCCATGCATCTTTGGTCATATGGAAATATACCGATGACCCAAAAATCTTGAAGTGGCCAACATCTAGCCTCTTACCTAAATAAGCCTCCTCTAGTGTCTTCATCTCAAGTATTCGATGTGGGCTATGACTCTAAACATAAACTACTGTGTTGCATACCTTAGCCCATAAGTGTAGTGGTAGGCCCTGATCATGCAACATTTCCCTTGCTGCCCCTATTATGATTATGTTCTTCCTCTCGGCCAGCCCATTTTATTGAGGGTTATGGGGTGCCATCAACTCCCGCTTAATCCCTTCCGCTGCACAGAAGTTCTTAAACTCATTTGAGATATACTCACCACTATTACTCTGTAGATCTTTAGCCTTCTTTCCTGACTCTTTCTCCACCAATGCTTTAAACTCACAAAACTTTGTGAGATTTTGATCCTCTTTCTGCATGAAAAATATCTTGCATTTACAAGAATAGTCATCAACAATTATAACATAATACATGTGTTTGTCTGAGGATGCTGTTGAGAATGGTCCACACACATTTGAATGGACTCACTCTAGAATAGTCCCTACTTGACTGTCTCTGTCGTGAAAGGAAGACTTGGTGTATTTTCTCAAAGTACATACTTTTCATGTATCAACTTTCTCAAGTGTCTCTTTGGGAATATTTGTAGAGATATGCTGCAATATATTCATAGCCCCATGATGCAAGTGGCCCAATCGCCTATGCCACAACTCGCCAACCTCTTGGATCTACACTCTTTCTTTTTTTGTGCTCAAAGCAACACATTCCTATACCTCCAACTTATAGATATTCTTCACTTGAATCCCTATTTTCTTTACTTGACCCATGGCTATGTGTCAAAGGAACAACTTTCCTTTCAAGAAGATCACATCATAGCCTTTATCCTCAAGCATGTCTAAATATACCAAGTTCTTCTTCAACCCAGGCACATACATAACATTATTCAAGGTGAGTGGATCCCCATGCTCCCTCTGAAGAGTAATCATGCCCAATCTAGTAACACTATACTTCCCATCGTCACCCATCTCGATATGCATCTAGAGATATTTCTCCTCTAGGCCACTTAATAAATCTTTGTCGCCAGTCATGTGGAATGAAGCTCCACTGTATAAGTACCATACACTTCCCATCATTGATGACACCATGCAGGCAATGAGGGAAAATTCCAATTCGAATTGAGAGGCCAAAGCCTCACCCATCACTCCTCCTGAGGACTTCTTCTTGGACTTCTTGAGTAGACAATTTGTAGAAAAATGGCCCAGTTCATGACAATGAAAGCACTTCTGTCATGTATTTCTTCTTACCTCCATGATAAGAATCTAATTTGTAATGGGAGGCTTTCCATTCCCCTTCTTTGCCTTATCACTAAGGCACAATTCTCTTCATCATCTACCTTTTATGAAGAGTCGTCCCTAGCGTTCCTCTTGATATCCTCTTGCATCAAATCTGACCACAGTCATTCCCAATCCGGAAGCTTCTCCTGACCATTGACAGAGTCTTGATAACTATGCCAACTCTTTTGGAGTCCTAGAAGAGCAATATTTACCATATCATCCTCGACAACCGTGATTCCAACACTTATAAGTTCATCACAACATTTAGTGAACTTGGTCAAGTTTTTCGAATCGTCTTGCCTTTCTCCATTTTGATTTTTTGAAGTTTGTCCTTCAGTGCCAATTTCCTTTGGTCACTGTTGTTCTGATACAAGTCTATCAATTTTTTCCACATAGCATAAGAAGTTTCCTTGCCATGGAGACTCGAGACAATGCGGTCTCGAACTCCCTCAAGTACTATCTGCCTCACCTTCAGCACACACTTCTTCCTTTCGGCAAAATTTTGTGCATCTAATGCTACTGGCTTAGGAATTTATTTATCAACAAATTCCTTCAAGCCATTATCCTCTAGAACAACCTCCATTCTGTCCCTCTAGGCTATAAAATTTGAGTTGCCTTCCAAGGCATACTCGAGCTGCAAATCGTAGTATGCCATCTGCTGATCCTGAAGTATGTATTGCAAATTCGAATTTCACCTGTTACCCAAAACTCAAAACTTTGAAATCTCCTCTATTATAATGTCTCAGCTCTGATACCATGTATAAAATCCCATAGATTCACAATCTCATGCAATTTATGAAAGTACAGGACAAAAATCTACTTCTACTTTTAATCAACAGAAGCCAATAGATCGATGAAAAATAATATGAACAAGAAGAAGACAAATTAATGGCACATAACACAAGATGTATCTATGGAAATCCATAACTAAAAACCCCTACTATCTATACTGCATTAATAAAAAAACCAAATATGAGAATACAATGCTTGTTCTCACAAGAACAATCCCTGCACAAGTATAATCAACCCTCATCTCACAAGTTAGCTCAAGTCAAACCTTAGCCTATTCTGTTGCTCTCCAAGCCCCTATTTCCTTGCACCCTTGGACAAAGAATTTGGATAAATACAATATGCTTTGTTCAACCTTGAGCTTAACATGCACAAGTATTTCCTATCCTCCGCCTGATGACTTCCTTTGGCCAATACTTAGCCAAATTTCCAAGCCTCCAAGCTTCTAATTCTTTGTTGTATTCCTGAGAGAATTAACCCGTATTTAAAGGGAAATTCCTCACCCATTAGGGGAATTTTGAGGTCTAAAATGGACCTCCTAAGGAAATTATAAAATAATATTAGATTACATCATCAAATTTTAGAGGGAAAAGAGAAAAAACTATTTTTTCAACTCGTATTTTCAACTTATCTCCCTATGGGTTTACTCAAATTTCGAGTGGGAACACTTGTTGGATGCATAATTTGATTCCCCATCTAAGTAGTACCCATGTTTCATACTTTCTATGGACCCTGCTACATGAAGAATGATAAATATATGAAAAATGTGATTGCAATCATGTTTTTTCATGTATTTCTCATTTTTCATGTAGCAGGGTCCATCAAAAGTATGCAACATGGGTACTCCTTGGATGAGGAATTAAATTTTGCATCCAACGTGTACTCCCACTTGAAATTTGAGTAAAATATTCGGGAGATAAGTCGAAAATACAAGTTGAAAAAGTGATAATATATAAATTCTATATATTAAAAAATCTATATATTAAACCATCCTTCCTTCTTGCAAATGGAATTCTTCAAAAGATGATGATATTTATAGATCTTCAAGTTGCCTTTTTTCTCTTCTAATTCAACTTAGCTCTGATACCATGGTAGAAAATCATAAAGGAAGAAATATTTTATTACCTTGATAATTACTTGTGATTTATTTGTAATAATATTAACTTCTTTTATGTCTTGTTTTATCTTCTTATCATCAAGCATCTACCAAATCATAAATGCATGAAGATCAAAACAATAAGGAGATAGGACGTAAGATCTCATCCAGGAAAAACTCCTCTCCTAGGGGAAAACCCAAAAATTCTCATCTTCTTTTAGAACTAAATCAAATGAGACAACCAAGACCCTTTGACAAAGACATCCTCCATCCACCAAGTCAGACTCCCAAGAAAAAAAATTTGCACCTTCGACATGTTCTGCACCTTCGGTCTATCACCTCAGTTCTGAACCTTACATCATTCACCTTAGTTATGTACCTTCAACATTTTATGCACTTTTAGCTCATGTTTGCACCTTTGGCTCAGTTCTGCACCTTTGACTCAATTTTGAACCCTCAACTCAGTTTTGTACCTTCACTAGAAACTTCATATGTGATGATCAAATTATGTCTTGGTTGAACACTCAAATAGGTCGAATGCACTACTTATAAATAATATTTTTGTGTGGTCGAATTCACTTTATGAAGCCGACTTGAATAGAGGGCAAGCCGATTTAGTGGAGGAGTAATATATGACCAATTTACATAAAAATAAATTTTATTTCTTTGACATAATAAGCCCAAGAATGGTCTAGTACATAATGATAAGGACAATGACTTATGACACAAATCATAGAAGCACTCAATGATTGATTTGAACTAGAAACAAAATAAATAAAACATGAAACCCATGCTTATAAATAATTTTCTTTTACATTACGTTTTCTTTTTCTTTTCTTTTGACATACATAGTAATTACATCATGTCATGGGCTAGACAATAATTATGAAGGCTGATACTAGTTACATTTCTCAACAATGTGGTAGTCCCCTCTTTATTGATATAAAATAGTTTCTATTGCAATTTAAAATAAATAAATAAATATATATATATATATATATATATATATATATATATATATATATATATATATATATATCAATTAATTAATACAATCTAATTAGAGATTCAACCAATAATTATGATGATTTGTGACGAAAAATGATTTGCACCATTAGATCCTTTTATTTTTTAGGATATTTCCTAAGGTGTGATGATAAAACATGTACCTAATAAGAATGGGTTATGTTTGATTTATGCTTTTTTCCTTTTCAAATGAGTTTAGTTCCAAACAAATTTTGATTCTACAACTCAAAGAGAGAACTTGTTATTTCCGTCAAAATATCCCTTATCATCTATCATATTTATTGTTAGAAAAATTTGCAACTAGATGAAGAGTGAAATAATTAATAATAAATATGTGAGGTCTTCATCGTTGTGTCCTCACTACATATTTTCTGAAAACAACATGAATCTAGACAACCATGTCTCAAGATTCCTTTTTGTCGACTACTATGATAGTCCATTGTTCTTTATCTCCATCAACATCTTATTGAGGGCTACTTTAGGATTTGAGGCCTTCACATCAACATTTGTATTCATGGTGTAGTGACACCCACTATTAACATATTGTTTAATTGACTATGGGACTAATATTTTCCTTGCTCAACTTATTACCCCTCTCCTTTATGTGATACAACTCAATGGGTGCATGTGTGTACAAAAAACAATTATATGCATCAACACTAGTGCTATGGAATTGCTTCTACAATTACAAAATCTCCTCTCTTCTATCTTCATTATTTAATAAATAGATAAATGTGGGAAATAAATAGTGTTGCAAATTCCAATGGACCAGTTTAGCTAGTCCTATATTTTTGTTATGTCAATAAATGCTTACACTTCCCTTTGAGAATAATACAATTATTGTATCTCAAGATGGTTTACCAAAAATATTTCTTCTATTTCATCTCAAATTGATCCATCAACAAAGGGAATTCAAGGCCTTCCATTTTTTTCCTATAAAAGTTTACATTAATCTAAATTATCATAATAAGACATAAATCTTGAGTGAGTGAAATTGGGATAAAAATTACCAATAAAAGAAACAACCTCTCTAGAGGGAAACATTGTGGCTTGAAAACTGTTTCTCAAATATATCTAGGTAAGTCATGTGAGATTATCTAATGGATATGAAAATAATTTTTTTAAGTGTAATGAGATGGAGGGGTTGTGCAATCATTTTGAAATCCCATGAAAAATTACCATATCAAAGACTTCTTTGAAGCATTATAGATCCAATGTCATTAATTCTAGGAGTTGTTGTAGGAAATAAAGTTTCATGTAAATGAGTGGGGCCACCCTAATAAATGGTTCAATGGATAAATAAGGTTAATGAGACGAATAACAAGAAATGCACATATTTGATTCTAATTCACAACCACCAAGGGACACTTCAATAATGAATGGATACCTTGCCAATAAAAAACAACATGATCCACATCTAGGAAAACACATAGCAATAATTTAGGAGGATTTGAGATTTTTTCTATAAAACTAATCTTTCACAAATTGATTATGGAGCCACTAAATAAAATCCATTGTGGGACTTGCAAGCCTTATAATAAGAATTGGAGGTGTAAATAAATTAATGGAGTAGAAAACCAATATTTATCTCTGCCTTTTTCTCTACATGTTGATTATGGAGTCATTAAATTAAGTCCTCCATTTTCTCTGAAGATAGCGCTTGCGAAAAAATATATCAAGATAGAAATTACCAAGTAACACAAAAAGTGGAGATTGTGATAACATATCAATGGTAAGTAAACAACTCTTATCTTAAAATTTCTACAATGAAATATTAATTCTAAAATAAAATACATATCCTTAACTAAAATACCACTAGAATTATCGGTAGTAACATGTAAGGGCTATGGTGTACTATAATCTCATTTTAATGTCAATTATAAACCAAATGCACCACATAAGAATGGGAGCTAAATCTATATATTACAATATGGTAAACTTTTTAGGACATAAATTAAGACTCACATAATCTTCATTATGGGAGAGAAATATTAGATGGAGTCCATAGAATACACTTGCTTCTAGATATATATGTGAAATAAAGGGTTCATGTAATTATTACTAATTATTAGTCCCTGCAATCTGGCAATGGCCAAGGACTATAGCAATCGAAAAATGTGAGTTAGCACATTGCCAAGGACTATAGCAATCGAAAAATGTGAGTTAGCATTAGTTCTAGCTAGTCACTTTCATGGATAACCTAACTTTATCCAAACTCTTTAAAGTTCACGGTGTAGTTTTATAAAGCAATATGTTTAATCATCTTATTTTGCCTCTTCCCGAGGCAAGAAGGCTATAAGAGACTAAAATCATATCTTATATTAGTATGTTTCTTTCGCATTTCGAGAATTTTTGAGAGATGTAAACTAATTCTAGTATTAGTTTAAAACATTAAATGTTATGAATATCCACCACTACATGTAACTATATTATCCACAACTGCACCGCCATTATCCACCACTGCACCCCCACTGCATGTACACCTACCACCACTTCGTTTACATCTAAACATGTGTCATACATGTGTGACAACACTGTGTCATACACTTCCACTCACTATTTTTTAAGAAAAACCAGGTAGATGGTTAGCAACCACTCAATATTTTTTAAGAAAAACCAATTAGATGGTTAGCAATATCTTTTAAGAAAAACCAGGCAGATGGTTAGCAAGTAGGATAGTAGGAAACCAGACAGATGGTTAACAGATTAACAAGTAGGATAGTAGGAAGGCAGAAACCAGGCAGGCATAACATGAAGGCAGAAACCAGACAGACGGTTAGCAAAGCAGGAAAGCAGAAACCAGGCATAACAAGAAGGCATAAACCAGGCAGATGATTAGCACATAACATGAAGAAAGAAACTAGGAAGAAGATAAAAAAAATATGTATCGCATGCTTGTATCACCAACCCGGACGCTATGGAATTGAAACTAGCCAGGATGTTGTGGACTTGACTTTGTCTGGTCCCAAATCAATTGGATCTGTTGAACCCTACCACGGACTATGTATGCTTTGGTTCACCTTGGGTGTGCGATAATATGCTGGTTCTTCATCAAGAGGGGAAATTACTACAAGTCTGTATAAATCAATATTGTAGCACTTCCTCCCGCTAGCAATCAATATTGTAGCACTGTCCCCTACAAATAGGAGAAATATTAAAGTGATCTGAGCATGGTGGTTGTTGGCTCTGCTGCTCCTTTCACTCGGTCAATAGAATAAGAAACTGTTGCTAGCTAATAATGGTGGTCACACTGCTAGATTTTTTAAAGGCGTTCTAATTTGCGGTTTGCTGCTTAATCTTCTGCTTCAACTGCCAGGTTGGCTTGAGCTTAATCTGTCCATCCATCATGGACACAAGAAATGATTGAAGTAAAGGTAAAAAAAAAGGTACTATTCTTCCCCAACAGAATATACTAATTCTTTAGGAGGCACTAGTTTGATTTTTGGTCCAGTCAAAGATCCAATGCAACATAAGTAAATCCACCACCTTGCCTCGCATCTCTTCCTGTCCCAGCAACTGATTCAGTTGTTTAAGCCAGTGATTCTATATATTATTAAGACCCAGCACCAGTAACTAGTAACAGGAGTAGATACAACACCAATAACAGAGCCAGTCCCCAGTGAATAACCAACAGATTAATATGCACATCTATAATGTGTTCCCGGTTTTGGTACATTCACCCTTGTTCCTCTATTCCATATCCCCCAGGAGCAGACGCAGTTGATCGAGCACAACCACTAGCAAAGGCAGATATATCTACGGTACCTCAAGCAGTAGCATAAGTAGATCTAGAACCAGCAGCAAAGACAGTAGCGCGAGAAGTTCCAGATCTAGTTGCAGTACTAGCTCCAGTTCCAACACCAACAATAGAGTAGTACTCCAATTCCGGCACTAGAAACAGAGGCATAGAAAAGAGCAGAGGCAGAGGCAGAGGCATAGAGAGGCAGCAGCAAGGGTGGTTAAAGCAACAAATGCATGGGGCAACTTTTTTATTTATTTAGTGGATTTAGCACCTTACGCACCCTCACACTACTATTCTGGTGTGTTGAAGTGTCCAACTAGAGAGAATTAGTTCCTATGACACTTGTGATGCATGCATGGTTAACATCACCACAATCTAATTTTATTTAATTTTACTTTATTTATTAATTTTTTTTATTATAACTTTCCCATTCATTTATTATAATTTTTTTATATTCAAATGTAATTTAAGTGCAGAGCAATATTCCGATTTCAATCAAGTGGTGGATAAACCCAACGATCAATCAGGGATCTAACCTAGGAGTGTCGAATGCTTTTTGCTTGTGAATCGTGGAGTCCAAAGAGAATAAGCCTCTGATTGCAGAGGATTTCAATAAAGCTATGGTTGATCTTGTACGAGGATCAGTTTTCTCAGTAGATTCATTTGTTGATTCCTCTTCATGATTGAATGTGCTTTAAATGCCATAAAATTTCATGGTTTGAAGAATACTTGTGGGGATGCATTTCAGGAATGTGTGCCTTTGGACGAGGTGATTGAACAGCTAAGATGTAGTTGTTCAAGAGAAGGACTTACATCTCAGGAAAGGGCGTTTCGTTTGCAAATTTTTGGTTTCAACAAATTAGAGGAGAAACCCCAAGTGTCCCATACTTTCTATGAGATTCACTACCCTCGCAAATGTCAACTTTTACTTTCTCAAATACAGAACATTATAGTCTTTAACTACTGGAAAATGGCACCAATGAATCCAGTGTCCGTAAAACGGAATTGTCTATGTTAACTATAGTGTGACATGTTTTTTTAGCATCCACAGTTTGACTATTTATATTTGCAATACACTTATTTTTGTCCACAACCTGTTGTAAAAAATGAAAATACTAGAACTCACCAGAAAACATGGAATCCAATATGACAATTTCCCTTTTAAATAATATCGAAAATATTTTTTTGACCTAACATCCCATGGAGGCAGTTCTTTGTTTTACACTATTTAAGTAAAATTAGGAGCATAAGAGTTGCTCGAGTCAAATCCCCTGATAGAAAAATAAAGGAGAAATTACAACGTGCAAGACTATTAAACTGGATTTGGTGTATCAAGGCTCTCATCCATTTTTATATCTTTCCAAGGAAATGGATTCACTCTTACCCTGGGCTCCTGAGGGCTGAAAAATCTATTCCATTTTTCCGTAGTTTCTCAGAAATTAAAAAAATAAATCCTATTTTATCTCAATGCCCTCTTCTTGGATTATAGTGGTCAAAAGAAACATTTTGGCATATAGAATCTCAAATTTATAATGCTCAACAAAACATTTTACATTTTCACAGTGTCGTTAAGTTTATCATTTTTAGTATTATTTTCAAATTTTGAGCTACAGGCTCAGATTCAGGGTCTCGTATATATTGTTGACCCATCTATAGTTCTACAATTTATATAATTTTTTGCCAGTTTTTTCTTTATATTTATATTGTTTCCCAAATCAATCAGCATCATAATGTCCTTATATTACTTGGAAAATCGAAGAGATATTTTCCTTTGTACATCTTTTAATAGGCCTGGTAGTGCATTTGTGTGTATTGTTCTCACGTGGCCTTTTGATAACATCACTCGATGCTTGGATTAATAATTTTAAATTTTTGTTTTCGTTATCAAGGATAATTGATCCAAATGTCAAAATAGAACATTCCTCCCAGCAGAGGTATTCTGTTTTGAATAATAATATGCCAGAGTTGTTTACTAGTTATCTGTCAGCACTTAAGGCTATTGTTCTTGCTAATGGAGCGGTAAGATTGGACAAGTTTGTGCAAACCTTTCTTACATTTTGGTCGGTTTACTTGGTTAATTTTGTTAATTTGGAGGAATCAATTAATTGCAATCATTTTTCTGTTGTTTATAAAATTAACAATCAGCTTCCTAGAAGAGAAAAATGAAGGTAATGCTGCAGCTGCTCTCATGGTGTGTTTAGCTCCTAAAATGAAGGTCCGGATTCTCCTCTTTTATAAACAAAGTTAGCCAAAACAAGGAAGATTACAAGCTAGACAATGCAACTTATACATTATCACGACAACCGTAATCAGTGATTTTTTTTTTTTTAGGTTCTCAGAGATGGGCAATGGCAAGAACAAGATGCAACAATTCTGGTTCCAGGGGATGTTATTAGCATTAAACTATGAGATATTGTTCCTGCAGATGCTAGTTTAGGTGATCCTTTAAAAAATGACTTGGTATGAGCACTCATACCACTTATCGTCGTTAAACAAGCATTGTATGTCATGCCAATTAAAGAATTGGTTCCTCTTTTTAGAGTGTAATATATCGATGTAGGGATACATGCCCATGTTTTGATAGAGTCAGGTTTTTTTTGCTCTCTTTTGTAATGCATTTATGTTTTCCTGGAAATATTGTTGTTGTTGTTGTTGTTTTATTTTTTTTTCCCCTAAAGTTGTGTTTCTTGTGTTTTTCATACAGTCACCCTTGACTGGTGAATCTCTTTCTCTTACAAAGAAGCCTCAAGGCGTCGTCTTCTCCGGTTAAACGTGTAAGCGAGGAGATTTTTCATTGCTACTGTTGTTCATACATTCTTGTTGATTTGACAGAAGTTGTCGAGAATTTCCAGAAGGTAAGGGGATCATTGACCTGAAGATCAAAGTGTCGAATTGGTGGGTTCTCAGTCATGTAGATGTGCTAAATTTAATGAAATATCATACATTCAATTCTATATTTTACTGACTTAAGCCAAAGCACTTTAAGTCTGATTTTGCAGTGGAAAAACTAGACAACTTGTTGGATTCAGGGTTTCCCAACATTTCAAAGTAAGTGAAGTCGAAAATGCCTTCAACCATAGTCACCTTTCATGAAATATCTATACCTTCCATAGTGGACAGACCAAGTTTTCTTGTGCACCTTACAAAGAAAGAACTGGAAAAATCCTCGTGATCAAATCCAGAAAAGACTTCTCTGTAATCATTCACAGGAGTAGAAAGTTAGTGATTACAGGCGGTTCAGAGAAGTAGCCTTCCAATCTATACCTTTGCTCATGTTGGTGGGTCAACGATGATCTAAATCTGGCTTTCGCTGATTTCCTTTGTCGTTTATTATATGGCTAAGTTGTCTGACACTTAGGGCTCTCCTAGCAAAAGGCAGGGACTAGCTGCGATGCAGCCTCCCTTGTTTTACTTTAGGAACTACATGAACAAAGAGTGGATCAAAGTTACATACGTAAGAGTTGAGGACACCTAGAAGTGGAATCAAATAGGTGGTGAGTTGCACCCCTTACACTTTATATATGAATTAACAAAAAAATCCATCGGGCTAAAGAAGACCAAGTCTATTCTCAATTACTATAAATTTATATACGTACACTATTAATTATCAAAAAATGGTGATCTCTATTATTTCCTTTACAATACATCTAATGATTATGAGTGTTAAAATTTGAGGTTATATACATAATTTATTATTATTATTATCATTATTTCAATGAAATACATATTTTAAGGAAACTCACTAGGGACTTCCTCTCATTCCAAGGATGGAAACTAGGATAAACTGGATTCTTCAGGGCCAAGGTCAATAAAATAACATACTCATTAAAAGATTAGCATATCACTTATGAAAACTTAATTTTAAGGATATACACTATCAATTTGTAGAAAAATAACCATTAATAATTAATTATACTTTTGAAATCGTTAAGACACTTGATCTTGCTAAATTTGTTTTATAAAGAACTAAATTCAATAAATCAATTTTTTCATATTGGGTTACAATAGTAATGGTGTTACCCATTATATGTCTAGATCTTATTATATTAAAACTAGAAAAATGACAATTGTGTCATTATGGGTGCATGACTTGGTAGGGTGCTTTCCAAAGTAACATCAAGTGGTTGGGAGAGCAAACAAACAAATAAGAGGAATGGGAATATTAGCACTTTAGCTGGAGGATAACTTTAACCAATTTTGTGTGATGAATAAAAATGAAATATTTTAGAATATAAAAGTCTATTTTTCTACTTTACTTCTAGAAAAGAAATTGTTCTTTAAATTGTGTTTTAACTAAGTGCTACTAGCCACGCCATATATGGTACAACCAATAGTCATGTTTATTTTCTTGTAAGTGTTTGTAATTGAACATTAACAATGTATTACCTCCACAAGTTGTAGTTTATATGGTAAATAAAAAACTATGTCCCTTGTTGAACGTCCATTTTGCCACCTTTTTGTTACACAGAACGCTCCCATTTTGCTCCAATATGAATTTATTCACTCTCCTTTATTGTACATAGAACTCACTTCGTACCCTTATTATGCTTTTTTCTCTTATTTTATTTTATAGCTAAAAGTATTAAGACCTATTGAAAAAAGTGTTTGTATTATTGTATGTTACATGTTACAATTATTTGAAAACCCTCCTAACCTAAGCATTGCACGGATGATTACCTTTAAGTTGATTACAGGTCAGCATAAGACTTGATTTTTATACATAACTCCAATGCAAAATATAGCTACAAGGGTGCCCAACTTAGCATAATGGATGTGATAGCGCAAGTGGCAACCCACAGAGAAAGCATACATCTTATTTGATTGACACAATATGTTGAATGGTGTTGTCGTTGATGCCAAAGTCAACCATTGGTGCATCCTATTTGGAAGCACAGAAGGAACAAAGGGATGTATTGACATGAACACTAGAACACTTCGATGTGAATTCTTTTAATATATGTTGTTGGATTGTACTAATTGGAATTTTCAATTGAGAAGAAACCTTAGAAGAGAAGGAAACCAAAAAGCATTTTCCCTGCATTTGTTAAGGTAAATGAATGGGAGGATCAACTAATTTGCAAGCAATACCATTTCATTTAATTTTACTTGTCATTCTATTTCTAACGGTAGGTGGCACGTCACATAATTCCTCATGGTTGGGGAGATATTCCTTATCAAAGTTGATGCCCTGAAAGTGTGGTCATGGTGCCCCAAGACAAATGGTGTTTTTGGTTCAAAATTTTGGCATCAACGTCTAATAAAAAGATGTTGAAGATTAATAAATTATGGGTCATGGTAGTTACCAATCATTGACTTAGTCATCCCTCCAAAAGAGTATTTTCTTCATTTTGAAATTGGTTTCAAAAGATGAGCTAATGTCAACCTTATAAAAAATTGAATTTGTAATTTCAAATTTTACTTTAGTACAAGTCACCTCCTTGTTTTGAGGGTTTTTTAGGGAAATTAAGTCCCCATCTAGCCCCCCCTGCTAGAGTATAAATAAGGCATTTGTTTACCTTCAAAAGACATCAATTATCTTGCACAATATTGTGTATTCTTTGAAATATGTAAGGTCAAGGCACCACACAAATCTAAAGGAGGGCTATTTTTCAAGGTCATTTTCTAGGCTTGATTGTCTTATCTTTGTATGGTGTTTTTGATAGGAAAAGTTGAGGTTTTAAAGCAAATGTGAGGCTTATTTTTTAGGATAATTTTAGCCCCTATCTAGGGAAAAATTTTACATATCTGAGGCACGTATGAGTCAAATTTTCGGCCCTATTGAGGCCTGATACAAGTTCTTTTTTAGGCTTGTTTTAGTCTGTTCTAAGGTACATTATGAGGCTAATTTTACTTTGTTGCAGGGCCACAATAGCCCTATGGAATTCATATTGTTGAGGCATGTTTTGGATGCAAAGAGGGGCCCAAATTACCCTTGTAACAACCACAATTAAAGAAGGGTTAAGGCCATAAGTTAGGGTCCTTGTTTAGGTCTAGTTTGGAATACGAAAGAGGGGTAGTTAGTGGTTCCAAACCAGACCTAATTCGAATTTCCAATGGACAATAAGCCATAAAAGAGAAGCAATCCCAAAAGAATTTTTCTTGCATTTTTTAAGGTAAATGAATAGGAAGATCAGTGAATTTAAAAGCAAGACCATCGTCATTTTATTGTACTCATGATGTCATTTCTAATGGTAGGTGGCATGCCACATAACTCCTCACAGTTGAGGAGATATGCCTTCTCAAAGTTGATGCCCTAAAAGTGCAGTCATGGTGCCCCAAGATGGATGGTGTTTTTGGTTCAAAGTTTTGGCATAAAAAATGTAACAAAAATATGCTGAGCATTAATAAATTATGGTTCATGGTAGTCACCAATCATTGACCTAGTCAGCCCTCCAAAAGAGGTTTTTCTTCATTGTGAAATATATTTCAAAAGATGAGCTAAAGTCATCTTTATTAAAGGATTGAATTGTATTTTAACATTTTACTTGAGTACATGTCGACTCCTTATTTTGAGGGTGATTTAGGGAAAGTAGGCCCCCATATAGCCCCACTTTCTTAAGTATAAATTAGGAATTCGTTTGCCTTCATAAGACATCAATTCTCTTGCAAAATATTGTGTATTCTCTGAAACCTTTGAGGTAAGGGCAACACACAAATCTAAAGAAAGATGATGAATTTTGAAGATTTTTTTCTGGGTTTGTGTTGAAAATTAAGGAATTTATAAGATGAGTTTCCCCATAGAAACCCTAATACCTCAAGAGAATCCTATCTCACCCCAAAGAATAATCCAAATCGATAAAATAAATATTATTAATGTGGCACAAGTTTGGGAAAGAAAAATATATTTGATATCATTTTGAATTTGGGAATTTTTTATTTTCCCTACAAAAGGATTACAAGTCAGCTTGACTCCTTTGGCTCCCATCCGTTTTTTAGAAAAAATATAAATAAAATATTAATCTTCATTCCTAAGAGTAATGTGGATCTCATAATGAAAAAGGTATGAGGTTATAGTTCTATGAAAGGGTGTGAATACCTTTGGCTCGTTTTCTTATGGTTTGTATTGTTCTTCCTGTGGCATCACATTCCAGGGTGGCTCCCATACTATAGTGCGGCTCACATATTCTAGCGTGGCTCGTGTACTCTAGTTTCACTCGCATATTCCATATCAAATTTATCTGTGGCATGAGAACTGTACTCTTGTGGCTCACTTTCCTATATATGACACACATTACACAATGAGTTCATTTCTTTTTCATCACTCTTCTATTGACTACTCAGTGAGATCATTTCACACTTTTGTTAACTACACATGACATGACATCTATTTATATTTATCATGGCATGTGTGTTAGGTCCCTATAATACTAGTGTATTCCCCTTATTGTTATTAGTGTAGACCCCTATTGTTATTGTTGTGCCCATGTATCCCCCACGTTGTTATTATTGTGCCCCATAGAAGCCCACTATTGTTATTGTTTTGCCCTTACATTATTATTTTTATGTAGGCTCTAATTATATTGTGACCCCTTAGACTCCTAAATATACCAAGGAGGTATTATCATTTGAATCATCCAAGAATTATTCATTTATGTAATGTAAAGGATGTTTCTCCCTTGAAGAGGATGTTTTTATTAAGTCATTGATCTATCTTTTCTATGAGCTAGTTGCATAACATTTGGTATCAAAACTTTAGATTCTAGAGTTTCACTTCTTCAAACATGTCATATTGGAATTTTCGCTATACATTTTTCTTTATGAGGATCCAGAAGTTGAACTTTTTACCACATGAAGCTGGAATCTTGATGAAATTCGTGTAAAAATTTCAGAGATTGGTTCACTATAGTTTCGGAGATATGATCTGACGAAGTTAGGGTTTTTGCAGGATCCAGAATTCAATCTCAATCCTGTTACCTAGGGAAAATCACCATAACTTTCTCTCCGAGCATCGGATTTGAATTTCTTAAAAATTTACTGAAATTGTGCAAACTCTAGTTTCTAATATATCATTTTCAAAGACGAAGGTAGAAACAAGGACACGTGGCACTCTGTATAAGTTTTCTCTAATGAACTAGTCCATAATTAGGTCATCTTTGAAGATTTGGCATAAATCTATATTGAAGAATCTAATATTGGTCTGACTTGTGGAATTAGAAATAATATTCATAGGGATACCACAAGACCAAATTTCAGACCTTGAAGATCCAAATTACAGAGTTACAACTGTTTCAAGATCAGGCTCCTAAAAACAAGAAACGTGTGTGTATTTCTTTGTAAATTGCATAACTTTTGTTTGAAAAAACAATTTGAAGGGATTCCAAGGGAATATTGAAGCATAGATATCAATACTGGGTTCTAAAATTCCTCCCAAACAAAAGAATTCTACACACATGAAGCCCTCAGAAAGCTCTACTATGACACATGAAGAGGAAGAATTGCAGCATGATATATCAAAATTATAGGATCAGGTGTAACAAATCTCACTCTCAAAAAGAGAAGCCAAAGATGATATGGATGGTATAAAAGGTGACATGGATGGTTTAAAAGGAAAAATGAATGGTTTGAAGGTAGACATGGAAGGTTTGAAGGAAGGTTTGACAAAGTTGTTGCATGAAAGGCTTCCCGGTGGTGAAAAGGTAATCCATGAAAATCATGGTGAAGAAAAAAGGAATATGAATTATGATTTTAGAACTCCAATGTGGCGTTTAAGAACCACTACATTCCAAAGATAGATATGAGGAAGTTTAATGGTAAGGATATGGTAACATGGATACTACAGATGGAGCAATATTTTGATCTAAATGATGTACACCACACACAAAAGGTACGCATTACATCTTTAAATTTATAACCCAATCAATTTGTATGGTATCGATGGTTTTTTTCTCATAAACCAACTGTTACTTGGTCAATTTTGGAGGAAATGGTAGAACATTATGAGGATAAAAAGAGAAACAACTTTTTAATCCAATTGATAAATCTCAAACAAAAGGGTTCAATGGCGGAGCACATTGGGGACTTCCAAAAATTGAATATTGGGGTAAATGATATTCAATAGGAGCATAGGATTGATGTATTCTTAGGGAATTTGAAGGATAACATCCAACATGAGTTTTGTTTTTTGGAACCTCATTCATTGGAGAAAGCATTCAAGGTGGAAAGAAATGCTGAAAGAAAAATTATGGAAACAACGAAGTCTACCACTCACAACTATAAATATTGAAGTGTTGCTACTACTAGCCTTCCACAACCTACGAGGTTGACGCCACAACAATTGGAGGAAAAAAGAGCAAAAGGATTTGTTTCAGCTGTTATATAAAATACACTAAAGGTCATAAGTGTGCTAAGAAGAAATTATTCTACATAGATTGTGAAGAGGAGGAAGAAAAGGAACAAGAAACATCAAAAGAGTAGGATATACACCAAGAACCAACCCCAGAGAAAGAAGAAATGAATCCGACCATATCTTGTAATGCATTGGCAGGAATTACCACTCCTCAATCTCTCAAGATAGAAGGATATATCAATAATAAAAAGGTAATAGTGCTGATTGATTCAGGGAGTACTCATAATTTTATTAATTGTAAGATAGCCAAAGAATTGAATTGCTTCCTATATCCAAAACTTGAGTGTCAAGTGGTGGTTGCAAACGGAGGAACTGTAAATTTCTCTGCAAAGTGCCATAATATCAAACTAACAATGGGGAATATGTATTGAATAGTCCAATTCTTTCCATTCCAATGGGTGGTGTTGATGTTGTAGTAGGAGTCCAATGGTTATAATCTTTAGGGACAATATCTTTTAATTTTCAAGAACTTTTCTTGAAATTTTTCTGGGAAGGAAAGGAAGTTGAATTAAGGGGTACCTTAGGGAAACCAAGAGATATAATCATCTCTAATGGCATGAGAAATCTTCTGAATAAAGAACAACGATGCATAATTGCACAATTATGATCACTAGGGGTTCAAACTTCAAAATCATTTATTTCTCCAGATCTCCAAAAAGTCCTGGAAAATCATTCCAAGGTAGTTGAGACTCTGAAAGGCCTCCCACCTATATGTGATCATGATCTTGCTATTCATTTGATTCTAGGAAGTGTTCCTCCAAACATCATACCTTACATATATCCCTATGCCCAAAAGAGTGAAATTGAACGTATGGTTGCAGAAATGCTAGAGGCTGGTATAATTCAACCTAGTCAAAGTTATTTCTCTACTCCAGTATTATTGGTGCACAAGAAGGATGGATCATGGCATATGTGTCTAGATTATAGGGAGCTCAACTAGCTCACTATTAAAGATAAATTTCCCATTCCTATCATTGATGAATTATTGGATGAATTACATGGATACATTTACTTCACCAAGCTAGATCTTCGTTCAGGATATCATCAAATCAGAATGAATACTGAAGACAGTCTGAAAACAACATTTAGAACTCATGAGGGCCATTATGAATTTTTGGTCATGCCTTTTGGCCTTACTAATTCACCTTCGACATTTCAAGGTTTGATGAATTCCATTTTCAAACCCTTCCTTAGAAAAATTGTGTTAGTAATTTTTGATGATATATTAATCTAAAACAAGCCTTGGAAGGATCATGTTCAAAGTGTTGACAGGGTGCTCAAATTATTAGAGGAGAAACAATTATATGAAAAATCCTCCAAATGTTTCTTTGGAGTACAGTAGGTGGAATATTTGGGTCATATTGTATCTCATGAGGGTGTTAAGGTAGACCCTAAAAAAATTAAATCCATTAAGAAATGGAAAATTCCCACAACCATAAAGCGTATTCGAGGATTTCTGAGATTGACAATGTATTATCACAAGTTTGTTAAGAATTATGGGAGAATATCAGTACCTCTAACAACACTATTGAAGAAAGATGCATTTTCTTGGACTCCATAAGTGACTAAGGCCTTTGAACATCTGATCCAAAAGGAATCCAAGAAACCCTCTAAGTCTTCAAAAATCAAAACTATCGTGAAAGGATGAACCCTTAGAAAAGGCGGAAAACACTGTAGGGAGTGAAAAACACAAAGAAACAATGCAAATGAAGCCTATCGGAGGTCAAAGGAACATCGCACAGGAGCCGCTGGATCTGGCCAATCAACGATCTAGATTCGATCAGCAAATCACAATTGGCGGAGACCACATGGAATATGCAGCAGCGATCAGCGGGGTCAACAAGGACCATCGATCAAGCGCGCATATCGATGGCCCAAATTGAATCGCGATATCACAATCGGCAAATACAAGGAGCGGGGGTCATTACATATATGCGATGCGATGGCCAGACCCAACGAGGCTATACGCGATGTTTGACATATTTTGAGATCCGAAAAGCGACATTTTCCTTTGTATTTGCGTTTTCCGCCAAATAAATAAAATACAAAGGAAGTGTGTTGATACGATGAGACCGGAACTGAAAGGGTTTATGAATGCAAATATATAATATTTCAAATCTGTCTAAAGCCATTTTATGGGATTTTGCAATGTTTTAATGTAATTTTAAAATACAAAGGGAAACCACAGAACAAGGCAGTTGCGACTTGTGATAGCGATTAAAAGGCGGACCCAATAGAAGTATAAAGCGGGTTTATGAATATTTGAAGTCGGATGAACTGTGTTTTGGCGGATTTTCCCCGTGTTTGAATGTATTTCTCTGTGTAAACAGAGAATGGCTATTTCGGGGATTTCAAAAGCCTAATGGTCCCTTCCGTTGCAGAACATGTCGCCACCACCCCTAAAGGCGTTAGCAATGATTATTTATTGCTCAAAAGGGGGGATTCGAATGGACAGAGGCCGGGGAGCCAGAGAGCCCGAGAAGAGGAAATGAACAGATAGCACCAATTGGTTTTAAGGCCACAGACTGACAAAGACAAAGGGGGCAGTACTGAGACAGAGAAAAAACAGAGATAGAGAGTGAAAGAAAGAGTCTGTGTACTCAGAGAGGCTTGAGGGATTCAAGCAAAACTCTTGTTGTTTGCATTTGTTGTGTTGAGACTCAATTTGAGCTCACACTTTGTAAAACTCTGCTCTTGAAGACATAATAGAGAGGCCACCACTGAAGGTTGTACCAGGAGACATAGCCCAAGAGTTTCGGGTGAACTCCATATTAAATTTTCTATGTTTATGTGTGTTTGACTATTATGCTTCTTTACTGCTCATTGTCTGCATTATTCGCAATCTTATCGATCTGTTGCACTAAGTAATGTAGGAAAATCCATGCACATGAGTTTGTAATACCTTGAAAGTAATATAAGATCTTCATTTTCAGGTCAAGTGGTATCAGAGCTTTAGGTTTGCTAAGGTTAGATAAGCTTGTGCTGGATTGTTGAATGCTAACTAGGTCAAAGCTCAAACTAGGAGAAGGAGAGCTTGTTGAGACTAATCCAGAGATTGGAAGAGTCTATGCTCAGAGGAGAATGGCCAAAGAGATTCCTTTGGGATCAGAACCTCGGTTCATGGACAGTTTCATGACCATGAGAGCCATGGTGGAAGAGATGTATCGAGAATTTAAGAAAGGCCGAGGGGAAAGCCCTTCAGCATCTCAAACATGCAAAGGAGTAGAGGAACCTCTTCTAGTTGCCCATTCAAAAGGCAAAGGGAAAGGGGAAGATCCTCCTCCATCAACACCTCCTTCTAGCCCTGAAAATAAAAATAAGAAAACATCTTTGATTAAATTAGATGTAAAATTTGATTTGCCAATCTATGATGGAGAATTAAATGCAGAAAAGCTAGATAACTAGATTAGACATATTGATGTATATTGCAGGGTGTAGAACATCGATTCAAAAAGGAGAAAGATTCAACTGGCTAGCCTTCACATTGGAGGAACTTCCCTAGTGTGGTGGGAAGGTAGGACACAAGTTGATTTGAAGAAGCATGGTAAAATTCTTTCTACCTGGAGTGAATTTGTTTCTGCCATTAAAAAACAATTCTATCCACTAGATTATATGAAGCAACCAATGATGAGTTGGCAAACTCTTCGCCAATTAAAGGGGAAAAGTGTACAAAGCTATACCCAGGAATTTAGAAAAAGAGCTTTAATTCTAGGCATTTCTCTAGACTCACCTGAAAATTTGTTGAAGTATATAGGTGGTATGCATAGCTATTTGAGGCACACCATTCTCATGTTTAACCCTACTAGCATAGATGAGGTATCAGTTCAAGCTACACATCTAGAGGCTAGAGGCAAGAATGTGAACCCAAAGATTGGGGGATCATCAAAACCCACTGCAAGCAAGAACAAGGAAAAGAAGAAGCAGAAATGGAAAGAGAAGAAGGTGAACATTGTACAGATAGACAAACCTTCATGCACTCACTGCAAGAAGGATGGACATGATGATGAACATTGTTGGTCTTTGCATCCGGAGCTGAAACCCAAGAAGCTCGGTGGTAAGAAGAAGAAGATTGTTGCTGTTATTCAGAAATATTTGGGGTCAGACTCAGGTGATGAAACAACAGTCACAACCATAGGTATAAAAGGTAAAAATTCTGAAGCATCTACTAGTAATTCTGCACAATCTAATGATAATGAAGAAAATTAGAGGAAAAGACATGAGCTTTTTCATATTAGATTTATTTCCAGGCATCAAAAGATTGATACTTTATTTGATAGTGGATCACAAGTAAACTTGATTTATGAAGCAATTGTAAAGAAGTTGGGATTACTAACAACACCTCACAAGAAGCCATATCCATTAGGTTGGGTATGTGATAAAGCAAAGCTATAAGTGACTAGACAATGTAAACTAAGGTTTTCTTTTGGGTCAGCATTTGTAGATGAGTTTGAGTTAGATATAGTTCCCTTAGATATATGTGGTATTGTTTTAGGAAGTCCTTAATTGTATGATAGAAAATCCATTTTCTATAGAACTGAAAATAAGTATCAACTCACAAAAGATGGAATAGAATATGTTGTAAGAGCTCATCAGCTAAAAAATAACTACACTCTCATTAACTCAGGGCAGATGAAAAGAATTGTGTATTCATGCAAGCAATTTTTACTAATGGTTGTAAAGGAAAAGAACCTTGACAAAACCAATGTATTTGAAGGCTATGATGCTAAACAGAAAGTTGACTTAGAAAAAATTGTTTCAGAATATGATATCCTATTTCAAGAACCTAAAGGTCTACCACCCAAAACGGAAATTGTACATGATATTCATTTGCAGCACGATGCTCCATTGCCTAACATCGGAATGTACAGGTTATCCGCTTTAGAGAATGCAGAGATCGAGAAGCAGGTACAAGAGATGCTCGATAAAGGGTTCATAAGACCAAGCACATCACCATGCTCATCTCCAATCGTGTTGGTGAGAAAGAAAGATGGTTCGTGGAGGATGTGCATTAATTACAGAGCACTGAATAAAATAACGATTTGTTCTCCTCTTCCTTGCATTGATGATCTATTAGATCAGCTGAAAGAAGTTGTTTACTTTTCCAAGTTGGAATTGCATAGTGGCTATCATCAGGTCAGAGTAGCAGAACAAGATGCATGGAAGACTACTTTCAAAATAAAGCAAGGGTTGTATGAATGGCTTGTTATGCCTTTTGGCTTAACTAATGTTCCTGCCACTTTCATGAGAGTTATGAATGATGTACTCGGGCCTTTTATTGATGATTTTTTAATTGTATATTTAGATGATATTCTTGTTTTCAGTAAAAAAATGGGAAGGACATTTGAAGCATGTAAAGCAGACTCTAGATGTTTCGAAAAGAGAAAATCTCTGTGTTAGGTTATCAAAATGTGAATTTGAAAAAACATCTTTAAATTATTTGGGTCATATTGTAGGGGGTGGTGAATTGAAGATAGATCCGTCTAAGGTTGAAGTCATTGTGAACTAGCCTAAACCCAAATTTGCTACAGAAGTTAGGAGCTTCCTAGGAGCAGCACAATATTGGAGAAAGTGCATTGCTAACTTTTCCTTAATTGCAGCTCCCTTACATGCTTTAACAGGATTGAACAAGGTGTTTCAGTGGGGAGGCAAACAACAGAAAGCCTTCAACACCTTGAAAGAAAAAATTAGTACAGCATCAGTACTAGCACTTCCAGATCTTCAATGACCATTTGAGATTGAAACAGATGCCAGTGACTATGCCATGGAAGCAGTATTGATGCAACATGGTAAACCCATATGCTATCATTCTGACACATTTAATTTTGCAATAGTTAATTATCCCACATAGGATAAAGAATTGTATGCATTAGTACAGAGTGTGAAAAAGTGGAAACATTACTTAATGGGCAAAGAAACAATTATACATATTGATCATCAACCACTTCAGTGTTTGCACTCACAAACTAAATTGCAGCAATCAAGACACTATAGGTGGATGGGTTTGTTATAGCAGTTTCATCTAGTCATAAGATATAAGAAGGGAATACACAATAAAGTTGTAGATATGTTGTCCAGACCAATCATAAATGCATCTAATATACTTAAGAATAACTCAGTAATGCATGAAAGCTACATTGAACAATATGCTCAAGATATAGATTTTAAAGATGTATATGCAACTTTTAAGTCATGGCAAACAAGTAGAAGAATTGGATTATTATGTTAAGGACCAACTTTTATATCACTTGGGAAAGTTATGCATTCCTTAAACTGAAAGAGTTAACATAATTTAGGAAGCACATATTTCTCTTATATCCAGTCATTTTGGTGTAAGTAAAACAGTTGCATAGCTGCAAAGATTCTGCTATTGGCCAAGAATGCATGAAACAGTTTCTAGTTATATTAAAGGGTGTACCATGTGTGCTAAAAGCAAGCCCAGTAATAGAAAATTTGGCTTGTACACTCCACTTCCAGTTCCTTCTCGTCCTTGGGAAAGTGTTTCCATGGACTTTGTTGGGGAATTGCCAAAATCTAGAAAAGGTCATGACTATTTATATGTTATTGTGGACAGGTTCAGTGAAATGTGTATTTTAATACCTTGTAACAAGCATATTACAGTGAACAAACAATGAAGTTGTTCATTCAGCATGTCTGCGTTCATTTTGGGTTACCCACTACCATTGTATCTGATCGAGATTCTGGATATGTTGGGAAGTTTTGGTCAAGTTTGTGGGAGTTGATGGACACTGGACTGAAGAAGAGCACAACCTTTCATCCACAAATAGATGGCCAAACAGAGGTGGTCAACAGGACAGTGATCCAGTTGCTTAGAGGTTATTGCAGCAAGCATCCCAAGCTTTGGGATGAACATTTGTGTTATGTGAAACATGCTTACAACCGTGCTAAACACTCTTCTACACAAAGATCTCCTTTTGAGACTTGTTTGGGTTTTATACCCAGGTCTCCCTTGGATTTTGTCATTGAAAAAGGCATAGCGGTTGATGGACACAGTGATGTGGACAAAGCAACTAAGTTCATTGAATAGATCCAAGAAATTCACCAGGAAGTGCAGGTTTAGCTAGAAAAGAGCCAAGCCAAATACAAGGCAAGGCATGGTAAGCATCGAATTGAACATAGCTTCCAAGTTGGTGATCAAGTCTGGTTGTATATCAGCAAAGACAAAATGCAAGGTGAAGGAAAGAAGTTGAAGCCAATAAGGTATGGGCCTTTCAAGATACTTTAGAAAATTGGTGAGAACGTTTTTCTCATTGATTTGCCAGCTTACATGCACATCTATTCAGTGTTTAGTGCAGAAAATTTGAGACTGTTTGAACCTTCATTGGTTGAAGATCCCGAAGAGCAAAGTCAATTGCCTTCTATTGATGATCTGTTGCCTGAATATCTCAGTGAGTTGCACGAAGATACAATTCTAAACAGGAAGGTGAGAACTACGTGTAGAGGGGATATCGAGTACCTCAGAATTGGACTCAAAGGTTCAAAACCAAGCAGTGCATGATGGATGGAAATTGGACAAGTGAGAAAGATGTATCCTTACTTGATCAATGCTTGAAAACCAAATTTTGGTGGTCCAAAATATTTTTTAGTGGGAAGGCATGATCCAAAAGGGATCCAAGAAACCCTCTAATTCTTCAAAAATAAAAACTATCGTGAAAGGATGAACCCTTAGAAAATGCAGAAAACATTATCGGGAGTGAAAAACACAAAGAAACAATGGAAATCAAGCCTATCGGAGGTCAAAGGTACAACGCACAGGAGCCGTTGGATCTGGCCGATCAACGATCTAGGTCCGATTGGAAAATAACAATCAGCGGTGACAAGCGAAGGCTATCGGCGGAGACCACATGGAATATGCGACAGTGATCAACGGGGTCAATGAGGACTGTCGATCAAGCGCGCAGATCGATGGCCCAAGTTGAATCACAATATCGCAATCGGCAAATACAAGGAGTGGGGGCTGTTACATATATGCGATGCAATGGCCAAATAAATAAAATACAAAGGAACTGTGCTGATGCGATGAGACCGGACCCGAAAGGGTTTATGAATGCAAATATATAATATTTCAAATTCGTCTAAAGCCATTTTACGATATTTTGCAATGTTTTAATGTATTTTCAAAATACAAAGGGAAACCATGGAACAGGGCAGTTGCGACTTGCGATAGCGATTAAAATGCGGACCTGATAAAAGTATAAAGCGGATTTATGAATATTTGAAGTCCAATTAACTGTGTTTTGGTAGATTTTTCCCGTGTTTGAATGTATTTCTCTATGTAAATAGAGAATGGCTATTTAGGGGATTTCAATGGCCCAATGGTCCCTTTCGTTGCAGAATAGGTGGCCACCACCCCAAAAGGCATTAGCAATTATTATCTAATGCTCAGAAGGGGGGATTCGAATGGACAAAGGCTGGGGATCCAAAGATCCCGAGAAGAGGAAATGAACAGACAACATCGATTGGCTTTAACGCCACAGACTGACAAAGACAGAGGGGGCAGTACCGAGACAGAGAGAAAACAGAGATAGAGAGTGAAAGAAAGAGTTTGTGTACTCAAAGAGGATTGAGGGATTCAAGAAATCTCTTGTTGTTTGCATCTTTTGTGTTGAGACTCAATTTGAGCTCACAGTTTGTAAAACTCTGCCCTTGAAGACATAATAAAGAGGCCACCACTAAAGGCTAGACCAGGAGACGTAGCCCAAGAGTTTTGGGTGAACTCCATATTAAATTTGTTGTGTTTATGTGTGTTTGTCTATTATGCTTCTTTATTGCTCATTGTCTACATTATTTGCAATCTTATCGATCTGTTGCACTAAGTAATGTAGGCAAGTCCATGCACATGAGTCTGTAATACCTTAAAAGTAATCTAAGATCTTCATTTTCAGATCAACATCTTAAAGAGGCAATGCACCAAGCACCAGTCTTAGCTACACATGACTTCATAAAAACCTTTATTGTGGAATGTGATGCCTCAGGAAATGGAATTGGTGTTTATTTAATGCAAGAAGGAAGACTCATTGCTTTTGAAATTCGTTCAATCAAAGGAAAGTATTTACACAAACCTATTTATGAGAAAGAAATTTGGCAATACTACATGCACTAAAGCAATGGGGACCTTACCTAATGGGAAGACACTTCAAGGTAAAAATGGATCATGATAGTCTTAAATAATTTTTGGAACAAATTTTATCTTCACAAGAGCAAGAAAAATGGGAAGCGAAATGTTGTTGCAGATGCACTCTCAAGAAATAATGAGGATATGGAGGAATTTGGTTGTGCCATTTCTATTATCCAACCTAATTGGATAACCAAATCAAGGGATGAATGGAAGAATGATGAAGAGGTATGAGCACTCATTCAAAAGTTGCAACAAGATCCTAGTATATCTAATACATTTAGCTGGAAAAATGATTCATTATGATACAAAGACCACTTATATCTTTGTAAGAATTCCAAACTCAAGAAAAATAATATTTTGGAATTGCACACCTCATCCTTAGGAGGGCACTTGGGATTTTTGAAAACATACCACAGGGTCAAGAAGGATTTTTTTGGGATGGCCTTAAATATGATATTCAAAAGTTTGTGGAAGAATGTTTGGTTTTCCAAAAAAATAAAGTTGAGACAATTAAGACCTCGTGTTTGTTACAACCTTTATCCATTCCAAGTCAGCGTTGGGAGGAGGTCTCAATGTATTTTATCACAGGTTTACCCAAGTCTAAAGGAAAGAGTGTCATCATGGTGGTAGTTTATAGACTTACCAAGTATGCAAATTTTTGAACATTATCTCATCTTTTTAAATCTAGTACAATTGCTACTGTATTTATGGAAACAATTCAAAAGCTACATGGAAACCCAAATATTATTGTAAGTGAAAAAGATCTCATTTTGACTGGAAATTTTTGGACGGAATTATTTTCTTGTCTTGGTACTCAAAGAAATCATAGATCATATTATCATCCTCAATGTGATGGGAAAACTGAGATAGTGAACAAATGTTTGGAAGGATATCTTCATTTCTTTGTATCGGATAAACAAACACAATGGGTCAAGTGGCTACCTCTAGCTAAATGGTGTTATAACGCTTCCTTCCATATTGCAGCAAAAATGACCTTATTTATGGAACTTTATGGATATCATCCACCATCCATCATATCACCTTTAAGAGAAAATTCTAAGGTTCAAATAGTGGAAGATCACATCGAGCATCAAAAACAAGTTCTCCAACTCTTAAAGGATAACCTCACTCTAGTGCAGAATTGAATGAAACAACAGACAAATCAACATCGCAGTGAAAGGAGTTTTTATGTAGGTGACTAGGTATTTTTATAGCTACAACCATACAAACAAATGTCCCTCAATCAAACTAAGAAGGATAATAAATTATCACCCAAGTACTATGGTCCTTACAAGGTGTTGCAAAACATTGGTACTATGGCATAAAAATTGGAGTTGACTGCATCTTCCCGAGTACACCCAATTTTCCATGTTTCATGCTTAAAAAGGTTATAGGTGACAAGCTCACTGTTCAAACAATATTTCCAAAACTCGACGAAGAAGGAAAAAACATATTTGATCTTGGAGCAGTCACGGAAATAAGGACCCAATAGCTACAAAATCGATTCATTTGAGAGTATCTCATTAAGTGGAAGAACTTACCTGCTGAAGATTCCACATGGGAGAATGAGATTGTATATAGAAGCATCCAGAACTACTCTAGCATTGAGGGCAACAATTTTTTAAAGGAGAGGGCATGTTAGGTCCCTATAATATTAGTGTATTCCCCTTATTGTTATTAGTGTAGCCCCCTATTGTTATTTTTGTGCCCCATAGAAGCCCACTATTTTTATTATTGTGCCCTTACATTATTATTGTTATGTAGGCTCTGATTATATTGTGACCCCTTAGAATCCTATATATACCAAGGATGTCTTATTATTTGAATCATCCAAGAATTGTTCATTTATGTAATGTAAAGGAGCTTTCCCCCTTGAAGAGGATATTTTTTAAGTCGTTGATCTATCTTTTTTATGAGAAGGTTGCATAAAAACATAATTCTTTGGCATCACACTCCTGGAAATTATATATTGACATTGCATAAGTCAATTCGTTGTGGCACATTGATCTCTGTACAATGGAATTATCTTATACACAATGGCACACACATAATTGTATCATCCCATACAAAGTGGCATATGCATAGTAGCATTGTGGCATATGCATAGTGGCATCACCTTATACACAGTGAAATCATTATAGTAGCATCACTATGGTAACTATATACATTTTGCTACATGGCTTGTCTATGATAGTGTGCTTAGTGACTCGTTATTCAATTATGGTGCAATTTTGATATAACACGTTCGCATTCTATATTTCTACGATCACATTATGTTTTATGTGCTTGCATTATGTTTATCAAGGATTGCATATATATATATATACCTATGGGTTGAATGATTACGAGGTTCACTTTACATTTTTGGGCTACATTTTTATCTCTATTTACAATAATTTTGTTGACAGTGAGTCAGTAACCTTGAATTTATGGCAACAGTTGATATGGAAATGATCTAGTTTGAAATTTTCCATTATTGTGACCTTGTTACAATTACATAACAATATACCTTGATATTATAGTGAAGTATGAATTAATGTGGCGATGTCGTGATAACAAATTGGTAGTAGTATGACAATGATGGAAGGAAGTGATATGTCAATGATATTGATAGTGTCCTTGATGCAAAGGCTTGGCAGAATCCCTTTGGTGTATGACTATGTTCATATCAGTGATGGCACATATTCTTATGACTCTCAACAGAGATGATTCTTGATAACATTTTATGTCATTTGATAGTTCTAATTTGTATGGCAACAACTCTCCAGGTATTATATCATTCAGTTCACAAATGTAATTGTGAACTAATGTGGGTTGGCACTAGGAGGCCTAATGTGATTTATGTATCTCATTATGGATGTACTTTGTATCTCAGTTCAACAAATGATGAATATCTAATAGAAGAAGAATCTGGTTGGGTTTTCACCCTTGTGGGGTTTTTCCCTGGTCTCTGACCTAAATCCTAATGTCTCTATCATGTATGTTTTTCTTCTATTGTTCTTTATTGTTCCGTTGAATTGTGTATGTTATTGTTCTTTCTACATAAATTCTAGTGATTTTATGATGTTATGGGGTGAATGCAATATGTATATGATGAAAAAGTTTGTAAATGCAATTATCTAAAGCAAAGAACAATCTAGCCCTAAAAATTAACATGGTATCAGAGTTAGGCTGAAGAAAAGTCATTGAGATCACCCCTGTGAGGACACCCATAATGGAGAAAGTAGAGTGAAAGGAAAGAAGATGGAGGAGACCTAAAATAATGCTAGGGTTTGAAAGAAACCCTATGTAAACAATTTTTCAAGTACAATATAGGGTTTGGGAGAAACTCTAGGAGTAGCCTTGATATGAAAAAGGGATGGTATGGTTCAAAATTATTCATGATATGGTATGAACTGTAATATGCCATCTAGTTATTCAAGTACCTGATAGATTTAGAGAAATCTTGGAAGTGTATGTTGCAGATTCATTATGTATTAATGGTTGGAATTGGATGTCAATGAAAGAAGGTAAATGATACATGTGGTACTCATAAGGATACATCTCTTCTGAATTGACATATGGTTGATATAACTGTGGTGACTCAAGGAGACAAGATCAAGAGGGAGTATATAGCTTCCTAAGATCCCTGTCAAAGACAAATATTTTCCAAGATTATGTTATTTTTGTTTATGACACTGCCCTTGTTTAGATTTATCATTTTTGGACTATTATTTATTCTTCCTGCTGAATGCTTCTAATTTCTTGGATGAGGATGTGATCAAGAAAAGTAGATACTTCATAAGGATCATCATGATGTAGAAAATTGTAGGAAGAGTTAGCTCTCAAAGGGAGCTGGTATTGGAAAATGAAGAAGCCGCTCTCTTATTTAAGAAAGGGAATACAATCCTACCACATGAACAAGTACACTTTCATTATGCTTGTTTAATTTGACATTATTTCTCCTACTCTTGTGTTGGGGTCAACAAGTACATAAGATAGATATCAAAATATAGGAGGGTGCTAGGGGTGGCACTTGAAAGTAGACAGGAGCTTAGACCTTAAAGGAAGGATCCTAGTTTCCCAATTTGATATATATGATTGAATAATATACCCATTCAAAAGGAGCAGACCATCACGTAACATTGATATATTCAAAGATAAGGAGAAGATGAGAACCAATATGTTCTTCATGAAAATGACCATTCTAAGATATAGTGGTTTCAGATGCTTTTGTGATGTTAAATAAGGAAAATGCTCTGTGAGAAAGAGAACTATAATAAGATTCTAGTTCTTGTTTCTAGATGCACTATTATTAGATGTATGTGAAGTTGTTTTCCTCCATGGTATATAAGGAAGAAGTGTACTTGGAGCTATCTCAAGGCTTTAAGGCACATAAGATGAGATTCATGATTACTGATTGAAGAAAGTCAGAAAAGGACCCAAGCTAGTCCCCTAAACTGACATGCTTGAATTGATGGACATATGATGCAGACTCCAACCTCTCTTAAAGGTTGAAGGTATGTATTTTATATTTGGTTATATATGTTGACGATTTATTTGAAATAATAGATCAACTCCATGTTCAGTCCCAAAGGGAGTTTACCGTTGAGACCAGACGATCAACATCTTGAGATTAGAAGTGTAATAGAGAGATGATGAGAACTTTCTTGTTAAGGGAAGTATGTTGTCAAAGAATTTTGTAGAAATTAATGTTTAGAAAAGAAATTTCTTATGAAATTTACTAAATCATAAGACTCAAAGTTACTCTACTACTTTATAGATATTAATTCACAATCTAGAACACAAATCATAGACATGCAAATGGAAACATCACACATGCACAAATATTTATCTAGGGGAAAGCAACTGCTCAAAATCCCTTCCTATTTGTATTGCATTAATTAGAGAATAGAGATGAAATACATATGCTTTCTCAAGCTTGAGCACACCTTGCAAGTGTATAGTCTATCCCTCTGCCTGATTGACTAACCCTGGCCAACACTTAGCCAATTTCCAAGCTCCCCAAGCTCCTATTTCCTTGCATTGTTCCTTGAGAAAATTAGCCCCTATTATTTAGGAAATTCCCTCTATTGAATTTCACAATTCCTCTAGGTCATTCCTCTAACCACATGCACCACTTATACACATGGGAATATGCTACAACTGATAGTGCACTACCTTGGAATATCCATCTCAACTGGGTAGCTCAAATTCTTGCATGTAAAAATTATTTAGGGTTGATTGATCAGTTAACTGGTTGATCACTGAGTGTGGTTGAATTTCCACTTCCACAACTTGACCTCCACTAGTTCTTCTAATAGTTAGAACTAGTTTAACTAATAATAACTCAAATTAACTGAAATAGATTGCTACAAATTAGCAATCAATCATACTAAACTAAGATCAAGCTTCTCCAACTCGAATTTACCCAGGTAACTGAGTTACAAGTGCCATGTCACCTCAGTTAACTACCTCCAATATTTCTGCTGAAATAGAAATTCGAATTTTCTCTAGTTTGACCACGACAAAGTCAAATTGAGATTTTCTTGCTGCATTTTAAACAACTTTGGAATGATGATTTACATTGAAGAAATTAAGTGAGACTCCTCTTCAGATTTACATTTAATGGATCCTATAATGAGTTGTCTATTAGATGAATTCTTTCTTTTTGGTATGAACTAAATAGAGCCTAAATATGTATATTGGGTTGCTATCAAATATGTGTTGAGATTCCTACATGAAATTATTAATTATGGACTGAGACACATTACTGAAAACGTGATGGATACACCAATGATGACTAAGATTGAAAAACAATGGTGACAAGAATAAAACATTTCGGTATTGCTTTAGCTTGGGGTCTTCCATGATTTCTTGAAATAGAAGCTTGTTGCTTTGAGTACAATAGAGGTTAAATATATTGCTACTAGCATGACTTGCTCTAAGGCAGTGTGATTGAGAAATATTCTTAGAAACCTGGTTGAGCATGTGTTGGACATGAATGTGATTTACTGTTATTTACTATGATAATATATCACTATACCTGAGATATGGTGTAGAGGGAGCAGTAACACTCTGACATTTATTTGTTGTGAAATTGAAGTTGATGAGCACATAACCAACATACTCACCAAGCATTTGCTGAAAGGGAAAGTTCTTGGTCTTTAGAGATAAACTTGGAAAAATGGATGTAACCTTCCTTGGAAAGGATCACTACCGATTGAGAACACTGATGGAAAGTTGGGTTATCCTACCTGTTATCACCAGAATAGGAACCTGATAGGCTGCTGATCAGACTATCTCGGTGTAACTATTTCAAACCAATATTTTAGCTAAGGCTTAGCCTCCTCAGCCTGAGAGGGCTCTCTCAAAGGGTTAATGATTTAGATTAAAGATATGAATAGATGGCTAACTCTATGGTTTGTAATTGTATATGTTTATAGGTTGAAAGATGAAGGTTGGCTACCATTAGGCTATGGAGTCAAAGTATGTTTCAGTACCACATCAAGATCAGCTTAACATGAAGTCAGGGCATAGAGAGATTTTATGCATCAACAAAACAAAGATACAATGCAAGGAAACACAACTTATAAATACATGAAGGAAGTTAGAGCATGATTGATGAGTTCTAAGTAACATGTATTCATACCACTGCAAGTAAGTGAAAGAGGAAATCCATGAGACAATATGACATTAAAAACTCTCTTTGAATCCTGAATAGTGAAGCCAAAGCATTCTACCTAGCATGGAAGTCAAGGCATTATAGAGTTCAAGTGCAGAAATGAAAATACAAAACAGTGAAACATAGTTAGTTTATCTATGAAGGAAGTCAGAGCATCATTGATGAGTTCTGAGTATCATAACTAAACACCACTGCAATGTAAGTATTGGAATATGCCATCATAACAAGAACATACAAGAACTTTCATGACTCTTGAGTTGTCTAAGTAGAAATCTGCATTAGGTTAAAAATATACACAGTACGCACATAGAGCAGCAGCTGAGCCAAAAAGTCTCCAACCCCTTGCTAATTCAACCTCTTGCTCTATATATAGCATTTACAATTAGGATTCCATCATCCCTCATTAAGAGAATTCGAATTTTCCATCAATGACACCTATTCTAACCATAAAACAAACCTTTAAATGCATTTGACAGCTAACTAGCAGTCCTAGAGACCTAATACAACTAGGAGTGTAACTTCTTATTATGATTACAAAAACCTTATCTAAACATTTAAATGCATTCTTTGACAGCTTCAACCTCATGAAGTCTAATTTGATGAAGCCTCCCATGTGGTCACCCAATTGTTGATGACAAACCCTAGAAATTAGGGAACATGTTTCCCTGTTTTTAGGTTTAGATCCTTGAAAATTGACACGTGGTACATAGCCTTTATCTCCTCACCCATGACACATTTTATGAAACTGAAGGATATATTTTGTAGCCCATGTTGTCTAGAACAAAAACCTCTCCTGGTTTTTTAAAACATTCCTCCAGCTGTACAAAATCTGTCCTTGAAAAACACGTGTCAAACAGGAAAAATCCATTTTCTGAAATTAGGGTCTCAATTAAAGCTTATTATCTTCCAACTGAAAAAAAATTATGAAGAAAGTGATATAGGTTATTGTATCTGGAGAGCTAATGAAGATAAACCTCTTTCCAAATTCCAAAATACCTTTGCATGTGACCAGAAACTGATCTTGAAAAATACTGCTAAAACCAGAAGACCAAGCTTGACTTTCAGCAATTTCGTAGCGCAAGTTTAACCATAAATTACTCCCACCTCATAATGGATTTGAAGAAACTGAAAGAGTTTTTTGTAGTTCCACATGTTAGGAAGAAGAGCCTCTTTCAGTTTGCAAAATTGATTTCTCATCTGCTCAGGAAAGCTTCTGGAAGTTAACTAGTAAAAACAGTTTTTCTGCTAAAACAGGATGCTTCAGGGGTTTTGTAGCGCACTACGAAAACACTGATTTCGTAGCGCAAAATAGGATTTTTACACTATCTGCGCTACAAAAACGTGGATTTGTAGCTAGTTTGAAAATTTCTCCAAAATGATGTGAGATATGACTTCTAAACTCATGGTGAAGCTTCTAGGACATGGAATGAGGCTGTCAAACTTTATTTGGAAAAGAGATATGACCTTGAAAGACTTCTAACCTTATGACCTAACCCTTAAAGCATGAAATGACCTAGAGACCCTTTAACACCATGACTATAAGAAGGATTAGTAAATGAGAGTGACACTAATTGTGATGAGATGACTCAAAACTTATAAGATTATGACTAGAAACAAGGCAACTCTCCAAAGCTTTGAGACAAATATTTTAGGGTGATAACACTACCTATTGTCATTGTAGGGTGTACCTGATCATTTCCATTTATGAAAATTTGGGAAATCATGCCCTACCATCAATATGGACACTTGAAAGAGTATACCCCAATATGCATCCTACACGCAAGTTGGGCTTGTCAGGATTGCCACCCATCTGGAAAATGGGTGAGAGACTTGGGTGTGTGTAATCCTTACCTCTGGTTGGTTGTGTATCCTCCCCAAGTTAGTGGATGTATGTGTTCTACCACTTGATTCTTGAGGGTCAAGATGGGAATATAAACAGGCAATAAGATGTGTGATCCTTGTCACTTATGACAAGTTGGGTATCCTACCTATTGTCGAACAATAAGATATAAAGTGATCTTTACCTATCATGGTAAGCAGTATCATGCCTATTTTTTATAAGATATATAGGGTGGTATATTAATATCCCCTATTGTCCATGGATATAGGGTGGTAGCCAGAGCTCCCATATGATGATTCTTCTTATTTAGACAAAGACACCATTGTTTAAATAATGATCAAATAAGAGACAAGTTGAGATGAGATGTGATGAGATGGATATATCGTTGATACAACTGATATGAAGGCCATGAAACTTGACCTGGAGACTAGTAGGGTTTGGAGGATCTAATCTATCTCCCCTATCATCAATTGTGGATTATTATTATTCTATGAGATGAGATGAGATGAGACGAGATGAGATACGATGCAGTGATGACGAGACATCCAAGATGAGGCTTATGATGCAGATAGAAATTCATCCCTCGTTGTGAGGGAGTGTTGAAAAATGGGGCAGCTATGGGATCAATTTCCCCATAGAACTTAAGACCCTAATAGAATCCTTTCTCACCCCAAAGAAGAATTCAAGTCAATAAAATAAATATTATTAACAAGACACAAGTTTGGCCAAGAAAAATACATTTAATATTATTTTGAATTTGGCAATTTTATATTTTCCCTACAAAAGGATTACAAGTCATCTTGACTCCTTTGGATCCCATCTATTTTTTAAAAAATCTATAAATAAAATAATAATCTTCATCCCTATGAGTAATTCATATGTCACAATGAAAAATATCTGAGGTTATAGTTCTATGAAAGGGTGCAAATATATGTGGCTCGTTTTCTTATGGTCCGTAATGTTCTTCCTATGGCATCACATTCCAGGGTGGCTCCCATACTCTAGTGTGGTTCACATATTCCAATGTGGCTTGTATACTCTAGTGTGTATCACATATTCTAGATCACATTTATCTGTGGCATGAGAACTCTATTCTTGTGGCTCACTTTCCTATTTGTGACACATTTCACGGTGAGTTTGTTTCTTTGGCATCGCTCTTTTGTTGACCACTTAGTGAGCTCATTTCGCACTTCTGTTGAATACACATGACATCACGTCTATTCATATTTATCATGGCTCATGATGCTTTGGCATAAAACTCCCAGAAACTATATATTAACATCACATAAATCAATTTGTTGTGGCACATTTATCTCTGTACAGTGGCATCGTCTTATACATAATGACATACACATAGTGACACCGTCTTATACACATGGCATACACATAGTAGCATCGTGGCATACACCTTGTGGCATCATCTTATACAGAATGGCATCATTATAGTAGAATCACTATGGTAAATTTTTAGTTCACTTTACATGGCTTACCTATAATACTATGCTCAGTGACTTGTGATATCAATTCCATTGGCTCACTTTTTATCTAACAAATTTACATTTTATATTTCTAGGATCACATTATATTTTCTGTGGTTGCATTATTTTTACTAAGGATTGCATGTATATAAATATGAGTTGAATGATTTTGAGGTTCACTTCACATTTCTAGGCCACATTGTTATCTCTATGTACAATAATTTTGTTGCAAGTGAGTCAATGAAATAGTGAATCGGTAATATAAGACAGTGAGTTAGTAACCTTGAATGTATGGCAATATTCAATATGACAGTGACCTTGTTTGACAATTCCAATAACCATGACAATATATCCAAATATTATAGTGAAGTGTGACTTAATGTGACAATGCCATACCAACAATTTGGTAGTAGTATGACAATGATGGAAGGCAGTGATATGTCAGTGATCTTGACAGTGTCTTTGATATAGAGACTTGGCAGAATACCTTTAGCGTATGATTGTGTGTTCATATCAGTGATGGAACCTATTCTATGACTATCGACAGAGATGATTCTTGATAACATTGTGTCATTTGACAGTTCTGATTTGTGACAATGATATGACAATAACTCTCCAGAGATCAGATTGTCTAGTTCACAAACGTAGTTGTGAACTGACATGGGTTGGCCCTAGGAGGCCTGATGTAATTGATGTATCTCATTATGGATAGACTTTGTATCTCAGTAGAACAATTGATGAATATCTAATAGAAGAATAATTTGGTTGGGTTTTCCCCTTTTTGGGTTTCTCCTGGCCCCTAACCTAAATCCTGATGTCTCTGTTGTGTATGCTTTTCTTCTACTTTTCTTTATTGTTTCGCTACACTGTTTATGTTATTGTTCTTTATACATAATTTATAATGATGTTATGATGTTATGGGGTAAATGAAATATTTAAATGATGAAAAGGCTTGTAAATGCATTTATCTAAAGTAAAGAACAATCTAGCCTTGAAAATTAACAGTTTGTGATGAGCACCAGTATTGCAGCAAGGATGTTGCAACTCCTAGGGCTACTGAATTTACTTCATCAACCCGGGGTTCATAAAAACTTGGAGGTGATAGTGTTGTATATATAATAGATGTAATTGGTCTACTCTTTGTCACTACTAAGATGGGGAGATAGACCCCTAGGGTTTCTCAAACCAACCTTCTATTGACTAGAATAAGTTTGATTACCAACTTGGAGAGGGGAAATTTACCCTAATTGGGAGAAAATAAATGTTGCCTATTGCAGGAATGAAAGGCTGAAAGAAATGCTTGCAAAATAACATGAAATCCTCTATCTACTTACGAACATGCCTTGCTTGAAAAATAACCCTACTTTAACACATGTGAGCTTTTAACTAATCTAAGCATGAAATCTGATCTAGAGAGTACTAACTACTGTGTGCATGAATAAATATAAAAGAATTTTTTTTCCTTTTATCCTTTTGCTTAAAAAATGTAAATGCTAATTCTTCTTGGTTCTTTAGCAAGGGAGACGAGTGTGGAGGAAGAGGAGTACAATGGTTTTGATGGTTTGGAGGTCAAGTAGGGTTCTAATCCTGGCTTTAGTGATGATTTTTCTCGATTCAGGCTCAAAACAAGCTGCTACAAGTTTTCCTACATGATGTACTAGTTCACCTACAAGATCCCCTGTTTTACTACAGGAACATGCCGAAAGCTTAGGGAGTGGTATAGAAGGTGGGATGGAGCTTGGAAAAGGTGAATAAGGAGGGAATAAGGCATGGGAGTGGTAGGCATTTACTCAGAACTCAAGCTAAAGCTTTAAGATGGTTGGATTTTCTCAATGAAAATGACAAGTTTTCCTCATAAATCAAGAATTCGAATTGAGACCTTGGTGACTTTTGGAAATCATGGGTGGATATGGCTTGGATGAGGCTGATGAGATGAGGTCTCCTTGCAATGTAGAAACTCCTGCAACAACACACATCATTGTTGGCATTTACACATAAATTCATCTAAAAACAAGAAGGGTTTATTCAAAATAGAAGAAAACAAAATTATCACCATTTATTTGCTAAGTTCATGCATGGAAGTGCTTGAAACCAACATAAAAGTGATATGAAATCAGTGCAAAACCTAAGGGATCAGAAATACCAATTGAAACTTATCCTATGAAACTGAAAGATAATGACCTAATTAGTAGGAAAACCCTAGATTACACAAAAAAACAAGAATTTTGTCTTTTTGGGCTGGATGGGAAGTGTTCCTCAAGCCATGATCCCTGAAAGGGAGAAATGAGGTGAAAACCACTTGTTTTCAACCTTTTTGGAATATCTTCTTATAACTACAATGTTAATTAAACCTAATTAAACCTACCAATACTTGCAAATTAACAACACCAAAATCAGTTTAGCAACTGACTATGAGTATAACCTAAGCATACATATACAACAGGAGGAACCTCTGCTTCCAGGGTTGGTGCCTAACTCAAGAGATTTAGCCCTCTGCGTCAAATCAGTGTTAGATCAAGGGAATTCTACCCATTTTCATTAAAATATCATAAATACACAAGAGTGCTTGGTTACTATGCTTAAACTTGAAAAATTCTTAGCTATCTTGCACAAAAAATATGAATCCTAATGATGCTCTATGCCTCTTGATTTATACAACTGGAGTTACCAACAACTTCCTTAAATTTAGGGATGCTTGGCTCCCAATCTCGAGATTAATTGGTCTTCAACTGTCACTGGCTTAGTTGCCAATGAACCTCATGACTTGCCTACTTTCACCTCTAAGATGATGAGATTTGATTGAGGAATCTTCAAGTGAGTGAGGAGTTAAGGAGGGAGATCCTATCTCCTAGAATCCCTCTTTCTTGTCTTCATTAGAGTTCCTGCACTTTAATTAGCCAAATTTGCTCCAAAACTTGCAATCAATGCACATTAGACCACTAGACATGACATCTCATCTTTATTCTCCTCATTAAGAAAAGCATAATTAAAACATGTAAATAATGATGATTAAAGTTGATTTTAGTAAGCTGGAGGTGCATTAAGGTCCATATAATTTACCCATTGATGAGCCTTATCAATACCCCCTTACTAAAAATGTTGCTCATCCTCTGAGCAACTCAATTTATGTCCATGTCTTTCATTGCTTTGGTGGCCTCCCTAACATTCCAGGCTCCTGTTGTAGTCTCCTCCTCTTGTGGATAAAACCATGCATTCCTCTCTATATCCTCCCACTACTTTCTTTCTTCTTCTTCCTTTCTCCCCTCTAACATACCTACAAGAAATGGTGAGCTGAGCTTCAATCCAATCCAGTTGATTTTGACTCTCTGTAATGTTTTCTTATACATTGGGACTCTTTCTAGTGCATCCCTCATTATATCAAGAGAATGATATTATTTGATCTTTAGGCTGTAGGGTAAGGTGTTCCATCTCCTTTGGCAGGCTTGCTGGATCTCATCTCCTAGCAATCTTAGCATGTCTTCAAAATGAGTGACTACTTGTTCTTGTATAGCAAGGTATCATGGTGAAAGCTTGGGATCATTTGAAATGAGGTTGTGAGTGTTGATGACATCCATTGAGTTAGGTTGTTCTGCTCTAATGAAAAGGGGTTTTGCTTCTTCTCTTTCCAATACCCTTTTCATTTCTGTAGCTCTGGCTTCCTCATGACTCATCCAAGATACCAAGGCCATTAGTTGTAAGTCCCCTATCTTTGGATTGGGGTGCCACACATTTAAATATGTCAGAGCTAAATTGTGTGGGTAGAATTTAGATATCTTTGCTCTATCCTTCAGGGTGATTTGGTCACAGAGGTCAATGAATTGCCTATAGTCTTAGAAAGGCATAGTTCCTCTTTATGCAAGGGTTTTTATCTGAAATTGCAACCATTGTTCTTTGAGGTATAAGGCATATGATTTTGTTGGAATCATGCATTGAATTGCCTCCATGGATAAACTTGCCATAGTTACCAATTGGCCTTCCTTTTCCTGTAGCTACTTTTCTAGCCATGTATTCTTAGCCTCCAATTGAGATTTCATCATTATTTCCCTATCTCTTATGCTACTTAATTCTCTACCCATTTCTTGCAGCTTCTCCTCCATGTGGCCTACATCCTCCACCCATTTTGATTTAGCAATTTGCATCTCCCAATGTGTCCTTTCTCTCTCTTTTCAAAGTTCAAAGATTAGAGGGATGGAAAATTTTTGTAGTATCATCCTACCTCCTTCAATAAATCTGTATTAGGAGCTAAGGTTTGGCTATGGGCTAGGCTCTTTCAGCTCCTGGGCCTCTTCCTCTATTTTTTCTTGAGTAATTTATGCCTCTTTTCCTTCCATTTTCCCTTTTAGCCTTTCCTAATCTTTTTTTCTGTGTTTCCTGCAACTTTGATAGGGTTTTCTATAGGACTGTTTCTACTTCTTGTAGTTCTGACTGTGTTTCCTATAGGATACCTTTCCCATTTTGTAAATGGGTCAAAGGTTGTTTAACTTGTTTTGTTGAGGGTGACAGGTCTCCTAACATAGGTGATTGGTGACTTAGGATAATCTTGTTCTAATGTTTATTATTCCTCCTTCTTCTCTAGAGGGACTAATTTCTCTTGTTGTTTTGGTGACTCCTCTTTGATAATTGGAATTTTGGTAAGTGTTTGAGGTCTCCCTTGTTTAATCCAGGTGCTCTTCCTTGTCTTGAAGTAAAGGGGAGTTTGCCTCTGTCTCTTTCCCTTCGATTTGATAGGTGTACTTAGGGCAGTTAGAGCAACTATTGCCTCCTTTTCTGTAGGCTATCGAGACACCCTTCATGATTCTTCTTCTTCCTTGCTATGTTTTTCAGAATTTTGTTCATCCTTCTATACTTCACCCTCTCTTTCATCTTCTTCTTCATCCTTTTTTATTCTTCTTTTTTTCCCTTTGTTTCTTCCTCTTTTTCAACCTCTGTTTATTCCTCTTTTTCATCCTCTTTTTCTTCTTCTCTCTCACTAGAAGTAGGCCTTCTGTCATACTCAATGGATCGAATTTCTCCTTCCTACTTGTATGAATATGTTGACCATGATCAACCCATGATGTGCTAGTTGTTGATGTTTCCCTTCTTGTACCTTGATTCTCATGTCTATTATTGATTGTAACATAAAATAAGGTACACTAAGCCTATTATGAGGAGGTGTCTCCTCTCCAAATCTTAGCTCATGGAGGAGTCTAAAGTGGTACCCATACACTTCATTATATCTACCTTCACAGGAAATATACTTCATGATGTGGTAGCTTACTTCATTCCAAGGATATGGAATGCTTTCCCTTGTAACCCCATTTTTGTCTTCAACTGGATCTTCTCCTTCCAAGAAAAAACCTTTCTTTGCAAGAGTGTTGTTAGTATTGTCCTCTTTTCTCCATTGCAACCCTAGGGGGAGTGTACTTATCTTGCTAATACTATCAGGGGTAATTGCTACTGACAAACCCTTCACTATAGTAGTGGCACTAGATCTAGTGAGAGGTATGAGTGACATTACAAATTCTCTAGCCACATCATCATCATATCCCCTCAATAGTTCAAAAAACCCCATGCATTGATGCCTTCTAAAGATTTCTACCACAGGAGGATGCTGGTGTATTATGGCTATATTGGTGGCCTCTCTTCTGTTAAAACCTCTTGTAATATTTTTATGGAAATTCTTGTTTGAGTGAGGTTTGGGTGGTTATAGTTTAAGAACTTTGGTACGTGGTGAGGTTTCAGAGTTATCCTTCATTGACCTTCACAGAAATCTTTATACCTTTATGAGTATTGCAAATACTTAAAAGAAATGAGGATTTCTTATTTTTACATGAGAAACACAAAAGGTATGACACCTATCTCCCTTTGTTATGCTCTGGTGATGAGAAATCTTGAATTGATTGCCCTCGATGTCCACTTACAACTCCGTGTAATAATTCTCCCTGTATTTTGTATCTTTCCTGTAGTTTCATGTAGGTTATATTTTTTGTTGTAAGTGTTGACTGTTCCTATAGGTGCTAACTGCAGTGAGGCCGAGAGTAACTTTTCCTTCAGTAACTCCTCGAGGTTACCTCTGCCTTCACATTTTTTAAATAATCAATACTTCGCATGGGAATCAGTGATTATTTATATTTGTGGATGATTTTGTTGGGTGATGTGTTGGCTGGCCGAGTACGAATACCTCCTTTTGGACTGTTGGTCCTACTAAAAGTTCATCATATCACATTTCCTCATAATCATCTCCCACTTCTATTCACAATAACTTAACCACTTTTTTGATTCATTACCCATTTTATCTTTTTATGTGACCTTGCCACTTGTGTAGTTGACTAACCATTTTTCTTCTCATTACCTGACCGAGGGTGGACAAGTTAACTGACCACCTTCGCTTATAAAATCAACTTCCTACATATTCTTATAGTTTAATAATATTCATACCTATGAGTGAGTATTGGTGAGATGCCATACCTATGGGTCCTTTGCCTTGTTGATGCATGTTGGAGAGTGGTGTCAATTTGTTGTTCTTTCCTAGCTACATATTCTCAACTGTGTTTTTTCCTTCTTTTGTTGATGATTTTCTCCTTCGATGATGTCCAAGTGCTGGCTTTTGTTGCTACTAGGCTTCTTGTTGCTGTTGAGCTCTGGAGGAGCTTCCTCATTCCCGTAGTCCTTGTGCTGAATGTGGGTTGAAGTTGTTGTGGCTTTTTTTGTGGAATAGGCTATTACAGGAATTCCTACAAGATGTCTTGTAATTGCCTTTTTCTTGAACTTTCACATTATTTCTCTACTCTGAAGTGGAATGGGTATTGGAATGAGTGGAGGATGTGGTTATGGAGTGGAAAATGAGATATGTTTCTATTGGCATGCCCCTTTTTGATGTTTATTTTCTCTTCTTCCTTTTTTTTATATATTTTCTAACTTGATTTTTTTTTTTTTAATGGATATAGGGGTGACATGGTCATGAAGTCTGTTGGCTAAGGTGTGGTGTGGTCAATGGATCTTTTCATATTCCAAAATAGGCTTGTGTCACCATTTTTCGACTGGGCTTCCTTCCTATACTTTTTCAAGGCCTCCTGTAATACCTACAAGAAACTGTTGCAGTATTACAAAGAATCCTGTAGAAAACACAAAATTTCTTGGAATTGGAATCTGGAGTTGAGTATGGATGGAAGAACATGGGGATTATGGCTGAGATGATATGGATGAAGGAAAAAATAGTTTGTGGTAGGGCCTGTTGTCCTCTGTATCTTGTGCTCATCATCTTCTTGCAAACCTGCAAAAACAGAGTTGTTATTTTTGTATTTTTTTTTTTTTAAAAGACAACTAAGCTGCCTCAAAGGAGGTTTTCATCCTTGTTTCCTGCCTTGGGTGCCTCAAAAGAGGTTTTCACCTAGATATATATATGTATATGTATATGTATATGTGAGTGTGTGTGTGTGTATATATATATATATATATATCTATATATATATATATATATATATATATATATATATATATATATATATATATATATCTATATATATGTATATATATGTATATATATGTATGTATATCTATATATATATATATATAGATATACATACATATATATATATATATACATATATCTATATATATATATATATATATATATATATATATATATATATATATATATATATATATATATATATAGATATATATATATATATATATATAGATATATAGATATAGATAGTCTGCCTCAAGAGGTTTTCAACCCAAAAGTTGGACTCAGGTGCCTCATGAAGGTTTTCACTTAGGTCCCTTTATGTTTTCTTCTTCTTCTTTTTTTTCTAAGGACTTGGTGAGGTGGAAGTTGAGGCTTCTTTAATCACCATCAATGCCTTGTTGATGCTACTGATGAATTCCTACTTTGATAAGGGCTTTTTGTAGACCTTTAACCTGTACCCATTGACAAGAAAATGGATACCTTCTGCATCGATGGTTCTTATTTGAAAGACACCATTATCATGGAACTTTTCTATCACATATGGTCCCAACCATGTAGTCATTAAATTGCCTTTGAAATCTTTGTACCGAGAGTCATACAGCAAGGTCCAGTCGCCTTCTTGAAACAATTTTTCCTTGATATTTTTGTCATGCCAAATTTTCCTTTGTACCTAAGTCACTTTTGTGTGTAGGAGGGCTTGCATCCTAAATTCATCTAACCCATTCAGCTGGAGAAATATTTCTTGTTGCGCCCTTGTGATAGCTAGATCCAATTGTGTTGCCATCCTTAAGGTGTTGTATTCAAATTCAATGGACAACAAGGATTTCTTCCCATAGGCCAGCTCATAAGGAGTGAAGCCAATGGTGCTCTTCCAAGTAGTATTGTAGGCCCAGGTGGCCTCCACCAATTTTTCTGCACAATCCTTTCTAGTGCTGCTAATCACTGTGGTCAAAATGCTTTCCAATGCTTGGTTGGTGACTTCCACTTGCCCATTAGCCTGTGGGTGGTAAGGAGTGGACTTTTTGTGCTTGATCTTATGCTGACTTAACAAATTTTCAATCATGTGAGATGTAAATTGACTACCTTGATCAGTGACCAACTCTCTAGGGTATCCAAACTTATAAAACACATTCTCCCTCAAGAATTTAGCCACTTTTTCCTCTTTTGCTACCTTGATAGCTTTGGCTTCAGCCCAATTTTTTAAGTAGTCAGTGCACACAATGATGTACTTCTTCTGTCTGGATGGAGGGTCAATGGTCCCGATGAAATCCATGCCCCACTTATCAAATGGCTCGAAAGTCACTTGAGGTTGTAGAGGCATTTCATCCCTGTGGATAGGATTCTCCATCCTTTCGCACTAATCACACTAGATGGTATATCTTTTTACATCTTGGTGGAGAGTGGGCCAATAATAGCCAACTTGTACTACCTTGAATGATGTTCTTTTGGCTGCAAAGCTATCTCCACAAGGCCCATCATGACAAGCCAAAAGGATGTCAAATACCTCCTCTCTGACACATCTGCTCAGAATTTGATTTGGACCCAGCTTGAAGAGATTGCCCCCAATCCAAGTGAATGGGGTTTTTTTGCTTATGATTCTTCTCTTTTCCTTGGAGGACAAATTTGGAATGAACTGTATAGATACCAAGTAGTTTTCTATGTCAGCAAACCATAGAGAGGGAATTGAAATGGTGAATAAATGTTCATCTGGTAGCTGATCATCAACCATTCCTTCCTCCCCTGTAGGAAAAGTCAATCTAGATAAAAACTCAGCAACTACATTCTCTTTGCCAGGCTTATCAATAATAGTAAGATCAAATTGTTGTAATAAAAGTAACCATCTAATAATCCGAGAATTTACATCAGGTTTGTTCATCAAATATTTAATTGCAGCATGGTCAGTATGTACAAATGTCTGGTAACCAGTAATGTAATACCTAAATTTATTCAATGAATGGACAACAACTAGGAGCACTTTTTTAGTTACTTTGTAGTTTAGCTCAACTTTCAAAAGATTCTTGCTGATGAAGTAAGTGGTATAAGGTAGCTTGTCATCTATCTGGCCTAGAGCTACTCCTATAACTTTGTGAGAGGAATCGGCATGAATGTGAAAAGGAAGAGCCCAATTTAGACCTCGAAGGATAGGTGCAGTAGTCAATTTTTCCTTTAGGGTCTCTAGGGCCTCTTGGAAGCTTTCTGACCATAAAAATTTGGAGTCTTTGGCCAATAATCCAAATAAGGGAGAGGCTAACTTGCTGAAATATTTTATAAATATCCTATAGTATCTAGCTAACCCTAAGAAACTTCTAACATCCCTCTGCTTCTATGGAGTAGGGACCCTTTTTATGATGGCTATCTTATTTGGGTCTACTTGCAGTCCTTCCTGGGATATTGAGTGACCTAGAATAATCCCTGCAGTAATTAAAAATTCACACTTTTTGGGACTAAGGGATAAGTTCATTTCAATGCATTTGTTTAACACCTTTCCCAGGTTAGAGAGAGCCTCCTGGAAATCACACCCATAGGGGGTGAAATCATCCATATAAATTTCTACTGCATCATGGACTAGCTCTGCAAAGATGCTCAGGACTGCTCTCTGGAAAGTAGCAGGGGCATTGCATAAACCAAAAGGAAGGACCCTATAAGAAAAAGTACCCCAAGGACAGGTGAAGGTGGTTTTATCGTGGTCCTCTGGGCTGATCTGGATTTGATTGTACCTGCTGAATCCAAGGATAATTTTAGGGGCGAATGTTCGCCCTTTGGCGAAATTAAGGGGTTTTAAATTTTTAGTGGGCGAATATTTTGTATCATAGTACATTTTTACAAATCACCTCAAATAGCCCACCTTATTTTAAGGGAGAGGGTAAAAAAGGTAAATTTAGCCCTTGAAATTAGGACTTACAACCTTCCATTCGCCCATTTTCAAGAATAGGTTTTATTTAAGTGAATCCATTTGCCCATTTTCAAGAATAGGTTTTATTTAAGTGAATCCTATGGGCCAAATACCATATTTATAAAAGAGGTATGGTAAATTAATAAAAATATAAATAAATGAGAGGTATGGTAAATAAATAAAACATTTTTTATATTTACTCCATAAGTCACCTTATATACATGTAAGGGTGTAAACGAATAAAAATATAAGTAAAGTGGAGGTATGGTAAATAAATAAAACGTCTTTTTATACTTACTCAAAAGGTATGGTAAATAAATAAAAATATAAATAAATTAGACGTATCGTAAATAAATAAAACCTCTTTTTATATTTAGTCCATAACCCTCGTTCTATTTATGAAGGCTCAAGAAAGAGGTTTTATTTAAGTGAATCCTATGGGCCAAATACCATATTTGTAAAAGAGATATGGTAAATTAATAAAAAATATAAATAAACCAGAGGTATGGTAAACAATTAAAACATTTTTTTATATTTACTCCATAAGTCACCTTATATTTACGAACACTCAAAAAATGGGTTCTATTTAGGTGAAACCTATGGCCAAAATACTATGGGACAAATACCATGGACTAGATTGTTATTAATACCATGCAAAAAACCATTATTAACCCTAATATTAGAATTAATAAAAATAAAAATGGCACATGGTATTGACCCATGGTATTCACCAAAATGGCACATGGTATTGACCCATGGTATTCACCTGGAATGTAGCCTATTTAAATGGGGAATTAAACCAGCATGTAGCCTATGCTAAGATTCACTAGGACTTTACAAAGTTTTATTATTTAGTGGAAGACTCGCCAAGATCTTACAAGATTTTATAATTGAGTAAAATATTCGCCATGCTTGGTGAGAGATTCGCCAAAAAATTATATATACATATTATATTATTGATAAAATCGCCTTCCATTTTTCCTATATACCATGGAGATTCGCCCATTTATTATATTTATAAATTTAGGGGGGGTTCTTAAAATTTTCCCTAGCTGAATCCATCCAGGAAAGAGAAGAACTTCTTTCCTTCCATACCATCTAATACTTGGTCAATGAAAGGTAGAGGGAAATGGTCATTCTTTGTGGCTTTGTTTAGCTCTCGATAATCCACACAGATCCGCCACTTTCCATTTTTCTTTGGAACCAACACCAGAGGAGACACCCACTCAGTGTCTGAGATAGGGTAAATGAATCTTACATCCAACAACTTTTGTAGTTCCTCTTTGACTATATCCTTGAGGGTTGGATTCATTCTCCTTTGGGGTTGGCGGACTGACTTGCAACCTTCTTTGATGTAAATATGGTGAGTACAGATCGAAGGGTGCACTCCCTTCATTTCTTTGTAATCCCAAGCAAAGGCATCCAAATGCTCTCTTAGCATGTGTTGTACTACGAAACAGCCCCCCATTTATAAACAACAATAGCTAAGGTTAGAGTTATAAATGGGGACCCTTTTAAATTTTTAGGCTTAGGATAATAATACCGAACTCTAAGAAAATACCTAGCAAAACCTTGCAAAACAAGCTAAGGATGAAATCCGCATTGCAAATCACACTTTTCTCTATGACTATGTTAAAACATCTTCAAAAACTTGTGATCTGTGATAAAATCTCCTGCAGTGATATCCCAATAAATAGAACCTTGTCATTTCGCAAATCACATTTCTCACTTCACAAATTTCACAAGAAATTTAGCTATGCCATTAGAATGTCCATTAGTGATTTGCGAAATACGATATTGCGATATTCGCAATCGCATTTCGTTGTACGCATCTAGTAGCACTATACTATATCCATTTAAAGATTGTGATGTGCGATTAAGAGCGGTAAAATGTGTGAAATAATTACGTTTTAAATATCAAAACAAACGAATTGATAGGTTAATAAATATTTAGGGGCCCGAGGAAGGATAATCATTTTCCAAGTTATGGGTAACATCAAGTATCTCATTAAACCTTTCTCACGATGCAAGGTCATTTCAGAGAAGCTTTCAGTCTTAATTACCAAATACCATCTGCACTAATATATCTTGTCTATACAACAGGCTTGAGGACGAGCGTCCTAAAATCACTGTCACGAGAGCAACAACTGATTCAATAAGGCCTTCGAGACTTCAATTCAGGGATGCTTCCTGTTCTTTCCTTCATAGGATAGGAACAAGAGCTAAAATCCTTCTATACACGGACATGATCAGGTGGGTGATCAAAAACCTCATCATTGAAGATAGACAATTCAAGAATTCAAGAATGGAGCTCATAGGGTCGTTCAGAGCAGAGGATTTGAATAAAATGTACCACATACCTGATCCTTGGGATATCTATGACAACACATTTGTGGCCAACTTCACAAAGAAGAACTTAGACCCCTTCAAGGTGATTCATGGTTGGAGAGTGTTGGACAATGAATTCAAATATGACAAATCGAGTATGTATACTATAGCCTCTTTGGAAAACCCCTACAACTATGCAGCAACTATGTTATGTAGATTATATGGTCTACCCAATAATACTAAGTTTTCCATAGAATGGATTCCTCTAATTGATGCATGTGTTAATTCCCACATCATGAATTGGCCTTCCATCCTACCTGATAACCTAGCCACCACCATTACAAAATATTGATAGAAGAGAGCCTCCTCTCCAGATAACCTCCCTCCATTCTATTTTAGTGCCTACATTATGGATGCCATCTGTGTTTGCACAACAATTCCAACCATGGGTTGGAAATGGACCTTACAGGACACCTACTCAATCCATCTCAGTCATAAACAGATATGGGAATCGCATTATATACCTCACTTCTATAAGATATTTCGTGTTGTTGTGTTGCCCCTACATCAAATAATTTTCAATAAGAAAGCCCCCGATTTTTCCCAGGAAACCGCAACATACCTGTTTACTATCAGCAAATATTTCATTGAAGAATGGTTCACCTACATTAGGTTTTTTGGTAGCACAACCGATCCACATGTCCTTCCTTTATATGTTTCTAATAAATTATTAGAAAGAGAGATTTCCTACCAAACCGTGGGAAAAGGCCCGACTAAAGTTCTCAAAGACGACAAGAAGTCATTATGGCCCTCTTTCCCTGCCAAGTGCAGTTCTTTTGCGTTAGAAAATTTTATTCATTCTACTAAAGAGTCAGCACATATGGAAGCCCTCAGGCTTCATACATTGCCTAAGAGGCAAATTGATCCAAACAAAGTGGCATATAATGTCACTACTGGACTAAAGCTCAAGCCATACAACCATGAGGATAAATATTTTAAAGACTTGTTACAGTCAGATGAATCCTTTGAACAAGCACTTGAATGGGAAAAGGTGAATCTAAAACCTGAATATTTTCAAAGCTTTCAAGAATTCAGAAATGAAAGGCTCGAAGTGATCCCAATGCATTTGTTAAAGCTAGAGGATAAGCCTACACCGAGTATCAATGTTGATGGTGAAGGTCCTATTTCTTGAGTAGACTCTCAGGTAAATACTGAGAAGACACCAGCCATAAGGAAACCCCAAGACACGGATAACACAGCCGAGTCCAGCAGGAAGTCAGCAGAGAAACAAGTGATGAGCACCCTGACTATAGAGATCAGTTTAAAGGTCAAAGGTAGTAGTTTGGAGCAGGAGTGGGATTAGTTTAATCACAATAGCAAGGCACTCCCAAAGTGACAAATACCCAAGAAACAGTGGAATATAAACTCCTCTACATGTTCATAAGGATACAGAGCCCAAGTATATCGGTGAGTAGTCCAAGCCTATGGAGGAACAAGCGAAAACATCCCAGCACACTGAAATTATCCTTGCTCTAACCCCATCAGAAATTGTTTTGAAATTAACTGAAATACCTCCACTTGATGTGTTCTATAGCCCTCTCCACCAGGTTGTAGTAAGAAGGCAAAGAAAAAGGAAAAGGGTAGACACACCTGAATTCCCACCTGGAAACAAGCCGATGGAAATTGTTTGGAAGGACATTCCTTTCAATCCAGTTGAAAACTTGACTAGACTATCATAGTTCATAGGAGAATATGCATCGGCCACTATGGAAAAGGCTATTGAAGTCTCCACTTTGTTAAGGGAAAAAAAGGAGAGGATTGCACAGCTTGAGCAGCAGCTCGAAGAAGAGAAAGCAAGCGTAAACAAGCAAGCAGCTGAGCAGCTCTCACACAAATTGTAGCAAGACATGGAGGTCTTGAAAATAAGCCATGAAGCCAATATGTCGGCTAAAAACATGCAACTCCAAGAAATGCAGCAAGCCATGGAAAGAAACAAGGATGTTCCCACTACTAAGGAGTTTATTAAAGAGGCATTAGAATTAAATTCCCTTCTGGTGAAACAATAAGAGTATTTCTGCCAAAATATGTCACACATTACTCCCTATTTGACTACTAGCGATCAGCTGACAAATAAGGAAATTGACCAGAGAACCGAGTTTAACGATTTAAACACCAGAATCTCTGAGTTCATCGAATGGCAGGAAATAGAAGACGGAAGGAAAGTTAATCTACCCGAGATTGAGGAAACTCATAAAGACATTCTCTTCACGGATTGGGATGCGAGAATCAAACAGGCCAAGCTAGCAATCGAAAGGGAAGACGAGGTATCAAAGAATATCATTAAGGCAGTGAATCACACCCTATTTTCCACCAACCTAATTAAAGAAGGCAATCTGAAAGAAATGCCCGATTTAAATTCTCTGTATAAAAGCTGGCAGGAAAAGGCGGGGACTCAAAGCGAGGAAATTACAAAATTGACCAAGACCGACTGGGTGTCATATTGGAAATATCTTGTCAAGCCACACAGCCAAATTATGAATCTCAATTGTTCCCTTCATATGACTCAGCGGATGTTACCACCTCTCACCGATGCAATTTTCATAGGAAAACTCAGCACACATTTTGGGGCACCTCCTCAAATTCAACCAATGACTGATATATGCGATTTGAAGGACAAGCTAGCAGATAGCAAGTCATCCTCTTAGTTCTATTCATTTAGCCACTATTTATTTTTGGAGTTAGTTACCTAGTTAGGAGGAAGGTTGTTTGAAACCTCCTCAAATTTTGTATAATCTATTTTTGCAGATTAGTTAGAATAATATTTATACCCTTCTCATGCATTTAGATAAGGGTCCATAATTTTATCAAAAACATTTGCAAAGAATGCACTATTGTAAGTTTGTGAATGCTTTGGTGAAATTATGGAACATGATCGTTTCTTTTAGATATCAGACTACTTTCCTTTGTTGATGCACTATTTTATTCTTGGGAGACAATTTGATTTGAAGAAAGAAGTTGGTCTATGTCATTTGTCAAATGAGTAGGACTTCACACATATGGTACTATTATCTTGTATGATTGATTTTGTTTACATTTAATTAGTGGAAAAACTTTACTTTCATGAATTGTATGTGAGATTTATTGTTTCTATTAAGTGTTAATTGCACTTTTGTATGATGCCTAGCTGAAATTGTGATTTTCATATATAACTCATCATATATGCGATATATTTTATAAATTTATTTGACTAACTATTTAGTCAAAGAAATTATCTTTATACGTTATCATCTTTGTTTAATTGTGATCAATCTTTATTATCACATGTTAAGTAGATATCTTTGTGGATCGCATACCACATCGGAATACCCAGGTTTATATTAGAGTAAGTTAGTTAGAGAATTGCATCATAGAATAAGTCATTTAGATTATCATTATTCTATTGAAAACACTCATGAACCACCCACTCTCATCTTAAAACCCACACTAGGAAACTGGTCCCATTATCCCAAGTTGGATCCACCACTTTAAATGAAAAAGGAGTTGTCTTAAGGTCCAGACCAGGTGGTTATCCCCCATGTTTCAGCAGCAAAATTCTGAGACCACAACAACATGTTACATAACTCCTCTTCTTGGTGTACAAAGAGAGAGGGGTTGATTTTCAATGCTCTTTCAGGGTCGACTTCTATTGTCTTGACAGGAGTAGGGTTTGAGTCAGTTGAGCATAGATCAATCTGATGGTTTTCCTTGGCTTCCTTCACTACTACCTCCAAAGACATGGTGTTGGGAGTTTGATTTTGGATGATGTGTTCAATCAAGTCATCTTCATCAAGTTTTCCTCCTCCTATGGTAGTTTCTAGGGTATAGATTTTGAGGGAGTATACTTCATCTTCTTCCTCTTCTTCTAGCCATAAAGGTAAGTCATGCTTTAGGGATGGTTGAGTAGGAGGGTACAGGACCAATTGTTTGGACAAATGCCCATTTTTTATGGTCATATTTCCAACCTTGCAGATTATGTAGGCATCGAAAATGGCTAACCAAGGCCTCCCAAGGATAAGAAGATAACCATTGAATTTGGTCTTAGGATGGAGAACTAAGAAGTCATTAGGGTATTCCTAGGAATCAATGGAGACCATCACATCCTCAACAATTCCCTCAGGAGCTACTGTGGATCGTTCTGCAAGTTGCAAGTCTATTGTGTTCTTCCTTAATGATCCTTGGAGATTCAGCTTGAGCATAATGTCCTTAGTCATCACATTGATTGCAGCCCCAAGATCAATCAAGGTATGGGGAAAAATGGTGCCATCAATGCGCACATCTACTATAGGATTCCCAGGATCTAAATACTTTGGGCAAATTACCCTTCCCAGCATTAAGTCAGACAAATGTCCAATGACATTAATGGTAGGGGTGCCTTTCTTTCACCTTCCTGGATGTTTGAAACACTTCTCTTTGATTATATTGTTGTAAATGGGGACATCTTTGATAACTTGAAGAAGCGTGATTTTGACACACAGATTTTTCAACTCACCCAAAAGTTTAGTCTCTTCTGGGTGTGCTAGACTGGATGGGTTAACCTTTTAGGTTACGGGGGTGGATTCACTCTAGGCACACTTTCCTCTCTTCCTCCCCACTCTCCTTAGGGGAGATGGAGGTTGGTTATCCAGGAGTGCTCTCCTAGACCTAAGGTTAATTTCATGAATTTCCAGAGCATAGGCAGGGTAAGATGTTTCTCCACTGTAGACCTGTTGTGCCTGTCTGTTCTTAGGGTATGGGTTTGGTTGGGCATGCATCTGAGGTTGTTTAGGTGGAATAGGGTGTACGAGTTGTGGTTGAGATGGAGTTGAAGGAAATAGAGCTAGAGCTTGGTTGTATGGGGTCCTCCATCCCTGGGGTGGTGCATTCCACTGACGTTGTGGAGGAGTCTATGGATGAAATGGTTGGTTGACCGATTGGGAATGGTATTGAGGTGTAAAATACCAGGGAGAAGGTGTAGACTAGGAAGGATGAGCAAGGGGGCACCAAGGGGGAATGGATGTGTTTTGATTAGGGTTGTAATATGAATAGGATGACTCTTGTATGCCCTACTGGTATGGTCGATGTCCATGAGGCCTCCTTTGATTTATGTAGCATAGTTGTTCAGTCACCCTTCGGTTCCCTAATACACAACTTTTAATTTAGGCAGAGAAGGGAACTTGTCTGTGGAGTGGTTTTCCTCACAAACCGAGAAAATTTCTACAAGGTTCAACGGAAATTCATTCCTAAGGTGCCTTCTTGTACATCTAGGGTAGAAGATGGCTAATGCTCTCTCTTCTTCCTCTTTCTTTCTTTTGATCTGCATAGTGTCTATTTGCAAAGAAAGGGTTTGCAACCATTCACTCTTAAAGTCTTCCAACATGTCCCCAATTTCACTTTTTATGGATGTATTGGAAGAGGATGAACAAGCCACCGCTTGACTAGCCCTACCCTTCTTTATAGATTCCCTAGAATGATTCTTGAAAATTGTCTTGATATCATCATAGGGTAACTAGTAGATGTCCCCTCCTGACAGCAGATTTAGGGTTTCTAGGAGATCTTCCTGGATCCCCCTAAGAAGGACTAACTTAAGTGATTTGGGATCAAGGGTGCACCTATGATCCAAAATGGATTTTGGATAGACTCCTAAGTCTAAGTGTTCCTCACTGAGGAAAATGAAAGTCCAAGGAAGTTCCTGGAAATAGCCCCATTACAGAGATCCTTTCCTTCTGAATCTGCTGCAACTTGAATGGGAAAAAATGGACTTAGGATGCAAAAGTTATGGCAGAAAGAAGATGCCCTTGGTTCTTTGGAAAAAGAGGCAAATCTTCAAAAAAATGGCCTAAAAGGCTTTATGAAGAAAATCGCATCGGAGGAGATCCAAGGCGGGCTTAAGCGGAAAGGGGAAGCACCCCTAATTTTCGATCCCCGACATATCGGGTCGGATGCAGGCTTGTGTGTAGATAACCTAAGGCGGAACCCTAGGCCAATGAAATATGCCGATTTCCGATATCGGTGGATCGGAATCGGCGGTGGCCATGTCATGGAGCTTAAGGCAAGACCCTGGGCCGAACGATATCGCGATCGCTGATATTGGTGTCGGCGGATCGCGTCGGCATAGGCCATGCCATATGGACAGACCCTGGGTCCATGTGATACACGATTGCGATCAATAGCATCGCAATATCGCGTTAGAGTAATAAGACGGAGCAGGGCCATATATATATGCGCCGATGTGATGCGATCGAGCCCAAAAGGGTTTTTAAATGCCACTGCATAATTTTTTCAAGTTCGATATGAACCATTTTTCGGGATTTTCTTTGTATTTTGGATTTTAACAATAAACCAAAATACAAAGAAACCCGCGCCTATGCAACTTGTGATAGCGATTTAAAAGGTGGACCCAATGGAATATAAGGTGGAATTCATAACATTTGAAGTCTGATAAATGGAAAAATGACGAACTTTCCCATGTTTTTAATGTATTTCTTTGTGTAAATGGAGAACACTATTTTTGGGGATTTCAGAGGCCCAAAGGTCCCTTCCGTTGCAGAACAGGTGGCCACCATCCATAAAGGTGTTTGGTAATGATTTCTAATGCTCAGAGGGGGATTCGAATGGACAGAGGCCGAGATCTAGAGAGCCTGAGGAGGGTAAATGAACGGACAGTGCCGATTGGCTTAAAGCCACATAATGACAAAAAAAGAGGGGAATAAGCAGAGAGTGTTGAGACAAGATCGCGGAAAGTGAAGCCAAAGCAGGAAACTAGGGCGAAAGAGGGTAGAGAGAGCTCAATTGAGTAGAGGGAATGAAAACAAGCAGCACAAAAAGGAAAAAGCTGAAGCGCAGAGCAGCCAAGGGAGTCACTTGGAGTTCAAGTGGAAAGCCAGAGGGCTGTGAATTGACAGAGAGCCAAAGAAGCCAGAGCCAAAGCCAAGAGCCAGAGCCGAGAGCTTCAAGAGGTGGGGATAAAATGGTGTTCTGAGCCCATTGTTCCTTTGTAAAACAATGGAATTGAGCCAAGAGCTTGTAAAAGGACTTTGCGATAATCCCAGAGAGCCTATAAGTTGACTAGAGCTCACAAAGACATAGCCCAAGAGTTTTGGGTGAACTCCTAATTAATATTGATGTTATGTGTGATTTCTTATTGCTGCATTGTATCTGCTGCTTTATTTATTGTTATATGTATTTATATATCAGTTTGAGTACATTAAATTACAGCACATAAACAGTTTTAATAACAAACACCATCAAACACCTTATGTTCAAGCACATATTTAATTCTGCATTGGTTAATGATAAAGACTTGGGAATATTTAAGCTTTGGAAGTGGGAGAGGTTCTTGTAAGTTAGACAAGGAGCCTATGTGCCCCATTTTCAGATCAACCTGGCCCTTTTGTAGCTGAGTTGGAACCTTTCCTCATAATCGTCTAAGGACTCATCATGTCCCAAGGTCATTCTAGAAAATTCCTCTTTGGCATCTTTAGACCTACAATAGTCCCTATGCTTGTTGTTGATAGCTTGTTGCATATGAGCCCAAGTGGTGATACTATCCCCAGGTAAACCCATCAACCAACACAGGGTTGCATCCTTGAGAGTGGATGGGAATTAATTCAACTTTTGATCATCAGAAGTGTAATCATAAGTTTTTCATATGACAAAAAATTCAAACAAAAAAGTCATTGGATCTTCTGAGGTCAGGCCATGGAAGTGAGGAAAAGAATAGGGGCTTATGTTTTTCATATTAGCATCCCCATTAGTTTCCCAGATGGGAAAAGTACCCTCAACTATTTCCTTGTCTCCCCTTTCATTTCTATTTTCAGCGATTGTGTCAGTTGGTGGAACAATTTCTTCTTCTTCCCCTATAGGCTCTTCAAAAATCTCTGGTTGTTCGCCTAAGGGGTCCTCTAGTTCACAGCCACCGAAGAAGAGGGAAGGTTGGTTGTTTGAAGTGGTGGGGTATTTGGAAGAAATTTCCCTAAGTTATCCCTATTCCTACGAGGCATGAAAGGAGTGTTTTTTTTTTTAGTTTTAAACTACTTGCAGAATTAAAAGAAAATAAAACTAAATTGCAACTATTTGTTGAATGAAACTAATTGCAGAATGAAAGAGATAAGAAAAGGAAGAAAGAAAGAAGAAATCACATCTACTCAGACACCTCCCCAGCAATGGCGCCAAAAAGTGATGAGCACCAGTATTGCAGCAAGGATGCTGCAACTCCTGGGGCTACTGAGTTTACTTCATCAACCTGAGGTTCATACAAATTTGGAGGTGACAGTGTTGTACACACAAGTAGATGTAATTGGTCTACTCTTTTTCAATGCTAAGATGGGGCGATAGACCACTAGGGTTTCTAAAACCAATGTTATATTGACTACAAGAAGTTTGATTACCAACTTGGAGAGGGGAAATTTACCCTAATTGAGAGAAAATAAATGTTGCCTATTGCAAGTGAAAGACTGAAAGAAATGCTTGAAAAATAACATGAAATACCCTATCTACTTGCTAACATACCTTGCTTGCAAAAGAACACTACTTTAACACATGTGAGGTTTTAACTAATCTAAACATGAAATCTGTTCTAGAAAGTACTAACTACTGTGTGCATGAATAAATATAAAAGAACTTTTTTTCCTTTTATCTTTTTGCTTGAAAAATGTAAATGCTAATCCTTCTTGGTTCTTTCGCAAGGGAGACAGGTGTGGAGGAAGAGGAATACAATGGTTCTGATGGCTTGGAGGTCAATTAGGGGCCTAATCCTAGCTTTAGTATCAATTTTTCTCAATTCGGGCTCAAAACAGGTTGCTACAGGATGTCTACAGGGTGTACTAGTTCACCTATAGGTTCCTCTATTTTACTATAGGAACAGGACGAAAGGTTAGGGAGTAGTCTAGAAGGTGGGATGGATCTTGGAAAAGGTTAATAAGGAAGGAGTAAGGCATGGGAGTGGTAGGAATTTACTTAGAACTCAAGCTAAAGCTTTAAGATGGTTGGATTTTCTCAACGGAAATGGAAAGTTTTCCTCATAAATCAAGAATTCAGATTGAGACCTTAGTGAATTTTTGCAATCATGGATGGAAATGGTTTGGATGAGGCTGATGAGATGAAGTCTCCCTGTAATGTAGAAAATCTTACAACAACACACATCATTTTTGGCATTTTAAATTCATCTAAAAACAAGAAGGGTTTATTCAAAATAGAAGAAAAGAAAATTATCACCATTTATTTGCTAAGTTCATGCACAAAAGTGCTTGAAACCAACATAAAAGTGATATGAAATCAGTGAAAAACCTAAGGGATAAGAAATACCAATTGCAACTTATCCTATGAAATTGAAAGATAATGACCTAATTTGCAAGAAAACCCTAGATTACACAAAAAACAAGAATTTTGTCTTTTTGGGCTGGATGAGAAGTGTTCCTCAAGCCATGACCCTTGAAAGGGAGAAATGAGGTGAAAACCACTTGTTGTCAACCTTTTTGGAATATCTTCTCATCACTACAATGCTACTATTAGAACTATCCACAAATGGAAGAAAACTAATTAAACCTACCAATACTTACAAATTAACAACACCAAAATCAGTTTAGCAACTGACTATGAGTATAACCTAAGCATACATATACAACAAGAGTAACCTCTATTGCTAGGGTTTGGGTCTAACCTAAGAGCTTCCTCCCTCTAAGTCAACTCAATGCTGAATCAAGGGAATGCTACTCATTTTGATTAAAATATCAGAAATACACAAGAGTGCTTGGTTACAATGCTTCAACTTGAAAATTGCTTAGCTATATTACACAAAAAATAAGAATCCTATTGAGGCTCTAGGCCTCTTGATTTATACAATTGAAGTTACGAACAACTTCCTTAAATTTAGGGAGGCTTGGCTCCCAATCTCGAGATCAACTAGTCTTCAACTATCACTGGCTTGGCTGTCAATGAACCTCATGACTTGGCTGCTTGCAACTCTGAGCTGATGAGATTTGATTGAGGAATCTTCAAGTGAGTGAGGAGTTAAGGAGGGATATCCTATCTCCTAGAATCCCTCTTGCTTGTCTTCATTTGATTTCCTTCACTTTAATTAGTCAAAATTTGCTCCAAAACCTACAATCAATGCACATTAGACCACTAGACATGACATCTCATCTTTACTCTCCTCATTAAGCAAAACATAATTAAAACATGTAAAGAATGATGAGAAACGTTTATTTTAGTAAGCTAGAGGTGCATTAAGGTCCATAAAATTAACCCATTGATGAACCTCATCAGTTTGATTATCTTATCTTTGTATGGTTTTTTTTGCTGGGAAAGTTTGAGTTTTTGATGCCTGTCAGAGTCCTATTTTTTAGGAGAATTTCAACTCCTATCTAGGGAAAACTTTGACATATGTGAGGAACATTTAAGTAAAAATTTTGGCCCTCTTAGGGCCTGATTTGATATCTTCCTGAGGCTTGTTTTGGTTTGTCTTGAGGCACATTCTGAGGCTAAGTTTGCTCTATTGTAGGGTTGTAATAGCCCTATGGAAGTCACACTATCGAAGCATGTTTTATATACAAAAATGTGGTTGAATTACCTGTATGACAACTACATTGAAAGAAGGGTTAAGGTTGCAAGCTAGGGACCTTGTTTATGTCTAGTTTGTTAGAAGAAAAACAGGTAATTTGAGGCACAATAGCCCTATGGAGGCCACATGAATAAGGCTGAATTTAGGCCTGGTTAGGGCACTATATAAGAAGGGAACATTTCATAGAGAAAGGGCACTTTAGGATATTGGAAAAAGGTTGAATTAGGCCAAAGACATAAGGAACATGTGAAAATTCCACCTGTGAAATCCTATTGTAGCAATTGGAAATTATTTTTATAATTATTAATTAATTTTATAATTTATTTGCTACAACAAACACCAAATAATTCACACTACAACCTTCACAAATAAAACTACAAAAAATAATAGCGTTGGAAACTGAGAAATGCTAGCACACACACATAAAGATTGACATAGTTATTTTTGGACAAATCTCCTTGGAAAAATCCAACTTGGGAAAACCGGTGCAACAAATAAGGGTTTTATATTATTATGCAGCAGTGAGAAAAATTGAGTACAAATGGATACTGAATTTGGCTATCCTACATAGAAAAATATTGGAAAAATATCTTGAGGGAAATTACACACTCTGAACAATCTCAGCACTTGACTTCCACTAAAAATCAGGCAGTCCAACTAGGTTTGCACAGGTTCTGCATCAACTTGAAGTTTCCTGCCACATGTACTCCCTGAATATACTACTAATCAAGCTATCCTGCCTACTGCTAACTGGGAAAATTCTTCTTTGGCACTCTGGAACATCTTCCTAACCTATGGAACTAAGAAAATCATCCTTCCTTAGAAAATCGAACTGCACAATGAAGCCTCTGCACCGCCTTTGTGTTGCCTCTGGGTAGCTTCCTGGAGAAATTTCATCCTTCTCTGCAATTCACTTCACTGTATCTGGAAAAACTTCCTCCAAACTCATTGTCCCTTCCCTTGTCTGTCTCTGCTTCCTTACTGAAGCTTTAAATCTTCCAACACTATTGGCTCTCTAGAAAATCAAATTCTCCAAGGAAATCGAACTCTCGATGGTTCTCACCAGTGTGTCCTCCATCTACCCATCAAATTCTTCTAATAATATTCTGTTGGGACTCTAATGAACAAGATTAAATATTAATCAAGGGCTAAGATCATATCAAAGTCTATTCGTGTGAGTTTATAGATGATTCACACCTTATTTCAATTAATTATGATTAATTAACCCCTTTTCCTAAGTTTAGACTTACGAAATAATTAAAAATAGGCTAATAATCTAATTGAGGTACTTCTATGTGGAATTTCTAGAAACGATTTCTGGGTTATAGAGAACTCATGTATTTTAGCCTCTCCACAAAGTTTCGAGACTAGAACACCTCTGATGCTACAAAAACTAACACTCCTTCTTAGCGAGGAAGATATTCTCTCTAGTGCTGCACACTCTAGTACAACACCCTGTTTCTGTATCTCCCTTTGTCACGCTTCTAATGTCTGACCACTGTCACTGACTGCCACTACCCACCAACCACTATGAAACTATGTTGTTGCATCTATGCTGCTATTGACACTGGTATACTACTACCAACCTTGCATTTTCACTGCAACTCCCTCTCAATGTTGTTGCTACAACTGCAACAACTGCACCTGAGAATCATCCTAAATATTGAATCAAATGTGTTCAATATGATGCATTTCTCTCCCGAGTCCTGACTGATACTAGCTACTACACTATCCACTGAAGAATATGTGATATTTTTGACTCTGCACTGTGCCACTTTGCACTCCTGCCAACACTACAATGCGCTCCTCAACACCTGACTGCTACTAGTCTACAACTGTCACCCTGAAATCTGACTGCATCAATTGACACTAATCCATTCTACTACTGAATATTGTGGGCCCTCGTAGAAAGGTAATGATCCAAGAGAAGGAAACCTCAATGAACCCTGCCCATGTCTACGTTATTCTAGGACTATAACTCTAGATTTTACCACCTCTATCTTGGAAGTATAGCTTGCTACATCGTGAAATATTCCTCCAGCATGGAGGACAATTTGTTGATCTTAGCAGACACTACCACCTGATTCTGCTTCTCGTGCTTGTCCTTCTTCATGAGAAGACACTACGTACTATAGTGACTAAACTCAATACATCTAAAGCACTTGACCTTGGATAGGTCCTTTTTCTTCTTCTTTTCCCCTTTCCCCTGATTTGGGCCCTTAGATTCTAAGAACACATTTTCTTCTTCCTTATCACCTTTCATGCCCTTGCTGCTATAGCCACTAATGGAACTCTTTACTTGTCTCAACTCCTTCTATTATAGATCATACCACATCCTATCCCATTTAGGCAATGTGTCTCTGCCATAGATACCTTGGAAAAACACTTGCTAGTCATCTGAGACACTATTTAGTGCCAACCATACAAGCTCTGTGGGTTGGGGTGCCTCCCTAATGATTGATACCTGATCTTAGACTTCCTGAATCCTGGTGAGGAAGCCATCTATGCTCTCACCCTTCTACATCCATATTCTCCTCAAATTCTCCTAGAGAAACATCTTCTGCTGCTCAGAAGAAATCTAAAATAGCTCGAAGAGATCATCCCACACCTCCTTGGTTGTACCTTTTCTTGCCACGTATGAGACTAGATGATCTTGGACTCCATCCAAAATCATCCTCTTCATCATCACCATTTCTCATATGTACTTCTTGAGCTTATCAACATCTTGGGGTACTGCTACCATATTCTCCACATAGGATTCCAAGCCATATTCATCCAAAAGGAAGGAAACCCTAGCCTTCTAGATGACATAGTTGGAAGCTTCCTCCAACCTATCCTGATTTCTAAGCCCCGTTGTGGCCATCTTTGAAACTGGTTGAAAATCTCCTTATTTCCCTCTACTTGGCTACAGAATCTGCTACTCACACTCCCTTCGGAGTGAGGAAATATGCTCACAGCTACTACTAATCTACATATGGAAAAATTATATCTCTAAGACTCAATATCCCTTGAGATAAATTTTCCCTGTGTGTGTTATTTCTCTTTCCACCTTACACTAATTATGCTTCTCCAAACTGCAACAAACCCCTCTGTGCCCAACCAATGAATCTGCTCAGCGAAAATCTGAGTTGTTGCTGCTCCCTTTTCCTATTGGAATCACTATTATGGGAAACACAAATATTCTGCCAACCTGCAACTAAAAATCGAACCCTTGCCCAAAAATTCAAACCGCTTGTCTAGGTACTGGGCAACACCAAAATGTTTCAACCTGCTACTCCCTCTGAACAACAAAATTATCTTCTTCCGCTTCTAAGATTTTCTGACTAATAAATCTCGCTCTGATACCATGTGAAAATTTCACTACTGAAACCTTATTGCATTAACCGGAAATTATTTTTCTAATTGTTAATTAATTAAACAATTTATCTGCTAGCAAATACCAAATAATTCACATTGAAACCTTCACAAATTAAACTGCAGAAAAAAATAGTGCTAGAAACTGAGAAATACTAGCATACCCACATAAATATTAACATTGTTATTTTTGGACAAATGACCCCGGAAAAACTCAACTTGGGAAAATCGGTGAACAAATGAGGGTTTTATATTATTATGCAACAATGAGAAATTATGAGTACAACTAGATACCGAATCTGGTTATCCTACAGAGAAAAATATTGACAAAAATATATAGAGGGAAATTACTCTCACTCCGAGAAATCCCAACAATTGACTACCATTGAAAATCAAGCCATCCAACTGGGTTTGTGTAGGCTCTCTGTCAACCTGAAGCTGCCCACCACATGTGGTGCCTGAATTGACTACTAATCAAGCTGTCCTACCTGCTACTGAATGGGAAAATGCTTCGTCTCCACTCTGGAACCTTTTCCCGGCCTATGGAACTGAAAATTTCTTCCTTCATCAACAAATCAAACTGCCCAATGAAGCCTCTGCGGCTTCTTGGAGAAATTTCAGCCTTTCTTTGCAACGCACTTCACCAGATCTCGAAAAATTTCCTCTGACCTCACTATCTCTGCCCCTCTATCTCTGCTTCCCTACTGAAGCTAAAACTCTTCCAGCACTGTTGGCTCTCTAGAAAATCGAACTCTCCAAGGAAATCAAACTCTTTGTGGTTCTCACCAATGTGTCCTCCATCTACCCATTAACTTTTTCTTATAATCTTATGTTGGGACTCCAACGACCGATATTAAATCTTAATCAAGGGCAAAGATCATATCAGAATCGTTCTGTGTGAGTTTCTAGATGATTAACAACTTGTCTCAATTAACTTCCCTTTTCCTAAGTTTAGACAAAGGAAATAATTAAAAGTAGGATAATAATCTAATTGAGATGCTTCCAGGTGGAATTTCCATAAACGATTTCTAGGTTATGGAGAGCTCATGTGTTTTAGCTTCTCCACAAAGTTTTGAGACTATAACACCTATGATGCTACAAAAACTAACATAACAAAGTTACCAATCAAACGAGAACTGTGACTTCAAAACAAGAACTTTAGCAAAAAAACCCAAAAAGAACACAAAAAAAACATCCCAAAAATGAAAAGTTTGTATACTAGAACGACAATGTTTTAAGGGGGGGGGGTAAATTTTCCACATTTTTTAAAGCGGAAGTAAAAACCAATTTTTTTTGTGAAAAAAACATGAAAAAATAAAAAGTGTTGATGCTGACATCAACATTTTCTTTTTGCCTAAAATTCCAACATTTTTAGCAGTGACATTAAAAATAAGATACCATGACTCTAAAAATCATTAAAATTCTAGTAGTTTTCAACAATAAGTTGAAGATAAAATATCGCGACTTCAAAAAACATAAATTCCAACAATTTTCAACCATGACATTAAAGATAAAATATCACAACTCTAAAATATCTTAAAATTTCAACATTTTTCAGCGATGGAATTAAAAACAAATATCATGCCTATAACAAACCTTAGATTTTCAACGTATTTTGAGATCAAATATCATAACTAAATTAAACCTTAAAAATAAATACCTAAATAAAAAAGTCATTATACCAAATGCTAAAAATATAGTTCTTTTAAAATCTTAGCCCAAGAAAACTTGACACATTACAACAAAAAACTTAAAAATCAACCGTCAAATTGATATATAGTGAGGGCATGCTTGACCCATTGCAATTGAAATTTAAAAATCAACCATCAAATTAACGCATTGGAAGCGAACTTGATTCATTGTGATGAAAACTGAAAAATCAACTATCAAATGGACACATATTGGGGTTGAGTTGCTAATCGAACATAGAGACAATCCCTACAACAATAAATAAATCAATAAAACTAAAACATTCAAAAAAGATAAATTAAAAATTAAAAATAACAAAAAAAAATCAAATATAAAAAAAACAAGAAAACATGAAAATTCAAGAAAAAACAAAAAAATATTTGAAACACAACATTTTTTTAAACACAATATTGTGTGTGTGTATATATATATCATTTTTTTTAAACATTACAAAAAAAATAAAAAAAAAAATAAAAAATTAAATAACAATTTTAAATATTAAAAAAAAAATCAACATTCTCTCCCCATAATCCCTTGGTGGTTGGGTAGGGATGGCAGACTGATTCTGGCCCAACTCGTAAGGGGCCACGGGAGCTCGCGCAACTCTCGCTGCCCTACCCTGTGCCTCCTTGACGACTAGGCTAGGGTGGCAGGCTGATTCTAGGATTCAGCTTGCCCTCGCCCAAAGACCAAGGTGATGTGAGAAAAACCTGTCGTCCTGGCCGATGATCCCTTTACTGGGCTAGATGACAATACTTAATTTTTTTTAATAATTAAATTTTTTTTTTTAATTTATTTAATTTATTTTTTTCATATATATATTTTTTGAAGTTTTTCTGACATGTTCTTTTAATATATAGATATATATATATATATATATATATATATATTCAATTTTTTAAACATTATGTATTTATTTATTTAGTGCTTTTATTTTCTGATTCTAATATTTTTTTAATAAATATTGATTTTATTGATTTATAATGTTTTAATTATTTTTCCTTCTTTCTTATAATTTTTTTGTTTTGTTTTTTCTTCAAGTATTTGTTTTAGATGTTATTGCTGTTCTTTTTCTAAACAATTTAGTTTTCATTTGTTACTTTGATTTATTTTTAAAAGTAGTTTTCTATTTATTTTAAAAATATATTTTTTGTTTATTTTTCAAGTTGTATGTGATTCTTTAGGCTTGACCTGTGGCTTGAGGAGCCGTGACCCAGGGGCATCTAAGCCACCAAAGTCACCCAAGGATCGCACCCGGATTGGGCCACACCAACCCTTAATTGACTGGATTTTTTAGCATGTCTCCTCCCCCTAGCACGGGGCACAACCACCCCCCCGTGAGGTTTGATCATGGGTCGCCTTGTTGGCGAGGCCCATCCCCAACTAGTTGTGCTTGTAGGACTTGACTATTTTAATAGTATTTATTTATTTTGTTATATTTTATTTAAAATTCTATGTCAATCATAATTTTTGAAAAAATTCAAATATTATGAACATAAAATTCATAAAAAATGTTATTTTTCAACCTTTTTTGGTGCAATTGTTTTCACAAAAATCTTTTATTTGACATGTTATTTTAGCGAAAAGGTCTCAAAATGTATATTTTTTAATTATATCTATGTGCAAAATGTATATTTTTCTGTCAAATATTTAAAATTATTATTTTTTAGTGATAATTTTTTTATTATTTTTTGTCAGGACATCGCTTGAGCACATCTTTATTAAAATATTTCATTTACTAACATCTTTATTTCATTTACTTTAATTTAATTATATTGAAACTAAATGTCAAGTACTAGCTACTAGTAGCACTTGTATTTCAAGTGTCCAATTTCAAAGTTTTATGCACAATTTGTGACAAACTTGCCCTAGTGATTTCATAGTTCCTGTATATAGATTGAGCCTTGAACAGGGCCACTCAAGGTGAGGAACTATGCTTTTATTCTTTACATATAATTGTAAGTAATTTGTATTATTTCTGTAGGAATTTACATGGTAAGTTCCTCAGACAGAACACCAAAGGACACTGCTCACAAACAGATCACAAATCAATACACCAGTATTCTTGACGTGGTTAAAACCCTCAAAGAGGGAAACAGTCCACAGCTTGAGACAACACGACCACTTCAGGCAATTTATTAATAAAATAATGAAAATATACATAATCTTCTCTCATGAACGGTTACCCTACAAATGACCCTCCATGCTCTTTAAACAGAGATCATGGACCAATCAGGTGTTAAGCCACGGATCAAGTGTCGGTAATACCAAGGAGAGAATGAACTGTCGGATCACTTCATGTCTAGAACATGTCGTGACCGTCGGATTGTAAGTTACAAAAGTACATAGTAAAGAAACACACTTTAGCTAACTCTACACTAGACCAAGTTATACTTAGCTATTTCCCATGTGTCAGAATATCCTAACATCCCCCCTTAAGAACAACCTGGGATAGGATTGAAGGATGTACAAGTATGACACAATAGGAGAAGGAAAGAGGCATTAGAGCCTATCCCCCCTTAGTGACAACTTCCTGAACTCCAACCATAAATCGAAGTTTAGTAATCTTTGCCTCTGTGAGAGCCTTTGTAAAGATGTATGCAACTTGATCATTGGTTGAACAATATTGCACTTCAAGAACATGGTCATGAATGAACTTTCTGATGAAGTGCATGTGTAGTTCAATGTGTTTGCTACACTGATGTGGACTGGATCTTTGCATAGCTTAATGGCACTTTGATTATGACACCAAAGTGTAGTCAGATGTTGCTGCTGAAAGCCAAACTCTGACAGGATCTAACGAAGCCACATGGCTTCCTTACTAGCTTCTACGACACCACAATACATTGCTTCTACTGAAGAAATAGAAATGGCACTTTTTTTCTTGCAAGCCTATGTAGTAGGTCCAGAACCAAGAGTGAAGACATAACCTGCAGTAGATTTCTGATCATCAGGGTCACCAGCCCAATCAGAATCGGTGAAACCAACCAACAGGGGAGATGCTTCTGCACTATAATGAATCCCAAACTAAACTGTACCTCGAACATAACGAAGTATTCTTTGAGCTGCTTTCCAATTACTTTCATGTCGTTTTTGCAAAAAAACCGAGCAATAAGGCCAACAGCAAAGGAAAGGTCACGACGAGTATGGGTCAGATACAAAAGTTTTTCTACAAGCCCACGGTATAAGGTAGCATCAACTTCAGGGGAAGTACAAGTGATTGAAATTTTGGCTCTAGACTAAAAGGGAGAAGGGGTTGGCTTATAGTATTCCATGTGAAAGTGGTGTAGAAGATCACAAGCATACTTGGACTGGGAAAGGGAAATACCTTCCTTGGATTGCAAGACTTGAAGACCAAGAAAATAATGCAAGTGTCCTAAGTCTGTCATTTCAAACTTCTTTTTAAGGCTGTACTTCACATGGTTTATAAGGTTGGGATCACTACTAGTAAGGATAAGATCATCAACATAAAGAACAAGAATGATAAGAGACTTACCTACTTTCTTGGTGTAGACAGTATTGTCAGAATGACACCTAGAAAAGCCAGTATCTAAAAGAAACCTATCCATTCTGGCATACCAAGCCCGAGGGGCTTGCTTCAGACCATAAACGGATTTCTTAATCTAACATACAAGGCTGGAGTTTGGTTGTATAAAGCCAATAGGTTGTTCCATATAGATTTCTTCATGCAAGTCCCCATGCAAAAAGGCAGATTTAACATCCATCTGAAGGACTTCCCATTTGAAAGAGGTAGCAAGGGAAAGAACAAGGCGAATAGAGTTCATTTTGGCAACAGGGGAGAAGGTTTCAGTGTAGTCAATGCCTCTAACTTGTGAAAAGCCCTTAACAACAAGACGAGCTTTATGTTTATCAACTTTTTCATCCAGTCCATACTTGGTTCCGTAAACCCATTTGCATCTAACAAGTTTTCGTCCCTTTGGAAGACGAACAAGATCCCATGTATCACTTGCCAATAATGAACGATATTCTTCATTCATAGTTGTGTCCAAATCTAGATAGCCTGAAGCTTCTGCAAAGGTGTCAGGATCATAATTTTTTGAATCTTGAGCCAGTAAAGAAGAGGCTCTATTGAACTAAGAATGTGTACGTCGCTTATCTATAGGATCACCTGCAAGAGAACCTACTGCATCCTGAGTAGCATGGACCCATTTTGGAAGCTGAGGAGCTGAAGGAGGATCTTGAGAAGGTGGGGGAGGATTGTCATCCTTGTTTTCATCATCTGAAGAAGAAATATTTTCAGAAGTAGAAGGGATAGAGAGAGGTGGCAGATCTGTTGAACTAGGCTCGTAGGCCGATATATTTTCAGAAAAATTTACATCTCTTCTAATGATAACGTTTTTGGACTTAAGTGGAATAAGTCTATATCCTTTGACATCTTCAGAATATCCAACAAAAATACATTTTTCACTCTTAGGTTCTAAAGCTTTATGTTTCTCATCTAGAATATGGGCCCATGCTTCACTTCCAAAAACACAAAAGTGACTTACATCTAGTTTAATTGAGCTCCATGCTTCTTCTGGAGTGATATTCTTTAAAACCTTAGTAGGAGTGTGATTTACTATGTAATTTGCACAGTTAATTGCTTCTGCCCAAAAATTAAGACTAAGTCCTTTAGATTGAAGCATACAATTATCCATTTCCTTTCTGGTGTAATTCTTCCTTTCAGCTACACCATTTTGTTGTGGAGTATATGGAACAATATGTTGCATCTGAATTCCATTCTCAGTACAAAAGTTGATAAATTTGTTGTTAACATATTCTCCACCATTATCATATCTTAGCTTAAGAATTTGATGTCCAAATTATTTTTCAACAAAGGCCAAGAACATGTTAAATACTTCAATATTGAGTTTTAAGAAGTATACCCAAGTGCGTCTGGAGAAATCATCAATGAAATTTAAGAAATACTTGTAGCCAGAGAATGAAACAACTGGAAGTGGACCACATAAATCACTATGCACAAGCTGTAAAGGGGCTAAGGCATGCCAAGAGGCACATTTTTCATAATTATCCCAATGATGTTTTCCGAGTACACATCCGGAAGAAACACCATCTCTGCAAGATACCATTGGAAGACCTGTCACCATATTTTCTTTACATAGATTCTGAAGGGAGAGATAGTTTAAGTGACCAAATCACTCATGCCAAAGTTTGCTCACTTCATCATTATGAGCAACAAATACCGAGGGAAGATTTGATGACCCAAAGTTGTTAAACTTATACAACCTTGTAGAATCATCAACAATGCAGTAGCTAAAATTTGTCTAGGATCTCTTAGGTCCTTAATTACAACATCGTGAGGTGAAAATGCAACGCTTCTACCTTCACCTGAATGAGTTATCTGACATACAGATAGAAGAATGCAGGATAAGGTTGGAACACATAATAAATCATTAAATTGACCATTATCTAAACGAACAGTTCCAGTCCCTACAACACTAAGAGATCTATCATCGCCAACATATATATTTTTGGTGTTACAATCATATAAGAAGAAAGCATGGCTTTGTTTTTGGCCATGTGATAAGAAGCTTCAGAATCAGGGAGCCACTCATGAGAATGAGAAGAAGAAGATACATTTAGTGCATAACCAGACCGAGATGCTTGACAACCACATGCAGAAAGTGTTATTCCTGAAGATGAAGTTGAAGTTGAAGAGTGCTCCAAATGGATGCTATGCTTCTTCACTGCTACTTCCAAGGCCTCCATCTTCTTAAAGCATTTGGATTCTAAGTGGCCATTTCGATTACAAAAGTGGCAATGTCTATCAGTCTTCTTCCCTTTGTTTTTATTTTCCTTATCATTTTGTTGAAATGATTTTTCATTTGGAGACTGAAATTGCTTAGGACTCTTGTTTGGTTTAGGATACTGCTTCTTAGGATTGTTTGAATTTGGTTGTTGTTGGGTGGCTAAGGCTTTCTTAGAAGAATTTTCAAGATTAAGAAGACCAAGATATAAGAGCTTTTCTTGTTCTCTTATTAAAGAATCACAAAAGACATCAAAAGATGGGGACTTGTAGTCTTGTCCTTGAGAAATAAAGGCTTCTCTAGTAGAATGGAAGGTGGAAACAAACACATAGTAGGCTGGTCCCAACTTAGTAAGAATGGAATAGATAAGGCTACCATCTTCTTTCTTAACCTTAACACCTTCCAAGAGAAGTCTAAGGGTCTTGAACTTGGACAAAAAATCTTCAATAGAAGAAAAATTATTAGGGTCCAATGTAAGCAACTCATTTTCAAGTTGATGGGCTCTAATTTCATTTTTAATTCTAAAAACTTTAGTGAGTTGTTTCATTACTTCATTAGGAGTATCAAGTTCTGCAATATGGAATATAAGGTCTAGAGAAATAGACATCCATACAAACCACGTGGTTGATATTGCCTATTTTCTGTTTTGGCTACCTTATCTTCATCTTGAGGTTTGGTTTCTTGGCCTGAGGCTATTTTGTAAAGACCTTTACTTCTAAGTAAATCCACAATGTAGGACCACCATTGGAAGTAGTTGGTGTTGTCAAGAATAACTTGGCATGGACTTTCCATTTTAACAAAAACTGAAGTTGTAGATGCTGAAACTAAGTGTTCCAATGGAAAAATCTCGAAAAATTAAGCCTATTAAAAAAAACGGCTTTGAAAACGGCTTCCAGATGAAAAAGTTATGACTTTTTGAAGAAAAGTTGTTGAAGATGTTGAAAAAGTGCGTGAATGTGCAGAAATGAATTATAATGTTATATTTTAAAAAAATCCCCCACCCCTTTCCAAACTTAATCTAATTAGTCACTTTAAAAAAAAAAATTATGTGACTCACTTTTATAAATAAGTGAAAGTCACTTTTACAATGGTACTTTATGAGTTACCCACTAAATTGTAACTTAAATAAAAGATAAAGATACTTTAGAATTATAAGTGACTCGCTTTTTATAATGGGTGAGAACACTTTTACATAAAGTAACTTTAAAACATAAGTTACATGTGCTTTTTGAAAAAGTAACTCAACAAAAAGAAAGACTTGAACTCAAGACCTCTATTCTCATAAAGTAACTTTGGACCAAGTGAGCTAGTTTAAAAGGTTAGTAATTTTTGGAAAAGAGGAAGGGGTTTTTTTTGTTTTTGTGTTTTTTTTTTTCAGTCACTGAAGTTTTGGGGTGCGTGCTTACTTGAAAAAATTCTTTTTTTGCTTCCAGATCTTAAAAATGACGTAGCTAGGGCTACCGAAAACCTTGTCGCATGAAACGAAAGGGGTTCCTCACTGGAACAGATGCTCCTAACACCATAGAGTGGTCCTCTCGGCCCGAAAGCAGTAAAAAATAGTATATCTAGGAAATGACGGTTAGACGCAGTTGTACCGGCTTCAGATTTGGATCACCAACGGATGCGGCCCTCTAATAGCTCTGATACCATGTAGGAATTTACAAGTTAAGTTCCTCAGACAGAACACCAAAGGACACCACTCACAAACATATCACAGATCAATACACCAGTTTTCTTGACGTGGTTAAAACCCTCAAAGAGGGAAACATTCCACCGCCTGAGCCAACTCGACCACTTTAAGAAATTTATTAATAAAAGAATGAAATTTCACATAATCTCCTCTCATGAACGGTTACCCTACAAATGACCCTCCATGCTCTTTAAATAGAGATAATGGACCAATCAAGTGTTAACCCACGGATCAAGTGTCGGTAATACCGAGGAGAGAATGAAATGTCAGATCACTTCATGTCTAGAACCATGACTCTTGGATTGTAAGTTACAAAAGTACATAGTAAAGAAACACACTTTACCTAACTCTACACTTGACCAAGTTATAATTAACTATTTCCTATGTGTCGAAATATCCTAACAATTGCAAATTAATTATTTTCATTTCATTATTTGCTTTCATCCTTGTGTGTTAATTTATATTTTCAAGCTATTTATAATTTGTGCTATGAAATCATAATGTTATAAAATCATTATGTTCTTGTTCAACTTAGGATACAAAGCCAAATGATTTGAGCCACGAGCATCATTCCTAGGGGTTCCACCATGTGAGATGCCAACAATAAAGGATGAGATTTAAAACATTATTGAATCTGTTTTACTGTTATGTTTGATGTGCAGCTGAAGATTCTTTTATTCACCTTTTGTCTATTCAATAGATTATATTGCATATTAGAAAGTGTGATGTTGAAAATACTGAGAGGGGGTTGAATTAGTATTTCTTAGCAATAACAATTATTAATATTTTTCATAGCATTAGTTAATCTTCAGTAGTTTTATTCAGTATTAGATATCAAAAGTAGTAGACAACACGATACAACAATGTAGAAAGATAGAAACAATAGACACAATATTTTTAGGTGGAAAACCCCCTCTAGGTCAAAACCACCGAACACTTCTTAGGAATTGTCTTCTTCTTCTCTTTTAAAAGAAAAATTAATTACATCAAGTTGTCAGTCACAATTGAAAAATGCCACAACCCCTTCATTTACAGGATACAACCTGTAGGATGTTGTCGCACACTAATATCATGCTCCAACTGGAAGGACGCCCCAATGCCCTATGAGTCAAGCTACAACCTATTGAGTTTCCCAACACTATTTACCAGCTGTTGTCGAAAGGATGCTTCATCGCCCTATAATTTATTAGCCTCAATTGAAAGGATGCCACAACACCCTATGTAGGATATGACTTGCCCTAACACCACCCTACTACCCTAAAGTGTTCTCAGGGATCAATATAAAGGTGATTCTAATCACCTGCCTTGCACCACCCTACCACCCTAAAGATCCGATGGACCACGTTTCACAATTTTTAGACTGGATGACCTTGTGCTCTGAATTAATAGAAGAATGTCATAAAGAAGATACTTCTATAATCTATCAAATCCTAGTAGCCACTGACCACACTTCACAATAATATCCAAATTGATCACTACAAAAAGTTGCTCATCAAAGCCACATTGCTAACATTACCAAGTTAAATAACCACTGCACAAGTTGGACAACGTACAACTTGTTATCAATGATAATTTCCATTACTCAACTACACATCATTGTCACTACTCAACCGCACATTGTTGTCACTTCTAAACTACACATGAATAGATGAGCATTCACAAGCTCACAAAATGGCTAACAACTGCATGTCACTACACTACACTTCTCACGAATTGATACACATCAAATATCATATGCAAACAACCATATCATTGACCCAAATTTCCTATATTATGTATTTTAGTGACTAAACTCACCACATCTGAAGCACTTGACATTTGATAGGTCCTTTCCCTTCTTCTTTTCCCCTTGCCCCTGACTGGTATCCTTATATGTTAAGACCACATTTTATTCTTCCTTCTCACCTTTCATGCCCTTGCTGCTACTATCGCTAATGGAACTCTTTACTAGAGCCTACCTCAACTCCTTATCCTATAGATCATACCACATCCTGTCCCATTTAGGCAATGTGTTTATGCAATAGATACTTTGGAAAAACACTTTCCAGTCATCTGAGACACTTATTCAGTGCCAATCGTACAAGCTCTGTGGGTTGGGGTGCCTCCCAATGGCTAATAGTTGATCTTGAACTTCCTGAATCCTAACAAGGAAGCCATCTATGTTGCCGCCCTTCTGCATCCTTATGCTCCTCAACTTCTCCTAGAGAAATATCTTCCACTTCTCGAAAGAACTCTAAAATATCTCAAAGAGAGAGCATCCCACATCTCCTTGGTCTACCTTTATCTACCATGTATGAGACTAGATGATCTCAGACTCCATCCAAAATCATCTTCTTCACCTTCACCATTTCTCTTATGTACTCCTTGAGTTTATCAACATCCTAGGATACTACTACCACACATAGGTTTTTAGGCGATATTCATGCAGAAGGAAGGACATCCTATCCTTCCAGATGACATAGTTGGAGGCTCTCTCCAACCTATCCTGATTTCTAAGCCCTGTTGTAGCCATCTCTAAAATTGGTTGAAAATATCCCTCTTTCCCTCTACTTGGTTGCTAAATTTTCTACCTACACTGCCTTTGGGTGTGAGGAAACCTACTCACAACTACTGCCAATCTAAAACTAGAAACGTTATAACTCTGAGACTCAAGATCCCCCTGAGATAAATTCTCCTTATGTGTGTGCTATTTATCTTTCCACCCTGTGTTGATTTTGCTTCTGCACATTGCAACAAAATCCTTTGTGCCAAACCAAGGAATCTGCTCAGCGAAAATATAAGTTGTTGCTACTCCCTTTTCCTACTGGAATCACTATTCCAGGCAATGCAAATTTTCTGCCAATCTGCAACTGAAAATCAAACCCTTGCCCAACAATTTGAACTACTTTTCTAGGTACTACGCAACACCATAAAATTTCGGCCTAGTTCTCCCTCTAAACAACAAAATTCTCTTCTTTTGCTTCTGATATTTCCGACTAATAAATCTCACTCTAATACCATGTGAAACTTCACTACTGAAACCCTATTGTGTTAACTATAAATTATTTTTCTAATTGTTAATTAATTTAATAATTTATCTGCTATAACAAATAACAAATAATTCACACTTCAACCTTAGCAAATAAAATTGCGGAAAATAATAGCATTGGAAATTGAGAAATACTAGCATACACATAAATATTGACATTGTTATTTTTGGACAAATGCCCCTGGAAAAACTCAACTTGGGAAAAATGGTGCAAGAACTAAGGGTTTTATATTATTATGCAATAGTGAGAAATTATGAGTATAACTAGATGTTGAATCTGGCTATCCTACAGAGAAAAATATTGACAAAATTATGTAGAGGGAAATTACCCTCATTCTGAGTAATCCCAACACTTGAATGCCACTGAAAAGAAAGTTGTACAATTGGGTATGTGTTGGATTTGGGGGCTTAGACCCAGGTTCGAAGTTAGGTTGTGCTAACCAACAAATTCCTATACTACCAGCCCTTTCGGCGATGACCTACGTGGGGCGGATCACAGTCTCACCCGAGGTAATATGGGAGGATGCTAGAACTAGGTTTATGCATCCAGAGGAGTATGAAGTGTGGTTGTAGGGTTTCTTCTGATCTAGGGCTCAATCTGACCTTTGTGAAACATTAACTTCATAAACACAGTGGTAGAACAATTTCCTTACTTAACATATTTATAAGCTACACATAACTACTTCAACATGTATATTATTCAACATAATTAACAATATCCAGGTATTCACGATGCACTTATATGGAAAATATAATACAACGAACATTATTCAAGCACAAGTACATAAACTCTAAAACAGATAATAGAACACAAATATGTTTCCAAATCTTCTTTTATTACTTCAATTCTTTGATAATACAGACTTTTGACCCTGCACATTCAGTTGCAGAGGCTTGCGCACACAGCTGCAGACTTACCAAGTTTTTCGCGCATACATAAGCAAGAGCCTTCCCCTTCGCCTGAATACAAAAGATAAAAGACTCAAGGCACAAGTATCATAATATCACATAACATAATCCCTTAAAAAATCTATGACATCAATTTATATAATTTTTCCTATTACAATACCATGTTCCTCAAACCATGGGTGGAGCAGCTATACAAAAACTAAGGGTCTTTGACCTTCCTAAAACCCCTTGACTCCTAATGACCTGCGCGTTACATGCTCCACTCCTTAAAATGCGGAGGCTTTTACACAACTTAGTCAAAATTGGACCTACGGGACCCCATCCCAATAGGTCCCCAACACAAATTGTCCTTGAGTCACTCCGCTGGTATGCTCTACATCTTCACTTTAAGGTTGTTGAGTAAAGACTTCACTGGGTGAAGCGTCTCCATGCATTTTGTTGCTGCCTGTTGAACTTCTTCCACCAACTTCTCTATAGTTAGTCCTTTTGCTGCTAAGATGATTTTCCGTTGCATTTGTTACATACTTTTGAGCTTGCCCTCCACAGTCTATGAAAGCTGCCTTGCCTCAACTTCCCAAGGCTGCATCCGTGTAGTGATAATTTGCATCTTCTTCTGCATTTTTGATCTGGAGGATCTTATTAGTCCAATTTGTGCAGGCAGTCCAGTTTATCTTCAGCTTCGCTAGTGTTCCTCAGTCTGTGCTTGCAAGGATGTCCCTTATTTCAACAGGGTGAACCGTTGCACATGTGCTAAGGTGCATGTTGTTTCCTTGATCTCATCATACCGCAATTGTGTATCCCTAATTTCTACTTCAATATTTTTCACCTGTGGGTCCTCCTACAGTGAGGCCCATAGTTCTAGCATTTCCTTGAACAGTTGGCTACAATACTTGACTGTAATGCCTATCTTTTCCATGTCAGTTTTGATGGTAGCCTTGCGTTACTCTTGGATCTTAGGTGGCGTGGTGGGTTGTAGCTTCAATTGTACCTCAGTGATATGCGTTTGTAGATCAAAATGGACCTTATCCACTTGCGCCTTCGACTCTCTGAATGCATCCGCCAGCTACTGCACTTTGTCTTTGGAAGCGGCCTCAGACTGAATTTGGATCTTGGGAATCTCACTGCATGCTCTAGAAATGGCCTGCTCTAGCTACTTCCTTCACGCAGCTGCCTCATCTTGATCCTGGAGAGCTTTGTGCTTTTCATCGCGCATCTGCTAACTAGTGATATCAACATCTTTGATCACCATGAGAGCCTGTTTCTCTCGCACCTTAAGTTCATCTACTAGACCCTTGTGTAGCTCATGTAATGTCTGTAGAGGGAGTGCCATGAGGTTAATACTCATGTTCTTAAGCTGTTGCACACCCTCTCTATCTTCGGCATTATTCAACTGTAAAGATCCATCAGGCAGGTGTATAATGCAAATCTCTAAAGTGAGCACCGATTGTGCACTGCTCGATGTCATTGGTACCATGCTCACTTGAGACTGACTCGCTTGAACTATGCTCCCTTGAACTTGGCTGGCCTGAACTTGAAACTCTTTGAGGCCCTTTTGGACCTTTGTCAGCACAACTTTGTACTAATCCTCAATGTTTCCCAAAATTTCCTCCGTCGTAAATCGGACAGTGTCTACAATTTCATCAAGGTCCCCCTCTGTGAGGACTATGGGCTCTCTGCTAGCAGACTTATCACATTTCTACTTGTTATGTGCACCTCCCACACTTGTCTTCTTCTGCCTCTTGACAACAAATGGATAATCAACATCCTCCAGGTCTACATAGGGGTCTTCGTTATCCTGATCAGGTTCTTCTGTGTGATGTTCTTCTTCTTCCTCGCACTCTGGTTCCTCCGTGGTATTCTTTTCTACATGAATGGTGACCTTTGGCATCACCTTCTTCTTTTCCTTCGACACAACTTCACTAGTCCCTACTATGTCTGCTGCAGCTCCTGATGAAATGAGCCAGCTAGTCGACCACTGAAGGGCTAGTTGGGTGATATCCTCTTCATTGACCAGAAACAAAAACGCTATCCATGTCTTCATCAAATCATGCCTCGCACGGATATACACATGGTGGAAATTGGCCTTGAAGTCAGTGATGCTCTGATATTCCTTGAATAGACTCGGTGACAACCTGGGCTTCTGGTTGATCACCATCCACAGATCCATTTCAAATAACACCTAGAACATCTTATTTTCTACCGCGCGGGTAGGGTCCTTTGATGCCCATAACGAGGCAAATTTTGCATCCTCACATAGATCCATATCTGCAGCGGGGAACTATGAATCATCCGACGTCCTCCAAGCTATCAGCGCTATCAAAAATAAGAGCCATGCGTAGTGGAACACGTTTCCCTCCTCCTGTGCTTCGCGACAATCTTCGAGGAATTCTTGGCATAGATAGCTTGCCCAGTTGAACTAGACCCCCTTATTGTACTGCGCAGTAAAGGATACCACTAGTGCCAGAACTTTATCTATAAGACACTTCCTCATGATCTTTCCTACCAATATTTGCATAGCAAACCACACAGCTTTGTCTGTGATTGAACTAATGGCATATCCATGAGACTTCTTGATCAGCCCAAAGTCACTCTTCATCTAGTCGCCAACCTTTTCTCAAGTGAATTCCCCGCAAAATCATCTGAGGGATTCATGCCTTGATATGGCAGCACTGTGATTCTCCGTATCAACATGTCATCAATCAAGATGGGCTCTCCCAGCCATAGGCACCCATCATGGACCAACGCCAACAAATGATGCACACAAATAGTGTTTTTGTTGCTTCATCCAAAGTGTGGGACGTACAACATATTCAATAATCATGCGTGTTGAATGCTTGCTACCCATTTCATTGGTTCAACTCTTGTGACATCCGACTCCTCATAGTACATCACCTTTAGAGACTTGTTGGGGTCAAGATGCATAAATTTCTCATGATCATTCAAATCCCAATCTTCCATTCGTATATGGGGCACCCTTGCAAATAATTCACCTCTAAAAGGCACTTCCTCTAGCAGCAACGATGTGAATACTTGAAATTTGATAGTGTTTGGATCCTTAGCCACTTTTTAGGTTGGCTTTCATGGTGGCATATATGGTGGCAACTGAGAAGTTGGTTGCACTACTTTTGCATTGATATTCTCAATCCCTTCATCCAACTCTTCTTCATCCAAGTCTTGTGGCTCCATTGGTTGTTTCTGTTTTTCCATTCTCTCTTTCATTCTCTATTCGGCGGGGATTTTTCGTGGTGACTATCTTATTGGTGCCTTCTTTGGTTTCTTATGCTTTCTATCTCCTACCACGGAGGTAGTAGGCTTTGGCCTCAATGACTTGGGTGTTGTACTATCAATTGGAGGTGTTGTAGTCATGATGTTCCCTACTCCTCTTTTAAAAACTCCTTCTTAACTTCTTCCCAACTCAAGTAACCAAACATGCAGCAACACACTCGTCTCTTTAAGCGCAAAAACACATGGCAAACTCTCAATAAGAAAAGTGTTCCAATGTGGAGAGGGGTGTGATATTTATAGCCAATTTCAAATTCAAATTCTCTGTTACCCCTTAGATCTTCCTCATAAATGTGAATTTGGTGGCATATTTTCCCAGATTTGCTCCTTAAATGCATTTCCCCTGCTCCTTTTAACGAAAAATTCTCATTAAATCAACTGTAGCACCACCAATGGTCATATTCCAGGATAGGTTGTGCCAAAACCACCCTTGATGTGCAGCCACCCGCGTTGCATCACAACTTCCTCCAGCTATGCCAGCCTCCTGAACATCGCGCAACTCTCATATTGCGATACAACTGTCTTTCCACTGAATATTTTAGAGTCTCGTGCTTCCTTTCAACTACCCGTAGCACTAAGAATTTTCTGCATCCATAGAGTCATCACACAATCGTAGGGATGAAATCATCCATGTATATCTTCAATCGAATTCCATTCACACGTCTAAGGAATGGTTCTCCGTTCATATTCACGAGGTGAGCTATGCCACCATTGGAGATATTTTTAATAATGTAGGGTCCCAACCAATGCATTTTGAACTTACTTGGGAACTTCACGAACTTACTATCATATAATAAAACCAAGTCGCCATTCTTAAAGGTTCGTTTCTTGATATGTTGATCGTGCCATGATTTTTCCCTAGCCTTCTGTACTTGTTGATGGAAACCTGTGATGAAGAGATATTCTTCCAGTGTGATCAGTTGTTCCAATCATTCCTCCATAATGTCACTGTCTTCCATGTTTGTGACTATGATAATTCTCAGACTTGGCACTATGTATTCCATAAGCATGACAACTTCCTACCCATAAACTAATATGAATGGAGTTTGTCCTATCAGTTTCTTACAGGTTGTCCTATAATCCCAAAGCATTGTTGGTATGCGCACATCCCAGTAATTTCTATTGACATTACAGACCTTCATCAGAGAATTTTCCAAAATCTTGTTAAAAGATTCCACAGTGCCATTTGTCTGTGGATGATAAGGTGTAATTTTATAATGATGTACCTGGAACTCAACCATCAATGTTTCAATTGTGTCATGTAAAAAATGTGATCCTCTGTCACTCATTAGGATCTTCGGACAACCAAATATTGACAAAATGTACTCAAACATGAACTGCACTGCAATATTTTACTGGCTTCGCCTCAGCCCACCTGGTCAGATATTCTATTGCAATAATAATATATCGTGCACCTGTCTTCTTACCTGGTGGGTTGATTGGTCCTACGAAATCAATCGCCCATTTGTCAAAAGCTTGCAGAGTGAGTTGTGGATTCAATGGAAATTCATCTCGCTTTGATGGTCTACCAGTCCTCTGGAAAACATCGCAGTTACTGCAATACTCCTTCGAATCTTTGTGTACCGTGGGCCACCACAACCCTTCTCTTAAGATCTTCTACATGGTGGATTTCCCTGCATAATGGCCTCCCACGACACCACCATGTGCTTCAGCTAGAATACTATGTATTTCATACTCAGGGACATATCTACACAATATCTCATCCAGACCCATTTTGTACAATTGTCCTGTGATCAAGGAAAAGTTTGTAGCTCGGACTACAAGTTCTTTTGTCTGTTGCAATGTATACTTTGCAGGAGCTACACTAGCAGAAAAAAATGAAATGATGTCAATGAAGTGACCATTAGCTACTCTTATTGTGAAGAGTTGCACATCAGGCAGTCCTTCCTTGATATTTGTAGGTTCTTCGCCATTCTCAATTCTTGATAGATGGTCTGGTCCGACATTCAATCTGCCTAGCTTGACGATTACTTCAAAATCATACTCCTGGAAGAGAAGTAGCCATCGAAAAATATTTCCCCCAACACAGGCTTGTTGACCAGGTACTTTAATGCAGAATGATCTATGAACATTTTAAAGTGTGCACCTAATAGATAATGTATTAATTTCTGTAGCGCATATACCATGGCCAAAACTTTGTGCTCAATCGTAGAATAATTTTTCTCCGCCTTCAACAGTTTTCGACTGGAAAATGCAATTGGGTGGTAAATGTTTCCTTCACCTGGCTGGGTCAATACATTGCCCAAAGCTATGCATGAGGCATCTACGTGGACATGAAACTCTTTCTTCCAATCTGGAAACACTAGAATTGGCACAGTAACCATCTTTTCTTTCAAAAGATCGAAGCTCCTTTGGCAGTCCTCATCCCAACAAAAGATAATGTCCTTTTTCAACAGCTTCTCCATTGGCATAGTGATCTGTGCATAGGCCTTTATAAACTTTCGATAATATCCAGTGTGTCCTAGAGTGGTGCGCAACTACTTCACATTCTTCGACGGATCTAAATTGATGATAACAACAATTTTGGCAGGGTCAACCATCAACCCCTGCTTGCACACAACATGGCCCAACAATATTCCATATGGTACACAAAATATACACTTCTTAAGGTTCAATGATATTTGGTATTTTTTGCAAACATCCAACATTAAGCGTAGGCTCGACACATGCTTCTTTAGTAACCCAAACACAGTCCAGTCATCAAATTACACTTCCAAAAATTTGTGAATAAAATCCTTAAATGTTGCGACGACCACCATGGAGAATATTGTAGGTGAATTTTTCAATCCAAATGGCATTATAGTATATTGAAATGATCCCCATCCATCCACTCCCCCTCCACCTCCACCTCCACTGCATACACCCACACGTCCACCTCCACCTCCACCTCCATGATTATTATGGCTAATACAGTGAAAATGCTTGTGTTCAAGGGTTTGGAATTAGAAGACCCTGAAAAATTCGGGTTTGTCATTGAAGCTGTGTTGAAAGAAAAAAAAATTAATCATGATGATATGAAAAAGGCCTAACTTATCATAGTGCTGCAGGATAGATCACTGTCTTGGTACATAAAGTATATCATGACGAGTCCCATTGTTACAATGGCTAAGACAAAGACAACCTTGAATTCAGAATTCAGAAAGTCGAAGTCACAGTTGCAGTGTTGTATAGAGATGAAGGAAATCAAGCAAGTGCCTAATGAAAGTGCATGGGAATTAGACCAAAGGCTAAAGTGTCTGATCAACCAAGGGAATTTCCAGATTACTGATGAAGTACATAAAGAATGGTACATCGTTGTGTTGTTGCCACATCTAAGACTGCCATTATCACAGTAGAAGATCAACACACAAGCTGAAGCCTTAGAGATCACGATGAAGTTAGAAGCATCTCCAGTCCAGGATATGCATATAGGAGTCTAGCAGATCTAGTCGCAGCTCGCAAGTTTGCACATGGAGATCCAAGGGTTAAAGAAGGGAAAAGATGTTCGATCAGACATATGCTCAGAAGTATGGTGTTTGAAATGTAAGGTTGAAGGTCATTATAAAGATCAATGTCCCGTGTATCCTGATTATATAGCGTTGGAGGTCCTAATCCTCTAAAGCCATAAACAAGTACAGGACAAGGTGTTGGATCAAGTATATGGTGTAGCATCTATAGAGTCGTAGGCCAGGAACCCATAGATCATTGTTATTTATTGCAGAAGCATGTGCATACACCCAAGCAACTGTTTTGAAATTTTTTCCGATTAGTAGGACACGATGAGAGTAATTGTCATAGTTGCACCTTAATGATCAAGCAGAATGCGTCGTACAAGATGCAAGCTGAAATTCGCACACAAGAAAATCAAGGTTCTCCTGCAGGCCATGGAGGATTTCAGGGCTAAGGACATGGTCGAGGAGGAGGCACAGGACGAGGACGGGGTAAAATCATCTTTTATAATTGTGGTGAAGCAGGACACTTTGTGCGGAACTATCAGAACCCTACCTGTTTGTCTTGTAAGTATTGCAGGAAATTTGATCATGTGATTGAAGATTGTCCTGTTTTAATGGTTAAGATGCAGGAAAAGAAGAACCAACAGCCTACGTAGAACCTGCAGATGATGAGATCGGAGCCGTGCGAGGATGATCCTAGTATAAGCATGGTGAGAACACGAAGTAGCGCAACTGAAGAGGTTGGAAAAGTAGAAGGAGAACAACTTGAGGCAGATACTTGGGTTAGGAAAGATGGAATTAAGAACATTGGGTTCAATATACAGAGAGATAAGGAAAATTTCATGGAGGCGAAAAAAAATTTCATGGATCCAGGAGCTTCGACGTCGAATAAACCGATGGAGTTAATTCCACATAAGCACCAACCTGAAACAACGACATAAAATCTTGATTTGACTATTTTGAAGTCCTTTCTACAGACCTGCATGAAGTTGTTAAGAGATCAGAAAGCAGTGGAAGGGTTACAAGGGTTGATTGACAACTGCGTTAGGAAAGAAAAACCTCAAACATAATAGTGCACAGTAAATAAGATCTATGGAAACAAAAGGAGAATAGGCTAAGAAATGAGATTGACTGCACAGATCAGATGCAAATGTCCTACCTAAGAAGACATGGGAGCAAATGGGATAGACAAAGTTACAATGGTAGCCAATCCAGTTGTGCATGGCAAACGAACAAAAGATTTTTTGATGGGTCGACTACATGGGAGTCAGCGTAATAGTATATTTTGAAGTCATTGAGATCGTAGATGATAGTAATAAGTACCCAGGTTTATTGGGAATTGATTGTGCATTTTTTATGGATTCTATAATTAACTTGAAATGACAGAGCATGAAATTTGAGAAGAACGGAATGAGGGTTGTTGTTCCTCTAGATCCCTCTGAAGGAGCACGATACATAGAACCAATCCATGAATATTATGAAAATGAGAATATTGAGCACATATACAAGTTAACTACGCGAAATGAAGATTGGATTAATACCACTATAGATGGAAGAATTAGTTGGGAGAAGGATATTTCATGCATTTCAAACTCTTACGAGGAAATGGAGCATTGGCAGAACCAGTTACATGAATTCTCTATGTTGTGTTGTAATTGACTGACGAAATCTCTTCGTTGTATCTCATTGGACGTTCGTAAATTACCATACTATGATGGAATAAGGGATGCCAGTATCTTTTTAGATGAATTTGAAAGTGATGTCACAGAGGAAGAAAGGTTCCAAGCTCTGGATATAGCTCTGTAGTCTACATTTGCGCAATGGTGGGGCACACACAAACATAATGTAGTAGATTGGAGGGAATATTGAAGATTGATGAGGCTCAGGTTTGGGTATGCGAATACGAGACTTGTAGAAAATTATGCTGGAAAGAATGACCCGCACGAGCATCTGTCTTGTCGGACTATTGCATGGGGTGAGGAACCACAACCAAAATGGGTACATATCTTTTTCCACACATTACATGTAATACCTATGAATTGGTATCTTGAAACAAAACTGTGCCATGGCACCGTTGACTGGCATGAATTGAAGGAAAATTTTATATTGACTTTTAGTTTTGAGGATGGGATTGAATGTATAGGTGATTCCCTTTAAGTGATCTGTGCAACTATTTTCAAAATACTAACTGAAGTATCGACTTGGGTTTAACTAGATTGGAATGCGCAAATGTAACACGCACTCGAATGTTACAACATAACTGCAAAAGAGGATGAAGAAGATCTTTGCAACATCAATATCCCTAAATCAGAAGGACAACACGAAGTTGCAAGATCGGATTTTGAGATACTTGATGTGACACAACCAGCGAAAACAAGGCAGATCAATATAGGGATTGAAGAAGAACCAAAGTTTGCACGCATTGGTGATTATTGGGACGAAGATACAATCGGAAAAGTTGTTGAGCTATTACATGAATATCAGGACTTATTCCCAATGAAGTTTTCTGAACTCAAAGGTATTGTGAGTGATCTGGGCGTTATGAAAATCACGTTGAAACTAAATGATAAGCCTATGAAGCAGCAACCATATCGGCTTAACCCAAAATACAAAGAGAAGGTATGGGGAATCCCATATGTACCCTGATTTCCTGACTGCGGCACTCCTACATGTATACTAGGGTTACTCCTTTCTTCGTCATTTTCTGAATCACCTAATAGAGGGTTGTCACCGGTTTCAGATTCGTATATTTTCCCACTTCGCGTAGTCCCAAGCTTGCTTTTCTTAAACATAAATTCGCTCATATACACCCTTTTCACACAATATCATTTTAATCTAGAGCTTTAATGAGTTTAAGAACTTACCTCGCGGACCTTTGAAAAATATTTGCTTGGCTTCGCTATAAGATACTGACGTGTCAATTGTAATTTCTGTGATGAATCCTCCAAGAACGTTATCAATCCACAAGTCTATAGCTCTTGTGATCTTAGTATCAATGTCTTTGAGCTTCTTTACTAATTCTGGGGTCCAAACAAGATTCTTATCATGCTTCCAACGAGGATGACTATCAACTAATTTTGCAAGACATTCATACATTTCGTTAGGGAAAGAACAGTAAAAGATCTTGTGTTATTATGTATAAATGTACCTCTGTAACCCAGCTTCTGTTGATAAGCACGAATTTATGTCTTCCTGTATTGCAAACTCGCACTCCTTTCGCTCAACCCAATTCTAAATTTCCTTCTTAGTCAAATGCCACATCAACATCCCTCAAACAGATTCAGGTCCCAACAACAGAACCATTTGTTGGCTTCGGGGGTTTAGACCCAGGTTCGAAGTTAGGTTGTGCTAACCAAAAAATCCCTATACTACTAGCCCTTTCGGAAATGACCTACGCGAGGCAGATCACAGTCTCACCCAAGGTAATATGAGAGGATGCTAGAACTAGGTTTCTGCATTGAAAGGGGTATGAACTATGGCTGTAGGGTTTCTTCTGATCTAGGGCTCAATCTGAGCTTCGCAAACCATTAAATTCATAAACACAATCGTAGAACAATTTCCTTACTTAACAGATTTATAAGCTACGCGTAACTACTTCAACATGTATTATTCAACATAAATAACAATATCCAAGTCTTTGCGATGCAATTATATGGAAAATATACTACAACGAACAATATTCAAGCATAAGTACAAAAACTCTAAAACATATAACAAAACACAGATATGCTTCCAAATCTTCTTTTATTACTTCAATTCTTCAATAATACAGAATTCTGACCTTGCACACTCAGCTGCAGGGGCCTGTGCACACAACTGCAGACTTACCAAGGTCTCTGCACACACAACAGCAGGAGCCTTCCCCTTCACCTGAATACAGAATATAAAAGACTCAAGACACAAGTATCATAACATCACATAACATATTGCCTTAGACAAGCTAATACATCCCTTTATATACTTTTTCCTATTACAATACCATGGTCTGCAAACCATGGGCGGAGCTCAAAATAATACAAAAACTAAGGGGCTTTGACCTTCCTAAAACCCCTTGACTCCTAATGACATGCGCGTTGTGTGCTCCGCTCCTTAAAATGCGGAGGCTTTTACAAAACTTAGTCAAAATTGGACCTAGGGGACCCCATCCCAACCGTCTATGAAGGCTCTATGTCAACCTGAAGCTGCCTGCCACACATGCTTCTTGAATCGAATGTTAATCAAGCCATCCTGCGTGATACTAGTTGGGAAAATGCTTCTCGGGCACTTTGGACCTTTTCCCGGCCTATGGAACTAAAAATGTCTTCCTTCCTCAGCAAATCGAACTGCCCAATGAAGCCTCTACGCAACTTCCTAGAGAAATTTCGGCCTTTTTCTGCAATGTGCTTCACTGGATCTTGAAACATTTACTCCGAACTCAATGTCTCTACCCCTCTTTGTCTCAGCTTCCCTACTGAAGCTCAAACTCTTCCAACACTACTAGCTCTCTATAAAATAGAACTCTCCAAGGAAATCAAACTCTTTGTGGTTCTCACCAATGTGTCCTCCATCTACCCGTCAATTTTTTCTTATAATCTTATGTTGGGACTCCAACAACCAAGATTAAATATTAATCAAGGGCTAAGATCATATCAGAGTCAATCCATGTGAATTTCTAAATGATTCACACCTTATCTCAATTAATTCTGATTAATTAACCGCTTTTCCTAAGTTTAGACTTAGGAAATAATTAAAAATAGGCTAATAATTGAGGTACTTCCAGGTGGAATTTCTAGAAACAATTCTGGGTTATGGAGAGCTCATGTGTTTTAGCCTCTCCACAAAGTTTCAAGACTAAAACACCTTTGATACTAAAAAAACTAACATAACAAAGTTACTGATCAAATGAGAACTGTGACCTCAAAACGAGAATCCTAGCAATAAAAAAAACCCAAAAATATACGAAAAAACATCCAAAAAATGAAAATTGTGTATGCTAAAATGACACCTTTTTTTTTGTTTGGGGGGGGAGGGGTTGTGTAAATTTTCAACATTTTTTAAAGTGGCAGTAAAAGCCAATTTTTTTTGCGCAAAAAACATGAAAAAACAAAAAGTGTTGACGCTGACATTAACACTTTCTTTTTGCCTAAAATTCCAACATTTTAGCAATGACATTAAAAATAAAACACCATGACTCCAAAATTCATTAAAATTCCCACAATTTTCAACAATACGTTGAAGATAAAATATCATGACTTCAAAAAACCTAAATTTCAACAATTTTCAACCATGGTATTAAAGATAAGATATCACAATTGCAAAAAAAAAATTCAACATTTTTTAGCCATGCAATTAAATTAAATATCATGACTATAACAAAACTTAGATTTTCAACATATTTCATGATCAACTATCATGACTAAATTAAACTTTACAAATAAATATCTAGATAAAAAAATCATTATACCAAATGCTAAAAATACAATTCTTTTAAAATCTTAGCCCAAAACAACTTGACACATTACAACAACAAACTTAAAAATCAACCATCAAATTGATACATAGTGGGGGCATGCTTGACCCATTGCAGTTGAAACTTAAAAATCAACCATCAAATTATCACATAGTGGAGGCAAACCTAATTCATTGTAATGAAAACTAAAAAAGCAATTATCAAATGGACACATATTGGGGTCAGGTTGCGAATTGAACACAGACAAAATCGCTACAACAATAAATAAATTAATAAAATTAAAAAATAAAAATAAAAATAAATTAAATTATTGAAAAAAGGTAAATTTAAAATTAAAAATAACAAAAAAAAATCAAATATAAAAATTTTGTTTAAAAAAACAAAGGAAAATAAAACCAAACATTAAAAAAAAAAAAAAAAAACAAAAAAAAATATTTGAAACACATACACATATAAACATTACAAAACAATAATATAAAAAAACAATTTTAAATATAAAATAGTTAAAAAATAAATAAATAACAATTTTAAATATTAAAAAAAAAATCGATATTGTCACCCACATCGCCTAAGCAGCTAGGCGGGGGTGGCATGCCGATTTTGGACCCAACCACTAAGGGGCCGTGGGAGCTAGCGCAACTCTCGTTGCCCTATCCTGCGACCCTTTGACGACTAGGCTAGGGTGGCACGCTGATTACAAGAATCGACCTACCCTTGCCCAACGGCCAAGGAGACGCGAGCAACACCTACCGCCCAAGCCAACGACCCTTTAGCAACTGGACTAGAGGGAAATACTTAATTTTTGCTTTTTAATAATTAAAATTGTTTTTTTAATTAATTTATTTTACTTTTTATTTTTTCCTTTTTAAATTTGATATATATATTTTTAATTTTTTGAGTTATTTTTTTTTCATTATATATTTTTTTGAAGATTTTTATGTCTCATATATATATATACAAAATTTTAAACATTTTATATTTATTTATTATGATTTTTATTTCTTTATTCTAATTTTTATTTTTAATAAATATTGATTTTTTTATTTATAATGTTTTAATTATTTTTCTTTCTTTCTTATAATTTTTTTGTTTGTTTTTTCTTCAAGTATTTGTTTTGAATATTGTTGTCATTTTTTATTTTTTTTTCTGTATTTAAGCTTTTGTGATCCATAATAAATTAAACAAAGTCTTTCGGTAGAAATCACATGAGAGAATGTTTTGGCCAATGCGTTTCGAACCAACAAGTGTGGTTCATCATCAGGACCAAATGAAGAGGCAGACCATGGCAAAGGCTTAAATAGAGAGCAATGTAGAGACATAATTTCAAGTAACGGATATATTTGAACAATAATGTTTAAATTATAATATTAATTTATTAATACATTAAAAACAAATATTATTAAGTAGCGACTATATTAAATGGCTAGTTTTTGAAAAATATTTAAATAATGATATTATTTCATTAATTTATTAAAAATATTAATAGGTAACGGCTATATTAAAAGGCTAGTTTTTGAAAAATAATATTTAAATTAATTTATTAAAACCAAATATTACTAGTTCTTGAAAAATAATATTTAAATAATAATATCAGTTTATTAATTTATTAAAATATTAATATGTAACGGCTATATTAAACAACTAGTTTTTGAAAAAATATTTAAATAATGATATTATTTCATTAATTTATTAAAAATATTAATAGGTAACAGCTATATTAAACGGCTAGTTTTTGAAAAATATTATTTAAATTAATTGATTAAAAACCAAATATTACTGGTTCTTGAAAAATAATATTTAAATAATGATATTAGTTTATTAATTTATTAAAATATTAATATGTAACGGCTATCTTAAACGGCTAGTTTTTGAAAAATAATATTTAAATTAATTTATTAAAACCAAATATTACTAGTTTTTGAAAAATAATATTTAAACTGAGATATTAATTTATTAAAAACTGATATTTATAAGTAACCGTTATATTAAATAGCTAGTTTTTAAAATAAATAAATAGATAATCAAAGTCAAACTTTAAGGGAGGGGAGCCAAAAATTATAAAAACGAATGAAAACCCTAATCGAAACAAGATCATTTGATAAATAAAATAACTAATGGAAATAAAATAAAATAAATTAAAAATAATTAATGGAAAAATAAATTAAATAAAACAAAAATATACACAAGTCTATATATATATATATATATATATATATATATATATAATAAATAAATAAAAACAGAAACATATATATATCTAAAGAAAAATAATCGATAAATAAAACAGGGTCAACAATAAAATATGGGGCTCATGCCCATTAAACAAATAACAAAAATACTAAAAGGAGTTAAGAACGAATATGATGATAAAATACATAAAAAAACACAAAGGATCAAGAAAATAAACTCTAATGAAGAATAAATCAACAAAAAATACTATAAAAATGATGTCAATACCTACATAGATAAAAACAAAAAACAAGAAAAACAACAACTAGGAGGACAAGACAAGGACCCAACTTCTACTAATATTCCAACCATCATCTCTATGGATCACAGAAGCTTGAATACAGAAATTACTACCCTATACAGAAGGGCCACTGCTATTAAAGTTCATCACTTTGAACGGTCTCGCGTAAGGGTTTCCAAGTTGAAGACAGATCTGGCTTTTCTAAAACGATGTAGAGACTCTTCCCTTGTTCCTCCATTCGCTCAGATTAAGCACCCTCTTAATAATTCTAATGGCTATCATATTTTTCTTAATGCTAGCATGGCATTGGTTCGTTTGGAGATTGGCAGGGTGAGAAAGGTTTTGGATTTCATTTCTCGTAATTTGTTGTCTCTCCATTTGGAACTTTCAAATCAGATCTCTGCTCCCCTTTGGTCAAGGATCGAAGCATGCTCGGCTCTGAAATCTTCTTGTCTGGAAGAAATATGGAAAGTAAAGCAGTCCAAGAAGTTCAGTAAGCTCTCGGAGAAATTCATCTCGCAACCTAATGAGTCTAGTTGCTTTCGTGGTCCTTCTAGAAGAAGAATTAATTCTAATCAAATCTCTGCTCTCCGATCTTGGGTTGACGGTGTTTCTCACCCTTCTGCCATCGAAGGTGAAGCTGGAACAATCTCGTATTCACCGAGTCAGATTCCCTCAGGTTCGTTGTCTGTTAATTCTTCTTGGTTTCTGTTGGTTTCAATAATAGTAGAAGTGGTTGTATTAATAATAATATTCAATTAGATAGTAATAATAATAATTGGTTTAATATTAATACTAATAATAGTGATTATATTTTCACCTCACATAGGAATAATAATATTAAGAATAGCAATAATAATTTATGTTTGGATAATAATAATAATAATAATAATATCACTGGGAGTAATAATAATAATAATATTAATGAGGGTAGTGACTCTATTTTCACTTCTGATAGTTGTAATAATAATAGGATTAGTAATAAGACTCTAAGTTTGGATAATATTGGTTGTTCTAATTTTCTTTCCTCTTATAGTAATAGGGTTGTCAATCTCTCTAGCTTATCTTTTGATCCCCCTGTCTTTAGTCTTTTGGAGAAAGGTTTAAACTTCTCTCTTGCTCCTAGAAAGATCCCGGTCGACGATATCATCTGTGACATTGAATATGGTATTAGAGACTTACCGACGTCATTAAAGATATCATTCATCAAGACTGTGTGGTTGTCCTTAGAAAGGCAAAGCCCCCAAGAATAACATCAGCAAACCTGAGTTTGATGCTCTCAAATCGTTAAACAATAATAAGAATGTTGTTGTTCTCAAAGCCGACAAAGGTGGTGTTGTGGTTATTCTTGATAAAGATGATTACCATCAAAAGATGTTGGACCACCTCTATAATAGCAAGAGCTACGAGAAACTCAACAAGGATCCTCTGAAGAAGATTTCCAAAAGTGTGGCTCTTGCTATAAAGGCTAGTAGCTTGGTCAACTCATTCAGTCATAAGCTTATTCAAAAGTTGCCCTCTTACCCCCAGAATCTATGGTCTGCCAAAGATTCATAAGGAAGGGGCTCCTTTGAGACCCATTGTCAACACGATAGGAGGGCCAACTTATCTTCTTGCTAAATATTTAGCCCAGAAGCTTAAGCCCCTTGTTGGCCATACAGAATCCTTCGTCAAGGACTCTGCATTATTTGTTAATGAGTTAAAGAGTTTCAAGCTTGATCCAGATGACAAGCTTGTGAGCTTTGATGTGGTTTCTCTCTACACTAATATCCCTATCAATGAGGCCATCGAAGTCATCAAGCGCATCACAGATCCTGATATGACTTATTTAGTTGGTATTTGTCTTACTTCTACTTTCTTTTCATTCGATGGGGAATGTTATGAGCAAACTTACGGTGTCGCCATGGGTTCCCCCCTCTCCCCTGTGGTAGTTAATCTATTCATGGAGGATTTTGAATCAAAGGCCTTAGCCTCTTCTTGTCTTCTGCCTAAGTTGTGGAAGAGGTTTGTGGATGACACTTTTGTCATTTGGTCCCATGGTAAAGAAAAGTTGGAACTATTTTTCCTCCATCTTAACAATCAATCTAGTTCTATAAAGTTCACCATGGAATTTGAATGTAATGGTAGTCTTCCCTTCCTTGACGTCCTCCTCTCAAGGAATGATAATGGCTCTTTCTCTCATCAGGTATATCATAAGAAAACTCATACGAAACAATATCTTCATGCTAATTCTCATCATTTCCCAGCTCAAAAGCTTGGTGTTCTCAACACCTTAGCAACTAGAGCTTTAAGAGTTTCTGATGAGAACCATCTCAAGGAAGAGAAAGCACATCTCCTAAGTGTTTTCTTTAATAATGGGTATAGTAGACACCAATGTACTAAGGCTTTCCTCAGAGCTGAAAAAGGTCTTAGTGCTAAGAAAGATACCAAGGATCGATTTTCTAGTGTTCATCTTCCTTTTATCCAAGGGACCACTGACAAGATTGCAAGGATCCTAAGGAAGCATAAGGTGGCTTCAACCTTTCGGCCTTTAAATACCATACGGAGCTCCCTTAGATCTGTAAAAGACCCAGTGGACCCCAAGAATATGAAGGGTGTTTACATTATCCCATGCTCTTGTGGGACTCCCTACATTGGTGAGACTAGTCGCTCAATTAATCAAAGGATTCATGAGCATGTTGTTGACATCAAGCATGGCAGGACCCACTCCTCTACTTTGGTGGAGCATGCAGATAAATCTAAGCATCACATCTGCATTGAGGAGGCCCAAGTCGTTGCTAAGGTTAGTCATTTTCATCATCGTAAATTGAGGGAGGCCCTAGAAATTGAAAAAAGACCCAATAATTTGAATAGAGATGATGGTTGGAATATTAGTAGAAGTTGGGTCCCTGTCTTGTCCTCCTAGTTTTTTTTTTTTTTTTTTTTTTTTTTTTTTTTTTTAATCTATGTAGGTATTGGCATCATTTTTATAGTATTTTTTGTTGATTTATTCTTCATTAGAGTTTATTTTCTTGATCCTTCGTGTTTTTTATGTATTTTATCATCCTATTCGTTCTTAACTCTTTTTAGTATTTTTGTTATTTGTTTAATGGGCTTGAGCCTCATATTTTATAGTTGACCCCCTTTTATTTATTGATTATTTTTCTCTATATATATAATAAAATAAATAAATAAAAACATATATATATATATAGATATATATTGACTTGTGTATATTTTTGTTTTATTTTATTTATTTTTCCATTAATTATTTTTAATTTATTTTATTTTATTTCCATTAGTTATTTTATTTACCAAATGATCTTGTCTCGATTAGGGTCTTCATCCATTTTTATAATTTTTGAGTCCCCTCCTTTAAAGTTTGACATTGATTATCTATTTATTTATTTAAAAACTAGATGTTTAATATAGCAGTTACTTATTAATATTGGTTTTTAATAAATTAATAAACTAATATCTCAGTTTGAATATTATTTTTCAAAACTAGTAATATTTGGTTTTAATAAATCAATTTAAATATTATTTTTCAAAAACTAGCCGTTTAATATAGCCATTACATATTAATATTTTAATCAATTAATAAACTAATATCATTATTTAAATATTATTTTTCAAGAACCAGTGATATTTGGTTTTTAATAAATTAATTTAAATATTATTTTTAAAAAACTAGCCGTTTAATGTAGTCGTTACCTATTAATATTTTTAATAAATTAATGAAATAATATCATTATTTAAATATTTTTTCAAAAACTAGTTGTTTAATATAGCCATTACATATTAATATTTTAATAAATTAATAAACTAATATCATTATTTAAATATTATTTTTCAAGAACTAGTAATATTTGGTTTTAATAAATTAATTTAAATATTATTTTTCAAAAACTAGCTATTTAATATAGCCATTACATATTAATATTTTTAATAAAGTAATGAAATAATATCATTATTTAAATATTTTTCAAAAACTGGCCGTTTAATATAGCCGCTACTTAATAATATTTGTTTTTAATATATTAATAAATTAATATTATAATTTAAACATTGTTGTTCAAATATAGCCGTTACTTGAAATTATGTCTCTACATTGCTCTCTATTTAAGCCTTTGTCATGGTCTATCTCTTCATCTTGTCCTAATGATGAACCACACTTGTTGGTTCGAAACGCGTCAGCCAAAAAATTCTCTCATGTGATTTCTACCGAAACACTTTGTTTAATATTTTTTTTGTCAAGTTGTTTGTGATCCTCTAGGCTTGACCTGTGGCTTGAGGAGCCATGACCCACGAGCATTTAAGTCATCAAAGTCACTTGGTGATCGCACCCGCCCTAAGCCACACCAGCCCTTAGCTGACTGGATTTTTTAGCATGTCTCCTCCCCCCTAGCACAAGGCACAACCACCCCCTATGAAGTTTGATCGTGGGTCGCCTTGCTGATGAGGCCCATCCTCAACCGATTGTGCTAGTAGGACCACTATTTTAACAATATTTATTTATTTTGTTAATTTTTATTTAAAATTCTATGTCAATCATTATTTTTGAAAAAAAAAATCAAATAGTATGATCATAAAATTCATAAAAATTGTTATTTTTTCAACCTTTTTTGGTGCAATTTTTTTCCGTAAAAATATTTTATTTGAGATATCATTTTTAGCGAAAAAGTCTCAAAATGTATTTTTTTAATTATATCTATGTGCAAAATGTGTATTTTTTTGTCAAATATTTAAAATTATTATTTTCTTAGTGATAATTGTTTTATGTGTATTGAAGTATTAATTAATGATACATAAAGATATAAAAAAGATCCCAACTTCAAGATATTAACATCACTATTTTTTAAAACTTTGCAAAAGAATACAAAATTTCATGACAAAAAAAATTGCAAGGAAAAATAAAAAACACAAACTTGAAAACCCATTTAAAAACAAACATCTTAGGAAGAAAAAAGAATAAGAAGAAGACATCTTGAAAAATAGTTAAATAACAAACATTTTAAAAAAATGCATACTTAAAACATAAAAAAAAAAAAGTGTCAAAAATATACTTGGAAAAAAAAAAGGGTTGATGTTTTTCAAAATCTGCTTGAAAATCGACAACATTTAAAAACAAATTCCATAACTAATAATATCTGAAAATTTAAAGTGTGAAAAATAAGCCCAAAAAAAAATATTGATGTTGAATCAACACTTTTCAAAATTGGCATGAAAATCACTAACATTTAAAAAAATGTGCATACTTAATACATAAGAAAATTTAAAGTATAAAAAATATGTTTAAAAAAAATGTGTATTTTGAATTAACACTTTTCAAAATCGGATGATTTTTGCTACTCTAAAAAAGTGAGAACTCAGTTAAGTTCTTGTTTGATTGGTAACTATGCTAAAGACCGAATTTGGCGTTGTGAAATGGCCAAATTTTGATGCTATTCTAATGTTGCTCTGAAGGTTAAATCATGAAACTGTTTCCAAGTACAAAAAATTACTTTATGTTGTGTATTGCTATGTGATGGCAGATGTAGAAGTTAGAGGTGGTGTCACTAGGTACTAAAGCTATTGTCCATAGTAATGATATAGTATGATTCAGTTGAGGGTTGTGTTGGATATATTGTGGAGATCCACTAACCTGAGATATTGTGAAGGTGGTTTATTCCTTAGGGTCAAAGTCTATTGATTGTTGAGCTAGGATATGCATATGTCTGAGTTATGTTGTTGTTCATGTTCTACTTGCTAAATCTTATTATGTGACCAGGAGTAACACACATATTGTGTTGCTGAGTATAGTGCCATATTACCAGTGTAGGTGCCATGAATTACATTGCAGAGGTTAATTTGTTTTTATGATGCTATGAGGAATAGAAAATTGTTGAAGCTGTCATATATTGCTAAGTGTCTAATTCATAAGCATATGTTATTATATTATTGTTGGTCATATCCTTGCTTATCATAATATTATGAGGATATTGCTCATAGGGTTTGATGTATTGTTGAGTATCCTACTATCAGGGTTTATCTTGTTATGCTACTACTACAAAGGTTAGAGTTGTCAATATTGCAATTGTTGAAGAGTTTGTGTATGCTCCTCCTGAGTATTCACTGTATGAGCTCATGTGATGACAAAGTTTGTTGATGTATGAGTGTATTTCTACAAGATAAGGCATTGTTGTTGAATATGGTAGTAGATCGCCAAGTGAGTACGAGGATAGAGTCTTGCAAATGACAATTTATTGCTTGAGTAGATTGTTGTAGAGGTTTGAGTTGCTAGGAGAAGGGTGATTGGTATGATGGAGTATGTGTTGAAGCAGCAGTGACATTGACAACAACATTGTGACTATATTATGAAAGTTGGACAAAAGCAGAGGTAGTGCAACATGGTCATTGACAACAATGGTTGGACATTGATTCGAGTAGTAAATTGTAGTGGCTAATTAGTGTGACCAGTGTAATCTATCTTATTTTCTTATCTTCTATCTTAATGGTGGCAGGGTGGTGTAAGGCAGAGATTGAAGTCTCCTTCAGGTTGGAAACTGAAAACAATTTAGGGTGGCAGGGTGATGCTAGGGTAACAGATTGATGCTAGTACAATATTGGAGCATCCTTTCAGTTGGAGCTAGTAAAACCAGGGTGTTGGCACATCCTTTTAGTTGGAGCTGATAAAACCAAGTGGTTGGAGCCTCCTTCCAGTCATTGCTAAAGAATCTTGGAAGTTGGAGGTTCCTGTTGATGTAATCTTTAAGACATATATTAAAATTGTTCTATGATATTCTCCCATTTGGGTTTTGACGTAAAAAATCTCATGTATATTTTGTATGATGTTTTGCATTGTTGAATGGTGTTGTTAATTGTTAATGTGTACATGATACGCTAAAAATGGTAAAAAGTGCCCAATACTAATTCACCCCCCCTCTAAGTGTTAATGAATATTCCAACACATTATTCTCAAGATTTTGGTGAGAGTTTCATTAACGAGAATATTCTAAACAAGCTATGAGTGTAGTGCTAAGGACACTTAATGATTAGGCACCAACATGCATGAGGAATTAATCACTAAAACCATTTATCCGCTGAACAAAACAATTGTTCGGAGTGGCTGTTAGTTTAAATGCCAAATGGTATCTTCAAAGATTCCATTAACGAAAACAAAGATAATTTACAAGTTAGAATGTAATCGACCAACCAGTACACAGGATCCCAATGGCCTGGTTAGCTAAGGGCCAAGCCATGTATCAATTGAGAAAACCACTCAACAAGCATAAGTTAATTCTACTTGTAACTATTTTAAAAATAGTATAATCATTTGAATTGTAATCAAAATATAAGGGGCCCTGCCACTCCATTTATTAGATGGCACCCCTTGCCTCCCCTCCCTGGCCACCTTTTTTATATATGTATGATGATCATCTTAGAGGAAAATGGTTGGTATTGATGTATGCACAACAAACTCTTTTAATACAAACTATTGATTATCATACTTGCAATAGGCATTGTATAACACATTTAGTTTTACATTGACTAGCTATTATTTTCTCTTCACCCAAATTTTATATAATTTATACAAAGTTTAACATTTAATTTAAATTTTTATTATTTTTATATAATATTTAAATCCATTTATTTAAAAATACAATTGGTTTAAACTTTTTACATCTTATTTTACGATCATTACCGTGTACAATATATTTTAAATCCAAAATTTTAATGATGTATACAAGGTATATCCAAATTTTAATGATGTGTACAGAATATTTCACATCAATTTTAATAATCAGTAAAATATATTAATTTAATGTATGATCAGTTTTGCAAATTATATTAATTTAATGTGTCCAAGCTAAACACGGAATTTAATGTATGCAAGTTGTATATCATTAAGTGTGTCTGTCGCTATCTGGCCGGTGTACGCAACATGGATTATAAAGTGGACAAACACATTTTTTTGGATTTTTTGGAAAGGAAAGTGTGCTTTGAATTAAAATGTTGCCAAATGCTTTTTGTATTTTTCTAAAAATGTAAAATATATAAATTTGGTTGCTAATTTTTTTATATTTTTGTATTTTTCTAAAAATTTAAAATTTGGTTGTTATTTTTTTGTGGGGTAGGATTTTGATGCTTTTCATGCATTTCAAATTTCAAATTTATGAGAATAAAGTTTTTTCTTAAACTTCTTAGTGTTGTTTATATATAATTTTTAACAAAATACCATTGATATGGTAATTTTTTTATAAAAAAAATTACAACAATTAAATTAATGTTTTTTAAAAAATAATTTATTAATAAAATAAAATATATTTTATAAAGTAAAGTTTTTAATAAAAAATATAAATTTTAAATAAAGTTATTTTTCAAAGAAAACTAAACACATCTAACTTTATAAAACAAAAATATTAGAAATCAAATTATTTTTTTTAGATATTATAATTTTTACCATTATTACATTTACATATATACTCTTTATAAATAATATATATGCAAAACTTATTTCTAACAAAAATATCAAACATGTTATAATTATTACCCAAACATGTATGTAAAATTTAATTTTAACCCAAACTAATAAACATTAACAAAGACATGTTATAACTATTATATTTATCTATGTATAAAAATAGACTTATATGTCAAACCTATTTCTAACACAAATTATTAAACATTAACAAACACATGTTTACAGTAGTAGTACATAATACCTAACCTTATTTTATTAATTATTAGTATTATTATTACCAGAACATTTTAAATGTATAGAGTGAATCAAATTATTGAATTAATTCGGAGAAAATATTTTTTTCAATACTTTATTGCTTTTCAACATGGGCAAGAAGTTTCAACTTCCTTGAATACTAAGGTTACAAATATTTTTCCATTGTGGGTAACACTTTGAGTAGGTTTATGAACTTTAAAGATAAAGAAATATACACAATTGATTAAGCTTTTATGTATTTATTGTTTTTTACTTTATTTTAGCTAAACTAAGCATCAAGACATCACTTGAGCACATCTTTGTTAAAATATTTCATTTACTAACATCTTTATTTCATTTAATTTAATTTAGCTATATTTAAACTAAACGGAAGGTACTAGCTACTATGTGGCACTTGTATTTCATGTGTCCATTTTCTAATTTTTATGCACAATTTGTGACAACTTTGCCCTGGTGATTTCATAGTTCCTCTACATAGATTGAGACTTGAACAAGGCCACTCACAGTGAGAAACTATGCTTTTAGTCTTTGCATATAATTGTAAGTAATTTGTACTATTGCAAATTAATTATTTTAATTTCATTATTTGCTTTCATCCTTGTGTGTTAATTTACATTTTCAAGCTATTTATAAATTGTGCTACGAAATCATAGTGTTATAAATTCATTATGTTATCATTCAACTTAGGATACAAAACCAAATGATTGGAGTCACGGGCATCATTCCCAGGTGTTCCACCATGTGGGTGCCAACAACCAAGTATGAGATTTAGAACTTTATTGACTCTCTTTTATTTTTATGTTTGATGTGCGGTTGACGCTACTTTTATTTTCCTTTTGTCTATTCAATAGATTATGTTGCATATTAGTAAGTGTGATGTTGGAAATACTAAGAGGGGGGTGAATTAGTATTTCTTAGCAAGTAACACTTCATTAATATTTTTCAGAGCATTAGTTATTCTTCAGCAGTTTTATTATTATTCAGTATCAGATATCAAAAGTAGTAGACAACACCATACAACAATGCAAAAAGATAGAAACAATAGACACAAGAATTTTAGGTGGAAAACCCCCTCCGAGTCAAAAACCACCGAACACTTCTAAGTAATTGTCTTCTTCTTCTCTTTTAAAGGAAAAATGAATTACATCAAGTTGTCAGTCACAGTTGAAAAATGCCACAACCCCTTGATTTACAGGCTACAGCCTGTAGGATGCTACTACACCCTAATATCCTACTCCAACTAGAAGGAAACCCCTACATCATGTGAGGCAAGCCACAACTTATAGATTGCCCCAACACTATTTATCAATTATTGTTGGAAGGATGCTTCGTCACCCTATAATTTATAATCCCCAATTGAAAGGATGCCACAACACTCTGTGTAGGCTACGACCTGCCCTAGCACCACTCTGCCACCCTGAAGTGTTCTCAGGCACCAACCTAAAGGTGACTCCAATCACCTACCTTGCACCACCTACCACCCTGAAGAGCCAACAGACCACATTTCACAATTTTTAGATTAGAACACTTTGTGCTCTTAATTAATAGAAGAATGTTGTAAAGAAGATACTTTTATAACCTGTCAAATCCTAGTAGCCATTGACCACACTGCACAATACTATCTAAACTGATCACCGTACAAAGGTTCTCATCAAAGCCTCACTGCTAACGCTGCCAAGTCAACTAACCATTGCACAAGTTGACCATTGTACAACATGTTATTACTGATCACTGCCACTTCTCAACTACACATCACTGTCACTACTCCACTGCAAACTTTTGTCACTGCTAAACTACACATTAATAGATGAGCATTCACGAGCTCACAAACTGGCTAACAATTGCACGTCACTGCATTGCACTGCTCACGAATGGATAAGCATCAAATCTCGTATGCAAACAACCACATCATTGACCCAAATTGCCTATATTATTGCAAATGCTAAAATCAAACATCTAATAATGGCATATTCCAAGATACCTCCAGTCATCCCTATGACTTGCTACCAATTCTCTCAAGCTCTCCGCACAAAGAGCTACCAACATATGTTTTTTCACTGCTGCTAATCATTGATCATACATTGCTATCCATCTTCATGCCAGTAATATGTACAACAAGATGATATTTCCCTCAAAGACCTATTTCCCTGCAAGGTTACAGTTGTGTCACTATACACTCTCTAGGTCATCACTACAAGACACCTAGAACAAATCTCTAAGCCATTATAGTTACAGGTCTATGTCAAAGTCATGTTTAGTCAAAGAGAGGTTGTCAACTTACTATGCCAAGTGTCTATACATATTAGATCTATGAGTCAAGTTAATATGTCAATGTGTGTCAAGTCAGGTCAATGTGTTAAGTTAATAGGTCATGTCTAGGTATCAAGTCTAAGTGTCATAATAGTTAATGCCAAGATGTCAATTGTCATGTCAAATCAATTGTCATGTTTATGAGTCAATTCAATGGTCAAGTCACAATATCTCATTGATGAACTTTAATATCACTGGTTTCATACTAAACATAGAGCAGGACTCACAATTCATCTTGTTACATGTATGTCATAGACAACTAGTTTAGGTCACTGCTAAATTTCTCACTAACTTAGGTCACAATGTCGTTGTCAAGTCATAGTTTCAATAAGCATCAACAAGTGTTGTTACATCAATGAGTAATCAATCTCATTGTTATAGATATCACTTGTTGTAGTAAATCGCTTCAAGATTCTATTTTTTCACTGCACAAAGATAAAACCTTTCAAAACTACTAGTGTACTATCACTAGTTTACAAAAAGAGACCTTTAAAACAACTGTTGTAAATCTCAAGATCGTTGTTATAGAAAGTTCCTCACTATAATGAGCATGCTACAACATACCCAACAAGTCAAGTCTATATGTCTGTGTGTTAATTGAAACAACAACACTATTTGTCAAATCATCTATTTTCACTTAAGCTTTATTGTAGGAACTGTTCATACATATACCTTCAGAACTAGGTCCATCATATTTCAGAACTTGGTAACTATACATACATAAGCTTTACTGTAGAAACTGTACTATGTTTAAGAGCATCACACTTTTCAATGAGAATCATTGTTATGTATGTTTAGGTCACACTATCATATCCAATGGTGAGTTCATTGCCTTACTTGCATGTCTTGTCGTTTTGTATTCTTGCAAGCTCACATGAGGTAAGTGTTATGGCATAATGATTATTTGTTACTATACTTTGGTT